>CM069139.1:11341398-12738898 GCA_035221665.1 Okamejei kenojei | reverse complement strand
GTATCTTGCGAGTTTAATACCCTGCGGTAATAACCTCAACATGATGAAACTCGAAGACTTTACATTTGCTAAAATCGAATTCATGCTCCGAGATGTCTTTTGAGACTAAAATATCGCGGTCGCCTCTCAAATGTATTATGACATTCACACAAAACGCCAATGTTTTATGCTCACATTGAAACGCGAAAAAAAAACCCAAAAAAGAAACAAAAGGGTTAGATTGCCCTAAAATCTCCATGAGTTCGATATATTTAAAGGTAAACATTTCTGAGGTGATTAAATGATGTTCCACTGAGATCCAGTTAATGCCGTAATGCTGCTGGAAATAGCGGTTATTTTTTCTCTCGCTCTCTCGTACCGAATAGTGAGAAGGCTCGGATAGAGTGGATGTGGAGAAGATGTTTCCACTAGTGGGACAGTGTCCGACCGGAGGCCGTAGTCTCAGAAATAAAGGACTCATCTTCAGAAAGGAGATGAGGAGAAATCAAAGTCTTTAGTCAGAGGATGGTGAATCTGTGGAATCCCTTGCCACGGAAGGCTGTGCAGGTCAAGACATTGGATATTTTTAAGGTTGGATATTAATCGTTTTGTGATTAGTACGGGTGTCAGGGGGTTATGGGGAGAAGGCAGGAGAATGGGGGAGGGGGGGTGGTGAGAGGGAGAGATAGATCACTTGTGATTGAATGGCGGAGTAGACTCGATGGGCCGAGCGGCCTAATTCTGTTCCTGTAACTTATGAACTTGTGAACTCTTATAGAACCTTACAACATTCTTAAAGGGGTTGGACAGGCTAGATGCAGGAAGATTGTTCCCGATGTTGGGGAAGTCCAGAACAAGGGGGGTCACAGTTTAAGGATAAGGGGGGGATTCCTTTAAGACCGAGATGAGGAAAACATTTTTCACACAGAGAGTGGTGAGTCTCTGGAACTCTCTGCCACAGACGGTAGTTGAGGCCAGTTCGTTGGCTATATTTAAGAGGGAGTTAGATGTGGTCCTTGTGGCTAAAGGGATCAGGGGGTATGGAGAGAAGGCAGGTACGGGATACTGAGTTGGATGATCAGCCATGAGCATATTGAATGGCGGTGCAGGCTCGAAGGGCCGAATGGCCTACTCCTGCACCTATTTTCTATGTTTCTATGTTTCTCTTTTTTCTTTTTGTCGTTCTCACCTGAGCTCATTTCGCGACTGGCGTTCAGGTGGATGGTCCCTCGGCGCAGGGGCTGCAGGTGCGCCGGGAGGGCGGCGTGGATTCCCGGGTGCTCCGACAACACATCCAAGAAGGTGGACTGGCCGTAAAAAGCTGGCAGGCCGGCCGCCCCGACCAGACCCATGCCGGCGGGGGTCAGCACGCTCCGGGCCGACACAAGCTGAGCGCTGGGCGGCAGTGAATCTGGAGTCAGGCCGGTCGGCGCGGGCGGCTCTTTATTCAGTCCCAGGATCTCTTGAATCCCAAAGCCCGTGCATCGCGACGAATTCCCGGACGCGGGGATGCTTTTGGAGCGCTCGCTGCTCAACAGGCCGTGAGAAATCTGAATACCTTTAGACTTGTTGAAATTCTCTGAAACCAATTCCTTCTTGCCGGTCATTTTGGAACAGTTGGCTGTGTGTTGGGGTATTGTTTTTGTTTCTTCCCTCCTCTAACTTCCCTCTTCTTCCCCCCCCCTCTTTTTTTTCTCCCTCTCTCTCTTACTCTCTCTTTCTCGTTCCCCCCTCCCCTCTCTCCCTCTCTCCCCTCTCTCCCCTCTCTCCGCCAGTCCCCAGTGCGCTGTTCAATGTGCAACGATCCCTTTTCAAATTCCCTATTTATTTAACAGCGCCGACCCAACGGGACAACACGAACACCGACCAATCAGCTGCAGGGAAGCAATTAGGAAAGCAGGAAATCTCTCCCCGGCCTCTTTCAGTGAAGGGAGCCGCTCTCGTTGCAACCTGTCACTTTCACCGCCGGCGAATCACTTTCCAACCAGCTCCCTGCATGCTTGTCAATTCATGTTTTGTATCAATGTCTGTTTTCGTTTAAACGGGGCAACAAGTGTCCCCCCCCCCCCCCCCCCCCCCCCCCCTCCCCCCCCCCCCCCCCCCCCCCCCCCCCCCCCCCCACCCCCCCCCCCCCCCCCCCCCCCCCCCCCCCCCCCCCCCCCCCCCCCCCCCCCCCCCCCCCCCCCCCCCCCCCCCCCCCCCCCCCCCCCCCCCCCACCCCCCCCCCCCCCCCCCCCCCCCCCCCCCCCCCCCCCCCCCCCCCCCCCCCCCCCCCCCACCCCCCCCTCACCTCCCTCCCTCTCCCTCCTCCCCCCTCTCCCTCTCCCTCTTGCCCACGTTTTGAGGACATTGGAGTTCTCTACAAACAAGAACTTGGACGATCCCAGTCGATATTGCGACCAGAAGACAGACACACACAAAAAAAAAGCTGGAGTAACTCAGCGGGACAGGCAGCATCTGTGGAGAGAAGGAACGGGCGACGTCTCGGGTCGGGACCCCGCTCCACACCAGCATCTGCAGTTCCTTCTCACACGCGACGTTACAACCACTTTGATTTGTTTTTCTTACGAAACTGGTGGGTGTGTGTGTGTGTGTGTGTGTGTGTGTGTGTGTGTGTGTGTGTGTGTGTGTGTGTGTGTGTGTGTGTGTGTGTGTGTGTGTGTGTGTGTGTGTGTGTGTGTGTGCGATGTGTGTGTGGTGTGCGTGTGTGTGTGTGTGCGTGTGTGTGTGTGTGTGTGTGATGTGTGTGTGGTGTGTGTGTGTTGTGTGTGTGTGTGTTGTTGTGTGTGTATGTGTGTGTGAAGTGGCGTGTGTGTGTGTGTGTGTGTGTGTTGTGTTTGGTGTGTGTGCGTGTGTGTATGTGTGTGTGTGTGTGTGCGTGTGTGTGGTGTGTGTGTGTGTGAGTGTGTGTGAGTGGTGTGTGTGTGTGTGTGTGTGTGTGTGTGTGTGTGTGAGTGTGTGTGTGTGTGTGTGTGTGTGTGAGTGTGTGTGTGTGTGTGTGTGTGTGTGTGTGTGTGTGTGTGTGTGGTGTGTGTGTGTGTGGTGTATGTGTGTGTGTGTGAGTGTGTGTAGTGTGTGTGTGTGTGTGTGTGTGTGTGTGGTGTGTGTGTGTGTGTGTGAGGTGTGTGTGTGTGTGTGTGAGTGTGTGTGTGTGTGTGAGTGTGTGTGTGTGTGAGTGTGTGGTGTGGTGTGTGTGTGTGTGTGTGTGTGTGTGTGTGTGTGTGTGTGTGTGAGTGTGTGTGTGTGTGTGTGTGTGTGTGTGTGTGTGTGTGTGTGTGTGCGTGTGTAAGGGGGGGTTTGGGCTGTGGGATGAGGCGGTTCGCGGTGAATGCTTTGGGTCGGAGGCACTGTTTTCCAAGGGCGCTCCGTGCAACTCAAAAGTGATTTTAGCCATAGTTTGTGGTAAACTTCGAAACGGAAACATCTCGCCGGCAGTCACAGTGGAGGAGACCTGTTTACATCTGTCACGGCCGCTAACTGACAAATCGTCGACCTGTTTTACCAACATCTTAACAATAAATCCAAAGCAACCGCCTCGCTCCTGTCTGGGTTTTTTTTTTGTATTTGCAACCAGCCCCATCTACTCCAGTCGCTCCTTTCACCTCTTAGCCCTTGCATTCACCTCCAGAGATGCTGCCCGAAGCGCTGAGTTACTCCAGCTTTTGTGTGTGTGTGTCTCTCTCATCTATTCACAACGCTCCTTTCCCTCCTCACTTATGCCCTCGGCCCGCGAACCTGCCGAAAATATTTAAAGTCAGAAAAATACCGAGACGCAGAGAATATCCCTTTGATGAAGTGGGTGTGATTTTTATGCGGGTCGGTTCACAAGTGAGAGGCGAAATGGGAAGAAGCCGTTACAAATGTGTTCCATCTGTATCGACGGACGAGGATAGATAGTGCACCTCCAGCCGAAATTTACAATATTGCTCTCTCTCTCTCTTTCTTTCTCTCTTTCTCTCTCTCACACACACTCACTCTCTCTCTCTCTCACTCACTCTCTTTCTCTCTCTCACACACACACTATCTCTTTCTCACAATATCTCTCTCTCTCTCTAACACACACACTCTCACCCTCTCTCATTAACACACACACACATTCTATATCTCTCTCACTCTCTCTCTCTCTCACACACTCTCTATCTATCGATATCTCTATCTCTCTCTTTCACGCACACACATATATACACTCTCTCTCGCTCTCTCTCTCTCTCTCTTCTCACATCTCACATTCTCTCTCTCTCACATTCCCTCTACCTCGGGAGATTTACCAACGAATCTCGTGCACTCATTTCCATCATCTCTCTTAGCACCGCAGCTAAAGACACAGCGACCGCAGACTCCCAGAGCTCGGAGCTCTGCAAAATACAATTTCCACTTGAGCCGGGAGTAAGGGTTTGGTAAATAAATTGGGTCTAAGGTAAATTTGTCTTTTCCAAATATTTAAATTGTCGGGAGGAGTGGAGGGGGGGGGGGGGTATTTCTGAGCTTCCCCCTTGTTAATCTGTCCCATTTTTATTTAGTATTCCCTTTCTATTTACCGTCTGCAGCTTGTTACCGCTTCTGGTTGACTCCGCTTCCCCTGGTTCCACGGCGGAAGGGCAAATAGTTTCAGGTGATGCTTCGAGCGAAAGCAGGACGAGTGCATTTGATTTCATGCATAGACAAATATATATATATATAGACAAATAGATATATATATATATATATTTGTCTATGCATGAAATCAAATGCACACACTGTGTGTGTGTGTGTGGTGTATGGAATCAAATATATATATAGATATATTATCTAAAGATAGACACAAAAATCTGGAGTAACTCAGCGGGACAGGCAGCGTCTCTGGAGAGAAGGAACGGGTGACGTTTCGGGTCGAGACCCTTCTTCAGCCCAGTGTGGGGATCCAGTGTGGGGATGTCAGGGGAAAAGGATGAGTCTATTTTAGGTGTAATTCAGGCTGATGGCTGATGGTGCAGAGGTCGAGTTACTGGGATATCAGCCAGAGCTTTGCACCATTCACCCAGAGATCCATCCACAACAGCCGGGGGAATTTAAACTCACAAAGATTCAGTAAATCTGAAACACTTTGGTAAAAAAAAAAACGTCAGTGATTCAGAATATGAAGCAAATGGATTGTTACATATCGCCCGGAAATACATCCATCACCAGTCTTAGAGAATGATTCGTTAAGATACGTGGTGCGGCTGGTTTACTCCAGCATGTTATGCATGTGTGGAGTCGACGGTCCCCGTCTCCGGGCTGCGACTCTGTGCGGCCGCGCAAGCATGTTTGCCGATATTTATTAGCGAACCTCACCGACAGTATCAATCGAGAAAGCACGAAAACAAACAAAATAAATAATTCTCAACGCAGTTAATCTTCAATATATCAGATAATCTCATAATCAGTATTGTTACGAATTATCCCCATTCTAAATAGTTACACGAGCAAGCCTGACTATGGTGAGCCAATTGTTAATATCAGTCGCTGTATCAGACGCTGGCAATTTATTTAACCGTTTCAAGTTGTAAATTAAATGATGTTTTCATATTTTCATTTTGTATGGTCGATTTTTCTCCGAGACCACTGTTTATGCAATTACCCCCCCATTCAATTTTCTTTGGACAAATAAATGAATACTGGAGTTCGTTTGACATATTTGGAATATGTTTTAAAATACGAAATGAGAGAGAGAGGGAGGGGGAGAATGCCGGAGTCCCTACAGCTGCAGAGCCGTCTGATTTTAAAACTCTCCGCCAACTCGACAAATCTATAGGAATGATAAAATTCATACTTTCACTGGGTAGTCTTTTATTTGTGGGTGTGTGTGTGTGTGTGTGTGTGTGTGTGTGTGTGTGTGTGTGTGGGTGTGTGTGTGAGAGAGAGAGAGAGAGAGAGAGAGAGAGATTGGCCGTTCTGTGTCGAGTAATCCTGACATCAATTCGACCAGGGAATGATTCCATATCGGATAAACTCTCCGTTCTAAATGTTTTGAGTAGATCAGCTTACCCTTTTAGTAATTTGCTACAGTTTTAAAGGGGGGGGGAGAGGGGGGGGGGGGGGGCTTTTTCTGGTGGATTTGAATATCAAATTATCATTCATCCCAAATGCATTCAGTCGCAGTGATTGTCCCGAAACGAATGTATAATCGCAAGCTTAAAGCCTGTATTTAGCGAGTCATTTCCTTATCTGGAAGAATTAACCGGGGGCTCACGGTTGACGCGGGGTGGGAAGAGAGTGGTTGGGGGTTTATGCTGGCATCAACGATAAAGGGAAAGGAATTTCGATTCTGAAGGGATGTGTCTTTATTGTACACACGCGCGATGCTGTGACTTCCCCAAAAAAAATAAATACAATCAGAGTCAGATAGACAAGAGAGGAAGTAAGGGAAAGGTTATTCAGAAAAAAAAAATGACAAGTGGAAATTGAAGGTGAGGGAAAAAAGACCGAAAGGGGCCAAATAAAACAGGTAGTTAAAATGTGTAGGAGGGAACTGGCAGATGCTGGTTTACACTGAAGACAGACACAAAAAGCTGGAGCAACTCAGCGGGACAGGCAGCATCTCTGGAGAGAAGCAATAGGTGACTTTTCGGGTCGGGGCCCTCCTTCAGACTGAGGGAGTCAGGGGAGAAGGAGACATTTTCTCCGGAGATAGTTAAAAATAGATAAGGTGGAGGTGGGGAAATGATAAATAAACAGAATCACAGATTTTCCGTTTAAACGTGAAAGGGACAGCGACACTGCATTCAATCTTCTCTCCAGAGCTGCTGCCCGTACCGTTGAGTTACCCCGGCTTTCTTGTGTCTATCTTCGGTGAAAGCCAGCGTCTGCCAGTTCCCTCCTACACACAGTGGGCAAAGGAAACGCGGCGATATTTGTACACGGAAACGGTGGCGGGGGATTCTCTTTATGTGATATACCGGATTGCGAGAGATTAAACCATCCAAGATAATGCCTGGTCCCTAGTTTTCTTCCAACAGTAATTCCTAGTAATCAGCACTTATATTATCTTCTGTTCCCCACCCACCCCCCTCTTAAAATCGCTGGTGGCCAACGCGCATTTGATGGGTTTATTAGAAGGATCGGTTTATTTTTTAATTCCGCACTGATGGAAGGAACTAAGGGGTGCGTCTGGGTGGAAGGGAAGTGAAAATTGAGCCATGTACGGGAAAAAACATCGGTGTAATAAGGAGCTACAGAAGACTGAAGAAGGGTCTCGGCCCGAAACCTCACCCGTTCAACCTTCTCTCCAGAGATGCTGCCCTGTCCCGCCGGGTTACTCCAGCGTGTTGTGTCTATCTTTAGGGAAAACATCTGATGGATTACACGCAAACCCGTGGAGGTATCAACGTGGGCAGAGAGAGGGGGAGACAATTAAACGGATAATATATATATATATATTTTTTCAATTCACAAATTAGAAACACAAACGCCGCCACTACTCCAGCACTTCGGGGCGCAGCGGCGGAGTTGCGGCCTCACAGCGCCGGAGACCCGGGTTCGGTCCTGACTTGGGGCGCTGTCTGTACGGAGTTTGTACGCTCTCCCCGTGACCCGCGTGGGGTTCCCCCGGGTGCTCCGGCCCACCCCCATTCTCCACGCACGCTTTTTTTTTTTCCCGAAGCCGTTTAATTGGCTTGGGAAATATTGTAAATTGTCCCCTGGTGTGTGTGGGACAGTGTTCGTTCGTGTGCGGGGATCGCTGGTCGGCGCGGCCTGGGTGGACAGCAGGGACAGTTTCCGCGCTGGTTCTCTCAACTAAACTGAACTAACGTGGATATAGATGGATAAACAGAACTAATATGGATATAGACGAGTTGGATATTGGTTAAACACAGGGAAATAGGATAAAAAAATTGCTGGATTAACTCAGCTGGTCAGGCAGCATCTTTGGAGAACATGGATGCTCTCCAGAGGTTCCCCGCGGACTTACTCCAGCATATTGTGTCCTTTTGTGTATTAACCAGCACCTGCAGTTCCCTGTTTCCACAGGAATATAAAGCTAGTTCAGGTTAACATTTCCGTAATGCACGGACCGGTTGGGCCGAAGGACCTGTTTCCGTGCTGTACAACTCCATGACTCTATCTCAACAGTATTCGTTAACGTAGAACATGAGACACGCAGAGGACGTGATCGTGGAAATAAGGAGAGTTGGGCTGCGAACTAAATACAAGAAAGAATGAGGAAAATATGGGAAAACGGGGATAGGTGAAATGAGCATAAAGTGGGGTGGAGAGAGAGAGAGAGAGAGAGAGAGAGGGGAGAGGAGGGGAGGAGAGAGAGAGAGAGAGAGAGAGGGAGAGAGAGAGAGGGAGAGAGGGAGAGAGAGAGGGAGAGGGGAGAGAGAGGAGAGAGAGGAGAGAGGGAGAGAGGGAGAGAGAGAGAGAGAGGGAGAGAGAGAGGGGAGAGAGAGAGAGAGGGGAGGGACAGGGAGACACAAACAAGGAACTGCGGATGCTGGAAACTTGCGGAGAGCGCTGTGTCGTGTGCTGCCTGACCCGATTAAGTCATAAATTCATGTTATAGACAATAGACAATAGACAATAGATGCAGGAGTAGGCCACTCGGCCCTCCGAGCCAGCACCGCCATTCAATGTGATCATGGCTGATCATCCCCAATCAGTACCCCGTTCCCGCCTTCTCCCCATATCCCCAGACTCCACTATCTTTAAGAGCCCTATCTAGCTCTCTCTTCAAAGCATCCAAAGAACCTGCCTCCACCGCCCTCTGAGGCAGAGAATTCCACAGACTCACAACTCTCTGTGAGAAAAAGTGTTTCCTCGTCTCCGTTCCAAATGGCTTACCCCTTATTCTTAAACTGTGGCCCCTGGTTCTGGACTTCCCCAACATCGGGGACACGTTTCCTGCCGCTAGCGTGTCCAAATCCTTAACAATCTTATATGTTTCAATGAGATCCCCACTCATCCTTCTAAACTCCAGAGTGTACAAGCCCAGCTGCTCCATTCTCTCAGCATATGACAGTCCCGCCATCCCGGGAATAAACCGTGTAAACCTACGCTGCACTCCCGCAATAGCAAGAATGTCCTTCCTCAAATTATAATAGCAGATTTGGGCATTTGGTCCAATGAGCCTACACCGCCATTAATTCCTGGCTGATCTATCTCTCCCCCTCAACCCCATTCTCCTGCCTTCTCCCCATAACCCCTGACACCCGCACTAATCATGAATCTGTCAATCCCCGCCTTAACAAATACCCATTGACTTGGCCTCCACCGCCGTCAGTGGCAATGAATTCCACAGATTCACCACCCTCTGACTGAAGACATTCCTCCTCGTCTCCTTTCTGAAGGTACGTCCTTCACATTGGTACTCCGGTACTTTCTGTTCTACCAGGGGACAGGGGGGCCGGGGGACCGGGTATGGAGGCAGGAGGTGATGTGTGGACACACAAACAGCAGTGGCACTGCGGACAGGTGGGCGAGTGACGCTGGGGTCGTTAAACGATTATGGGACCTGTTCACACCGGGACCTGAGAGGTGATCGCTCCCACCGTGGATATCTCCCACCTGCAGCAACTCCGTATAAAGATCAACGTTCACGCATCCATGCACACACACACCTGCATACACACACCAGCACTGGTCTGAAGAAGGGTTTTCGCCAGAAACGTTGCCTATTTCCTTCGCTCCATAGATGCTGCTGCACCCGCTGAGTTTCTCCAGCATTTTGTCTACCTTCGATTTTCCAGCATCTGCAGTTCCTTCTTAAATACACACACACACACACACACACACACACACACGCGTAACTGCATAAAAAAACATGGATGGGTCAGGTTTAGAGAGATATGTGTCGAACGCGGGCATGTGGGACTAGTGCAGCCGGGACATGTTGGCCGGTGTGGCCAAGTTGGGCCGAAGGGCCTGTTTCCACACTGTGTCGCTCGATGACATAAAACGAGCACCAAGAGATAGACGCAACATGCTGGAGTGACTCAGCGGGTCAGGCAGCATCTCTGGGGAGCAGGAACGGGTGGCGTTTCGGGTCGAGACCCGCCTGTCTGTTTCTTAAACACCGAGAGAAATTGACTGAGGTTGAAGAGTCAAGAGTCCCAGATAGAACAGTGACATTCTTACTTGCAGCAGCACACCGGAACACACACACATATATATATCATATAATTCACGTGCTATATATAATATGTAACAAATGTGAGATATATACCAAATATATATATTATATTTATAATATGTAACATATATATATATATATATATATAATATGTAACAAGGTATGTGAGATATATATATATATATATATATATATATATATATATCACATACCTATATATATCACACATACCTATATATATCACATACCTATATATCTATCACATACCTATATATATATATAGCTGCTCACAAGAGAGAGATGTATATATATATTGTGATCAGCTGGTGAACTGGCGTGTGGTCGGTAAATGTCACCCCTGATTCCAACAGTGGGCTGGTCGTGGTCACTAGAACGTTAACGGCAAGAGGGCTTGGAAATAAATCCCACCCTAATCTGATCTGAAAGTTGATGGCTGGATTGAAACCCTCCGCCCACATATTACAATTGCGCGCCGCTGATGTGCATGCATAAAGAGGGCCATGTATAATACAGCAGATTGTGCGGGCATTTCGGCGGGGCGGTTTGTTCAGGGGTCCTGTCCTGTTCTCGGACAGATCCAATGGAAAACCAAACAGCTGTTGCTCGATTTTGCTCCGAGTTTTTTTTTTGTGTGTGTATTTTTTTATTTATTATTGTATGTGTCTCATTAACATACAATCCCCCGCTTTTAAATCGGCTTTCTAATCTTGATTGTGAAAGTTCTGCGGGTATAAATGATTTAGTGATGCGGCTGGATTCGAACTCCCGATTCACTCTTAAAGCAACGGCGCCTCATGTTTAGAGTGGAGCGGATTGGAGCAGCGACTGAATGCCTTCTAACCGGCCGCGTATCACTCACCCACACCAGAACAAAATGGGCTGCGATTAGATTGAAACAGAAAATGCTACAAATACTCAGCAGGTCAGGCAGCATCTGTGGAAGGAGATGCGGTTAACTTTCCAAGTTGCAGACCCATTACCAACCATCGGTCCGAGACCAACCACATCGATGGCACAGCCAAGAACATGGTTAGCAAGTTTTGAGTGGGCGGTGTTGCAGACAGTGAAGATGGTTGTCAGAAATTGCAGCAACATCTGGTTGGGTTGGCCAGGTGGGTTGAGGAATGGTTGGTGGAATTTAGTACAGGGAAATGTGAGGTGTTGCAGTTTGGAAAGTCTAACATGGGCTGGACCTATCAGTACAGTGAACGATAGGGATGGCGGGACTGTCCTATGCTGAGAGAATGGAGCAGCTGGGCTTGTACACTCTGGAGTTTAGAAGGATGAGGGATTGAGATTGTTAAGGGTTTGGACACGCTAGAGGCAATAAAAAAAAAAAAAAACATGTTCCCGATGTTGGTGGAGTCCAGAACCAGGGGCCACAGTTTAAGAATAAGGAGTAAGTCAGTTAGAACGGTGACGAGGAAACACTTTTTCTCACGGAGAGTGGTGAGTCTGTGGAATTCTCCGCCTCAGAGGTGCGGTGGAGGCAGCAGTTCTCTGGGAGAGAGCGGAGAGGGCTCTTAAAAATCTGGAGTCAGGGGATAGGGGATGGCGGGAATGGGGAGAAGGCAGGAACGGGGTACTGATTGGGGATGATCAGCCATGATCACATTGAATGGCGGTGCTGGCTCGAAGGGCCAAATGGCCTACTCCTACACCTATTGTCTATTGTCTATTGGCTCTGGGGGGGGTGTTGTAGAGCAGAGGGATCTTGGAGTGCAGGTACATAGATCCTTGAAAGAAGTGTCACAGGTGGATCGGGTGGTCAAAAAGGCTTTTAGCACGTTGGTCTTCACCAGTCAGCTTATCAGTTGGTATAGAAGTTGGGAAGTCACGGTGCAGTTAGAAATAATTTTTGGGAATAAGTTGCCACATTTACAGTCTTGTTGCTCAGCTTTGCTCACCGTGTTAGAGGACAGATGTTGCCAAGCTTGGAGGAGGATTTGCCACGGCTCGAGTGAGCACGGATTCCTTGAACGCAGGAGGATGAGGGCTGTTAGAGTGTATAAAATCATGGGTAGGAGAGTCTCTTGCCCAGGGGAATCATAGGTTTAAGGTGGGAAGGGGGAGCTAGACTAAGGCATACAGTCCCCCCCCCATTTCATCCTTTGGTCCAACTTGCCCACACCGACCAACATGTCCCATCTACACGACCTGCCTGCGTTTGGCCCACATCCATCTTAATCTGTCTATCTAGGTACCTGGTCTATTTATTTCATAAATGTTGTGATTCCGCCCGGCAGCTCTTCCCTACTACCCTCCTCCACCCATTATGTGATAAAGATGGTCTTGTCCTTTGGCTTCCCCCAGCTCTCTGGCAAGAGAGTCTACCCAATCCTATCCTCTCAGGACAAGAGAAGATCCCCAGCCTGTTCAAGACCTGGCAACACCTTTCTCTACCATTTCCAACTTTCGACAACATCTTTCTATAACATGCTGAGCACAATACTCGAATTGCGGTCTCACCAATGTCTTATGCAACTGCAGCAGACCTGTCTATCTCAATACTCTGACTGATGAAGCCTTTTTGCAAAAAGCCTGCATTCCTAGATCCCTTGCCAGATCCCATCATTCACGGTCCTGCCTATGAGGCAACACCTCCCTGTATTATGTCCACACTTAGAAAACCTTAACGACAACCTTCTGGAGACTTTGCGCCCCACCCAGAGGTTTTTGTCACTCTCCCTAATGGTCGAGTGGGTTTAAAAAATCGGATTTTAGTCAGAGATGCTGGAGGTGGTTGCCAGAGGACAAAAACCTCCTGGTTGGAGGTTTCCGTTCGGTTTCCTTAGTGGACAGGGGGCCACTGGCCAACTTCATGCCTTGGATGCCACTCATTTCTGTCTCATCAGGACTGGATAATAGATGCACATGATGGGATGCGAGACCTAAAACACCTTTTGGATTAAATCTCGACTCTACTCTGCAATGGCAATTATACCAGTACAGTCGTATCACTGCATCTGCTCAGAGTCATACAGACTGTGGAATCTTTCCCCCCAAGAAAGAAAAATCTCAAAACAATTATAAGAATTAAATACCTACAAGTACTGCGGTTGAAGGCCCTAGCGTCTTCTTCGTGAGTCTAGGACCAGAGGCCATAACCTCAGACTAAAATGACGTGCCCTTTAGAAAGGAGATGAAGAGGAATTTCTTTAGTCAGAGGTTGGTGAATCTGTGGGATTCATCGCCACAGACAGATGTGGAGGCCAAGACATTGGGTATATTTTTAAGGCGGAGGTTGACAGATATTTGGTTGGTTAGGATGTCAAGGGCTATGGGAAGAAGGCAGGAGAATGGGGTTGGAAGGAAAAGATAGATCAGCCAATGATTGAATCACGGCAGAGTAGACTTGATGGACAAATGGCCTGAATCTTCTCCTTTGACTTATCAACTTATGATGATGATATCAGAAACTGTATGTGGTCAGAGACCTCAGACACAGTAGATGCTGGAATCTTGAGTGAAAAACAAAAAAATTCCGAAAGAACTTTGGGGGTACACAAAAGGCTGGAGAAACTCAGCGGGTGCAGCAGCATCTAAGGAGCGAAGGAGATAGGCGACGTTTCGGGTCGAGACCCTTCTTTGCAGGTCAGGCATCTGCGGAGGGAAATGGGCAGACAATGTTTCAGGTCAGAACGCTTCTTCAAACTGACCCAAACCCCTGTCTGTATTTTACCCTGCACAGGTGCTGCCTGACCCGCTGAGTTCCGCAGATCCCAATCTGAATACAATGAAAGACCACAGTCTCTGGATAGAGAATTCCAAAGAGTCACTGGAAGGCTACATGAAATGAATACCTTGCATCTCTGTCCAATGTGGCTGACCTGATATCCTGAGACCACAGCGAGAGTCCTAGAGTCATAGTCACGCAGCACGTAAACAATGTCCTTTGGTCCAACTCGTCCAAACCATTCAAGATGCCCCTTCTAAGCTAGTCCCATTTGTCCGTGTTTGGCTATATCCATCTGAACCCTTCCACTCCCAATCTAATGTACCTTCCTCAACTACCTGTATTTCTCTATATATCCACCACCCTCGGAGTGAACAGGTTCCTATTAAACCTTGTCCATCTCACCTTAAACTTATGTCCTCTGGTTTTTGATTACACTACCTTGGGGAAAAGACAACATTCACTCTATCTATTCCCCTCATAATCTATTCCCCTCTATATGATCACCCCTCGGCTTCCTGCACTCGGAGGTACAAAAAGTCCTAGCTTGCCCAAACTCTTCCTGTATCTCAGTCCTCTGGTTTTTGATTAGTTAAGTTTAGTTTAGTTCAGGCCCCTCGGCCCACTGAGTCCGCGCCGACCAGCGATCCCCGCACACTAACACTATCCCGCACACACTCGGGACACTTTACAATCTTTACCGAAGCCAATTAACCTACAAACCTGCACGTCTTTGGAGGGTGGGAGGAAACGGGAGATCCCGGAAAAAAAAAAAACCCATGCAGGTCACGGGGAGAACGTACAAACACCCGCAGTCTGGATCGAGCCGGGGTTTCCAGCGCTGTGCCACCCACTCTACCTTGGGCAAAAGACTGAACATTCACTCTGTCTATTCCTCTCATGTTTTTACACACCTCTATAAGATCACCCCTCAGCCTCCTGAGCTCCAAGGAATAGAGTCCCAGCCTACTCAACCTCTCCCTATAGCTCAGGGCCTCGACACCTGGCAACATCTTCTCTGCATTCTACTTGCTACTAGTTCTGGGCTTCCTGGTCAGGAGAAACAGCCTCTCTCACACAGTACCTGCTGACCCTTCTTCATTCACGATTCATTGTTCAGGAATGGATGGAAATCAGCAGTCAGTCATTCACAATGAGATCGCCGCAAGCATGAAAGAATGAAATGGAGGAAGGAACTGCCAATGTCGGTTTATATACCAAAGTTAGACACAAAAAGCTGAAGTAACTCCGTGGGTCAGGAGAAAAGGAAAAGGAATAGGTGACGTTTTAGGTCAGAACCTTCCCACCACTATCTTTCATTCTGAAGAAAAGTTCCGACCTGAACCATCACCTATTCCTTTTCTCCAGAGGAGCTGCATGACCTGGAAATTCATTTGTTGCTTCAAAGTGATGCTTTGCCGGGGGGGGGGGGGGGGGGGGGGAAGGACAAAACAAAATCCTTGTTTATCATCAATGATAGGTCAGTTATTTAAGATAGAAAAGTTATTTCTCCCACTGCAGATGTTGCTTGGCTTGCTGACTACTTCTAACATTCTTGTATTTCCGTGGAACCTACGCGTTTATATTCTATACCCGTGATGAAGCCAAGAGTCAGTCCCATATCGTTTGCTAACTGTTCTCAATATTAAGTGTGCAATAGCAGCTAAAAGCTGTCCTTATGAGGTATGGCTAACAGTAAAAATCTTGCTATCTTGTGAGCTGCTATCTCGTGAGTAGGTATTAAATGTCTTGTTACTGGCAGGTTGTTTTGTCCAACTTGAGTGAATGCGGGTAACTGGCTTCCACCATGTGGCAGATATTCTTCCCTTCATTCCGAAATGTGCAAATGGCAACATTGCACGGTGGCGCAGGGGTGGAGTCGCTGCCTCACAGCGCCAGAGACCCAGGTTCGATCCTGACCACGGGTACCGTCTGTACCTTCTCCCTGTGACCACGTGGATTTTCTCCGGGCGCTCCCAAGGTTTTCTTCCACCTTCCAAAGAAGGCGCAGGTTTGTAGTTTAACTGGCTTCTGTAAAATTGTCCCCAGTGTGTAGAACAGAACTAGTGTGTGGGTCATTGGTCAGCGCTGACTCGGTCAGCTGAAAGGGCCTGTTTCCACACTGTATCTCTAAACGAAACTCAGCTAAAATTACTGGACTAAATTGAGCTGAGCTAAACTAAATTAATTAAATTAAAATTAACGAAACTAAAATAAACAAAATTAAACACTCTCTTGTGTAATCCACTCCCAGTGAAGGCAGATTTGTTTAGAAACATTGCGTGCGGATCCAAATTATGTTCTGATCGAGTCAGGATTTCTATGGATTGCTGAATAAATGATCTTTTTACAATGTCCTGACCTCAGCTTCTTTCCTCTTTCACCCTGTAACAGAAGCGAATTCCAATAGAAATATGAGATTACATGGGTTTAGAGGAAACAATTGTCAGATAGCTATCAGATCCAACGTTTCAGTGCAGCACTGCACTCAATACGTGCCCCTACACAGTCAACATCCTGCACTAAAGATCTATTGAGGTCGCTCTTGTGTTGGCTCACAAAACTTGCATTTGCTGTCTCCCGAACCACCAATGTATATACACAAACTAATTGCTCACATTCTATTTACCTACTAACTTCTCACCTTTTCACTCAGTGGATGGTGGTTATATGGAATGAATTGCCAGATTAGATAGTTGAGGCAGGTACTATAACATTTAATAGACACTTGCACTTGGTCCCCTAATTTAAGGAAGGACATTCTTGCTATTGCGGGAGTGCAGCGTAGGTTTGCAAGGTTAATTCCCGGGATGGTGGGACTGTCATATGCTGAGAGAATGGAGCAGCTGGGCTTGTACACTCTGGAGTTTAGAAGGATGAGAGGGGATCTCATTGAAACATATAAGATTGTTAAGGGTTTGGACACGCTAAAGGCAGGAAACATGTTCCCGATGTTGGGGGAGTCCAGAACCAGGGGCCACAGTTTTAGAATAAGGAGTAAGCCATTTAGAACGGAGACGAGGAAACACTTTTTCTCACAGATAGTGGTGAGTCTGTGGAATTCTCTGCCTCAGAGGGCGGTGGAGGCAGGTTCTCTGGATGCTTTCAAGAGAGAGCTAGATAGGGCTCTTAAAAATAGTGGAGTCAGGGGATATGGGGAGAAGGCAGGAACGGGGTACTGATTGGGGATGATCAGCCATGATTACATTGAATGGTGGTGCTGGCTCGAAGGGCCGAATGGCCTACTCCTGCACCTATTGTCTATTGTCTATTGACATAGATAGGAAAGGCTTAGAGAGATATGGGCCAAACGCAGGCAAATTAAACTAGCTTAGATGGGCACCTTGGTTGGCATGGGCTAGTTGGGCCAAAGGGCCTGTTCCTGTGCAGTATGACTCTATGGCTCTAACGTGTTGTGACACAGAAGGCCATTCAGCCCATCTGTACAGTGCTGGTTCCTAATTATTGTATAACTCTGCAACATTCTCTCTCTCATATGAAATATTTTTTTATCAAAAATTAAGGTGTTGTGTTCAAGTATAGCTGTTTCAGATCTGAATGGTATGACTGGCATGCAAAAACATTTGATTTATGTTTCTATATCTTCACAAACAAGGGGATAAGGCGTGGCATTTATGTTTTAACACTTTCAAGAGAGGAAAGCGCTTTTCTTCAGAGATGTGTAAAAATGAGACTGGTCCTGGATTATGCTGGTGGCTTTTCCGAGGCAGCAAGAAGTGTAGATGGGGTCAAAGGAAGGGAGGTTGGTTTGTGTTTCAGGGTTTGGACCCTGAACCAGAAGGAGGAAATTACTTGGAACTGCCATTAAACTTGGAACTCCCGGTCAGCTAAAGAGTAATCCTTTGGTGGGCAAAAATGCTGGAGAAACTCAGCGGGTGAGGCAGCATCTATGGAGAGAAGGAAATAGACAACGTCAGGCCGAAACCCTTCTTCAGTAATCCCTCATTCGTCTCAGAAAGGTTCCAAACCTTTGACTCCTGCCAACTTATTGAACGTCCGCATCCCTGTATCCCTGAGCACAAAAAGCCAGAGTAACTCAGCTGGTCAGACAGCATCTCCGGAGAAAGGGAATAGGTGACGTTTCGGGTCGGGACCCTTCTTCCGACGGTTCACCTAAAAAAAAAAGGCAAATAGGACTAAAATGTTCCGGCTCCCTTTTTAGAAGTCACGCAACTTTGAGGCAGGGATTTACAGTTCCAGCATGTTTAGCTTTTCCGGAGCAGATGGCGATGTGTTTCTCAATGCTCGGTGTCGCAGCCAGTGCAGTTGGGTATTAGTTTTAATTTTCTTGTTGCTCTCCCTGCAGGCCCGGCCCTGGTTCCACATGCCAAACCAAGCAGGGGATGAATTGCTGATGAAAAGTGAAGTTGCCAACAAGTGCTTTCTCATGCATTTTACACAAAGGCCCGTTTCTTGCCCGCCTCTTGACATTGCTTAATTAGGCGAGCAGTTGATTAATTGGCCGTAATTGACAGCTAATTAATGCCCGGAGAATGATTGAATGGACATCCGTCTCAGTCCCTGGCTCCAGAGGTCAGGCGTTGGGTTCGAGCTCGCTGGTTCCGGATCCCCCGCCGTGTTTGTCCGGGCGTAGTCATCTCTTTCGATCTGTTGCTGACCTACTGAAGTGACAGAGCCAGGCCCGAGAAACCATCGCATGCGGCGGACGCTGGGTTTCCGCTTCACCATCAACTGCGGGGGCAGCGGGTAGAGTTGCTGCCTCTCAGCGCCAGAGTCCCGGGTTCGATCCTGACCACCGGTGCTGGGCTGTACAGGGTCTGTACGTTCTCCCCATAATCGTGTGGGGTGTTTTTTCCAGGTGCTCCGGTTTCTTCCCACACTCCAAAGATTATTCTATCATCAGGTTATGGAATAATTCAAATAACTCTTCGCTTGAGTTGCGAATTTGTGGAATTCCCTGCCGCAGAGGGCAGTGGAGGCCAAATCACTGGATGGATTTAAGAGAGAATTGGATAGAGCTCTAGGGGCTGGTGGAGTCAAGGGATATGGGGAGAAGGCAGGCACGGGTTATTGATAGGGGACGATCAGCCATGATCACAATGAATGGCGGTGCTGGCTCGAAGGGCCGAAGGGCCGAACGGCCTCCTCCTGCACCTATTTTCTATGTTTCTATGTTTCTAATTGGCTGGGTATAAATTGTCCCCAGTGAAGTGGGATAGGATAGCGTTAGTGTGCGTGGATTCGGTGGGCCGAAGGGCCTGTTTCCACGCTGTATCGCGAAACTAAACGTTACCATCAATGTACGCCATTGGAAATGCCGACCAGGGTGTTCAGGGAAGGGGGAGGAGGAGGGGGGGGGGGGGGGGGGGGGGGGGGTAGGGGGATACAAATTTAGTTTAGAGTTTAGACACAAAGTGTTGGAGTAACTCAGCAGGTCAGGCAACACCCCTGGAGAAAATCAATTAGGTGGCGTTTCGGTTCGGGACCCTTCTTCAGACACATCTGCAGTCCCTTCTTTGAATTCGAACCAACATTGAATTCTCCCAATTTCGTTAGCCCTTGCTGTCTCCTCCCCCCCCCCCCCCCCCCCCCCCCCCCCCCCCCCCCCCCCCCCCCTTCCTAGCACTCCCTCAGCCCTCGGGCTCCTGCTCCTCCTTTTTCCTTTCTTCTCCCCGCCCCTCCCCCCCCCCCCCCCCCCCCCAACCTCCACCAGTCTGAAGAAGGGTTTCGGCCGGAAACGTTGCCTACCTCCTTCGCTCCATAGACGCTGCCACACCCGCTGAGTTTCTCCAGCACTTTTGTCTACCTTCGATTTTCCAGCATCTGCAGTTCCTTCTCAAACACAATGCAGTTCCTTCTTATTGTATTATAGTCTAGAGTCACGACGTGGGCATCTGTGCCCTTCCTATCTGAGCGCCAGTCCAAATGCCCTTTGAGCATTGCCTTTACCACTGAGTTTCTAGTTTTTAGTTTAGAGAGATACTGCGTGGAAACAGACCCCTTTGGCCCATCGAGTCCGCACCGACCAGCGATCGCTCCATAACACTGCCCTACACGTACTAGGGACATTTGTTTTGCAATTTTACTGAAGTCCATTAACCGACAAACCTGCGCGTCTTTGGAGTGTGGGAGGAACCCGGAGCACCTGGGGAAAACCCACGCAGGTCACAGGGCGAATGTCCAAAGCCCGTAAAGGCCATTGTCAAGTTTGAACCCGGGACTGTATACACACACATATACATATATCTATATAATATATATATATAATATATATATATATATATATATTATGGTTGAGACACAAGCAAATTCATTTCACTACACTTTATGTGCAAGTGACGAATAAAACTTGACTTGACTTGACTTGACGACTTGAACTGCTAAGACTGAAGTCTTGAGCTAAGGCTAACGCTGAAGTCTCATTATATTGCTCAAGACGTCAGCCTTAGCAGTTCCTTGTGTCTCAACAGACAATAGACAATAGACAATAGGTGCAGGGGTAGGCCATTCGGCCCTTCGAGCCGGCACCGCCATT
The DNA here is from genome assembly GCA_035221665.1 of Okamejei kenojei. NCBI lineage: Eukaryota > Metazoa > Chordata > Chondrichthyes > Rajiformes > Rajidae > Okamejei > Okamejei kenojei. The sequence continues at coordinate 12,718,615 of CM069139.1, read as the reverse complement.
CAATGTGATCATGGCTGATCATCCCCAATCAGTACCCCGTCTCAACAGTCTCAACCAGCAGTTTCTTGTGTCCCAACCATGATAAAATTGAATGAGGGCAAACAAAGTGCTGGAGTAACTCAACGGGTCAGGCAACATATCTGGGGAGCATGGATAGATGATGCTTTGGGTCAGGACCCTTCTTCAGGCTGGAGTATGCGGGAGTAATTCAGTAGGTCAAGCAGCATCTCTGGAGAAAACGAATAAGTGATGTTTCGGGTCGAGACCCGCAACGAGTTCTGGGTCCGCCACGACGTCGAGCTTTTCTTCCATCACCACCACCTCCGTGGCTTTTTCATTGGGAAAAGAGTCCTCGCCACTGTGATGACCCCTTCTCCCATCTCTACCGCCCTCCCCCCCCCCCCCCCCCCCCCACTCTTTAGACCATTTATTTTAAGTCTGAAGAATGGTCTCGACCCGAAATATCACCTATTCATTTTCTCCAGAGAGGCTGCCTGACCCGCTGAGTTACTCCAGCATTTTGGGTCTATTTTCGGTGTAAACCAACATCTGCAGTTCCTTCCTATAGGTAGTTGGTGACCACGGGTGAGGAGGGAAGGGGGGTGATTTGAACGGGAGAGCAGGTTTGGGCGATAGCCTTTATCAGGCAACTGAACCATCCTACCGACAACGAGAGAGCAGTCCTGAGCAACTATCACAGGCAACTGAACCATCCTACCGACAACGAGAGAGCAGTCCTGAGCAACTATCACAGGCAACTGAACCATCCTACCACTATCTATCTCATTGGAGACCCTTGGACTATCTTTGATCGGACACGGAGCTTGTGCGTTCTCCCCGTGTCCTGCGTGGGTTTTCTCCGGGATCTCCGATGTACTCCCACATTCCAAACACGTACAGGTTTGTAGGCTAATTCACTTGGTATAATTGTAAAATTGTCCCTCGGTCGTGCAGGACAGCGTTAGCGCGCGGGGTTCGCTGGTCGGCGTGGTCTCGATGGGCCGAAGGGCCTGTTTCCGCGCTGTATCTCAAAACTAAACTCAACTAAATTAACTAGAGAGCAGTTTTGAATTACTATCCACCTCATTGGATTGGGCTTTACTGGACTTTATCTTGCAGTAAACATAATTCTCGTTATTCCCATGATCATTGCGGGCGGCTCGATTGTTGTCTGAAGAAGGGTTTCGGCCCGAAACGTTGCCTATTTCCTTCGCGCCATAGATGCTGCTGCACCCGCTGAGTTTCTCCAGCATTTTTGTCTACCTTCGATTTTCCAGCATCTGCAGTTCCTTCTTAAACAATCGATTGTAATCATGTGTGAGCACTTGGTAAGCACGCGACAAAAGCTTTTCACTATACATCAGTACACACGATAAAAAACTAAACTTAACTGGATAGAGTGGGTGTGGAGAGGTTTGTTTCCACTAGTGGGAGAGTCTAGGACCAGAGGTCACAGCCTCAGAATAAAAGGGCGTTCCTTTAGGGAGTCAGGTCAAGTCAAGTCAAGTTTATTTGTCACCTACACATACGCGATGTGCAGTGAAATGAAAAGTGGCCGTGTCTGCGGACTTTGTGTAAAAAACAAACAAACAAACAAACAACCAACAAACTACGAACAGAATGGAACAGAACCACATGTTCTTTTACATATTAAATATTGTGGGTGGTATTGTGGTCCAGTAAAGTCAGTCCCTGGTAAGATAGGAGTTGACAGTCCTAATGGCCTCTGGGAAGAAACAAGGAGATGAGGAGTAATGCATTTCGTCAGAGGGTGGTGAATCTGTGGCATTCTTTGCCACAGGAGGTCGTGCAGGCCAAGTCAATGGGTATTTTGAAGGCGGGGATAGATAGATTCTTGGTGAGTACGGGTGTCAGGAGTTATGGGGAGAAGGCAGGGGAGGGAAAGATAGATCAGCCATGATTGAATGGCGGAGTAGACTTGATGGGGCCAAACGGCCAAATTCGGTTCCTATCACGTATGAAATTATGAACTCGGCTCAACCCTCCTTCCCACATTCCCAGAAGTTCTCCACCTTTACATCAGAAACGATATAAAGTTGCCTGGTGTTTGCATCTGGGCCCGAGCAGTGAGGGGAATGATCTTTGCTTGCAGCAGTTGCATTGTGCGCACTAAACCTGTTCTTTTCCCTCTGGGGGCTCGGGCTTTGGAATCAGACTGATGGACCTGAAAACCCCGTGTCTGCTCGGTGTTAAGGATCCTAAGTGAAATAGGTTTGATCAGTCTCAATCCAGATCCAATCAGAAATTCCTCATGACATAGTCCATTTAAAATGTATGAAATTGACCTGAAACTGACAAGTGGGTCATTGGGGAAAAATGACTGCCGTTTTTAACCTTGGACTGCATAGTGCTTTCCATCCCGGCAAATAAGCTACTGATAATGGATGCCACTGTAAAGTAAAACTTGGGCAAAAATGTTTTAATATTTATAACGCTCATGTCGCTCCTGAAATGTGGGAATAAAAACGTATGTTTCCATCCAAAATGGCATCATCGCGGCTCAGTAAAACCACACAATGCTCAAAGATGGTTTCTTCGCTCAAGGTTTTTGAAATGATGTACTACAGGAGGAAAGGGAAATTCAAACTGAAATAAATATATCTCGGTGAAGCTGCAAAGCACTCGTTGTCGCGCAGTGCTTAGAGATTACTGTGATTCGAGGCGGGTTTGGTGGCCAGGAGAACAGCGTTGCGGGGCTTTTGGCAAGCGTGCAGGGTTGTTTGTTTTGCACGGTTCCCGAGCCCAATCGAGCTGCAGGAGGAACTTGCCAGACTTTAATCACTGAAGACGCGGCGGCACGGGGGTGCTTGTTTGTGCGGAGTTTGTGCGTTCTCCCCGTGACCTCGAGGGTTTTCTCCGGGTGTCCCGGTTTCCTCCCACACTCCAAAGGCCTGCAGGTTTGTAGGTTAAATGGCTTTGGCTACATTGCAAACTGTCCCTAGTGGGAGGATAGTGCTAGTGTACGGGGTGGCCGCAGGTCGGCTGTATCTCGAAAACCTGAAGTCTAAGCTCTAAGTCATGGGTGAGCCTCAAGCAGAGTCCACACCCGAACGGTTACCTGTGCATGACCTCCAGAGGCGCTGCCTGACCTGCTGAGATACTCCAGCACTTTTTGTGTCTTTCTCTGGTGTAAACCAGCATCTGCAGTTCCTTTCTATTTCATTACGTTTTAGGTGAGTTTTGATTTAGGCTTAGCGATGAAGACTTTTATGACAGTCGGAGCATGCTATACCAGGAGAACATACACAAGACTGGATATACCGTAGGCAACATGTAGAATTCAAAAGACATTGGATTCAAAGCCAGAAAATCAAAATACAAGATTCATGTTCATGTGATAGGAGCAGAATTTGGCCATTTGGCCCATCATCTACTCCACCATTCAATCATGGCTGATCTATCTCTCCCTCCGAACCCCATTCCCCTGCCATCTCCCCATAACCCCTGACACCATACGAATCCAGAATCTACCTGCCTGAAATATATCCATTGAGTTGGCCTACACAGCCTTCTGTGGCAATTAATTCGACAGATTCACCACCCTCTGACCAAATAAATTCCTCCTCATCTCCTTCCTAAAGAAACGTCCTTTAATTCTGGAGGCTGTGGTCCTAGACTACTCCCGCTAGTGGAAACATCCTCTCCACATCCGCTCTACCTAGGCCTTTCACGATTCTATGCACAGAATTCTAATAAATGGAATTGTAACACTTAGGATTCGGGACACAACATCTTGCTAAGCAATTAATTCCAATCCATAATATTATAATACATAGAATTCTATGCCCAAAATTCTCTTTGCAGAATCCAGAGTCACAGAATTCCATATATATTGGATTGTAACACACATGATTTTAATGCACAGGTTTTTTTAGGCAAAGGATTCTACCTAGAATTCTGTTCATAGAAACCATGTACATAGTTAGATACACAACACCTGATTATCTGCTTTCTCCGCCATCATATTTTCTAAGATGCTGAATAAGGAGCTTGGAGGCGTGGTGGTAGAGTTGCCACCTAATGCCCCTGTCCCACTTAGGAAACCTGAACGGAAACCTCTGGAGACTTTGCGCCCCACCCAAGGTTTCCGTGCGGTTCCCGGAGGTGTTTGTCGGTCTCCCTAATGGTCGAAAGTTGTTTCCGCTTCTTCTATGTTCCGGCGATTATTTCAGACAATTCAAAACTGGCCGCGACTAAAAATAGGTTGCCGTCTTAAAAATCGGTAATTTTTTAGTCGAAGCCAGTTGCGATGCTAGTTGACGGTGGTTGCCGGAGGTTGCAGGTAGTGGAAGGTTAGACCTCCCTGGTGGAATAAAACTGGGTGAAAAAAAGGTCTTACCTTCCACTACCTGCAACCTCCGGCAACCACCTACAACTAGCATCGTAACTGGCTTTGGCTAAAAAATTACCGATTTTTAAAACGGCAACCTATTTTTAGTCATGGCCGGTTTTGAATTTTTTTAAATAATCGGCAGAACATAGAAGAAGGGGAAACCACCTATGGAGTTGGTACGATCGCCCCGTGATCTGCGAGGGTTTTCTCGTAGATCTTCGGTTTCCTTCCACACTCCAAAGACGTGCAGGTTTGTAGGTTAATTGGCTTGGTATAAGTGTAAATTGTCCCTAGTGTGTGTAGGATAGTGTTAGTGTGCGGGGGATTGTTGGTTGATGGGGGCTGGGTGGACCGACAAGCCTGTTTAGTGCTGTATCTCTAAACTAAACTAAACTAAAGGAAAAGGTTCCTGCAATGTTTCAAATATACAGTATTCTATAAGTGTAATCCTATTCCCGGGATTCCAGTATATAAAATATTACTCGCGATTCTGTGCACAGAATTCTACTGCTGGGGACTCCAGCCACACATTGTTAACCCAAGATAGGATCCTACATTGAGGCTTCTATACACAAGATTTCAAAACATGTATTCTTATCGTCATCACCATCATTGGCGGTCACTCGAAGCGAGTATGACTGTCCTCTTTTGGGAGGACGCCTGTGCGTGACTTTGTTTAACGTGGGGAGACTGGTGCACAGACAGCCACCCCACGGTCCTTGACAGATCTGGGTCGGGATCCAGTGGCACGGAGCCCAAGGCGACTGAGGACCCTTTTCTGCCGCAGCCTTCATCCGCCTTCCCAGCCGTTGTGACGCTCCACTAAGGTCAGCCATCGTCCTCCGCCTGTTCCACCGGTGAGGTCTTGGTTGGATTGCTCTTTGTCAGAGACCTCCCCCTCGACCTCACCGCCATGTATACCTATATCTGCTGTACACCTCTAGGACATTGCAGAGCAGTGGGGGAAACTTGCTGTCAGCTACTTGGTACCCAATCCTGCCTGCCCACCTGTGACCACAGTAAAAAGACTGGACATGCACATGATACGATAGCTGAAATTTTAAAGTAAAGGATTTTGAAACTTCACAGGAAGGAATAAAATTCACAGATTTGTAAGGACAGAATTTTAATATTCTGCATTCTGAACAAAGTTCAGAGTCATAGGGTCATAGAGAGATACAGTGTGGAAACAGGCCCTTCGCCCAACTTGCCCAAACCGGCCAACAAGTCCCAGCTACACTAGACCCACCTGCCTGAGCTTGCAAGGTCCATATCCAAACCTGTCCTATCCATGTACCTGTCTAACTGCTTCTTAAATGTTGGGACCATCCCTGCCTCAACTACCTCCTCTGGCAGCTCGTACCATACATCCACCACCCTTTGGGTGAAGGGTTTTAAGGTATGCAAGGCATGTAAAACTCAGTATTCTAATACACCAAATACATTTCTACTCTCCAATGCAGAGAGATACATAAATACATTTCTAATACACATTATTTAATGCAGAGATTTATCTACTGAATACTATACATGGAATTGAATTGAATTGAATACATTTCACTAGCCAAGTATGTAAAGAAACAAGGATATACGCGCCCTGGCGCTCTGCTCGCAAGTAACAACACGATTTACAGTAAACAATTAAGAATAAACAATTTTTTTATTGTAGAAAAAAATTGTATATATACCAAGTACACTCTTATACGACATTGAGATTTATACAATGTGTAAAATTATAATTATTATTATTAATTAGTACTATTTATGATAATTTGTAGTATTATCCCTTATACATTCCAGTATAATCCTAATATAAGTAATACACTTAGATTTCTCAAATCATAGATATTCTTCTAATTACCAAATAGAAATCCCCGCTAATTTAACTACGTAGTACCCAACTACATCAACAATTTTTTTAATATTCATAATGTTATCAAAATATTAATAATGTTTGTATTATAATTTTATATTTCATAGTTATTGTATAATTGAAAGTACATAGTTTTATATAATTACAAGTTTAAGATACAAACAGAGATAAGTGTGTACATATTAAAATTTATATAGTATGTAATTTTTTTCAGAAAGATAGAAACAGAAGGTGTATTGAAAAGTTTGATGGAGATTAAAGTATTACTAAGTAATCAATCTTGGAGATACATTCATGATTTGTTATGTGTATTTCTCATCCACTCAGATATTCAGGCCTCAGTCAAGTCCCTGCGCCGAACCATTGTGACCCTGTAGATATTTAAATATAGGGAGACCATATCTCCTTGAAGAGATCTAACCTGTCCATGAGACAAGTCTCAATCTCTCCAAGTGAAGTGTCTCCGTCATTTCTGTATTCCACATTTTAATTGTTGGGGATACAGGGCCTTTCCAAAATTTTAATATTAATTTTTTCCCAATATTAAAGAAACATTATAATTTAAACATGGAAAGAATGAAATAAAATACAAGAGCACAAGGAGGCTACAGATTTTTGGTTGTTGAGTAGAGCTACTGCTCGTGGTAAAAAGCTGTTTTTATGTCTGGCTGTGGCAGCTTTGACAGTCCGGAGTCGCCTTCCAGAGGGAGGTGATTCAAAGAGTTTGTGGCCAGGGTGAGAGGGGTCAGAGATGATCTTGCCCGCTCACTTCCTGGCCCTTGCAGTGTACAGTTCATCAATGGAGGGAAGGAGGGAATGCAGCCAACAACCTTCTCAGCTGATCGGACGATTCGCTGCAGCCTCCGGATGTCGTGCTTGGTGGCTGAGCCAAACCAGACCATGATGGAGAAGGTGAGAACAGACTCTACGATGGCCGTGTAGAATTGGACCATCATTGCCTGCGGCAGATTGTGTTTCCTCAGCTGCCGCAGGAAGTACATCCTCTGTTGGGCCTTTTTGACTGTGGAGTCGATGGTGGCCTCCCGTTTACGGTCCCTGGAGATGATGGTTCCCAGGAACTTAAATGACTCCACAGATGTGACCGTGGTGTTGTTGATGGTGAGTGGGGGGGAGCTCTCCTAAAATCCACAATCAGTTGGTACCATTCAGAGAATTTTGCGGAAGGGTTATAATGCAATTTAGTTCTGTTTAGAGAAACAGCATGGAAACAGGCCCTTCGGCCCATCGACCAGCGACCTCCAAGCAATAACACTATCCTACGCATGCTAGGGACTTATACCACGCCAATTAGGCAACTTACCTGTATGTCTTTGGAGTGCGGGAGGAAGCCAAAAATCTCGTCGAAAATCCAAGCGGTCTCAGTGAGAACGTACAAACTCCGAACCGGCATCGATCCCGGGTCTCTGGCACTGTGCGTGCCCCAAGGCAGCAACTCTACCCCTGCACCACCATGCTGCCCTGGGACGGATTCTGATACAGTGGATTTTACTATGCAGCATTCCAATGCACACCCCCGTTAATATCAATAAATCAATATTTGGATACGCAGGATTTTTTACACATTTCATTACAATATATACTGAATTGTAGACAGAGGATTCTCCTTCATGGGATTTCATGAACAGATCTTTAATGCAAAGGGGAGTCGTGTTCAAAATTGTAAACAGAGGATTCCGTACACAGCATTTTTAGCACACAATTTAGACTTTAGACTTTACCTTAGAGATACAGTGCGCAAAAAGGTCCTTTGGCCCACCGTGTCATGTGCTGACCAGCGATCACCCTGCATACGAGCACTGTCATAAGTCACACATTCATAATTGAGAGGAGTAGAATTAGTTCAGGGGCCACCGTTTAAGAATAAGGGGTAAACCATTTAGAACGGAGACGAGGACACACTTTTTCACACAGAGAGTGGTGAGCCTGTGGAATTCTCTGCCTCAGAGGGCGGTGGAGGCCGGTTTTCTGGGTACTTTCAAGAGAGAGCTCGATAGGGCTCTTGGAGATAACGGAGTCAGGGGATATGGGGAGAAGGCAGGAACGGGGTACTGATTGTGGATGATCAGCCATGAACACATTGAATGGCGGTGCTGACTCGAAGGGCCGAATGGCCTACTCCTGCACCTGTTGTATATTATCCATTGTCAATCATGGCTGATCTTTTTTTTCACTCTCAACCCCATTCTCCTGCTTCTCCCCATTTAATGAAGCCATGTACAGTGTATAGAGAGAATAATTTTTAGAGAAAGGTAAAGCCAGCAAAGTCCGATGAAGGATGGTCTGAGCGTCACCAAAGAGGTAGATAGTAGCACCAACCGAAACCCACCTAATCAAACTGTCCCATGACTAACCACTGGCCTCTTTGCAAGGGCTCCTTTAACCCCCTTTTGACTCAAATAGTCAAGGACGAGTCGCACCCGGCACATTCCCTCTTTACCCCTCTCCCATCGGGCAAAAGATACAGAAGTGTGAAAACGCACACCTGCAGATTCAGGGACAGTTTTTTCCAACCTACTATCAAGCAGCTGAATCATCCTAACAACAACTAGAGATTGGTCCTTAGCTACTGTCTACCTCATTGGAGATCCGTGGACCATCTTTGATTGGACTATGCAGGACTATCTTATACACGTGACTATTATTCACGTTATTCCCTTTATCGTGTTTCTCTACGCTGTGGACAGCGCGTATTGTAATCACGTATTGCCTTCCCGCTGATGATTATCCCACGACAGTAGCTTTTCACTGTACCTCGGTACACGTGACAATAAACTAGACTCAACAATAACTCTGAGGTCATAAGGGATAGGAGTAGATTAGGCCATTGGGCCCATCAAGTCCATTCCGCCATTCTATCATGGCTGACCTATCTCTCCCTCATAACCCCATTCTCCTGCCTTCTCCCCATAACCTCTGACACCCGTACTAATCAAAAATCTATCTATCTCTGCCTTAAAAATATCCACTGGCTTGGCCTCCACAGCCTTCTGTGGCAAAGAATTGCACAAGATTCACCACCTTCATCTCTTTCCCAAAGGAACGTCCTTTAATTCTGAGGCTGTGACCTCTAGTCCCAGACTCTCCCACTGGTGGAAACATCCTCTCCGCATCCACTCTATCCAAGTCTTTCACTATTGTGTACGTTTCAATGAGGTTCCCTCTCATTCTTCTAAACTCCAGCGAGTACAGCCCCAGTGCCGACAAACAGCTCATCATAGGTTAACCCGCTCATTCCTGGGATCGTTCTTGTAAACCTCCTCTGGACCCTCTCCAGAGCCGGCACATCCTTCCTCAGATATGGGGCCCACAATTGCTCACAATATTCCAAAAGCGGCCTGACCAGCGCCTTATAGAGCCTCAGCGTTACATCCCTGTTTTTGTATACAAGCCCACGCGAAATAAATGCTAGCATTGAGTTTGCTTTCTTTACTGCCGATTCAACTTGCAGACAAACATTTTGGGAATCCTGCACCAGCGATCCCAAGTCCCTTTGCATCTCCGATTTCTGGATTCTCTCCCCATTTGGAAAATAGTCTCCGCCTTTATTCCTGCTAGCAAAATGCACGACTCCACACTTTGCTACGCTATATTCCATCTGTCACTTCTCTGCCCACTCTGCCAGCCTGTCCAAGTCATTCTGCAAGAGTCCCTGCCTGCACTACCTGCCCTTCCACCTATTATTGTATCATCCGCAAACCTGGCCACAAAGCCTTCAATCCCCTTGTCCGAATCATTGATATACATTACTACACATGAGGAGTTGTTCAGATGGAGACTCACAAAACTCGCAGATGGTGGAATCTTGAGCAGTGCTGGAGGAACTCAGCAGCTCAGGCAGCATCTGTGGAGAGAAAGCCAGGTCACATTTCAGGTCAGGTCCTTTGTTCAGACTGATGGTCAGAGTCATTCAGATGATTTGTTATCACTTAAACCTCTTCATAAAATCCCCAGTTTCACAGGTGCTGGGACTTACAGAAAAGCCAGGGGGTGGGGCGAGCTGGAAGAGAGGAGGGGCAGGACAAAGAGTGGTGGGTAACAGGTGGGCACACCTAAATGCAAATATCTTCCCCATTTGCTGTCTGCGTGGAGTTTGCATGCTCTCCCCTGTGACCACGTGGGTTTTCTCTGGGTGCTCCGGTTTCCACCCACAGTCCAAAGATGTGGAGGTTTGTAGATGAATTGGCTTCTGTAAGTTGTAAATTGCCCCTAGTGTGAAGGATAGCGCTGGTGTGCGTGGCGATCGCTGGTCGATGCGGACTCCGTGGGCCAAGGAGCCTGTTTCCACGCTGTATCTCTAAAGTGTAAAGTCCTGTTCCAAGATATCACTGCTCCATCGCTGTGCGACAATGCGATGGAATTCACTACCCTCTTAGCCAGATGCTTAAAATTTAAATTCAATTTCACTTTGACAAGTCGTGTTATAAACAATCAGAGCATACTGCCCACCTGCAGATTAAGTGGGATCACTCCTTTAACAATAGTCTGAACAAATTCATTATTTTTTGCTTTCAGCTCGCAAGAGAAAAATACTCTCTGACTTACAACAAAATTGAGAAGGAATTAATGGTGCTATTAATTATGAAAACCTCCTTTTAAAACTAAAATAAAGCGTTATTTCAGTTCTATTCTCTTGGGTCCCCATCACCGTGCGTCTGTTCATACCACTATGGAGTTGTTTTAGCTGTGGGTCAGTGGGCAACAGTCAAGCCTATGTGTGTTCAAAGGTTGTGGGTTCAAATCCCAACCCAGGCATATTTTTTAGTTTAGTTTAGAGATACAGCGCGGAAACAGGCCCTTCGGCCCGAGTCCTCTCCGACCAGCGATCCCCGCACATTAACACTATCTTACACACACTGGGGACAATTTACACTTATACCAAGGCAATTGACCTCCAAACCTGCCCTGTACGTCTTTGGAGTGTGGAGAGGGCACCGGAGATGTCTGAGCAAACACACATGGTCACGGGGAGAGCGGACAAACTCCGTACAGGTAGCACCCGTAGTCGGGATCGAACCCGGGTCTCCAGCGCTGCGAGCACTGGACGGCAGCAACTCTACCGCCGCGCCCCCACGCCGCCCGGCCTAGATGGATATTAATCTAGATGGACATATTTTTATATCAATGGATATTTTTAAGACAGAGATTGACAGATTCTTGATTAGTAATGGTGTCTGGGGTTGTGGGGAGAAGGCAGGGGAATGGAGTTGATGGGGAAAGATAGATCAGCCACGATTGAGTGGTGGAGTAGACTTCACTACGACGCGGAAACAGGCCCTTCAGCCCACTGAGTCCGTACCGACCAGCGATCCCCCCCGTACAATAACTCGATCCCACACACGAGGGACAATTCAAATTTACACCGAGCCGATTAACCTACAAACCTGTACGCCTTTGGCGTGTGGGAGGACACCGGAGCCCCCGGAGGAAGCCCACGCAGGCCACGGGGAGAAGGTGCAAACTGCTGCAGACAACACCCGTAGTCAGGATCGAACCCGGGTCTCTGGCACGGTGAGGCAGCAACTCCACCGCCGCGCCAACCACAGACGAGCGGGGCAAATTTATTACACAGAGGGTGGTTGAGTGCCTGGAAACGGCTTCAGTTGGTGGTGGTGGAGGCACATAAGATTGTGGCACTTTAGAGAGGTTTGAATGGATATATGGATATGAAGGGAATGGAGGGATATGAGTTATGTGCAGGCAGACAAGAGTTGGTCTTGGTATCACGGTTGGCATAGACATTGTTTGCCTCAGGGCCTGTTCCATAAAGATAGACACAAATTGCTGGAAGTAACTCAGCGGGTCAGGCAACATCTCAGGAGAAAACGGAATAGGGGACACTTCCGGTCGAGCCCACAATGGTCCACTGCTGGCTGTGAGATAGGTGATAACGAGTCAGACTAACGATTGAAACAGTGAAACGAAGCAGGACGACAGTGAAACTAGTTCCACGTTCTGTCACCATCCCACACAACTGCCGACCCCTTCACACTCAGGATCTCCGGCGCCCGGAAAGGTTCTTGATCCTACTCAATGGGTGGCCCACCAGAAGATACGCAAGAGCAACGCAGCTATTCCCAGCCACACACTCTGATCTTCTCTTTGTTTTTACTTACCTCCAAAGTTTTGCTGCTTAAAACTAACCACTTTTTTGGGGAAGACATCCAGCTTTGTAGATTAATTGACTTCAGTGTGTAGGATAGTGCTGGCGTACGGGGTGATCACTGGTCGGCGCTGGCTCAGTAGGCCGAAGGGCCTGTTTCCCCGCGGTCTCTCTAGGCTAAACTAAAACAACGTAGTGAATTTCCCAGTGGCAGAGCTGTCTGTTTGAACAAGAGTCACAGGAATGTTGTGTGCTTCTGGAAAGCGTGTGAATTTGAAGAGCAATTATGGGCTTATTAGGGTCCTGACATGATGCATAACTTGTGTTGCTGCCAGTGGCCAAAATAGCCCAGGTCTTCACGGCAAACCCCAGCTGAGAATAGACCAGGCCATTGTCTTGTCTAATTATATTTGAAAGCGCCTTCTTTTTGTTCCCCTATTACCATGGCTGTCCGATTGCTTTTACCAGGACGTTCGTTGCATCCGCGCTGGAAGTGTGCTAATTACAAGAGAAACGGCCACAGTAATTATGTCAGTTCTGCTTAAAATGACAACAATGGGGAATATTATTTTTACGCAATGTTTGTGTAAGCCCCCGGTTTTAAAATCTCATTAAAGGCCAAGCAGCCCATGCAGTAAAGCTCGGAGCACGTCATACTTACTTACTTTCCTGATTTAAACAAGTGCCTGGAAGAAACTGTGGCTCCTCCATGGTGTGGACATGCTGTTATTGTGCTAATTACTGCTCTTCAGACAGACCAGCGCACTTGGGCTGCTGGGGAGCGATGTGAGTGTCTCTTTCACTTCATAGTTTATTTAGCTCAACAAAGTGGGGTTTTGGTTTTTTTTTCAAAGCTGAACGTCTTTTCCTCTTTTAGACTCCGCAGGGTTGTTGTTTTCTAGTCTAGTTTGGCTCAAATAGTTTTGTTCTCATAGAGTCACGCAGAGTGGAAACAGGCTCTCCTGCCCAACTTGCCCAACGTGTCTCATCCACACTAGCCCCACCTGCCTATGTTTGGTCCATATCCCTCTAAACCTGTCATAAAGTTGTACAGTGTGGAAAAAGTCCCTTTGGCCCAACTTGCCTACACCGACCAACATGTCCCATCTACACTTGTCCCACCTGCCTGCATTTGGCCCATACCCCTCTGAACCTCTCCTATCCATGTGCCTGTCTAATTGTTTCTTAAACCTTGCGATAGTCCCTGCCTCCACCTCTTCCAGCAGCTCGCTCCATACACCCACCAGCCTTTGTGTGAAAAAGTTACCCCTCAGATTCCTATTAAATCTTTTCCCCTTCATCTTAAGCTTATGTCCCTTGGTCCGCGATTCACTTACTCTGGGCAAGAGACTCTGTGCATCTACCCGATCTATTCCCCTTGTGATTTTGTACACCTCTATAAGATCACTTCTCACCCTCCTGCGTTCAAGGAATAGAGACCCAGCCTGCTCAACCTCACCCTATAGTTTAGGCTTTCCTGTCCTGACTAAAGTAAGCATTACGATTGTTCCTTTTTGTAGAGTGCTAAGTGAAATATTAATCCAGAGATTTAATCCGCTACAGTCTTCATTTATCTATTAGAATGCTTTGTGGATGCATTTCAGGTTTCCTCCAAAGCAGATTGAGCCTTTAGCTGTCTGATTCCTTATCTCCAGAACTTCCCCCACCTATTAACCTCTCCTCTTCTCCATCTGTTTCTCCTCCATAAGACAATCTTCTCCTTCTTCAATCGAGCTTTAGGTGACCTGTTTTATTATCTCCTTTGGAAAAAAAAGACACAAAGTGCTGGAGTAACTCAGCGGGCCAGGCAGCAACTCTGGAGAACATGGACAGGTAACGTTTCATAAGCTCCAAGAACAGAATTAGGCCATTCGGCCTATCGTTTAATCCGCCATTCGATCATGGTCGGTCTATCTTTCTCTCTCAACCCCATTCCCTTGCCTTCTCCCCATAACCCCTGACACCCGCACTAACCGCACTATTTACAGCTATATTAATAGCAAAAGGATAACGAGGGATAAAATTGGACCATTAGAGAACCAGAATGGACAGCTATCTGCAGAGCCAAAAGAGATGGGGGAGATATTGAACAATTTCTTTTCTTCGGTATTCACCAAGGAGAAGGATATTGAACTCTGTGAGTTAAGGGGAAAAAGTAGAGTAGCTATGGAAACTATGAGATTCAAAGAGGAGGAAGTACTGACACTTTTGAAAAATATAAAAGTGGATAAGTCTCCAGGTCCTGACAGGATATTCCCTAGGACATTGAGGGAAGTTAGTGTAGAAATAGCAGGAGCTATGACAGAAATATTTCAAATGTCATTAGAAACGGGAATAGTGCCAGAGGATTGGCGTACTGTGCATGTTGTTGTTCCATTGTTTAAAAAAGGGTTTCAAAGAATAAACCTAGCAATTATAGACCTATTAGTTTGACGTCAGTGGTGGGCAAATTAATGGAAAGGATACTTAGAGATAATATATATAAGCATCTGGATAAACAGGGTCTGATCAGGAACAGTCAACATGGATTTGTCCCTGGAAGGTCATGTTTGACAAACCTTCTTGAATTTTTTGAAGCGGTAACTAGGGAAATTGATGAGGGTAAAGCAGTGGATGTTGTCTATATGGATTGACAAGGTTCCCCATGGAAGGTTGGTTAAGAAGGTTCAATCTTTGGGTGTTAATGGCGGAGTAGCAAGATGGATTCAACAGTGGCTGAATGGGAGATGTCAGAGAGTAATGGTGGATGGCTGTTTGTCAGGTTGGAAGCCGGTGACCAGTGGGGTGCCTCAGGGATCTGTGTTGGGTCCACTGTTGTTTGTCATGTACATCAATGATCTGGATGATGGGGTGGAAAATTGGATAAGTAAGTATGCAGATGATACTAAGATAGGTGGTGTTGTGGATAATGAAGTAGATTTTCAAAGTCTACAGAGAGATTTGGGCCATTTGGAAAAGTGGGCGGAATGATGGCAGATGGAGTTTAATGCTGTTAAGTGTGAAGTGCTACATCTTGGCAGGACAAATCAAAATAGGACGTACATGGTAAATGGTAGGGAATTGAGGAATGCTGTGGAACAGAGGGATCTAGGAATAACTGTGCATAGTTCCCTGAAGGTGGAATCGCATGTAGATAGGGTGGTAAAGAAAGCCTTTGGTGTGCTGGCCTTTATAAATCAGAGCATTGAATATAGGAGTAGGGAAGTAATGTTAAAATTGTACAAGGCATTGGTAATACCAATTCTGGAGTTATGGTGTACAATTTTGGTTGCCTAGTTATAGGAAGGATGTCAACAAAATAGAGGGAGTACAGAGGAGATTTACTAGAATGTTGCCAGGGTTCCAGCAACTATGTTACAGAGAAAGGTTGAACAAGTTAGGTCTTTATTCTTTGGAGCGCAGAAGGTTAAGGGGGGACTTGATTGAGGTCTTTAAAATGATGAAAGGGATAGACAGAGTTAACGTGAATACGTTTTTCCCATTGAGGGTAGGGAAGATTCAAACAAGAGGGCATGACATGAGAAATAAGGGACAGAAGTTTTGGGGTAACGTGAGGGGGAACTTCTTTACTCAGAGGGTGGTGGCTGTGTGGAATGCGCTTCCAGCAGAAGTGGTGGAGGCAGGATCGATTTTAACATTTAAGAGTAAAGTGGATAGGTATATGGACGTGAAGGGAATGGAGGGGTATGGTCTGAGTGCAGGTAGATGGGACTAGGGGAAAACAAATGGTCGGCACGGACTGGAAGGGCCGAGAGGGCCTGTTTCCGTGCTGTAATTGTTATATGGTTATATGGTTATATGGTTAATCAAGAATCGGTCAATCTCCAAGTTAAGAATATCCGTTGATTTGGCCCTTCTTCAAACTCGTTGATTGATAATTGTGCCTGTAAACGTATTTCACAGTGAGGGAGCCTATTTTAAAAACGCAACTTGTTGAACTGAGAGCTGCCAGTGATGTACAATACCGCACAAAGGGAGAGCACAAGCCATGGAAGATTGGCAAGAAAACAAAAACGAAATCTAGTGGATCATTTGAAGAAGGTCGTGGAGAAGCTCTATGGCTTTGGACAATTGGGGGGCAAATGGGCCATTGTAAATGGACGGTGTGACAATTCACGAGAGCTAATCCCATGTGGCCATACGACCCAGTGCAAATCTGTTACATCAGCCATGGGTTCTGTCAACCTGCAGCTGTTAACAACCAGTTGCACAGAAATGCCAGTGGGTTGGCTAAATAAGTGATGGTGATGAAAGTGCAAAGGAATATGATGGAGGAAATACTGCCAGGGGGATGTACACAGGGGAGGGGAGTGTGTGCCATGGGCCTTGAATGATAGAAATAGTCTGCGGTCTGGATAGGGTGAGCTTTATTCACACTGAGTTTTATTCAAAGCTGTGCACAGAAATCTGCTGAGGGATATGGGGAAAAAGCAGGAACGGGGTACTGATTTTAGATGATCAGCCGTGATCATATTGAATGGCGGTGCTGGCTCAAAGGGCCGAATGGCCTACTCCTGCGCCTATTTTTCTGTTTGGTTAATATTTTCTACGGAAATGGTTAAATTGTCCAATTTTTACTGATGAAGCAGTCCAGTAAAACTGATTACAGCTACCATTGGAGAGCATGCGTATGGTTCCTCTCCAGATTACACATCAGATCATTCTCAGACAATGTTTAATCCTGTTTTTTTCTATTTCAGGGGGGCCAAGAATGGGCACTACAAATGCAAATGATTTTTAACTACAAATCAAGGTGATTTTTGCCCTGGTGTGAATAATTCTTTTGTTGTATGAAGAACATTAAAAAATAAATTAAAGCACCAAGACTGATGGTAACAAAACGCAACACTTGTAGCAAATGGCTACTGGGGAGACATTAAACTAGAAAGGCTGGGGGAGGGACTCGGGTAGAGGGGCTAGGGGTCAGGGTGTGGGGCAAGAGGCAGAGAAGGAAGCACTCGGATCCAAAATGTAGGCGAGAAAGATGAAAAAGATAATAGACAGAGAATAAGGATGGTGGGTTTCTAAAATGTGTATATTTTAATGCTAGAGCATTGTAAGTAAGGTGGACGAACTTAGAACCTGGATTGACACCTGGAAATATGATGTTGTGGCAATCAGTGAAACATGGTTGCAGGAGGGCTGTGATTGGAAACTAAATATTCCAGGATTTTGTTGCTTCAGGTGTGATAGAATTGGAGGGACCAGAGGGGGAGGTGTTGCATTGCTTGTCAGAGAAGATATTACAGCAGTGCTTTGGCAGGATAGATTAGAGGGCTCGTCTAGGGAGGCTATTTGGGTGGAACTGAGAAGTGGGAACGGTGTAGCAACACTTTTTAGGGGTGTATTATAGACCGCCAAATGGGGAGCGTGAATTGGAAGAGCAAATATGTAAGGAGATAGCAGATATTAGTAGTAAGCACAAGGTAGTGATTGTGGGAGATTTCAATTTTCCAAAAATAGACTGGGAAACACATTCTGTAAATGGGCTGGATGGTTTGGAGTTTGTAAAATGTGTGCAGGATATTTTTTTGCAGCATGTAACATAGAGGTATCGACCAGAGAAGGGGCAGTGCTGGACCTCCTGTTAGGAAATGAGGCAGGTCAGGTGACAGAGGTATGCGTTGGTGAGCACTTCGGGACCAGTGATCACAATACCATTAGTTTCAAATAATTATGGAGAGAGTCAGAACTGGACCTAGGGTGGAGATTTTTGATTGGAGAAAGGCTAACTTTGAGGGAATGCGTAAGGATTTAAAGGAGTGAATTGGGACACTTTGTTTCATGGGAAGGATGTAGAAGAGAAATGGAGGACATTTAAAGGGGAAATTGTAAGAGTACAGAATCTTTATGTCCCTGTTAGGTTGAAAGGAAATTGTAAAAATTGGAAAGAGCCATGGTTTTCAAGGGAAATTGGACACTTGTTTCGAAAAAAGAGAGATATCTACAATAATTATAGGAGGCATGGAATAAATGAGGTGCTAGAGGAGTATAAAGAATGTAAAAAGAATCTTAAGAAAGAAATTAGGAAGGCTAAAAGAAGATATGAGGTTGCTTTGGCAAGAAAGGTGAAAGTAAACCCAAACGGTTTCTACAGCTATATTAATAGCAAAAGGATAACGAGGGATAAAATTGGACCATTAGAGAACCAGAATGGACAGCTATCTGCAGAGCCAAAAGAGATGGGGGAGATATTGAACAATTTCTTTTCTTCGGTATTCACCAAGGAGAAGGATATTGAACTCGGTGAGTTAAGGGGAAAAAGTAGAGTAGCTATGGAAACTATGAGATTCAAAGAGGAGGAAGTACTGACACTTTTGAAAAATATAAAAGTGGATAAGTCTCCAGGTCCTGACAGGATATTCCCCTAGGACATTGAGGGAAGTTAGTGTAGAAATAGCAGGAGCTATGACAGAAATATTTGAAATGTCATTAGAAACGGGAAAGTGCCGGAGGATTGGCGTACTGCGCATGTTGTACCTATGTTTAAAAAGGGTTCAAAGAATAAACCTAGCAATTATAGACCTATTAGTTTGACGTCAGTGGTGGGCAAATTAATGGAAAGGATACTTAGAGATAATATATATAAGCATCTGGATAAACAGGGTCTGATCAGGAACAGTCAACATGGATTTGTGCCTGGAAGGTCATGTTTGACAAACCTTCTTGAATTTTTTGAAGCGGTAACTAGGGAAATTGATGAGGGTAAAGCAGTGGATGTTGTCTATATGGATTTCAGTAAGGCCTTTGACAAGGTTCCCCATGGAAGGTTGGTTAAGAAGGTTTCAATCTTTGGGTGTTAATGGCGGAGTAGCAAGATGGATTCAACAGTGGCTGAATGGGAGATGTCAGAGAGTAATGGTGGATGGCTGTTTGTCAGGTTGGAAGCCGGTGACCAGTGGGGTGCCTCAGGGATCTGTGTTGGGTCCACTGTTGTTTGTCATGTACATCAATGATCTGGATGATGGGGTGGAAAGTTGGATAAGTAAGTAGCAGATGATACTAAGATAGGTGGTGTTGTGGATAATGAAGTAGATTTTCAAAGTCTACAGAGAGATTTGGGCCATTTGGAAAAGTGGGCTGAAAGATGGCAGATGGAGTTTAATGCTGATAAGTGTGAAGTGCTACATCTTGGCAGAACAAATCAAAATAGGACGTACATGGTAAATGGTAGGGAATTGAGGAATGCTGTGGAACAGAGGGATCTAGGAATAACTGTGCATAGTTCCCTGAAGGTGGAATCGCATGTAGATAGGGTGGTAAAGAAAGCCTTTGGTGTGCTGGCCTTTATAAATCAGAGCATTGAATATAGGAGTAGGGAAGTAATGTTAAAATTATACAAGGCATTGGTAAGACCAATTCTGGAGTAATGGTGTACAATTTTGGTCACCTAGTTATAGGAAGGATGTCAACAAAATAGAGAGAGTACAGAGGAGATTTACTAGAATGTTGCCAGGGTTCCAGCAACTATGTTACAGAGAAAGGTTGAACAAGTTAGGTCTTTATTCTTTGGAGCGCAGAAGGTTAAGGGGGGACTTGATTGAGGTCTTTAAAATGATGAAAGGGATAGACAGAGTTGACGTGGATACGTTTTTTTCCCATTGAGGGTAGGGAAGATTCAAACAAGAGGGCATGACATGAGAATTAAGGGACAGAGGTTTCGGGTAACGTGAGGGGGAACTTCTTTACTCAGAGGGTGGTGGCTGTGTGGAATGCGCTTCCAGCAGAAGTGGTGGAGGCAGGATCGATTTTAAACATTTAAGAGTAAAGTGGATAGGTATATGGACGTGAAGGGAATGGAGGGGTATGGTCTGAGTGCAGGTAGATGGGACTAGGGGAAAACAAATGGTCTGGCACGGACTGGAAGGGCCGAGAGGGCCTGTTTCCGTGCTGTAATTTGTTATATGGTTATATGGTTACTTGGTTTCGGCTCCTCGACTTAAACAGTGTTTGGATGAGTGTCCATAACCTAAAAATCTATTGATTTGTTTTGTTTTAGTTTAGTTTAGAGATGCAGCACGAAATCCAAGTCCGCACCGACCAGCGATCCCCGCACATTGCCCCACACACGCTAGGGACATTTTACATTTATATCAAGCCAATTAACCTGCAAACCTGTACGCCTTTGGCCTGCGGGAGGAAACCGAAGACCTCGGAGAAAACCCACGCGGTTATGGGGAGAGCGCACAAATTCTGTACGGACAGCACCGGTAGTTGGGATTGAATCTGGGTCAGCAACTCCACCGCTGCACCACCTTCTTGAATTTAATCAGCAATTAAGAAACTACAGCGTTTTGTTAAAGAAGGAACTGCAGATGCTGGAAAATCGAGGGTACACAAAATGCTGGAGAACCTCAGCGGGTGCAGCAGCATCTATGGAGCGAAGGAGATAGGCGACGTTTCGGGCCGAAACCCTTCTTCAGACCCAACAGCGTCCGAGGTAAAGAATTCCAAAGATTCACTGCCATGTGGGTGGAAGAAAACCAAATACTTCTTAAATTCTGGATGACTGATCCCTAATTTGAGATTGTGTCCCCCGGTTGTGGACACCTCAGCTAGGGGAAAGTATCGTCCCCATAATTGACCAGTTGCTGCCTTGAAGCACCAGAGACCCAGAAAGACATTCTTGCCATAGAGGGAGTACAGAGAAGGTTCGCCAGACTGATTCCTGGGATGGCAGGACTTCCATATGAAGAACGACTGGATAGACTCGGCTTGTACTCGCTGGAATTTAGAAGATTGAGGGGGGATCTTATAGAAACTTACAAAATTCTTAAGGGGTTGGACAGGCTAGATGCAGGAAGATTGTTCCCAATGTTGGGGAAGTCCAGAACAAGGGGTCACAGTTTAAGGATAAGGGAAGTCTTTTAGGACCGAGATGAGAAAAACATTTTTCACACAGAGAGTGGTGAATCTCTGGAATTCTCTGCCACAGGAGGTAGTTGAGGCCAGTTCATTGGCCATATTTAAGAGGGAGTTGGATGTGGCCCTTGTGGCTAAAGGGATCAGGGGGTATGGAGAGAAGGCAGGTACAGGATACTGAGTTGGATGATCAGTAATGATCATATTGAATGGCGGTGCAGGCTCGAAGGGCCGAATGGCCTACTCCTGCACCTATTTTCTATATTTCTACGTTTCATCCTGACTACGGGTGCTGTCTGTGCAGGGTTTGGACCTTCTCTCTGTGACCGCGTGGATTTCCTCCGGCTGCTCCGGTCTCCTCCCACACTGCAATGACGCCCAAATTTGTAGGTTAATTGGCTTCCGTAAAATTGCAAATTGTGCCCAGTGTGTAGGATAGTGGTAGCGTACGGGATGATCGCTAGTCGGCGCGGACTATGGGCCAAAGAACCTGTTTGCATGCAGTTTTTCCGAAGTCTTAAATATCTGTTTAGACAAGCAGCGATGCTTCTACAAATTAATCTCAAATGGGTGAGGAGGGAGAGAGAGAGAGAGAGAGAGAGAGAGAGAGGGAGAGAGAGAGAGAGAGAGAGAGAGAGAGAGAGAGAGAGGAGAGAGAGAGAGAGAGAGAGAGAAACGGGAGAACAGAAGAGAGGAACTGACATCCACCTAGTTTTGCGAGATTCCATCAGAATGCGGCAATAGATTAGTTGTGTGATCGAGTCATCGTGATAAATTGCCCAACCTTTCACCTTCTAATCCTTTGTAATAAGTAAGATCTACTCTGGGAAGCATGGCAAATCCAGTACAAATTTATCTCCCCCATAAAACACGGCATTAGCCTCAATAAATGATTGAATGCAGACTGCTTAACTGTAAAACCACATTGACTGGAAATCTCTACGAAACGCATTATATTATTAAAATAAGAAAAAATATATTAAACCAGCTGTTGCCTGCAGCCTCTTCTATAGAACATTGTGCATGTGTGTTATACTTACCAAGTGCATATGCAATCATGAAATAGATTCAAAGACTCGTAGAACGTGGAAACAGGCTCTTCAGCCCAAAGTGTCCGCGCCGACCAACATTGTCCCGTCTGCCTGCGTTTGGCCCATCTCCCTCCAACCCTGTCCTATCCATGTAACTGTCGAACTGTTTCTTAAACGTTGCAACAGTCCCTGCCTCAACTACCTCCTCCGGCAGCTCGTTCCATGCACCCACCACCCTTTGTGTGAAAAAGTTACCCCTCAGATTCATAATTAAATCATTCACCCTTCACCTTAAACCTATGTTTGGTTACCATTAATAGTGCCAATGGAAGGATTGGTACAATGATACTGAAAACTATCGAGGACATTTAGAAGAAGATGTGGCCTTTCGGTCGGAAATTAGATTTAAATCCAGCCTTGCCTAACGAGTCTAAACTCTAGCTGAAACAATCTGAGCAATCTGAAGTACATTTGAATGGTTACAATCCACTATTTAGTGCACAGGGGCCCACAGAACAACAATTCTAATTCAATGCTGATTAGTAATCACACTTAATAGCCAAAGGGCAGATAGAGACAATTAATGATTTTTTATGATGGAACGTTGCAGCGTGTCCTTTTGAGTCAGGGCTGGAGAACACCTTTAGCATGGGGATGCTTCAATCTAACTGTGGTGTAAATGGCCTAAACATTTAACGTGGTAATTATAAGCATACCATGAGCACAGCAACACTCACAAGCATTTAAAAAGATATTCAGCTTTTAGTTGCAAAGTTTACTAAGATATTCAGCTTTAAGTTGTGGCACCTCCTGATACAATATCACTCTGTTGTGATGGGTAGGGAAAGACAGCATTTCAATGTAGCGCAGAATGGGCAGCACAGTAGGTAGGACAGCAGGTCGAGCCTCCGCCTCTCAGTGGCAAAGACCTGGGTTCAATCCTGACGTTGGCCGTTGTCTGTGTGGTGACTGCATGTTTCTCCCCCCGTGACCTCAGGGGTTTCTTTTGGCTGCTCTGGTTTCCTCCCACACTCCAATGATGGGCGGCAAGCTGCCTTACAGCACCAGAGTCCCAGGTTCGATCCTGACTATGAGCGCTGTCTGTATGTAGTTTGTGCGTTCTCCCCCGTGGGTTTTCCACACGTGCTCCAGTTTCCTCCCATGCTCCAGGTTTGTAGGTTAATTTGCCTCTGTAAAAAATTGTAAATCATTCCGAGTGTGCAGGGTAGTGCTGATGTACGGGGATCACTAGGCGGACTGATTCCTTGCTGAATTTCTAAACTAATACAATTTTGTTGCTAATTGGTCAATACAAATTGCCCCGAGTGTGGAGGTGAATCTAAAGAGATTTGATGGGAACGCAAGAAGAAAATAAATTATTCTAATATGGGATGATCATAAATGTGTGCTTAAGACAAAAATGCTGGAGAAACTCAGCGGGTGAGGCAGCATCTATGGAGCAAAGGAAATAGGCCACGTTTCGGGTCGAGACCCTTCTTCAGGGGGGGGGGGCGGGGTGGGAAGAAGAAAAGAAGAGGTGGAGACAGTGGGCTGAGGGAGAGCTGAGAAGGGGAGGAGAAAGTAGGGACTACCTGAAATTAGAGAAGTCAATGTTCGTCAAACACCTCCGCTCGGTTCGCAATAACCAACCTGATCTCCCGGTGGCTCAGCACTTCAATTCCCCCTCCCATTCCCAATCCGGCCTTTCTGTCCTGGGCCTCCTCCATGGCCAGAGTGAGGACCACCGTAAATTGGAGGAGCAGTACCTTATATTAAACCTCGGTTTATACTCTCTGGAATTTAGGAGATTAAGAGGGGATCTTATAGAAACTTACAAAATTCTTAAGGGGTTGGACAGGCTAGATGCAGGAAGATTGTTCCCGATGTTGGGGAAGTCCAGGACAAGGGGTCACAGCTTAAGGATAAGGGGAAATCCTTTAAGACCGAGATGAGAAAGACTTTCTTCACACAGAGAGTGGTGAGTCTCTGGAACTCTCTGCCACAGAGGGTAGTTGAGGCCAGTTCATTGGCTATATTTAAGAGTGAGTTGGATGTGGCCCTTGTGGCTGAGGGGATCAGAGGGTATGGAGAGAAGGCAGGTACGGGATACTGAGTTGAATGATCAGCCATGATCATATTGAATGGCGGTGCAGGCTCGAAGGGCTGAATGGCCTACTCCTGCACCTAATTTC
Source organism: Okamejei kenojei (assembly GCA_035221665.1). Lineage (NCBI taxonomy): Eukaryota > Metazoa > Chordata > Chondrichthyes > Rajiformes > Rajidae > Okamejei > Okamejei kenojei. The sequence goes on along the minus strand of CM069139.1, from coordinate 12,694,182 downwards.
TATGTTTCTATTACGCTTGGGCAGTTTGCACCCCAGCGGCATGAACATTGACTTCTCTAATTTCAGGTAGCCCTTACTTTCTCCTCCCCTTCCCAGCTCTCCCTCAGCCCACTGGCTCCACCTCTTTTTCTTCTTCCCGTCCCCCCCCTCCCCCTCCCCCCCCCCCCCCCCCCCCCACACACCCTCACATCAGTCTAAAGAAGGGTCTCGACTCGAAACGTTACCTATTTCCTTCGCTCCATATATGCTGCCTCACCTGCTGAGTTTCTCCAGCATTTTTGTCTACCTTCGATTTCCCAGCATCTGCAGATCCTTCTTAAACATAAATGTGTGCTTGACCGTTAAGGCTGAATTGGTGGCTGAAGGACTCATTTCCACGCTGCTTCCCTCTGACTCGGGAGTGGAAGGTCAAGTGAACTACTGACCCACAAAACCCTGTCACACAATCATTGAACTAGAGCTCGGGAATGGACTATTCAGCAAAGAAATGATTTGAAAGAACAGATTAATTGCCTGCAAGATTTCTCTTCTGGTATTTGTTCAGTTCCCTTTTGATAGTCATTTTCTACCATCAAGTGCCTTTTGCACAGTACGCTGTCCCTAGATAGCCACAAAGTGCTGGAGTTACTCGGCAGGTCAGGCAGCATCTTTGGAGCAAAAGGGAGACGTTTCAGGTCGGATCCCTTCTTCAAACCCAAAGGTTTTGATCCAAAATGTCACCCATCCTTTTTCTCCAGAGATGCCGCCAGACCCGCTGAGTTACTCCAGCACTTTGTGTCTATCTTTGGTATAAAACAGCATCTGCAGTTCCTTCCTGCACAGGCTGTCCCTAGCACTGTTAAAGAAAAATCGGCACAAACCCCATAAATGGACAAGATGGCTAGTGAAGAAGAGCTTGGTCAAAAAGCTAGTTTAAAGGAGCATTACAAAGGAAGTAATAGAGAGGCATAGAGGTTTAGATGGGGAATTCTAGAGCTGAAAACCTTGACCTCCAAAGGTTTGTTTACCAAGCGTAAAGGCCAGAATTGAAGGACTAATACCCAGGGTTATGAGGGATGGAGAAGGTTTCAAGCTTGTGGCGTGGCACATTTGTCGACAACTAATGACTTAAAATACTGCAGATGATGAACAGGTGACATAAACGCAGAAGTAACTGGAAATGCTCAGGCAGTCAGGCAGTATCTATGGATGGTAGAAGAGCAATCATTGGAGGTTCATGAGTTTTCATTTCCCCATTTACCCTCCCCCCTCCCCCACATCGAAAAATGAAAGTATCCCCAAAACAAACCGTTTAGACAAACTAAAATTTAAAACGATGGAAAAAAAAACCAGACAGAATGTAGGCAGAGGCACCTTCAATGCGGCGCCCCTAGAGAGCAAAGGTAAGGTAAGGTGGAGCCCACAATGGTCCATTGATGGCTGTGGACAAGGTGATGATGAAGGATCGCTGCCCAGGCAGAAGTAACTGGAAATGCTCAGGCAGTCAGGCAGTATCTATGGATGGTAGAAGAGCAATCATTGGAGGTTCATGAGTTTTCATGTCAGCATAGGCGACAAAGCAGTGGGGTTGCTGCCCTACACAGCCGGAGACCCGGGTTCGATCCCGACTACGGGTGGTGTCTGTAAGGAGTTTGCACGTTCTCGGTAAAAATGGAAAGTTGTCCCTGGTGTGCGGGATAGTGTTAGCGTGCAGGAATCGCTGGTCGGCACGGACTCGGTGGGCTGAAGTGTCCGTGCTGCATCTCCAAACTAAATTAAATATGCTGCTCACAGTAACAGAACTTTTCCCAGGGTGAAGAATGCTGCAAGATTGCATTTTGTTTGGATGCACTGCAGGCACGTAGTATTACCTGGGTCTGCGTGGATGAGTTGGGCTGGAGGGCCTGTTTCCATGCTGTTTGACCCCATGAACTACAGTAGAAATGTAATCCCCTTTTTACAGCTAATGATATGGGGTGGGACGTTGCAACCTTCACCGGCTCTGCCCTGTTTCGACGAATGCAGTCAACCAGGCGTGCACAATCAAATAAGATCAAATGGAACAAGTTGTCCCACAACGTTAGGCCGTGCACGCCATACGCAAGAAGAAGAAGCTCTGATGTGGTAATGTTTTACAGGGTGACAAAGAGTGAACACTATAATTAAGTTCACATACCTTAATATACATACATAGCACAGTACACTACAAGAACAAGCCTTTCAGCCCACAATCTCTACACCAAAGCCAAGATCATCTCTTATCCACAATGCACATAATCCATATCCCTCCATATCCACGTGCCTATCTAAAGGGCGCTTAAATGCCACGATCATATCTGTCTCGACCACCACCCTGTCAGTGTGTTCCAGGCACTCACCCCCTTCCGCACAAGATAGCTATCCTGCGCATCTCCTCTCAACTTTGCCCCTCTCACCTTAAAGCTATGCTCTTCAATATTTGATTATTCCATCCTTGGAAAATGGCACAGTATCAGGTCAGCACAAGCAATCAATCTGGAGTAGGGGAGTCCCAATGTCTGAATATACATTTGAAAGAGGAGACCCTCTCTCAAACAATCTTCCATTGAACAGATTGGGAAGTGAAGGGCAAAGGCTCTGTTCAAGGAACATAACTGAAGAGAAAGCAAAAGGCAGGAGAAGATAATACCCAGCATCGTGCAAGTGTGTAGGTGTGCTGATGACACTAATCTCCTGCTAGTGCATAGCATGCCATGCCAGAAGATGTTCAGAGTTGCCCCAAACATATATGATTGAAATGAAACAAAAAGTTGAAACGAGGGAAAAGGGTGCGCATAATCCAAAACAAATTCCATTCAAAGTAATGTTTTTTTTTAGTTTAGTTTAGTTTAGAGATACAGCATGGAAACAGGCCCTTCGGCCCACCGAGTCCATGCTAACCAGCGATCCCCATACACTAACACTATGCCACACACACTAGGAACAATTGTACCAAAGCCAATTAACCTACAAACCTGCACGTCTTTGGAGTGTGGGAGGAAACCGGAGCACCCGGAGGAAACCCACACAGGTCATGGGGAGAACGTACAAACTCCATATAGCTAGCACCCGTAGTCAGGATCGAACCTGGATCTCTGCCGCTGGAAGGCAGCAGCTCTACCGCTGCACTGCCGTGCTGCCCTGGGTGACCACCATGGTGAGTCAAAGTAATATAATCAATATTGGGATATAAAATTAACAAGAGTCAAGTGAAATCATTTCAGGAAAAAATGATTTTTGAATGGAATCTGAATCTTCCCATTGCCTTTTCATAAGCACTGCCCCACACCCCAAGGGTATTATCAGCTCTTTCAATAATGTATGCAATATTCAAAATCTAAGTATAATCTTTAAATTTCATTGACAATATTATGAAGGAGTGCGATATTATGAGATTCAAGCTCGGCGCACTGATCAAATTCAAGTAAAAATACCAATGCTTCAAGTTTAATTCTACAACTCTGAGTCTATAATCCCAGTTGACTCCTTCGTCTCTGTGTAGAGTGTTCATGTTGTCACGAATCTTCCCTCTCCTTTGTTTGGAATTCAGAGATTACTTCTTCCGATGGGGGCAGCAAAAGTCTACCCTCAACAGCACAGAATTTACACTGGAATTTAGAAGGATAAGAGGGGATCTTATTGAAACATATAAGATTATCATTGGACACGCTGGAGGCAGGAAACATGTTCCCGATGTTGGGGGAGTCCAGAGCCAGGGGCCACAGTTTAAGAATAAGGGGTTGGCCATTTAGAATGGAGATGAGGAAATATTATTTCACCCAGGGAGTTGTGATTCTGTGGAATTCTCTGCCTCAGAAGGCAGTGGAGGCTGATCCTCTGGATGCTTTCAAGAGAGAGTGAGAGCTCTTAAAGATAGCGGAGTCAAGGGATATGTGGAGAAGGCAGGAACGGGGTACTGATTGTGGATGATCAGCCATGTTTGAATGGCGGTGCTGGCTCGAAGGGCCAAATGGCCTACTCCTGCACCTATTGTCTGTGTATCTATGTAATTCAGATCATCTTAAATAAACTCCCATTACCATTGGGAGAACTAAGAGCATAATAATAGCTTTAGCTAAATTTACGTCATTAGTGCAAATTAATCTGATTGCAATTATTCAGAGCTGGTAATTCATGTGATAAGAACCACTCGCATTGAGCCGATTTAAGAACCTGACGTGACGTTCAACCTTGGAGAATGAAAGAGATAAACAGCAAAAGATAACCGCCTGATAAAGCTGGGGTTTCTCATTGTTGCAGGCACAAAATTGTCCTCCCGAGTTTTCATTTATCTTGTCGAGTATCTATGAAAGCAATCCACTATTCAGGGACCACCATGATCATGCTGGTTTCATACTTTATGAAACCAGAGAATGCTGGAAACATACTGTAAATCAGATAGCCTATGTGGAGAGAGAAGCATCTGTGGAGATTTAGACACAAAAGGCTGGAGTAACTCAGCGGGTCAGGCAGCATCTCTGGAGAAAATGAATAGGTGAGGTTTCAGGTCGAGATCCCTCTTCAGACTGAGAGTCAGGGAGGGGGACACTGGAGGCATGGGAAGGTGCAGAATAAAACAGAGCCGGCGTTGGTGACTCAAGATACGTTTATACAAGATACATTTATTTGCCACATGTGCCAGTTGGCACAGTGCAATGTGATCACCATACAGCCATACAATAAACTAAAGAACACGACACACGATAGACATAAAACATCCCCACACAGCAGAATCAAAACTTTCCCACTGTGAGGGAAAGCACCAAAGTCAGTCTCTTCCTCTGATGTTCACCGGTGGTCGGGGCCTCCGGAGCCCTCTGCACTCGCCGCTACGGGCAGCACGTCCCTCAGGCCCGCTCGCCGGGATGTTGGAGCTCCGACGTCGGGACTGGAGGCCAACCACAGCGGCTTCGACCTCCAAAATCGGCCACTTCCCACCGGAGTCAGCGGCTCCCGAAGTCCCCAGGCCGCGCCGGGCAGATTCACGCTGGCGGCCCTCGGCAAAGGGTCCCAGGGACTTCGTGATGTCGGTCAGCGCCGCGCGCGCTGGGAGCTCCGCGAACCACAGCCCCGCGAGGTTGGAGCAGCGGGCCCAATGCTCCAGAGCTTCAAACGGCGATCCAGGTAGGTATCGCCCGCTCCGCCACTGCCGAAGCTCTGGTCCGGTCCCCGGTCTCCGGTAGGAAATGCCGCACCGATCCAGTGGTAGGCCGCAAAGGGGGGGAGGGGGGGGCAAGGACGCGACATGGAGAATAGTTGCATCCTCTCCAGGAAGCGACTGGGAAAAAGTTTCCCCATTTACCCTCCCCCCTCCCCCACATAGAAAAATGAAAGTATCCCAAAAACAAACTGTTTAGACAAACTAAAATTTAAAAAACAATGGAAAAAAAAACATACAGAATGTAGGCAGAGGCGCCTTCAATGCGGCGCCCCTAGAGAGCAAAGGTAAGGTAAGGTGGAGCCCACAATGGTCCGTTGATGGCTGTTGACAAGGTGATGATGAAGGATCGCTGCCCAAGCAAAATATGAGTCGCTGTTCTTCCAATTTGCATTTGGCTTAACTATGACAATGGAGAGGCCCAGGACAGAAAGGTCAGTGTCTGGATGGGTAGGGGCGTTAAAATGTTTGGCGATTGGGAAATCGCTTAGGCCAAGGTGGACTGAGCGCCTAAGAATTCAGTTTGATGATCTTTCATCGGGACTGTGAAAAATTAGAAATGAATGAAGTGAGCCCATCCTGGCCATCAATTTACTCAAGCCAGTTGACTGTCCAACCTGCATGTCTTTGGAATGTGGGAGGAAACCGGAGCACCCGGCGAAAAGCCACACAGAGAATGTATAAACTCCACGCAGACATCACCAGAGGTCAGGATCGAATCAAGGTCTCTGGTGCTGTGAGGCAGCTGCTCTATCGCTGTGCAACTGCGCCGCCCCTTTGATAGATGAAACCAATTAAATTTTCCTACAATTTACAGCATAAACATGGAGTAATCAGAATTAAAAGTGAGGGAAAGGAAACCCAGTTAAAATAGTTCAGTACAAAACACACATTGCAGCCATTTTAGATTGCATCTACAACCAAGATCAATCAATGCTTTGCTCCCGTGTAGTTCTTTTATAACACCCTCCCTCATTTTGAATTTTATGTCTCCTCCTACTCAAGGAAGAAACTCAGATACATCCCCCCCCCCCCCCCCCCCCCCATGTCCACATGGGCATTGTCAGGAAAAATCAAAGTACTGGAGGAACTCAGCAGGTCAGGCAGTATTTGTGGAGGAAAATTGACAGTTTTATCTTGGAACCCTTCTCCAGACTTGTGTCGAGTCTGAAGGTTCCCAGCCTGAAAAAGCCACCAGTTCATTCCTACTATAGATGCTGCCTGGCCTGCTGAGTTCCTCCGGCACTTTATTTATTTTTTGCTCAGGATTCCAGCATCTGCAATCTCGTGTGGAGATTGTCAGACGCTTATTCAAAACTACAAGAGCGGTAGACTTTCAATTGAGAGTTTATTTCTGAGGGCTGCAATCAAATGATCAAGAGATGATTTATTTTAAAAGCAATTCACATTTATTAATTCAAAAATATAATGTGGCGTATAGGTAGTTGACTAATTTGTGCACAACACTGCTCAAGGAAATAAGCCCTGTTTCACACTTCTAAAAAAAAATGTAATTCAAGTCTAAAACATAGAGCATCCAGGTCCAGCTACATGTAGACAAGTAACGATGCTTCAATTGAAGAGGTGAAGGGAAGTCTCATAGGTTCATATGATCAAAACAAAGGATCTAATCCTTTTTTTTAAGTAAACAAGAAAGACAGAATTTGTTTGGGATGTCTCCACACAAATTCAGAGGTTAAGCTGTGTACTCCTGTACTAAGATGTCATCCCAATCGTTATTCCTAAACATTAGACTCAGTAAGACTACAATTAAATTCTTAAAGGATCATATTCATGTCATCAGAAACCTGCAATTGGTAAGAGTTAATCTTTCTGGGCTGGAACAATATTGCTCATTTAGATGAGAAAATTAAGGATTGCGGCTCTTGGACACCCATTTCAAAAGTCACCTTTCCTAGATGTGTAAAGTTGTCAGAAAGTATAACAATTGTTTATCTTCCTGTTCTCCACCTCAAATATAAAACTTTGGATCAAAATTCAGTTTAAAATATTTATTTTCTTAATACAAACCTGCCCCTAAAACTCACCAGCTACCTATAACCTTAGCAGCCCACTTGAACTTCTATCTGCCGCTCAATCACTGATCTTTAGACTGAGAGAGCCTCCTGGAAGAAGGGACTAAATTAAATAGATGTTTTTCGTCCTGAAGTTAGATAATAATTGAGTGTGACTATGTTTACTTGTGATACTGGAAGAATAAAATCCAGTGAGAAAGTGAAAGTTATACCCCCAATAAAAATCAATCATTTAATCAGACTTTCCTCGCTTGCCGCTCCTGCTGCCCTCTTCCAAACGTTTTCACATTACCTTCCTCTGGATTAATAAGGACCAGAAACAATTTTCATTGCTTTATGTGACTGTGCATGTTATTTATATATCATAGGGCAAAATGTCAAAGGAATTTCATCTTCTTTTGCAAAGTCTTTCTTTGTGTGACAGCCCAATATTTTACAACGTTGCGTTGGGAAACGTAGCTTAATGTAAACATGATGACTTTTTGGGCGCTTCATGCTAAACCTTCCTGTTATTCTGCTCTGAAGAGTATGAGTTTCAGTATCGAGTCATCCCAACTAAGCATTTATAGACCCTCTCACAACATATGGACAAAACATACTGCCAGGCAGCAAAACAATAAAACTTGAGAACATTTCTCAAAACACAAAATAAATGTATAATGCTTGACTGAAGTCACCTCAAGCCATGAAGACCGTTAAGGGCCTGTCCCACCAGCATGCGATTGTATGCGTCTAGCGCGACAAACGTGGTCGCTTGAGGCGTACGGCCTCGCGGGGCTGGTCCCACTTCGATCGGCGGAGGCGTATGGAGTTGTGCAGGGCTGGTCCCGACATCGTGCGGGGCTCCAAAAATCTTGCACTGTCCGTAAATCCCGCACGCCAACGGCCTGTCGGCCCGCAGGCGCATTGAGGATGTACGCAGCGTTTTGACGTCGTACGCAGCGTCTTGACGTCGTACGCAGCGTCTTGACGTGGTACACAACGTCTTGACGGCGTACGCCTAGGGCGTGGCGTTGCGTGATGACGTCACCGCCCGATGCGACATCCAAATTCAGTCAGCCCATCTCCTGCCCAGCTGATTGGTGAGTATGATGTCGGGGCCAGCCCCGCACAACTCCAAACGCCTCCGCGCTTCGAATTGGGACCGGCCCCGCGCGGCCGTACGCCTCAAGCAACCACGTTTGGTCGCGCTGGACGTATGCAATGGCATGCTGGTCGGACTGGCCCTTTACATCTTTTGAAACATGCTCCACTCTCATTAATCTGCATAGTGTTCAGAGGTGAGAATTGTGGATAGCTGTTTAATTGCATAACTAGGCACTGTTTTTTTCTTTGTAATTGTTTCCCCCATCGGAAATAATGCTATATATTTTGTAAAGATGGGTATGTGCTATTAAGAACCACATGTCTTTAACTAAAGTGCTATCATTCTGCGTTATCTCAACTGCAACACCAGGATTAATTTCACTGCTGCTACAGGGGAACAGCAGACCGTACGCGGAAAATATATCTAGATTAGTACGACACAATATAATAACATCTCTATTGGACATGCACGTGGTAAACCAAATTCTGTCTCTTCTACAACATTTGCGATCTCTGTTTGCAATTAAAAACAATTTGCCTTATAGGCTAAAAGATGTGTTCTTCACAAAAATATGATCTTGTTGCGCTATTATATAGGCAGCGTGAATGGATGCCATTTGAAGGCATCCATAGATCTCCAGCAGACAGTGATCGTCTCTGAATAAGTGCTGAGTCTTCTTGCAAAAGCCAGTGGTTGCAACGTTACTTCTTGGGCCGTTCCAAAATGTTTAAGAACTTTCCTCTGGTCATTTCTCGTGCTGGAAAACAAAAAGTTTGTAAGAACATGAGAACCTATGGAATGGTTTAAATAAAAACGTCTTATATGTCTTTAGACTTCACTTTTAAGACTTCAGCGACACAGTGGCGCAGTAGTAGAGTTGCTGCCTTACAGCAACAGAGACCTGACTGTACACAGTTTGTACGTTCTCCCTGTGACCACGTGGGTTTTCTCCGGGTGCTCCGGTTTCCACCCACACTCCAAAGACGTGCAGGTTTGTAGGTTAATTGGCTTCTGTAAATTGTCCCTCGTGTGAAGGGTAGAACTCGTGTGCGGGTGATCATTGGTCAGTGGGCCGAAAGGCCTGTTTCTACGGCGCATCTCTAAACTAAACTGTCTATTATCTAAGAAAGGAACATTGTTGTTTAGTAGTTATGGTGGGGTATTAAAGAAGGCAACATCTTTGGAGAAAACCTGCGCGTGACATTTTAGGGCGGCATCTAATTGCTATTTTACCAGCCACTTAATGCTATGGAGCATCCTTTCCAATTTTCATATCTCAATATCTCTCTTAGTCCCCGTATTTTACTTACATCCAATAACATCCAACAACTTACATTCAATAACATCCAACACAGAACAAAAGCCAAATGATAAAGCAAAAACTATATAAACAACAAAAAAAGAGTCGAGATAGTATTAGCGTTTTTACCAACCATTGGAATGCCTACAAACGGGAGTAATCCATGCAAAGGCTGAAATGATGTTTCATTCTGTAACGAGTCTGTAACTCGTTATCACAGAGCCCACAGCTAACATTGGCCTGTTTCCTTTATAATCGTTACTTTTCTTTGCATATCTTGCATTCATCTGTCCCACATCTCTCTTTATCACTGTCTATATCTCTAGTTTCCCTTTCCTCTGTCCGACTCTCAGTCTGAAGAAGGGTCTCGACCCAATAGGTCACCTATTCCAGAGATGCTGTCTGACCTGCTGAGTTACTCCAGATTTTTTGTGCTTTCCCTCATGTCACAACACTGACAGATCTCACTTTCATAAGCAAGAGAATTCATCAAGTGTGTCAACTGTGAGGGAAAATGTTAATTTAACTAATTAGACATCGTAAAAGTGGTGATTTTATTGTGGTCTTAATATTTTGCAAGTTTTGGCTTTAATTCAGGTCCCCGTATGATCGTTTGAAACGAGGGGTTATTGACAGGCAGCCTTCCAGTCCCCAGCACGAAGAGGAAAAGGTCAGCTTGTTTTCCAATCAGCTGTCAAGTGTTAGTCAATAAGCAGACTCTTTCCACAGGCACCTGTCAGCAAACATGCAGGGCACAATGTTGTACCTGTCAATAGCTGACAACATCAATCGCATTGGCGTGGAGTTTCCTCAGTGTGCAGAGCGGTTACAGCGGCCCTCTCAAACACTCAGACTCACAGCGCGCTGACATCTTCAAGGCAAACACGTTACACGAGTTGCAAGTACACGGGGGCAAAATGTAAGGTGAAAACAATCTGGGAGGAAGAAACTGAGTGAGCTAACTTTCAAGTGGACCCAAAGAGAGCGCCAGAGTAGCTCAGCAGGTCAAGCGGCATCCCTGGAGAACATGGATAGGTGACGTTTCGGGTTGAGACCCTTCTTCTCATGATCATGTCATGCCCACACTCTTGTCCTTTTGTGCGTTAACCAGTATTCGCAGATCTTTGATTCTACATTTTAACTTTCCAGTTGATGTCCTTTCATCAGAATGGCACACCGGCGCAGCGGTAGAGCGCCAACCAGCGATCACCCCATACACTATCACAATCCTACACACCAGGGACAGTTTACAATTTTACCGAAGCCAATTAACTTACAAACTTGTGCATCTTTGGAGTGTGGGAGGAAATCGGAGCACCCGGAGAAAACCCACGCGGTCACAGGGGGAACGTACAAACTCCGTGCAGACTGCACCCGTAGTCAGGATCGAACCCGGGTCGCTGGCGCTGTAAGACAGCAACTCTACCACAGCGCCACCCCTAACAGCGCTATTCTAATCAATTCATGTGGTATTGTACAGTGTGGCAACTGCATTGGTTACTGTGAGTTAGTGGAACTTGCATTTGATAACAACCTTGGACTTTTGCCAGCATCAATAATTCAGACAGTTGCGGGAACTTTCCTGGGGCGCTCTCCTGATTGGAGCTGCTGCAACTTTGACAGAACTACAGATAAATGAAGGAATTAAGTTTCTACTGACCTTCCAATCATATTACAACACCTGATTGGAACCCCTGGACCTCAGAAAGTCAAGGTTTGTTATGCAGAACTGAAGGGAACGCATGTCAGTTTACTTTGAGTGGTGCTATCAAACATCAATCTCCGTGAAGGATGACTCCATAGATGTTGGGAAAAGATCCAACGGCAAGTGACATGACTCTTGCTCACCACATCTCTCTTCAAGAGCGCAGTTGCAGCTTCAACGCATTATGGTTACGTTTTGTAGGCGATTATATAAAATAAATCAAACTCTAATCTCTCCACTTGCCGAGATGAGTGAAGATCTGACAATGCTCAAGATCACCTCCACCTCGGACAAAATATGTGATTGGCACTCTCTCAGCCACCACAGAGACTTACTCAAAACATAAAGTGCTAGAGGAATCCAGTGGGTTAGCCAGCACCTTGGAAAGGAATGGACAGGTGACATTTTAGGTCGGGACCCAAGTCTCGAGTCCGAAGAAGAGTCCCGACCCAAAACTGCAGCTGCCCATTCCTGTCACAGATGCTGTCTGACCCACTGAGTTCCTCCAGCACTGCGATTTGCTCAAGATTCCAGCATCTGCAGTTCCTAGAGTGCACTATCTAGATGCAATAAATTACCAAGGCTTTTCTGCAAGCACCTCCCAAATCTATGATCTCGACCACATGGAAAGGAAGAAGGACCTGATGCATGGGAGCATCTGAAGCAGTGTCGCTTTTATTGGTTATCTTTCACGTTACACGCAAGCCGTTCGGATGGCTATGGCTTGGGACCACCACCACCTTTTCAATGGGCTGCAAGACATGGCCACCGAGTACTACTCTTACTCCCAGTGGAGTCATGAAATGTCAAGCCAAATTATACTCAAAACAGAATGGGACTCCTCGAAGGAAGAAGTCATTCAGAACGATGCCAGATTTGCACAAAGCATGTTTAGTGAGTGTTTGCAGAGGAATCCTGGGGTCTATGCCCATAGCTCGCTGAATGTGGCAACACAAGTAGGTAGAGTGGTAAAGAAGGTGTATGGCATGCTTGCCTTCATTGGTTGGGGCATTGAGCATAAGATTCTGCAAGTCATGTTGTAGATTTCTAAAAATTTGGTTAAGCCACTTCTAAAGTATTGTGTGCAGTTCTGGTCGTCCCATTACAAGGATATATTTGGAGCCTTTGGAGATGATGTAAAAGAGGTGTAAAAGGATGCTACCTGGATTCGAGGATATTAACTATAGAGAAACATTGGACAAATGTGGATTGTTTTTACTGGGGCATCAGAAGCTGAGGGGAGACCTGATAGAAATTTATAAAATTATGAAATGATATGATAAAACTTTATTCACCCCTGGAGGGATGTCTGCCGACAGTCACAACACACAAGGTACACAAAAACGTGAAATTAAAAGTGAAAACAAAAAGAAAAAGTTAGATAAGATAGTAAGTGCGTGAGAAAGTGAAAAGGAAGAGCCCGTAAAGACGTAGAACGCGAGAAAGGGTAAGGAAAAAAAAGGAAAAAGAAAAATAGAAAAAAGAAAATATAAGAAAATAAGATAAAAGGGATGTACCTACTTCGTATCTTTACACATCCCTCACCAGGTCCTGAAACCGTTTATTTCCAAAGTTGTGTTGCACCCTATGCTTGTAATAAGTCGATAAATGGAGACCAAATCTTTAAGAATTGATCTGATTTGCCTGCTAGGAGGAATCTCATGTCTTCGAGGTGTAGCATTTCGGACATATTTGAAATCCACATTTTTACTGTTGGTGTGGATGCATTTTCCCAGAATTTAAGTACGAGTTTTTTTGCCATTATTAAGCCATAATTAAGGAAACTCTTTTGGAACGAAGTCAGCTCAAAGCCGACTTCCATTGTTCCAAAAATAATCAATTCTGCGTCCGGTTTCAATTTTATTTCAAATAATTTTGTAGAAATTTCAAAGATTTCATTCCAAAATGTTAGGACTTTTATGCAAAAAACAAAGGAATGCGCTATAGTTGCTTCTTGAGATAGACATTTATCACAAATGGGGGAAACATTTGGAAAGATAAAAGGTTATTTTGAAAACTTTACGGGATGACTCAACAATAACCTTAAGACTCATTTAAATTTAAAGACTCAACAATAACCTTCACAGGGAAATGGAATAGATGCGAAAGGAGCATGAAGATCAATGGCACTGTAGAAAACGGGGGATATTAAATGACAAAATGGATAATGGTACAAAGCAAAAAGAATTGCAAATAAATATGCAAAGAAACGAAAGATGGATCTTGAGAAACTATGAACAAAGACAGAAAAATCATTATCTGAACTGTTGGAATTCAATATTGAATCCAGAAAAATATCTACAAACAAAACTGAAAATGCAAGAAACACTCACGCATATTTGCGGAGAGAGAAATAGATTTAATGTTTCAGTTCATCGAAACCAGAAATAACTACATTGACAACACATTTTAAGATGAGGATAAGACTACCGTAATTGCGCCTTGTTCTGGTGCTATTATTCTGCAACTTTTCCTGTACATGTGGAATAAAAACAGAAAATGCAGGAAACACTCAGCAGATTAGGTTGCAACCATGGTCATAAGGTCATAAGTGATAGGAGCAGAATTATGCCATTCAGTCCATCATCTAAACTGCCATTCAATCGTGACCGATCTATCTCTCCCTCCTAGCCCCATTCTCCTGCCTTCTCCCCATAAGCCCTGACACCCACACTAATCACACTCTGGAGTTTAGAAGGATGAGAGGGGATCTCATTGAAACATATAAGATTGTTAAGGGCTTGGACATGCTAGAGGCAGGAAACATGTTCCCGATGTTGGTGGAGTCCAGAACCAGGGGCCACAGTTTAAGAATAAGGAGTAAGCCATTTAGAACGGAGATGAGGAAACACTTTTTCTCTCACAGAGAGTGGTGAGTCTGTGGAATTCTCTGCCTCAGAGGGCGGTGGAGGCAGGTTCTCTGGATGCTTTCAAGAGAGCTAGATAGGGCTCTTAAAAATAGCGGAGTCAGGGGACATGGGGAGAAGGCAGGAACGGGGTACTGATTGGGGATGATCAGCCATGATCGCATTGAATGGCGGTGCTGGCTCGAAGGGCCGAATGGCCTACTCCTGCACCTATTGTCTATTGTCTATTGAATCAATCCATCTATGCCATAAAAGTATCTGTCGACTTGGCCTCCACAGCCTTCAGTGGCAAAGAATTCCAGATTCACCACCCCCTGACTTTCCACCCTCTCTGAAATGTTCATGATTCCACGTTCTCTTCCCTACACAAAAGAGAAACAGTTATTGTTTTAAGTCGAAGATCCCTCTCTTTCAGTTTTACTTCAGATTTTCAGCATCTGCAATTTTATGATTTTCTTCTACTTGAGATATGCAGCTTGACACCGCTACCCTTGGTCAATAGAGGCATTATGCTGAGGCTGATAGATGACGACCGATCAAGATATTAGCATTCCACAGAATTATAATGAAGATTAAACTCGAGAAGAGTTTAAGGGAATAGCGAAAAAAAGATTCAATTATAAAAAATAATAAAACAGCTCAGTCTGTAGTTTGAACTATACTGACCATATACACCCAAAGTCAGCATTAAAATTATATAATAACATTGTTAACTAGCAGCATTTCCTCAATTAAAAAAAAAATTGCACTGCTATATTTTGCTTGAAGATAACTATGACCAATGTTAAATTGTTTTTGTTAGAAAAAAAAATAGGATTAACTTCAGTGCAACCCAAATTGATTTTACCATTTGAATCCTGAGATTAAGTTGCAGCCTTGAACTAACAGTTTGGTATTTGTTTTTAATAACACGTATGACCTAATTTTGTGTATGAGTTTTATGATTCCATTTTTCAGTTAGGTCCAGTAAATTTATTTTCTCGTGCAAATTATTCACCTTGATACTACAGTATTAATAAGAAATCATTAAATATCTTCTTGCATCAACAAAAGGGTATTGGCTATTTCACCTTCAATGGAAAACATGTCAATGCACTGTCATGTAATTGGGACATGTTGGCCTGTGTGAACAAGTAGGGCCAAAAAGGCCTGTTTCCACGTTATAAGACTATGACTAATGACTCTATGACAAGAGGTTGCAATACCCCACTAAGTCAAGCATGGTGTTGGGCGTTAAGGACATTGAGCAGTGAATACTAAAGCCACAAACATATGGTATGGGGAGGGGTAGGGGTGGCAGAGGGAGAGAGCAGCGGCGAAGGACAGAGGGGGGAAGGGGTAAAGACAGGGAC
This sequence comes from Okamejei kenojei, assembly GCA_035221665.1. Classification (NCBI taxonomy): domain Eukaryota; kingdom Metazoa; phylum Chordata; class Chondrichthyes; order Rajiformes; family Rajidae; genus Okamejei; species Okamejei kenojei. The sequence continues at coordinate 12,678,680 of CM069139.1, read as the reverse complement.
CGAGGGAGTGGGGGAGTGGAGTGGGGGTTGCGGGCGTGGGTGGAGTGTGACGGAGTGAGGGGTTATGAGGGAGGGTGTAAGAGTATGGGGGGGGGCTAAGAGAATGGGAGGGGGTTGAACGAGCGGGGGGGGGGGGGGGGGGGGTTGGAGGCAGGGTGGGGGAGGGAGGAGAAGACATATTTTCTAATGTTTCCAGTACCATATTGGCCAACTATAAACTTTATAACCAGGCAATTTATACAAGTTTGAAAACACAAACGCAACTGGCAAACCATCAATGAATTTACCAATTACTAACTGAAACTTTCATGCAAATTCCAAGCAAGATTTTTTTTTTTGCTCAAATGCTCATGCATTTTTGCAGCAATTTCTGAGCACGTTGTACACACATTGAAATGATGTACTGTTAAATCAAAGATTTATTATCTGATATCGTCAGCTATCCATGGTTTTTGACACATATTCTGCTTACTCTAAGCTAACATTTGCAAATTAAAAATGCTATTTACCTGGGTTTTCCAGCAGCAATTTTTTGTCTTACTTCAAAATGAAGCCATCTGGAGGCAGCTTTGAAAAGCCAAAGAAATTAGGACTAGTGAGCATACTAAGAAATAAGGTACTTAATTATGACTCAGTTGAGAGGAGTTAAATTGACTAATAGCAATCCAAAAAGCATTATGAATACATCACCTTGGGGTGTCCATCACTACGTTAAACATGATGCTAATTGGAAATGGGCTGATTAATAACCCTCTGTCCTGTCTATTCAAATAACACTTAACAAAATAATCAGTGGTGGCTGGCCACCAATTTCCCTAGAAGGAATTAAGCCATCAGAACAAACTGATAGGAAACAAATGAAAATGACCTGTAATTACTAAGCTGATGAAGTAATTATCATATTACTGAAAATTATTTTTGATGAAAGTCTTACAAAACTGAGGCTCACTCTCTGAGCCCAGCCCTTCTGCATTTCAGACTTTCATTTGTAATTCAGGGACAGCATTCCATTTCATTTTGAGATCGCATTTAGAATATTGTGTTCAGTTCTGGGCACCATGTTATAGGAAAGATATTGGCAAGCTTGAAAGGGTTCAGAAAAGATTTATGAGGATGTTGCCAGGACTAGAGGGTGTGAGCTATAGGGAGTGGTTGAGTAGGCTGGGTCTCTATTCCATGGAGCGTAGCAGGATGAGGGGAGATCTTATCAAGGTATACAAAATCATGAGAGGAATAGATCGCGTAGATGCACAGAGTCTTTTACCCAGGGTAGGGGAATCGAGGAGCAGAGGACCTAGATTCAAGGTGAAGGGGAAAGATTTAATAGGAATCCGAGGGGTCACTTTTTCACCTTTTTGGTGGGTGTATGGAACAAGCTGCCAGAGGAGGTAGCTGAGGCTGGGACTATCCCATCCTTTAAGAAACAGCTGGACAGGTACATGGATAGGACAGGTTTGGAGGGTTATGGACCAAGCGCAGGCAAGTGGGACGAGGGTAGCTGGGACATTGTTGGTCGGTGTGGGCGAGTTGGGCCGAAGGGCCCGTTTCCACACTGTATTACTCCATGACTCTATATCTGGTACCCGCAGAGACTCTAGAGGTATTTGCTAAATGTTCCACTATAATTAGAAATGCAACTTAGTCAAGAAATCTCTCCCTTATTTTTGTTTGAAATTTAAACAAATTAGGGATGTACGAGAGGCTCAGCGGGTTAAAACAAACAAATGCATAAGAAGAGTAATGTGGACTTGAAGCTCGTTTTTTCCCCTTACCATGACTTAGGCAATCTTTTTGTAGCGCAGGATTGATTTTATGGGTGTATTGAATTTTTTTTAAAGAAAAACAACTTACACTTAATAGCATTCTCCACGTGAGAAACATCCAAATGAGCTTTATAGGATTTAAGAGAACACCAAGGAGAAAACAGGTGGAAAGAAGGATTTTACGGAGAGTCTTAAAGGGAAAGGCATTCAGAGGCATGGCAACTGAATGTGTACGAAGGAACTGCAAATCCTGGTTTAAACTGAAGCTAGACACAAAAAGATGGAGTCATTCAGCAGGTCAGAAAAGGAATAGGTGACGTTTCGGGTCGAGACACTTCTCCAGCTCGATTCACCGACAATAGTTGGGAAGAAAGGGGAACGTGGGAGATCAAAGTTGAAAAGGGAAAACTCAGGGATGGGAAAAGGTCACGGAGGAAAGACAGAGTGAGGTTGTTAGATGGTTTTGAATTTCAGGCGTGGAGTCTGGAATTGATTCAGTGAGGTTGGGCGCTTTAATACCAGATGTACAACGGCATCAAAACTCGATGCTGTGCGTACAAGGAGCTGAACTTGTCCCGACATACCATTTTTCATTTCAGAACCAGTCTTAAATTGTGGGCATAAAGATGATTGACTTTTTCATAACATTGTATGGCTGAGAATCTACAGCTTTGTGCTGGGAATTAATTCTCCACTGCCCAAGCAAAAACAGATTCTACATGTTAAAAGTATTTCTCCTCAAAGGAATTACATAAAAGGCGCTGCACATAATCTAGTCACGTTGCTGATCTACTCAGAACTGATGGATGTACTCAACTTCTCCCATTCCATTGACATTTCAACTTTTCAATATTTCTACTATTCTCACATATTAAGTTTCCTTTAAAATAGCTATTTTTAAAAAAAGATTTTAAATGTAGTACATCATTCTTATTGGGAAAATCAATAGACCACATGACCAACACCACATCTGCCACTCTTAAAGCCTGCTGTATGAAAGTGAAAGGCCTCGATAGAGTAGAGACAGAGAGGATGTTTCCACTCGTCGGAAAGTCTAGGACCAGAAGTCACAGCCTCAGAATTAAAGAACGTTCCTTTAGAAAGGATACGAGGAGGAATTTCTTTAGTCAGAGGGTGGCGAATCTGTGGAGTTCATTGCCACAGAAGGCTGCGGAGGCCACGTTAATGGATATTTGTAAAGGCAGAGATAGATGGATCCTTGATTAGTACGAGTGTCAGGGGTTATGGGTAGAAGGCAGGAGAATGGGGTTGAGGGGGAGAGTTAGATCAGCCGCGGTTGAATGGCGGAGTAGATTTGAGGGGCCAAATGGCCTAATTCTGCTCCCATCACTTATGAACTTGACATTCATTCCCTCCACCAACACTACCACGGTTGCACCATCTACAAAATGCTCTGCTATATGTCTGAGTCCTCCTGAACCTGTGATCACTATCTCCAAGGACAAGGACAGGAGGTGAATAGGAGTACCATCACATGCAGATAAGAGTCATAGAATCATACAGCATGGAAGCAGGCCCTTCGGCCCAACTTACCCATGCGGACCAAGTTGCCCCATCTACACTAGTCCCACCTGCCCGCGTTTGGCCCATATACCTCTAAACATTTCCTATCTATTTACCTGTCCAACTGTCTTTTAAATGTTGTTATAGTATCTCCTCTGGCAGCTCGTTCCATATACCCACCACCCACTGTGTGAATAAGTTGCACCTCAAATTCCTGTTAAATCTTTCCCCTCTCACCTTAAACCTGTGTCCTCTGCTTCTCAATTCCCCTACTCAGGGTAAAAGTCTCTGTGCATCTACTCTATCTATTCCCTTCATGATCTTATACACATCTTCGTGACCCCTCATCCACTCTACACTCCAAGGATTAAAGTCCAAGCCTGTCCAACCTCTCCCTATAGCTCTGGCCCTCAAGACCTGGCTGCAGATTCCTGTCTAAATCACGCACCATCCTCATTTCATCATTGCTGGGTTTAGAAACATAGAAAATAGGTGCAGGAGGAGGCCATTCGGCCCTTCGAGCCTGCACCGCCATTCAATATGATCATGGCTGATCATCCAACTCATTATCATGTACCTGCCTTCTTTCTATACCCCCTGATCCCTTTCGCCACAAGGGCCACATCTAACTCCCTCTTAAATATGGCCAGCGAACTGGCCTCAACTACCTTCTGTGGCAGAGAATTCCACAGATTCACCACTCTCTGTGTGAAAAATGTTTTTCTCATCTCGGTCCTAAAAGACTTCCCCCTTATCCTTAAACTGTGACCCCATGTTCTGGACTTCCCCAACATCGGGAACAATCGGATTTAAATGCTGGAATCCTTATCTTCAATGACTGCAGTGGTTCAAAGCAGATAGTTCACACCTTCTCCTCTGGGGTAATTAGAGATGGGTAATAAATGCTGCCATTGCCAAAGATGCCTATGGTCTATGGAATAAGCCGCCTGGACAGGGCTAATCAATGTCATTCAATGTTTTCTAATGCATCCGATAGAAAATATAAAGATAACGAGAAGTATACAGGTTTCACATCTTGCAATGTGCAGACACTAAAAATTATGACATTCCACCCCACCCACCCCACCCCCTCTCAGGCAAGAGGAGAAAATTGATTACAATTTTGTATCCATCTTCTGGCAGATACAGAGGAAGGAATCGCTCATTCCCAAGAGATGCATTTACAAATAGCCCGTTTGTATCAAGCCAGTTTGCATTTGCAATTTAAGCTGCATGTCATTTTTTTTTGTAACCTCGTATAAAAATAAAGTGATTTTGAACCAGGACCATTCAGAAGTATAATTGCATGCAGTTCTAATGTTATTTCCCTTAGACCTGAAGGGTTAACTCTATCCATATTATAATTCATTTAAAGGCCATTTAATATTAGTATGGCAACTAGTTAACCACAGCTGGCAGTATCAAAGATCACAGGCGTCACTATGCTTTTGCAGGCTTTTTAAACTCCAAGTGACCAATTATTTTATCCACATAAAATCAATGCTGGGAATCACAAAAATCACATTTGCCAGCCTCTATTTTGTGTCTGGAAAACCACCATGCATCACATTCAGTTTCTTGAATAAGGAATCTATGACAGAGCCAGAAAATGAGACAAAATGCCAAAATGTGATTTAAGCTGCTTCCTGATTTACAATTATATAGATTCTATGCACTAACAACAGTTTAAAGGTAAAGTGCGCTTTCTACACTAGATTATACAATAATTGCAAACAATATTAGTTTTTGCCCTTCCAATTTCAGACCCATGCACTGACATATACAACTTGGACCAGGCTTTTGATGCATACAGGAGCTCATTTTGATGCATAATAGACTATAAAGAAACAATCACAGCAAAATCACATTCTCAATTCCAGACACACCACCAAAATGAAGTGCCAATGGGGAGAGTGTATAAAATGACATTCAAGCAGGTATGTAACCAAAGAACTTGCAAGAAGGGTTTAGTTTAGTTTAGTTTAGTTTAGAGATACAGAGTGGAAACAGGCCCTTCGGCCCACCGGCCAGCAATCGCTCATACACTAATCCTATCCTACACACTAAGGACAATTTACAGAAGCCAATTAACCTACAAACCTGCATGTCTTTGGAGTGTGGGGGGAAACCGGAGCACCCGGAGAAAACCCATGCGGTCACAGGGAGAACATATAAATCCTGTACAGACAGCATCCGAGGCAGGATCGAACCCGGGTCGCTGGAGCTGTAAGGCAGCAAGTCTACCACTGTACTGTAGGGCTGCCATAATTTCACAGGTATTTCATTCATGTTAGACCATAAGACATAGAGACATGAATAGGTCATTCGGCCCATCGGGTCTGCTCTAATGTTCAGTGCTTGGAAGTGATTTGCTTCTGCTATATTTAACACATGGCACCAAACATAATCTTCAGATGTGAAGTCAATTTTACTCTGGAAGGGACTGCTTCTGTGCTGTACGACTCTATGACTTTAGGCTATCAGGTAAAAAGGTCCCCGTTTTCTCTCTTCCATCTTTATTAAATAGTGTAGTTCTATTTGATAACTACGGAAACAGTCCCAGGATAAATGAAGATGACAGCATTTCCTACTGCAGGAAGGGTCAGAAAGAGAGAACAATTTACCACAGACTGGGTCTAGAAATGTTTTTTTATTAGTTTAGTTTATTATGTCGTGTGTACCAAGATACTGTGAAAAGCTTGTTCTGCATGCTATACAGTCAAATCATACTGTACATTAGTACAATAGATCATTTTCTGGAACAGCACTTGCCACGTTCTGGCACCATCTTACAACTTCCAAGTCTCTGAAAAATCAGACCTTGGCTTAAGGAGAGTGTTGATTTCTTATCTTCTCACTTTAAGACCTGATGTCCTGGTACATTGGATCTTCTTCTTCTTTCGTGTGGCGTGCACAGCCTAAAGTTGTAGGACAACTTGTTCTATTTTGATCTTTTGTTTGTGCACGTTGAGTTGATTGCATTAGTCGAAACAGGGCAGACCACGTGAAGGTTGCAATCTTCCACCCCGAACGTTGGATCGGTGAAGTAGGGGTCCGCCTGACCCAGTGTGATGCCGTCTGCTCCATCCACTACCGCTCCGTGCACGATCCATCATTCACCCAGCTGATGTAGGGCCTTCCATGCCCGCCTCCGCCAACACCACCACCACCACCCCCGACCACAACCATGCTTTCCTCCATTACCATGCGCCGAGGCCACCATGCCCCGTTTCACGAGCTGACCATTTGACGAGCTGAGAACTTTAGGGCACTTTCTGAGGGAGCAGGAGGCGAGTTCATGAACCATTCACAGCCGCCAACTTTCCCCTTCACCGCCGCCAACTAAATATAACACCTTGCAACTTAGAATCCTTCAGCAAGTAGATGAGACTGAGGACATCATTCCCACTGGGATTAGGGGAACAAGGTTCTAAAAAAGCCTTTTACGACAGGGAAGGGGCTGATGTTGTTGAACAATGGAGAGGCATTGGACTGCTGAAGAAATTGTTGCTTTTGATTGATGCATACCACCAGTCAGAGAGAGAAATCTGACCTCGTTCGTGCCAGCTGGCCAAACCAGGCAATAGAGAGGCAGGAAGGTGCCTCTCTATTAGCAAGGGGCAGATATTGCCAATGATAGAGAAGGGAGGAAGAATTAGTTCCACTTTATCGAAGGTGTTGAATTTGAGGACAAGATTCGTAACTTTCAATTAGTCGATTTCAGGAATTCGAGGAGTTGCTGTTGTTTCTAATGGGAAGCAAATGGCTAATTTCAACCCAGTTTGAAGGAAAAGCACTACATAAATCATAATTATGACTCCTTGCTGGGGCACAGCAGGCACCATTTCTCTTGGAAATGGGAGGATTAATGGGATGCTCCACGATACGTGTAGCACCAATGGAAATTCGCATACAATCAATTAAACATTTTAATCAACAGAAAATTAAACAGCTACTAAGCCCCTTGTCATCAGGCCAGCTGTTATTTTACAACATACAGACAGCTCATCCGATCATTAGAAGGAATGATGCTAACATTGGATTTAATAATAAACACCCAAATGTACTTAATCTGTGCAAATTGGAGGCTTGATGTGTATAACATCAACAAGATGCTGACACAGCATTTAAGCACCCATCTAATGACGGTTAAATAAACCCAAATACTCCAATTGTTCTCCTAAATTAATACAATATTCAGCTCCTAATGCAAATCTAATGGTTAAGGCTTAATAATTTAAAATATTGATGTTTGTTTTTTTTTATTAATTGTCAAAAAAATAAATGACCACTTTCGTCAGATCGCTGAACCTTTTTGTGATTTAACGACCCTGAACCCGAATCAGATCCAAAACGCACTGTCTTGAGCGTATTAGCGTGACACACAAAGAAATAAGACTGATAAACCTGGGCTCATTCACAATGTTGGAATCTCCAAGGGAAATATAGAAAGGAAGACATGTGGTTCTGCTTGCGGTGAAACCATTTCTCCACACTTTTTATGAATGCTGGCGACACAATAGCAGTGCAAGGGGGAAAGTTAATCAGCTCAATCATATTTCAATTAATTCATACTTTGGACTTCTACCATGAAGTGGCATTGTGGCATCAATCCTGCTGTATTAATACAGAGTGCTCAAGGAGAAACAAGGTGGAACTTCGACACCCCTCTGTACAATGGCACTTTTCCCAGTGAGCATTTGATCCCACATACCTTAATTGATGAGAATTTGCAGACCAGTCCCCTGCAAGGGAATACCCTTCCCACCCAGGTATTCCGACTAGATTCACTGTCCTCCTGATTAATTTTACTGTTTGTATACCTCATTGTCCCCTTCCCCTCAGCCAACAAAGAACCATTGTACATTTCCTTGATCATTGTCAGGTGTCAGGTTTGATCTGTCCTTTTCTCACCTCACGTGCTCTTTGTACCTGTCTATATCACTGGCTTCTCTCTCCCCGACCCTCAGTCTGAAGAAGGGTCTCGAGACAAAACGCCACCCATTCCTTCTCTCCAAAGATGCTGCCTGTCCCGCTGAGTTACCCCAACATTTTGTGTCTTTCTTTCATACATTACCACCAGTTCACTTTCACACTTCTAATGCCTGAGAAAAAATACTGGGAACAAATGCAAGTGTTAAATAATTAAAATGACGACAACAATAGCAATAATGTGACAGTAATTAATGTTCCCGGAGAGTCTTTGCTACACATACTTCACGCAATAAAGCTTCATAAATCAAAGCAAGACCTACATTTCTAAACATTTCTTTTTTGGTTTGAGGGTGATTTTTGGTTGTTATTGTAATTTGACTAAATTCCATTATTTGCTGTGTTGATTATTTGTGTAAAGCCAAAATGTTGGTTTCCTATCTGGTGTAAAATTAAATTGGAAGCCACCACCTGAAGCCAGAGAGAGCTGCCATCACATTGTAACACCTTGACTGATGTGCTATTCGCTTCACACGCTCAATCCAACATGTTGCTGAATAAAGTGTTAAAGAAGGAACTGCAGATGCTGGAGAATCGAGGGTACACAAAAGGCTGGAGAAACTCAGCGGGTGCAGCAGCATCTAAGGAGCGAAGGAAATAGGCGACGTTTCGGGTCGAGACCCTTCTTCAGTTGCTGAATAAAGTAGCTTTATGCAATTTCAATGGAACAAAGTAAGATTATTGCATTATGGCATCATTTGGAGAAATAATTTCTATGTAGGACGGATTAAAATATGGTAGTTTATCAAAAATGTTAGAAAAAATGTATCACACGGATTAAATGATATATTGGGGAAAAGAGAAATCTATCCCTTTCAGATGGGCTCCACTTAAAGCAGCAAGGACAATTTCCTAGGTAGATAAAAATGCTTGAGAAACTCAGCGGGTGAGGCAGCATCTATGGAGCTAAGGAATAGGTGACATTTCGGGTCGAGACCCTTCAATTTCCTAATGGATTTGGTAACTATAACTATAGACTGGGGTTTTAAAGCGAGATAGGGAAGTTCAAGTGAAGGAAAGGAACCAATCACCACTACCTCCACACCCCCTTCCCAGAAGTGTGGCAACGTATTCTTACTCTTAACTCCATCTCATTCAGTTATTCCGTTATTGTACATAAGTATTATATTTGTACTGCTTCTGATTGCACTGCAATCTTTGCATCATTCTACAGTTCTGTATTTGTTGTTTCCATCATTACCATGTGCACTGATATACTTTTATGCAAACAAGGAATTTCATTGCACACTGGTGTCTATGACAACAGACTCATCTGAATCTGAAAAAAGAAAAAGGGTGCAGAGAAAATTTGTAGTTTAGGTAATGATAAGCAGCACATAACTGGAAGGGATAGAAGGTACACAGAGTCAATTTTAACAAATATTGTAAATGGCTAAATTTACAACGTTTTCATAAGAGAAAAAAAAACTGGTCCAACATTCAAGAACTCCTTCACTGATCTTTCCTTAGTACCACTTTCCTGCATTAAACCCATATCTCAATTTCTATAATAGGTAAATATTAACCTATGTGAATCTCCACAGCACTGTGGTAACGCATTCCAAAGATTCATTATCATTTGGCTTCAAAAGCTTCTTCTCATCTCTAGCATTAAGGATTATAAACAGGTACGATGAGTGGGAAAGAATTTGAAATGCGGGTTTAAATCGAAGGTAGACACAAAATGCTGCAGTAACTCAGTGGGACAGGCAGCATCGCTGGAGAGGAATGGGTGACGTTTCGGGTCGAGACCCTTCTTCACACTGATGTCAGGGGAGTGGGTGGGACAGATAGAATGTAGTCGGAGACAGTAAGACTAGTGGGAGAACTGGGAAGGGGGAGGGGATGGAGAGAGAGGGAAATCAAGGGTTACTCGAAGTTAGAGAAACCATTGGGGTGCAAGCGACCCAAGCAAAATATGAAGTGCGGTTCCTCCAATTTGTGCTGGACCTCACGCTGACAATGGAGGAAGCCCAGGACAGAAAGGTCAGATTGGGAATGGGAGGGGGAGTTAAAGTGCTGAGCAGCCGGGAGATCGGGTAGGTTAAGGCGGACTGTGCGGAGGTGTTCAAATCCTTCCACGGCAGCTGGGGAATGTAAATTCAAGTGCAGTCATAGAGGCATAGTCATACAGCATGGAAACAGGCCTGGGGTGGAAGATTGCAACCTTCACGTGGTCCGCCCTGTTTCGACTAATGCACTCAACTCGACGTGCACAAACGGAAGATCAAATAGAACAAGTTGTCCAACAACTTTAGGCTGTGCACGCCACACGAAAGAAGAAGAAGAGAAACAGGCCTGCGCCAATGCCATATACAGCTGTACCATGACCTCCCAAACTCAATACTATGATGGATGAAAGCCAAAGTGCTGAAAGCCTTTTTGACCACCCTATCTACATGTGACATCACCTTCAAGGAATTATGTACCTGCACTCCTGGATCCCTCTGCGCTACAACATTCCCCAGTGCCTTCCCAATCCCTGTGTAGGTCCTGGCCATGTTAGTCTTCCCCAAATGCAACACTACACATTTCTCTGTGTTAAATTCCACCAACCATCCCTCAGCCCACCTGCTCAACCGATCAAGATGCTGCTGTTATTTTAGACAACTATCTTCATTATCTACAATACCACCCACTTTTGTGTCATCTGCAAACTAATTAAATAAAAAGCTAGTATGGATAACAATGAACACTAAACCACTGGATTACGGCAAAAACCTTTTGAGGTTCACTTTAGGAAGGAAAACGGATATATTTTACCTGTTCCGATTCCAGCCCAAACTTCCAATCAGTTCAGGAAAAATATATCGACTCCTAACACTTGGGATAAGTTCATAAGTGATAGGAGTAGGATTAGGCCCTTCGGCCCATTAAGTCTACTCTGCAATTCAATCATGGCTGGGATGGACAATCAACCTTTGTCAGTGACATCCACAGTTTCTAAGTACGCTGAGTGAAATGGGAGAAAACAGGTCAAAAATAATAACAAACATGCTTTGGTACATTTGCGATGTGGAGAATTTGTCATTATGCAAAAAAATATGAATTAGAATCACAAGCTAAATATTGGGTATAGGGCCATCCTTTCAAATTTTCAACCAGCACAGAACAGGTTAAATTGCATTGCAGAAAAAGGCAGCACCCATTATGTAGGTAAAATGCCATTTTGAGATGTTACAGTGCATAATCTTTACTTAATGGATTTAAAGGCCATTCTATCGGGGCTCATCCCGCTGGGTGTGCACAGTGCAAAGGAAAAGACAGCCCCCTTCCTCTCCCTTGCCACCTGTATCTGATGTTTGTGTTCAGGATTCAATTACACCATTATTGATACCTCACAAGGATATTTAAAATGCAGACGTGTAGCCTGATTTCCCATGGGCCTGCTCATCTTTATTTCAATGCCAGCGTCCCTAGGTGAATTCCTAAGGCGTCCATATTAATAGGTCTTCAGTCTGGATTCATTCATTAAACACTCTGCAAGGTTTACGATGCTATGATTATTAGCCGGCAAGTCCTTGAATCTCAATTTACTTATGCAAATGCAGGTTTTCTCCTTAAAATGCCTGGAAAGAAAATACTACAGACCGGTCCAGAAAACTCACAAGGCGTATAGGAGCTAAAAGGCTTTCATTTATTTATCCAGCCAACTTCCTGCAGACTGACCCAAGAAATAAACATTCACCATATATTAGCTATGGCTTAGGTTTTATTTGCTGCTTGCGTGAGAACATAAACTGCTTTTCGTATCAGTGTGAACCCAAGCATTCAGAATGGTCTAAAGATGACAATGTTCGATATTTTTGGGAAGCAAGTATTTTCATTGCAGAGAGAGTAGTAATTTGATCAAACACATAGGACAAATATACGAGAACAATTGTACACAGTACAAATACTACAACCCTATAGTAATTATGCAGTTCGAGCATTTTACACATAAGCTGCTGAACATCTTGGATCCAGCTATAAGACATAATGTAATCAATCAAGCAGTGTAGGAAGGAACCGCAGATGCTGGTTGATACTGGAGATAGACCCAAAATGCTGCAGTAATTCAGCGGGTCAGCAGCATCACTGGAGAAAAGGAATAGGGTGACGTTTCGGGTTGCAACCCTTCTTTAGACACTGAAGGAGGATTCCGACCTGAAAAGCCACCTATTCCATTTCTCCAGAGATGCTGCTTGACCGGCTAACTTACTCCAGCATTTTTTGTCTATCTAATCAAGTTTAGATGACTGCTATAAAAGAATAATGTCAACCTGAGAATGATTCAAGTCAGCAGTGAAGCAGCCCACTCAGTTCATTATAACTGTGCTGCTGTTACAATGCCACAATGTTAATATAAATTTAAAGACCCCAACTGAAGTTAGAGACTCAAAAGTTTACTCTTTTTTTCCCCCACACAATTACCAGAGTGAAGTGCACACCAATTATTTTAAGCAACATCAATCTTTTATTCGCTACCATTGGCTCTTGATGACCTTCAGGCCAATCACAATGAATCCATTGAATATGTAAGAATATTCAACCATGATGGATTTTCATGACTCCTGCACAATTACAGGAAATGACTCAGAAATTGTACAATTGTTAATGAAAATATAAATATCTACAACAAATATAGTGCAATGCTTTACAGATATGATGGGGCTGATTGGAAAGTGTTGGGCACAGGATGTTATAGACAATAGGTGCTGGATCAGGCTATTCGGCCCTTCGGGCCAGCACCGCCATTCAATGTGATCATGGCTGATCATCCACAATCAGTACTGTTGACGTTGCTGACAAGGCCAACGTTTAGTGTCCATCTCCAAATCTCCATTTTGCAATGAAATTGGCAGCTTTAAAGCTCTCCATTACCACTCCAGAAGTGGAACACTTAAGAAGGGTGAACGCACATTGACACTTGAGAGCCACTCCAGCAAACACCGAAGTCCCAAATCTTCTGAGGGGATGTCGTCGAGATCATTCCACCTGCACTTGGACATTTTGTTTCTCACAATATTCAATGGCAGAGCACCAACCTCCTGCCTTTCCCTGGGGAATCTGCTGATCAAACCTGTGCTTGGTTAAAGATGGTGTCTTTCCATTCACATCAATGAAGAGGATTGGTTCCAAAAAAGACGAGCACATTTCTAGTAATTTACTTTTATTTAAAAAAATGAATTGAACAAAAAATAATTTGAAACATATTTAAATATGTTTAATTCCTTCCTACTGTTTAATGTGTTAAATTAAAAACAATTTTTAAAAATCTAATACCGTTAATATTTGTACGACTAAGCGCATTTTTTTGTGTTTTGAATATTTGTGAATATCAGAAACGCTGATAGATGTTTTTGATAGCCTATTAACGAGGTGTGTGTGACCCAACTTGAAGGCCTTGCACAAAGCAGAGACATCCCATCAGAAGCCAGCTTGGGGATCTAGTTGACACTAAAAAGTAAAAGCAGATTGTGGACTAACCAGTTCTTCATTCACCAAGACAGGCTGGACGGAATAACCCTACGAGTCATATATTGAGAGTAGGCTTTTAGACTGTAGAGGTACAGCATGCAAACAGGCCCTTGGGTCCACCAAGTCCGCACCGACCAGCAATTGCTCAATACACTAGGAATATCCTCCTACACATTAGGGACAATTTACAATATACAGAAGTCAATTACCTGTACACCTTTGGAGTGCGGGAGGGAAACGGAGCACTCGCAGAAAATTCACGTGGCCACAGGGAGAACATCCAAACTGTACAGACAGCACCCGTAGTGACCTGTTTTTCCGGAGCTCCCGCCACAACAGCTGCGTCCGCTGGACTGGAGGGCGGCAGCTTCGACTGCACCGGGCCGCGGTGTTTGCACCGGTCCGTTCGCGGAGCTCGGATGCGGCCGCTGGACTTACCATCACCCGGCTGGGTCACAACATCGGAGCCCTGGATCACCTCAGCGCAGAGGGAGAGCAAGAAGGGAAGAGACATGGACTTTGGAACTTTTGCCTTCCATCACAGTGAGGAGGTGCCTGTTGGACTCACTGTGGTGGATGAAAAACTCTGTTGAGTGTGTGTTTTGTTATTTTTTCTATGTATGACTGCAGGCTAAACCATTTTGTTGTACTGAAAAGTGCAATGACAATAAATTGAATCTGAATCTGAATTAGCTAGTCCAAGCAGAAATTCGTAATTGAGAAACCTCCGTGTTACAGAAAATTAAAACCTGGCCTTACTGGCAATGCTCTATATACACTGGGCTTCAAAAATATATTTTACTTGCCTCAACTAAAGAAGTCGACCCCTAAATGTGTATTGAAAAATCATGTAACTGGATAGACCACACAGGGCAGCACAAAGAATGCATAACAGAATCTCTTCATTATACAGAACAAAATGAAGTCGGCCAAATGCAATTTCAGCTCTGAGAGCTTTGCCCATCTGGACACAAACTAAAACTCACTAATGGGTAAGCGACCTTGGCTTATCCACGTTGATGATTAATGTAAGATGGAGCTGCTGCTATCCTTTAAATAGAGTCAAAAAGGACAGCTGATCAAAGTTAAACTGTTTCACTGTAACTTTGACACAAGGTTCGTTTCGCATTTGACAAGAGAATGCATATTCTGCATATGCAACAGAATGCATGTAGGGCAGTACGGTGGGGCAACCTTACAGCGCCAGGGACCCAGGTTCAATCCCGGCTGCGGGTGCTGTCTGGAGTTTGTATGTTCACCCCGTGCCGCAGATCATTGGTTTCCTCCCACACTCCAAAGACGTACCTTGGGTTTGTATACTTGGTAAAAGTGTAAATTGTCCCCAGTATGTGTTGACTTGTGTTAATGTGCGGGGATTGATGGTTGAAGGGCCTGTTTCCGCACTGTATCTCTAAACTAAACTACATTGCCATCTCTTACCCCAGCAACAGTGCATGGGGGGCCTCTTTTTGCATTATCATGGGCTTGTTTTCTAATTACTATTGTGGCATGCAAGTCTTGTTTTTTTGGCTGTTTTTTTCTTTGCAATGTCTTGGATAATTAATGTTTAATTTTTTTTGTACTTTCCGAGTCTTTGCACCTGTGATACTATTGTGAGATCTTCATTATACCTGTACCTCTGCATACTTGTGCATATGATAATGACTACTTGAATCTAATTTTTTTTGCTCATTCATGTTTCACGACCGTTGTTTACAGAAAAGTATGCCTTTACAGCACCAGAGACCTGGGTTTCCCAGCACTTTAACTCCCCCTCTCATTCCCGATCTGCCCTTTTCTGTCCTGTTCCTCCTCCATTGTCAGAGTGAGGCCCAGCGCAAATTGGAGGAACAGCACCTCATATTTCGCTTGGGTAGCTTACACCACAGCGGTACGAACATTTACTTCTCTAACTTCAAATAGCCCTTGCTTTCCCTCTCTCTCATCCCCTCTCCCATCCCACCAGTCTTACTGTCTCCGACTGCATTCTACCTCTGTCCCACCCACTCCCCAGACATCAATCTGAAGAAGGGTCTCGACCCGAAACATCACCCATTCCTTCTCTGCAGAGCGTCTGCCTGTCCCGCTGAGTTACTCCAGCATTTTGTGTCTAGCTAACTGTTTATTAAATATTGGGAAAGTCCCTGCAACAGCTTGTATCATACCCCCACTACCCTTTGTGTGAAAAAGGAACCCCTCAGATTCATTTTAAACATTTTCCCCTTCACCCTATGCCCCCTTGTCCTCGATTCACCTTCTCTGGGCAAGGGACTGTGTGCATCTACCCAATCTATTCCTCTCATGATTTTATACACCTCCGTAAGATCACTCTTCTTCCGCCTGCGATCCAAGGAATAGAGTCCCAGTCTACTCAACCTCTCCCTTTAGCTTAGACCCTCTAGTCCTGGCAGCATCCTCATAAGTATTTTCTGTACTGTTTTCAGCAATGCCGGGCAGTGATGAATTCCAATGAGAGATAGTCTAACCACCTATCCTTGACATTTGATGAAAACCCTAATGTCAATGTTCTAGTTGTCGCCGGAATATAGAGACCGAGGTTGGGTATTTCTCTGTGAGTGACCCACGTTCTGATACTCAAAGACATTTCATCATCTATTATACATAAATCAGGAGCAAATTGGAATATTCTCATTTTGCTTGGATGGGTGCAGCAGCACTACACCCTCCAGGATAAGGTCAGTCTGAAGAAGGGTTTTGAGCCGAATCCTCACCCATTCCAGAGATGCTTCCTGTCCCACTGAGTTAGTCCAGCATTTTGTGTCTACCATCCAGGATAAAGCAGCTCGCATGACTGTCACCTCATCAGCCACCCTAAATATAATAGGAAGGAACTGCAGATGCTGGTTTATACCAAAGATAGACACAAAGTGCTGGAGTAACTTAGCGAGTCAGGCAGCATCTCTGGAGAAGGCGTTTCGGGCCCTTCTTCGGACTGAAAGTAAGGGGGGGGGGGGGGGGGGAGACTGGAGGTGTGAAAAGACCAGGACAAATCAGGACCAGCAACAGATGCCCTCAGGCAGGGTGGTTCCCTGGAAAGCCAGTGGTTGATTTGGGAAGGTAAGATCTCAAGAAGGCTGTATTGTTGTGAACTGTCGAACTGGTTAAACGACTAGGGTGGAAGAAAGGAGTAAAGGGCCTGTCCCAGCAGCATGCAACTCCATGCAATGAGCGCGACCTAACGTGGTCGCTTGAGCTGTCCGGCGTCGCGGGGCCAGTTCCACTTCGATCGCCGGAGCCGTGTGGAATTGCAAACTTACCTTTCAGACTTCGCTCCAAGTTCGCCTCACTTCCCGCCGCGTTGCGCCACTCACCCGACCTCCGCACGGCCCCTGCTGCCGGTTTGGTCGTGCTCATCGCATGGAGTCGGATGCTGGTAGGACAGGCCCTTAAGGGGGACTCACAAGGTCAAAGGGAAAACATGCTAACTCTATTGAGACTGCACCAGAGGTCAGGATTGAACTTGGGTTGTTGCAGCTGTGCAACAGTTACACTGTTTTGTCCCTGTAGTTCTAGCCTGACAATTGAAGAAGTTACATTCGTGACTGAGTCACTAAAAAATAAATTTAAATGGACAAAGTAGGGGACTTCATTAATATAACAGCATTACATTCCCCCAATCTTGTAATGCTTAGCAGTCCGACAGACATGAGGACAGGCGATTTATTTCTAAAGAGCTTCATTAGGAAGTCAGCAACGCAAATTCGCAAAGAGAAACCAGGGACCTAATGAACCCATTTCAGATCAAACCACACTCATTTCTCCATTAATCCTCTTAGCGATCAGCTTCTTTTTTTAATCTGATTCTCTACAGAAAAATATAAAGGATTTTTTTTAAATGTAAGGCAAACTGTTAAATGCTTGTGGGGGAAAGTTAAGCAGAGTAGATAAACCCCCTCACAAACAGAAGATCCTCTTTTGTCATTTAATTTGCATTCTGGATGGCTTAAAGTCATAAAATCTGCTCATTGACCACTGAATTTAGGTGGAGGTCAAACATTGATGACAAGAGAAAGACCGTGCAT
Source organism: Okamejei kenojei (assembly GCA_035221665.1). NCBI lineage: Eukaryota > Metazoa > Chordata > Chondrichthyes > Rajiformes > Rajidae > Okamejei > Okamejei kenojei. Next base: position 12,660,898 of record CM069139.1, on the reverse strand, counting down.
GCAAGGATCTAAGCAATCTCATATAGAAAAATAAGTCTGGTATTTACCAAGGCATGTTAACATAGTTCAACCTTTTTGTGTTTGTGTGGGGGAAAAAAAGAGCAACTTTTGTTGAAGGAAAGGTCTGTCACAACCTGTGCATATTGTTGGTGATTCGCATCACTTCGCCATTTGCCTCGCTAATACAAGGAAAATCTAAAACCTTGCAGTGAGGCTCTGTGCTGAAATGAATTGCGTTTCGTCAAATTGCTGGATTATATTGTTAATACAAATCAATTTTGCTGCAGCCATTTAGGTAATGGTAATGGACTGGTAATTCTGATAATGACCATTGAATATATATATATATAGAGAAGGAATGGGCGAGGTTTCAGGTCGAGACCCTTCTTTAGACTGACGTCTAGGGAATGGGTGGGACAGAGATAGAATATAGTCGGAGATATTAAGACTGGTGGGAGAACTGGGAATGGTGAGGGGATGGAGAGAGAGGGAAAGAAAGGGCTATTTGAAGTTAGGGAAGTCAATGTTCATACCGCTGGGGTGTAAGCTACCCAAGCGAAATATGAGGTGCTGTTCCTCCAATTTGCGCTGGGACTCACCCTGACAATGGAGGAGGCTCAGGACAGAAAGGTCAGATTTGGAATGGGAGGGGAAAGTTAAAGTGCTGAGCAACCGGGAGATTGGAGGAAATTGGAAGGAACAGCACCTCATATTTTGCTTGGGTAGCTTATATCCCAGCGGTATGAACATTGGCTTCCCTAACGTCATATTGCTTTCCCTCTCTCCATCCCCTCCCCCTTCCCAACTCTCCCACCAGTCTTACTGTCTCAGACTACATTCTTTCTCTGTCCCCCCCACTCCCGACATCAGTCTGAAGAAGGGTCTCAGTGAAAAGTGAAAAGCTTTTGTCGCGTGCTATCCAGTCAGCAGAAAGACATTAACTAAGCCAAAAGGCATCAACTAAACCAATGAATCATTTCTGAAGTTGTTAATATTCAATTGGATCCCGACTCAAAACTAATAATATTAGGAATATCAGAACAAAGCCTAAAACTTACAACAAGCCAAAGAAACTTCCTTGATTATAGTATAATAATGGGGAAAAAATTAATATTAAAAATTTGGAAAAACCCAACAACCCCCACAATTAAAATGTAGATTATGGAGATGTCAGAGACCTTACATTTGGAAAGAACTAGACTTGTCTTAATTGACAAACAAGAATTATTTGCTGGAATATGGTCTACATTTATTGATTTTCTGAAAGGGTAAATTGGTCCAGCATGGAAGTCTGACTGAAATTTGAACCCGGGATTAGATGAATAGCTACGTTTTATAATCTACGGACCTCTCTCCAAAGCTGTATTATTGGTAATTTATTCTATTTTTTTAAATCGTTTTTTTCCCCTTTCTTTCTATCTATAAAAAAAATAAACAAATAGAAGCTGTGTTAATATGTAATTGATAAATGAGGACCCCAACTATTTTGATAGCTGGGATCCCAACTATTAACAATATGTAATTGATAAACAAAATGTGTTTTGATTATGATATGTATATGCTTCTAATAAAAATATTATTTAAAAAAAAGGACCAATGCATGTCTACCCTCTATAAAGCTAACGGTGAATTGTTCCTGCAGGTTTTTTAAAAATCTTATCTGTCTTGGTGGTATCCTTGTGCCAGTATTGCCATTCATAATGCTGTTAGTATCAAATGACTGTAAAATTGTTTTGAGGTTGAGAAATATAAATTTGAAAGATACTTTTCAGGAAATCAGTTTGGGATGCTATAATTTTAAATATGACAAGCTACAAACAGCAGGCTTGGAAAGAAGATAATGATCTGGAATCACGATTCCCAAAGCTCACCATCCTTGAGTTTGCCTTGAATAATTTCCAAATCAAACTAACTGTGGTTATCAGTCAAAACCTGTTTAACCATTGTATTGTGTAGCTACCTCAATGCAAGAATATGAACTAGATAGAACAGATCTTTTCACAGTTCCTAATGGGCAGGGCTGATCTACCATTTTCTCTGGTCAATATGGCGGGAGGGAGAGGGGGGAAACCTCATTGAAACTTACCAAATAGTGAAAGGCTTGGATAGAGTGGATGTGGAGAGGATGTCTCCACTAGGACAAGGGTCATAGCCTCAGAATTAAAGGACTTTCCTTTAGGAAGGAGATGAGGAGAAATTTCTTTAGTCTGAGGGTGGTGAATCTGTGGAATTCTTCGCCACAGACGGCGGTGGAGGCCAAGTCAGTGGATACTTCTAAGGCAGAGATAGATAGATTTTTGATTAGTACGTGTGTCAAGAGTTATGGGGAGACGGCAGGAGAATGGGGTTACGAGGGAGAGATAGATCAGTCATGATTGAACGGCGGAATTGACTTGATGGGCTGAATGGCCCAATTCTGCTCTTATCACTTATGACCTTAACAAACATTAGTAAATTTCACGTACCTACTCTCCCATTGACAACTTCACCAAGCACAGCGCAATGTTTAGTTCAGTTTAGTTTATTGCCGCATGTACTGAGGTACAGTGAAAAGCTTTTGTTGTGTGCTAACCAGTCAGCTGAAAGACAACACATGACAATCGAGCCATTTACAGTGTATATATAGATCTGTAGGAGTAGTTATTTAAATGTGTGGAGCGATTGTAATATGTGATTGTAGATCGGCTTCTGTGGCTAGCATGCAAATAGTCACCTGAGTTGGGCACCATCTTGGAAGCGCTAACACAACGCAATCACTGTCTTCTTCAACGGCTTGTTTATTCAAATAGTGCTCTTTTCTGTCTCCTTTCTCCCTCTACTAATCCATTCTCTTTATTCCTTTCTGTATCTAATCCGACTGCAAGTCACATTAATTCCTTCACTGTGCGTTGCCCCATTCAATTCATTACCTTTTTTATTTTGTTGGTTGAGGAGGCAGATCATCAGGTATGACATTCAAAAGATCTAAATGGTGATAATGACATCACTGAGCCCAAAGTAATCTGCTAGCAATTTGCCGTGCAATCTGATGGGTGAAATATAAGATAGACACAAACAGCTGGAGTAACTCAGCGGGACAGGCAGCATCTCTGGAGAGAAGGAATGGGTGACGTTTCGGGTGGAGGCCGATATAAAATATAAAGTCCAATTAACATCACTCTAGTGATTTCCGGCTCACTGGCAGCCTCTCGTCTTCGTTACTCCGTGCACTTCATCCAGCTAAATTCTGCTGCCTGTAATTTTTCAACAAAGCCAGGGATTTAACCTGTCGAAAGCCACTATTTTTAGACAAGGAAAATGGCGCACAGCATATCCCATATGGAGGAAGCCCAGAAGTGTGAAATGCCCTCCCACAGATCTTGGAACAACAGCCAAAAAAGTTGACACTGACCTACTGAGTCACTCCAGCTTTTTGTGTCTATCGTCAGTGTGAACCAGCATCTGCAGTTCCTTCCTTGGAAGGAAGGAGTCTTGTTGGAAGGAACACTTGTTGAGTCTCCCAAAGAGCACATCTTGAGTAACCTTGAGTTCTTATCCTCTTAGACACATTCCAGTCTGCTATTTACTCACTTCTTAACTCTCTAGTACCTCTCACTACAAGTCAAGAATGAGTCCAAATTGTGCTCAAGGCAGGAATGGATCTGAACTAATTGTACAGATTTTCCAGGTGTCCATTTTCTTGTATCTTTTGATGCTTTGTCTTTCTTCTTGTCTCCAAATACTAGTTTTATTCACATATTAACACTGTAGCACGGCTAGTAGAAATGTTGCCTCAAGGTACTAGCAACCTGGGTTCTGTCCTGCCTTCCAATGCAGTAGGATGTTTGTGACTGCATGGGTTTCCTCTCGTATCCCAAAAGCCTACATGTTGGTAGATTAATTGGCCGCTCCATCTGCATTTTAGTTGCTCCATCTGCATTTGTAAGTGGTAGAATCTGGGGCCTTTGAAGGGAGGCATAGTCAGTGGGCTGAGGAGCCTGTTTCCCTCTCGTATTAATCTATACAGCGCTTACGCAAGCCACCCTAGAATGTTTCAGTAAAGCATACGCAGTGGTAGAGCTGCTGCTTTACAGCATCAGAGACCCGGGTTCGATGCTGACTACGGGTGCTGTCTGTACGGAGTTTGTATGTTCTCCGGGTGCTCCGGTTTCCTCCCACACTCCAAAGACATACAGGTTTGTAGGTCTAAAGAAGGGTCTCGACCCGAAACGCCACCCATTTCTTCTCTCCAGAGATGCTGCCTGTCCTGAGTTACTCCAGCATTTTCTGTCCATCTTTGGTGTAAACAAGTATCTGCCGTTCTTCATACGGGTTTGTAGGTTAATTGGCTGGTAAAATTGCAAATTGTCCCTCGTGGGTGTGGGGTGGTGTTAGTGCGCTGGTTGGCGCGGACTCGGTGGACCGAAGGGCCTGTTTCCGCACGGAACCTCTAAACTAAACTATAGATGGGTGAGCAGTGCTTAACTGTTTATTTTATACATTGCACATATAGTAGCACGCAATCTGTCCAAAGGACCCGTCACTCTGTAAAATAGAATTTCTTGAAGTAACTTGCCAATTCATGGTGTATTGCAGCAATGGCATCAGCATCGCTGAGACATCTTAACATGGCAGCTGAAGCAAGGAAACATTTGGCTGCGATTTTTTTATGAATCAGGTTTGTTCTGGGAAAGTGTTTGCATTGAAGGAAGTTTTAACATCCATGATCAAAATGATCCAAATATTGTGCCTCAACACTTAGGTCTATTAAAACCTCCTCACAATTATATTTAAAACAGGGTCTGGCCAAAACCAACAAGTGTTTAACTATCAATGTATTCACAAGACCCAGGAGGGTAATCCGAATTCAATTACTATAAATAACATTAGTTAGAAAACAAGCAGAGAGCTCCTGAGGGAGAAGGAGCGGTGATGACAAGCTGCAGCCTCTTGCTGCAGAACAATTCATTAGGCAGAGCGTAACAGATGTGCCACGTGCTTACTGGAACCCATCAATCCTACTGGGGATTCATGTAATTATTTGAGTTTCGAGTGGCAGGAGCCACCAGCGGCATGGCAGCTGCACAGGCACTGGGGACCCTCGTGTTTTAATCAGCATCACTTAGACGGGCCCACGGTGTACTTGACGCTAGCTTGATATGCAGTCAAGTGCAAATCCAAGCTGATAGCACAAGTAACCACCATCTAGATTGTTTTTTAAAGTGAGACCTGCAACAATTCACCAGTGCAATGTTCATGCCCATCTGCCTGTGCGAGTCTGGAACTGAGACTAATGAAAGTCAGCGTAACTCACTGACTCGGATGGAATGCATTGAACTGACGAATTAATTCATTTGAGGAGATAATGCATCAGGTAGCAACGCAAAAAAAAAAGGCGATTTCTCTGTTAATCGAGACACTCCGGATGCCATTTTTATCAATACTGGGAGATTGAGGCCTCCGCCAAAGCTTGCTGTGAAGCACCACCATGGGAATAGCTCAGGGCAATTCTCCTTTTAGACCTGTGCCCCTTTGTATGGTCTCTGCAAGGCACTGCTTCAAGATGGCATATTGGAGGAGGCTCACACATGCACCAATTCACTCGATTGCTATTCCGAACTGTGCAACCAGCAATAATTAAAACTTTATGATGTGTTCGAGAAATAATTAATGTGCACTTGTATCAATTAACCGTCATTAGGGTACCAGTCACCAAACGTCAGCCTAATTGATCTTACTATAGACAGGTATAAGAGTATTAGACAAGTTTGTTTTTGTTTGAGATAAAGGAAAATAATTCTGCAAAGTTAGATTGGGTTTTCAAATTCAGATGTGGGTATAAAATGTTAAAATGTAACATTAAATGTGAGGTGGTGGGGGTGGTAGAAATTTAGAGAGCGATAAATTCATGTCTTGCTTCTTCAGTTTAATAAGTGGTAGGAGCAGAATTAAGCCATTCAGCCCATCAAGTCTAGTCCACCATTCAAACATGGTTGATCTATCTTTCCCTCTTAACCCCATTCTCCTGCCTTCTCCCCAAGGCCCCTGATACCCAAACTAATCAAGAATCCATCTATCGCTGCCTTAAAAATATCCACTGATTGGCCTCCACAGCCTTCCGTGGCAATGAAATCCACAGACTCACCACTCTCTCAACTTACTTCTCATTTCCATCCCAAATGAACGTCCTTTTATTCTGAGGCCATGGCCTCTGGTCCTAGGCATTCCCATTTCCAGCAGCTGTTAGTCCTTTCACCCTTTTATTTTTAATTTTTAGTGAGTTAAAGTGTTTGTTTTGGAGGTCTAATCTTTTTTATGCGGGGGGTGGGGGAGGGGGAAACTGTTTTTCTCTGTCACTACCTGGTCGGAGATGCGGCTTTTATCCGGGCCGTATCTCCGTTCCTTCCTGGCGGCATACCAACGGGACTGGAGCGGCGTTTCCTGCCGGGACCGGCCAGGACTTCGGCTTCGGCGGCGGCACAGCGCCGAAGCACCATCACGGAGCGGGCGATGCCTTACCCAGGTCGCCGTGCGGTGGGCTCCGGAGTGCTGAGACCGCCGACTCCAACATCGCGGTGCTGCCGTCTGTGGAGCGGCCAGCTGCGGGAAGGCGCTGAACTTTAAACACCGCGGTGCCTGGGATCTCTCGCCGAGATCGCCAGTGTCGGAGCTCCGACCAGCGCGGCCCGTGGACTTCGGGAGCCGCGGTCTCCGGGGAGGAAGCGGCCGCTCCAGACACTACAAGCCGCTGAGAGGGTTCTGCCGACGCCGGAGATCTATCATCCGGCGAGAGGGCCTGAAGCATCGGGCTGTCGTAGCGACAACTGCGGAGGCCTCAATAGGCCCGACCATGGTGAACAGGGGATAGGACTGTACTTTGCTGCCTTCCCTCACAGTGGGAACCATTGTGGGGGGGGGGATGTTTTTATGTTTATTGTTAAATTCTTTAATGTTGTGTCTTATTTTTATTGGTGTGCTGTAAATGGCAAGTCTCTGAATTTCCCTGAGGGAATTAATAAAGTATCTATCTATCTATCTAGTGAAAACATCCTCCGCACATCCACTCTATCCAGGCCTTTTACTATTCGGTAAGTTTCAATAAGATCCCCACGCATACTTCTAAACTCCAGCGATTAAAGGCCTAGTGCCGTCAAATGCTCATCATATGTTACAGTGACCCATCCACATCTCCTCTTCCAAGCCAATGATATTTGGGTGTCACAGCAAATAACAATGGGACTACGGTGCTTCAAGTAACCGATTAATCCCATATATTGAGATACAATTCCTGCAAATCATAATCTGGAGTTTATTATCCCGAACTGGTATTATCAACATTATAAGACGTCGGTGAGGCCGCATTTAGGGTATTGTGTTCGGTTTTGGGCTCCATGTTACAGGGAAAGATGTTGTCAAGCTGGAAAGGGTACAAAGAAGATTTACAAGGATGTTGCAAGGCTAGAAGTTCTGAGCTGTAAGGAGAGGTTGAGTAGGCTGGGACTCTATTCCTTGGAGCGCAGGAGGATGAGGGGTGATCGTATTTAGGTGTATAAAATCATGAGAGGCATCGATTGGGTAGATGCACAGAATTTCTTGCCCAGAGTATGACCAGAGGACATAGGTTAAAGGTGAAGGGGGAAAGATTTAATAGGAATCTGAGGGATAACATTTTCACACAAAGGGTGGTGGGTGTATGGAACAAGCTGCCAGAGGAGGTAGTCGAGGCAAGGACATAGAAACATAGAAAATAGGTGCAGGAGGAGGCTATTCGGCCCTTCGAGCCAGCACCACCATTCATTGTGATCATGACTATCCCTACATTTAAGAAACAGTTAGACAGGAACTTGGATAGGACATGTTTGGAGGGATATAGACCACACGCGGGCAGGTGGAACTAGTGTAGCTGGGACATGTTGGCAGGTAGTGGCAAGTTGGGCCGAAGGGCCTGTTTCCACACTGTATCACTGCATGACTCTTATGAATACAAGTTACACGAGCTCTGTATTCAAATGCATTCAATTCCTGACAATTCTGAATCATCGCCTCCTCCCCCAATAAACAAAGATGACAACTGCTATTGCAGGAAGATAGTGTTCTGCCCACCAACTCAGTGCTAACGGAATATACATTATTTGACAAGTAAAGGCATTCGCTAGTCATATAGGTTATCTGTAGTGCTGAATTCTGAATCTCTTCAGCCTTACCATCCTATTCTAAATGCAAAAAAGAAATGACAGGCAAGGGAAGGTCCTCAGGGTGAAACTGTCGATAACTGTATCAAAAAGTCAGTGTGAATATGAAGCAGAATTTTACATTTTGCACACTCAATGGCTATTTTACTAAAATAAGTGACAGGAGGAATTTCATATACAAAGGATTTATGTTATGGATGAGGTCCCAAAGATAATTAGAGATCAGATCAAGACCTGCCTTTTGAATACTTTAGTCAGGTAGAAAGCTTTGGGACTGTTCTCATTATAAATGAGGAATGATTTAATAGAGGTGCATCAAGTAATGAAAGGGTGGGACTGAGTAGAAACAGAGGTTCCAGGGTTTAACAGTTCCAGATGAAGAGGACACGGCATTATATTATATGCAAGGGAGTTAGTACAGAGGACAGGAGAACGTTTTTCCTTTTAGTTTTACATTGAGATTTCAACTTCTGTGGTAATACACTAATTATTAATTAATAACTGAAGCAAAGAATGACTGAGTAACATCAAACTTTTATACTATGTTCGAATAATGGCAGCTGCAGAAAAATGGGACTAAAATGATTTAGGCACAGAGCAGCCATAAGGTGTTAAAACAAAGGTTCCCAACCCGAAACATGATCTATCCATGTTCTCCAGAGATGCTGCCTGACATGCTGAATTACTCCAGCACTTTTTTTTGTATTAAAACTGTTAGTTTAGTAAAAACAAATACCAACAAAGATTGTAGAAACAAAGAAAACTGCAGATGCTGGTTTACACCAAAGATAGGCATAAAGTACTGGAGTAACTCAACGAGACAGGCAGCATCTCTGCAGGAAAATAATAGGTGATGTTTCGGGTCGGGATCCCTCTTTTGCTTGTGCTATGTTGCGATCTCAATGTAAATTTTTAATAATGTTTTACTGTCACATGTCCCAGATAGAACAATGACATTCTTACTTGCAGCAGCACAACAGATTAGTACGCTGTAAACAATATAATAAACGAGAGAAAAAAATGTCAGTTGCGTCATTCTGGTCAATCTGCTTAAATTTTAATAGGTATCTATTCCACGAGCCAACAGCCTTTCCCTTTCCTACACCAGCACCCCAACCAAACATTGTCACTTAATATTGAAGTCAAGTGGAGTTTAATGTCAAGTACAGTGAGGTACAGATACAATGAATATCTTGCCCGCAGCAGCACCACAGGTACATAGACAGACAAACACATACAAAACAATTTATATATAAAATCTATAAGACAGTGAAAAGAAAAAGACTGCAATAAAAAGGGGATTTGTGCAAAAAAGCGCAATAAGAAAACAAATTCATCCTAGTGCAAAAGGTGGTCCACGGTCTTTCATCGCCAAGGTAGGATTAGGGTTGTTCAAGCCAGTTCAAGAGCTAGATAGTTGTAGGGAAGTACTTGTTTCCACTGAATCTTACTTGCCTGCAAAGATTATTCTTTACTTCAAACAATTTTCCCTGTATTTAGCTAGAAGAGTAGTAACTGCTGAACAACTATGTCAACTGCTCTGAACTGTCACAATGAAAAGGATCAAATTGACCAGATGTCTTTTTCATCAGCAACACTTAATTAACACAGTAGATTTAAATGTACACCATGAACTAACTTTTTCTATTTTTAAATGGTGATTATGAAATCAAAGGCAATTACATTTGGAGTAACAAAATAACATTTATCCTTGGATTAAAAAACTGACAACTGCATGCACCTTATAATAAATTCTTAGCTCCACATTATAAATAATGTTCTTACAGCAGAGATAATGGAGATGCTGTTGCTCTGTGTGTGTGTGTGTGTGTGTGTGTGTGTGTGTGTGTGTGTGTGTGTGTGTGTGTGTGTGTGTGTGTGTGTGTGTGTGTGTGTGTGTGTGTGTGTGTGTGTGTGTGTGTGTGTGTGTGTGTGTGTGTGTGTGTGTGTGTGTCGCTTGCGTGAAAGATTAATGGGAGCAGATTATAAGTGACTTTCAAAATGGAATTTGATAAATACCTGAAAAGGGAAAAACATTGTATGGAAAAAAATGTGGGGACAAATCAGTGAGATGGAACTAATTAGAGAGTTCTTTCACAAAGCTACATAAACACACAGAGACCTCTCGGTCACCCATATCCAGATCTTAAATGCTAAATATTACAACAACAATTAAATAAAGAGCATTTGCTGATAGTGGATATTCGGAATAATACAAGAAAAGCATCTTTGAAAAAAATATTTTCTAGATAAGTAGCTTTTAAAAATGAAAATGGATTCTAATGATAGTGCTGAGGGCATTTTCAAACCTCTGCTTAAAAACCCTTCCTGATTTGTCCCTCACTTATTATTTTAAAAGTGAGCCCGTATCTTTTTTTGTCATCATTTGTCACCCGAAATGTCGCCCATTCCTTTGCTCCAGAGATGCTGCATGTCCATGTGTTCGTCAAGCATTTTGTGTCTATCTTCCATGTTCTCTTCTTGGACAATATATGAATAAGATTTTATTTTTAAAGTGTAATTACCATATATGGTTGTGATTGTGGGCACTTTTTTTATGGAGAAATTTCAACGGATCTTTCAGTGAAATTCGGCAACTTTGATCCATTTCCTAATCCTACAAAAGTCTTATCCCCTAACTTTTTGCTGTCACTGAAAAAAAGTTATAAAATTATTATAACATTATTAAAGGAAACATGACTCAGGGCAATACAAGCAGAAATTAGCACAGGTGCGGGAAAGATAAATCAAACTAGTTAGTCAGGAGCACAGATAGGTAGACAGGCAGTGAGATTTACAGAAGGAATTTAAGAGTTCAGGATCCAACCAGCTGAAGACTTGGCCGTCAATAGTGGTGATGAAAACTGAGAATGTGCAGAAGACACAGTTTGAGGCACACAAATGCAGAGATCGAGGTGGGAGTGGGTAAGGTCAATCAATGGTTTAAAAACAAGGAGAAGAAATTTAAAATTCAGACTTTGCCAGATTAGAATGTCAGTGAAAAACAAAGGAATTACCATGCCCGTAGACACAAGGAACTGCAAGCGCTGGTGTACAAAAGGCAAAAAGTGCTGGAGTAACTCAGCCAGTCAGGCAGCATCCCTGGAGAACAGATAGCTGATATTTCCGGTTGAATCAGGTTCTTTGAGTCTACCAATTCGTGAACTTGGAAAAATACAGGCGAGAATTCAGAAGGAATGAATCTACAATTTAAGATATACATTAAAAAAAGCTCATAATAATTGTAAACATATAACAAAAAAAATAATTCTGCCGTATTTTGAACTAAGAGGCCACCTTTATATTGGATATGGCATAGGCTTCTGTTTATTTTTAACACGTCAATAAAATTGATTTGTACGTTTAAAATACAGATAGATTACAGCTACAATCTGTTTGATACAATTTATTTCCCTCAGTATGTACAGAGAATGACATCCCAAAACAAAAATTATTTTCAAAATACAATAGTCTCCACCAAAAAAATATAAAAATAAGCATGTTTTTTCATTTGAGACAAATCCCTTGATACCATGACATTTTGTTTTTTCCATTTGCCATGAAGACCAGCTCAAATGTAAGCCTCACACAATGAGAGGAATAGCAATATTTAGTTTCACTATTTCTCCAAAGCAGACAAATAGAAAGTTCAGAAAACAGTGCAGCAGCGTATTCAAGGCAGTGGTGCCATCTTGTGGTAAAGCTTGCATCTACCTCATAGGACACCCTTGGACCATCTTTGACGGGACTTTTACTGGCTCTATCTTGCACTAAACGGTATTCCCTTTATCGTGCATCTGTACACTGGCTCAATTGTAATCATGCATTGTCTTTCCGCTGACTGGTTAGCACTCAACAAAAGCTTTTCACTGTACGCAGGTGACAATAAACTAAACTGAAACTTACATGACAACAATCAATCCTTTTAAATTTCTTTTAAAATGTTACTTATCTGGTGCACAGGAAGGTCTTCCACTTTGCTTAGGAATATGCCGCCTATGATTCAGTGAGACCACATCTGGAGTATTGTGTACAGTTTTGGTCTCCTAAGTTGAGGAAGGACATCCTTGTGATTGAGGCAGTGCAGCGTAGGTTCACGAGATTGATCCCTGGGATGGCGGGAATGTCATATGAGGAAAGATTGAAAAGACTAGGCTTATATTCACTGGAGTTTAGAAGGATGAGGGGATATCTTATAGAAACATAAAATTATAAAAGGACTAGACAAGCTAGATACAGAAAAAATGTTCCCAATGTTGGGCGAGTCCAGAACCAGGGGCCACAGTCTTAGAATAAAGGGAGGTAATTTAAGACTGAGGTGAGAAAAAAAAAAAACTTTTTCACCCAGAGAGTTGTAGACTTATGGAATTCCCTGACACAGAGGGCAGTGGAGGCCAAATCACTGAATGGATTTAAGAGAGAGTTAGATAGAGCTCTAGGGGCTGGTGGAGTCAAGGGATATGGGGAGAAGGCAGGCACGGGTTATTGATAGGGGACGATCAGCCGTGATCATAATGAATGGCGGTGCTAACTCGAAGGGCCGAATGGCCTCCTCCTGCACCTATCTTCTATGTTTCTATGTTTGCCCTATGTGAAATCTTCTTGTAGCGACACAATCTGCTTGTGCAAGCTCAGACAGATCAGTGGAGATGAAAGTTAGGATTCTCCAAACACACAAAAGGCTACTGATGAAAATCAACCGAATAAAACGAAAGCAGACCCACTGGAATGCTGGATCCGATTTGCCCCCGCTTGGCCCATCTTAATCATGCGGGCTATAGCCTGGAGCACAATGCCTCCCCAAATTATTTTGCATCCTTCCTTCCGCCCAGTTAACCTTCAAAATTGCCTAGCTCCAACAGACAGGCAAAATGTCTGAAGACCAGTCTTGACCCGAAACATCAACCATTCCTTTTTCCCCAGAGATACCATCTGTCCAGCTGAGTTACTCCAGCATTTTGTGTCTATGTTAGAATTTTAACATTGCCTGAGAGTGTGGTGGAACAACCTGATTAAAGTTCAAGTTTTTTGCCTGTCACAAAGGACTCACTCAGATCCAGACTTGGAGTATCAAACATGTCAACTTAGTTCCAAAATCTAAATCCTGCAGATGCTGGAAAACGAAAATAAGAACAAGAAATGAAAGTAGAGGTAGACTATTTCACCAGTCAAATATGCACCATCGCGTTTAAACAACATTGTTTTTCTATACTGTACAATCCTCTTAAACCTTGATGCCTTTCACATCCAAAAATATTAATCTCCATCTTGAATATACCCAGTGCCTGCGCCTCAAGTTGATCAGGATCTGGGGATTTATTGTCTTTAAATCACATTAATTTCTAACATTTCCACAAATGCTAACATCTTTTAGCTCTTTCTGGACTTTAGACACTAAAATAAAACATGCAAGAAAATGCTTGAAACACAATACGTAGCCCTGTCACTTGCAATTCATTCTCTGTTGCATTCCACCACATGTCAGACTTTCTATTTTGCTCTTTCTGCCCAGGCACCTTCTTTGCAACATGAAACATTTTAAGAATAAGGGGTAGGCTATTTTGGACTGAGATGGGGAAAAAAATATTCACCCAGAGAGTTGTGAATCTGCGGAATTCTCTGCCACAGAAGGCAGTAGAAGCCAATTCACTGGATGTTTTCAAAAGAGAGTTAGATTTAGCTCTTAGGGTCAAACGAATCAAGGGAGACACAAAATGATGGAGTAACTCAGCGGGACAGGCAGCATCTCTGGAGAGAAGGAATGAGTGACGTTTCGGATCGAGACCCTTCTGCTTGTAAAAGGAGGTTGCTTGAAGTGACACAAACTTGTTTTGTCTTTATTCTAGTTCTGACAAAAGGTCTAACTCTGTTTTTCTTCTCTTAGAAGATGGCATGTTCAAAGCCACTCTGCAGAAACTTGAAAACATGATCCAAGCTGAAACTCCAAGCTTGTGGGAGAATCACCTAGTGGGAGAAGTTGGAGGTGCCTTCATTCCTCTCTGGAAGAAAGGGCATTTTTCTCAGTGCCACAGGAAGAATTTATCCTCATCCAACATTATCCCTGCATTAACTATGTTTAAAGAGAATCACAGCTGTAATGAGCCGTTAACTTCTAGGAGAAAAGATGAGTTAGTGTAGACACCTTCCCCTGGACAATATCTCCGTTATTTTCCACCAGCAACACATTGTAATAGCATGACTGTTGCAAACATTTATTTTCAGAGGAAGGTTTTTCAAATTTTGGATAAAAACGGTACATAACAGCCTCAATTCCCTGTTGAATGGAATCTGTCCATTCATTTGATGTTCATAATTGGACTCCTACTACTTCCGATTTGTTTTATTGCCAAGGTATACAATTATAATTTTTCAAATAATCACAAAAACAGGTATGTACAGTGATTTAATGATCACCATTTATATTTAAACATACATCTTTCAAATTGCCTGGAGCTTTTAGATATAATTTAACCCTTCAATGAGATTACTGCTGAATAAATCAATTCAATATCCATTAAACTCTATAAAATTATGTGTTTATGGAAATTGCTGTTGGTTCAGCTTCCAGCCTTTCCTCAAAAAATGTTACAATTATGTGTAGGAAGGAACTGTAGATGCCGGTTTAAACCAAAGATAGACACAAAAAAGCTGGAATAACCCAACGAGTCAGGTACCATCTCTGGAGAAAAGGAATAGGTGACATTTTGGGCGAGACCCTTCTTCAGACTGAGAGTCAGGGGAAAAGGAAACAATAGGTATAGATGGTGATATAGAACAAATGAATGAAAGATATGCAAAAAAGTAACAATGATGGAGCCAGTCTGAACACTCTTCCTTCAGTGTGAATATCATCCCATGTAACATAGAAAACTTTTTCAGTCATCATTATTTATTTTAAAATGGGATCAAAACTATTTTGATTCATTTTGACAGTTGTAAACCATGTAAGCATTGTTCTGACAACTTAGGCAATCAAATAAACTGCTCAATTAAATTGGTGCTTGTAATCGTTCCAGGAATGCATTCTACTCTATTAATATAAAAACTCATGCGAATCATTATACACATCGCTCTACAATGATGACAATATGATGACATAGTAGTCAATGCCTACTATGTTCTGTTGTGCTGAAGCAAAGCAAGAATTTCATTGTCCTATCAGGGACACACGACAATAAACTCACTTGAACAAAATAGCTTTGACCAATCAGTGTTACTTAAACATTATTTGGATTGTTCAATCTAATTGTGACTGCAGCGTCGATTTCGTAACGAGCTACGGGATTAACCTTTCTTCTTTCCAATTGCTAAATTCATAATTTCCTAGTTTATAAATTTCTATTTTATAGCAAGCAGAAGTACTTCGCATAAATCTCAAAATAAGACGCCATCTGCATAAATTCATACTCATACCGAAGATAAACACAAAATGCTGGAGTTACTCAGCAGCACAGTCAGCATGTTTTGGAGAGAAGGAATGGGTGACGTATCAGGTCGAGACCCTTCTTCAGACTGCATATGGTTGCTCCCAATAAATTCTGATTCATTCTAAATAGCTACACATTCTGCCCCACCTAATTTATATATTTGATGATTCAGATCCTGGCCCAACTCACTTCAGTGGAGGAGCGATTTCTGGGAACCCCAGATTCAAGATTTCATTACAAGGATCACCACCTTTTCTTGTACAAGAAAAGTGGAATACTTTATTGTCGCATGTGACTCGGGACAGTGGATTTATTTGCTTGTATACAAATAGCGGCCACCTGCGGCGCTGCCAAAGTGACAAAGCACGCTGGCTCCTCCTTTTGTTCTCCCTTCCCCCATCAGTACCCCCTGCGCCAGGTCACCATTGTCCTTTGTTTCCTTCCCCCCCCACCCCCCCCCCACTGTTGTCCATTGTTCTCCCCCCCACCTCCGTCACAGGGTCGGGTCCTCCATTATTCTTCTCTCCCCCTCTGATCTTGCTTTGATGAAATACACCATTACCTGCAATGTGCCCGTACAACCTTTGGTCATCTGAGGAAAAGAGTAATTGAAAACCAGGACCTGGCACAAAACTCATGGTTTATCAGGCAATATTTGACCACCAGCCTTCTTACTGCTTCAGACACACGGACTATCTAAAGCAAGCACGTCAAAGCACTGGAGAGATACTACCAACACTGTCTTCACAAAACGCTTCAACCTCACAGGCAGGATCCTCTGCTAGGCAAATATCCTTTTACATTAAGGCTCTAATTACTCTCAGCCAGGTCCAATGGGTGTGCCACATCAATTGCATGCTGGACACCAGAAACTTTACAATTGCCAATAAAAAAATGATGTCCTCGCCGACTCCTGGGAATCCCTGGCATATGACTGATCAAAATTAAAAGATGGATTAGAGAGAATGGCTCTGACAACCTCAGGTCCCTTCGACGGGAGAATGTAAAAACCAAGTGGAATCATGACTGCATTTTTTTAAACCAACATCTTAAAAATTGCATTAAACCTATTGCCATCCTTACTCTAAAAAAGAACTGGTAAATTTGAAATTGTCATAACCAACTCCTCAGCACAAAACCGTGTAAAAATATAGCAAATGAGCAGAAGAGGGTTAATATTGTACAGAAGTAAAGGGTTTTTTTGGGGGCAGCAACAACCCGGAAGAAGCAGCTTTTTAAGTGGTCTGTAATCTATCACCTACATTTAAGACAATTAAACATCTTCATGGTCAGGAGCTATTGGATTATGTCTTTACAACGCTGCAGAACAAAGGCATATACTTACATTCATCTAGCCCAAGCTGATACGCAAGATTCTGAAGCCCCCGTACTTTCTCCATTAAGTTAGCGGTTGTGAGACTTCCCAACTCTGTGATAAAGACCACCGTTCATTAGTGAACAACATCTAGGACATGATGGGGAAATCCCAGTTTACATCTCATCATAAATGTTACTATTGTATTTCCCTCCACCACTACCACTGGCAGTGCGTTCCAGGCACCCACCACTCTTTGAAATAAACCTGCCCACACATCTCTATCTTCTATATTACTAAAAAGTCTGATCTTGACCGCTTTTGGCTCACTGTGGTGTGATTTCCGAGAGAACGCCGCCCCCCTCCGCCTTCCTGGACCAGATGATTTTTCCCATCGATGAAAAATCAGAGATATTAATGTTTTTTTTTAATTCGCCATTCTCTCTGCTGCCCCTGCTGGAGGGAGGGGGAGGGACTATAAAAAGCAGGAAGTGGTGTGCCTCACTCAGTCTCTGCAAGATGGAGGAAGCCAGAGGGTCCGTCTCTCTGAGCTCAGAATAGCACTGAACACATGTCTACTCAACTGCGAGTGTCCGTAATGTGGTTCTATAAATGCTTGCAAAAAATGTTTATTGGTTCTAAAATGCTTGCAGAAAGTGTCTTTTGGTTCTAAAATGCTTTCAAAAGTATCTATTTGGTTCTAAAATACTTGCAAAAAGTGTCTCTATTGGTTCTAAAATGCTTGCAAAAAATATCTATTGGTTCTAAAATGCTTGCACAAAGTGTCTCTATTGGTTCTGAAAAATGGTTGCAGAAAGTGTCCCTATTGGTTCTAAAATGTTTGCAGAAAGTGTCTCTATTGGTTCTATAATGCTTGCAAAAAGTGTCTATTGGCTCTAAAATGCTTCCAAAAAGTGTCTATTGGTTCTAAAATGCATGCAGAAAGAGTGTCTCTATTGGTTCTAAAATGCATGCAGAAAGAGTGTCTCTATTGGTTCTAAAATGCATGCAGAAAGAGTGTCTCTATTGGTTATAAAATGCTTGCAGAAAGAGTGTCTCTACTGGTTCTAAAATACTGCCTGGCCAGAGTGGCTGACCTGCCTGGCCAAGAATCCATTCGGCCCACAATGTCCATACTAGCCCTCTGGAAACCAGTCCCTTTGACCCACAACACACATACTAGCGCTCCAGAAAGCACCCCCCCCCCCCCCCCCCCCCCCCCCAGCAATATTGGAATTGATGGAGAGGTGGAATATTGCACTGGGGGACCAACCCTCCCGTGTGAGCTAGGACCCAACGGGTCCCACTTAGTCTAGTATACTTATAAAACTCTCATTTTGTATGTGGATTTGTGTGTGTATAAATAATCACATCTTCTCAAAAAATCTATGTGGTAACGATAACATATTCCGCAGATATTTTTTCGTGGTCTGAAATAGACGTTCTGAAAATTAGTTATTACTGAAAATGTTCAAAAATCGGACAAAACTTTGACGACGTCACAATGGATCTGCACACCTGCCGTCTTGCTCGCGCTGCGAGTGATGTCTCCACCCCTCCCCCACCTCTCCCTCCTCCTCCCCGTTATTCAAAATCTGCTGCTGGGCCTCTCCCCACTCCTGCTTCCCACTCCCCCGGCCTCTCTCCAACCCCCCCCCCGCTTCTCTTTCCCACCCTCCTCTCCCCCCCCCGCGCCTCTGTGTCCCTCTCTCTACCCCCTCCTCCCTAGCCGCGCCTGCGAGTTGGGGGCTATGCGTGAGTGGATAGGGCGGGGATGAGGTAAAAGAAGTGAATAAATAATATTAATAATATCAAGGGGGGTGGTTAGTGTGTGTGTGTGGTTGGTTAGTGTGTGTGTGTGGTTGGTTAGTGTGTGTGTGTGTGTGTGTGTGTGTGTGTGTGTGTGTGTGTGTGTGTGTGTGTGTGCGTGTGTGCGTGTGTGCGTGCGTGTGGTTAGTGTGACGCCACAGGCCGCCTCAGACCCAACGGGTCCCACTTGGTCTAGTCTCCTTTAAATCTGCCCCCTTATCACCTTAAACTCTGCCCTCTGGTCAACTTACAGCTGATGCCCTCTGATCCAGGAAGCATTCTGGTAATCCTCGTCTGCTCCCTCTCCAAAACTTCCAAATCTTCCCTGTAATGGGATGACCAGAACTGCACACAACTATAAGTTCATTGAATGGTAGAGCCAGCTTGTGTGGTTAAATGTTCCGAATATGATTAGGCCAGCCATCTCTAACTAATATTTTCCATTCCAAATTGTGTAGCAAAAGCCGATTTCTAGCAACTATATCACCAGCAACTTTATCATAGATTCTTTTGAGCACAGTTATTCACTATCTTGCATCTCTTTTTCACTTTTCCATACACAAGTGATTATTTAAGATATTATCAACTTGATTGAAATATCTACCTTACAAAGCACGTTGTAATGTTATGAAACTAAGTGTCAATGAACCTACTTTCTTTACAGCTCTTACCTATAAGACCATGCATCAATGTGCCGTGGCTTAGTACTAATCATATGAATATAATTAGTACCTGTCAGCATGTCAATGTCATCTTTTTCAAGTTCTGCCATCCATTTTGGCGGAGAGCTGGTAATAGGCTACAAAAAAAAACATAAGTAAGTTAGTCTTGACATGTACTAGTATCTTACAATACACGCTTAAATGCAGCTTTTTACTTCTGTCCTTTTGGTTTTGGAAAAGAGGTGGCACATTAAATTTCCACCTCAATTTCACCTTAAATTCATAAATTCGGAGTTAAACAGCATGGAAACGGGCCTTTCGGCCAAAACTAGCACCCATCCAAAACAACCACGCTTGTCTGTGTTTGGCACATCTCCTTTTAACTCTATTCTATTTATCTCCCTGTCCAAATGTTTTTTAAATGTTAGCTGCAGAAGGGGTTCCAACCCAAAACGTTGTCTGTCTATTTCCTCCACAGATGCTGCCTGATCTACTGAATTCTGCCAGCACTTTTAAAAAATGCTTTTAAATGTTATAATTGCATCTGCCTCTCCCACCTCCTCTGGCATCTAAATCTATATAACTAAAAGTCTCAGCTTGACCACTTCTTGTCTGCGCTGTATATTGATTTTAGAAAAAACGTTACCATACATCATTATGACTTTTGGCCATCTTACTCAAAGTGTTCCGCTGAGGCAGGCCCGAGGACTTTACCGATCGATTCAAAATAAAAAAGTTCTGAGTGTTTAAAAAGTCTTGAGATCAGCTGATTGGTCCTCTCGCCTGTCAATCACCACAATTAAGGTAATGCCCCTCCCTGGGAGAGGGTGGGGGCAGGACTATAAAACCCCCGATGCCTGGGCTTGAGTTAGTCACTCTGGCAGATTGCAAGGGAGAGTCCACAATTGTGATTCTAAGCTGTGAATCAACTGAACTGTGAGTCTGCAATGTACTTGCAATAAATTATTTGTTAGCCCTTAAAGACAATGCAATGAGTTGTTTATCAATTTGGTGGCCTGCACTCTGCTTGAAATGCTAAGAAATTGAATTTGGTGGCCTTCCCCTCAAATCCCCACTCACCTTGTACCTTCTGAAGAGTCCACCAGGGACTATACTGGAAGTTGGACAATTGTATACTGGACAATTTTTTAAAACATTTATCAAGCCAATTAATCAAGCGACTTACCCTACAAACCTGTACGTCTTTGGAATGTGGGAGGAAACCGAAGATCTCGGAGAAAACCCACGCAAGTCACGGGGAGAATGTACAAACTCCGTACAGATAGTGCCGGTAGTGGGATTGAACCCAGGCCTCTGGTGCCGCATTTTGCTGTAAGGCAGCAACTCTACTGCTGAGCCACCTTAAATCTATGCCCTACAGTTTTACACTATCTACCCCATCTTTTGCCATTTTTTTTAACCTTGACATGGTCACCTGCTAACCTCCTTTGCTCCAGGAAAAGCAGCCCCAGCTTATCCAATCTCTTTATAACTCGAGCCCTCCAGTCCAGGCAACATTCCTGTTAGCCTTTTCTGCACTCTTTCTAGCTTAATCACATCCTTCCCATGGCATGACAACCTCTGGGGTTGAAGTTCCCATGCACCCATGATGGTCAAGTACACTCGGCAATTAATGTCAAGGTTCAGGAAGGGAGGATACAACCTTAAAACATATTGTGGGGCTAAAAGAATACGGAAGTTGCTATAGATAGACAGAAAGCGCTCGAGTAACTCAGCAGGTCGGTTAGCACCTCTGGAGAAAAAGGATGGGTCAGAATCCCTCTTCAGACAGGGAACTTGGAAGTTATCATATTATTTGCAATAGGCGCGAGATACTTTGTCACTTTGTTGGTGCCCTTTATATGGCGACTATTTGGATACCTTGGGTATGCAAAACAAAAGTCACTGTGACATGTCACATGTGACAATGTATTTATTCATTCATTCAAAGCTTTACATATTTTGAAGGAACTTATATTCTATTTTCCTGCTGCT
This sequence comes from Okamejei kenojei, assembly GCA_035221665.1. NCBI lineage: Eukaryota > Metazoa > Chordata > Chondrichthyes > Rajiformes > Rajidae > Okamejei > Okamejei kenojei. The sequence continues at coordinate 12,639,519 of CM069139.1, read as the reverse complement.
CAGTTTATTAAAGGCATTTGTTTCTGACAAACTGTTATATACTTGCACTATGAATTATAGAATCTGGGATGTCACGACAGATCTTGTAATAGGGCCTAAATATTGTACAAGCTACCTACAGTTAGGTAAAGTATCTCATCAATAATTTTAAGTAAGCAGAACATTCTGCTTTAATGGGAATTTGCACCTTACTCAATATTATTTACTAATCATTTTACTAACATTCTTCCAACTTGTATAAAACTATAATAAGATATCAGCAATACAATTACAATTTCCTACGAGTTATCAGGACATCAAATTGCACAGACACTTACACTTTTGAAAGATGCTGCAAATTCTGCTACTCCAGGCACTAAAAGAGATAATGAGATATAAACATTTATGTGAGTAATATTTTTATATGTCAACATTTGAAGTGCTATCACTGAATAATTGAGCTGTAATATCAGGTTACCCCTCGACACGGGTTTGTTTTTTCAAAGTGTTTAATATTAACCATCTCTGGTCTGAAAAAAGTACCCTAAAAGCAGGTCCAATATGCACATCGCAAATTCCCAAAACAAACTTCACTAACTGAGAGAGGAGACTTCATCATTAACACTCCAGACTCAAATTTTGACACAACAAAAAACTACTTAGTGCCTTGTTATAAAATTATACGAGCATCAGCACGGTATACATTATATTTTCCTTCATAGCTGCAGTAAAATTTCATTAATCGGCAATTTGTAGCGGTTGGGCATTTGGCGCACAAGTGATGGTTCCCCACGTTCTCCTCAAAGACAATGAAGCCCCAGTTCATGTGCTCCCTAGAAAGTCTGAGAGGCTGCCGTTCTCATATTTCCATGAACCCCACCAGGGTTTTGGTTTCCATGCTCCTCTAAGATTCACCGAGGCCCAGTTCTTTAAAACTCAGTGGAGCTCCCATACCCTCACTCCCGCTAAACTCGTTTGAGCCCCAGTTCCCACATTCCTATGAACCACACTGGGACCCAAGCCCTGGCTCTGCTAAACACACAGGGTCCCTTTTCAAGCGCATCCTTTAAACTTTACAGGTTCGCTGGAAAAAATATAATATTATGTAATGATGACATTAAAAATGTGAAGTGTAGTAAAAGGAATAATATCCAATAGTCCAGAAAATCTGCAAGTCCAGTCCTGAGTATGTTGGATTATTGGAGTTTTACTGTCCCTTCAATGCAGCAACCACAAGAAAAGAATGTCAAATATGTCTGTATATTCTAATCTTATAGCATGGTGTTTTAAAGGTCATTGATGCAATATGAACTAAATTGTGGCAGATTTATCTTTTTAAAATCTATCGCGCTTCTGTGTATGGAACTGCCCTGTGCCATCCAAATGACTCGTCTGGAATACAAGAGATGCGGAGACTGCGGTGTATTCGATTAAGGATATGAACATCATACTTTAGATACAAATTACCCAATAGCTAATTTCATTTTTTATTACAGTACAAAGTCAGATATTTACCAGCAGTTTGGTATCCGCCTAGGATAGCAGCTGATGATTCTAGCCTTCAGCTTCAGGTTATGGGCCAGGCACAGGAGCATGGCAGTAAGTACCGAATGGCAACTGGGGTCTTTAGTCTTTTCATGCCCTGGCTGGCTGTGGCAAAGTTGATCTCCCTGACTCTTGCTCCTGTGTGCAGGTGGTCAATCAGGCAAAGTGAGAAAGCCCGACAGGCAGTGATGGCAGCACCATGCTACAAGCCCAATGATGGTATGGCAGCATCCCCACAGACTGACTTTTGGACTTTAGAGATACGGTGTGGAAGCAGGCCCTTCGGCCCACAGGGTCCGTGCAGCCAGTTATCACCCCTTACACTAGCACTATCCTACACATTAGGGACAATTTACAATTTCACCAAAGCTAATTAACCTACAAACTTGTACATCTTTGGAGTGTGGGAGGATACCGGATCTCCAGGAGCACCCGGAGTATACCCACACAATCACACATGCAAACTCCATACAGATAGCACCCGTAGTCTCTGGCGCTGCAAGGCAGCAACTCTACCCCTGCGCCACCCCGTCTATCTATGCTGCCACTTTGACTGGGCAAATTCTGCTTGTGTCTCCACCAATTCATGTCTGATGTGTTGCGTGTAATTAGGATACCTCCAAAGGGCCCCAATGCCTGCCAGTTTTGAAATTACAACCAGTGGCCTCCCTCAGGGCCGTCAGTTATCACTGTTACCGCTACTGTCATTCCTCCTTTGTAGTGTAGACTGGGGGGGGGGGGGGTCTTAAAAGAAACAAATCTGATTTGGGAATTTCTGGGAGATACCACTAACTTACTGTGAATCTGCCTTAGTGTTCAGTCTATGTTTTGTCAATTCCTCTAATGATACAATGACATCATGTGATGCTGCTGTGAACTCCCTTTGTTCTTCCACATAAGGTTCATTTATAGTCAACCACAGCGTGTATTACCTGTTAAATATTGATACTCAATCTGAGTCTGCCTCTTCATACAACCATTATCACTGTCTGATCAAATCATCACAATAGCGTCTTACTTTGTTCTGGCCATAAATCTGGTGAAGCTCGATCTAGTTTCTCGAAACTCAGCAACGACTCTTCCAAGTCTGCACCTGATGGCATAGAAGCAGAATAACCGGTCATACTTTGGTTGCACAGTGCCACTAAACATCTGACAATTGAGGAATAATGTATTCTCCATCACCAGAGTGGTCTGGATAAATCATGTTGAATAAATCATTCCAAATATGACACTAATTAATGTATAGTTGATACATTCATACTGTTATACCTATTTGGGACCACTGATCCCTTTTGGAATCTGATACTTGATTGTCAGACGACAAATATTAGATTGATGGAAAATCTTTGAATTATGTAATAATAATTTAGCTCTTGTGATCTGCAGCAAAGGTGGATCCTGACCAAAAACGTCATCTATCCAAGTTCTTCAGAACCACAGTAAAGAATTCCCCCCCAAAACGCCTGATTTCAGAATCTAGTGATCCACGTTTGCGATTATCAAAACCATCGCACCATCATAAACAGGTTAAACTTTACCGCACTTTAAATAATCCATTTAGTTTCTGATCAATCATTGAGACAGGAGGCAATAAAAAGTAGAGATAAGGAATTGCAGATGCTGGAATATGGAGCCAAGGTAACGTGCTGGAGTAACTCAACAGAGGACCAACAAGAGTGGCAAGGGTGCTTGGCTTAAGGATAGTTGTGAACACTACCAAATATGACACTAATTAATGTATAGATACTAATGTCAGATGATATTTTGTACTTCTGTTGTTTTGTACATTTTATAGAATTCTGAATTATATTTATTCTGAATAAAGTTTATTTTTGGATATAAAAATTAAAAAACTCAGCGCATCAGACAGCATCTCGGCATGGAAATGAATAGGAGATGAGTCTGGTCGGGACCCCCTGAACTCCCAGTAGCAATATCACATTGTGCTTGAAATTACAAGTCTACTTCAAAGTAGCTCACTTGAGGTGAAGTGAATTAATGGCACTTCAAAAAGGGCACAAAGTGCTGGATTAACTCAGTGTGTCAGGCAGCATCTCTGGAGAACATGGATAGGTGATGTGTCGGGACTGGACCCTTCTTCACACTGAATTGTGACTGCTCCACTGTCATTCTAACCAGCATCTGCTGCTCCACGTATCTAGGAATTAATGCCCAGGTTGACTGACACAAGTTGTGCCCCCACTTATCCAAGTCACCGTCCTCACTCTGCAAGCGGTGCCCCTGCTGACAGCTCCCATGCGCCCACCCGGGGCTGACCTGGGGGGATGGTCACCAAATGTTGGGGTAACAGCAGCATCTCTGGGGAAAAAATGGATGGGAAACAATTTGGGTCGAGACCCTACTTCAGACTCCAGCATTTTGCGTCTACCTTCGGTATAAACCAGCATTTGCAGTTTGTTCCTACAATGAACATTGATTTTTCTAACTTCAAGTAACCCTTGTTTTCTCTCTGTCCCTCCCCCCCCCCCCCCAGTTCTCCGACTAGTTTCACTTCCCTCCTGATTAATTTTACTGATTGTATGCCTCCCTCTCATCAAAGATCCTATAGCCATAGGATCTTTGCTTGTCACCTTCCCCTCAGCTCACAACGATCCATTCAACATTTCCTTGATTGGTGTCTGCTTTGATCTGTCGTTTTCACACATTACCCTTCTATATCTCCAGTCTCCCTCTCCCCTGACTCAGCCTGAAGCAAAGATACTAGAGGAGCTTTCCCCTGACTTGGTCTGAAGAAGGGTCTCGACCCGAAACGTCACCCATTCCTTCTCTCCAGAGACGCTGCCTGTCCCCGCTGAGCTCCTCCAGCATTTTGTGTCTATCTTCGGTGTAAACCAGCACCCGCAGTTCCTTGCTGCACGGACCCGGGGAAATAACCCACCGAAAGAAACACGAAGATTAATACGAAAAGCCGGAGTAACTCAGCAGGTCAGGGAGCATCTCTGGAGAGAAGGACGTTTAATTTCGGGTCAAATCCCTCAAGGCAGATGATATTTTCAGACGGGAGAGAAACTGGATTGTTGTTTGTCTCGGGGTGCGCACGGATGGGGATAGGGGAGGGGGAGGGGGAAGCAGAAGCAGACAGACAGACAGACCGACGACTCCCCACCTCCCTCCCTCACTCACTCACTCTGCAAAGCAAATTACAATTTACCCGCACTCGGCGACGCCATCTTCCCAGCGTGGTCACGTGACCTCGCCTCGCCAGCGCGGCCACAAACCGCCGCCTCCCTGCGGCTTCCAGTTACAAGATCGATTCCTCACTCTCCATACCAAACGCGAGGAAAAAGGGGGGGGGGGGGGGGGGGGGGGGGGGGGGGGGGGGGGGGGGGGGGGGGGGGGGGATGGGGGGGAGGGGAAGGAGGGGGGGGGGCGGGGGGGGGGGGGGTGGGGGGGGGGGGGGGGGGGGGGGAGGGGTAAATTTCGCCTCGTTGGATTTACTCTTTGAAAGAAGACTCCCTTTTCTAGGAATATGCAGACCGCCCCCCCCCCCGCCTCCCGCCCGTGGGGTCTGATTGACGCGGGCGTTAGCCAATGGGTGTGGGGAGAAGGGGTTGCGGTCGCGGCGGCGTGCTCGGTGATTGGGCGTTGTGTGGGTGGGGCGGGGCCAGTGACGGGCCCGCCTTCCGCCGGAGGGGCGGGGCGGGGCGGGGGGACACGCGCCAGAGGCGGGACCAACCGCCCTCAGCCGGAGGCGGGCCGACGCTCGGCGCTTCGTCGACTCTCCGCTCTGGGCCGGCCGGCTGGTGTTGTTCTGTTAGTCATGGCAGCCATCCTCAGGACAGCCCTCAGACGCAAGGTAAACCGAAGAAGTAGCCACAGACCACTGAACTATTTGCAAACTTGTTTTAATTTGGCATTGACAACAATATTTCTTGGTGTCTTCCCCATTTTCTGGTCAGTGGAAATGACAATGTTCTGTTGAAATGTCTTACACTGATTTTTGTTAATAATTTGATCATAGTTTCATATGCCTTTGAAGCAGTTTGCTTGATGATTTCTCCCCTAACCTCAAACTTCCCTGTAAGAAAATGAAATCGCCATTTTCCTGTGCAGTTAATTGTGGACCCATCCCAATCCCTGTCTCGAATGATGACAATAATAATTGTAGCGGATTTCCAGTTGTTTCCTTGAAATAAAGCTCTAGTCTTGTGTTTTCATATGCCCGACGCTGCTTATTCTACTTTTAGACTTCTATTTCAAGACTGAGGGCATTTTGAGGTTGCAAATTGTCAGGCTTCGTTTTTTCCTAATTGTTGCGAATTCCAATGCCTTCCCCTGCAGAGCTATTTTAATGTATTTATTTTTTTTCAAAATCTTTAATGCTTCCCTGTCTGAAAGAAAAGCAGGTGTCTGTTATTTTCTAATCAAGGTCTGTTGATCAATGCCTGAAAGACATCCCGTAGGTCAGTTAGTGGGTGGCTTCCCAAACACGTTATTTATTGGCTTACATATGCTAGAAAGGGCTGCCATTGGTTAGCAATGCTACAGTAGCGTGTTGCTCTCGCTTCCGCGAGAATATTGGGTAGAAACATAGAGGCCATTCGGCCCTTCGAGCCTGCCGCCATTCAATATGATCATGGGTGATCATCCAACTGAGTATCCTGTACCTGCCTTCTCTCCATACCCCCTGATCCCTTCAGCCACAAAGGCCACATCTAACTTCCTCTTAAATATAGCCAATGAACTGGCCTCAACTACCTTTTGTGGCAGAGAATTCCACAGATTCACCACTCTCTGTGTGAAAAATGTTTTTCTCATCTCGGTCCTAAAAGATTTCCCCCTTATCCTTAAACTATGACCCCTTGTTCTGGACTTCCCCAACATCGGGAACAATCTTCCTGCATCTAGCCTGTCCAACCCCTTAAGAATTTTGTAAGTTTCTATAAGATCCCCCCCCTCAATCTTCTAAATTCTAGCGAGTACAAGCCAAGTCTATTCACTTTCTTCATATGAAAGTCCTGACATCCCAGGAATCAGTCTGGCGAACCTTCTCTGTACTCCCTCTATGGCAAGAATGTATTAATCTGAGGAGACCTCATCCGAATCTGAGGAGACCAAAACTGTACACAATACTCCAGGTGTGGTCTCACAAAGACCCCGTACAACTGCAGTAGAACCTCCCTGCTCCTATACTCAAATCCCTTTGCTATGAATGCTAACATACCATTCGCTTTCTTCACTGCCTGCTGCACCTGCATGCCTACATTCAATGACTGGTGTACCGTGACACCCAGGTCTTGTTGCATCTCCCTTTTTCCTAATCGGCCACCATTCAGATAATAGTCAACTTTCCTGTTTTTGCCACCAAAGTGGATAACCTCACATTTATCCACATTATACTGCATCTGCTATGCATTTCCCCACTCACCCAACCTATCCAAGTCACTATCCAAGGGTAGGAAATGTTGCCTTATACAAGAACTAGGAATGGTAGAGAAATTGTTCGTGCCACAAAAATGGAAATTATGAGATTTGTGTATAGGGAGGTTGTACGGAGTCGAGGTCACGACCCGTGACCGGTACTGGTGCCACGCAACGGCAACTGGAGTACACGCTGTGAACGGCAGGTAAGCATTTACTATGGCTGTCAGCACAGCGGGCCCTTCTTCTTGCCCAGCATCTGGAATGGTTGCACACCCGCGGACCCCGGGCCACCTATCCCCGCGGCCAGAGGTGGGGTGGGGGAGGGAGGAAGAGGTCGGGGCTCCGCTGGGTGGGCGGAGGGAGCAGACCGTCCCCAACTCTGTTGCAGCTGACTTTGCCTGGAGTCGCGGCCCCGGCCCTTCTTCCCCTCGCCCCCCGGCCTTTCTTCGCCCTGGCCCCTCTCCCTCCGGCCCCCGCCCTTCTTCATCCCGGCCCCATGTGTGGGCGCTGCCAACCCACGGCCCGTGACAGTGCGGCCCATGGGGAGACGGGGCGGAGGGCGGCTGTGGCCGGACACCGCTGACCCCGGGGGGAGAGTGGGGGCTGTCCCGAGGGATGTGCTCCTACGGCCGCTTACACATTGGTGCTCGGGTTCAGAGCAAACCTTCCCGCTTTCACTTACAGCACCCACAAATATTTATAGCGCAAAGATAATAGATAAGGAAGGACATTAGCTTGGAGGATGTGGAATCGGTATGGGTAGAGCTACAAAACACTAAGGGGCAGAAAACGCTGGTGGGTGTTGTGTACAGGCCACCTAACAGTAGCAGAGAAGTTGGGGATGGTATCAAACAGGAAATTAGAAATGCGTGCGACAAAGGCAAAACATTTATAATGGGTGACTTCAATCTACATATAGATTGGGTTAATCAAATTGGCAGGGGTGCTGAGGAAGAGGATTTTTTGGAATGTATGCGGGATAGTTATCTAAATCAACATGTAGAGGAACCAACGAGAGAGCAGGCTATTTTAGACTGGGTTTTTGAGTAATGAGGAAGGGGTAATTAGCCGTCTTGTTGTACGTGCCCCCTTGGGCAAGAGTGACCATAATATGGTTGAGTTCTTCATTAGGATGGAGAGTGACATTGTTAATTCAGAAACAATGGTTCTGAACTTAAAGAAAGGTAACTTTGAGGGTATGAGACGAGAATTGGCCAAGATTGACTGGCAATTAATTCTAAAAGGGTTGACGGTGGATATACAATGGAAGACATTTAAAGACTGCATGGATGAACTACAAAAATTGTTCATCCCAGTTTGGCAAAAGAATAAATCGGGGAAGGTAGTGCATCCGTGGATAACAAGGGAAATCAGGGATAGTATCAAAGCAAAGGATGATGCGTACAAAGTAGCCAGAAAAAGCAGCATACCAGAGGACTGGGAGAAATTCAGAGACCAGCAGAGGAGGACAAAGGGCTTAATTAGGAAAGGAAAAATAGATTATGAAAGAAAACTGGCAGGGAACATAAAAAACTGACTGCAAAAGTTTTTATAGATATGTGAAGAGAAAGAGGTTAGTTAAAACAAATGTAGGTCCCTTGCAGTCAGAAACAGGTGAGTTGATCATGGGGAACAAGGATATGGCGGACCAATTGAATAACTACTTTGGTTCCGTCTTCACTAAGGAAGACATAAATAATCTGCCGGAAATAGCAGGGGACTGTGGGTCAAAGGAGGAATTGAGTGAAATCCAGGTCAGTCGGGGGAAGTGGTGTTGGGTAAATTGAATAGATTAAAGGCCGATAAATCCCCAGGGCCAGATAGGCTGCATCCCAGAGTACTTAAGGAAGTAGCTCAGGAAATAGTGGATGCATTAGTGATAATCTTTCAAAACTCTTTAGATTCTGGAGTAGTTCCTGAGGATTGGCGGGTAGCAAATGTAACCCCTCTTTTTAAGAAGGGAGGGAGAGAGAAAAACGGGGAATTACAGACCAGTTAGTCTAACATCGGTAGTGGGGAAACTGCTAGAGTCAGTTATTAAAGATGGGATAGCAGCACATTTGGAAAGTGGTGAAATCATTGGACAAAGTCAGCATGGATTTACAAAAGGTAAATCATGTCTGACGAATCTTGTGGAATTTTTCGAGGATGTAACTAGTAGCGTGGATAAGGGAGAACCAGTGGATGTGGTATATCTGGACTTCCAGAAGGCTTTCGACAAGGTCCCACATAAGAGATTAGTATACAAACTTAAAGCATACGGTATTAGGGGTTCAGTATTGATGTGGATAGAGAACTGGCTGGCAAACAGGAAGCAAAGAGTAGGAGTAAACGGGTCCTTTTCACAATGGCAGGCAGTAACTAGTGGGGTACCGCAGGGCTCAGTGCTGGGACCCCAGCTGTTTACAATATATATTAATGATCTGGATGAGGGAATTGAAGGCAATATCTCCAAGTTTGCGGATGACACTAAGCTGGGGGGCAGTGTTCGCTGTGAGGAGGATGCTAGGAGACTGCAAGGTGACTTGGATAGGCTGGGTGAGTGGGCAAATGTTTGGCAGATGCAGTATAATGTGGATAAATGTGAGGTTATCCACTTTGGTGGCAAAAACAGGAAAGCAGACTATTATTTAAATGGTGGCCGATTAGGAAAAGGGGAGATGCAGCGAGACCTGGGTGTCATGGTACACCAGTCATTGAAAGTAGGCATGCAGGTGCAGCAGGCAGTGAAAAAAGCGAATGGTATGTTAGCTTTCATAGCAAAAGGATTTGAGTACAGGAGCAGGGAGGTTCTACTTCAGTTGTACAGGGTCTTGGTGAGACCACACCTGGAGTATTGCGTACAGTTTTGGTCTCCAAATCTGAGGAAGGACATTATTGCCATAGAGGGAGTGCAGAGAAGGTTCACCAGACTGATTCCTGGGGATGTCAGGACTGTCTTATGAAGAAAGACTGGATAGACTCGGTTTATACTCTCTGGAATTTAGGAGATTGAGAGGGGATCTTATAGAAACTTACAAAATTCTTAAGGGGTTGGACAGGCTAGATGCAGGAAGATTGTTCCCGATGTTGGGGAAGTCCAGGACAAGGGGTCACAGCTTAAGGATAAGGGGGAAATCCTTTAAGACCGAGATGAGAAAGACTTTTTTCACACAGAGAGTGGTGAGTCTCTGGAACTCTCTGCCACAGAGGTAGTTGAGGCCAGTTCATTGGCTATATTTAAGAGTGAGTTGGATGTGGCCCTTGTGGCTAAGGGGATCAGAGGGTATGGAGAGAAGGCAGGTACGGGATACTGAGTTGGATGATCAGCCATGATCATATTGAATGGCGGTGCAGGCTCGAAGGGCTGAATGGCCTACTCCTGCACCTAATTTCTATGTTTCTATGTTTCTATAAGAAGGTATGCGTTCCGTGTGTTAACAGTGTGTGCCGGAAGCTACCATGTCCTCCACATGGATTGAGCTGCTCCGTGCGTCACGCCCTTTGACCCGATGACATTACGTGCAACCCCCCTATACTTGAATGAGAAGGGTCTGGTGAGGGGGTGTCAATATAATTTTGTGTAAACAAAATCCTACCTCAAAGTGATAAGGAAGGAACTGCAGATGCTCGTTTGTGAGATAGAGACAAAAAGATGGAGCAACTCAACAGGTCAGGAGAAGCTACCTGACCTGCTGAGTTACTCCAGCATTTTGTTCCTAACTCATAAATGTGATTGGCTGGAGTAACTCAGTGGAACAGGCAGCATCTCTGGAGAGAAGGAATGGGTGGTGTTTTGGGTTGAGACCCTTCTTCAGACGCCATTGCTGCCGCAAGGAGCAGCACCAAAGCTCACCGCCTCTCTGACAGGCCCAGACTCATAAATGTGATTGTTGAGGAGGTGATAAAGAAAATTGATCAATGCATGTTATTTGTGCATGTTGACAATATCTCGCCCAGAATCCCAGTCCAGAAAGTTAGGATATGTGGGATCTAATGTGTGTTGGCAGATTGATAGATTCTTGATTAGTATGAGTGTCAGGGATTATGGAGAGAAGCAGGAGAATGGGGTTGAGAGGGGAAGATAGATCAGCCATGATTGAATGACGGAGTAGACTTGATGGACCGAATGGCCTAATTCTGCTCCGAGAACTTGTGAGAGGGGATGCAGAAGAAAGAGGTCAGCATTATTCGGATTAAGATGAAAGGCATCTTAGTATTTTATAATTTTAGAAGCTTTAATAATGTATTTTATTACTCATTCCTTCAATGCCTCCAAAATCCCTGTGATTTTTATCCTCCTACGCTGGACCCATCTTGTTCATCATATCTTTATCTCAGAATCAGAGGCATGCTGTTTTATACAGAGGGGCAATGTAAAAATTAAATGGCTTTAACTTTCCCACATTCCAAATGGAAATGAATCTAACTTCTCTATGGAATAGTGATAGTTGAGTTCCCATTTGCCCCAATTTGTTTTACATGTCGATGAACATTGACACGTATCAATCTCCATGTTGGCTGAGTTGTCGGCTTGCCAATCCATTGTGATAAAGTTCAATCAATTGAACTTGAATTGAAGGCCCCTCAATACATTTTCTACTTCGCACTACCCTGGCGCATACTGTACGAGTGACAAAGTTGGGTGCTCTCATCATGCAAGATAAGGCAGATGAAAAGTGATGGTCAAGATTGTCAAAGCATTGAGTACCTGATAGGCCTTTGTTGCGTTATGCATTGTGTGATGTTCTTTTCGACCTTTTTGTTTCAGCTTATTACGCCTTTGGGACGGATGTGCTATTCAACATCTCCGGTAAGTTGAAATAGGATGTGTTCCTTGTTGAGTGAAACTAGTGGTTTGTATTAATGTGAACTTTTTTGTTGTTTTACCATCTCTTGTCAGATGTTGTACTTAAATGTATTGCTAACCATTGCCTTTGAAGTGAATATTGTTTCAGCACCTGACATACATTGGCGATGACTAAGGTATGAGTGCAAGCGGTTAATGTTACACTAAGCTCTCTAATTAATTACATCGTAACATTGCACTTTAGGACTGGGCTTTGATTGAAAATAAACATTATTTTAAATTGCTGATTATTGCGTCAATCAGTTAACGGGTTAGCAATGGTTCAACATGTAGACGCAAGGAGCAACAGAAGCTGGTTTTCAATTAAAATCTACAAAGTGCTGTTTGCCAGGAGAGCAAATACTGTGAAGTATGTGTAGGAAGGAACTGCAGATGCTGGGTTACACAACAGATAGGCACAAAATGCTAGAGTATCTCAGCGGGACAGCCAGCATCTCTGGACGAAAGAAATACCAAGTGAATTCTGGTGTAACCTTACCCTGTATTTTTCTTTGTTTCTTTCTGCCATGTTCTAGCACCTTATCTGCAAGCCAATAGTTGGATGCGCAACTTGGGTGAAATTTAAAAGTACTTTGAACAATGTGTCCATCAAAGAAACTTGATTACTGGGTTGCCAAATGATTTGCATTTGTGGAATTATTTTCCACAAGGAGGTGGTGAATCTGGAATTCATTGCTACAGACGGTTGTGGAGGCCATGTCATTGCGTATTTTTAACGCAGAGATTGATAGGGTCATAAGGAATAGAAGTAGAATTAGGCCATTTGGCCCATCAAGTCTACTCCGTCATTCAATCATGGCTGATCTATCTCGCCCTCCTAACCCCATTCTCCTACTTTCTCCCCATAATCTCTGACACGTACTAATCAAGAATCTATCTATCTCTGCCATAAAAATATCCACTGACTTGGACTGTAAAGCCTTCTGTGGCAAAGAATTCCACAGATTCGCCACCCTCTGACTAAGGAAATTTCTCCTGGTCTTCCTAAAAGAACCTTGAAATTCTGAGGCTATGACCTCTAGTCCTGGACTCTCCCACTAGTGGAAACATCCATTCTATCCAAGCCTATCACTGTTCTGTATTCTGTATATTCTTGATTTGTATGGATGTCAAATGTTACAGGGAGAAGACAGAAGAATGGGGATGAGAGGGAAAAGTAGATCAGCCATGATCGAATGTTGGAGCAGACTTGATAGGTCGAATGGCCTAATTCCTTCTTCCATGTCTTATGAATATATGAATTTACCAGCTCAATCCCAACTGTTTAATGTGCTTTTGAAAGAGGTTTTTAATTTTAGCTGGTACTTTTGTTTTCAATTCTCGTTATCATAATAATCTTATGATTTTCATACGCACCTTTCATATGTGCTCTGAACTGAAAAAAGAACTTTTGAGCAACATTAATTCCCCAAGAATCTGAAGATGGGCTGCTGAGGATTTGTAACGAGAAAGAAGATCCTTGGTGTGGTGTACCTCCTTCAAATTTATGCTTTTACAAATTAAAAGTTATTTTTAAACTGGACACTTAACTTGTTGTTCTGTCACCAATTTTCTGCATCATTTTTAAGGCAATAATTTCAGCCTGTTAGTGTGTATTATATTCCTGCATTGCTGACCATACACCTAATTGTGTCTTGCAGCCTACCACAAAATTATTTATAGATGGAAAGTTTATTGAATCAAATACCTCCGAATGGCTGGACATCCACAACCCTGTAAGTATCTGTTTTTATATTTGATTTTACAATTTAAATAACTGATTCAGAAAGAATTGAATCAAAGGAATGATCGTGTTGAGTTTTTATACTGACTCATATTATATTATACTGTCTAACTTGAAAAAGACGTCCTTGAATTGTGTATATGCTGTGACGCTATCAACTAGCAATTTAAAGTTTTTAAATGAAATCTTAATTGCATATTGAAATTCATAATTTTAATTGCAAACAATAATTTATATTGAATTTTGTACGCGGTACCATTTTTGTTTAGTTAAATCTCCCTTTTTTTTCTCTGAGTGGATGCTTATTTTCTGCTGAATATGCTACAGCTTTACCACCAATTCATTATTGTCTCGATTTGCATTCAACTGTCAGCTTTGTTGGTTGTGTATGTGAATTCCAGGTGGCGCGACCGACGCTGCAGCGGCCTCTGCAGTCCGTCTGTCTTTTTTTATTTTTTGTCCCGTTGAGTGTATAATTTGTAGTGTTTTTTAATTGTTTTTAACTGTATATGTGTGTGGGGGGCAGGGGGGAACTGTTAAATCTCTTCCCTGCACCGGAGATCTGACCTTTACCCTGTCGGGTCTCCGTGGTCGTTGGGGCCTAACACCGTGGAGCGACCTCCAACCGGAACGACCTGGGGGCTCCAGTCACAGAGCCTGCGGACTCACCATCATGGAGCTGGCCGGCTTCGGACCGTGGAGCGCTGTGGTGGCGCGATGCTACGGCCCGACTCTAGAGCTTCGGAGGCTCCAGCCGCAGGTCCGGTGGACGGTGACATCGGGAGCTCGCGGGTCCCTGGTGGGAGACCGCTTTTCGGAGCTCCCGCAACGGCAACTTCTCCCGCCCGAGTTGCTGGGTTGAAGGCGACCCAGCGCGGCTTTAACGTGCCAGCACCCGCCGGGCTCCATCGTCAAGACCCGGGCAGGGCCTTATATCGCCTTACATCGGGAGAAGAATGGAGAGCAGGGGAGAAACAAGACTTTGCCTTCCATCATAGTGAGGAGGAGATTCACTGTGATGGATGTTTGTGTAAATTGTGTTGGTGTGTGTCTTGGTTCTTTTCTTGTTGCATGACTGCAGAAACCAAATTTCGTTTGAACTTCATCTGACGTTCAAATAAACGGTATTGTATTGATCTCAAACTACCAGCCAAAGTTTTTGCATTTGAGAAATGTAAAAAAAAAACTTGACAATTCAGAGATTTAACGGGATAAGTTCTCGTGCCAATCCCCGATCGGTCGCTGAAGTCGGCAATGGGGACGGATTTGCCGGCTCTTGCTGGGCTGGAGTTCCGGAGCCCCGGCCGCAGGGGACAAATTAGACCCGCCAATTGGTGCGGAAATCCCAATGAGGTCGAGATCGGATGCCTCACCTGGCCTAGGTGCCGCGTTTTCAGGGGACTTCCGATGAGGACTTCAAGTACGCTCTCGTAATTTTGTCTGGATTTAAGGAGGTGCCAGACCACCGGTTGCTGGAAATCGATGGCGGACCTGTATTTACTTCCTTAAGTGGGGATTCTGGACCTGGTTGCCAAGATGGCCTTGCTAGGATTCTATATAATTGCACATTCATTTTCTAACCGCACTTGTGTTACGACTCGTAGGCAACAAATGAAGTGATTGGCAAAGTCCCGAACGCCACCCAGGAGGAGTTGCTTGCAGCGGCGTTTTCCTGTCAGCGAACATTTGCGTCGTGGTCTGAGACATCCGTGCTGACTCGGCAGCAGGTCTTTCTAAAGTACCAACAACTGATCAAAGAAAACATGGTGAGTCTAGTGGGGTGGACGTGCTACTGAGCTGAATTTCAAGGTAACCTTAATTGAGGTGAACGGGGATGAGATGAAGAATCCTGTCAGTAAAGAACAGACCTATTTGTCTGAAGAAGGGTCTCGACCCGAAACGTCACCCATTCCTTCGAGTCTAATGAAGGGTCTCGACCCAAAATGGCACCTATTCCTTCTCTCCAGAGATACTGTCTACCCCGCTGAGTTACTCCAGCTTTTTGTGTCTCTCTTCAGACTTCTTTACCTTCAACTTCCTGGCCTTTGGGTCTTCTGATGTCCTATTAGGTATCCTGTATTAGTCATACGGCATGGAAGCAGGCCCGCCTCCAGCCCCACTCCCCCTGTCCCCACCCCTCCCAACGTGGGGACATTTGATTGCTTCCATAAATTCCATAATTTTCCTTATGGAGGTGATTGGCTCTGGGCGGCGCCTGCCTCTGGGGTGAGTGCCAACGCCAACCCCCCCCCCCCCCCCCCTCAACTACCTGCTCTGGCAGCTCATTCCATATACCCACCACCCACTGAATAGAAAAAATAAATTTGATTTGTTACAACAAACCCTTCCGCCTGCCAAGTCTTTGCTGACTGTTGATCACCCGTCGGTACATTATACCACTTTTGTGTCCTCTCCTTACACACTAGGAACAATTTACAGAAGCCAATTAAACTACAAACCCACATGTCTTGGTGATGTGGTGATGTGGGAGGAAACCAGAGCACTCGGAGAAAACCCACATGGTCACCGGGGATGTGCCGAAGCCAGGATCAAACTCTGGTGTCTGGCATGTGAGGCAGCGGCTCTCTACCAACTGTGTTGCTGTGCCGCCCATTTTATTGCACAATACACGTTGCAACCTGTCACGAGTTGATTTCATTTTTGTGCTTTTGTCCAGGAGATCGTTTTTACTGAAAGGTACTAGGAGATCGGCAATACTTACCATGTTACCAGCTTGCCAAACATGCCTGTGTTGTTGTGTTTAACCAATGAGGGGGTTGTATGTAATGACCCCTTACAGAGCTGCATCATTTAGACCATGTTACCCTAAAAGCATCTTAAATATTAAGTGTGGTCGCGGTATACTTTTAAACCAGTTTCTTGTACAAAGAACATGGAACATTGAGTCTTATTTGTCCATCTGTATATCCTTCATTCATTTGTAACTTTTTGCATATCTTTTATTCCATACCTCTCTATCATCGTCTGTAACTTTCGTTCCCCTTTTCTGACTCTCAGCCCGAAGAAGGGTCTCGGCCCGAAATGTCACCTATTCCTTTTCTCCAGGTCTCCCTGACCCGCTAAGTTACTCCAGCATTTTGTGCCTATCCTCGGTGTAAACCAGCATTTTGTGTCTTTGGAAATTCTCATCCCCTCAGTTGACTTGAATAGAAG
This sequence comes from Okamejei kenojei, assembly GCA_035221665.1. Classification (NCBI taxonomy): domain Eukaryota; kingdom Metazoa; phylum Chordata; class Chondrichthyes; order Rajiformes; family Rajidae; genus Okamejei; species Okamejei kenojei. The sequence continues at coordinate 12,622,861 of CM069139.1, read as the reverse complement.
CCTAATCTTGTCAGTCTGCCCAAAACACTAGATTAAATTGGTGCCACACACTCGTTATTCCTTCTCGCTGTCTTGCTGAGGTTTTTTTGGAATCTTCCTATCTCAGTTCAGAGGAGTTTAAGAATCATGGGCTCAAACCTTTACTGAAGTTCACTTCTCCTGGGTATAATCATTGTTAATGCCATGGTGCAAATAGTGATATTTCTTTCTCTGTGTACTCAAAAGGGACTTGCTTTATTTTATTAATAGACTGAAATAGCAAAGCTCATTACAGCAGAACAAGGAAAAACCTTGGCTGACGCTGAAGGGGATGTTTTCAGAGGCTTGCGTGAGTAATGTCTAGAGTCCTAAATAATTGTCTGTCATAATTATAGATAACTACTCAACTAAGTGGGACCCATTGGGTCCCATGTTCACAAGGGAGGGCTGGTCCCCCGACGCAATATTCCACCTCTCCACCAATTCCAATATTGATGGCCAGTGGGGTGGTGTGGGCTCTCTGGAGCGCTAGTATGGGTGTTGTGGGCAGAAGGGACTGGATTCCAGAGGGCAAGTATGGACATTGTGGGCCAAATGGATTCTTGAGGTAGCAGCTCAGTCACTCAAGCCTGATGTGCTGGCAGCTCACTCACGGCTGGTGGGCTGGCAGTTGACTCACGGATATTCCTTGAAATTCCATTTCAAGCAGGGTGCAAGGCCACCAAATTCAGGTGCAGTTTCATACCACTTCAAGCAGGGTGCAAGGCCACCAAATTCAAATGCAGTTTTATACCATTTCATGCAGGGTGAAAGGCCACCACATTCAAATGCAGTTTCATACCATTTCAAGCAGGGTGAAACCACCATAAAACCACACAAAACACCACATAAACACAACACTCACAGTTCAGTAGACATTCAGTGTGTTCAGTTGATTCACAGCTCAGACAGAGTCGTGACCTCTCCCTCCCCATCTTGCAGAGTCTGAGCCACGCCCACACTTACGGGTTTTATAATCCCTCCCCCTCCCACCGGAAGGGGCATGGCCTTCGTGGCGTGATTGACAGGAGAGAGATTCTCAAAGTTTTTAAGACACTAATAACACTTATTTTTTTTCATTGATGGGAAGAATCCTCTGCACCTGATGAGTGGAGGGGGACTGAGTAAGATGGCCAAAAATCACGGTCGTAAGTGGTAGCGTTTTATCTAAAATCAATATACATTGCAAACAGGAAGTTGTCAAGTTTAGACTTTTGATTATTTGCTGTGCTTTATTTCAAACCAACCACCACCAACCATTTGCTGTGCTTTATTTCAAACCATCCACATTTTCATTTTCAAACCACATTAAGGGCACTCAAGGCCGGTAAAGCCACACTCACAGTTTAGTAGACATGTGTTCAGTGTTATTCACAGCTCGGACTGAGAGGCGTGACCCTCTTGCTTCCCCCATCTTGCAGAGACTGACTGAGGCACTCAACACTTCCGTGTTTTATAGTCCCTCCGGAAGGGGCGTGGCCTTCATGAAAGAATCTCAACATTTTTTAAACACTAATAACTCTTATTTTTCATTGATGGGAAAAATCCTCTTGTCCTGCGCAGCAGAGGGGGACTCTAAGTAAGATGGCAAATCTATAGGTACTTTCATAACTATAGATTATGAAAGAGATGGGCTGAAGGACTTCTCTCATCAATGCTAACCTTTGTGGAATTTCTATTAGCCGTGAATAGATGTTCCTCAATGGTTAGCATCGGTGATCGAAGTCCTTTGGTCCATCTTTCATTTTCTTAGGTTGCCTGCTCCTTCCTGCTACCCTTATGCCCCTACTTTCTCTAAGTATCATCTCTGAATAATTAACAATCATTCTAATATTGGTTTCCAAATCGTGATTTGCCAACAAAATAACATTTGATCTTGTTTCTTTCCATATATTAGTTTGTCATCTTTTCCCAAGAATATTTTCTAAAGTACAATTAGTTTAGTTCAGAGATAGAGCAGAAACAGGCCCCTCGGTCCACTGGGTCAGCACCAACCAGCAATCCTCGCACACTAACACTATCACACACACACGCACACGCACACGCACACTAACTATCCTACACGCACAGACGCACACACACACACGACTAATTTCCACCAAGCCAGTTAACCTACAAACCTGCATGTCTTTGGAGTGTGGGAGGAAACCGGAGCACCCGGAAAAAACTTGCGTAGGTCACAGGGACAACGTACAAATTCCGTACAGACAGCACCCGTGGTCAGGTTTGAACCAGGGTCTCTGGCACTGCAAGGCTGCAACTCTACCGCTGCGCCACCGTGCCGACCAATTAATCTCTTTTCAAGGTTAAAGCTGCATTAGGGAGAAGGTATTTGTCCAGCTTACCACACTTTTAATCTCTTTGTTTTCCTTCCCACAGAGGTAGTTCAGCATACTTGCAATATCACGTCTCTCCTGCTGGGTGAGACTTTGCCTTCCATCGCCAAGGACATGGACACCTTCAATTACCGCTTGCCATTGGGGGTGTGTGCTGGTATCACTCCCTTTAACTTCCCAGCCATGATCCCTCTCTGGATGTTCCCTATGGCCATGGTCTGTGGAAACACCTTTCTGCTGAAGCCCTCTGAGCGTGTGCCTGGAGCTGCCATGCTGTTGGCCAAGTTATTGCAGGATGCAGGAGCCCCAGATGGAACCCTTAATATCATCCATGGTCAGCACGACGGTAAGGACCTTCAGCATATCTGTGAATAATCCTTGAATTCCTTAAATGTTTTATTGCTCTGCAAATGCGCTGTAATTGCATCAAGTAACTGGAATATTAGCAGTTCCAGATGATTAATGTTTAGTTGTAGTTCAGTTTATTATTGTCGCGTGTACTGAGGAACAGCTTTTTGTTGCATGCTATCCCGTCAACAGAAAGACTATACATGATTACAGTCAAGCGGTCCACAGTGTACATATACAGGATAAACATAAAAACATAGAAAATAGGTGCAGGAGGAGGCCATTCGACCCTCCGAGCCAGCACCGCTATTCATTGCGATCATGGCTGATCGTCCCCAATCAATAACCCGTGCCTGCCTTCTCCCCATATCCCTTGATTCCACTCGCCCCTAGAGCTCTATCTAACTCTCTCTTAAATCCATCCAGTGATTTGGCCTCCATTGCCCTCTGTGACAGGGAATTCAACAAATTCACAACTCTCTGGGTGAAAACGTTTTTTCTCACCTCAGTCTTAAATGGCCTCCCCTTTATTCTAAGACGGTGGCCCCTGGTTCTGGACTCGTCCAACATTGGGAGCATTTTTTCCGTATCTAGCTTGTCCAGTCCTTTTATAATTTTATATGTTTCTATAAGATCCCCCCCTCATTCATCTAAACTCCAGTGAATACAAACCTAGTATTTTCAATCTTTCCTCATATGACAGTCATCCCAGGGATCAATCTCGTGAACCTACGCTGCACTACCTCAATCACAAGCAGGGCTTCCACTTAACTTTTTTTTCACTGGAGAGATACTACCAACATTGTCTTCACAAAATGCTTCAACCGGGCTCTCACTTAACTTTTTTTCCCTGTTGCCAGCCGGGCAACCTTGACAGCTTTTTAGGTTGCCAAATGACAGTTTAGAAAAACATAGAAACATAGAAAATAGGTGCAGGAGGAGGCTATTCGGCCCCTCGAGCCAGCACTGCCATTCATTGTGATCATGGCTGATCGTCCCCTATCAATAACCCGTGCCTGCCTTCTCCCCATATCCCTTGACTCCACTAGCTCCTAGAGCTCTATCCAACTCTCTCTTAAATCCATCCAGTGATTTGGCCTCCACTGCCTTCTGTGGCAGGGAATTCCATAAATTCACAACTCTCTGGGTAACAGTTTTTTCTCACCCCAGTCTTAAATGACCTCCCCTTTGTTCTAAGGCTGTGGCCCCTGGTTCTGGACTCGTCCAACATTGGAAACATTTTTCCTGCATCTAGCTTGTCCAGTCATTTTATAATTTTATATGTTTCTATAAGATCCCCCCCTCATCCTTCTAAACTCCAGTGAATATAAGCCTAGTCTTTTCAATCTTTCCTCATATGACAGTCCCGCCATCCCAGGGATCAATCTCGTGAACCTACGCTGCACTGCCTCAATCACAAGGATGTCCTTCCTCAAATTGGGAGACCAAAACTGTACACAATACTCCAGATGTGGTCTCACCAGAGCCCAGAAGAACCTCTTTACTCTGTACTGAAATCCTCTTGTTATGAAGGCCAACATTCCATTAGCTTTCTTCACTGCCTGCTGTACCTGCACGCCAACTTTCAGTGACTGGTGTACAAGGACACCCAGGTCTCGCTGTACCTGCCCCTTACCTAACCTAACCCCATTGAGATAATAATCTGCCCCCTTGTTTTTGCCACGAAAGTGGATAACCTCACATTTATCTATATTATACTGCATCTGCCACGCATCTGCCCACTCACTCAAACCTATCCAGGTCCCCCTGCAACCTCCTAACATCCTCTTCACAGTTCACACTGCCACCCAGCTTTGTGTCATCCGCAAACTTGCTCGTGTTGCTCATAATTCCCTCTTCCAAATCATTAATATATATGGTAAACAGTTGCGACCCCAACACCGAGCCTTGCGGCACTCCACTCGCCACTGCCTGCCATTCTGAAAAGGACACGTTCACTCCTACTCTTTGCTTCCGGTCTGCCAACCAATTTTCTATCCATGTCAACACCCTACCCCCAATACCATGTGCTCTAATTTTAGTCACCAGTCTCCCGTGCGGGACCTTATCAAAGGCTTTCTGAAAGTCTAGATACACTACATCCACTGGCACCCCTTCATCCATTTTACTTGTCACATCCTCAAAAAATTCCAGAAGATTAGTCAAGCATGACTTCCCTTTCATAAATCCATGTTGACTTGGACTAATCCTTTTACTTCTATCCAAATGCTGCGTTATTACCTCTTTAATAATTGACTCCAGCATCTTTCCCACCACCGAAGTCAGGCTAACTGGTCTGTAATTCCCTGTTTTCCCTCTCGCTCCTTTCTTGAAAAGTGGGATAACATTAGCTATCCTCCAATCCACAGGAACTGATCCTGAATCTATTGAATATTGGAAAATGATCACCAATGCGTCCACTATTTCTAGATCCACCTCCCTGAGGACCCTGGGATGCAGACCATCAGGCCCAGGGGATTTATCATCCTTCAGTCCAATTAGCCTACCCAATACTATTTCTCGCCTAATGAAAATTTATTTCAGTTCCTCTTTCCCCCCTTAGATCTTCTGTCCTCCAGTACATCTGGGAGATTGTTTATGTCCTCCTTAGTGAAGACAGATCCGAAGTACCTATTCAACTCTTCCGCCATTTCCTTGTTGCCCATAATTATTTCACCCGTGTCTGCCTTTAAGGGACCCACATTTGACTTTGCTACTTTTTTTCCCTTAACATATCTAAAGAAGCTTTTACTGTCCTTCTTTATATTCCTGGCCAGTTTCCCCTCATAATTCATCTTTTCAGCCCGTATTGCCCCTTTTGTTTCCTTCTGTTGTCCTATTATGTTTAAGAAGGAACTGCAGATGCTGGAAAATCGAAGGTAGACAACAGTGCTGGAGAAACTCAGCGGGTGCAGCAGCATCTATGGAGCGAAGGAAATGGGCAATGTTTCAGGCCGAAACCCATCAGTCTGAAGAAGGGTTTCGGCCCGAAACGTTGCCTATTTCCTTCGCTCCATAGATGCTGCCGCATCCGCTGAGTTTCTCCAGCACTTTTGTCTACATTCACATATTATTTCTGCTTCAAATAACTCACAAACTAAACATATTCACCAATCAAGACATGATATATATTGTAATACAATATCTCAACTCTTTTTACACATTGCAATTAATGCAATTTCTATTAGTTCTTTCCACTTCCAAACAAAACTGTGGTTGAATTATTCAGCATATCTTCTTCTTGCGTATGAGTCAGTTACACAGTTTGATTCAGGCGTCGCAGCCAGTTCACTGTGTCAGGATTGGGGTTGGTCAGGTCGATGGTAGTGGTATCTGGTGGGCTGAGGGTGGGACAGTCGTGGATTACATGGTGTGCGGTCTGGTCGGGGTGTCCACAAGTACAGGCTGCTGATGGGCGCAGTCCCCAACGTTTCATGTTATGATTGAAACGCCCAACACCAGTTCGCAGACGATTCAGTGTAACCCACTCTCTGCGGACCAGTTCTGCACCAGCTGGCAACAGTGTGTTTGGGTAGACGGTCATTTGGGCGGGATGTTGGGTGTCCTGCCAGCAGGCTCTCCATGCTCTTAGCATGTTGAAATCGGAGCTACGAAGAGATGCAGCATGACGAGAGAAGGGGCGCCGGGAGGGCAGGCGTTGACGATCCGGGTTGGAGTACTGGGCAAGGTTGTGTAGGGTATGATTTGGGTCCATTAAGGCTTTGTTCACCAGGCTGTGGGTTAGGTGCTCTCTGCGCAGGGCTGCAGGTGCTACGCCAGCTAACACAGGGAGGAACTCTGATGGAGTGGGCCGCAGACAGCCAGTGATGATCCTCAATGTCTCATTGAGTGTGGTATCAAGCTTGCGTGTGTGTACACTCCTGCACCATGCTGGTGCAGCGTACTCGGCAGCACTGTATACCAGGGCGAGGGCTCCGGTGCGAAGGGTAGATGCGTTGGCTCCCCATGATGACCCTGCCAGGCGGCGAAGGAGGTTATTTCTGGATGATACTTTGGCTCTCAGTGACTCAAGGTGATGTTTAAATGTCAACTGCCGATCTAGCTTTACCCCGAGGTATGTTGGAGTAGGGTTGTACGGTAGTGGTGACCCATAGAGTGGTACTGTGAGTTGGCGGTGAGCTTCCTTGGTGTTGAGATGGAAGGCTGTGATGGTAGTTTTAGCCGCGCTCAGTTTCAGCCTCCATGTCTCCAGGTAGGTTGCTAGTTCTGCCATGTCCTTCGTGAGTACATCTTCTACTTTGGACCAACATCTGTCGGAGAAGAGAAGAGCAAGGTCATCAGCGTAGCCATACTTCTGTGATGTTGTTGAAGGTAGGTCGCTGATGTAGATGTTGAATAGCATGGGGGCCAGTACTGAACCCTGGGGGACTCCGTTCCTCAGGCGTCTTGGGCGACTAGATTGTCCGTCGCTTGTCTTGAGGATGAAAATGCGGTTGGCTAGGGTGTTGGCAATAAACCGCACTAGTTGACGATCGGGGATAGTTCTGAGGAGTTTAAGGATGAGACCCTGGTGCCATACTGTGTCGTATGCTGCTGTTAGATCCACCAGGATTACGCCGGTCTTATGGCGTTTCTCAAAGCCGTCCTCTATGTCGTCAGTGAGCTTTACGATCTGATGAACAGTGCTGCGACCACGGCGGAAGCCTGCTTGTTCTTCTGGAAGCTGGGGGTCTACGACTGGTTCCATCCGGGCCAGGAGGAGACGTTCCAGGAGCTTGAAGGGGACACAAAGGAGTGAGATGGGTCGGTAGTTTTTTGGGTCGTCTGTGAGTTTGTTGGGCTTTGGCAGAGCGATGACGGTTGCCTTCCGCCATATCTTAGGGATGGATTGGTGTAGGAGGCAGGAGGAGTAAAATGCCTGGAGCCAGTCAACGCATTTGGGGCCACAGTGTACCAAGAACTCGGGTGGCATGTTGTCAGGTCCTTGGGCCTTTCCACTCTTCACCTGCTTGATAGCAGAGGCGAGTTCATCAGGAGAAAATGGCTGAGATAGGTGGCCGTCTGCTCCCGGGGCTTGCCACAGCTTGGTAGTCTCTTGTTTGATGAGGCGGGAGTGGTCTTTATTCGCGTTCTTGAAGCGGCCGTTCGCAAGGAGCTGCTCAGCAATGGCATTTGCTGTCACTGGGCATTGTGATGATCTTGAGCTTCTTCCAGTGAGGCGGTTGAAAGTTTTCCAGGCCTGTCTGCTTGAGTGTGTGAAGTCAATGCCTGTGACTGTCTCCTCCCATCTCTCTCTGCGTTTCTGGTCTAGACAGTCTGTGAGATGTGATGCCTTGGTGGCTGCCTCTTCACCAGGTTCAGCTTGCAAGAACTCGTTGTAGTGAGTGTCGCACTCTTCGTCCCAGGTTGGAATGTATCGCCGTCGACAACCGCGTGGGATGGTGCTCTTGGCTGCCTGGGTCAGGAGTTTGCACAGGGCTGAGTAGGCATAATCCGGGTTAGGAGAGGATGGAGAGGGGAGACTATTGGTGCCCGAGTCCATAAGCTTTGTGAACTGGTCCCACTTGGCCTTTCTGAAGTTCCATCTCTTCACTTGTTTGGTGGGAATTGGCTGTATTGGGTTGTCTGGAATTCAGCATATGATCAACCTGTGTCAATAAATCCTGGACCATGGTAACATATATGCTTAACCATGCACACTACAGATTGATGCAAGCATGTTCTCTGTGAAGGACCGAAAATTACCATGACATGGCCATAGCATGGGTCGTTATTGCTATTGGTACAGAAACACTCTGGCTTCCCACATAATTTATCCACAACAAAATATACAGGTTGCAAGGAAATTTCTAAAGGCATTTTATGATAATAGCTGTTAAAACCGACTATACCCATCAGACAGGTTAAACATTACGCTAACTGACAAGAGATGACCAAAGGACATAACTACAGCAAATGTTCTTTTGGTAATATGTTTAAAGGTGTCAAAAGAAATAATAACATTGGGAATTAAAACACATTTGATTACATTCCGTTATCAAACATAGTCAATGTTCGCTCTGAAGACCATGAAGCACAATATGGTCAGGGGGGGTGTGAATCAGTGCGGGGTGGATAGATGGTGGGGGGAGGGTTGAGAAGGCAATTGGTGCGGAATGGATGGATTGAGGCAGGTGAATTAGTACCTGTTGGTTGGAGTATGTAGAATTGTGAGGGGAGAGCACGGGGGATGTCAGTGGTGTTGAATGAGGGTTCAGTACGGGATGGATGGGGGGGGGGTATCAGTACAGGATGAATGGGGGTAGACAAAAATGCTGGAGAAACTCAGTGGGTGAGGCAGCATCTATGGAGCGAAGGAACTGGGCAACGTTTCGGGTCGAGACCCTTCTTCAGACTGTTCCCCTCATTCTTCTTGAATGGGGGGATCAATACAGGATGAATTGGGGGGGGGGGGGGGTCTGTGCAGGATGAATGGGGGATCACTACAGGATGAATGAGGGGGATCAGTATAGGATGAATGAGGGGGATCAGTATGGGATGAATGAGGGAATCAGTACGGGATGCATGAGGGAATCAGTACGGGATGCATGAGGGAATCAGTACGGGATGCATGAGGGAATCAGTACGGGATGCATGAGGGAATCAGTACGGGATGCATGAGGGAATCAGTACAGGATGAACGAGGGGATCAGTAAAAGATGAATGGGATGATCACTACAGGATGGATGGGGGGTCTGTGCAGGATGAATGGGGGATCACTACAGGATGAATGAGGGATCACTACAGGATGAATGAGGGGGATCAGTATAGGATGAATGAGGGGGATCAGTACGGGATGCATGAGGGAATCAGTACGGGATGCATGAGGGAATCAGTACGGGATGCATGAGGGAATCAGTACGGGATGCATGAGGGAATCAGTACGGGATGCATGAGGGAATCAGTACGGGATGCATGAGGGAATCAGTACGGGATGCATGAGGGAATCAGTACGGGATGCATGAGGGAATCAGTACGGGATGCATGAGGGAATCAGTACGGGATGCATGAGGGAATCAGTACGGGATGCATGAGGGAATCAGTACGGGATGCATGAGGGAATCAGTACGGGATGCATGAGGGAATCAGTACGGGATGCATGAGGGAATCAGTACGGGATGCATGAGGGAATCAGTACGGGATGCATGAGGGAATCAGTACGGGATGCATGAGGGAATCAGTACGGGATGCATGAGGGAATCAGTACGGGATGCATGAGGGAATCAGTACGGGATGCATGAGGGAATCAGTACGGGATGAACGAGGGGATCAGTAAAAGATGAATGGGATGATCACTACAGGATGGATGGGGGGTTTGGTGCAGGGTAAATGGGGGGTGGGTCAGTACGGGATGAATGGGAGGGTCAGTGCAGTATGAATGGGGGGAGAAGTGCAGGATGGATGGGAAGGGGGGTCAGTACAGGATGAACCAGTGTAGGATGGATGGGGGGTGACAGGAGAATCAATGCGAGGTGGGTAGGGTGATGAATAGATTGGGGGGGGGGGAAGATGGGGAGGGGAGCACAGAGGATGTCAGTGAGGACTGAATAGAGGAGGGAATGGGGATCGGTGCGGGATGGAGGGGTCTCAGGATAAGAGGGGTGGAGGGGGCGTACGAGAGAGAGAGAGGGGGGGAGGGGCAGAGGAGGTGGGGAGGGAGGAAGGTCAGCGCTCCTCGCACAACATCACCCGCTGTCTTGGCCATTCCTGTCCAACGCCAAAGGGGGTGGCGGTTGGGAACTCCTCGCCACCGCCTCCCCTCCTCCGCCAGCCAACAGGAAGGTGCGGGGCTGAGCGGTGCAGCTCAAAGATCCTATAGCTGCAGCTGCTTCAGATGGCGGAAGAAGGCCTCTGCCTCCCTCTCCCTCCTCCCGGCCTCGGCGTGCGAAAGGGGTTGTTTTGAAAGCGCCGTTGCAATCTATCTGCATATTGAAATCCACCATCACCACAGTGGCATTACCTTTGTTACATGCCAGTTTTAACTCCTGCTGCATCTTACACCCTGCATAGAAACATATAAAATAGGTGCTTATAAAATTAGGCCCTTCGAGCCTGCACCGCCATTCAATATGATCATGGCTGATCATCCAACTCAGTATCCTGTACCTGCCTTCTCTCCATACCCCCTGATTCCTTTAGCCACAAGGGCCACATCTAACTCCCTCTTAAATATAGCCAATGAACTGGCCTCAACTACCTCCTGTGGCGGAGTATTCCACAGATTCACCACTCTCTGTGTGAAAAATGTTTTCCGGGCTACTATTTGGTACCACTAGGGGCGCTGCATTGACTGCGCCTCTGCCTACAGCCTGTCCGTTTTTTTCCATTTTTAAAATTTTAGTTTGTCTAAGGTGTTTTGGGGTTACTTTAGCTTTTCTATGTGGGGGAGGGAGGCTGGGTAAGGGGGAAATTGTTTCCCAGTCGCTTCCTGGCGGGGACGCGACTATTTCTCCGATTCGCGTTCTCGCCCCCTTCCTCGCAGCCTACCACCTGGATCGGAGCTCCTTTCCTGCCGGGAAACGGACCAGAGCTGCAACAGCGGCGGCGCGGCACTGGATTCACCGCGGAGCGGGCGATGCCTACCTGGATCGCCGTTTGGAGCTCCGGAGCATTGGGCCTGCAGCATCGACATCGTGGAGCTGTGATTCGAGGAGCTCCCAACGCGAGCGGCGCTGACCGACATCGCGGAGTCCTGGGGCCCTTTGCCGATGGCTGCCAGTGTTGAGTCTCTGCCCGGCGCGGCCTGTGGACATCGGGAGCTGCGGACTCTGGTGGGAAGCGGCCGATTTGGAGGTCCAAGCCGCTGAGGTTGGCCTCCAGTCCCGACGTCGGAGAGCCAACATCACGGCGAGCAGGCTTGAGCGGTGGGCCCCTGTAGCGGCGACTGCAGAGGGCTCCGGAGGCCCCGACCACGGGTGAACATCGAGGAAGAGACTGACTTTGGTGCCTTCCCTCACAGTGGGAAACATGATTCTGCTGTTTGGGGACGTTTTATGTATAAATCTATTGTGTGTTGTGTTCTTTATTTTAGTGTATGGCTGTATGGTGATCACATGTCACTGTGCCAACTGGCACATGTGACAAATAAATGTATCTTGTACCTATTTGGGGGTCTGTAGATAACCAATTAGTGTCGTCTTGCCGTTGCAATTCCTCAACTCAATCCACAGTGACTCTACCTCGTCAGTCCCTATGTCTTCCCTCGCAAGGGACTGAATTCCATTCCTCACCAGAAGAGCTACCCCCCCCTCCTCTGCCCACCTGCCTGTCCTCTCTATAGGATGTATAACCCTGAATATTAAGTTCCCAGGCCCGATCCTCCTGCAGCCACGTCTCAGTAATCCCCACAATGTCATATCTTCCAACCTCTGTCTGAGCCTCAAGCTCATCTACTTTACTTCTTATACTTCACGCATTCAAATACAGTACTCTTAATTCCTTACGCATCTCACCATTCACATCGATCCCTAGTACACTTGGCCATACTCTCCTACCCCTTTGTGAGCTTTCTTTCCCTGTTAATTCTGGGGTCATTAACTATCCCTTTACTCCCTTTCCCTTTAACTCCGTCCTTGGCTATCCCATTTGAACCCCCCCCCCTCCTTATTTAGTTTAAAACCACCCGTGTAGCAGTGGCAAGCCTGCCTGCCAGAATGCCGATCCCCCACCTGTTAAGGTGCAATCCTTACCTTTTGTACAGTTCCCCCTTACTCCAAAACAGATCCCAGTGGTCTAAGAATCTAAATCCCTGCCCCCTGCACCAGTTCCCCAGCCACACATTCAGGTCCTGTATCTCCCTCTTCCTGCTCTCACCAGCACGAGGAACTGGAAGCAAACCGGAGATAACCATCCTGGAGGTCCTGCTTTTCAACACTTTTCCGAGCTCTCTAAAGTCACGCTTCAGAATATTATTTCCCTTCTTTCCGACATCGTTTGTGCCAAAATGCACTACAACTTCCTGCTGTTCACCTTCGCCCTTGAAGATTTTCTGCACTCTGTCCATGACATCGTGGAACCCAGGAGGCAGCACACCATCCTTGAATCCCGTCTGTTGCCGCAGAAATCCCTGTCCGTACCTCTCACAATGGAGTCTCTAGCCACCACTGCGTTGCCTGACGTTGGCCTCCTTGGTTTTGGCTCAACAGAACTTTTTGCATCGCAAGCAAGTGTGCCGCTCAGTGCGTCAACATCTTCTGTCCCGACAGCTTTTAAGTGGATGAACCTGTTCACAAGAGGTACAACACCCAGGGACCTGTGCATTCCATGTATACTTCCGTTTCTCACTGTCAAGGCAATAACTTTACAAAGGGAATAAATACGGGAATAGCAAAAATACTACTGTTGAAATAAAGATTTAAGAGTGAAGCGATTGTAATGAATGAGGGCAGATCCGCTGCCTTGACCAGCATGGAAAGAATCACCAAGCTTCGGCGCCATATTGAGTCTTTACCGATAGGTTTGGCGACAGGCATGACACGTTCACTTGCAATTCACCATGCAAACGCAATGTAAGATTGTACACATTCAGCATATTTGATCATCTGAGGATTGCGTATGCTTGTGTTCAAGTTGCACCTTCTTTTCGCCATGTTGTGGGAAGTCTAAGGAATAAATGGGATCAGTGTTACATGATAACGGACTATGAGGGGGAGGATGGTGTCCATTATTACCGATTGTCCGCTATAACAGAGTGAGGGGAGTAAAGTTTAACCCAAGGTTGGGAGGGAAGAAACACGGTGTTTGGGGGGGGGGGGGGGGTTTAAAACAAGTGGGAATTCGCAGGCCAGGGAGCTGCGGAGCCGCCGGTTCAACGTGCGGCAAGCCAGGGACGGGTCTGGTACTCGCGCTGCCTTCCTGTTGCTCACTCTTTCCCTTCCTGCGAGCAGAAGCATGCCACGAGGAGTCGGCTTGCTGGGAAAATGGTAGAAGTGGGGGGGGGGGGGGTGTAATGGGAGGCTAACTCTATTGTATAGCGGTGCTATTGTATAGCAGAATCTATTGTATCGCGGCTCGTTATTGCGAGTGTTTACTGTAGTTAATTTTGTTCTTATTTCTTCAGCGGTGAACTTCATTTGTGACCACCCGGTTATCAAAGCCATCAGCTTTGTGGGCTCTAATCAGGCTGGAGAGTACATCTACACCAGAGGCTCCAAAAACGGCAAGAGGGTACAGTCCAACATGGTGAATATTCTTTCATTTTCCTGCTGCTCAGTGTTTTCCTTCTGGTTATTAGCCAAATTGGTTATGCAGAGAACAGATTCTCCACTCCCCAGCACTCATGCCCACCTAAACAACCTTGATAGGATTTTAACCTTGGCTTTCTGCAGCTTGCATAGCTGACCAGCAATTTGGTGCAACTTGCAACAAGGTGACCTTTTATTTATCTGTTTGATCTATGTCCAAAGAAGGGTCTCGGTCCGAAACGTCACCTATTCCTTCTATCCAGAGATGCTGCTTGTCCCGCTGAGTTACTCCAGCATTTTGTATCTTTCTTTGATAATGTAACGAGTTCTCCTTAGTTATTTGATGTGAGACTTGGTTTGGGAAGCATAGAGCGCAGATTGTTTGTTTTATTTTGTTTTGAAGATTGCACAGTTTAATTTGAAGCATTTGCTGGTTGCCAAGTTTGATAGAATCTCTTGCTATATTCAAATGTGGTTTGGAGATATTGCACGGAAACAGGAATCCAGGCCGACCTGCTCACGCTAGTTGTATGTTGTCCCACGTTTGCATACACACTCGGGCAATTTACAGAGGCCAATTAACCTACATTCGCGCACGTCTTTGGGAGGAAGCGTTGCTGGCTCGAAGGATCGAATGGCCTACTCCTGCACCTATTGTCTATTGAAACTGGAGCATCTGGAGGAAACCCATGTGGCCACAGGGCGAACATGCAAACTGTGCAGACAGCAACATCCCAGTCTATTTAGCCTGAATTGCACACTACGCAAGTGAGTTGAGTTTCACAAATGTCCCCTTTCGATGGCATTCATTTGTTAAAATTTTGCATCATAGGTTCAATATGACTGGTATGATTTAAATCTTGCTGTCTGACATTAAGTGCTCTGTTGTTCATATCTGTTGTTGTGTGTCCACCCACAGACTGCTAGAAGGTACCTTCAGTTTAGCTCTTGCTTTCTCAATCCATTCCTTTCAGGGTGCGAAGAACCACGGAGTGGTGATGCCTGATGCCAACAAGGAGAACACTTTGAATCAGCTCGTGGGCGCGGCGTTTGGTGCAGCTGGGCAGCGTTGCATGGCTCTGTCCACTGCTGTCCTGGTCGGCGAAGCTAAAAGCTGGCTGCCCGAACTGGTGGAAAAGGCAAAGAAATTGAGAGTCAATGCAGGTGACTTTAAACTTCAGTGGATCCACTGCAGTGGGTGCTGCAAAGTGCCTCTAGGGCCATGGACTCAAACTCTGAAATGCATGATCTCTTCCAGCAGCTGCTTCTTTGTCTTTAGTTTAGTTTTAGAGATACAGTGTGAAAACAGACCCTTCAGCCCACCGTGTCCGCACTGACCAGCGGTCCCTGCACACTAACTCTATCCTGCATACACTAGGGACAATTTTACATTTACACCAAGCCGATTAATGTACAAACCTGTACGTCTTTGGAGTGTGGGAGGAAACTGAAGATCTCAGAGAAAACCCACGCAGGTGACGCGGAGAGCGGACAAACTCTGTACAGACAAGCACCTGCACTGAAGCCGGGTCTCTGGCACTGTAAGGCAGCACCTCTGCCACCGTGACGCCAAAATAGTTGTATAGTAACCTTCAAATGGATTGTTTAGAATATTTATACAGTGTGCCTCTTTCCTTTCCACAATCTACTTTGGGGATGCAGATTTATTGCCAATTCCTTGCTGTCCTTGAGAAATAAAGTAGCAAGTCAATCCTTTTGAACCAATCCACAGCAATGAATGCAGCGCAGACTCTGCCCACCATGTTGATGTTGATTCTCTACCAGAGCAACTGACAATTTTCAACCATCAGCTGCCTTCTCCATAACCTTGCATTTTTTAAATTTCTCACTGTATATTAGGTGTTTCTTGCAGGCCACAGTCAAACTTAACACCTCCAGGTCTGCAGGCAGTGCATTCCAGACCCCAACCACGCATACTGTCGGCAAAATAAGAAGTGTCTCCCTAGTTGTGCTCGACTCTCTTCCTCTTTGTTTTAACATAGAACAGTACAGCACAAGAACAGGCGTTTCAGCCAGCAACTGCAGTTCCTTCCCTCTCACCCCCCCACCCATCCTCTCCCCCTCCCTTTTTTGCAACCCCTACTTCATTGCCCCAACATTTTGAAGGGTGCAGGAGTTGGCTTAGTTGCTTGTATTTACCTTAGTTTTTGTTTCCTTCCTGCCCTCAGGTGACCAGCCAGGCTCTGACCTTGGCCCCCTCATCTCACCTCAGGCGAAGGCCAGGGTGTGCGATCTAGTCCAGAGTGGGGTGACCGAGGGCGCCAAACTGCTGCTGGACGGGCGCAAGGTCGAAGTGAAAGGATATGAAAGTGGCAACTTTGTAGGGCCCACCATCCTTGCTGGCGTAAAGGTGAGTAAAGGTCACTCCTTGCTTAAACACGGGACATCTTGCTTTAAAGTTCGATCATTCTCTGGTACTTAAAATGGCCACTTGCTTCCAACAAAGCTTGCACCAGTCGCTCAAGAAGGTCACGTAGTGGATGAATCTTAGCCTCTAACTTATAACTGCATTACCTAGCAATTTGCGCTAAAGTAAATGGAGCCCTTGAAATGATCAAGGTTGGGTCATAAGTGAGAGGAGCAGAATTAGGTCATTTGGCCCATCAAGTCTACTCAAAGGTTCATAGGTCAGTTTATTGTCACGTACCAGTTAAGGTTAGTGAAACTTGAATTACCATACAGCCATACTAAAAAAATAAGCAACAAGACGCACAACTACATAAAAAATTAACATAAACATCCAACACAGCGGATTCCTCACTGTGATGGAAGGCCATAAAGTCCAATCTTCTTCCTCTTTATTCTCCCGCGGTCCGGGCGGTTGAACCATCCGCAGTAGGGGCGATCGCAGCTCCCGCAGTCGCCGATCGAAGCCCCCGTGTCGGGGCGATCGAAGCTCCTGCAGTTTGGAGCTCCCGTAGTCCGTCTCTAGCCAGGGACCGCGAGCTCCACGATGTTAAGTCTGCAGACTCCCGCAGTTGGCGCTCCGAGGTCGATCCCCGACAGGGATCGCAAGCTCCACGATGGCAAGTCCGCAGGCACACGCGGTTGGAGCTCCCGAATTCGGACTCCAGCAAAAGCCGCCAACTCCTCTATGTTAGGCCGCAGTGCGGATGGAGATACTGTACGGGGAAAAATTGCATCTCCCTTGAGGTAAGAGATTTAAATTTTCCCCCAAACACCCCCCCCCCCCCCATCCCCCACATAAAACAAGCTAAAGAACACTAAAACATACGTTTAACACATAGTTTAAAAAAAAACAAATAAGGAAGTGTCAGACAGACTGTTGGCAAGACAGCCATTGCTGGCGCCACCCAGTGGATCTCCACCATTCAATCATGGCTGATTTATCTCTCCCTCCTACCTTCTCCCAATACCCCCTGACACCCGTAACAAATGTTATGAAATGCTCAAGGTTAGGTCATAAGTGATTGGAGCAGAATTAGGCCATTTGGTCCATCAAGTCCACTCCCCTATTCAATCATGGTTGACCTATCTCTCCCTCCTAGCCCCATTCTCCTGCCCTCTCCCTGATATCCCCGACAGGTTACGTAGCTTCCTGAATTTGGATTGCACGTTTAAATTTGGATGGGAGAGGGTTCAATAAATCATATCTCATTGTTTTATCCAAGTACCACGTGGCTAGTTTAAACACACTGTTACCAGGTTTGACTAAATTTCCGACTGCCCACAACTTTGCTGGCAAACCTTTCCTGACCCATATCTCAGGAAAATATTCATAGTCATACAGTGTGGAAAACAGGCATTTCGGTCCAACTTGCCCAACCCAACCAACATGCCCCATCTACATTAGTCCCACCTGCCTATGTTTACACCATGTCCTTCTAAACATATCCTATCCATGTACTGTCCAAATGTTTTTAAAACTTTGTGATAATACCTTGAGTCAAGAAAGTACTGACAATGAAACAATGAAATAATTCTTGCTTGTAGAGTTTCTTGGCGCAGATGTCAATTAAGGGCCAAACTAGCTAACTCTATCTGCTGTGATGAGCGCTGAAGAGAAATGCAAATGGGTGTACGAGTTGTCATTCACTGCTGGTTTTCCTCCACAGCCTCACATGAAGTGTTACACTGAGGAAATCTTTGGGCCTGTGCTGGTTGTGCTCGAGGCAAGCACGCTAGACGAAGCAGTTGACATCATCAACCAGAACCCGTACGGAAATGGCACTGCCATCTTCACCACCAACGGTGCCACCGCTCGTAAATACACCCACCAAGTCGATGTCGGTCAGGTGCGTTTGCAGAATGAGGGTTGTCAAGTACTTCTCTGCAGTTATTAGTTAGAACTGATTGTGGTATTGATGGAGTTTGATGTATTAACTTCATTCTGGTTGTTGGTCAAGCCGTGCTATCCTACTGCAGCTATTACATTTGAGAGGAAAGTGAAGCCATGATTCAGTATGACCAACAAGACACCAATGACAGCAGAGCAGAGCAGAGCAGTGCAGCTCGGAGAGGAGTTGCTTTGCAGCACCAGAGATCCAGGTTCAAATCTAGCATCCAGTACTGTCTGTATGGAGTTGATGCATTCTTTCAGAGTTTTGGTGCAGACGTAAATGGTATGCAAAGCAAACTGGCTAACTCTATCTGCTATGTTGAGCAGTGAAGGAAAATGCAAAAGGGTGTAAAGCTTTCAAATTATTATTCCCTGCTGTTTTTCGCCATGGCCAATCAGGGAGGTTCCCGACCTAAAACATCGCCAATTCGTGTTCTCCAGAGATGCTGCCTGCCCCGCTGAGATCTGCACGACATTCTCCCTGTGGCTTTCCGTGTGGCTTTTCTCCAGTGCTCCGGTTTTCTAAATATCTGCAGATTCATTCGTTAATTGGCCTCTGTAAATTTTTCTTGGTGTGTAGTGAGTGGTAGAATCTCCTGGGCAGTTGAAGATATTGTTGGGGGGGGTGGGGGGAGATAAAATATTAGATTAAATGGGTGGTTAGTAGATAGCACAGGCCAAAGAGCCTGTTTCTGTGCTGTATTCGGTGTTTTGTTTAAACTGGTCAAAATATTTGAGAATCCTGCTTGATTTTGTGTCGAAGAAGGCAAAAAGGGGATTATTTGTCAGCTGTCTAACATTTCTGCATCCTTATTGGGTAAGTTATCAGTACTTATCAGTACTATGTAGAAACAACGAGCTGCAGAAGCCGGTTTACAAAAAAGACACACAGTGCTGGAGTAACTCAGCTGGTCAGGCTTTGACAAGTTTTCATACCCCTTGAACTTTTCCACATTTTGTCACGTTACAACCACAAACGTAAATGTATTTTATTGGCATTTTATGTGGGCATAATTGTGAAGTGGAAGGAAAATGATACATGGTTTTCAATTTTTTTTACAAATAAAAAACTGAAAAGTGTGGCTTGCAAAAGTATTCAGCCCCCTTTACTCTGATACCCCTAAATAAAATCCAGTGCAACCAATTGCCTTCGGAAGTCACCTAATTAGTAAATAGAGTCCACTTGTGTGTAATCTAATCTCAGTATAAATAGAGCTGTTCTGTGAAGGCCTCAGAGGTTTGTTAGGGAACATTCGTGAACAAACAGCATCATGAAGCCCAAGGAACACACCAGACAGGTCAGGGATAAAGTTGTGGAGAAGTTTAAAGCAGGGTTAGGTTATAAAAAAAAATATCCCAAGCTTTGAACATCTCACGGAGCACTGTTCAATCCATCATCCGAAAATGGAAAGAGTATGGCACAACTGCAAACCTACCAAGACATGGCCGTCCACCTAAACTGACAGGCCGGGCAAGGAGAGCATTGATCAGAGAAGCAGCCAAGAGGCCCATGGAAACTCTGCAGGAGCTGCAGAGATCCACAGCTCAGGTGGGAGAATCTGTCCACAGGACAACTATTAGTCGTGCACTCCACAAATCGGGCCTTTATGGAAGAGTGCCAAGAAGAAAGCCATTGTTGAAACAAAGCCATAAGAAGTCCCGTTTGCAGTTTGCCACAAGCCATGTGGGGGACACCGCAAACATGTGGAGGAAGGTGCTCTGGTCTGATGAGACCAAAATTGAAGTTTTTGGCCTAAATGCAAAACACTATGTGTGGCGGAAAACTAACACTGCACATCACCCTGAACACACCATCCCCACTGTGAAACATGGTGGTGGCAGCATCATGCTGTGGGGATGCTTTTCTTCAGCAGGGACAGGGAAGCTGGTCAGAGTTGATGGGAAGATGGATGGAGCCAAATACAGGGCAATCTTGGAAGAAAACCTGTTAGAGTCTGCAAAAGACTTGAGACTGGGGCGGAGGTTCACCTTCCAGCAGGACAACGACCCTAAACATACAGCCAGAGCTACAATGGAATGGTTTATATCAAAGCATATTCATGTGTTGGAATGGCCCAGTCAAAGTCCAGACCAAAATCCAATTGAGAATCTCTGGCAAGACATGAAAATTGCTGTTCACAGACGCTCTCCATCCAATCTGACTGAGCTTGAGGTATTTTGCAAAGAATAATGGGCAAAAATTTCAGTCTCTAGATGTGCAAAGCTGGTAGAGACATACCCCAAAAGACTTGCAGCTGTAATTGCAGCGAAAGGTGGTTCTACAAAGTATTGACTCGAGGGGGCTGAATACTTTTGCACGCCACACTTTTCAGTTTTTTTTATTTGTAATAAAATTTGGAAACCATGTATCATTTTCCTTCCACTTCACAATTATGCACCACTTTGTGTTGGTCTATCACATAAAATCCCAATAAAATACATTTACGTTTGTGGTTATAACATGACAAAATGTGGAAAAGTTCAAGGGGTATCTCGGGAAAACATGGATGAGGCGACGTTTTGGATCCGGACCCCTGATACTGATTGTAATAGCAGGCTGAAAGCTGGAAAAGAGGTGTGGGTGGGACAAAGCCTAGCAAATGGTGGATGGATGGATACAGGCGAGGCAGGTGGTCAAAGGCCAGAGGTGAAAATATAAAGTGTGAGATAAGGAGATAATGATAAGAGGCATGAATTAAATTTAAAGCCAGAGCAAGGAATATGGGTGGAAGGGAACAGTAGGAAGGGGAAAGGAGAAATGGGTGCACATCCAGGTGGGGCACGGGGAGGAGAGTGTATGTAGGTTAGTTACCTAATATTGGAGAATTCAATGTTCATATCATTGGGTTGTAAGCTACCCGAACAGAATGAAAGGTGCTGTTCATCCGTTTGCACGTGGCCTCACTCTGGCAATGAGGCAACAAATGTCAGAATGGGAAGTGGAGTTAGTAATTGGCAGAACGAGCACAAGTGTTCGCTTGCCTATTCTACCCTTGGTCACGCCGATGTGAAGGAGGCCACATTGGGAGCACCAGATGCAGTAGATAAGGTAAGAGAAGGTGCACATGAACCTCTGTCTCACCTGGAAATACTATAATGATTTTCTAAAAATAAATGCATTATCTAACGTCATCATCTGCTGGTTAGCACCTGTCCAAGATGTGAAGAGGCAGTTTGGTGTTTATTTAGCATGAAGAGACAGTAGCTGGAAGTTAGTTAGGTTTCAATCTTTGCATAGAAATGTTAAAGTTACCTTTTTTTTCCTTCGGTAGACAAAAATGCTAGATAAACTCAGCGGGTGAGGCAGCATCTATGGAGCGAAGGAATAGGTCACGTTTTGGGTCGAGATCCATCTTCAGACTAAAGAATGGTTTCGACTTGCAACGTCACCTATTCCTTTGCTCCATAGATACTGCCTCACCCGCTGAGTTTATCTAGCATTCTTGTCTACCTTTGATTTTTCCAGCATCTGCAGTTCTTTCTCATACCTGTTTTTCTACTATCTGTTCCAACTTGCAAATTTACTGCTCAACCGCTTTCCCTCCACTTTGAATTTATCGATATTTAAAGCAACTTGGCAAGTGAGAATTGCTTTTCCGGAATTGCAAACAAGAACACACGCGACAAGATTAGCAAGTTTGCAGATGATACAAAAGTGGGTGGTTATGCAGATAGTGAAGATGGTTGTGAAAAGTTGTAGCAGGATCTTGATTGATTGGCCAGGTTGACTGAGGAATGGTTGATGGAATTTAATACAGAGAAATGTGAGGTGTTGCATTTTCGGACGTCTAACATGGGCAGGACCTACACAGTGAATGCTAAGTCTCTGGGGAGTGTTGTAGAGCAGAGGGATCTAGGAGTGCAGGTGCATGGTTCCTTGAAAGTGGAGTTGCAGGTAGATAAGGTGGTCAAAAAGGCTTTAGACACATTGGCCTCCATCAGTCAGCGTATTGAGTATAGAAGTTGGGAAGTCATGTTGCAGTTGTATAAAATGTTGGTGAAGCCGCATTTAGAGTATTGTGTTCAGTTTTGGGCACCATGTTATAGGAAAGATGTTGTCAAGCTTGAAAGGGTTCAGAGATGCTTTACGAGGATGTTGTCAGGACTAGAGGGTCTGAACTCTAGGGAAAGGTTGAGTAGGCTGGGAATCTATCCCTTGGAGCACAGGAGGGTGAGGGGTGATCTTATTGAGGTGAATAAAATAATGAGAGGGATAGATCTGGTATATGCACAGAATCTCTTGCTCGGAGTAGGTGAATCGAGTACCAGAGGACACAGATTTCAGGTGAAGGGGAAAACATTTAATAGGAATCTGACGGGTAACTTTTTCATAAAGGGTGGTGGATGTATGGAGCAAGCTGCTAGAGGGGGTAGTGGGGGCAAGGACCATCCCAACATTTAAGAAACAGACAGGTACATGGATAGGATATGTTTGGAGGGATATGGACCACACGCGGGCAGGTGGGACTAGTGTAGCTGGGTCATGTTGGTCAGTGTGGGCATAAAATCGTAAATAATAGGAGCAGAATTAGGCCATTTGGCCCATCAAGTCCACTCTGCTATTTAATCATGGCTGGTCTATCTCTCCCTCCTAACCCCATTCTCCTGCCTTCTTCCCATAACCCCTGACACCTGTACTAGTCAAGAATCTATCTATCTCTGCCTTAAATATATCCACTAACCTGCCCACCACAGCCTTCTGTGGTAAAGAATTCCACAGATTCACCACCCTCTGACAAAAAAAAATCCTCCTTGTCTCCTTCCTAAAAGAACATCCTTTAATTCAGCGGCTATGATTAGTCCTAGACTCTTCCACTAGTGGAAACATCCTCTCCACAACCACTGTATCCAAGCCTTTCGCTGTTCGGCAAGTTGGGGCGAAGGGCCTGTTTCCACACCTTATCACTCTGATTCTTATGATCCACAACCACCCAGTCGATAACTGCCTATAACATGACAATGTCCATTATGATGAAATTGTGTGCTCTGCCTTTTTTAAATAATTTGTGACTTTCTTTTCAGATTGGTGTCAATGTGCCTATCCCAGTTCCGCTGCCCATGTTCTCATTTACTGGATCAAGAGGCTCGTTCAGAGGCGATACCAATTTTTACGGCAAACAGGTGAGCATGCTGGGCCCAAGCACAATTGGCAGTACTCTCAAGGGGTTGTGAAGGCTAGGTCGTGGAGGTATATAATGGGGAGGTAGGTACATTTTTGTAAGATTGTGGAATTGGAAGTTCTGGGGAACTGGCACAGAAGAGGAATTTTAAGCTTGGGACAGATCGGCCACGATCATATTGAATGGCAGGGCAGGCTTGAAGGATCAGGTGGCCTACTCCAGCTTCTTGTGTTCAAAGAAATATATAGATAACCCTCCAGCTGATTTGCCCATCATGTCTTTGGGCTCCAATGGACTGGGCTGCGTTCACTACTCTTGCAATTTTGTGTGATCTTGACGTAAAGGTCGTGGACTTTTGGTGGCACCTGGCCTGCAGATAGAAGTATGAGCCATCCTAACGGAGGATAAGTTAAAATCACGTTTAAAAACAAAAGTCTACATTTAATGGGGATCAGGATTTGGCTTGCACGTGCATCTGTGTCTATGTTGGTGGTGAAAGATTGGCCAGGAAGATGATTGCCCATTCTGAATGTGTTCCTGGTGGTTTCATTCCACGAGCTCCTGACTTCAGTTTCCCCATTCCCATTTCCTGCCATTGCCCCCTCAACATATCCATCCCTGTGCATGGTTGTCAATGCCAATTGAAGGCCAATGGATCTCTGCGAGTGGTACGATACTTCATTGTAATGGTTCTGTTTTATTTTTATAACGTTTTCTAAATTCCTGTCTTTGGTTTTGAGCTTTCTCCCAGCAGATTAGTATTGAATTTTGGAATTTTCCCCCAAGTAAAACTGAAACATTGAATAGCCTGGTCAAAAAGCATTCAAGAGGAAGATGGTGCCCAGGTTTATCCATCCATCAATAGCTCAGCAATACCTGAAATAATACTGTGCTCAATGTTGACCGAGGGCCAAAGACATGAACTGCCTTTAACCGATTTGTTTTTCGACTTTATCCCAGGGCATTCAGTTCTACACCCAGGTCAAAACCGTCACCTCACAGTGGAAGGAAGAAGACTCTACTTCATCCAGCCCAGCCGTTGTCATGCCCACAATGGGGCGTTAGGTTGACATTGCTGAAGTGGCAGGCTGCATGATCAACACACTTCTCAGTCCTAACTTTATGGATCGAACGTGTGGAGAAATTGGGTGGGAGTGGGAGTGTAAGAGCATCTTAACCCTGTGTGACTAGAAGAGGCAAGTACGTAGAATTTGAAAGGAGAGGGGAAATATTGATCACTTCGGTTATTACTAAAAATCATCTCTATTTTTTACCTGCTGCAAAAATCAGGCAATGCATCTGTTTATAGGTGCATCAAAATATTATACGAGGCCTAATTTTGTGCCCATTTCAATTTGAGCTATTGCTTGCTCAGTTTTCTACTCGCCTCTTTCTCTCTCTCTCTCTCTCTCTCTCTCTCTCTCTCTCTCTCTCTCTCTCTCTCCCTCTCTCTCTCTCCCTTTCTCAAGCCTTAAATTACACGTGCCGGCGAATGTAATCTAGCTGATTTTTGCAGCTTGTTGACAATGTAACAAAGTTAGTTGATTAAGTATGTGTTTTGCAATTGTTTTATTGATTGGTTGGTACACATTATACAGTCCGAATATGTAGAAAGAAAACCATGTATGTATGAACGATAATGGGTTGTGAAAAGCAAATGTGGCTTTTTTTAAATTTTTCCTCTCTATAAATGCGCTCTTGCAATTGTAAAACTGTGGTGTGATTTTGAACTCCAAAGAGTTTTCCAATAACGCTAATAAATAAATGAATAATTTGAGGAGAGATTCTCAGACAAGTGCACACTGGCAAAATTGGAAAGAGCTCTGGCAATGCCTCAGCTTTGTTCGTCCACTGAGACACTGAAAGGTAGATTGAAATGAACTCAAGTTGGGGCTGACTTGACGAACCAGGTCCTATGCAGGTAAGCAGCAGAGTAATTGTGAAGTTGGCAAGGTTCTGGCTCATGATCAGAACACAGCAGCCTCTGCTGGAGAGGTAAGTAAGAGGATCTGGTTGTAGCACAGACCTGGACAATGACAAAGCTAGACGTGAAAAGCTTCATTCCCATTTTCCTCCTAACCTGCCCCTCTCCTTGTCCTAAAGAAGGGCTGAAGAAGGGTCTCGACCTGAAACGTCGCCTATCTCCTTCGCTCCTTAGATGCTGCTGCACCCGCTGAGTTTCTCCAGCCTTTTGTGTACCCTCTCCTTGTCCTACCCTGAATTCAAACTGCTTCTTGCCTCAATCACTTTCTCCGTCTTTGTATTTAAAACAAGTTCTCCATCTCTCTTCATTGACCTTTGCACTTGGTACAATTTTGGGGTGTGGTGTAATTCGCCCATAAAGACCGGTAGTTCCCGGACTTAAAATATGGATAATATTCATGCATGAATAAAAGACATTTCAAAACTGGGTATTTTTTAACATTGCTCTTTATTTACACAGTGTGTCCCAACCATGCACAACTGACTAATGCCACAATTCACTCCCAAATTTCTGATAATACACTAGCCTTTGTCATATCTAGTGGAGATGATAATATTGTGTGCAACTGGGCTGTTAAACAGGTAGCGCTTTCTGTTCCTTGTATAACTAACCTGCTGCTATCTTTAAGCGGATAATGTGATTTTTGTATTGAAAGGAAGTTTCTGTGGACAAGAAATCAGTCTGCGATGATATGCACTTCAAAAACTGATAAAACCGTCAATAAGCTGGTAAATCATTGGGATGTACATGGGAGCTGTATGTTCTGTACCTGATCATGTAGAACACTTGCTGCAGGTTGACAAATTAAACCTTTTAAAACTGCTTTGTGTGATTTTATGGATTTCAAAGCATTCACATTTTTCCTTTGCATAATTTGAATGACATATGATTCACAGAAAACGTAAAGATATTCTGTGGTCTTCTGAAAGGCACATGATTTGCTCGCTGTCTTATCGGGACAAAAAGCATTGGTGTTGTCATTTAAAAATACTCTAGCTGTTCTCACTAAAACGATTGCTGGTTGTTCTTGGGCAGTCTGGAGACGGAAAATAACTTGAGCTGAGGCATTAAATACAAGAGTTAGCACTTTGGGTTACAGTTGTACAAAATGTTGATGAGGCGGAGCTTGGGGTATTGTGTGCAATTCTAGTTTCCAGGCTGTAGGAAGGATGTGTGTAAGCTAGAGTACAGTAGATTCAAAAGGACGGTGCCTGGATCGGAAGGTTGAAAACTGAATAGGATGTGTCTGTTTGCATGGGAGCAAAGGAGGATGACAGGTGACATGATAGACGTATATAAAATTGCAAGAGTTGTGGGTAGAATAGATAGTACCAAAGTTTTTTCCTCTTGGCACTGTTCTCATTACTGTAACATTTACGGTTTGTTGTTCTTGCGCAGTCTGGAGATGAAAATGGTTTAATTTCCATTCTGGTTTTTTGGGACTACAGAGCAAGAGGAGGGAGTGCATAATTCATTCACGCATGGAGCATGTTGAAGCTAGATGATCTGAGTGATGTGTGAAAACAGCCCACCACATGGTCCTCAACGCTATTCCTGTCCATCCAGGGAATCTCCAGTTGAGATTGGCCCCGTGGTTTGTTCAGAGCCTTGCAACATGTGGGAGATCAGGGAGATGGCGTGTCCTGAGACTACGTTCAGGAGGTGGTTCAGCTGCAGCCCTGGCAGACCGCATTGAACGATTGGAACTGCGGCTGGATTCATACTGGAGCATCCACGATGAGAATGGGAGAAAGTCGTGCTACAAACGAACAGTGGTTGGTCACACCGCAGGCAAAGGTAAAGGACAAGAATGGAACGGTGGCCAATAGCCAGCAAAGCAGTAGGGCAGGTAAGTGCAGAGTCCCCATGCGGTCATCTCCCTCCTAAACAGATATTTTACCATTTTTGGATACTGTTGAGGGAGATGGCTCATCAGGGGAATGCAGCAGCAGCAGGTTCATGGCACCATGGGTGGCTCTGCAGCCATGAGGGGGAAAAAAGAGGAAGGTCAATAGTAGATAGGGGATTCAATGTCAGGGGAATAGATAAGGCGTTTCTGCGGCCTCAAACGAGAATCCAGTGTATGTTGCCCTCCCTGGTGCAAAGGTCAGATGTCACTGAACGGCTGCAGAACACATCTGGAGGGGGGGGTGACAGCAGTTGTCGTGTGCATGTTTGGCACCAACGATATAGGTAAAAAAAGGGATAGTTCCTACAAGGTTAAATTAGGGAGCTAGGAGATAAACTTAAAAGTAGGACCTCAAATGTAGTAATCCTCCGGTTTACTAACAGTAAACCATGGGCCAGTCAGCAGTAGAAATAGGGGATAATTGCAAAGAATAGCGTGGCTTGAAAAAGTGGTGCAAGGGGAGGATTCAATTTTTAGGGCACTGGGACCAGTTACTGGGGAGGTGGGACAGGTACAAACAGGACGGATTGCACCGGATTGGAATGGAACCAATGTTCTTGGGGAGTGTTTGCTATGCTGTTGGGCGGATTTAAACTAATGTGGCAGGGGATGGGTACAGAGCAGAGAGGCAGGAGGGTGTAAAATGAAGGTAGAAGCATTAGGTAGGCAAGGTGAAACAGTAAAAGTGGAGGCAGACAAAACCAGGGCAAAAATCAATGGGGGGGGGGGGGGGGTGGGCCACTTTTCAGCAAAATTGTAATAAGGGTAAGTGCGTTGTAAAACGCAAGCCTGAAGGGGGGGATTGGGGGGGGGGGGGGGGGAGTCTCAATGCAAGGAGTATTTCCCGAAATAAGGTGGACGAGTTGAACGTGCAGATCGTTAATTAATGATTATGAATATAGTTGTATCACGGAGACATGGCTCCAGGGTGATAGGCTGGGAGCTGAACATCCAGATATACATTATTCGGAGGGATAACAGAAAGGAAAAGGAGGGGGTAGCGTTGCTGGTTTAGAGGAGGAGATGAGATAACGCAATGGAAAGGAAGGACGTTAGCTTGGAGGATTGGGAATCGGTAAATGGGTAGAGCTACAAAACACTAAGGGGCAGAAAACCTGGGGGTGTTTGTGTACAGGCCACCTAACAGTAGCAAAGAAGTTGGGGATGGTAATCAAACAGAAATTAGCATTGCGTGCGACAAAGGCAAAACAGTTATAAGTGGGTGACGTCAATCTACATATAGATTGGGTTAATTCATATTTGGCAGGGTGCTGAGGAAGAGGATTTTTTGGAATGTATGCGGGATAGTTTATCTAAATCAACATGTAGAGGAACCAACGAGAGAGCAGGCCTATTTAGACAGGGTTTTGAGTAAGAGGAAGGGGTAATAGCCGTCTTTGTTGTACGTGCCCCGCCTTGGGCAAGAGTGACCATGAATATGGTTATTCTCATTAGGATGGAGAGTGACATTGTTAATTCAAAACCATGGTTTCTGAACTTAAAGAAAGGTAACTTGAGGGTATGAGAACGAGAATTGGCCAGATTGACTGGAATTAATTCTAAAAGGGTTGACGGTGGATATACAATGGAAGACATTTAAAGACTGCATGGATGAACTACAAAAATTGTTCCAATCCCAGTTTGCAAAGAATAAATCGGGAAGGTAGAGCATCCTGGATAACAAGGGAAATCAGATAGTAATATCATAGCAAAGGATGATGCGTACAAAGTAGCCAGAAAAAGCAGCCTACCAGGGACTGGGAGAAATTCAGAGACCAGCAAGGAGGAGGACAAAGGCTTAATTAGGAAAGGAAAAATAGATTATGAAAAGAAAACGTTGGCACGGGAAATAAAACTGACTGCAAAAGTTTTTATAGAGATATGTGAAAGAGAAAGAGGTTAGTTAAAACAAATGTAGGTCCCTTGCAGTCAAGAACAGGTGAGTTGATCATGGGAAACCAAGGATATGGCGGACTCAATTTGAATATCAACTACTTTGTTCCGACTTCACTAGGAAGACATAAATAATCTGCCTGAAATAGCAGGGGACTGGTGGGTCAAAGGAGGAATTGAGTGAATTCCATCGTCGGGAATTGTGTGGGTAAATTGATAGATTAAAAGGTCCCGATAAATACCCAGGGCAGATAGGCTCGCATCCCAGAGTACTAAGGAAGTAGCTCAGGAAATAGTGGAATGCATAGTGATAATCTTCAAAACTCTAGATTCTGGATAGTTCTGAGGATTGTGTGGTAGCAAAATGTAACCACGTCTTTTTAAGAGGAGGGAGAGAGAAAACGGGAATTACAGACCAGTTAGTCTAACATCGGTAGTTGGGGAAACTGCTAGAGTCAGTTATTACAGATGGAAATAGCAGCACATTTTTGGTGAAATCATTGGACAAAGTCCAGCAATGGATTACTAAAGTAATATCATGTCTGACGAATCTTGTGGAATTTTTCGAGGATGTAACTAGTATCGTGGATAAGGGAGAACCAGTGGATGTGGTAACTCTGGACATCCAGAAGGCGTTCACAGGTCCCACATAAAATTAGTAACAAACTTAAAGCATACGTATTAGGGGTTCAGTATATGTGGAAGAGAACGGCTGGCAAAACAGAAGCAAGAGTAGAGTAAACGGGTCCTTTTCACAATGGCAGCATTAACTATGGTAACCGCAGGGCTCTAGTGCTGGACCCCAGCTATTTACAATATATATTATGATCTGGATGAGGGAATTGAAGCTATCTCTTTCCAGTTTGCGGATGACACTAAGCTGGGGGCAGTGTACGCTGTGAGGAGGATGCTAGAGAACTGCAAGGTGACTTGGATAGGCTGGGTGCGTGGGCAAAAGTTATGGCAATGCAGTATAATGTGGAATAAATGAAGGTTATCCATCTTTGGGGCAAAAAACCAGGAAAGCAGACTATTATTTAAATGGATTGGCCGATTAGGAAAAGGGGAGATGCCGCGAGACCTGGGTGCATGGTACACCATCATGAAAGTGGCATGCAGGTGCAGCAGGCAGTGAAAAAAGAAGCGAATGGTTATGTTAGCTTTCAATAGCAAAAGGATTGAGTACAGGAGCAGGGCAGGAGGTTCTACTCAGATTACAGGGTCTTGGTGAGACCACAACCTGGGAGATTGCGTACAGTTTTTGGTCTCCAAATCTGAGGAAGGACATTATTGGCCATAGAAGGAGAGCAGAGAAGGATCACACAGACTGATTCTTGGATGTCAGGACTGTCTTCTGAAAAAGACTGGATAGTCTCGGTTTAGACTCCTGGAATTTAGAGATATGAGAGGATCTATAGAACCTTACAAAATTCTAAGGGTTGGACAGGCTAGATGCAGGAAGAATGTTCCCCGATGTTGGGAAGTCCAGAACAAGGGGTCACAGCTTAAGGATAGGGGGAAATCCTTTAAGAGAACCGAGATGAGAAGGACTTTTTTCGACAACCAGAGAGTGTGGAGTCCTCTGGAACCTCTGCCACAGAGGGGAGTTGAAGGCCAGTTCATTGGCTATAGTTTTAAAGTGAGTTGGATGTGGCCCTTTGTGGCTAAGAGGGAATCAGAGGGTAGGAGAGAAGGCAGGTACGGGATACTGAGTTGATGACACCATGATCAATTTGAATGCGCGGTGCAAGGCTCAGAACTGATTGGCCTACTCCTGCACCTAATTTCTATGTTTCTATGCTTCTCTATCCTCGAGGCTCTTCCAGGTTGAGCTGCCTGTAAGAGGTTCATAAGAGTTGGTGGTGATGTTGCATTTCTTCAGAAAGGATTTGGGCACACCTTTGATGCTTCCTCTGCCTGCCCGGCAAATTCCCCCATGACAACTCGGAATGGTGACCATTTTGGAAATATGGTGTTGGGCAAGCAAATGACTTTGCCTGCTCAATGTAACTGACTGGGTGTAACTAGACCCTCTGTGTTGGGCACATTGTCCTGGCAGAGTCTCTTGACATTGGTTCACTTATCCTCAGGTCTCAAAAGAGTCTCAACCCAAAACGTTGCCCATTCCTTCTCTCCAGATGCTCCCTGTCCCGCTGAGTTACTCCAGCATTTTGTGTCTGCCTTCACTTATCCTCATGGTGAGTTTGGAGAATTTGGTCAGAGATGATGTCAGTATTTTGACAGTGCCATGAGATGCATCTTGTGATCATCCAGATAGACCAACGAATCTCATGCTAGGTCTGAGGTCTTGATCTTCAAGTGCACGGTTTTCTTCTATTGACTAAAGCATATTAGACTGGTGGATTTGATCTTGGATGAGTGTCTTCTCCAAGAAGGTTCTGTGATGTGGGAAGTAGTTATTTTCCAGAAACTCAGTCTATATTTATTGGGGGGCGGTGTGGAACAGGGAGGAGTTTTGCTGAATGTAAGACCCATTCCCTTGTCTATCAGTTAAGGTGGAGAGCAAGACAGAGTCAGAGGGAATTGTGTCAACTACAGACAGATTTGCAAGGAACACAAATAAAGTCTATTTTGAAATTAAAAACAAGTTAACAAGGGTTTGGAGCTCAGTTTCTCAGCTAGTGCCAGTGCAAGTGTCTTCATCTTTGAATCACTTCCCTCTGGAAGGCGACTCCGGACTGTCAAAGCTACCACAGCCAGACATAAAAACAGTTTTTATCCACGAGTAGTTATTCTACTCAACAGCCAAAATTGTGTAGCCTCCCTTTGACCTGGTATTTTGTTGGGTCACATGCTTGATCAATGGTGTTTTATCATTAATGTTTTATTATTAACGTTTAGTGTTTTCTGAGTCATTCGTAACTGTCACTGTATGTCATGTTGTTACTTGTGGACGGAGCACCAAGGCAAATTCCTTGTATGTGAATACTTGGCCTATAAACTTACTTACATCATACTAAATTACTAAAACTTGGGTAGTTTGGTTCTGGAGTGCAGTAGTAGTGCTGAAAATTAGTTTCACTACCATGGGAACTTTGAAGATGAGCGTAATGTTCTGGCAAGAAAGATTTGAGGAAAGTGTGGGAGTACAGACGTAGCTTGTTTGACACCGGCCTTCACTGAGAAGGATTCGGTTGTGGGAGCCATTGTTTCATGCCACGTCTTGCATGCTATTATGGAACAAATGCAGTGTAAAATGGAGAGACATTTCTGTACAGCTGAATTTGGAGGGAGTCCAAGGTTGATGTTACTCGCTGCATTTTTATTGGAGTTGCTATAGGTAGCCATGTCATGACCAAATGGGAGAAGCTCAACTATTGGTAGAAACTGGTTCAGGAGCAGAACAGAACATCAGAACACAGCACAAACTTTACGATAAGTCAGTGACAATTTCTTGATTACAGTCTAATAACTGCGAAAAAATTAATACTAAAATTTTGGAAAAAACAGCACCCCCCACAATTAAAATGTGGATTACGGAAATGACTGAGACCTTACTTTTGGAAAAAATAAGATTTGTCTTAATTGACAAACCAGAATTATTTGTTAGAATATGATCTCCATTTATTGAATTTTTGAAAATTGGTTTAACACAAAATCAGGGTTGAAACCTGAGTTTGGGGTTGGATGAATAGCTATACTCAAAATTTCCTGGATCTATCTCCATAATCTTGTTATTGGTAGTTTCCTTTTGCGTCCTCTTTTTCTCTATTAGTTTCTCTCATCTTTTTCTCTCTTTTTCTTTATTCTTTAAAAAAATAATCTTTAAAAAACTGAAGCTATGTAAGAAATCTGTAATTGTCGCTTACTATTTGTATGCAATATATTAAAAAAAAAGAAAATGATTGAGGACGCTGGCAATGACTTTCCCTGTGAATACAGTAAGAAGTTTCTAAATGCTAGTCGGACTGTCTCGTTTCTGGAAGAGGGTCATTATTACAGTAGTTGAGGTCCCCGGAAATATTCTCTTCCCAGATGAACATGATCTGGATTTTGACGGAAACTGTTCTTCACTCTGTTTTGACTTGTGTAACTGATTTGAGCCACTGCATTAACAGTTCTCAACTCTAGCCCCACAAGTCAGACAGTTAGGCCAACTCTGCCCAAAGGGAAAATAGTTAGGGTTCTACTCTAGTGTTTTAAATGGTGCTAAACATTTACTGGAGACCCCATTCCACCACACAATCCCACAGATATACTTGTGTAGGAATGAACTGCAGATGCTGATTTACATCAAAGATAGACACCAAAAGCTGGAGCAACCCAATGAGTCGGGCAGCATCTCTGGAGAAAACGATGTTTCAGGTTGAGTTCCTTCTTCAGACTGAGAGTCAGGGAAGAGGGAAAGGAGAGACATGAAATGGTTCATAGAATAAATGAATTAAATATATGCAAAAGAACAAAGAATAAAACATATACATTGCTTTCAGGATTATGCCTAATGCCTTGGTTGCTTAGCCCTGGGGTAATCGAGCTGGGATAATAGCTAAGTTGTGATAAATTAGAATGTGCTCCCTCCTTCTCTATTGTTCAGCATTGAATTCTGGCTGAAGAAAGGTTTCGACCCCAAACGTTGCCTATTTCTTTCAGTCCATAGATGCTGCCTCACCCGCTGAGTTTCTCCAGCATTTTTGTCTACCTTCGATTATCCAGCATCTGCAGTTCCTTCTTAAACATAGAATTCTGGTCCTCTTTCTCCGTTAAATGACATGATATTAAACAGCTTTTTTCCACGAGTAGCAACTCTACTCAATAGCCAAAAATCTGTAGCCTCCTTTTGCTCTGGTATTTTATTTAATTCACATGTTTAAACTATTTAAAATATAATGTATCATTCTTAATTGTTCACTGTATATCGTGTTGTTACTTACGAGTGGAGCACCAAGGCAAATTCCTTGTATGTGTACATACTTGGCCAATAAACTTATTCATTCATCTATCTATATCTATCTATCTATCTATCTATCTATCTTCTATATACTTTTAAAACTGTGTGTGTGTCTGCCGACCGCCCTCCGGCCGGCTGGCTGTCACATTCCGGTTTTTTTTCAGATAAGATTTTCGCCCTTTGATTCCCTGCTCCGCCAAAACCGGACCCTCAGACGCCGCCGTTTTTTCCATTTCGCCAGACGTTACGCTTGTACATTCACAAAGGCGCTCCTCATTACGTTTAGACGTTTTTATGTACACAATTTTTAATAAAATCCTTCCCCCCCCCCCAATTTTTCAAAATCTTAAAACAATCAAACTGCTCTCACCCATAGAATGTTGGTGAACGTTCCATCGTGTGATGTCACAATGCCCAATGCTCACAGATGTCCAATCGGAACGGATCTCATTTACATCTGCCCTTGCACCAGCCCCCCCCCTCCCCCCCCCCCTCCCCCCCGACTGATGTTCCACCATTTCCATTGTGTGATGTCACAATGCCATCCCTCACAGATGTCCAATCGGAACGGATCTCATTTACATCTGCCCTTGCACCAGCCCCCCCCCCCCCCCCCCCCCCCCCCGACTGATGTTCCACCATGTTCCATTGTGTGATGTCACAATGCCATCCCTCACAGATGTCCAATCGGAACGGATCTCATTTACATCTGTCTCTGCCCCCCCCCCCCCCGCAGCCTGTGTCGAAGCGCGTGATCACGTGTGTGGGAATAGAGAAAGGGGATTGGGGGTGATAGGGAATGGGGAATAGATGGACTGCCCCTACCCCTCCCCCTCCCTCTCTACCTCCCCACTCTTTCCCCTCTCTCTCCCCCTCCCTCCACACTCTTCCCCCTCCCTCCCCTACCCCATCTCCCTCCTCCCCTCCCTCCCCCCTCCCCCACACCTCTCTCACCCTTTCCCCACCCCTCTCTCCTCCCCCTCTCCATCTCCCGCTCCTCACCTCTCCCTCTCCTCCCCCTCCTCCTCCCACCCCATGCATCCCTCTCTCTCCCACCCCCTTCCCTCTCCCCACCCCTTTTTTCCCTACCCCTCTCTCCCTCTTCTACCACTACCCCCTCCCCCCTCCCTCTCCCACTTCCACCACTCCCCCTACCCCTCTCCCTCTCCCTCCCCACTCTTCCACTTCTCTCTCCCCTTCCCCACCCCTCTCTCCCCCTCCCCTACCACTCTCCCCCTCCCTCCACACTCTTCTCTCTCTCTCCCCTATCCCTCTCCCTACCCCTCTCCACACTCTTCCCCCTTTTCTCCCCTTCCCCTCTCCCTCCTCCCTCCCACCTCCCCCACCCCTCTCTCACCCCTCCCTGAACCCTCTCTCACCCCCTCCCCACTCCTCCTCCCCTTCTCTCCCCCCTCCATCTCCCTCTCTCACCACCCCTCCCCACCCCCTCCCCCACCCATCTCCACCCCCACCCCTTCCCCTCTCTCTTGCACCACTCCCTGCTACCCCACTCCCTTCCCTCTCCCCACCTCTCTCCCTCCCCTTTCTCTCCCCCCTCTCTCTCTCTC
This sequence comes from Okamejei kenojei, assembly GCA_035221665.1. NCBI lineage: Eukaryota > Metazoa > Chordata > Chondrichthyes > Rajiformes > Rajidae > Okamejei > Okamejei kenojei. Next base: position 12,587,272 of record CM069139.1, on the reverse strand, counting down.
TCTCTCTCTCTCCCCCCCTCCTCTCTCTCCCCTTCCCACTCTCTCCCTCCCTCTCCACTCTCTCTCCACCTATCCCCTCCCCCTCTTCCTCCCCCTCTCCTCTCCCCGCCACCTTTCCTTTTCCTCCCTTCTCCACCACCCCTCTCCTCTCACCTCCCCCTCTCCCCTCCCCTTCCCCCAACCCCTTACCCCCCCCACCCCTCTCTACCCCCCATCCCCCCTCCTCCTCCCACCCCCTTCCCTCTCTCCCCCACCCTCTTTCTTCTCTCCCCCCGCCCCTTCCCTCTCCCCCACCCCCTTCCCCCTACCCGTCCCTCTTCCACCACTCCCTCCCACCCCCTTCCCCTACCCCTCTGTCCCTCTTCCACCACTCCCTCCCACCCCCTTCCCCCTACCCCTCTGTCCCTCTTCCACCACTCCCCCTACTCCCTCCCCCCCACTCTTCCACTTCCCTCCCCCTCCCTTCCCCGCACCCCTTTTTCCCTACCCCTCTCTCCCTCTTCCACCACTCCCCCACCTCCCTCCCCTCTCTCTCCCACTTCCACCACTCTCCCCTATACCTCTCACCCTCCCTCCCCACTTTCACTTCTCTCTCACCCATCCCCCACCTCCCCATCTCCCACCTCCCCATCTCCCTCCCCCACCCCTCTCCCCCCCTCCCTTCCCTCTCTCCCCACTCTTCCCCCTCTCTCCACTCTCCCCCTCCCTTCCCACTTCCGCCTACCACTCTCCCCCTCCCTCCACACTTCCCCCCTCTCCCTACCCCTCTCCCCCCTCTCCCTACCCTCTCCCCCCTCCCTCCACACTCTTCCCCTCCCTCCACACTCTTCCCCTTCTCTCCCCTTTCCCTCCTCCCCTCTCTCCTCCCCCACCCCTCTCATCCCCTCCCTGAACCCTCTCACAACCTCCCCCACCCCCTCTCCCCCTCTCCATCTCCCTCTCTCCTCACCCCTCACACCCCCTCACTCCCCCACCCCTCTTCACCTCATCTCCCCCCCACCCTCTTCCCCTCGCTCTTGCACCACTCCCTGCTACCCCCCTCCCCTCACCCTCCTCTTTCTCTCTCCCCCTCCTCTCTCAATCCCTCTCTCCCCACCTCTCTCCTTCTCATCCTCCTGTCTCTCCCCCTCCACTCTCTCTCCACCTCTCCCCTACCTCTCTTGCTCCCCCTCTCCTCTCACCTTCCCCTATCCCTCTTCCCCCACCCCTCTCTCACCCTCAGGGACATGCTAACCCCCCCTTCCCCCCCGCAAACGCACGTTGGGGGAACAGACCGAACGGGTCTGCACTTGGTCTAGTTCATATTTAAAACTCAAGATACAATGTTATATTTTTTAATTTTTTTAAATCACTTTTTTTACTCACTCTTGTGCACACTTTAACTGCATTCTCTTTTTAGGATTTTTCTTAAGTACACATTTTGGGATTACCAATCCAGCATAAAACAGTTTTTATAATTTCTTACGTCAGTACAATTTCAGGTAATGTAATTTGTTTAGATGGCTGTTGATCCGATAAAACGCTAATTTGGTTTGCGACAGGTTCAATGGGAGTCTGGGTGATAAAAGTGGGAATGGGGTTTTCTGCTTGTACGCTGCAAAGAAAATAACAACAGTCAACATTTTGAAATCTGAAAAACAAAACAAAACCGCATAAGAACAGATAAAAGCCACTGATGGCATTACATTTCTTTATCGAGGTTTTAGCACTACATTTTTATTATTAAGAATAAAAGCATATTGGATCAAAAGTGTGCTTGAGGTGCAAACATAGTGGAATTGAGTAGATTCAGACAGAGCAAAGGAACATCTTGAATCTCTGCAATTCAATAAGGTCAAGATAATTCTAACTGCTCCATTTATCTCCTCACTCCTCTTCCTGAGTGTTCAAATTTATCTCCATCTTAATTCACAATGACTGAGCACTCACTGCCCACTGGAACAGACTGTTCCTCAAAACAAGAAATGTTCTCTCATTTTTGTTCTAACCAATCCTTTATTTTGAATTGATAACCCTAACTTTTTATTTATTAATTTTTCAGGATCTAGGCTTTGATGGCAAGTCCAGCCATTATTACCAATCCATAATTACCATTGAGATATACTAGTACTGTCCTTCTGATGAAAATGCTCAATGCTGTTTGGTATAAGTTTCAAATTTTGATTCAACGCAATGGTCATCTGACCACCAGGTGGCACCAGCAATGGCTGCCTCATCAACAGTCTGTCTGTCCTTTCCTTCTTTGTATTTTAATTGTATGTGTTAAATGTATGTTTTTAGTGTTCTTTAGCTTGTTTTATGTGGGGGTGGGGGGTAGGGGGAAACTTTTTATAATCTCTTATCTCGACGGAGATGCAGATTTTTCCCGTAATGTATCTCTGTCCACACTGCGGCCTAAGATCGAGGAGTTGGGGGCCTTTGCTGGAGACCGATTTTGAGAGCTTCACCGCGGTCGCCTGCGGACTAACCATCATAGAGCTTGTGATCCCTTTGCCAGGGGTCGACCTCGGAGCTCCAACCGTGGGTGCTTGCAGACTTAACATCACGGAGCCAGCGAACTCTGGTCAGAGACCGACTTCGGGAACTCCAAGCCGCGGGAGTTTCGACCGCCCCGACTCGGGGGTTTCGACTGTCGGCTGCGGGAGCGTTGATCGCCCCGATGGATGGTTCGACCGCCCAGTCCGCGGGAGAATAAAGAGGGAAGAAGATTGGACTTTTTTGCCTTCCGTCACAGTGGGGAATTGGCCGTGATGGATGTCTAGGTTAACTTTTACGTAGTTGTGTGCCTAGTTGCTTTTTTTTTCGTACGGCTGTATGGTAATTTGCATATCACTGTACCTTAATTGGTACATAATAAGTAACAATAAAAGATCTTTGAAACCTTTGATATATTTCCAAACTAGGATGGTGTATGATTTGGGAAATCTGTGGATGGTGATGTACCTATTGCCAGTATACTTTGGGATTGCAATTTTGGCTAGTCAAAGCACCCTATATAAATTACTGCAGAATACTTTGTAGATAATACACACCTGAACCACTGTACACTCATGGTGGAGGGAATGAATGAATGTTTAAGGACATCTACTATTTAAAGGATTAAATATTATTTTGGATTTCCAATGTCTGCAGTTTATCCCTGCATGTATAGTTAAAGTCTTAACCATTGTAAATCATTTTTTAGCACAATTAATGATTTACCATGGTAATCATGACCCAGACCTGATTTTGTTGACCAACTGTAGTTATTTAATACAATGTGTTCCTAAAATAAAATGCAGTGTAAGCGGATTCTGCACCGACATTAGCAGAGTCCAAAAAATACATTTTGCCCAGAAGTGGAAAAGAACAAAGAATCATTGCTACATTGTGGATGCTTTAAAACATACTATTCCATGACTGGTAATAGATTTAGGTACAATGAAAAGTTATGTAAGTTAGGGAAAAACAATCCTACTGAAGTATTATATGGGCCATGGGGAATATCATATGGATTAGTCTATATTTTCTGTTCAGGAGATAAGAATTGTCGGTAAATCTTTCATATTGTTGTGAACCAATCCAAGCTTGATGCCCATTCCCCAAAGTAAAATAATGTGCATCTGAAAATAATTAAAAGGTTGAGGTGAGCTTCTCAAAAGACAATGTTCCATTATCTATAAATAAGATCGAAGAGCTGCACTGAAATACTGCAACTTGCTGAAAATAAGGGAAAATTAAAATAATGTGTTGGAAGGAGCTGCAAATGCTATGCAACTGCAACGATAGATGCAAAATGCAGGAGTAACTCAGCATTTCTCGAGAGAAGGAATGGGTGATGTTTCAGGTCGAAACCCTTCTTCAAACTGAGCTGATTCTGAAGAAGGGTCTTGACCGGAAACATCACCCATTCCTACTATCCTGAAAATGATAATAAAATCTTTGGCAAATCATATCATGAGGTTGTTGCTATCTTCTATATTTCAATTGGTGTTGCTTATCTACAGTGCTTATGATAATACAGTTAAATCACCTCTTTCACACAGCTATTGAAGAGTAAAACAAATATTTGTAAGGCAGATTCCTATTATGGTCAGACTCTTACCTTATTTGTTCTCCCTCTTTTATGCTCAATACGCTCTCAGATACTGAAGGGGCCTGGCTGCCATTATTAAATTTCCTATGCAGAATATAAGCAAACGAGAGACACAAAACAACTGCTTGTTATATGCAGATCATTAAATGTCATTCCTACTGAATAAGCAAGAGCCATAGAGGGGTATCAACACATAGCTAACCCTTGTAAGCTAATTTGGGAGAGAAAAGTGACTCTTACAATATTGAATCCTTTGGCCACACGTTCATTCTGCAAAAAGGATTTTCTGCGTGTATCATTTTTCCAGCATCTGTTTTTTTTAAACTTTCGTAAATTATCAGAATACCTGAACAAGCAACTTGGGGTGGACTAATAGATGTTTGTTCCTTAAAGAATATGATTCAACTCAAGGAAACAGAAAAAAATAAATTGAATAGTTTTGTGTAGGAGGGAAGAGAGGACAATGGGAGTATTCAAATTAGGTGTGATACAGCCACATAGGGTTCCGTTTCTAAGCACTGAAGGTTGTGGGAAGGAATCACCTTACAGTTCAACATACCTGTAGAAACAAAGAACTGCAGTTGCTGGTTTATACGAAAGGTAGACACAAAATTCTGGAATAACTCAGCGGGTCTGAAGAAGGGTCTCGACTCGAAACGTCACCCATTCCTTCTCCCCAGACGTACTGGCTGTCCCGCTGAGTTACTCCAGCATTTTGTTGTCTAACTTTGTGCCTATCTTCAGTTCAACATACCTGTTTGTTTTCCATCCATTCATCTTGGCAAACAAAAGGCGCAAAACCTTCTCCTTCTGCTCCCAGGTCAAATCCGAGATACTCACTTTCCCAGCGTGAATGCTTAAACAAAAAGTGTATTATTTATTACTAAAGGGTTGAAATGTGAAGAGAAAACTGACAATGCTGAAGGTGCTCAGCAAGTCGGGCAGCACCAGCAGAGGGAGAAACTGAGTTGAGAAAACAGGTGTGTTTTACATTGCAGAGAGGTGGAGAGAAAAAAAAAGAACATTTGTAATAGAACATATAGGTACACCATCGATTTTCCAGCACCCTTGGTTCAAGAGCCTTGCTGGATTATCCATTTTGCAGGACTAACAGAGGCCGGATAATAATAATTCAACAACACACCTCTGACCCACTAATCATACACCTCCCGTGTCTCTAAAGCACCATGGACTGCAAGAAATATAAATAAAAAATTAATAATTAACAAAGAAGTAAACAATTAACCCTTCCAGGACGAAAGAGCAATGCTCTCATAATTTTATTCGGATTAAAGGAAGTGCCGGACCATCAATTGCCGGAAAATCAGTGGTGGACCTGTTTCATTCAAACAATTTCTTGCAGACACATATCCAGTTCTTTTCTGCACTCTGCAATTGAATCTGCCTCCAATGGTGTCCCTGGCAGTGTGTTCCAGATTCCATGCTCTGCATAAAGAGCGTTGTCCTTAACTCACTTTTGGATCGTCTGTCAGTCATCTTCTTTCTATTTCCTATTTCTATTTCCCCCCAGTTCTAGACTCCCCTGCCAAAAGAATCACTTTCCAAATGTCCACTTTATCTGTATTTTCAATATCGCCATCAGATTCCAGGAGAGTAGGTCTGGTGTCTATCCATAAAATTGTCCCTCAAAACTGGATTCATTGTGGTGGATCCCTTCTGTACCCTTTACATAGCCTTCTAATCTTTCCTTTATGCCCATAACAGTATACCCATTTGTGGCTGAACCAATGTTTTATATTACCTTCAGCATCTTTATATATAGCCTAGAGTCCTTGTTTTTTTTCACCAATTTCTCAACTGGCCTGTACTTTCAACAAACAGTGCATATTTTACCCCAGTAGATGTATCCCAAGTACATCCTCAGGTCCAGAAACTAGCCTTGTGCACCATATTTCAGACACGCTCTCATCTGTGTCCCATATACGTGAGCAATTAATAAGCAAATATGCAAAAAATGACGGTGGATGTCACAGAGATTCCACTTGCGTGAACAAACAGCAAAGTATCACCACTTAACTGGGAAGTTTGGGATTAAAGCTAAAGTCTAAATGTACGTGCCAGTTAATACTGAAGGGTCCCGACCTGAAAAATCACTTTCCATGTTCCAACAGAGATGGTGCCTGACCTGTTGAGTTACTCCAGCACTTTGGATTTTTTTTTTGTAAAACAGCATCTGCACTTCCTTGTTTCTATTTCCCCTGAATGTGTAGCCAGGCTAGGAATTACATTTGCATGTTTACACTGCCTGGCAGCTTTATCACTTGGAAACAGACAATACAAAAGTCCTGAGAACATTTGACCTTATATTCGTTATTGTACATGCACCATCCGCACACTGCAATGTGTAAGAATTTTGCCTTACCCGTGCTCAGCTTCTTCCATATCTTGGTACACGCAGTTTGTGCTGTACCCATTTTTGCTGAACGTCCTGATTTGGGGATATTCCTCCTTGCCAGTAAACGCCCTTAACATTTTTCTCTGAAACGCAATTTGAGCCGCTTGTTTATATTGAGCCTGACTATAGGCAATCTGTTGTCTCACTTCTTCAAGGGATTGGAGAAAAAACATCTCCACATCAGTGCGCTCATCCAGGATGTTTTTCGCCAGTTTCTTCACTCGGTTCATCTCTTTATCTTTCAACTTAACTACTGCCCCAAGCCTTTCAATCTCTACATGACTGGTCGCCATTCTAAGTTCAATTTCCTGCTTCATCTCCTGTTTTGCTGTCTCAAACTCGGCTGCCATGTGTCCCAACACTTTCTCCAGCTTCTCAACTTTTGTTTGAAGTTCATTGATCTTCCCTCTCTGCTGTCTGCTGTCGGACACCTTCTCTTTGATTAGCAGGTCGTTGGTCTCCTAGAATGAGAAACAACCTGGTTTAGAAAACGTCAATTCATTCTGAACATGCACTCTCACAAAAAACGATTATGAGCAGTTGCATTGAGGGTACAAAACTTGAAAAAATTAATTAGGAAATAAAATGAGAAAACTTTAAACCCTATGGTCTGGAAAGAAGGTAATGAAGATGGCTTTAATTAAATATATGTGTATACTTTACTTATTCCAAATGCCCGTAAGCATTTCACTGTCATCCTAGGTTATGCTGAAAAGAAGCATTACTTTCATCTTTTCTGCCATGCTCAACCATGCTTTATGGCACCACAGAAGTAAAATGACATTTCTTTTTTCTATGGATCTACCAATCATTTGGAAATCGCTGGAGCCATCTGACACTGTAACATTAATGTGCTAAAGTGGACAGAGAAGAGGGTTATCCAAGGTTATAACAAGATCTAGAATAGATCAACTGGGAAAGTGGGCAAAGCAACGGCATATGGAATTTAACTAAGACAAGTGTGAAGAGATGCATTTTGGTTAAACCAGGGCAGGACACACACAGTGGATGGCAGAAGTCTGGAGACAATTGTTGAACAGGGAGAGACCAAGTACAGAGTTACTTGAAATTAGCAGCTTGGATAGACAGGATGGTGAAGAAGACTTATGACATACTTCATCAACTGAGACATTAAGTACAAGAGTTAGCACTTTGGGTTACAGTTGTACAAAATGTTGATGAGGCTGCACCTGGAGTAATGTGTGCAGTTCTGGTTTCCAGACTGCAGGAAGGTTGTGTGTGAGCTAGAGGGCGTGCAGAGAAGATTCAAATGGATGTTGCCTGCATCGGAGGGCTTGAGTTATAAGAAAAGAATGAATAGGTTGGATCTGTTTGCCTGGAAGCAAAGGAGGATGAGAGGTGACTTGATAGAAGTATATAAACATTGATAGGGTAAATAGCCAAGGCCTGCTTTCCATGGTAGGGGTATCTAATACTAGAGGGCATAGATTTAAGCTATGAGTGTGGATGTTCAAAGGATATCTTAGGGATAAAATTGTTGGTATCTGGAATGAAATGCCAGAGGAGGCAGTGGAGCCGGGAACAGTAACAACATTCAAGAAGCATCTGGACAGGTACTTGAATGACCCATGAAATTACAAAGGCAAGTAGGGTGTCTGCATTAATTCCATATCCTTCCATGCCTTGCTAAAAGATAGGCATGATGATCAGCATTGATGGAGTGGGCTGAAGGGCCTCTTTCTGTGCTGTACAGCACTATGACTTTAAAATGATCCCACTGATTTTAGTTTAGTTTAGAGATACAGTGCAGAAACAGGTCCTTCGGCCCACCAAGTCCGTGCCAACCAGCGATCCCTGCACACTTACGCTACACATACTACGGACAATTTACAATATACTAAGCCAAGTAACCTACAAACCTGAAGGACTTTGTAGTGTGGGAGGAAACTAGAAATCCTGGAGGAATCCCATGCACAGGTCACAGGGAGGACGTACAAACTCCATACAGTCAGCGCCCGTAGTCAGGATCGAACCAGGGTCTCTGGCGCTGTAAGGCAGCAACTCTTTCGCTGCACCACCTTGCTGTCCCGTTATTAACAATTTTCCTCACTTCCTTGGTGAAGGATTTGAGAATGCCACAGCCTGGGATCATTTATTCTAACCATTATGAGAGTGGTCAAGTTAGAAAATGGATATCTTCTTGATCTACAAGGCTTGGTTCCAAAATGGGGTTTTGTCAGTTGTGCTAAAGTTGATCAGTAACAGTATTCCTAATCATGGTCCATTAACACTTGAACTTCTTCCACTTCCAAGCATTGGTACTGTTTATTAACATATACAATCTAAGAAATAACCAATAACATTTTTTTTAAAAAGATTTTTACTGACCCATGAACAGTGCGATTAAGGAAATCCTCTCTCTATCCATTTTCCCTTCAAGATGAAGACCTATGAAAATTCCTACCTCCTGTGTATGTGTATTTTGGTAACCACTGATACTAATAATGTGAATTTATTTGCAATCCAGCACACACATCCAATCTCAATCATCTAGTTACGGTCTAGCTTTCTTGATAATAAGGACCCTTCACTTCTGTTTGTGGAGTTGTGATTTAGAAACAGGGAAATCTTTACTTGATCTGAATTGTATACAACACCTTTTCACTGACAACCCGCTTGTTTTTTTCTTCCAGCTCCTTGTAATCCTTCCTTCTTTGTGCTTCTTCCATTTTATAGATCTTAATTGTCTCATGTAGTCTTACATTTTCTTTAAAGACACAATGAGCCCTTTCGTCAAGATTTCTGTAGAAGGTAGGAGGCAGAATTGCAGACGATTAAATTTGGTCTGGCAAAAATGCAGAAAATTATCACAGAAAATTATGATGTGGTTGCTCAATAAAAACTGCTCATAGCGAACAAATCCATCAAATCGGCTGGAGACCCTGTAAGCACGAACATTTTCATTCCTTTCGCATCTTTTCCTTACATTCCTTATTTTATTTTTATAACATTTGTGAACCCTCATAACAAATCTTATGTGCACGAAGGAACTGTAGATGCTGGTTTAAACCAAAGATAGATGCAAAATGCTGGAGTAACTCAGAGGGACAGGCAGCATCTCTGGAGAGAAGGAATGGGTGATGTTTCGGGTCGAGACCCAAATCTTAAATCTTTATCTGCAGAAAGAGAAGAGCAAAAGTGATATTTACTAATTAATATCAATCCTTATAACAAATCAAAAATTAAAAGTGGATTTTTTGATCCTGAATCCAAAATCTGAAGAAGGGTCTCGACCCCAAACGTCACCCTTTCCTTCTCTCCAGAGATGCTGCCTGTCCCGCTGCGTTACTCCAGCTTTTTGTGTCTATCTTCGGTTTAAACCAGCATCTGCAGTTCCTTCTTACACAAAATCAAAAGCAATCTAGTAATCAGTACAGTGCCAGCAATTGAGTTAACTTATCAGGTACCAGATATCAGTATTGGCAATGGTTTATTTTTGTTACAGTGAAACAGTGAAAAGCATAGTTTCCATGCTATTCAGTCCTTTCATACCACACATGAGTACAATTAGGTCATACGCAAATCCAACAATTAGTAAAAACAAAAACAAAAAAACAGATTGAAGAATAATATTGTTGCCGTATTGTAGCATTAAAATTACAGAGAAAAAGGCTATGGCTGCCCATTTGTTGTCAGGCAACTGAGCCATCCACCAACAACTAGAGAGCAGTCCTAAACTACAGTCTAACTCATTGGAGACCCTCGGATTATCTTTGATCAGACTTTACTGGTTTTATCTTGCACTAAATCTTATTCACGTTATTCCCTTTATCACGTATCTGTCCCCTGTGACTGGCTGGATTGTAAGCATGTATTGTCTTTCTGCTGACTGGTTAGCATGCAACAAAAGCTTTTCACTGTACCTTGGTATAGTGACCCTGACAATAAACTAAACTACAGTGACCCTGACAATAAACTAAACTAAAACTAAACTAAACATTTCTCCAACAGATCGATATCCTACTATTATCATTTCACAAACTTCTTCACTACCCGCATTTCCACCACTTTTAATGTTGTCTGGAAACTTACTAATCATCCCATCAATATTTTTCATAAAATCATTTATAAATATCACCAACAACAGTGATCCAGCACTGATCCCTGTGGAACACAAATGTTCACAGACTTCTAGTCAGAGAAACACCCTTCCACCAGTACCCTCTGTCTTCTATGCTGTAGCTAGTTTTGAACCTAATCTACCTAGTCACCCTGGATCACAAATGTCATACTCCTGCATCAGTCTACTATGAAAGATTCTATCAACTGCTTTGCTCAAGACATTGCCGTCAACATTCCTACCCCTACCCTCATTAATTATCTTCAATACCCCTCAAAAAAACTCAATCAAATTCGTAAGACATGGCCTGCCCCTCACAAAGCCATGCTGACCCTTACCAGTGAGCCGTGTTTAAGAAGGAACTGCAGATGCTGGAAAATCGAAGGTCGACAAAAATGCTGGAGAAACTCAGCGGGTGAGTCAGCATCTATGGGGTGAAGGAAATAGGCAATGTTTCAGGTCGAGACCCTTCTTTGTCTGACCTGAAACGTTGCCTATTTCCTTCGCTCCATATATGCTGCCTCACCCGCTGAGTTTCTCCAGCATTTTCATCATCATTGAGCCCATGCTTTTCCAAAAACCCTTCAAATTCAGTTTAAATTAGTTTCTGTTTTCTTTATAGTCCTTGAGGGCTTTGTCCAGCCATATATATATAAACCACATATATGCTTCTTTTTCTTGATCGAATGTACAAATGTCTCTTGTCATCCAAGGTTCCCAAACCTTGGCATAGTTGTCTTTCTTCCTCACTGGAACATGCTGGTCCTGAATTCTGATCAGGTGGTCTTAAAATGATTCCCACATAGATGTAGGTTTACCCCCAAAACAGCTGCTCCCAACCTACTATCTCTGGCTCTTGCCTAACACTGTTGTAATGTGTAGAAAGGAAGTGTAGATTGCTGGTTTAAACCGAAGATAGACATAAAATTCTGGAGGCAGCATCTCTGGAGAGAAGGAATGGATGATGTTTCGGGTCGAGACCATTCTTCGGACTCATATCAGACCCTTGGCTGAAGAAGGGTCTCTACCCGAAGTGTCACCCATTCCTTCTCTACAAAGATGCTGCCTGTCCCGCTGAGTTACTCCAGCTTATTGTGTCTAACATTGTTGTAATTTTGTCTTCCCCCAGATTACATGGATAGGACAGATTTTATATGGATAGAACAGGTTTGGAGGGATATGGGCCAATCGCGGGGAGGTGGAACTAGTGTAGTCGGGACACGTTAGTCAGTGTGAGCAAGTTGGGCCGAAGGGCCTGTTTCCACGCTGTATCAATGACTCAATGAGTACTTTCCTCCAAGGTCCACACTTACTCTCATTCACAACTAGTTAACAAATTGATATTTCAGTACCTGAAATGTTAACTCTGATTCTATCTCCATAAATGATGTTTGACCTGCTGAGTGTGTGTACCATTTTAGTTTAGTTTACTTTAGTTATTGTCATATGTATAGAGGTACAGTGAAAAGCTTTTTGTTTCCGCTTTTATTTCAGATTTCTAGCATCTACGGATTTATTTGTGCTTTTATCAGTTGCAAATATTTTTGAAATGGAACTTCAACTAAGCAAACCGAGGATGATCTGGAAAATCAATTGCAGGGAAAATCTTACATAATGGCTTCAGTGTGAGCCTGCTCAGTCAGCCGATTCAGTCTCTGCTCTGCCTCCCGCTCCAGACGAATCTAAAAGTAAAAGTCAATATTAATGAAATGTGGTTGGTTTGAAAATGTGGTTAGTTTGGAAATGAAAATGTGGTTGGTTTAAAAAACGAAAATGTGGTTGGTTTGAAAATGAAAATGTGGTTGGTTTGAAAATGTAAATGTGGTTTGAAAATGAAGTTTGAAAATGAAAATGTGGTTTTAAAATTAAGTTTGAAAATGCAAATGTGGTTTGAAAATGAAGTTTGAAAATGAAAATGTGGTTGGTTCGAAAATGTGGTTTGAAAATGAAAATGTGGTTTGAAAATCTATATAATTAAAAGTCTAATCTTGACCACTTCCTGTTTGCGTTGTATATTGATTTTAGAAAAAAACGAATTTGGTGGCCTTGCACCCTGCTTGAAATGGCATGAAACTGCATTTGAATTTAGTGGCCTTGCACCCTGCTTGAAGTGGCTTGAAACTGCACTTGAATTTGGTCGCCTTGCACCCTGCTTGAAACTGCACTTGAATTTGGTGGTCTTGCACCCTGCTTGAAGTGCCATGAAACTGCACTTGAATTTGGTGGCCTTGCACCCTGCTTGAAGTGGTAGGAAATTGCACTTGAATTTGGTGACCTTGCACCCTGCTTGAAGTGGTAGGAAACTGCACTTGAATTTGGTGGCCTTATACCCTTGCTTGAAATGGAATTTCAAGGAATAGCCGTGAGTCAACTGCCAGCCCACCAACCGTGAGTGAGTGAGCTGCGAGCACGCCAGGCTTGAGTGACTGAGCTGCCAGCCCAAGAATCCATTCGGCCCACAATGTCCACACTAGCCCTCTGGAAACCAGTCCCTTCAGCCCACAGAACCCATACTAGCGCTCCAGAAATCCCCCCCACTGCCACCAATATTGGAATTGGTGGAGAGGTGGAATATTGTGTTGGGGGACCAGCCCTCCCGTGTGAACATGGGACCCAACGGGCCGCACTTAGTCTAGTATATCATGGAGTCACAGATTTCTTTTTATCACCAGTCACCTTTGCTATTGTAGACTTTATCAAATCCCTCAAATTATGGAAAGGGCAATTTCTGGCTCCCGGTCACATACCTTTTCTTCAAAGAATTTATTTTCCAGCTGTCTCAATGTTTCTTGGTGTTCTTTGTTTGAAGTGTTCATGGTGTCTTTTATCTGAGATGGCAAAAAAAAGAGAAAGTATTTATTTTGTTCTTTAACCCATATTTCATCACCCCAAATTTAGAAATCACTGTAACAGATCTCCATTCTCATCTAAAAAAGCGTTTTGAAGAAGAAAGCATGAGAATCTATCCTTCAAACAACCGATATTCTGCTTACTTATCTCCTGTTATTGACAAATTGACTGCCGGGTTTCCTTCAATACAATTGTGACTCCACTTTGAAACCACCGTATTCACAGCTATGCGTTTAAGATGTGTGAAAATGGTGTAAATGACAGTGTTTCGAAGAAATAACCAGTTACCACAACATCATATAATAGCTGTGCATATGAGTGGGAAAGCTCGTTCTGCTGCACGCATGTAAAGTGAAGCCTTCACTTGAAATTACCTAGTTAAAATGTAAAAGCAAAAGCATATTATACAATATTTTTTTGTTAAGCATTAAAAGCACTGAATGGAAAAGATTAAGTGGGATTTTATAAATTTCCCTAAATAAACATGATACCTTCCTAAATGTACCAAAATAAATGGATTTGACCATTGTCTCCAATTTTCTCTTCTTAACCTGCTTTTGGTTATTGCGTGAACTCATATTAATTTGTTGATGGGATTTGAATGTCCCTGGCAAGGTCACCATTATTGTCCATCCCCAGGAAAACAGTGAGGAATTCGATGACATGTGTTTCTGGAGCAACACATTCAACTCTGACGTACACCAGTGAAGCGGGTGTTTTTATAACATTTTGTTTAAGAAGGAACTGCAGATGCTGGAACAATCGAAGGTAGACAAAAATTCTGGAGAAACTCAGTGGATGAGGCAGCATCTATGGAGCGAAGGAATGGTGGTTACTATAATGGAGATTGTTTTTTTTTCATGACATTCATTAAATCTATCCAGATGGCATAGTGACATCCTATCCCCCTTGGTTAAATCCCTCCCCACCTATGTTCAAGCCCTCCAGTTCTTCCTCGACCAGAGGAGCAACCCATACCCGTCCACTGACACCCTCCTCCGCCTAGCGGAGTTGGTCCTTACCCTCAATAACTTCTCTTTTGACTCCTCCCATTTCCTCCAAATACAACGCATAGCTATGGGCACACGCATGGGCCCCAGCTACGCCTGCCTCTTTGTTGGGTACGTCGAACAATCCTTGTTCTCGGCGTACCAGGGCCCCATCCCCGACCTCTGCCTCCGTTACATCGACGACTGCTTTGGTGTCACCTCCTGCACCCACACACAACTGACTGACTTCATCCGTTTTACCACCAACTTCCATCCGGCACTCAAATACACCTGGACCATTTCCGACACTTCCCTACCATTCCTTGACCTCACCATCTCCATTGCAGGGGATACACTCCTGGCCCACATCCACTATAAACCCACTGACTCCCACGGCTACCTGGACTACTCTTCCTCCCACCCTGCTTCCTGTAAGGACTCCATCCCCTATTCCCAATTCCTCCGTCTATGCCGCATCTGCTCCCAGGATGAGGTGTTCCACACCAGGTCATCACAAATGGCCTCATTCTTCAGAGAACGGGGATTCCCCTCCCCCACTATAGATGAGGCTCGCACCAGGGTCTCCTCCATACCCCGCAACACTGCCCTCTCTCCCCATTCCCCCACTCGCAACAAGGGCAGAGTCCCCTTGGTCCTCACATTTCACCCCACCAGCCGGCACATACAACACATAGTCCTCCGCCAGTTTCGCCACCTCCAACGTGATCCCACCACTTGCCACATCTTCCCATCTCCCCCCCGTCCGACTTCCGCAAAGACCGCTCCCCCGCAACTCCCTTGTCAATTCTTCCCTTCCCTCCCGCTCCACCCCTTCCCTGGGCACTTCCCTTGCAACTGCAAGAGATGCTACACTTGTCCCTTTACCTCACCCCTCCACTCCTTGCAGGGACCCAAGCAGTCCTTCCAGGTCCAACAGAGGTTCACCTGCACCTCCTCCAACCTCATCTGCTGCATCCGCTGCTCTAGATGCCAGCTGATCTATATCGGTGAGACCAAGCGGAGGCTTGCCGATCGTTTCGCCGAACACCTCCGCTCGGTCCGCAATAACCAACCCGACCTCCCGGTGGCTCAGCACTTCAACTCCCCCTCCCATTCCATATCCGACCTTTCTGTCCTGGGCCTCCTCCACGGCCAGAGTGAGCAACACCGCAAATTGGAGGAACAGCACCTCATATTCCGCTTGGGGAGTCTGCATCCTCTTGGCTTGAACATTGAATGTTCTCAATTCTGTTAGCCCTAGCTGTCTCCTCCCCTTCCCACCTCTCCCTCAGCCCTCAGGCTCCTCCTCCTCCTTTTCCTTTCTTCTCCCCCCCCCCCCCCCCCCCCCCCCACCAGTCTGAAGAAGGGTTTTGGCCCGAAAAGTTGCCTATCTCCTTCGCTCCTTAGATGCTGCTGCACCCACTGAGTTTCTCCAGCTTTTTGTGTACCATAGTAGCATTCAACCTCATTTCCTTGGATCAATGGTCCAGAACTCAACCAGTCCAGAAACATAACCACCACTCTGCTGCATCATTCATCTTGGCACTCCAGGGTTCTGACATTCATTCTCAATATATGTTTTGTTATGTGTCTTCTTACGGAAAAAGTAAAACTAGCACATAATAGATGGAGAAAGATGGCTCGAGACATACTCGTGGTGGGATCAAAAACAGGAACGATTTATTTCCAAGTCAAAGGTCACTGACCTGATTTACATAATTATATGCACGAGTATGAGCATGCGCCAGTATCAGTACAGCTCCTATGCCTAAATTACATGGATATTGATGCAATATACTGTTAAGGAAGTCAGGTTCAGTGTAAGAATAGGGCCAAAGTTGAGACCCTTGGGTCCAAGAGGTAATGGTCCAATGTTGGTAAAAACTATTGCATCCTTGCCGTTTTGGCACTGGGTAATTTATGTTTTTCAGCCAGTGTAGAAACTTGACTGGAAAGATTCAATAGAAGAGCCAAGCATCTTTAACATCTCCATTGAACTCAAAGAAACAAATTGGAAGAAAAGATCAGATTTGGACAGATGGGGTTGGTAACAATCGTCTTAAACAGTGGATAGATGAAGTCTGGTGAAGAAAACTATTTTCAATATCCTGGAATACTTTTATCATGGGAGATGGCACCCAGATCTGAGAGCTTGGTAACCAGCTTGGAGAGGATGATGGTGTTAAACGCCAAGCTGTAGTCAATGAATAACAGCCTGACATATGAGTTTCTGTTGTCCAAGTGGTCCACAGTGGAGTGGAGAGCCAGTGAGATCGCATCTGTTGTGGCGGTAAGCGAACTGCAGTGGGTCACTTACATCCCCAATTGCAGGAAAATAGTCCAGTGAAAGGAAATAGGTTAGTTAATCTATAACATGATAATAATTATAAGGGTAAATAAATTATTTTTCCTTCAACATTGGATTATTAGTTCAATAAAACTTAATTATCATCAGATGTTAACTTCACGTGCAGTTACAGATATTGATTACATATGTACAAACATAAACAAAAGAACAAAGAAGTCTTATTGGACTCACATCATCCAATTCATTTTCCAGGGAAACCTGTTTCTTCCTGAATACTTTGACTTTGTTTAGTTCCCGTTGAATCAGTTGCATTTCTTTCGCCTTTTGTGACATTTTGTTTTGCATAAACTCAGATTGTTGGGTATGGATTTCGATCTGTGGAGATGCAAGAACAGGCTCAGGCAAATTTTACTATAGTGCCTCTCTTCACTGAAAATACACTGAATGCTTTCTTCATGTAGGTAGTTTCCCTCCATTTATACGGGTGCAATTGTGTTCTAAAATGCAACTAATCAGAGTGGTTTAATAACAAATATAAAAACTGTGATTTTTAAGTCCACTATATCTGTTAAAGCATTCCTGATGCTTTGTTACTAACATCATTGACCTGCATTCTGCAGTCTAGTAACGTTATCTTAGTAACAACATACACACAGAAAGAAAATCCGGACAAAGAGACACAACCTTGAATTCTGAGCAAGGGAATTAGAAGAGATATTAGGAAAAACTTCCTTACAATGTATTGAACTCTACTGCAAAAAAAAATTTAGTCACTTAATTAATGATTTTTAAATTTGAGATTAGTCTTTCTAAACAAATGGTATAAAACAATTTCAAGCCATGGCAGTTTAGTTTACTTCATTATTGTCACGTGTACCGAGGTACAGTGAAATGTTTTTGTTTGTGTGCTATCCACAAACTTTTGGAGGAGCTCGGCAGGTTGGGCAACAGCTGTAGAGGCAATGGGATGGCGGATTTCGTTTTTAGTTTCCAGATGACAGCAACTACAGACTCTGCTGTATCTGTCTTAATGAAAATGAAGTCAGTTACTTTCACAGCAGATGCTGTCTGACCTGCTGACCATTTTCTGTTCCTTTTCAATATTCTGATCATTCTCCTCTGCCCCATTCCCAATGTATTAAATTATCCCAAATTTGTGCATTCCATGCGTGACCATAATACGCCAGATAGAATAAAAGCAGAAAATGCTGAAAATCAGGGCCGGCAGCATCTGATTCTGTAGAACAGTATTAATTTCATAAGAGCTCCATCCTACTACCTCATACTCCAGCTGCGGTCTGGAATGTGCTTATTCTGAAGTTATGCTGCTTATGAATCCCATAAATATACAGAAAAAAACTGTAAGAACTTACTATTTTCTTATTCTCATCAATTGCATGCTGCCTTTGTTCTGTTATCTGCTGTTGAAGATGGCTGATCTGTAAAACACAAACTCCTTTGGTTACATTGCCAAGAATCACTTTTCTTTGCCAGATTCAGTGTCAAATTAGTCACTTTACAATTTTGTTCTCTTTACTTTAGATACAGACCCTTCCTCTGTGTGGAAACAGCCCCACGGCCCAATGAGTCTATGCCCACCAGCAATTACCCCGTACTCTAGCACTATCCTACATACTAGGGACACTTTACAGAGGTCAATTAACTTACTAACTTAGTATTAACTTATTAACTTACGTATGTCTTTGGAGTGTGCGGGGAAACCAGAGCACCAGGAAAAAACCCATGCGGTTACAGGGAGAACGTACAAACTCCGTACAGTCAGCAGCCAAGTCAGGATTGAATCCGGGTGTCAGGCGCTGCAAGGCAGCAACCCTACCACTCTGCCACCATGCCATGTCTTTTCCAGAGGACAAATCCTGAATTGCATGGCCCTGAAAATTCTACATTCATTTTGCATCATATGCCACCATGAAGACTTAAATTAATTAGAACAAGAAAGACTATTTGCAAAAGGGAAAACCCATTGAGCTTGTAAATCCTTTCATTCCATTACCACAACGCTAATCTACCTGTCAAATTCATTTACTCATCTTTGGCCCAGATTCTTAGAGGCACATACCGACAAAATAAGTGTACTGCTAAAAGATTTAAACATCACAGGATCCACAACCATTTGACAAGAAAGTTCCAGATTTCTACTTTTGTGCATGAATTTTGAATAGTCTAGATCGTTTTTTTTAAGGTTACAATTCTTATTCCTGATCCCCACCATAGAGAAAAATAATTTCTCAGGATCTATCCTATAGCATTATCTACATTTTTCAGTCCTCGTACTTTAACTTAATAAGCTCTAGAACGATTCTGCTAAACTTCTACTATGCTCCTACGAGATCAATACATTTCTTGTGTTGCAGTGTCAATAAATGAACAAAGAAACTCATGAGAGGAATAAATAGGTTAGATGCACAGAGTCCCTTGCCGAGAGTAGGTGAATCGAGGACCTGAGGACATAGGTTTAGGGTGAAGGGGAAAGCAGGAACAGGATACTGATTTAGGATGATCAGCTATGATCATATTGAATGGTGGTGCTAGCTCAAATACTCCTGTACGTATTTTCTATGTTACTATACAAAAATAGGATATCATAAAACCAGTGTGAACGGTTGATCTATGGTCGGCATGGTCTTGATGCGCTAAAGAGTCTGTATCTATGCTGCATCTCTAAACTGAACTAAATTAAAACAAAATAAACTACATATAGGACACTGAACATACTCAGAATTGTACTCAATGTAAATAAAAAATATTCATAAATGGATGCAAAAACAAACCAACTCTATATCTGTTCCCATGCTACTCCTCCTGGGATAAAATCCAACAGGCCATTTGCTTTTTGTTCTTTTTATGCTGACAGGTGTACCAGATCTTAATGAATTTTGTATTGACTCCGATTTCTCTTTAACTCCAGTTCACCTCATTCAAAATTAACCATTTCATGCTAGCCGTCTATATTATATATACTTGCAAATACTTTTGCTTCACAACAAATACATAGTACTGAGTTCTCTTTAGCAATTCCCATGTGAATTTTTAACTGGAAATTCTGATGCAACAATTTCATAAACACAATGACTGCCAACATTACATACACCATTTTTTTATGCAGGCTTGTCATATTATGGTTTAGAGTTTTAATCAGATAACAACAACACTCTATTGAGGAAAGAACTTGAAAAAAATTGAATCTTAATTCAATTGAGAATATATTAATGCAGTTAATATAATAAAGGAAAATATTAACGCAGTTAATAATTGACCAACTAATGAAGCGTGAAATGCTCCAATAGGTCGGTCATTTAATATAGATATACAAGTCTCCAGGTGCACTTCCTTAGATCAGAAGCTAGAGACACCTGATCTGTTAAAAGCATCAGCACTTGGCAAAGGCTTGGCACATTGTTGATCACGCTATGTGCTCCTTCCTTGCAAGATCCAAAAATAGCCAAAGTAGACCCTGAAAGCTTACAAATGGTTGTGGCATGGACAGTATTGATGGAGATGGGATAAAGATTGATATTTTAAATTCTCAGTGAAACATTCTAGATTCTTTTTACCTTTGCCTCTTTCTCCATGTCTTGTTTCTTTAAATATGAGATCACTTCCATAGCATCCCTCTCCACTTGAGACCGATCGTTCATTAAAGATTCATTGGCTCTGGCAAGCATTTGTGCTGTGTTACGATATTCCACACGAGACTGCTCCACAGCATTCAACCTGGATTCCCACAAAGCAGCATTCGCCTTTGCCTTTTCCGCATCCGACTCCGTGGAAAGTTTTTGATCAGACTTAGCATCTTTCTTCCCTTTTCTTAATAAATAAACAAAAACATTTTGAAGATATACTAAAAAAAAACAAGCTAACTATTTATTGAATAATTACACATGTCCAAGAACTCTTCATTCTTTTTGACCTGGTTGTCGAACATTACTCACCATGACTACCAAAATGTCACAAATTCCAGCGAACAAGGATCAGAAATAATAAGTAGGTAGGAATACAAAGATGCAAATACAAAGAATAGAAAGTCTGAAGAAGGGTCTCGACCCAAAACGTCACCCATTCCTTCTCTCCAGAGATGTTGCCTGTCCCGCTGAGTTACTCCAGCACTTTGTGTCTACCTTTTATTTAAACCAGCATCTGAAGTTCTTTCCTACACAATACAAAGATGCACTTTGCACAGAGCATCCAAGTTCATGCAGCAACATAAAAACGTAGAAACATAGAAATTAGGTGCAGGAGTAGGCCATTCGGCCCTTTGAGCCTGCACCGCCATTCAATATGATCATGGCTGATCATCCAACTAAGTATCCCGTACCTGCCTTCTCTCCATACCCCCTGATCCCCTTAGCCACAAGGGCCACATCTAACTCCCTCTTAAATATAGGCAATGAACTGTCCTCCACTACCCTCTGTGGCAGAGAGTTCCAGAGACTCACCACTCTCTGTGTGAAAAAAGTCTTTCTCATCTCGGTCTTAAAGGATTTCCCCCTTATCCTTAAGCTGTGACCCCTTGTCCTGGACCTCCCCAACATCGGGAACAATCTTCCTGCATCTAGCCTGTCCAACCCCTTAAGAATTTTGTAAGTTTCTATAAGATCCCCTCTCAATCTCCTATATTCTAGAGAGTATAAACCAAGTCTATCCAGTCTTTCTTCATAAGACAGTCCTGACATCCCAGGAATCAGTCTGGTGAACCTTCTCTGCAATCCCTCTATGGCAATAATGTCCTTCCTCAGATTTGGACCAGAACTGTACGCAATACTCCAGGTGTGGTCTCACCAAGACCCTATACAACTGAAGTAGAACCTCCCTGCTCCTATACTCAAATTCTTTTGCTATGAAAGCTAACATACCATTCGCTTTCTTCACTGCCTGCTGCACCTGCATGCCTACTTTCAATGACTGGTGTACCATGACACCCAGGTCTCGCTGCATCTCCCCTTTTCCTAATCGGCCACCATTCAAATAATAGTCTACCTTCCTGTTTTTGCCACCAAAGTGGATAACCTCACATTTATCCACATTATACTGCTTCTGCCAAACATTTGCCCACTCACCCAGCAAGACGGAGAGATTTTATTTTTTAAGAGCAGAGGGGTCATATTTGTCAGTTCTCTTCAGGTTGTCTCTCACTAAGAACTATAGTATTTCTGAATATATTTTCCTCATGCTGCCCTGTTATTCTCCAACTTTTCCTTTTTGCATCTGAACTGAATTTGGAGAATGGATTTGGGTGCTAATATAACCTCCCCTGGGTGCTCACTGCCAAGATAAATTGTGGGCTTTCTTCCAAAACAAAAATCTGATCTTCCTTGTGTTCTACGTTACTTGCCATGTCTCTATACAGGGTTAATAACAATGACAAATGCACTTTGTGTTGGTTTTTATTCTGTGTGGAGATAAACACTATTACTTTTATTGACAAAACTACTCTGACAAGGAGCCATACCATTCATATCTACCACCTCTTTCTCAAGAGTCAACAGTGTTTTATTGTCGGATGTGTCCAGATAGAACAATGAAATTCTTACTTGCAGTAGCACAACAGAATATGTAAACATAGTGAGGCACTAAAAGCTGTGCGTCTCTGTGCTTCAGAGGATGATCAGACAGCATCTCTGGAGAAAGGGAAGAGGTGAGGTTGAGACCCTTCTTCAGACTGGAAAGATAGTACTGGTAACATACGTATACACACATATACACACACTCATATATGTACACACATAAACACACACACACACACACACACATATATATATATACATATATATATATATATATATATATATATATATATATACACACACATATACACATACGGATATAGACACACACACATACATACACATAAAAACAAACAATAATAGTGCAAAAAGACAAAACCAATGCCCCAAGGTCTATGTTAAACAGCTCATCACGCATCCCAAGCAATATGTTTCAGCGTTTGATGGAAGCTCTATGCATTTACACCCTATGACAACTTTCTGCCTCCACTGTCCTGCAAATTCCTCCTTGACAACGAGTTTACTTCATTTTGACTGCAGCCTAAAAACTAAAAGCAGGGCAGGAGCGGCTGAACTAAAAACTGGACAAGTTGTTTTAGTGAAGTAAAACGAAAGTAGAGTTACCCTTTAGTTTTCTTCGGCATGGCGAAAGGAGGCAATATTAAGCGAGGTTTATGCTGAGAATATTCCTGCTTCCAGTCCCTCACGCCGGAGCCTGCGGCCGTTACCCGGGAAACGGGCTACACAATGTTTGCGTGACGTAGTGCGCAGAACCTCTCAAGCGTAACTTCTCAAGTTTTGCTTCACCTTTCCAAACCCCCCCTTTAATCTGCTGTCTGGTAGATAACACGGTATTGTTTTATGCTCAATTTTCTAAAGAAGATATAATAAATCACACATCTGAATGTCTTCACAAAGGGAACCTCTCTTTCACCATTTTGCACCACTGAAGCAGGCTGGTTTACACCAAAGATCCTACACTGAAGGTAGACACACAATGAGAGAGCAGCAGCTCTGGAGAGAAGGAAAGGGTGACGTTTCGGGTGCAGCTGTTTTGGGGGGTAAATCTACATCTGAAATGTGGGAATCATTTTAAGACCATCTGAACAGAATTCTGGACCAGCATGTTCCAGTGAGGGAGAAAGACAAGTATGGCAAGGTTCGGGAACCTTGGATGACAAGAGACATTTGTGGATTCGGTCAATTAAAATAAGCTGTTAACGAAGAAACTGCAGATGCTGGAGAATCGAGGGTTACACAAAAAGCTGGAGAAACTCAGCGGGTGCAGCAGCATCTAAGGAGCGAAGGAGATAGGCGACGTTTCGGGTCGAGAACGGTTGAAGAAGGGTCTCGACCCAAAACGTCGCCTATCTCCTTCGCTCCTTAGATGCTGCTCCACCCGCTGAGTTTCTCCAGCTTTTTGTGTAACCCCCAATTAAAATAAGCTCTCTCCTTGAAATGCTCTCTAAATGAAAAAGGGGGCGGTGGAGGCCGGTTCTCCGGATGCTTTCAAGAGAGAGCTAGATAGGGCTCTTAAAGATAGCGGAGTCAGGGGATATGGGGAGAAGGCAGGAACGGGGCACTGATTGGGGATGATCAGCCGTGATCACATTGAATGGCGGTGCTGGCTCGAAGGGCCGAATGGCCTCCTCCTGCACCTGTTGTCTGTTGTCCAGAGATGCTGCCGGATCCCGCTGAGTTACTCCAGCACTGTCCATCGGCGCAAACCAGCATCTGCAGTTCCTTCCTACACCCAGCATCCAATATGACGAAAATAATAGAAGGGAGAACAAATTGCTGTTTATTTCACAACATATTGTTGTATTTTGGTTCTGAGTGTTTACGTTACTGAGGTTGAAATAATGAGCGTGTTTGTTGGTGTAGGTGTCAAGGCTGGAGGGACTATTGCTGGAGGGACTAACTCAGGTGCAAGGAGTGGGCAAAGCTACTCGAGAGGCTCCTGCAGCATCTTTGGGGGCGGGTGACGTTTCGGGTCAGAGACTGAGAGCGGGGGGGGGGGGGGAGTGGACGGGAGGGGCAGCGAGGGCCCGGTCCCGTTGCCATGGAAACGCGGGCTGGGCCGGCTGGGCGACGCCGGCGTCGGATCGGGTGGCGTCGGCGCCATTCAAACGCGACGTCACCGAGGGGGAGGTGGAGGAGGAGGAGGAGGGGGAGGGGCCGAGCGGTCCCTTCCCCCCCGGCGGCACTGGGCATGCGCGGTGGAGCCGGCCGGCATTGGAGATGGGTCGGTTGGAGGGTGAGTGAGTGAGTGAGTGGCCGCGGTTGTCGTCCTCACATCGGGTTGATGGTGATCTGCGCCGACCATCGGGCGGGTCTGCCTGCACCTGGGTTGGAAGAAGGGTGGACTCTGGGGTACTGCGTGCAGTTTTGGTACTTCCTAATTTGAGGAAGGGCAGACATCCTTGTGATTGAGGCGGTGCAGCGTAGGATTCACCAGATTGACCCCCGGGATGGCGGGGCTGTCATAGGAGGAAAGATTGAAAAGAACCAGGCTTGTATTCACTGGAGTTTAGAAGGATGAGGGGGCATTATAAAAGGACTGGACAAGCTAGATGCAGGAAAAATGTTCCCAATGTTGGGCGCAGGCACGCGCCGTCAGGGTAGGCAAAGGTAGGCACTGCCTACCCTGACTAAAATTATGAAATGGCAATTCTTAAATATAAATAGTAAAGGCATGGGAGAATTATGCCAATGTAAGAGATCGGTCTCTGAGGTAGGCATAATTCTCCGTGCCTTTCGTCCGCAGCGCTTGTAACACGGGAAGGTGTGTGCAGCCCACGTGCCGTCAGCGCTCCCTGAAGCCGTCACTGTCAATCGGGGCTGAAGGCAGCAGAAATTCTTCCTTTGCACCACTGCGCATGCGCAGCAGCCTGATGCGCATCTGCATGGGCAGCGCGAGTTTCTTGGCGGGATTTTCAAATATGGATTGCCATTATTTTAATAGTATCTCAGGAAACACAGAGTGAAGAATGGACTTAATGTACCAATAACGTGGTAAGTGCATTTCTTGGTGCTTTATGTTTTTAAATGCTGTATTTCCCGGGGTGGGGGGAGAGCTCCGTTCACAGTGTTTGGAGAGTCTGGCGTTGTGAAGGAGGGGATTGGGGTCAGTAACCCACTTGCCACGCTCCGGTCTGAGTGCAGGTAGATGGGACTAGGTGAGAGTAAGTGTTCGGCACGGAGTAAAAGGGCCGAGATAGCCTGTTTCCGTGCTGTAATTGCTAGGGTACACAAAAGGCTGGAGAAACTCAGCGGGTGCAGCAGCATCTAAGGAGCGAAGGAGATAGGCGACGTTTCGGGTCGAGACCCTTCTTCGGACTGCTATATGGTTTTATTGTGGCCGGGGAGTGAATTAGCTTGGGTGGCTGCCGCAGCGCTCCGGGCACGGACAGCAGAACTGGCCGCCACTTCCGAGGAAGGAAGCAGCTTGGGTGACTGACTTTGAACGGCCGCCGGGACCCTGCCACTTCAGCCCCTTCTGCTAGTCCCCGTCACCTCTGGCAGTGTCTCCGTCTGAACATCTCTCACCTGCTGCTCGCCAGCCGGCTTCCCGCAAATCTTTAAATTCCGACAGCGCGCTCACGGGACCAGTTGAGGTTACTCGGCTGTGGGAATGTAAGGATTTGCGGGACACGGTTGACATGAGCGAAGCCGGCGAGCGGCAGTGAGAGATGTTCAGACGAAGAGCACTGCCAGAGGTGAGCGGGCCGGCAGAAGGTGCTTGAAATGGCAGCCGGTTCTGTTGTCGGGTCCCGGCGGCCGCACGCACCCGAGCTGCTTCGATCCCCGGAAGTGGTGGGCAGTTCTGCTGTCCGTGCCCGGAGCGCTGCGGCAGCGGTGAGTGAGTCTGACATGATCTCTGACCCTCCTCCTTTTCAACACTCCTGCCCTCCCCGCATCTTTAACCCCTGGCACAGACTCTCCACACGCTGTGAATGGAACTCCTCCAATTGGACCCTTGAATTAGTATTGTCATTCAATAAGATGACAACTGATTCAACGTCCCGGTGTGCTCCCGTTTTTCCCACCATCTCTCCACCTGCCTTCATCCTCCGTCCCCCACCCATTCAGTGATTAAAAAATGAAGGAGATTGAGAAGCCTTGGTAAAATTGAATTGTTACTTATTTTTTATTTTTTACGAAGAGAACCATCTGCGCATGCGCAGTTTAAGATTTTTTTTTTGAAAGCCGGCTGACTGCCTACCCTGAGTAATTACTCACGGCACGTGCCTGGTTGGGCGAGTCCAGAACCAGGGGCCACAGTCTTAGAATAAAGGGGAGGTCATTTAAGACTGAGGTGAGAAAAAACTTTTTTACCCAGAGAGTTGTGAATTTATGGAATTCCCTGCCACAGAAGGCAGTAGAGGCCAAATCACTGGATGGATTTAAGAGAAAGTTGGATAGAGCTCTCGGGGCTAGTGGAGTCAAGGGATATGGGGAGAAGGTAGGCACGGGTTATTGATAGCGGACGATCAGCCATGATCACAATGAATGGCGGTGCTGGCTCGAAGGGCCGAATGGCCTCCTCCTGCACCTATTTTCTATATTTCTAAGGGTCTCGGTCACCCACCCATTCCTTCTCTCCAGAGATGCCGCCTGTCTCCGCTGAGTTACTCCAGCATTTTGTGTCTTTAACTTCAGTGTAAACCAGCATCTGCAGTTCCCTCCTACACACTAACAATTCTACATTTCCTTGAGCATCTTCTGCTTTGATCTGTCGTTGTCACACCTTACCCTTCCATATCTCTAGTCTCCCACCTCCCCTGACTCTTGGCTGGTTGGTTGGTGAGAGCTGTCATTCTATGTAGGAAGGAACTGCAAGTGCTGGTTTACTAGGGTGGGGGAGGAACGGAGAGAGAGGGAAAGCAAGGGTTACTTGAAGTTAGAGAAATCAAATTTATACCGCTGGTGTAAGCTGCCCAAGCGACACTGGCTGTCAGTCTCTTGCTGTCACTTGTCACAGCCACAAGTATCATCTCAACCCCCTCTCTCTCTTTCTGCCCCAGGGAGCTGTGCCAAACTTTTGTCATCTGATCTGAGCTGACAAGGCTGCCTCTACCCTGCTGAGGGTTTTACTTTACCGTGTCACTTTCCCCTTTAACCGCGTAATTTATTTTAGAAGATTTTTCTTGCTGCGTTGTATATTTTCTTCCCTGCTTACATTTCACTCCTAAGATTGCAGCTCGTCTAACTGTCGAACTATTCTCTTCTCGTGGTAGATGCAGTGAGCCTGAAAACTGTAACGTCCAGGTTCAGGAGCAGCTTCTTCGCCACAGCCATTAAACACTTTAACCTCCAAATAATATCTCAACTACATAGACCTGGGGGCATTGGTTTTGTCTTCTTTTACTATGTTTCCATTCTGTTGTGCTGCTGCAAGTAAGAATTTCATTGTCCTGTCTGGGACATATGACAAGAAAACATTCTGGGTGGCAGTGTGAACTGTGAAGAGGATGCTATGAGAATGCAGGGTGACTTGGACAGGTTGGGTGAGTGGGCAGATGTATGGTAGATGCAGTTTAATGTGGATAAATGTGAGGTTATCCACTTTGGTAGCAAAAACAGGAAGGCAGATTATTATCTAAATAGCGTCAAGTTGGGAAAAGGGGAAGTACAACGGGATCTGGGGGTCCTTGTTCATCAATCAATGAAAGTAAGCATGCTGGTACAGAAGGCAGTGAAGAAAGTGAATGGCATGTTGGCCTTCATAAGAAGCGGAGTTGAGTATAGGAGCAAAGAGGTCCTCCTGCAGTTGTACAGGGCCCTAGTGAGATCACGCCTGGAGTATTGTATGCAGATTTGGTCTCCAAATTTGAGGAAGGACATTCTTGCTATTGAGGGAGTGCAGCGTAGGTTCACAAGGTTAATTCCCAGGATGGCAGGACTGTCATATGCTGAGAAAATGGAGCGGCTGGGCTTGTATACACTGGAATTTAGAAGGATGAGAGGGATTCTTATTAAAACCTATAAGATTATTAATGGTTTGGACTCGCTAGAGGCAGGAAACATGTTCCCGATGTTGGGGGAGTCCAGAACCAGAGGCCACAGTTTAAGAATAATAGAGAGCTTGATAGGGCTCTTGAAGATAGCAGAGTCAGGGGATATGAGGAGAAGGCAGGAACGGGGTACTGATTGTGGATGATCAGCCATGATCACACTGAATGGCGGTGCTGGCTTGAAGGGCCGAATGGCCTACTCCTTCACCTATTGTCTATTGTCTATGTAAGTCATTTTGAACGGAGATGAGGAAACACTTTTTCACACAGAGAGTTGTGAGTCTGTGGAATTCACTGCCTCAGAGGGCGGTGGAGGCCGGTTCTCTGGATACTTTCAAGAGAGAGCTAGATAGGGCTCTTAAAGATAGCGGAGTCAGGGGATATGGGGAGAAGGCAGGAACAGGGTACTGATTGGGGTGATCAACCTTGATCACATTGAATGGCGGTGCTGGCTCGAAGGGCCGAATATCCTACTCCTGCACCTATTGTCTATTGTGTATTCTTAATCTTTGATTTAAACTGCAATTGCTGGAAATCTGAAATCTAAAAACTGGTATTTTTTCACAGTTGCTGCCAGACCTGCTGAGTTTTTCCTGCAGCTTCTGTTTTTATTTTTAAATACGGTTTAAGGTGGGGGAAAGGGGGGAACATTTTTGTGAGAACCTGAAGGGTAAATGTTTGCACACAAAAATGTGTGGATGTATGGAATGAGCTGCCATAGGAGATAAGTGAGGCAGGTACTACGCAACGTTTAAGAAACATTTAGACAGGTACATGGATAGGAATGGTTTCTAGGGATATGGGCCAAATTCGGCCAGGTGGGACTAGTGTAGATGGGGCGTGTTGGTCGGAGTGGGCAAGTTGGACCACGCTGTTTGACTCTTGAACATCTTAAAAGGAGGTGGGAAAAGCAAAGTTAGGCAGCTCCTTTCACTGAAATTCAATGTTATGCCTGCATCTATTCTTTATCTCACGGCAAACAGAATCCATCATTACCTTTTTACCAACGGAAGGGATATGAAAACAAGAATGGACAGAGAAATTGGATTTGCTTCTTATTGGCTTGCTCCAGTGTTGTAAAATGGGGAAAGAAAGGTTCCTATGGGAAGACATTCAGATATGTCAATTATTGTGTAATATGAACGATGTTTGAACCCACTTTCCCTGCCCGGAGGGACATTACTCTAAGTTTTAGAAAGGACGTGATCTTCCTAAACCTGTGTGTGCAATTTTTAAACAATGATATTGAGTTTTCTTTAATTATTTGACAAACATACTTGTTATTCATTTACAAATGACACTGTGAAATGATTAATATAATTTAAGGTAGGTGACTCATACGATTACGCCCTAGTAATTTGCTGAATAGTCCAACAAAATCAGTTGATCAGTTATAACTAAGGCACAAAGTGCTGGAGGAGTTCAGCGAGTCAGGCCACATCACTGGGGAAAATGGATAGGTGACATTTCAGGTTGGAACTCTTCTTCAGAACTTTCCCAAACTTCAGGGAAGCTGCTTGACCCGCTGATTTACTCCAGCATTTTGTGTCTTCTTTTGTAAAACACAGAATGGCAGGTACATAACCAAGCTGCCAGACAAAGTGGTAGGTACAATTACAGAGCCAATAGATACATGGATACGAAAGGTTTAGATGGATATAGGCCAATTTCAGGCAAATAGAACTAGCTCTTGTAAGCACCTTGGTTACATTGAACATTGTATTGTGTACATTGTCGTATTGTGAGCAATTTTGGGCCCTATATCCGAGGAAGGATGTACTGGCTCTGGAGAGGGTCCAGAGCAGGTTTATAAGAATGATCCCAGGAATGAGTGGGTTAACATATTGTGGAATTAATTATTTTAGAGGGAAATTAAAGGGAAATGAAAAGCAGAGACTTCGCAGGTTTGCTTCAAGAGACTTTATTGCATGACATCATGGAGAGATGGCGGCAGTTAACTGCTCACCAGTTCTCTGACTTCACAGTAAAATTAGCCGACGGTTATACTGCGCAGTAAATAACTTTTGTTTTTTTGTTAGATACAACTATACGAAAATATATTATCTACTACATGGGTACCAATTATTTCATTAGTCATAACATACTTCTTGTTTATGTCAATGTTATTGAACAATTTGGTTAATACAAGTCAGACACAATACAAGGGCATCTTGACATTCTCAGCACTTCAACTCCCCCTCCTATTCCGTTTCTGTCCTGGGCCTCCCCCATTGTCAGAGGGAGGCCCAGCGCAAATTAGAGGAACAACACCACAGATTTTGCTAGGGCAATTTACACCCCAGTGCTATGAACATTGACCTCCAATTTCAGGTAGTCCCTGCTTTCTCCTCCCCTTCCCATCTCTCCCTCAGCTCACTGTCTCCTCCTATTCCTTTCTTCTTCCCACCCACCCCCACCCTCGCATCGGTCTGAAGAAACGTCTCGACCCGAAACGTTGCCTATTTCCTTCGCTCCATAGAAGCTGCCTCACCCGCTGAGTTTTCTCCTGCATTTTTGTCTATTTACAATGAACCTGGTTTGTCTAAAGCTAATCTAAACACATTAATTTAATTTATTAAAGTTAATAACAAACGTGATAGTGTACTATAATGTATTTGTAAATGCTTGGAGAGACTTTAAAGCAATTTAGGTTTACCCATTTCAAACAAGTGGGATCATGGGTCATACACAGACTAAACAGTGCCAAACATGACAGTTGGTTGTTCCCTGGTCATTGGGTTCAGTTGTCCTGCTGTCAAGGTTTTGAACATCCCTCCCTGCTAAAGCTTGGAAACTTCCAGTTTAATGCTTAATATAAATATATTTAAAAAATACTTGTGTAATGGTATCCACTAGCTCCTCTCCTAGTTAGTTAGTTAGTTAGTTTAGTCAGTTTGTTTAGTTTGTTGTCACATGTACCAAGGTAGTCAAAAGCTTTTGTTGCGTGCTATCCAATCAGCGGAAGGACTGTACTGGCAATGATTGCAATGGAGCCATTCACAGTTCACAGATCAGTGATAAGGGAATAACGGTTAATGTAAGATAAAGCCAGTAAAGTCCAATCAAAGTCCGAGGGTCTCCAATGAGGTAGATAGCAGTTCAGGACTGCTCTCTGGTTGTGGTAGGATGGTTCAGTTGCTTGATAACAGCTGGGAAGAAACTGTCCCTGAATCTGGAGGTGTGTGTTTTCACACTTCGTCGTCGAAACAGGGCGCACCACGTGAAGGTTGCAATCTTTCCCCCCCATAGAGTGAATGGAGGGGAGGTAGGTTTGTGTGATGGTCTGGGCTGCGTCCCCAATTCGCTGCAATCTCCCGGTACATTGGGAGTTTTTTTGGATGGCATGGTACCATGTCAACATGCGTCTAGTGACCCACAGACCCAAACTGACCGCGGAGGTCAGAGTATTACCTAGAGTCAAGGCCAACGCTATGCAGATGGCGAGAAATAAAATAACAACATTGTCCTGATCTCCCAACCTAGCTCATTGTGGCCCTTTCACCGTAACACTATATTGCTATAACACTATTTAGAAATAGGCCATACACAAGTACAACAGGTAATGCAAGATGGTTGGTATGATTTGACTGGATAGCTTGCAAATCAATTTTATCCACGGTATCTTGGGACGTGATAATAATAAACCAATACCAAATGATGAATAGTTTTGTGTACCCCATGTGGATCTCGACCCAAAACGTCACCCACTCCTCTCCAGAGATGCTGCCTTGCAAAAGATTAGGTCAAATTATCCTGTATAACCTTTAACTTGTGGGGAGTGGGGAGCTTGGCAAACACATTTAGTAAATTAAACAAGTTTAAGGTATGCTGATCATTGGGATAGCATCGGATTGTAATCACAGTGTCTAATCAAATAATCTTGCACGTCTTTAGTGTGGTGATGCGCTAGGCAAATACATTTTTGCAAGTTGAACAAGTTTAAGTTATGCAGCTCCTAAGCACAGCTAGACAGAATTCTTTTTTTAAAAAAAGCAAACACACAAAACGCTTTAGTAACTCAGTGGGCTAGGTAGCATCTCTGGAGAACATGGATGGGTAACGTTTTGGGTCAGGACCCTTCTTCTGACAAAAGAGGGGTCTCGACCTGAAATGTCATCCATCGAGTCTGATGAAGGGTCCCGACCTGAAACATCACCCATCGATGTTCTCCAGATATGCCGCCTGAACTGGTTTAGGTACTCCAGCACTTTGTCTTTTTTCCCCCCATGTAAATGAGTATCTGCAGTTCCCTGTGTCTGTAGGCGGTATTCAAAACCCAGTTGGATTATTGAATACAGTTACACTACATATATAAGCATTCTGGTACAATGTAAATTTTTGAAGAAGACTCTGCCTAGGGAGCTGGACACAAAATGCAGGAGTAACTCAGCAGATCAGGCAGCATCTTTGGAGAAAATGGGTAGGTGACATTTTAAGTCAGAACCCTTGCCTGAGGAGCTGCTGGTTATTGGACTAGTTTCCCTTCTGGCCACCTTAATGCAATCTTTGTGTATAGGAGGAGGTAGGGAACGTTTTGCTCCTGAGTGGGACTGCCAACAAATGTTTTGCTAAACTTGTATTTCCAGATTTATAAAGTCAGATTAAATTCCAGCAGTAATCTCCGCCTCCAATGCCGCAGTGTACTCCTCCATAGAAAGATGGAACCCTTAAGAAAGCTCTTGGTTCTGCTGTTCCTTGTGTTCTTGGCTTGCATTTCATCGTCAGAAGTCGATATTTATCACCCTCAATATGCAATTGGAAATCAGGACATCTTGCCTTCAAGATCAAGATCTGGAAATCTATCCGACGTGTGTTATGGAATTGTATTTGATGCTGGAAGCACAGGGACTCGCATACACGTCTACACTTTTGTACAGAAGAATCCTGGTGAGTGCGCAGTTTATGTGTACAATATAGTTATCTTATTTTGACTTGGTCGTCATCATTTTTATTTCCTCTAGTCGAGTCTGCTCATCTGTAGTTTCCAACAAATTAAGAACTCTGTTGTTTGTCATAGATATTAATAATTTGGATGGGAATGTAGGTAGCAAAGTGAGTGAGTTTTCAGATGGCACCAAAATTGGTGGTGCAGCGGAGAGTGAAGAAGGATGCAGACAAATAGAGAAACTGGGTAAGGGAACGGCAGATGGAAACAGCAGACAATGTGGGACAAAGGGCTTGTATCTACAGTATGTTGTATAAATTTGACTTTGTTATTAAATTATATTTTGAACAGGACGGTAGGCAGTATGGAGTGATTATAACCTTTAGTGCCCATGATTAAATATAAAATTGCTAATCTATGTTTTAACTGCATAAGTTGCCCCATTCCTGTACATTACACTGACTGGGCAATGTAATAACATGTAGAAACAACTCTTCTTGTTGGGTATTTGAAATAAGACTGCCTCTTAAAAAAAATATTCACTATATTGTACAAATTAGTAACACATATTTTTCTTTGAAACAGAACCCCCTCAACTGTTCAATGAAGTCTTTGAATCAGTAAAACCCGGTCTCTCCGCTTATGTAGATGACCCTGAAAAGGTGGGTACTGCATCTCTTCACAGGGAATCTCAATTATTTATGTGCAGGAAGGAACTGCAGATGCTGGTTTACACCGAAGATAGACACAAAATGCTGGAGTAACTCAGCGCGACAGGCAGCATCTCTGAAGAGAAGGAACGGATGACGTTTCGGGTCAAGTTTGAAGAAGGGCCTCAACCCGAAACTTCACCCATTCCTTCTCTCCAGTGATGCTGCCTGTCCCGCTGAGTTACTCCAGCACTTTGTGTCTATCTCAATTATTTAGTTGTCTCGCAAGTCATAACCAGGTTTGGATGTTTGCAGTACAATTGAAATCGCCACAATGAAGACATATTTCAAATATTATTCTTCAGAATGCTGAATGACTTGAATTGGAAAATTTGAATGATGCAACTTAATAAGGTAGACGGATTGTTTTACACACCTGCACACGAGCTAATGCCATGCCAAGTAATCGTTGCACGCAAGGGGCAGAGTTCCAAGAGATGTCAGTGTATTGGTGTAAGTTTGTTCTTGTTCTCTTTCATCCTGCCTTGTCTTACTACTGAGGAATTAGGCAGATGGAGGAAAACAATCCTTCAGTCCCATTTAATATCTAATCTGTGGGCAGAATTGTGCAAACCAGTCCACAATCTCTTGGAATTTAACCCGTGGCTCTAGTGGCCACAGATACGCATGCCTAGTTTGAGGACCATTGACCCATCTGGCGTTTCTGTCATCATCTTGTACATGACCACATTTTAACACGTTACAAACAACTATGGCTCTGCACAATGCCTTTTATATATCAAACAGTGGCACCATTATTGGCAAACAGTGTGTTGTAACAAGGCAAGGATGCTGTCTTTCTCCTGCTCTCTTCGTTTTGTATATTGAACCCTTAGCACAAGCAATAAGGCAGAGAGAAGACCTGCAGGGGGTCAAAATAGGGGGGAAAGAACATATAATTGGTCTTTTCGCTGATGATATCATTATTTTTCTTGAACGACCAGATATATGTTTCCCAAATCTAATGAACCTATTTGAAACATATGGATACTACTCAGTGTATAAATTGAATATAACAAAAACAAATTCTTTCATTCAATTATTCTCCATCCCAACAAATCAGAGATGCATATAATCTGAAATGGAACTCTAAAACGATGCAGTATCTTGGTGTAACTATAACCAAAACACTTTCCAACTTGTTTGAAACTAATTATAACAAAATTGAAGAAAACATCAAAAAGGATGTTGAGAGGTGGTCGACCCTTCCTCGAGACTTCAGTGCCAGAATACAAACGGTAAAAATGAATATCCTACCTAAACTACTATATTTATTTCAATCTCTCCCAATTAATGTTCCCGGAGATAAATTCATAGCCTGGGATAAAATGATCTCTAGATTCATTTGGAATAGCAAAAAACAAGAATAAAACTAACAACACTTCAACTGCCGAAAAGCAAGGGTGGAATCTTTACCAAATCTGAAGAAATGCTTTTA
The DNA here is from genome assembly GCA_035221665.1 of Okamejei kenojei. Classification (NCBI taxonomy): domain Eukaryota; kingdom Metazoa; phylum Chordata; class Chondrichthyes; order Rajiformes; family Rajidae; genus Okamejei; species Okamejei kenojei. Next base: position 12,551,978 of record CM069139.1, on the reverse strand, counting down.
TGCAGCTCCTCAGACCTCTGGCTTGTTGGTGTAGACCTGATTATGAATCTCGATGGAAAGAAATGGAAAGGGAGATACAGGGTTACCAGACCCAGATTTTGATGGGAGACAAATATCTGAGAGGGGCTTTGAGACATGCTATGGATCCAATAGTAGCATTTACGTTAGAAATATGGAATGTTATAGTGGAAAAATACAAATTAAAAAGAGGGGTTCACGCATTGAAATGGTTCGCATATGACTCAAAGTTTAAGCCAGGGGTGTATGATTCAAAATTCAAAGAATGGGCACAAAAAGGCATAACGGCAATGTATACAGTTTCAGAAAATGGCGAGTTTATGAGCTTCCAAGATTTAAAGTCAAAGTATGGTCTCGAAAACAAAGATTTTTTTAGATACTTGCAATTAAGAGACTACTTTATAAAAGAGATAAGGCCAGAACTATATGAAACGTCAAATAATGTGATGAAGGTGATTGTGGATGCATACAAACAGAAGGGGTTTCGGGTCATCTCTGCTTTCTACCAAGCTCTGGTGGAAAGCGGGGGAGAATCAACGCTCTACATAAAAACAAAATGGGAAGCAGAATTAAAGATTCAAATAACAGAAGAAGAATGGTATCAAATGTGTGAAACACAATGTTCATCCACAAGCTCACTAGTATGGAGAGAATTTTACTGGAAGAATCTATCACTTTTTTATAACACCCAAAATAAAAAGCAGACAACTTGCTGTCCAACAACACTGTTGGAGGCTGTGTGGGAGTACGTAGGCAGACCACTCGCATATTTTCTGGAACTGTGCAAAGATAAGGCCATACTGGTAAAATGTTAATGCAGCTGTAAATAATATCTTGGGTAAAATCCCAAATACCTGCCCTGTGATGTATCTGGGGCGTAGTAAAGATAGTGTAAAAATAGAAGATATATATTTGATTAAAGCTTTGCTTGCAGCAAGTAAGAGGGTCATTACCAGGCAGTGGCTTAATGAAAAAAGTCCAAAACAGGAACAGTGGTTAGAAATTGTGCGAGACATCTTTAATATGGAGAAATTGACATATTCCTTGAGAGTCAAGGAGAATTCATTTGAGAAGATCTGGGAAAAATGGACTGTTTATTTGAGCCATGACACCAATTAGATAAATGCCGAGCTAGATATGGGAAGATTGCGTTATATAAAACTAGATGGTATGTTTGTATGAATGTTGAATTATCTCCAGATAACTAATCAATGTAATGTTTTTTCTTTATTTAATTTGGAACCACACGGTCTTATTCCAAATTTGTTTTTTTATTTATTTACTCCCCCCCCCCCCCCCCCCCCCCCCCCCCCCCCCCCCCCCCCCCCCCATCTACTTATTTTCTTATTTTGATTGCTATTTTTCTTACTTTGTTTTATTTATGGTGATGGTGGTGCACTGTTTTGAAAATATCTCTTAAAAATATATAAAAATTTCAGTGAAAAAAAAAAGAATGCTGGATGACTGAATTGGAAAATTTGAATGATGCAACGTAATAAGGTAGACGGATGGTTTTACACACCTACACACGAGCTAATGCCGTGCCAAGTAATCGTTGCACGCAAGGGGCAGAGTTCCAAGAGATGTAAGTGGATTGGTGCAAGTTTGTTCTTGTTCTCTTTCATCCTGCCTTGTCTTGCTACTGAGGAATTAGGCAGATGGAGGAAAACAATCCTTCAGTCCCATTTAATATCTAATCTGTGGGCAGAATTGTGCAAACCAGTCCACAATCTCTTGGAATTTAACCCGTGGCTCTAGTGGCCACAGATACGCATGCCTAGTTTGAGGACCATTGACCCATCTGGCGTTTCTGTCATCGTCTTGTACATGACCACATTTTAACACGTTACAAACAACTATGGCTCTGCACAATGCCTTTTATATATCAAACAGTGGCACCATTATTGGCAAACAGTGTGTTGTAACAGGGCTTTACTTGTTATGCTGGTTTGAATCCATTTCTCTGCCTCGGATGCTAGCTCTGGCACTCAAATTACTTGTGCGGGACAGGAAGAAAAAGGAATGTTGTACAAAAACAATGTGATGTGTTTTAGGGCGCAGAGACGGTGCGTGGACTGCTGAACGTGGCAAAGGAGGCAATTCCTTCAACACACTGGTACACTACCCCAGTGGTACTCAAAGCCACTGCAGGACTACGCCTGCTACCCAAGCAGAAAGCACAAGCTTTGCTGTTGGAGGTATGATCTTGTGACACGCGTGGTGTTCAGAAAATCATCAATAATAATACACTAATTTCAAGTGATTATATTTGGATGAGAAAATCTGGTTTCCTGGCATTCAGTTTACAAGGGGCCTGACCCAAAACATCACCTGTTCTTTTATACAGAGATGCTGCCTGACCCACTTGAGTTACTCCAGCTTTTGGTGTCTATCTACAAGCTAGGCAACTGGCTTCTCCACAGTGTGGTTGGGGGAAGGAGGAGCGGGAGGAATATGGGGGAGAGTGACGGGAGGAGGAGGTGCAGTAGGGGAATGGACGGAATTTGAATGACACCCACCTGTTTTTCCATCTAATTGTAAGATGAAGGGGTTTGCAGATGATGCAGAAATGATTGTTTGACGGTGAGACAGAGAGCTTCTAGAAAGAGAGCACTGGACTGCAGGAGTATATGGATAGTTTAAATTGGACAGAAAGAATGGCAAATTTTCATAGACACTGAATGGGATCGGCACAGAGGCATAGCTGCTGCCTTGCAGCGCCAGAGACCCAGGTTCAATCCCGACTACGGGTGCTGTCTGTACAGAGTTTGTACGTTCTCTCCGCGACCTGTGTGGGTTTACTCCAGGTGCTCTGGGTTTCTCCCACACTCCAGAGACGTACACGTTTGTAGGTTAATTGGCTTTTGTTAAATTTGTAAATTGTTCCTAGTGGTGTAGAATAGTGCTGGTGCATGGGGTGATGCGGACTCGGTGGGCCCACGGGCCTGTTTCTGCACTATATGAGCAGAATCGCATTAATGCGTTCGCAAATGACTTTATTTGTTTCCATCACCGTGTCTCCTTCACCACTTCGCTGGAAGCCAGAGATTGGGAAACTTTCATAGGACAACAGAAGGAAACAAAACGGGCAATACGGGCTGAAAAGATGAAGTACGAAGAGAAGCTGGCCAGGAATATAAAGAAGGACAGTAAAAGCTTCTTTAGATATGTTAAGGGAAAAAGAGCAGCAAAGTCAAATGTGGGTCCCTTGAAGGCAGACACGGGTGAAATTATTATGAGCAACAAAGAAATGGCAGAAGAGTTGAATAGGTACTTCGGATCTGTCTTCACTAAGGAAGACACAAACAATCTCCCAGATATACTGGAGGACAGAGGATCTAAGGGGGTAGAGGAACTGAAATAAATTTTCATTAGGCGAGAAATAGTATTGGGTAGGCTAATGGGATTGAAGGATGATAAATCCCCTGGGCCTGATGGTCTGCATCCCAGGGTCCTCAGGAAGGTGGCTCTAGAAATAGTGGACGCATTGGTTATGATTTTCCAATGTTCAATAGATTCAGGATCAGTTCCTGTGGATTGGAGAATAGCTAATGTTATCCCACTTTTCAAGAAAGGAGCGAGAGAGAAAACGGGGAATTACAGACCAGTTAGCCTGACTTCGGTGGTGGGAAAGATGCTGGAGTCAATTATTAAAGAGGTAATAACGCAGCATTTGGATAGCAGTAAAAGGATTAGTCCAAGTCAACATGGATTTGTGAAAGGGAAATCATGCTTTTTTGAGGATGTGACAAGTAAAATGGATGAAGGGGTGTCAGTGGATGTAGTGTATCTAGACTTTCAGAAAGCCTTTGATAAGGACCCGCACGGGAGACTGGTGACTAAAATTAGAGCACATGGTATTGGCGGTAGGGTGTTGACATGGCTAGAAAATTGGTTGGCAGACCGGAATCAAAGAGTAGGAGTGAACGGGTCCTTTTCAGAATGGCAGGCAGTGGTGAGTGGAGTGCCGCAAGGCTCGGTGTTGGGACCGCAACTGTTTACCATATATATTAATGATTTGGAAGAGGGAATTAGGAGCAACACTAGCAGGTTTGCGGATGACACAAAGCTGGGTGGCAGTGTGAACTGTGAAGAGGATGTTAAGAGATTGCAGGGTGACCTGGACAGGTTGAGTGAGTGGGCAGATGCGTGGCAGATGCAGTATAATATAGATAAATGTGAGGTTATCCACTTTGGCAGCAAAAACAAGGGGGGAGATTATTATCTCAATGGGGTTAGGTTAGGTAAGAGGGAGGTACATCGAGACCTGGGTGTCCTTGTACACCGGTCACTGAAAGTTGGCTTACAGGTACAGCAGGCAGTGAAGAAAGCTAATGGAATGTTGGCCTTCATAACAAGAGGATTTCAGTATAGGAGTAAAGAGGTTCTTCTGCAGTTGTATAGGGCTCTGGTGAGACCACATCTGGAGTATTGTGTACAGTTTTGGTCTCCTAATTTGAGGAAGGACATCCTTGTGATTGAGGCAGTGCAGCGTAGGTTCACGAGATTGATCCCTGGGATGGCGGGACTGTCATATGCGGAAAGATTGAAAAGACTAGACTTGTATTCACTGGAGTTTAGAAGGATGAGGAGGATCTTATAGAAACATATAACATTATAAAAGGACTGGACAAGCTAGATGCAGGAAAAATGTTCCCAATGTTGGGCGGTTCCAGAACCAGGGGCCACAGTCTTAGAATAAAGAGGAGGTCATTTAAGACTGAGGTGAGAAAAAACTTTTTCACCCAGAGAGTTGTGAATTTATGGAATTCCCTGCCACAGACGGCAGTGGAGGCCAAGTCACTGGATGGATTTAAGAGAGAGTTAGATAGAGCTCTAGGGGCTAGTGGAGTCAAGGGATATGGGGAGAAGGCAGGCACGGGTTATTGATAGGGGATGATCAGCCATGATCACAATGAATGGCGGTGCTGGCTCGAAGGGCTGAATGGCCTCCTCCAGCACCTATTTTCTATGTTTCTATGAAAGGCATACATGGCATAAATTATCATAGTTTTATTTTTTTTTTTCGATGGAAATATTAAATACTTAAGAGCTTAGTTTTAAAATGAGAGGGCACAAATTTAAGAGAGATTTTCTGTACAAGGCTTTTATGCAGGGTGGTAGGTGCTAAGGGAAGTGGGAGAAACTATATTTGAGATGCATTTTGGCAGTCACTGGACAGGTAAGGAATTAGAGGGATATGGAGCTTACACAGGCAGTGGGACAAGTTTAAATTGGCATCCTAGTTAGGGCACACATCTTGGGCTGAAAAACCTGTTCCTGTGTGGTACTGTAATATGTTCTATACTACCATGGGCACAGTGAAGCAGTGCTGGGTGTGTCCATGGAGAGTTGGGGTTGAGCTGGAGAGTTATTTTCCACCCGCTGCAAATATGATGTGTGGAACAGCAACATAGAGACAAGCCGTTATGAAGCACAGCAATGGGCCCTTCGGCCCACTGCATTCATGCCGACCCCTTCGCCCATCTACTTTGCCCTTTGACCATCTACCTATTTGCCTACATTAGGAACGTATCCTACTATGCCCTGCCTATTTAGGTGCCTGTCTAAAGGCCTCTCAAACATAGCGATTGTGTTTAATTCCCCTCCAACAATTCCATATATCAACCAATCTCTGAGAATAAAAAAGCTCTCCCTTCAATTCTCAGTTAAAACTCGTTGGTCTCTAAACTTATCTCCTCAGGTTTTTGATGCTGCCATCATGGGCACATCATAAAAAGGAAGTAAGGGGAAGCAATAGATCACCATTAGTGTTTAACTGTCATATGTTCTGACAGTGGAGCAAGTCTTACTTGCAGCAGCAAGATAAAGAAATAAGAGAAGTGCAACAAGATAAAGAAACAATAATCAAATACAATCTAAATGTTCTGATGTGTGCTTTCTCAATCTAGATCAAGGAACTTTTTGAGGATTCTCCCTTTCTGGTACCAGATGACTGTGTTAGTATCATGAATGGTACATACGAAGGTTGGTGCCAAAATTCATACTTTTTTGTTTCTCTGCAGCTGAAAACTGTATCTATCCCTGGGGTTTAATGGTAAGCTAATTTCTGCTGAATCAATTGAAATGGAACGAGTATCTAGTGATTCCATGAGGCTGTATACATTTAGTAAAGGGGCCAACAGCAATAGCAACAGCAATACTGCATAATGATATTCACCTGCAAATTTTGTCGTTGTTGAAATTACATCTGATATATTGAGATTTTCCTCCACAATGATCATGAAGCCCGCTTCATCTATTGTCATATTTTTAGCTCGGTGTTGATCTTTACTACATTTATCTTCTGGGAAGCAACTTGCCATGATGTTATTTTAATGACAAATTGGTATAATGGCACTTTCAAGGATTGGACCATGGCCATTTTTTCCCTTGTTCTTTGACATAGTTTAGTTTCTTGTCTTCTCTCTGGAGATGCTGCCTATCCCGCTGAGTTACTCCGGCATTTTTTGTCTATCTTCTGTGTAAACCAGCATCTGCAGTTCCTTCGCAGACAATGCTGTAATTCTTGACGTCCATCTCGACTGCGTACGGTACCACCTAATTTAGTCCGTGATGGTGCAAGTGGTGGTCAGTGATTTTCCGTTGCTGAGGTTGGTTTATGGTTGTACAGGTCGGCTCAAGAATCCGAATGTTGTAGGAAAGTAGCTGTTCCCGAACCTGTTGGTGTAGGACGTCAGACGTCTGTACCTCCCACCTGATAGTTGCGGTCAGAAGAGGGCATGGGCTGGATGGTGGGATCCTCGATGATAGGTGCCACCTTCTTAAGGCAGCACCTCATGTAGATGCTTTCAATGGTGGGGAGGGCTGTGCCTATAATGCATGTCACCATGGTTTAATTGGAAAGCCAAGTGCGTTGACCATATAAAAGCTGTCCTTTTGTTCCCATTGATTGTTTTGATTGCTTTTCGTTTAGAGAAACAGTGCGGAAACAGGCCCTTCTGCCCACCGGATCCGGCCGACCATCGATCCCCGCACATTAACACCATCCTACACCCACTAGGGACAATTCTTGCATTTACCAAGCCAATTAACCTACAAACCTGTACGTCTTTGGAGTGTGGGAGGAAACCGAAGATTTCGGAGAAAACCCACGCGGGTCACGGGGAGTGCGTACAAACTCCGTACAGACAGCGCCCGTAGTCGGGATCAAACCCGGGTCTCCGGCGCTGCATTTGCTGTAAGGCAGCAACTCTACCGTTGCGCCACCGTGACCGCCACTTTGTTTCTGAAAAGGATTTTGGAATGGGCTCCACAAAGTACTGGCTTTGAAATTGGATCTGATGACTGTGTTGGAGCTGTATTTTTTTTTAAATGTATGGTATCATATAGCACAGAAGCTTGAAGGAACGATTCCATTGTCCCACTCTGCAAATTTCCGTGTCTTAACAAATATCCAACACCTCTTGAGAGTGAACAGTTCGAATAGTTCCCACCAACCCTTCTGGCCTACAATCTAGAAAATTAAATTGTGGATGAAATGAAAGGTGATTTTTCCTCTCTTCCCCAATTCCCCACCCCTAACATTTTTGTTGATCACCTTTTTTTGAAATTGTCGGTGTTTGTACCCGGAAAGGAAAATGACCAAAAATTCAGTGGGGCAAGTATCGAAAGAAATCTTCAACAGGATAAAGAATGAACTAAACGCACTTGATAATCATGTTATTTGTTTTATAAGTACCACAGCAAGGTTAACAGCTTGTTCACGGCTCGTAAAATTATGGCTGTGTGAGGAAAGAGTACAGCATTAAGTTTAATGCTAACGTTAACATTTAACATGTGTGTTAAATGTTAACATTTATCATTTGTTAAAATTGTATCCAGGCAATGAACCTAAACATATGACTAAACTGGCTCTATGTTCTTTGATTTGCTTGCTCTTTATAAAACACTTTAACTGAAAATGTTGCTGTTTATGATGATTGTTCCATTTTGTTTTTATATTTGCAGGAATTTTAGCCTGGATCACAATAAACTTCCTGACTGGTACGTTGATCATTTCTTTTATGTTCCTCTCGCCACCATTGAGATATAATAATTTTACTTCTTGGAATTTCTATTTTACAAAATGCTCTAGCTTTTGTTTTTTTCTGCAGCATGTTGAGGTTCACAATTCATTTCCATTTACATACTGTAGCCAGAAATCCATGGAATACTAATCATTCTTGATTTAGCCGTAACAAAAAAATGCAAACCATTGTATTGGCATCTGGCACAGGTGTTGGCAATCTTTCAGCTCTGAGGGCCATGTGATTCTTGTTAAATAATTAATCCCATATAATGATGTAAACTATATATCAAGATACAATAACAGCTTCTTCTTCTTGCGTTTGAGGCAACAGAGGTTGTTATTTCTGCTGCTGTCTTTGTTTGTTCTCGTTCGCCTGACTGAGGTCAGCTGACAATGCTCACCACGGGGAGGTCAACAACATTGGCCCTACGATAACAGCTTTTGAAATACATTTGGACAGGTAGATGGAAGGGGAGGGTTGAATGGGATGCGAGCCAAACATGGGAAAATGGACGAGCTTACTTGAGGCAGCTTGGTCTGAATGGCTGAAGGGCCTGTTTCTGCGCTGTATGATTCTATAAAGTAATACTTTGTTTCTAACTCATAATTCTTGATTCAACTTTGAAATAGGAAGGGCTTTCCGCAGACCAAAACAGGAAAGGTACACTTTAAGCTTTAGAGATGGAAACAGACTCTTCAGCCATCCGAGTCCGCGCCGACCCATAATCACCCCATACGTAGAAACATAGAAAATAGGTGCAGGAGTAGGCCATTCAGCCCTTCGAGCCAGCATCAGCATTCAATATGATCATGGCTGATCGTCCAAAATCAGTACTCTGTTCCCGATTTCTCCCCATATCCCTTGATTCCGTAGGTAGACACAAAATGCTGGAGTAATTCAGCGGCACAGGCAGCATCTCTGGAGAGAAGGAATGGGTAACGTTTCGGGTCGGGACCCTTCTTCAGACTCACTTGATTCCATTAGCCCTATGAGCTATATCTAACTCTCTCTTGAATACATCCAGTGAATTGGCCTCCACTGCCTTCTGTGGCAGAGAATTCTACAGATTCACAACTCTGGCTGAAAATGTTTTTCCTCATCTCAGTCCTAAATGGCCTACCCCTTATCCAGAACCAGGGGCCACAGTTTAAAAAATAAGGGGTAAGCCATTTAGAACGGAAACACTCTTTCACAACACTCTTTCTCACAGAGAGTTGTGAATCTGTGGAATTCTTTGGGGTGGAGGCAGGTTCTCTGGATGCTTTCAAGAGAGAGCTAGAGAGGGCTCTTAAAAATAGCGGAGTCAGGGGATATGGGGAGAAGGCAGGAACGGGGTACTGATTGGGGATGATCAGCCATGATCACATTGAATGGCGGAGCTGGCTCGAAGGCCCAAATCGCCTATTCCTGCACCTATTGTTGATTGTTTATTGTTAAACTGGCTATACACTGGCACTGTACCACACACTAGGGACAATATACAATTTTTACTGAAGCCAATTAACTTAGAAACCTGTACTTCTTTGGAGTATGGGAGGAAACGGGACCTCCCGGAGAAAACCCATACAGTCACAGGGAGAATGTACAAACTCCGTACAGACAGTCAGGATTGAACCGGATCTCTGGCGGCGTAAGCAGCAACTCTACCGCTGTGCCGCTCGGAGAAGAATTATGTATCAATTAGTTAAGTGGGTCTCTCAACAACTTTGCAAAATCATTTGCCGTTTAGTTTTACACCAATAGTGAGGAGGGGTTCATTTGTTCTTGGTCCGTTCAGCCTGTGAGCCAAGTAGCCTCTATTTCCAAAGTATGAGAGTGATGAAAGGAAGGTCTCTAATAGAACACGAATGTGACTTTTTTTACATGCAATTTATAGGTCACTTATACAGTACAAATGAGAGCAGTGTTGGAATCCTGGACCTGGGAGGTGCTTCCACACAGATCACATTCCTTCCTCAAGCTGAGGTACGTAAACTACCAAATACTTGAATCAAGCTGAAGTTGAACGTTGTAACTAATGTTGAATAACATCCCTTTCCCCACCCCATTTCTTTAAAAAAAAAATCCGCCTCTTTCTCTATCATGTATCATCAGGGTGCGGGGGAAGAACATACCTGATGTGAAGCACATTTGCAGTTACTGAAATGTATAGCACATGCAATTTAATGGCCAGCAGACATCACTGGTACAATAGAAAATCAAGCAAGCTATTTACCCCTAGAGTCTCTTGCCTTGTCAATAAAATTGCATTTGATTGGTGACCTAACTCCATTTACCTGGCTTTGCCTTAGCTTCCTTGATGCCCGCTTAACCAAAGATAATAAAAAATCTGAGAATAGTAAGCAACTTGCAGAAGAAAATTATGGAATTGTACCTCGATCTACGTATTTCCTGATATCGCTCTTGGGACGGCACGGTGGCGCAGCGGTAGAGTTGCTGCCTTACAGCGCTGGCAGCGCCGGAGACCCGGGTTCGATCCCAACCACGGGTGCTGTCTGTACAGAGTTTGTACGTTCTCCACGTGACCTGCGTTGGTTTTCTCCGAGATCTTTGGTTTCCTCCCACACTCCAAAGATGTACAGGTTTGTAGGTTAATTGGCTTGGTGTATGAGTAAAAAAGTGTCCCAAGTATGTGTCGGATAGTGTTAATGTGCGGGTATTGCAGGTCGGTGTGGACTCGGTGTGCCGAAGGGCCTGTTTCCGCGCTGTATCTCTAAACGTAACTAAACAAAATTAAATGCTTGGTCCTGATTTTTAGGTGATTTCCTTTGGTCCTAGACTTTCTAGTTAGTGGAAATGGCTTCTTTGTATTACTCTGCCAGTCTTCTCTCTGGCTACCCTGTTGTTTATCTTTTAATATCCTGACACCTTCCAAATGTAACCTTTTGTTATCCTGGTATCTTTTCTGATAAATCCAATGCAACGTTACTCATAAGATCAAAAAATCCTTCCGAAGATGCATTGTTCATGGTGTCAACCAACCACTGCTTTGAAATCCTTCATATATATTTGATTACTTCTATTCCCATGTATTCTGGTCCTCCATATATTATATATTATTGACTGACACACCATTAAACTTCTTGTTTAAGAAGAAACTGTAGATGCTGGAAAATCGAAGGTAGACAAAAATGCTGGAGAAACTCAACGGGACAAGCAGCATCTATGGAGCGAAGGAAATAGGCGATGTTTCGGGTTAAGACCCTTCTTGTTTATTCTTCTTGATTATTAAGCTTCTTGATTATTTTCTATACCTGCCCATAATTAATTAAATGTCTTTACTTACTTGGACATCCAATACATTATGAAAAATATTATTTTCTCATGGATATGCTTTTGACGTGGATAAGCTTTTCCCATTGAGGGTAAGGAAGATTCAAACAAGAGGACATGACATGAGAATTAAGGGACAGAAGTTTAGGGGTAACGTGAGGGGGAACTTCTTTACTCAGAGGGTGGTGGCTGTGTGGAATGAGCTTCCAGCAGAGGTGGTGGAGGCAGGATCGATTTTAACATTTAAAAGTAAAGTGGATAGGTATATGGACGTGAAGGGAATGGAGGGGTATGGTCTGAGTGCAGGTAGATGGGACTAGGGGAAAACAAATGGTCGGCACGGACTGGAAGGGCCGAGAGGGCCTGTCTCCGTGCTGTAATTGTTATATGGTTATTTTCTCATGGATATCAAAAATAGATGATCTCTTTGGATATCATCCTTCTACAAAGGTTATGCTTCACCCTGTTCTATTGACCAGGCTTTATACTTACCCTCACAGAGCAGCAAATACACTGATTATGTTAAATGGATTCAAGTTTTCGTTTCGTCATTCAATATCTCAAATGGGCACCCATTACTCCCAACATTATTGGTACGACCAATTCCATTCTGATCCTGCACCTACCTATCAGCTTTGACTTGGGTCTCCAGCAAGCTGACCAAATATTCCTTACCCTTCCACATGTCATGTTTCCAATTTCCACTTCAGCTCGAAGATAGACACAAAATGCTGGAGTAACTCAGCGGGACAGGCAGCATCTCTGAATAGAAGGAATGGGTAACATTTCGAGTCGAGACTCATCTTCAGACGCTTCAGCTCAAGGATTCAAGAGATTGAAGTTAGAAACGCCGGTCGTAGATTTACTCTTCCAATCAACCTCACTCTGAATTGGCACCCACATTCTGTTGTCCATATAGTCAACCCAATCTGCTATTTTAAACTGCAGTTTATACCGATAGTTTTATGCAATTAAAGACAAATAGTTAAAAGTATTTACTGTGGCTGAACTGGAAGACGTGCCATGATATTATCTAGTTCCACTTTGACAGAGCAGATGGTGAAATAAGATTTCTGTCAGCTTTCTCTCAGGAGTGCACTAAAGATCAACCTAAATTTGATACTTAATGTTCTAGTGACCTTAAGGCCACATCGGTCTCAGTCTGAGATGTCAATGCTACCAATTCAGATAGACATCTAGATCAGCATGGATGAGTTGGGCGGGAGAACCTGTTTCCATGTCAAGTAGGAAGGAGCTGCAGATGCTGGTTTAAACCCAAGATATTCACAAAAACCTGGAGTAACTCAGCGGTTCAAGCAGAATATCTGGAGAAAAGGAATAGGTGACATTTCGGGTCGAGATCCGAAACGTCACCTATTCCTTTTCTCCAGAGATGCCTTCTGACCCGCTAAGTTACTCCAGCTTTTTGTGTCTATCTTCCATTTAGTATAGCTCTATGACTCTCACTTAACCCACTAGAAAGCATTATTTCATTTACCTTCATGTTCGTAAGTCCTAGGAGCAGAATTAGGCCATTTGGCCCGTCAAGTCTAGTCCGCCATTCAATCGTGGCTGATCTCTTTCCCTTTTAACCCCATTCTCCTACCTCAGATTTATTAGATGAAGGAATTAACAGAAAGGCAGAATCAAGCAATTTAATATCATATTTATATAATATAATTTTAAATATAGAAACACCAACGACAGAGGCACTTAGAAGGGACTGGGAACAAGAATTATTGATAAAAATTCCGAAAGACAGATGGGGAAAAAAACTATTATATGTACATAAATGTTCGATTAATGTTAGGCATAACTTAATTCAATTTAAAATTTTACATAAATTATATTACTCGAAAACTAGACTGAATAAAATATTTCCAAACGTTTCCCCCATTTGTGACAAATGTCTAACTCAAAATGCCACTATAGCACATTCCTTTGTCTCCTGTACAAATCTTCATAAATTTTGGAATGAAATCTTTGGAACGTTTACAAAACTATTTAACACAAAATGGAACCCCAATACAGAACTGGTTATCTTCGGATCAATGGAAGAGGGACGTAAGCTAACTACATTCCAAGATTCTCTCTTTAATTATGGTTTAATAACAGCAAAAAAACTTATACTTAGATTTTGGAAAAACGCATCCATGCCAACGTTTAAAATGTGGATTTCAAATATGTCGGAAACGCTACATCTTGAAGAAATGAGATTCCTCCTACTAGGCAAAGTAGACCAATTCTTAAAGATTTTATCGACTTCTTACAAGCATATGGTGCAACATAACATAACCTTAGAAATTAAATGGTTCAGAACTAGGTGACAGGCGGGTAATGATATTAAATAGGTATATCTCTCCTAATTTATTTTTCTTTTTTTCTCTCTTATTTTTCAATCTCTTTAGCTTCTTATTTCTTCTTTCTGTCTCTCTCGCTATTCGTTTCTTCTCTCTATCTCCACACTCTCTATTTTCTTCTTTCTTTCACTGTTCTTTTATTTTTTAATTAAAAATAAGTTGTACAAGAATTCTAATGTGTCTGTATACATCAGGTACTTAGGTACCACATTACTGTACTTCTAAAAATAAATAAATAAATAAATAAATTTAAAAAATAAATTAAACCCATTCTCCTGCCTTCTCCCCATAACGCCTGACACCTGTACTAATCAAGCCTCTTGTGAAAAGATTCCTCTCATGATTCCAAGTTGTAATAGCTTCTTTCAAAGCCACATTAACTCCACGTTTACAGGCTAAGGAACAAATCTTGTAATATTTTTATTTCCCTTCTTGTGACTCTCCAGCATGCATTTGTTTCAAACCTAGTATCGGGCACCACCCTGGTGGATGCGAGCTCACATTGGAAAATTCTGTTCTAACACACATTCACTGTAAATTGTCGGGTCTTGCTGAAATAGCATACAACCCAAAGTACTGAGAAAGTAACATTAACTTAACATGGCAATTTACATAGGCGGCACAGTGGCGCAGCGGTAGATTTGCTGCCTAACAACGCTTGCAGCGCCGGAGACGCGGGTTCGATCCCGACTACTGGTGCTGTCTGTACACAGTTTGTACATTCCCCCCGTGACCTGCGTTGCGGGTTTTCCCTGAGATCTTCGGTTTCCTCCCACACTCTAAATACGTACAGGTTTGTAGGTAAACTGGCTTGGTAAATGTAAAAATTGTCCCTCGTGTGTGTAGGATAGTGCTAATATGCCGGAGGGCCTGTTTCCGCTCTGTATCTCTAAAACTAAACTAAACTAAAACATGTGGTTCTTCTTTTTCAATCTTGCAGAGTACACTTCACGCTGCCCCTGAAGACTATATCAGTTCCTTTGAAATGTTTAACAATTCCTACAAGCTCTACAGCCACAGGTCTGACTCTTAATACCAACCTTTTAATAGTCCTTACTGCAAATATACCATTAATGATTATTTAGTGTTAAGTACACTATATTTGTAGAAGAAAATTGAATTCTGAGTTTCTAATTCATGGCAAATTCAATATTTTTTGTTCAGTAATCTATTTCAAGGTTTATTGAGTGGAATTGTCTGATATGTCACATCTTTGAATTTAATTCAATGCTTATTCGTCAAGGTAAAAGATTTATTCAAGGTGTTAATTCATGAGAACAGTGCTGTTGGTGTAGTCCGTGTAGATTTCTAACAAAGATTGCAGGCTGATCCAAGGGAGAATGACAAATTGGATCTAAAACTTGCTGCGGCGGGAAGCAAAACAAAGAAATGACTATTCCATCAATCTTCGATTTTTCCAACATCTGCAGTTCCTTCTTAAACAAATGGTTATTGTGTGCTTTTATGACTAGAAGACTATTTCCAGTGGAGTTGCACTGGGCTCAGTACTCCGTATGTAGCTTTTTGTAATGCATGTTCGTGATCTAGTCCCGAATGTAGGAAACATGAAAACGTTTGCAAATGATACAAACATTGGCCATGTGGTTAACAACGAGAAAAGCAGGAAGATGCTATAAGATCACCCCTCATCCTCCGACGCTCCAAGGAGTAAATTAGTGAGTGTAAGCTGGGAGTCTGGCTGTGAGAATGTTGGACTGGTCAGGTCTGGAGTTAATGTGTAGGAAAGAACTGCAGGTGCTGGTTTACACCAAAGATAGACACAAAATGCTGGAGTAACTCAGCAAGACTGGCAGCATCTCTGGAGAGAAGGAATGGGTGACGTTTCAAGTTGAGGTCCTTCTGCAGATTAGGGGTCAGGGGAGAGGGAGTCTCGCGATATGGAAGGGTAAGGTGTGAAAACGACAGATCAAAGTTGGTCTGGTCAGTGGAGCAGAAGCACCGCAAGTGAAGTTAATCCTGAGAAATTTAAGAGGGAAATGAGTGTTCAGTAATACAACAAAAGATTTGAATAAATGAGTAGATTGAGCGTGCGGATGAAGAGAAGGACTGTGAAGCGTGCGTCCACTGATCCTTAACGATAGCAGCAGGAGTCAATAAAGTAGTGAATGGTACACGGGCTGCTATCCTTTAATGACCAAGGCATTAAAAGCAGAAGGCAGACAAAAGTGCTGGAGAAACTCAGCGGGTGCAGCAGCATCTATGGAACGAAGGAAATAGGCAACGTTTCGGGCCGAAACCCTTCTTCAGACTGATGTAGGGTGGGGGGGGGGGGAGAAGAAAGGAGAAAGGAAGAGGAGGAGCCAGAGGGCTGAGGGAAAGCTGAGAAGCTGAGAAGGGGAGGAGACAGCAAGGGCTACTGGAAATTGGAGAAGTCAATGTTTATGCCGCGAGGGTGCAAACTGCCCAAGCGGAATATGAGGTGTTGGTCCTCCAATTTCCGGTGTCTCCAATTGCTGTCTCTTAGACCAAAGAAAGTTTGAGGGGAACAGATAAAGTGTCCAATTAACACTGGCTAAGCAAATACGTTTCTTCATCTCTCTGACGATTACTTTGCCACCCACCCTGCCTATGGTAATTCCTCTGTCTCCACCGCATCTGCCCACAAGTTAAGGGTTTCCACACCAGGACTTCTGAGGTACTTTTTTTTGCAGTAAATGCGGTTCGCAGCCCTCTGTTGTGGATGGAGCTCTCACCTGTGTTGCCTCAATTCCGGTAGTTCTGCTCAAGCTTCCCCTCCACCAGTCTGAAGAAGGGTCCCATAGTCTGTCCATTCCCTCCACCAACCCGCTGAGTTCCTCCAGCACTTTGTTTCTTTGCTGAAGAATCCAGCATGTGCAGTGTCTCTTATCTCTGTATTTCTGCCCCTACGTTTTGGCCCCAATACACATTGACTAGCAGGTTTTAATTATCACCATCCCTTGAAGTTCCAAATCCATCTTGAGGTCTTGCCCCATCCACCATTTGCCTTTGCATCCAGGGATATTTTGTTTGCACAAATCACCATCCCATTTTACACCAGGGATTGAACACTGGAGTTTCCTGCCAGCAAGCTCTTTTCCATACAATAGGGTGGGTTTATTTGTTAAGCCTCTTGTTGGGGGCACCATCGGTTCACTTACAGTTAGACTGCTAAAGTACGACCAGGTTAATTGCTCCTTCCCGACATGTACACATTTAAACCTCTGTTTTTAGCTCTCAGATATTTAATGCAGACAGCATTTTGAAAGACAATGTTTTTATTTGCTTTTGTCCTGAGATAACATTGTATGTTTGACCAGCTTTGGCCTCCTAATTTGAGGAAGGACATTCTTGCTATTGAGGAAGTGCAGAGTAGGTTCACGAGGTTAATTCCCGGGATGGCAGGTCTGTCAAATGATGAAAGAATGGAGAAACTGGGCTTGTATTCACTAGAATTTAGAAGGATGAGAGGGGATCTTATAGAAACATATAAAATTATTAAGCGATTGGACACGTTAGATGCCGGAAGCATTTTCTTGATGTTGGGGGAGTCCAGAACCAGGGGCCACAGTTTAAGATTAAGGGGTAGGCCATTTAGAACTGAGATGAGGGAAAACTTTTTTCACGCAGAGTTGTGAATTTGTGGAGTACTTTGCAGTGGAATCCGATTCACTACATGCATTCAAAAGAGAGTTAGATAGAGCTCTTAGGGCTAGCGGAATCAAGGGGTATAGGGAGAAGGCAGGAACGGGGTACTGATTGTGGATAATCGGCCATGATCACATTGAATGGCGGTGCTGGCTCGAAGGGCCGAATGGCCTACTCCTGCACCTATTGTCTATGTATCTATACGTAATGTTTCTTTAAGTAGGAACTATTTTGTCGCTCTCAATAATCTTTAAGATTTTGCAAAAGATTCTGACGTTTTCTAAATTCTTGACTAATAGTTACTTGGGCCTTGGATTGAAAGTAGCAAGGCAGGCCATACTGGGAGCATTGGAAGCAAAAGGTAAGCACTGTCTCATTTTGAATGTTAAAGATTTTTTAACTGTACTAATGAAATACATCAGACTTCTGCCGTGGATTAATTGTCTTTGAACAGGGTTCTGGAGAAGAGATTATACACTTCCTGATAACGTGCAGGCTCCCAGTGGTCTAGAATTTGAACCCAGAGAAGAACCCTTGCTTTGGAGACAATACAACGACTGCGGGACAGTTGCTTAAATATCATGTAATGAATATAACAAAGCCAAAACCAGGCAGGTCTTGATCATGGGCACACAAAATGCTGGAGAAACTCAGCCGGTGCAGCAGCATCTATGGAGCGAAGGAGATAGGCAACGTTTCGGGCCGAAACCCTTCTTCAGACTGATGGGGGATGGGGGGAGGCGGGGGGGGGGTGAAAGGAAAAAGGAGGAGGAGGAGCCCGAGGGCTGAGGGAGAGGTAGGAAGGGGAGGAGACAACGAGGGTTAACAGAATTGAGAGAATTCGATGTTCATGCCAAGAGGATGCAGACTCCCCAAGCGGAATATGAAGGTCTTGATCATGTTCATCACAAGAATTGTTTCCTCATCCCCCTACCCATCAGGAGGGAAGTGAATCTGCAATAAAAGGAGAGATAAGGCGGCCCCGCACAGTGTCAGAACGGGAGAGTTGCTGCCTTACAGCACCAGAGACCCTGGCTCCATCCGGACTACGGGTGCCGTCTGTACGGAGTTTGTATGTTCTCCCCATGGCCTGCTTGGGTTTTCTCCGGGAGCTCTGGTTTCCTTGCCCACAATCCTAAGAATTACATGTTTGTCAGCTAATTGGCTTTGTTAAAGATTGTAAATTGTCCCTAGTGTGCCGGTTAGTGTTAGTGTGCGGGGATCGCTGGTCTGCGCGGACTTGGTGGGCAGAAGGGTCTGTTTCCCGCGGCATCTCCACACAAAAGGCGGGACTGTGAGGGAAGAAATAGTGCGTCATTTGCACATGGTGATCAATAAGAAGAGACCCACACTTTAACATGGAGGCTTTTAAATCTGCGACATCTTCACGACGTATCTTTCATCTCTTTTAAGTTATATTGTTCTGAAAGCTGTTCTTCCCCTCAGCAGATGCGAGCAAAAGATACAGAAGTTCATGTTTACCACCGTTCCTGAAGGCTGAATGGAAATTCAGTGGTGTCAACTATAAGTTTGGTGGAATTAAGGATGGTAAGGAACGCTTAACCTGTCAACTCTTGAGTGGAGAAAAAAACTGTACTATGTGTGGAAAAATTAAACCTCCCTCTTACTTAGGCAGCCTGCGTTAATAGAATCATGTTTGTAATCGCCAGGAAGCGAGCGGGCAAGATCATCTCTGACCCCTCTCACCCTGGCCACAAACTCTTTGAATCACTTCCCTCTGGAAGGCGACTCCGGACTGTCAAAGCTGCCACAGCCAGACATAAAAACAAGTTTTATCCACGAGTAGTTGCTCTACTCAACAGCCAAAAATCTGTAGCCTCCCTTTGATCTGGTATTTTGTTGGTTCACATGCTTGATCAATGGTGTTTTATCATTCATGTTTTAGTCTTATTAATGTTTAGAGTTTTCTGAGTATTCGTAACTGTCACTGTATGTCATGTTGTTACTTGTGGGCGGAGCACCAAGGCAAATTCCTTGTATGTGAATACTTGACCAATAAACTTACTTACTTTTAGTTCCCTCCAGCTACGAATCCTGCTACAAGGAAGTCATTAAGGTGATACGGAAGAAACTCGATCAGCAAGATGAAATCAAAAAACGTTGTTTTTATGCCTTCTCCTATTACTACGATCGAGCAGTGGATGCGGGAATAATTGGTGAGTGAGGGAAACGTTTTCTTAGTCCTTCTGCACAGTCTTTAGAAACCCGTGTTGATGATCTTTTTGTTTTGTTTTAGATCACAAAAAAGGCGGTGTAATACTTGTGAAGGATTTTGAATTAAAAGCAGAGGAAGGTAACCATATTTAATCTCTGAATTTGGAATATTCTTTAATAGCCTGATAAGTGTCCCAACCTGAAACATTGGCTAGAGCGTGCTCCAGGGATGTTGCCTGACCGACTGAATTACTCCAGCACTTTGTGTTTTATTCTTTGGTAGTACGTTACGCAGAAGGTTTGCAATCTGGCACCTTACAGCCCATGCTGGCAAAGAATAAGACAAGATGGGTTGAAGGGCCTGTTTCTGTCCTGTATGACTCTGTGTTCATTACTCCCAAGTATGACAAAAGTGATAGGAGTAGAATTAAGTTAATCGGCCCATCAACGAGATTGATCCCTGGAATGCGGGACTGTCATATGAGGAAAGATTGAAAAGACTAGGCTTGTATTCACTGGTGTTTAGAAGGATGAGGGGGAATCTTATAAAAACATATAAAATTATAAAAGGGCTGGACAAGCTAGATGCAGGAACAATGTTCCCAATGTGGGGTGAGTCCAGAACCAGGGGCCACAGACTTAGAATAAAGGGGAGGTCATTTAAGACTGAGGAGAGAAAAAACGTTTTCACCCAGAGAGTTGTGAATTTATGGAATTCCCTGCCACAGAGGGCAGTGGAGGCCAAGTCACTGGATGGATTTAAGAGAGAGTTAGATAGAACTCTAGGGGCTAGTGGTGTCAAGGGATATGGGGAGAAGGCAGGCACGGGTTATTGATAGGGGGCGATCAGCCATGATCACAATGAATGGCGGTGCTGGCTCGAGGGGCCGAATGGCCTCCTCCTGTACCCATTTTCTATGTTTCTTAAGTCTACACCATTCAATCATGGCTGATCCATCTCTCCCTCCTAACCCCATTCTCCTGCATTCTCCCCACCTCTCTGACACCTGTACTATTCAAAAATCTATCTATGTCTTAAAAATATCCACTGACTTGGCCTCTACAGCCTTCTGTGGCAAAGAATTCCATGGATTCACCACCCTCTGACTAAATGAATTTCTCATCTCCTTCCTAAAAGAATATCCATTAATTCTGAGGCTATGACCTCTTGTCCAAGACTCTCCCACTAGTGGAAACATCCTCTCCACACCCACTCTAGCCAAACCTTTCACTATTCGGTAAGTTTCAATGAGGTCCCCCTTCATTCTTATAAACTCCTGCGAGTACAGGCCCAGTGCAGACTAACGCTCATCATAGATTAACCTACTCATTCCTGAGATATAGTGCAGGTAGACAGGAAATGCTGGAGTAATTCAACGGGTCAGACAGCATCTCTGGAGGAAAAGGATGGGTGATGTTTCGGGTCGAGGCCCGTAGTACATTTGATTACAGGGGAAGTAAACAAAGCAATGAATTTGGACATTTTAAAGATATAGAGGAACATAAGGCGAGAGTCCATGTGCACAGACCCCTTAAGATAGATCTCGGGTTTCATGGTGAACGTATGTATAGTAGCAGTGTTTAAGAGGCATGTAAGACATGCGCGTGAACAGGTAAAAAGAGAGGTGAGATGTAATAGGGTCATTGTTGTATCTGTAGAGGGCTTGGTAAAACCAACTCTAAAGGGCCTGTCCCACTTAGGCGATTCTTTAGGCAACTGCCGGCGACTAGGCTGTCGCCGGGGTGTCGCCTGTATGGTCGCGAGTCGTCTCTTCAGTCGCCCAAAGAGTCTTAGCGTTTTTTTGGTCACCGCTGGATTTTGAAATGTTCAAAACTTTTCGGCGACTGTGGGCCTGTCCTAGCTTGTCTTCTCCCAACGTAGGTGCTGTCGTAGGTTGTCGCCAGGATGACGAAAGGTTGCCGCTGGTGCCGACTTCGGTGAATTCCATTATCGTAGTCGCCTAAAAAAAAATCACCTAGT
This sequence comes from Okamejei kenojei, assembly GCA_035221665.1. Lineage (NCBI taxonomy): Eukaryota > Metazoa > Chordata > Chondrichthyes > Rajiformes > Rajidae > Okamejei > Okamejei kenojei. The sequence goes on along the minus strand of CM069139.1, from coordinate 12,530,511 downwards.
GGGACAGGCCCTTTACATACTGTGGAGAGTTTTGGACTCCACATTTAGGGGTGGGAAGTGTTTGTTTTGACAGCACAGATAGTACATTGGACTGGCGCCTGGGATGAAGGGTGGTTGAGCAGGTTACGTCAATATTTGCTAAAGCTTAGAAAATGCAAAGCAAACTTTTTGAAACGTTTAGTATCCGAGGGAACTTGCCAAGGAGAATGCTGAATTCTCTTTCTGATGGACTTAACATAAGAAGACAGATTTTCTGAATAATAAGTGCCTATTCAAGACGAAGGTGCATATTTTCTCAGTGTGAAACTTTTGAATAGTCTATTTCAGAGCTATAGAGGCTGACTCATTAGAAAATTAAAGGCTAAAGTAGGCAGATGTTTCATGCGACGGGAGACTAGGGTTACAAGGAACAGGCAAGAAAATGTAGAGGCCATGATCAGAGAAGCGCAACTTCTATTGAATGGTATTGATCATTTTGTATTGAAAATCAAACTAATTTGAGGGTAAAGGGCCTGTCCCACTGTACGAGCTAATTCAAGAGTTCTCCCGAGTTTCCCCTGATTCGAACTCGGAGAATTACGGTAATAGCCGCTCGTAGGTACTCGGGGCTCTCGTGGACATTTTTCATGTTGAAAAATCTTCATGAGTCTTCACGAGCTTACTGCGTTTCCCGAGTACCTGCCGTTAGCATTACGAGCCGCTAAGAGACATCCCGAGCTCCGACATACCCGCTACGTACATTCTACGGGCTTACCACGGGTTTGATTTTTTTTTTAAACTCGGGAGAGCTCTTGAATTACCTCGTACAGTGGGACAGGCCCTTAACTCCACAAAAAACTTGAAACATTGCATTTGATGATTTGGAAATATTAGGCAACCTTTGCTTTTCACCTATTCTGCACGGATATTGAAGAGATGTAGGTAGTAGAAGGTACAACAATCAGGAAACAACTGCGTGCTTGTTTCTAGGATTTTGATTCTAGGATCCTACGAAACATGCAGAACAGTGAAAGGCTTGGATAGCATGGATGTGGTGAGGATGTTTTCACTCGTGGGAGTGTCTAGGGCTAGAGGTTATAGCCTGAGAATTAAAGGACGTTCTTTTAGGAAGGAGACGAAGGAGGAATTTCTTTAGTCAAAGTGTGTGAATCTGTGGGATTCTTTGCCATAGCAGGCTGTGGAGACCAAGTCAGTGGATATATTTAAGGCAGAGGTGGATAGATTCTCGATTAGTATGGGTGTCAGAGGTTACGGGGAGAAGGCAGGAGAATGGGGTTGGGAGGGAAATATAGGCAGAGTACACGATGGGGTGAATGGCCTAATTCTGCTCCGATCACATGAACATATGAGAAAGCCAGTCAATGGACATGAAGAGAAGGGATATGCTGTTAGAAAGGATATACATTTGGTTTAAGAGATGAGGTACACGCTGGCCAGTTGGACGTAATGGTCCTCTTTCATTGTTTACATTGTACGTTACAATGAAAATGTAGTGACATGCTGTGATATTTTATGTGTAGTCACTCTGAAGGATCTCAAGCAAAAGTGAATCTTGCTAACGTACGATCTTTGTTATGATCCCATTATATTGCAGTATGCGAAGACCTCAATGAGGTAACAACAGGCAGTCCTTTCCTATGCATGGACCTAACATATATCACTATCTTACTCAAGGAAGGGTTTGGATTCAACGATGACACAAAACTCCACGTAAGTGTAGCACTTACTTTGGTTTTCTTCATAGACAATAGGTGCAGGAGTAGGCCATTCGGCCCTTCGAGCCAGCACCGCCATTCAATGTGATCATGGCTGATCATCCCCAATCAGTACCCCGTTCCTGTCTTCTCCCCATATCCCCTGACTCCGCTATTTTTAAGAGCCCTATCTAGCTCTCTCTTGAAAACATCCAGAGAACCTGCCTCCACCGCCCTCTGAGGCAGAGAATTCCACAGACTCACCACTCACTGTGAGAAAAAGTGTTTCCTCGTCTCTGTTCTAAATGGCTTACTCCTTATTCTTAAACTGTGGCCCCTGGTTCTGGACTCCCCCAACATCAGGAACATGTTTCCTGCCTCTAGCGTGTCCAAGCCCTTAACAATCTTATATGTTTCAATGAGATCCCCTCTCATCCTTCTAAACCCCAGAGTGTACAAGCCCAACGGCTCCATTCTCTCAGCATAGGACAGTCCCGCCATCCCGGGAATTAACCTTGTAAACCTACGCTGCATTCCCTCAATAGCAAGAATGTCCTTCCTCAAATTAGGGGACCAAAACTGCACACAATACTCCAGGTGTGGTCTCACTAGGGCTGTGTACAACTGCAGAAGGACCTCTTTGCTCCCTATATTCGATTCCTCTTGTTATATTATGTTTTAGTCAATGCAAGAGAGTTATCGAATGTTACAGAGAGGTTTATTTTGCTGTACACAATAGGGACAATTTACAGAAGCCAATTGACCTACAAACCGGCACGTCTTTGGAATGTGGGAGGAAACCGGAGCCCTGGAGAAAACCCACGCATTCACAGCGAGAAGGTGCAAATGCCCTACAGACAGCACTCGTAGTCAGGATCGAATCTGTGTCTCTGATGCTGTAAGGCAACAACTCTACCACTGTGCCACCTTTGCAGGGCTTCATGTATACTTAAACGAAATGGAAGTCAGCCTGTAAATTTCAATATAGAATTTAGTTCACATGAAACTGTTGGTTTTCTAAAGGAAGAACCAATTGATGGCAGCTCTCTCTTTTCAATTTTGCCCCAAGTGCAGCTAATTGAAAAGAAAGAGCCAACTTTGGGGTGGCACAGTGGCGCAGCGGTAGAGTTACTGCCTTACAGGGCCAGAGTCCCAGCTAAAATCCTGACGACGCGTGCTGACTGTACGAAGTTTGCACGTTCTCCCCGTGACCAACGTGGGATTTCTCCAGGATCTCCAGTTTCCTCCCACACTCCAAAGACAAACAGGGTTGTAGGTTAATAGGCTTGGTATAATTGTAAATTGTCCCTAGTGTGTGTAGGATAGTGTTAGTGTGCGGGGATCGCTGGTCGGCACGGACTCAGTGCTTCAAAGGTCCTGTTTCCCCTCTTTATCTCCAAACTAAATTGTTCCATAAGCTCTCACTCAGAGGATAATAGGTATATGGGAGAAACTATATACCATAACGGCACTTAAAAGATAGGGGTGGGAGATTGCAACCTTCACGTGGTCCGCCCGGTTTCGACGAATGCAATCAACCCGGCGTGCACAATCAAACAAGATCAAATAGAACAAGTTGTCCTACAACTTTAGGCTGTGCACGCCATACGCAAGAAGAAGAAAGACATTTGGACAGGTCTATGGATAGGAAAACGTTTAGAGGGATCTGCGCAGGTGAGACTAGAGTAGATGGGCAACTCTCGTCAGTATGAACAAGTTGGGCCGAAGGGCCTATTTCCGTGCTGTTATGAATGGAGGTTTATGCTGTGATTACATCCTCATCCTTTGCTATTATTATCAGCTGACCAAGAAAGTGAATGATATTGAGACCAGCTGGGCCCTGGGAGCAGCGTTCCAATTCATTCAGTCACTGAAGACAGCACCCTGAATTGAAGAAAATTCTTATTAATGCCATATTTCTGGAGCTACTGATGCACATAATTGTCTTGCTTCTTGAAAGCGGTTTACACTTGCCAGGCCACGGGGGAAGTAATTACGATTGCACTCACTGAAAATAACCCAGCGGAGAGGATTCTCTTGGCTATGTCGCCCCCCCCCCCCCATCGATTCATAAGGAAGATGTGGGATAAAAGGTTATTTTTCATCACCCATCGAAAATGATTGGAAAATATAAAAGCACAGAAGTTCATTGACTTCGAAAAACAACAGGTGATACGCATGGATACCCTGCCCCAAAATACTACTTTGTGATCATTTATTCAAAACTCTGCTCTCGTATTGTATTTCAGGAACAAACTTTGAGTTTTCAGTAAAGAAAATAATAGTAATACTCCGACAGGAAACCAAGAAAATGAAGCTGTGTTCCTTTGATGGTCAAAAATGGCATTGACACCAAACCTGATCAAATCTAAATATTTTTTTCGAAAAAAGCTCCTTCTTTAATGTTTTTAATCGTTTAAAATGTTAAAGGCTCTCGAACCAGTTTTGGCTCTCTCCCAGCAGATGAAAGGATTGCAGAGGGAGAGGCTTAATTTACCTGTGGAGAATAGGAGTACCAGGCTTAACTTTACCTGTGAACAATAGGAGAATGCTGCCCTATCGGTCTTGGATGTTTACTAACAATATTAATTTGCTGCCCAGAATTTAATGCAAGCTCCACACTTGCGCGTTTCGGTCTGCCTCGGGAGAGAAGGGCTGAGGAAAGGCAGAGAAGAATAGGATTGGGGATGGAATCTCCCTTCCTCTGATATCATCAATATTGATATTGATCGTAGCTCTACATGACCTATCAGTCGACCTCTTGAATTTCATGCAAGGTACAAAATGGAGTTCCCTGGGTACATGGAGGGTGCAATATCCAGCCTTAATTAGACCAAACCTACACATTGACTCGTGCAATAAACAATACCACTAATTTTTATTTTGAGCTCTCCGGTTTGTGATTCTATAACAAACAACGACACTGGAAAGAGCAAATCGTCTTTTACGGCCACATGGCAAGTGAACTGTTTCTTTGCCCTTTGAATGAGAGTTCATCCATTTAATTTATAATCTAGTGGGAGATAAGTTCTTGAACACACCCCTCTACATAGCACCGTGCCTCTTAGGTTTAAAACTAATCTGTTTACAACTAAAGGTCCTGTCCCACTTTCACGACCCTTTTTTACTCATGGACATTTTTCATCATTAGAAAAAATGCCCCGACCTACTTGATGCCACGAGTACCTACGACTCGCATCACGCCCTCCTACGACCTCGTGACAACCTTGCTGCGAGTCTGAGTCAAGGGCAAACTCAGCAGAGGTCGTGAATTAGTTCGTGAAAGTGGGACAGGCCCTTAAGTACGGCTCAGTTCTAGAAATCATTTGATTGCAGAAACAAATGACAGCTATTATACAAATTTCTTGCAACTGAACCTGATCTCTAAATCCCCCAAAATTTCTGAATTCATTCTCGCTCCTGTGAAACAAAATACTTATTTTTTAAATAATGTGTATTGCACTTAACTTTGGCTGTAATTAGTATTTTGTACAAAAATTCACTTGTAATTATTGCAAATTTTAAAAGAAAGTAACTTGAGTCATGTAAATTCAGTTATTATTGAATGTTTTGTATCAAAATTCAATTTTTTTAATTAAAGAACAGTTAATAGTGTGTGGCTGCTTGTGGTCTCAATTACTGTCAAGCTGCAAGAATCGAGTCAAGAGTTATCCAGCACACACAGTCCCTTCAGCCCAATTCATCCATTTCAACTGAGAGGCGTATTTGAGCTAGTTTCAATTGCCTCCGTTTGCTCCACATCCTTCTCAACCTTTCCTACCGACTGTCTTTTGAACATGAATGTACCCAGCTCCATTACGTTCTCTGGCAGCTCCTCAGTTCAGTTTAGTTTATTGTCACGTGTACAGTGAAAAACATTTGTTGCGTGCTATCTTGTCAGCAGAAAGACAATACATGATTATAATTGAGCCAGTTACAGTGTACATATGGGAATAACGTTTAGTGCAGGGTAACATCCGATCAAAGATAATCCGAGGGTCACCAAAGAGGTAGATAGTAGTTCAGGACTGCTCTCTGGTTGTGGTAGGATGATTCAGTTGCCTGATATCAGCTGGGAAGAAACTGTCCCTGAATCTGGACTTCCATGTATCCACCATTATCTGTGTGGGAAAACTTGCCATTCAAGACCACATTAAATCTTTCCCCATTTACCCGAAATCTACACCTTCTGGTATTAGACTCCGCTACACTGGGGAAAAAGACTGACCATTAACCTTGGACAAAAATGCTGGAGAAACTCAGCGGGTGAGGCAGCATCTATGGAGTGAAGGAATAGGTGACATTTCGGGTCGGAACCCTTCTTCAGACTGATGTGGACTACACTTCTTCCCACCCTCCTTCCTGTAAGGACTCTATCCCCTATTCCCAATTCCTCCATTTGCACCGTATCTGCACCCAGGATGAGATGTTCCAAACCAGGTCATCGGAGATGTCCTCATTCTTTAGGGAACGAGGGTTCCCCTCAACTATAGATGAGGCTCTCACTCCCCATCCCCCCCACTCGTAACAAGGACAGACTCCCCCTTGTCCTCACCTTCCACCCTACTAGCCGCCACATACAACAGATAATCCTCCGACATTTTCGGCACCTCCTATGGGATCCCACCAGTGGCCACATCATCCCATCTCCTTCGCTTTCCGCAGAGACCGCTCCCTCCGCAACTCCATGGTCAATTAGGAATAGGTGACAACCCTACTGTTGTCTGAAGAAGGGTCTCGACCCGAAACGTTGCCTATTTCCTTCGCTCCACAGATGCTGCCTCACCCGCTGAGTTTCCCTAGCATTTTTGTCTACGTTCGATTTTCCAGCATCTGCAGTTCCTTCGTAAACAAAGTGCCAGGGGAACTCAGCGGGTCAGCCCGCATCATGGAGGGAATGGACAGGTGACATTTTGGGTTAGGACCTTTCTTCCGAAGGCAGAGTCTTAAGAGGTCTCAACCGAACATGTCCCGCCACAGATGCTACCTGATCCACTGAGTTCCTCCAGCACCGTGTATTTTGCTGCTCATTAAGAAAGGCTACATTATAGTAATGTGCAGCAAATCAAATCACCGAACATAACCACTCAAATACACCCCTTGAGCCCTTAACATTTTTACTTTGAAAACACAGCTGCCTTTAGCCAGAGAACCCTTTCAGAAACCATATGAAGCTGTGAATCTTCACTGGATGGGCGGGCATGGTGGAGCAGCGGTAGAGTTGCTGCCTTACAGCGTTTGCAGCGCCTGAGACCCGGGTTCGATCCCGACTACGGCTGCTGTCTATACGGAGTTATACGTTCTCCCTGTGACGGCATGGGTTTTTTCCGAGATCTTCGGTTTCCTCCCACACTCCAAAGTGCACGTAGGTAAATTGGCTTGGTGAACGTAAAAATTGTACCCAGTGTGTGTAGGATAGTGTTAATGTGCGGGGATCGCTGGTCGGCGCGGACCCGGTGGGCCTATGGGCCCGTTTCTGCGCCGTATCTCTAAACGAAACTAAAATATCAATCCAGTAGTGCTTACTAAGATATGCTAAACTTAGCGCTATGAAGTTGAAGATATTTCACGCTTCCCATGGAGACACTGAATTTCGACCTTGAAAGCCAAACGGGTGGAAGACAGCTATTTTTTCATTCCACTCTCCAGTGTAGAGGAATAAATAAGCTAAATATGCAATTCTGCAGAACACTGCAGCACATGATAAACACCCATAATTACAAAATCACCATAGAATGAACTGTTGCCATCAACAGTTGGTGGCAAAAAGGCCGGGGACATTTTGGAAAAGCTTGAAACATTTTGAACCCATCCAAATCTCTTCAGAACCAATCCATAAATGCGAGTGAGAAAAGAGCTTTCTACAAACACCACCTTACAGCGGATGCAGCGCCGGAGACCCAGGTTCGATCCCGACTATGGGTGCTGTCTGTATGGAGTTTGTACATTCTCCCCGTGATCTGCGTGGGTTTTCTCCGAGATCTTCGGTTTCCTCCCACACTCCAAAGATGTACAGGTCTGTAGGTTAATTGGCTTGATAAAAAAAAAGTTAAATTGTCCAAGTTGGCGATATGCAGAGTACTGCCCTGCCGACTACAAAATTCAGAAGGTTCAGTCTGATGAAGGGTCTCGACCCGAATAGTCACCTATTCCTTTCCTCCAAAGATGCTGCTCCAGCAATTTGTGTTGACCACCCAGTTCAAGGCAGCAAGCTCTAAAATGAGCAATAACTGCTGACAAAGAGACTGCCACCAACATCTAATGGAAAGACCGCACGGAATGAAAACTGGGAAACTTGAGATCATTCAAACCAGTTTAATGTTTGCCATGTATTCCATTCAAAATGAATAAATTACAAAAGATAATTCAGTCCTACAGCAGGAACGTAGAAGCTTTTTTGCAGCCAGCACTCTCGGCTTCAGGAAGTCTGAAGCAGTCGCAGGATGCAGTTCATTTACTGACGAATGCCATGATCTGTTCCTGCAAAACAGTGGAAGGTTACTTGTCATAAGGAATAGGAGTAGCATTAGGCCATTCGGCCCATCAAGTCTACTCTGCCGTCCAACCATGGCTGATCTATCTCTCCCTCCTAACCCCATTCTCCTGCCTTCTCCCCATAACCTCTGACACCCGTACTAATCAAGAATCTATCTATCTCTGCTTTAAATAAATCCACTGACTTGGCCTCCACAGCCTCCTGTGGCAATGAATTCCACAGATTCACCACCCTTTGACTAAAGAAATGTCTCCTCCTTCCTAAAATAACATCCTTTAATTCTGAGGCTGTGACCTCTAGTCCAAGACTCTCCCACTAGTGGAAACATCCTTTCCACATTCACTCTATCCAAGCCTTTCACTATTCTGTATGTTTTAATGAGGATTCTTCTAAACTCCAGCGAGTACAGGCCCAGTGCCGACAAACGCTCAGCATAGGTTAGCCTACTCATCCCAAGGATCATTCTTGTAAACCTCCTGTGGACCCTCTCCAGACCCAGCACATCCTTCCTCAGATTTGGTGCCCAAAATTGCTCTCAAAGAAAATTGTTCAAAATGAAAAATCAGACGCGCCACAAGCCAGTTTAATCAAACTCTCCTTCTCAGCACAGAAACGACTCTGTCCTTGGGGCTGTGGGAGCAGCAGCACTAACTGCTGCATCGCCACGCTGGCCGTAATCCTTTAACACTGAATAACAAGCGTGTAATCCTTTTTCCTTCCAAAACCCGTGTAAATAACATGGAGTATTCAAACCCTCATCTTGTATCAAATAGTTTATTCCTCTCTGTTATCAGTGTTGTGAACAGTCTTTCCACAAACAGGGGCAATGTCCAATTCACTGCGGACACTGGACCTTGTGTATGTAACTGATGAGCCACAATGCTGAGACCTACATTCTGAACTCTATACCTTCCCCTTTGCTCTACTGACTGTACCGGAGTTTGACCCGATTGTATTTATGTGTAATATTATCTGATCTGGTCAGATAGCATGTAAAATAAAGCTTTCCAGTGCATCTCGAGACAATAGAGTCATAGACATACAGTGTGGAAACAGGCCCTTCGGCCCAACCTGCCCACACTGCCTGCCTGCCTGTAGGCCCATATCCCTCAAAAATCTGCCCTATCCATGTACCTGTCTAATTGTTTCTTCAATGTTGCGACAGTACCTGCCAAAACTCAAGCCCATCCTCACAACTGCAGAATGGCTCCTCTAATTACCTTAACGGGTGCAAGGACATTTGTTGCCTGTAGGCCCAGGCTCCTCAGGAAGACCACTGGCGTACTTTTGGTCGAATACAGCCTCTTCAGCAGGTCTATAGCGGCCATGATTGGAACATTATGCCTCTGACGCTCTGTTTCAAATGCATTCAGATGATCGATGGACCCTGGAGGGACAGAAGAAGACGGTGACAGAGTGGTGGCATCAAATCGGACTTCATTCCACAAAGATAACATTGGCTAGAAGGGCAAGTGACCTTTCTCAAGGAGGTGAAGTCTCATCAAAAGTAGACCGAAGCCTGCCGTGAGATATAGATTATCAATATTCAGTACATTGTTTAAGAAAGAACTGCAGACGCTGGAAAAATCGAAGGTAGACAAAAATGCTGGAGAAACTCCGCGTGTGAGGCAGCATCTATGGAGCCTGAAGATGGATTTTTGTCAGTTTAAAATCAGGGGTATGAAATTGATTGCTCCCAAAATGTCACTCGTCTTTCGTTCTCCCCCTATTCCTGCCTTCGCTCCATATTATGTCTATTTTAGATTATCAATTACTTTTCTTTGCATCACGATAGTTTGAAATTTGGTGGATAGGCAATTCACAGAGTTAAATATCATACACATTGTAGATAGGCACAAAAAGCTGGAGTAACTCAGCGGGTCAGGCAGCATCTCTGGAGAAAAGGAATAAGTGGTGTCTCGGGTCGAGATCCATCTTCAGACTGAGAGTCAGGGGAAAGGGAAATGAGATATAGACGGTGATTTCGAGTTATATGGAACAAATGAATGAAAGATATGCAAAAAGTAACGATGATCAAGGAAACGTGAAGCCCACAATCCCTTTGCCCTGAATCTCAGTCTGAAGAAGGGTCCTGACCAAAAACATCACCTATTTCTTTTCTCCAGAGACGCTGCCCCAGACCCGCTGAGTTACTCCAGCATTTTGTGTCTATCAGTGTAAACCAGCATCTGCCGTTCCTTCACACACACTGTAGTGCTGTCGCACAAAGGTTCATAACCCCCTGGAGCGGATTTACAACTGCAGTGTAAGGCTGCATGGTTCAAAGTCCAGACCCATTGAAATGCCGAGAAAAATAACCTGGTTTCCTCTGCCCCCCACTCCACAAAACCTAGCCGGATTATCGCTCAAGGGCCTGTCCCACTTGGCGATGTTTTTGGCGACTGCCGGCATCATTGACTGACATATCAGCTCACCGAAACATTTGCGGCGTGACGTGGCATCATGGCGAGTGACGCCAGAGATGCCAACCCTAAATTTAGTTCACAGTAACATTCAACCCATTTGTCGCCAGTAACAAATGGGGGTAAATGCATTTCTCTCAGTAACATGTTGCGGCACCAGAAATATGACATGGCAACGACAGTCACCAAAATCTGCAACGCGCGTTGAATCCAACCTTCCTTTTTTCAACTAGTACTATATACAAACTCTTAAACACACATAAACATCCTTTAGTATACACAGTATCACTTAAAAGATGTACTTATATATATTTTGATGCAGTCTCCGAATGCCCAGGTTAGCCTTCAGGCCAGCTAACAATAACAAACTGTGTTTAAACACTCAGTTGGGCATGCAAATCACTGAATGAGAGAGGACGCATACCTGGTGTTACAAAAGTGTCAGACATAGTGTCACTCATTTCAAACTGTGTCTAGTCAAAATGCTTGAAAAAGTGCTGGACATTTTAAGTTGCAAATCATTGCTGCACCTTTTCAAAAGTTGAATATCACAATGCTGCACATTTTCAGAAATTGCATATCAATGTTAAGGGCATTTCACGCTAAAGTAAATAATCATGCTGGGCATCTTCAAAAGTTGCATATCAGTTCTGGACATTTCCAAAGTTGCATATCAATGCTTGACATTTTCAAAAGTTGTAAATCAGTGCTGGGCATTTTCAACAGTGAGTGGTGCAAATAAACAATGCTGGAATCTGCCTCAAAAGGCATATCAATGCTGGACATTTTCAAAGCTGCATATAAATTCTGGACATTTTCAAAAGTTGCAAATCAGGATGAAGTTGGTAATCATGCACAGTATAATCCAGGCCACCAGCAGAGTGCATTGTCACTAAACAAGGATTCAGCGAGCATTGTGCACGTGCGTGCATAGCAATATGCGCCGCCATGCGAGTCCTTGTTTTACACATTCAAGCATGTGAGTCTGCTCGCAATGTTTTTCAGTCACAAATAGCCAAAAATACGCGGCGCTGCACCTTGGCCGTGTGCAATGGCATACGGACGTTTGTGCGTTGCAACTTGAAGACAATTATGGCTTTTAAACAGCAACGATCCCGCCCAATTACTCCGGGAGCGGACAACGCATTTGCTTGTTGTTTTTTTTTATTGGATTATTTTCTCCGTAACAACATGTTTGGCTGCCGGAACACCGTAATAAGGTTATTTCGCCACAAAATACGGCGAATCCGGGACACTGGCATCTCTGCCTGCCAGTAACATTGCAAATAACAACAGAACTACTTACAGAGGGTAAGAACACCTAATCCTTGGAACTTTGCCACAAAAGGACTGTGGAGGCCCAGATATATTTAGGCAGCTAGCTACTCGACAAATTCTATCCTGGCTAGTTTTCGCTCTACCTTCGTTTACAGAAACAGTTTCACACAATTTTTATTTACTTCAAAAAGTCAAGCCATAAAAAAAGTGCTCGCGTCCTTTTTGCCCCATAGTCTAGTAATAGCCTAAGTCTAGTTATACTCGCAACACACTTTAAGAACATTAAAAAAGGAAGATACATGAGGAGGAACTGCAGGTGCTGTTGAATTAGTAGAGAAGACACTGCTGGGGCCAGTCTGGAGAACATGGATAAGTACTTTTTTGGTTAAAGCATAGAAGACTTGATTATTGTCAGGTTAGGGTGGGGGAGAAGGGGGAAAAGAATGGGATGTGAAGGAAGAAGGAATATCAGCCTGAGAAATGTAAAACAATGTTCAGGACTTACGCCTATCCTACAACCATCGCAATTAAACACCACCTGGCAAACTTAAGATGGCCATAGTGTTCAACTTGGGGCACACTGTGTTTAATGTCACTTAACTAATTAGGACATTTTTATAATATATTATATAGAAACATAGAAACATAGAAATTAGGTGCAGGAGTAGGCCATTCAGCCCTTCGAGCCTGCACCGCCATTCAATATAATCATGGCTGATCATCCAACTCAGTATCCCGTACCTGCCTTCTCTCCATACCCTCTGATCCCCTTAGCCACAAGGGCCACATCCAACTCACTCTTAAATATAGCCAATGAACTGGCCTCAACTACCCTCTGTGGCAGAGAGTTCCAGAGACTCACCACTCTCTGTGTGAAAAAAGTCTTTCTCATCTCGGTCTTAAAGGATTTCCCCCCATATATAGAAACACACTGTATATGCCTTAAGCATCTGTGACCCCTTCAGTCCTGAAAAGGTACTGAACATATCAAAACCAAACCTTTTCATACTTTCAGTTTCCTTCTCACCTGAGTCGGACCCAAAGAACAAATGCTTGCCCCACCTCCGGCATTTTGTGTCTATCCAGTGTAAACCAGTCTGCAACCCCTTACAAGAATGTTTTTTGCTTAGTAGTTTATACAGAGTACTGTGCCCACTGCTCAGTTTCATTGTTCTCCTAAATATCCAGGAGCAGTGAGGCCATTCAGCCCATCAAGTCTACCAATAGTCTATCCTTCCCTCTCTCTCCTGCCTCTCATAACCGTTGACATAGAATCTGTCACTCTCCACCATACCCACTTGGCCTCCGCAGCCTTCTGTGGTAACCAGATTCACCGCCCTCGGACTAAATAAATTCCTCACTCCCCCCTAAAAGGTACAAAAGTAAAGCGTTGTGTAAATGTCTTCTCGACCGAAAACGCCGCCTATCTCCTTGGCTCCTCGATGCTGCACCCGCTTCTCCAAGCCTTTGTGTACCCCCAAAGGTAAAACAGACTCTTGGAGTGGTTGAAGGAGGTGCCGACCAAAACTGTATGCAATACTCCAGGTGTGGTCTCACCAAGACCCTGTCAACTGAAGTTGAACCTCCCTGCTCCTGTACTCAAAATCCTTTTTGCTATGAAAGCTAACATACCATTCGCTTTTTTCACTGCCTGCTGCACCTGCATGCCTACTTTCAATGACTGGTGTACCATGACACCCAGGTCTCGCTGCAATCTCCCCTTTTCCTAATCGGCCACCATTTAAATAATAGTCTGCTTTCCTGTTTTTGCCACCAAAGTGGATAACCTCACATTTATCCACATTATACTGCATCTGCCAAACATTTGCCCCACTCACCCAGCCTATCCAAGTCACCTTGCAGTCTCCTAGCATCCTCCTCACAGCGAACACTGCCCCCCAGCTTAGTGTCATCCGCAAACTTGGAGATATTGCCTTCAATTCCCTCATCCAGATCATTAATATATATTGTAAATAGCTGGGGTCCCAGCACTGAGCCCTGCGGTACCCCACTAGTCACTGCCTGCCATTGTGAAAAGGACCCGTTTACTCCTACTCTTTGCTTCCTGTTTGCCAGCCAGTTCTCTATCCACATCAATACTGAACCCCGTTAATACCGTATGCTTCCTTAGCATCCCTGCTTTCCAATTGAAACTTCTAGCCAATGACCTGACAACAAAACACTTTTAACATTTTCAAAATTAGTTTTGTTTAGAGATACAGCGAGGAAACAGGCCCTTCGGCCCACCGAGTCCGCTCCAACCAGCGATTCCCACACACTAACACTTTGCTACACACTAGGGACAATTTACAGTCTTACCAAGCCAATTGACCTACAAGCCTATACATTTTGGAGTGTGGTAAGAATTGCTGGTCAGTGCGGACTCGGTGGGCCGAAGGACCTGTTTCTGTGCTGCAGCCCTAAATTAGACCCAGCTGCAGGAATCGAACAAGTGCCATCCTCAGCTGGGCTTTGTGGCCGTCCCGGGGGGGGGGGGGGGGGGGGGGGGGGGGGGGGGGGGGGGTGGGGGAAGGGGGGTAGCAGCTTCGGGGAAGACCTGGCAGTCGCATAGCTTCCTCAACTTCTGTCCTGGCGTGTGTCAACAAAAGTGAGAAAATAAGTCACCATGAACTTACCCGATGAGGGCAACCCGTGGCCCGACATACTTGGTGGCGTGGCCCAGCCCGAGGGGGAACATGGCCCTGCTCTGTGGGTCGATGCGGGCCACGCTCGGGGGCAGCTGGCGTGCCGACGTGCCCGACGGCATCAGGAACGTAAAGGCCGTCTTGAACATGGAGTTGGCAGCGGCGACAAATTCAGAATGGTTCTCATTACTCCACTGCAACAGATCAATAGCGTTACAAGATAAAATGAATAATTATTCATGATTCAACATCAGGCTCTTTTATTCATTTAGTTTAGTTTAGCGATACAGCGTGGACACAGGCCCTTCGGCCCACCGAGTGTGCGCCGACCAGCGATTGCCGTACACTAACATTATCCTACACATACTAGGGACAATTCACAATGACACCAAGCCAATTAGCCTACAAACCTTTGGAATGTGGGAGGAAACCAGAGCAACCGGAGGAAACCCACGCAGTTCACTGGGAGAAAGTACAAACTCCATACAGGCAAAACCCAGTCAGGATCGAACCTGGGTCTCTAGCACAGTAAGGCAGCAACTCTGCACCTGCACCACCGATTATCCATGAATAATCAACATATTGCAACCCAAATCCTGTCTATCTATACACCATTAATGGATTGATTGTAAGCATGTATTGTCTTTCTGCTGACTGGTTACCACGCAACAAAAGCTTTTCACTGTACCTCGGTACTCGTGACAAAAAACTAAACTGAACTGAACCTGTAATTGTTGGGCCGTGCAGTATATACCTGTTTGGTACAATGACCATTCTCTCTTAATGTGTCAGAGCATCTCACGAGTTAAGCAATGTGGCCACACTGCATCACAAGTATGTTGGTAGTGCTGCTACCCCATAGCACCAGAGACCCGGTTCGATCTTCACCTTGGGTGCTGTTTGTGTGGAGTTTGCATGTGCTCTCTGCAACTGCATGGGTTTCCTCCTGGTTTCTCACACATCCCAAAGAGTTACAGGTTTGCAGATGATTTGGCCTGCGTAAAATTGCCTCTGGTGTGTATGAGAAAGTGGGATAACATAGAATGGGTATGAATGGGTGATCAATGTTCAGCATGGATTTGGTGGGCCGGGTTCGATCCTGACTATGGGTGCTGTCTGTGTGGAGTTTGTAGGTTCTCCCTGCGGCCTTCGAGAGTTTTCCACGGGCGCTCCATCTTTCAATCAGTCAAACACAAAGCTCCTCTAACCCGAGCAGGATAAGCGTGTCCTTTGCATACCTGATTGCCATAGGTTTTGCAGTGGAACAGATTAAACACTTGTGTTAAAAATCATTGAGTTGCTCCACTTCATGAAGTGTACACATAAAAGACCAAGGACGAGGCAATGCAAATCCATTCAATCAGTTTGGATGCAATGAAAGGATGGGATTTCATGTCTTTGGATGATCCAGAGTAGTTTAAAACAAATTACGTTTTCTGGAAGGTATCACTGCTGTAATGTGGGAGACTCAGTGGGTTTCTGACACACAGCAGGATCCCACAAACAGAATGTGAAAACAATCAGATCATCCATTTTACATTATTGAGGGATAACACGTTAACCTGGACCCCAGAAAGAATTCTCCACAGCATACATACAGTCTGGTTACATACAGACCAGAGAATGCGGATAGAATCTCATCCCAAGGATACCACCTGACAGTAAAGCTGTGCAAAAACACCACATAATTAAACAGGGCGCACTCTCCTAAATTGCTGGGTGTCTCACTCGACTTAACCTACCCAGTCTGACTGGACTCCATGCCAATCGTTTATTTACATGCACCTTCAAAAATACTATTTTTCTGCCCAGCAAAATTGCTCAAATTCCCGCGGAAGCATACGCACTTGCAACACCCTGCACCACAAAAACGTTTTAAAACTCAAAATAGCATTACAGGATCAGAGAGGGAAGGATGTGCGCATCTAAGACTGTCCAAGGGAAGAGCAGACTTCAGTTGTGTATTTAAGAGAACAACAGTGGCACTGATGGCACAGTGGCGCAGCGGTAGAGTTGCTGCCTTACAGCACTTGCAGCACCGCAGACCCGGTTTCAATCCCGACTACGCTCTGGAGTTTAGAAGGATGAGAGGGAATCTCATTGAAACATATAAGATTGTTAAGGGTTTGGACACACTAGAGGCATGAAACATGTTCCCGATGTTGGGGGGAGTCCAGGACCAGGGGCCACAGTTTAAGAATAAGGGGTGAGCCATTTAGAACGGAGACGAGGAAACACTTTTTCTCACAGAGAGTGGTGAATCTGTGGAATTCTCTGCCTCGGAGGGCGGTGGAGGCCGGTTCTCTGGATGCTATCAAGAGAGAGCTAGATAGGGCTCTTAAAAATAGCGGAGTCAGGTGATATGGGGAGAAGGCAGGAACGGGGTACTCATTGGGGATGATCAGCCATGATCACATTGAATGGCTCGAAGGGCCAAATGGCCTACTCCTGCACCTATTGTCTATAGGTGCTGTCTGTATGGAGTTTGTACGTTCTCCCCGTGACCTGCATGGGTTTTCTCCGAAATCTTTGGTTTCCTCCCACACTCCAAAGACATACAGGTTTGTAGATATGTTGGCTTGGTATATATGGAAAAATTGTACCTAGTGTGTCTAGGCTAGTGTTAATATGCTGGTTGGCACGGACTCGGTGGGCCAAAGGGCCTGTTTCCGTGCTGTATCTCTAAACTAAAGTAAGCAGGCAGTGACGGTAGACAAAAATGCTGGAGAAACAGGGGGTGAGGCAGCAACTATGGAGTGAAGGAATAGGTGACATTTCGGGTCAAGACCCTTCTTCAGACAATCAGCAGGCACGTGCATTATCAACAGGCCCCAACACGGGAACTGGAGGGCTATTGTCCCTGCAGAGCTGTGTTGTAGTTCACCAACCCTCAAAAGAGAAGAGCTCTACAAAATGAAAGCATTTGGAGAGAATGCCCAACCTGACTTTACCTTTCAATCCCTGCCAACTGAAAACAAAATAATTGTGCTGGAAAACAATAGATGGATTTGCAGTGTTCACCTTCACAGAATTACACAAAGACAAACAAAAAATTACAACAACAGAGGCTACATGCCCTTTTCCGCCAATTTTCCCTCTAATTCCCCCACAAGGTGGCAACCCCTGCTGCGTTGCGTCCAATTCATTACCTCCACCTTCATTCTGCAGAGGAAGTCCGTGCAGCCAGCAGCAAGTACCTGCACGTTTAAATCGTCATTTACAAACATTCCCTGGTATTTAACTAATTATTTGATGAGCTGAACAGACACTAAATTGAAGATAGACACAAAATGCTGGAGTAATTCATCGGGACAGGCAGCATCTCTGGAGAGAAGGGACGGGTGACGTTTCGGGTCGAGACCCCTTCTTTAAACTTTGAAGAAGGGTCTCGACCCAAAAATGTCACCCATTCCTACTCTCCAGAGATGCTGCCTGTCCCAATGAGTTACTCCAGCAGTTTGTGTCTATCTTCTATGTATAACCAGCATCTGTAGTTCATTCCTACACAGCTGATAAATTGAGGCATGTTTCAACATTCTTCACCACAATGCCACCTAATGGCCAGAGCTACAGAGTTAGCGTGTTTATTCTGAATGTTTATGCAGGTAATTTAGAAAGGGTTTTAGAATGTAATGGGATTGAGAGCGAAAGATAGATCAGCCATGATTGAATGGCAGAGTAGACTTGATGGGCCGAATAGCCTAATTCTGCTCCTATAACTTATGTACTTCTGCCCATATGGAAGGTGTTAAGCTGCAGCCTGATTCTATACATGCTCAAACCTGGAAGCCTATGCTCATAAGCAGTATCGGTTATTTCTTCCCCTCCTCTAACCTTTAGACATACAGAGCGGAAACCGTATTTGGCCCACTGAGTCCGTGCCGACCAGTGATCCCCGCACACTGTCCTGAAAGCAGCAAGCTCTGTACAGACCAACAGCAGTCCCTACTCTGCTCTGCAGTGAGCAATCTCTGCATCCACTTACAAAAGCAGAATTGACAGCATCCACAAACGTCTCCTCATCCACACTGAGCAAGTCAGTCGCGTGCTGGTGGGAGGTCGACCACACCAAGGAGCTGAGATTATCGGAGAGCTGGAAGAGACACAGAGAGAGAGGCTCAATTATTACTTTGATAGTACATCGCAGAAACTCCCCAGGCCAAGCCATTAAAATGCACCAGCCTCATCACGGGCACTGAGTAAACGATTCATGGTGATCAGGCAGCTCCTGTGGCACAGTTGCCATTGTGTGGCCCATTAGATGTTGAGAGGATGTTTCCACTTGGAACTTGGAACTTGGAAAACTTTATTGTCATTCAGACCTTATAACCATATAACCATATAACAATTACAGCACGGAAACAGGCCCTCTCGGCCCTTCCAGTCCGTGCCGACCATTTGTTTTCCCCTAGTCCCATCTACCTGCACTCAGACCATACCCCTCCATTCCCTTCACGTCCATATACCTATCCACTTTACTTTTAAATGTTAAAATCGATCCTGCCTCCACCACTTCTGCTGGAAGCTCATTCCTTGCGGTCTGAACGAAATTTCGATGCCTGCAGTCATACATATAGTAAATAACAAAACACACAATAAACACATATTTAACATCCACCACAGTGAGTTCACCAGACACCTCCTCACTGTGGTGGAAGGCAAAAATCTTGTCCTTGTCTCTTCCCTTCTTCCTCTTTCTCTGCGCTGAGGCGACCCAGGCCTCCGATGTTGTGACCGCACCGGGTGATGTAAATAAGTCCCGCGGGTGAACCGTGCTCCGCGATCGGGCCGGTTCAACTCCGCGGCCCGGGGCGGTCGAAGCTGCCGAAGCTGCCGCCCTCCAGTCCAGCGGACGCAGCTGCTGCCGCGGGAGCTCCGGAAAAACAGGTCACCAACCTGTGACCTGCGAGCTCCCGACGATGTCGTCCACTGGGCCCGCGGCCGGCCTCCGAAATCGCTGCACTGCCACCTCCACCGGAAAAGCCGCCACAGCTCCGAGTCGGGACGCCGGAACGCCCTGAACCCGCCACAGCCCCGAAGTCGGCCAGCCCACGCTGGTAGGTCCTGGCTGGCTCTGCCTCCGGAGCCTCGGGTCGGTCGCAGTTAAAGTTGGAGGCCGCCAGCTCCGCGATGGGCCTCAGCGCAGACGGAGACGGGGGATACGACAACAGTCGCTTCCCCCCAAAAGGAAGAGACTAAGAACGTTTCTTCCACCCCTCCCACACACATACACTACATAATAACTCAAACTAACGCTAAAAACAAGACAAGAAAACAACAAATAAAAAGAAAAACAGACGGACTGCAGGCGAGCCGCTGTTGCCAGGGCAGCGCCGCCACTCCCAGGCAGCGCTGCCCTGTGGGAGAGTCTAGGTCATGAGAGGAATAGACCGGGTAGATGCACAGTGTCTCTTGCCCAGAGTAGGGGAATCAACGACTACAGGACATAGGTTCAAGGTGAAAGGGAAAAGATTTAATACATACCTGCCAACTAGTCCGATTTTATCGTATTTGTTCCGATTTTTAAGTTTAAAAAGTGTGAAAAATCGGAACAGTATGATTTGGAAAAGAAGGAAAAGAAACAGTCAATCAACGGCGGTACACAAAAGGCTGGAGAAACTCAGCGGGTGCAGCAGCATCTAAGGAGCGAAGGAGATAGGCGACGTTTCGGGTCGAGACCCTTCTTCAGTCAATCAACGGCTGTCTCTAAGGAGGTTGCGTCCAATCACCGACCAGCTTCCCTTAAAATTCCCGTCCAATCAGCCACTGTCTCCAAGGACATTGTGTCCAATCACATAATGCGCTAGTCACTCGACGGCTAATGAGACGCTGTCTCCGAGGGGCGTTGCGGCAAATCACTGACCAGCTTCCCTTACTGAAGCAGAAGATAGCTGCCCCCAACACTTTTTCTCTGCTATTTGCACACAGTGCTAGGCACAGAGACATTTCAGGTAACATTCTTTGTAAAGATTTTTTTAGCTGTATGAAGTTGTTTTTTCATGAAATATTTATCTTTTGGGGGTTATTTTACTGTTTGTGTGTTAGAAATATTCTAAGCTTGACTTTCAATGATGAACTTCTGGACAAATGCAAGAAAGCAGCTATGACATAATATACAATAACTTGTATTACAAATACACAATAAACAAGTTACTTTTACATGGGTACATACATTTTTTTTTTAAATCAGCAAAAAAGGCACCGTGTAAAAATACTGATTTCCTCAGCAAAATACTGATTTTCAGGTACTAGAATACTGAAATGCTCTGACAAAACTTGGCAGCTCTGAATATGTCGCGATATTGGCAAACTACTAATAAAAACCTTTAAAATCCAGGAGCTAAGGCGGCCCCCTGGACTCCACCCACCCCGCTCGCACTCTGTCAACCCGCTCACTCAGAGTAAGATTTTTCATTGTCAAACGTTGGCAGGTATGTTAATAGGAATCTGAGGGGTAACTTTTTTTACACAAAGGGTTGTGGGTGTATGGAACAAGCTGCCAGATGAGGTAGTTGAGGCTGGGACTATCCCAACGTTTAAGAAACAGGTACATGGATAGGACAGGTTTGGAGGGATATGGACCAAGCGCAGGCAGGTGGGACTAGTGTAGCTGGGACATGTCGGCCGGTGTGGGCAAGTTGGGCCGAAAGGCCTGTTTCCACACTGGATCACTCTATGACTCTATGACCAGAGCTCATAGCCTCAGAATTAAAGGACGTTCCTTTAGGAAGACAAGGAGGAATTACTTTAGTCAGAGGGAGGTGAATCTGTGGAATTCATTGCCAAAGAAGGCTGAGAGGCTAAGAATGTATATTTTTTGTCAATGGATGGCATAGATTATTGATTAGTACGGGTGTCAGGGCTTATGGGGAGAAGGCAGGAGAATGAGGTTGCGAGGGAAAGATAGATCAGCCATGGCAGCTAGACCGAATGGCCTAATTCTGCTCCCATCACCTATGAACATATTCATGTGCTGCAAATTCTACACAGAGAGCAACAAAAGAATTTCATCAGCAATAAGATCAAGTGTCCATGACGACTTAGCAACAAACTTTTACCGTGCACAATAAGCATCTCTAGTACAACATGGAAAATCTTAAAACTTTAAACCTACCGGCAGCATTGCGATTGGTCCGGTCACCAGGAACCGCTGCCAAGCCACATTGTTGTCCGTGGGCTAACCATTTAAAAGAGGAACAGAGAGAAACAAAGACATTCTGTCACAAAGGCTGTAGATTTTCATTATTGTATCATCAGCCCCCATCCTCCGCTTTCAGATAGACCAGGACGCTCCTCCTACTTATCCTTGGACCATGAGCCCACAGACGAGCACCAGGCCATAATCTCACAGAACAATTCTGATTTTTATCACTTCCGGCTGTCTGCCCTCAACAGCCTCCAGCCTTATCATTCCCCAGCACCGCACGGCCCGGTTTTACCTTCTACCCGAAATCCATACACACAACTGCCCAGGTAGATCCATTGTTTCTGCCTGCTCATGTCCCACTGAAATCATTTCCACGTAGCTTGACTCCATCCTATCCCGCCTGGTCCAATCCCTCCCAACCTATGTCCAAGTTACCTCACAAGCCCTTTGTCTCTTTAATGATTTCCACTTTCCGACCCCCCGCTCCCTCATCTTTACTATGGACGTTCAGTCACTTTACATCTTAATCCCCCACCAGAAGGCCTTAAAGCCCTCCGTTTCTTCCTCGACCGCAGAACCAGCCAATTTCTCCAGAGATGCTGTCTGACCCTCGGTGTTGCTCTAGCATTTTGTGTCGATCTTCGTGCATTTATATCAACGTCAAAGCCCACAGGGGGAACCGGTCGCCACAGCATCCTCACACTTCATTACAGGCCGGGAGCATCCGCTGCCCAAATCATTCACAGCATTAAACGAGGACAGAAGATGCCCGCTTACCTCGGCAAGATGGAGGGTGGCGACAACAGCTGACTGATCGTACTTCCACTGCACGGACTGAATGCTGGCAGACTGCCGCACCATCGAGTTTGGGCCGTCTGCTCCAATCTACTTGGAGGAGAGATGCAACCTGTTCAATGTAGTGAAGCCAAATTGAACAGAAAGATCACTTAGACAATAGACAATAGGTGCAGGGGTAGGTCATTCGGACCTTCGGGCCAGCTCCGCCATTCATTGTGATCATGGCTGATCATCCACAATCAGTACCCCGTTCCTGCCTTCTCTCCATATCCCCTGACTCCACTATCTTTAAGAGCCTTATCCAACTCGCTCTTGTAAGCATCGAGAGAATTGGCCTCCACTGCCTTCTGAGGCAGAGAATTCCATAGATTCACAACTCTCTGGGTGAAAAGGTTTTTCCTCATCTCCATTCTAAATGGCCTACTCCTTTTTGTAAACTGTGGCCCCTGGTTCTGGACTCCCCAACATCGGGAACACGTTTCCTGTGTCTACCGTGTCCAAACCCTTAATAATCTTATATGTTTCAATAAGATGCCCTCTCATCCTTCTAAATTCCCGAGTATACAAGCCCTGCCGCTCCATTCTATCAACATACGACTGTCCCGCCATCCCAGGAGCACCACACAGTGAACAGTCACCCATTAGTTAGTTTACTAGTCACCTTACTAGTTAGGTGGAGTCAGCTAGGTTCTCCCTCAGCACCAGAATTTTTGGAAGGGACAAGAGTGATACCACTTTCTCAATAAATGAATGATAAATCCATAAGACATAGGTGCAATATTAGGATATGCGGACCATCGAGCCTACTCCGCCATTCGATCATGGCTTTGCCTCTCAACCCCATTCTCCAGCCTTCTCCCCGTAACCTTTGACACCCCTACTAATCAAGAATCTATCAATCTCTGCTCTAAAAGTACCCAATGACTTGGTCACCAATGCAGTCTGTGGCAATGAACTCCACAGATTCACCACTCTCTGGCTACAGAAATTCTTCTATCAGTCAATGGATCAGTACGTTAGCCGCAAGTTGATTTTGGAGCACCAGCGCTGGAGTGCAGACCCATTTGGCAACTTTCACACCTTGAGGCCAGGCTGGAGTTACAGAGAGGACGACGGGAAATGAGCCTCCATGAAACTGGAGTAAACACCCTGCAGTGTGGGGATGAATGCACCATTGTCGAGGGACCTAACAATACAGAGCAAGAGACACTCAGGATGGAAACCATCAGTGACACAGGGAACTACAGATAATAGAATCTCAGGTGAAGCAAAAGTGTTGAAGTAACACAAAAGGTCCACCAGAGATGTTTGCGTATACACTGTTTCTACTATGTGAAATACACTGTGTTTTACTGAAAACTATTTAGTCAGTGGTGAATCTGTGGAATTCATTGCCACAGAAGGCTGCGGAGGCCAAGTCAGTGGATATTTTTAAGGCAGAGAGATTCTAGATTAGTACGGGTGTCAGGGGTTATGGGGAGAATGGGTTAGTAGGGAGTGATAGATCAGCCATGATATAATGGCAGAGTAGACCTGATGGGCTGAATGGCCTAATTCTGCTCTTATCACATGAACATGAACTATCCGTGTTCAGAGCTGATTCTCTTCCAAGCAGTGCTGGAACATTGTACCCACCAAAGCCGAAAGGGGGAACTAGATTAGTTCAGTTTATTGTCACGTGTACCAAGGTACCGTTTAATTAAACTAATTGCCAAGTTTCAACTCATGAATGGAACCAAGCCAAAGCCAGGTTGGTGATATCCAACCCAGCATCCTGTGGGCTGCCCACATGAATAGGGTAGGGACTAGGGCAAGAGGGGCCGGTACTCCCATTGAAACGTACACCACCAGGATCGGTCACCTTCAGCTAAGAAAAGGAGAATAAAGAAACACTCCCTATTGCAGGCAGCTTCATGGGTTGGTTGTTGCTCACCAGTAACTTGGTCTCCACTTTACTCCCATCCGCCAAATCAACCTGCACCCATGGTTTGGTGTCAGGCACTTGGTAGGGGTCAGGCCAGGTGTACTTCACCACTCTGCTCCTGTACAACACGTCAACCCTGTCTGGGGAAAAACAGCACCAGGCTAAGCAACGCCCTATTTCACATAGTAGAAACAAGGAGCTGCAGATGCTGGTTTACACAAAAGGGCACAAAGTGCTAGAGTAACTCAGCAGGTCAGGCAGCATCTCTGCAGAACATGGATAGCATTTCTGGAGAACACCCATGGTCTCTGGAGATGTTGTCTGACCTGCCAATTTACTCCAGCACTTTTTCTGTCCTATTACACTATAGTTTCACCACATTTTCACTGGCCGCCCCGGGGATCCTTCAGATCTACATCTGTCCCCCACAAATGACATTCCCGACAGTAGCTCCACGACTTCCAACCCCGAGGACATGTGATGTTGCCCCACAAGAACGTCATCAACAAGGCTGCCTATTTGTACCTTTGCAATATTATTTGGTTTCACCCAGCCTCAGCTCATCTGCTCGAGACACCTATCCACACAAACGGGGCGGCACGATGGCGCAGCGGTAGAGTTTCAGCCTTACAGCGTCAGAGAACCGGGTTCGATCCTGACTGCGGGTGCTTGTCTGTACGGAGTTTGTACATTCTCCCCGGGACCTGCATGGGTTCATCGGATAGCTCCCACACTGCAAAGATGTGCAGGTTTGTTGGTTAATTGGCTTGGTATAAAATGTAAAATTGTCCCTAGTATCTATTGGGTTGTGTTAACGTGTGGGGATCGCTGGTCGGTGCGGACTCGCTGGGCCAAAGGGCCTGTATTTCTAAACTAAATAAACATTACCTCTAGATCTAAGATAGACGCAAAATGCTGGTGTAATCTCTGGAGAGAAGTGATGGGTGACATTTCAGTCGAGACCCTTCTTCAGACTATATACTAGAAGGGTCATGACCCGAAACGTCACCCATTTCTTCTATCCAGAGATGCTGCCTGTCCCACTGAGTTATTCCTGCATTTTGTGTCGATCTTCAGTGCAAACCAGCATCTGTAGTTCCTTCCTACACATTACCTCTAGACCTGACCAACATTCTCACAACTGGACGCCCAGCTAGCACTCACAAATTTACTCATTGGAGTGCAGGAGGATGATGTTATAGAGCTGCTTAAGATCATGAGAGGAATAGATAGGGTAACTACACAGTCTTTTATCCAGAGTCTGGTGCAATCACAAACCAGAGGACCTGGGTTCAAGGTGAGGGGGAGAAAGGTTTCAGATTTGATAGGAACCTGAGGGGCAACCTTTTTTAAAACACCAAGGGTGGTAGGTATATGGAACAAGCCATTGGAGGTAGTTGAGGCAGGTACTATCACAATGTTAAAAAAACATTTAGACACGTAGATGGATGGGATAGGTTTAGAGGGATATTGGCCAAACGCAGGCAGGGGGGACTAGTGCAGACGGGACATGTGGGCAAGTTGGGCCGAAGCGCCTGTTTCCACGCTATATCACTCCAAATACTTTTTTTTCATCAGCAAATTTGCACACACCATGAACTGTAATATGACAATACCCTGCTATAACAATGCAGAGATGAATAGCTACATCCCTATTCATGATGTCACAATAGCAACATCCCTGCTTTTCTTCAAAATAACGTTTGCAGTACCTCTGATGTCCCCAAGAGGGAAGATGAGCCTTAGTTTAATGTCTCATCTAAAAGGGGAGGTGCAGAAGAGCATATAAAACATAGAAGGTAGACACAAAATGCTGGAGTAACTCAGCGGGTCAGGCAGCGTCTCTGGAGATAAGGAGTGGGTGACATTTCCGGTCGAGACCCTTCTTCGGACCCAAGCTATTCCTTCCCTCCAAAGATGCTGCCTGGCCTGCTGAGTTACTGCAGCACCTTGTGTCTATCTTCAGTGAAAACCAGCATCTACAATTCGTTCCTTTCCAAAACATAGAGGTGCATTTGTCAGGATCATTGGAAAGGTGGGTGTCAAGTCTGTGGAGGTGCAGAGTACGCACTCACTGCCACTGAAACTACCCCGTGTACCCGCTGTGAACGCCCCGGTTTCAAGGTTAGCACCCACCAGCGCAGCCGCCAGCTGCTTTGATAAAGCCATCAACACCACATCGTTCTCAACGATGAAGCCCATGTCCTCCAACAGGTCAGCTTTATCGAAGGTGATCATTGCATCTGAGCATTCGTCCCAAACCTGAGGAAAGAACACACACATTTCATAAGGTCATAAGTGATAGTACAGGTAGGCCATTCGTCGGATCAAGTCTACTCCGCCATTCAATCGTGGCTGATCTCTGTCTCTCTCTCTCTCCTAACCCCATTCACCTGCCTGCTCCCCATAAACTCTGACACCTGTACTAATCAAGAATCTATCTATCTCTGCCCTAAAAATATCCACAGACTTGGCCTCCACAGCCTTCTGAATTTCACAGATTCACCACCCTCTGGCTAAAATACATATATAGAATATATAGCAAATGGAAGTATATGGATCATGTGTAGGCAGAGAATAGTTTATCTTCGCATTATGGTTGGCCGAAGGACCTGTTCATGTGCTGTACCTTTCCAAATTCTATTTCACAGCAAATTCTATTTCACTGCTGAGGAGAGAGATACAGAATTATGTATTAAGGGCCTGTCCTGTACGAGGTAATTCAAGAGTTCTCCCGAGTTTTCCCTCCCGATTCGAACTCGGAGAATGTCCGTAGCGGGTCCGTAGGAGTTTGTGGATGTCTCGTAGCGGCTCGTACGAGTAACGGTAGGTACTCGGGAAATCCGGTAAACTCATGATGTTTTTTCAACACTGAAAAATGTCCCGAGGAAAAGAATACTCATGATGAAAAAAATTGTTACTTTTTTCTCGTACGAGCCGCTACGAGACATCCACGAACTCCTACGGACCCGCTACGGACATTCTCCGAGTTCGAATCAGGTGAAAACTCGGGAGTACTCTTGAATTACCTCGTACAGTGGGACAGGCCCTTTAGGATGATGACCCTCGTTTCAGTTTTCCATTTGTACTGCCTGACTGGAGTATTTCCAGCATTTTCCGTTTTTATTTCACTTTCCAGTTTTCCAATCCTGGTATTTTCTCGATTATGCAGAAAGACAATACACGATTACAATCCAGCCATCTACAGTGTACAGATACATGATAAAGGGAATAACGTGATTAACCGGTTAGTGCAAGATATAGCCGGTAAGGTCCGATCAAAGATAGTTGGATGGTCTCCAATGAGACATTAGTTCAGGATGTAGGTGGTGAGAACATGTCTATTAATTTGCACGCAAACTCCCATAACAACAATCTGAAAGGTACCTAATCCCTTTTATTTTTCCCACCAAAGATGAAATAAATTCCGACTAGGACTGTAGCAAAGTGTGGAGTCATGCATTTTGGTAGTAGGAATAAAGGCGTAGACTATTTTCTAATTGGGGAGAGAATCCAGATATCGGAGGTGCAAAGGGACTTGGGAGTGTGGTGCATAATTCCCAAAACGTTAATCTGCAAATCGAATCGGTAGTAAAGAAAACAAATCGCATTGAGAAAGCAAACACAGACAGCACCCGTTGTCAGGATCGAATCCGAGTCCTTAATGTGTAGGATAGTACTAATGTACGGGGTGATCACTGGTCAGCATGGACTCGATGGGCCAAAAGGCCTATTTCAACGCTGTGTCTCAAAAGTCTAAAGTCTGCTGGTCTCGGAAAGGCAGCACAGATACCCGAGGCTTGTGCTGAAGTCTCTGGAGCAGGACTGGAACCTCTGGTTTTCTGACCGACCGACTGAGCAAAGGTTGACATGCAAACGCTTGGTTTATTTAGTCATCAATCTGTAAAAATTAACTATACAAAGAAAAACACATCAGCAATCTTCTTCCTTTACCACATGTAGCTGACCTTGCTGCATAATTTAAACTAGCCTTGCCAGCAAACTGCATAAGATATTAATTACAGAACCCAACCTTTCAAGGCCACACTGGGGACTCTTGCCAATATTAAGCAGGAATACTGATTTTTCAGATCAAGTAGAAGAGAACAAAGGTCAAATATAATACAGCGGATGTCCTCACAGGTGAGGAGAGCTGTGCAGTACGGAAATAATTTGGAGACACAAGGAACTATAAGGGCAGCACCGTGACGCAGTGGGTGAGTTACTACTTTACAGCGCCAGAGATCCTGGTTCGATCCTGACTATGGGTGCTGCCTGAACGGAGTTTGTACGTTCTCCCTGTGACCACGTGGATTTTCGCCAGGTGCTCCGGTTTATTCCAACACTCCAAAGACGTACAGGTTTGTAGGTTAATCAGCTTACGTTAAAATTGCAAGTGTGTGTAGGATAGTGTTAGTGTACTGGGTGATCAGTGGTCGGCAGACTCAGTGGGCCTGCTTCCACATTGCATCTCTAAAGACTGAAGTACAGGGTAAAATTAACCTAACCCCCCCCCCCCCGCCTACCACCCCCCACCCGAGAGAACCAACTTGTCAACAAAATAGAGAGAGTACAGAGGAGATTTACTAGAATGTTGCCAGGGTTCCAGCAACTATGTTACAGAGAGAAAGGTTGAACAAGTTAGGTCTTTATTCTTTTGAGCGCAGAAGGTTAAGGGGGGACTTGATTGAGGTCTTTAAAATGATGAAAGGGATAGACAGAGTTGACGTGGATACGTTTTTCCCATTGAGGGTAGGGAAGATTCAAACAAGAGGGCATGACATGAGAATTAAGGGACAGAAGTTTAGGGGGTAAAGTGAGGGGGGAACCTCTTTACTTAAGGGTGGTGGCTGTGTGGAATGAGCTTCCAGCAGAAGTGGTGGAGGCAGGATCGATTTTAACATTTAAAAGTAAAGTGGATAGGTATATGGACGTGAAGGGAATGGAGGGGTATGGTCTGAGTGCAGGTAGATGGGACTAGGGGAAAACAAATGGTCGGCACGGACTGGAAGGGCCGAGAGGGCCTGTTTCCGTGCTGTAATTGTTATATGGTTATATGGTTAACTGAACCATTGGGTGTGCAGCTCAGGCTCCCAATGGCCAAATTAGGTACGAATCAACACTCAAGGTGGAATTTAACCATTTTGATTTTTTTTTAAAACATGCAAATAAAATGACAGAACAAATCCAAAAACATCCCATGAAGCCAAGAATAGATTTAATTTGCTATTTAATTCATTCATGGGTTTTGGTTTTAAAAAAAAACACTTATCACCTATCCTTTAGTCAACTTCAACTGAACAACTTGCTCGGAATTTCAGACTCCACTACAGTGTTGTTATGCAGTTATCTCATCCAGGCCAGACCCAGTAAGAAAGAGAGGCTGAAGAACAGCGATCAAGATGCGTCAGAAGGAACTGAAAATGCTGGTTTACACCGAAGATTGACACAAAATGCAGAAGTAACTCAGCGGGACAGGCAGCATCTCTGGAGAGAAGGAATGGCTGACAAAGAAGGGTCTCCACCCAAAACATCACCCATCCTTCTCTCCAGAGATGCTGCCCGTCCCGCTGAGCAGCCAAGATGGATTTTTATGACAATCCAGCGGTCTTGCAATCATAATGCAGATTTGAACGCGTCTGAGTCACCAGTTCGGTAACATAACAATTATGTTATCTACCTGCATCCTCTTGAATGGCTTGTATCTCATGTTGCAGATATCATCCCAAGCTCCAAAACCTACGGAGAAGTGAAAGTGGTTGAAAAGTAAAGCTGAAACAATGGACGAGGTTATTTTTGTAATAACTACAGTTGTGCACAGTGTGTGAGCAAAGCAGGGCCATTCTATTATTACGAAGTAAAACACTGGTCAAATTTAATGAATGAGCCAAATCACCACACAGGCACTAATTAACCCCAATTAGTCGCGGCCTTTCTTTAGACATTATCCTGGTTTTCAAATCCAACACAGCTCTCACCTCTGTAACCTCCTCACAATGACAAGCCTTGGCACAAACTCCTGGCAAGCACCCATGGCACTGAAACAGCAACTGTATTGCCCTGGGCTCGGTGTGGAGTCATGAAGTGAGACAGTGTGCTCAGGCTGGCTGTGTTGAGCAGGCTAGGGCAAATAGTGCGGTTGTACGGTACAGAGAGGTGAATATTCAGCGTTGCACCCTGAACAGCTCAGTGAGGGGGCTGACCCTGCCTCAGCTGTCAACAGAACACCTACAAATTTTACTGCCGTTTCCGACACTTTCTACTGGATGTCATAGAAACTGCTGCCTCTTCCTCTGTGTTTGGCTGTGCGGCTGTTCCTCACCCAGAGATCTCTGCACGGCAACAAACTCAGTCACCGTATGCGCCGTGGGTAGAGGTATATGCACCCGATTTCCAAGCTTGGCAGCACACACGTAAAAACACACCAGATGCCGGTTTACAAAATAAGACACAGAGAGGAGTAGCTCAGCGGTTCAGGCCGCATCTCCAGAGAAGATGGATAGGCAACATTTTGTTTCGGCACCCTTCTTCAGTCTCATACAGGCAACGCACAGCCTGAGCAGAGGCCTTTAAGGTGCTTGCAAATTGTTCAGACTGCCTCATCAGGAGCTCTGGAGGATAGCACCAAGCAAGATGCTAGTGTCATAGAAACATAGAAAATAGGTGCAGGAGTAGGCCATTCGGCCCTTCGAGCCTGCACCACCATTCAATATTATCATGGCTGATTATCCAACTCAGTATCCCTTACCTGCCTTCTCTCCATACCCCCTGATCCCTTTAGCCACAAGGGACATCTAACTCCCTCTTAAATATAGCCAATGAACTGGCCTCAACTACCTTCTGTGGCAGAGAATTCCACAGATTCACCACTCTCTGTGTGAAAAATGTTTTTCTCATCTCGGTCCTAAAAAACTTCCCCCTTATCTTTAAACTGTGACCCCTTGTTCTGGACTTCCCCAACATCGAGAACAATTTTCCTGCATCTAGCCTGTCCAACCCCTTAATAATTTTGTAAGTTTCTATAAGATCCCCCCTCAATCTTCTAAATTCTAGTGAGTACAAGCCGAGTCTATCCAGTTTTTCTTCATATGAAAGTCCTGCCATCCCAGGAATCAGTCTGGTGAACCTTCTCTGTACTCCCTCTATGGCAAGAATGTCTTTCCTCAGATTAGGAGACCAAAACTGTACGCAAAACTCCAGGTGTGGTCTCACCAACTGCAGTAGAACCTCCCTGCTCCTATACTCAAATCCTTTTGCTATGAATGCTAGCATACCATTCGCTTTCTTCACTGCCTGCTGCATGTCCTTGGATGATGAACAAGGTACAACCTCTGCACACTAACATGGGCTTCACATGACTTACAATTTAATCAAAACTTGTACCTCTACAATATGATTTAACTCAAATACTCTGCTCAAAAACCCCAAGGAAAAATAAATGCTGAAATGCCAGAAATACTAAAAACTTGCATCAATACAGATGCAAGTCTGAAGAGGGGTCCCGACACAAAACGTCGCATACCCATGTTCTCCGGAGATGCTGCCTGACCTGCTCCATCATTTTGTGCATTGATACATAGTTCGGTGAGTAATAACATTTTGTCAGATTGTTCCCCTTAAACATCAATCATCTCTCCACAGATGGCGCATGATCTGCTGAGCATTTCCAGTACTTTATTCCCGTTTCAGATTTCCAGACTCAGCAGTTGTGTTGTTAGAATGAAGGTAGAATGGAGTAATTGGAACTTACAGTCTAAGAAAGCGGCAGATCCCGGAGTAAGGGCGCTCACTCGGTTACTGTGCAGGTCTGGCAGCTTGCCGTCTGATTTTTTATTTCCGGCCTCCAGCAGAAGAATCCTTTTCCCAGAGAGATTTGGTTCATTGGCTTAGGGAGGGATAAATGCATAAATTTCATTTAATTTGGCCATATTCCATCACTAGGTAAAGATCCAGTCAAAGTGCATTTTACGTCAACATGTAGCAAATGTTTTATATTCCTCAACAGCTCCCAAAATAAATCAATATTGGATTTGGCTTTATAATATGGATGGTTTGTAATGACACCCATCTAATACTAAGCAGCCAGTGAAAACACCTCCAGAAGTGATTCATTGCCAAGGTCTTTGGGTATCCAAAGTTATGAAAGGGACTTTCTTGGCTTGTAATCAAAGGAAGAATTGTGCCAACAAGGAAGCACTTTTTGGGGGGTTTGTACACTCTATTTAACTTCATTGGGGAGGAGAATGCTATCAGTGGAACATTGAAAGGGGGAACCAGTATAATTAGTGATTAGGGAACAGAACAAATAAAATGAGAGACATTGAAAAATGATGGCATTCCTCTAGTAACTCATCTTGTTCAGGGGACAGTAGGGGTGGAAAGTGCAGAGACTCTGGTCATAATCTTCCAATTATCCTGATACAGAGCAGTATTTACAAATATTACCTTCCTATTTTGAAAAAAAAGGGGTGGAAGTATTAAGCCCACTAACAACCATCCAGTCAACCGGCAAACAACAGGCTACAAAGAAACTTTTTCAAGATATTATAATCCAAATACGTTCCCAGAGTAGAGGAATCGAGAACCAGAAGACATTGGTTTAAGGTGAGGGAGGGAAGATTTAATAGAAATTTATTGGGGTAACTTTTTTTTTTTACACAAAGGGTGATGGGTGTATGGAACGAGCTGCCAGATGTAGTTGAGGCAGGTACATTGCAACATTTAAGAAACAATTGGACAGGTACATGGATAGGACATTGAGGGATATGGATGAAAAGCAGGCAGGTGGGCACAGTGGTCAGTGTGGACAAGTTGGGCCGAAGGGTCTGTTTCCATTTACTTTTCAGTACACTTTACACTGCCCCTTGACACCTGCCCTTCCACAGAGGTCACGAGTGTTTAATTGTCATAAGTACTATCAATTGAACAATGATATTTCTTAATGTGTAGGAACGGCAGATGCTTGTTTACACCGAAGTTAGACACAAAAAATGCTGGAGTAACTCAGCGAGACAGACAGCATCTCCGGAGAGATCCTTCTTCAGACTGAGAGCTAGAGGATGACTAGAGATATGGACAGGTAAGGTGTGAAAATGGCAGATCAGAGCAGACCGTGATCAAGGAAATGTGGATAGGGTCATTGTTGGCTGAGGGGAAGGTGACAATGAGGCTTACAATCAGCAAAATTAATCAGAATGACTGAAACTAGTCAGAGAACTAGGGTGGGGAGGGACAGAGAGTGAGGGGGAAAGTAAGCGATATTACTCGTAGCAGAACAGGCCTGTAAATCATGCACAATGCTAGTGCAAAAAAAACTTTAAAGTCCAAAGAGGTTTAGAGCAGAGGGTTGTGTTGTATAGGTGGTGTAGTATAGTTTTCAGTTTAGTTTATTGTCCTGTGTACCGAGGTACAGTGAAAAGCTTTTTGTTGCGTGCTAACCACTCAGCTGAAAGGCAATACATGATTACAATCGATCCATTTTTGTGTATTTGGTGTAGTATAGTCTTGTATAGTGTTATTTTGAGTAGTGTCGTTTTGTGTAATGTAGTGTAGTATGTCCTTTAAAATCTTGTATAGTTGTCTTGTATAGTGTTGTTTTGTGTAATTTGGTGTGGTAGTCTTGTATAGTTTTGTGTAGTCTTGTATAATAGTTTTGTGTAGTGTAGTCTGTCTTGTATAATCTTGTCCAGTGCAGTTTTGTTTAATTTGGTGTAGTACAGTCTTATATAATCTTGTATAGTTCGTTTTGTGTAGTGTAGTGTAGTGTTGGCGGCCCAGTCCTCGCCTCCCACCCGTGTGGTGAGAGGCCGACCACACCTCGCCCCCAGACAGGCCCCGGCCTTACCGAGAGAGCAGGCCATGGCCGTGCCCACCATCCCGCCGCCCGAGATCACCACATCGTACAGATCCGGAGCCGTGGACTCTCCCTCCTCTTTCTGCTCCCGCTGCCGAGCGGACGAACATTTCCTGCAGCCTCTGCCGGCCAACAACTGGGCCTGGGCCTGGGCGCGGAGGCCGCGCAGCAGCCCGGACACTCTGCAAGGGATCATCGCCGAGCGTCTAAACCGCCATGGAGACGGTCACCTTCCTCTCACAGTCAGTCACAGGAGACGGTGCGAGGTATCACCTCCGGGTGGGAAAGCACCCAGCCAACCGCGGCAAGATGCACACACGTTCACTTCCGTGGGGGAGGGAGCTTGCTTCAGGCCAAAGGCAGGCTCAAAATGCTGGAGTAACTCAGCTGGACATTGCAGCAACTCTGGAGAGAAAGAACAGGTGCAGCTTGACACAAAATGCTGGAGTAATTCAGCTTGACATGCAGCAACTCAAAGAGAAAGAATAGGGTGGAGTAATTCAGCTTGACACAAAATGCTGGAGTAATTCAGCTGGACATGCAGCAATTCTAAAGAGAAAGAATAGGTGCAGCTTGACACAACATACTGGAGTATCGCAGCTGGACATTGCAGCAACTCTGAAGAGAAAGAATGGGTGCAAGTAGACAAAAAATACTGAAGTAACTCAGCTGGACAGGCAGCAACTCTGGAGAGAAAGAATAGGTGAGGTTTCACTGCACTGAATTTCATCCGTCATGCTTTTTCTGTCTTCAGCATTTTGTCATGCGAAAGTCTGTTAGTTTCCACCTCTTCGTTGGATTCCTTATGCTGTGGAAATTTTAAGCCAACGTTTTGTGCATCCAAGAACAGTGCATCAGTATTTTGTAAAAAAAAACAATTAATTGATAATCCCTTCTTTAGACGGAGTGAATGGTCGCATATGCTAGTTGTTAACACAGTGAAATTATTTGAGTTACTCCAGCTTTTTGTGTCTATCTAAGAATTACATTGTTCTGTTTTGGGACATATGACAATAAAAACACACTCTTTACTCTTCTCCACACTCCCGTTCTTATGACCATAAATAACGATCACAAAGGTTAATGTTAGCGCCTCCAATGGTCACAACAGTCCTGAAGGTTTGTTTGTTTTTATGTTTATGTCGATAAATAAATTATATAGAGGACATTATTTAGACAAATAAAAAATAAATATTATATATATATATATATATATATATTATATATATTTTTTTTTTATATCCCAATAGATAATCTACTCCATAATATAAGATTATAATTATTATATATATGTATGTATATATATATGTGTGTGTATATTATATCTATATGTTTGTGTGTGTATATATATTATGTATATATATTGATATAATAATTATATGTGTGTGTGTGTTATATAAATGTGTGTATATATCTGATCTTATATATTATATTTGTGTAGAAAGTATATAGTATATGTATTATATTGGTGTGTGTGTGTGGATATATGTGCTAATGTGTGGTGTGTATACCCCATATATTATATATATATTTATATATATATTATAATATAATAATATATATATATATATATATATATTATATATAATATATATATATATATATATATTATATAGGATATATATATATTATATATATATATATATATATATAAATATATATTTTATATATACACACCACAACATACACACACACATATACACACACATATATTATAATATATGTATATGTGTGGTAGTGTGTGTGTATATATTATATAATACTGCTATATATAGATATATATATAGATATTAATATGGGATATATATATATTGGAATTGGTGAATATCATTGGACGAAGTCAGCATGGATTTACGAAAGGTAAATCATGTCTGACGAATCTTATAGAATTTTTCAAGGCTGTAACTAGATAAGGGAGAACCAGTGGATGGGTTATATGGACGGGAAGGGAATGGAGGGGTATGGTCTGAATGCAGGTAGATGGGACTAGGGGAAAATAAATGGTCGGCACGGACTGGAAGGGCCGAGAGGGCCTGTTTCCGTGCTGTAATTGTTATATGGTTATATATATGTTGAGGACGTGACAATAAAACACCTGTGACTCTCATTCTCTGAACAGTTCCCTTTCCACATCAAGGATATTTGAGTATGCGATTAGGTATATGGGATTCCTCATGTGGGTTAATTTGAGTATATAGGATTGGGTATATGGGATTCCAAATCATGTCTGAAGAAGTGTCTCGATCCGAAACGTCACCCATTCCTTCTCTCCAGAGATATTGCCTGTCCTGCTGAGTTACTCCAGCATTTTGTGTCTATCTCCAAATCATGAATATTTGCGTATATGGGATTGAGTATATGGGATTCTGCATTATTGGGTATTGCGGTATATGGGATTCTGCATTATTAGGTATTGGAGTATATGGGATTCTGCATTATTGGGTATTGGAGTATATGGGATTCTGCATTATTGGGTATTGGAGTATATGGGATTCTGCATTATTGGGTACTGGAGAATATGGGATTCTGCATTATTGGGTACTGGAGTATATGGGATTGGGCATTTGGAATTCCAAATCAAATCATGGGTATTTGTGGCATTTTCTTTATCATGCATTGGATTAGAACATGATTATCAAAATAATTGGAGCACAATAATAATGTTTTAATCCAGTTTAATCCTGGAGGAGTGGGCGGGCGGTGTTATGGCTGACCAATCGGGACTTGTGGCCAGGCGGCGGCGGCGGCGGACCGGGCAGCGGGGAAGATGCCGGGGTCGCTCGGCCTCGGCTTTACCGGAGACCCCGAGCTCGGCAACCGGAGCCGAGGCTGGGCGCGGCCGCTGGACTGGGGCCAGGCGGAGGGGGAAACGGCAGGAGGCCGCGGGAGGCCCGAGGTGGGTGGCTCCGCTGGGATCACCGGAGCAGCCTGGCCTGCTAGGCCTCTGGTTGCCATGGGGACGGCGTCGCGGCCTAGTTGCGAGGGAGCGCCCGGTGTGGGGGGGGGGGGGGTGTCGGGAGATTGAGGGAGCGCCCGGGGTGGTGGGGGGGGGATTGAGGGAGCGCGTGGTGGGATCGTGGGGTGGGGGGGGGGGGGATTGTGGGTTGGGGGATTGAGGGAGCTGGGGTGGGGGGGTGTGGATTGTGGGAGCCTGGGGTGGGGGGGGATTGAGAGCGCTGGGGTGGTGGGGGAATTGAGGGAGCGCCTGGGGTGGGGGGGGGGGGATTGAGGGAGCGCCTGGGGTGGGGGGGGGAATTGAGGGAGCGCCTGGGGTGGGGGGGGGATTGAGGGAGCGCCGAGGGTGTGGGGGGATTGAGGGAGCCGCTGGGGTGGGGGCGGATTGAGGGAGCGCCTGGGGTGGGGGGGGGGGGGATTGAGGAGCGCCCTGGGGTGGGGGGGGGGTGAGGGAGCGCCTGGGGTGGGGGGGGAATTGAGGAGCGCCTGGGGTGGATTGAGGGAAGGGATGAGGGAGCGCGCCTGGGTTGGGGGGGGGGGATTGAGGGAGCGCCCGACCTCTAGATTGAGGGAGAGCTGGGTATTGAGGTGCCTCCCCTTTATTCTAAGCGCGTTCCGGGGTGGGGTGGATTGTGGGAGCGCCTGGGGTGGGGGGGGGATTGAGGGAGCCCTGGGGTGGTGGGGGGGATTGAGGGAGCCCGGGGTGGGGGGGGGATTGAGGGAGCGCGTGGGGTGGGGGGGGGAATTGAGGGAGCGCCTGGGGTGGGGGGGGGGAATTGAGGGAGCGCCTGAGGGACGCTGGGGGGGGC
This sequence comes from Okamejei kenojei, assembly GCA_035221665.1. Lineage (NCBI taxonomy): Eukaryota > Metazoa > Chordata > Chondrichthyes > Rajiformes > Rajidae > Okamejei > Okamejei kenojei. Next base: position 12,492,489 of record CM069139.1, on the reverse strand, counting down.
GATTGAGGGAGCGCCTGGGGTGGGGGGGGATAGAGGGAGGCCTGGCCTGGGGTGGGGGGAGGCGATTGAGGGAGCGCTCTGGGGGGGGCCTAGATTGAGGGAGCGCCTGGTGGGTCGGAATTGAGGGAGCGCCTGGTGGGGGTGGGGTGTGGGGGGGGGGGGGGGATGGAGGGAGCGCCCTGGGGGGGGCAGGGGAAGGGATTTGGGGAATTGAGGGAGCGCCTGGGGGTGGGGGGATTGAGGGAGCGCCTGGGGTGGGGGGGGGGGGGATTGAGGGAGCGCCTGGGGTGTCGGGGGGATTGAGGGGAGCCTGCGGTGGGGGGGGGAATTGAGGGAGCGCCTGTGGGGTGTCGGGGGATTGAGGGAGCGCCTGGGGTGGGGGGGGGGAATTGGAGGGAGCGCCTGGGTGGGGGGGATTGAGGGAGCGCCGGGGTGTGGGGGGGGGATTGAGGGAGCGCCCGGGGTGGGGGGGGGGATTGAGGGAGCGCGGGGTGGGGGGGGGGGGGATTGAGGGAGCGCCGGGGGTGGGGGGGGGGGGATTGAGGGAGCGCCGGGGTGGGGGGGGGATTGAGGGAGCGCCGGGGGTGGGGGGGGATTGAGGGAGCGCCTGGGGTGGGGGGGGGATTGAGGGAGCGCCCGGGGTGGGGGGGGAGACCTAGAAAATAGGTGCAGGAGGAGGCCATTCGGCCCATCGAGCCAGCACCGCCATTCATTGTGATCGTGGCTGATCGTCCCCAATCAGTACTCCGTTCCTGCCTTCTCCCCATGGCATATCCCCTGACTCCGCTAGCCTCTGGAGCTCGATCTAACTCACTTTTTTAATTCATCCAGTGAATTGACCTCTACTGCCCTCTGTGGCAGAGAATTCCACAAAACCACAACTCTCTGGGTTTTTTCTCATCTGTTTTAAATGGCCTCCGCTTTATTCTAAGGCTGTGGCCCCTGGTTCTGGACTCCCCCAACATTGGGAACATTTTTCCTGCATCTAGCTCGTCCAATCCTTTTATGATTTTATATGTTTCTATAAGATTCCCTCTCATCCTTCTAAATTCCAGTGAATACAAGCCCAGTCTTTCCAATCTTCCCTCATATGACAGTCCCGCCATCCTGGGGATTAACTTTGTGAACCTTTGGGTACTGGAGTATATGGGACCATTTGGGTACTGGGAGTATATGGGATTCTGCATTATTGGGTATTGGAGTATATGGGATTCTGCATTATTGGGTATTGATATATGGATTCTGCATTATTGGGTACTGGAGTATATGGGATTGGGCATTTGGAATTCCAAATCAAATCATGGGTATTTGTGGCATTTTATTTATCATGATTATCAAAATAATTGGAGCACAATAATAATGTTTTAATCCAGTTTAATCCTGGAGGAGTGGGCGGGGCGGTGTTATGACTGACCAATCGGGACTTGTGGCCAGGCAGCGGCGGCGGCGGACCGGGCAGCGGGGAAGATGCCGGGGTCGCTCGGCCTCGGCTTTACCGGAGACCCCGAGCTCGGCAACCGGAGCCGAGGCTGGGCGCGGCCGCTGGACTGGGGCCAGGCGGAGGGGGAAACGGCAGGAGGCCGCGGGAGGCCCGAGGTGGGTGGCTCCACTGGGATCACCGGAGCAGCCTGGCTGCTAGGCTCTTGGTTGCCATGGGGACGGCGTCGGCGGCCCTGTAGTTGCGAGGGAGCGCCCGGGGTGGGGGGGGGGGGGGGGGGTGTCGGGGGATTGAGGGAGCGCGTCCGGTGGGGGATTGAGGGAGCGCCCGGGGGGGGGGGGGGGGGGGGATTGAGGGAGGCGCCCGGGGCAGGGGGGGGGGGGGGTGTCGGGGGATTGAGGATTGAGGGAGCGCGTGGGGGTGGGGGGGGGGGATTGAGGGAGCGCCCGGGGCTGGGTGTCGGGGGGGGGGGGGTGGGTGTCGGGGAATTGATGGATGCGCCCGGGGTGGGGGGGGGGTTGGGGGGGGATTGATGGAGCGCCCGGGGTGGGTGGGGGGGGATTGATGGGAGCGGGGGGGGGGGGGGGGGGGGGATTGAGGGAGCGCCCGGGGGGGGGGGGGGATTGAGGGAGCGCGTTGGGGTGGGAGGGGGGATTGATGAGGAGCGCCGGGGCAGCGGGTGGAGGGGGGGGGGATTGAGGGAGCGCCCGATGAGGAGGTGGGGGGGGGGGAGGCCGGGGGTGGAGGGGGGGGGGGATTGAGGGAGGCGCTCTGGGGATTGAGGGAGGCGCCGGGGGGGGGGGGATTGAGGGAGCGCTGCCCGTAGAAGCAGAGAGGGGGGGGGAGATAAGTCCTGGCGTCGGGTACGTTGGGTGGGGGGGGAGGGGAGCGCGGGGGTGGGGGGCGGAAGGGTGGGGATGGGGGTGGGGGGGGAGGTGAGCGCTTGGGGTGGGGTGGGGGGGGGGGGGATTGAGGGAGCGCCGGGGTGGGGGGTGCGGGGGATTGAGGAGCGCAGGGGTGGGGGATTGAGGGAGCGCCGGGGGTGGGGGGGGGGAGGACATAGAAAATAGGTGCAGGAGGAGGCCATTCGGCCCATCGAGCCAGCACCGCCATTCATTGTGATCGTGGCTGATCGTCCCCAATCAGTACGCCGTTCCTGCCTTCTCCCCATGGCATATCCCCTGACTCCGCTAGCCTCTGGAGCTTGATCTAACTCACTTTTTTAATTCATCCAGTGAATTGACCTCTACTGCCCTCTGTGGCAGAGAATTCCACAAAACCACAACTCTCTGGGATTTTTCTCATCTGTTTTAAATGGCCTCCCCTTTATTCTAAGACTGTGGCCCCTGGTTCTGGACTCCCCCACCACTGGGAACATTTTTCCTGCATCTAGCTCGTCCAATCCTTTTATGATTTTATATGTTTCTATAAGATCCCCTCTCATCCTTCTAAATTCCAGTGAATATAAGCCCAGTCTTTCCAATCTTCCCTCATATGACAGTCCCGCCATCCTGGGGATTAACTTTGTGAACCAACGCTGCACTGCCTCAATAGCAAGGATGTCCTTCCTCAAATTAGGAGACCAAAACTGCACACAATAGTCCAGATGTGCTCTCATCAGGGCCGTGTACAACTGCAGAAGGACCTTGTTACTCCTATTCTCAAATCCTCATGTTATGAAGGCCAACATGCCATTAGCTTTCTTCACTGCCTGCTGTACCTGCATGTTTACTTTCAGTGACTGCTGTACAAGGACACCCAGGTGTCGTTGTACTTCCCTTTTTCCTAATCTGACACCATTGAGATAATAATCTGAGATAATAACCACTGAGATAATATCACTTGATTCCCTCAGCCCTAAGAGCTAAATCTAACTCTCTCTTGAAAACATCTGGTGAATTGGCCTCCACTGCCTTCTGTGGCAGAGGGAGAGGGGTGTTAGGATCCTGGAGGGCAAGGTCAGCTGGGGTAAGGTTGGTGAGGGGGTGGTAACATAGAGTTGACAATGGAAATGGATGGATGCAATTGCCAATTAATTAGTGGACAGGAGCATGCAGCAATTCCTTCTGCAGTTTTTGCACAAAGCAAATGTCTTGAGAAACAACTGAAATAGAAGTTGAGCAATTGAGTTCATGGTGTGTAATACCATACCAAGTACAATGTATAAATGTAGTAGTTGAGTATTATTAGCCTGTGTTTAGTTTAATTTTAACAATTGATTCAATCTATTTATAGTTATGGGAACAATTATGCTAATGTAACAATTGTACTAAATGTGAGATCTGATGTGTATAAAACCTTTCATAGAAGAGATACATTGAAATTGTCTGTCTGAAGAAGGGTTTCGACCCAAAACGTTTCCTATTTCCTTCGCACCATAGATGCTGCCTCACCCGCTGAGTTTCTCCAGCATTTTTGTCTACCTTCGATTTTCCAGCATCTGCAGTTCCTTCTTAAACACTGAAATTGTTCTTACCTTGTGGGTACTCTTGCTCTGTTAAGTACAGCTTAAGAATGATGAATTTAGGATTTGAGAAGACCAAAACTGAGTAAATATATTGAGTAATTTTAAACCTGTAAATAGTTATGGAGGCGTAAAGCACGGAAACAGGCCCTTCAGCTCAACTTACCCATTCCTACCAAAATGTCCCATTTATACTAGTACAACCTGCCTCTGTTTGGCCCCCTAAAGTTATAAAGTCAAGTCAAGAGAGTTTATTCTCATGTGTCCCAGGACAATGAAATTCTTGCTTAGCTTCAGCACAACAGAATATAGTAGGCATGAATACAGAACATATCAGTGAGTCCATATACCATTATATAAATATTACACAAAAAGCTGGAGAAACTCAGCGGGTGCAGCAGCATCTAAGGAGTGAAGGAGATAGGCGACGTTTCGGGCCGAGACCCTTCTTCAGACCATTATATAAATATATACACACATCAATAAATAAGCAGATAAAGTGCAAACAGATAATGGTCTATTAATGTTCAGAGACTGGATAGGCTGAAAGTGTTTTTTTCTGGAGCAAAGGATTTATAAAATCATGAGGCACATAAATAACATGGATGATCACAGTTTTTTCCCTCCCAGAGGAGGAAAGTCTAAAACTTAAGGGCATAGTGTCTTGTTTGCAGAAGTATGCAGTCTGGTAATATTATTGGACTTTGTGTTTAATATAACTGCTGGAGTATCCTTGTATGATTAAATGTTTTTTTAATTTTAAATTAAAACTTTATTCAGAATAAAAAACATGTACAAAACTAAAACTGATACATTCAATAGTGTCATACTTGAATGACATTTCTCTACATTGGCGAGACGAAGCGTAGGTTCGGCGACCGCTTCGCCGTACACCTCCACTCAGTCAGTACTAACCAACCTAATCTCCCGGTTGCCCAGCACTTCAACTCACCCTCCCATTCTGAATCTGACCTTTCTGTCCTGGGCCTCCTCCATTGCCGGAGTGAGGCCCAGCGTAAATTGAAGGAACAATACCTCATATTTTGCTTGGGTAGTTTACACCCCAGCGGTATAAACATCGACTTTTCTAATTTCAGGTAGTCCTTGCTTTCTCCCTCCTTCACCTCCCCCTTCCCAGCTCTCCCACATAGCCTACTGTCTCCGCCTCGTCCTTTCTTTTTCCCCCCACCCCCCCCCAAGATCAGTCTGAAGAAGGGTCTCAACCCGAAACGTCGCCTACTACTTTTCTCCATAAATGCTTCCTCACCTGCTGAGTTTTTCTAGCATTTTTTAATCTACTTTTGATTTGCATCTGCAGTTCCTTCTTAAACGTGTCATACTTGATAGTGTTTGCACCTGTCATTCAACAAATACCCTTGCCACTCATGCCAACCTTGAATGAATGTATAAGAGAATGTATGAAAATTTTTGTTTGGCATCTTCAACGGACTCAATGTCCAGCAGCAGAAGGACCTTAGTTCCTCGGGAGTCTGTATTAAGTCTTCATGTTGGCTGCACTAAGTTTAAGTTCATCCCTCAGCACATCCTCTTGTAGTCTGGAATGGGCCAGTTGCCAACATTCCCTGACTGACACCCCACTGTACTTATGTAGGAAGGAACTGCAGATTACACTGAAGACAGACACAAAATGCTGGAGTAACTCAGCGGGTCAGGCAGCACCTCTGGAGTAAGGAAAAGGTGATGTTTCGGGTCGAGACCCTTCTTTAGACTGACCTCAGACGTAAGAAGGGTGTTGACCCAAAACGTCACCTATTCCAATTTTCCAGAGATGCTGCATGACCCGCTGGGTTACTCCAGCAGTTTGTGTCCAACTTCATTGTACTTCCTAATTATTTGTTTCTGACAGAAAGATTTTCTGTAAATTGGCAGCTGTTTGCTAATCCTGGCCGCTATCTCTGGCATCACTGTAAGGTTGGGTTCATGGAGAGATTAACAACTACCTTTCATAGATATCTATTGGCACATTGCAGAATGACACAGATTTAAATTTGAACTATATTTGTGCATGGGTTTGCACGTGACACTAGTAATGAGTTATTTATTGTGAGTCGTTGCTTATCGTCAAGATAATAATCAACTGTGGTGTATGGGGCTAGTTGAATCTAGGCCAGTCAAATGTGGATAAAACAGGAGAGTTTTTGTTGATATTTCTTTCATAGCTTCATGTCAATTTATTCTGGCACTGGCTCAAAACTATACCACACTATATTCAGACTGCCAGATTCAGACTTTGAACTTGTGGCCTAGTCAGGTATCATAGTTACTAGGCTGCATAATCCTGACAAATTTTGGATTTATTGTGTTGGCCAAAGCTTAGAAATTCATGTAAGATACTTGGTGAATATATCTGTAGATGACACATGTAGTAACAATGGAACAATGAATTTCTTACTTCCAACAAAATAACAGGCATGTAAATATAATACTCATAGATAATTTGTACAAAATCATTAGAGGAAGAGATCGGGTAAATGCACAAAGTCTCTTGCCCAGAATCGAGAACCAGAGGACATGGGTTTAGAGTGAGGGGGTAAAGATTTAATAGGAATGTGAGGGGAAACGTTTTCACACAGAGGGTGATGGGTGTATGGAAACAGCTGCCGGAGGAGGTAGTTGAGGCAGGTAGTAGCGGGAGGGCGGGAAAACAACGCCATACACCTCTGCACATCGATGGAGCTGATGTGGAAAGGGTCAGCAGTGTGAAGTTCCTAGGACTCCACCTGTCAGATGACCTGACGTCCACGACCAACACCCAGAGCCCAGCAGCGACACCCTCTCCGAAGACTACGGAAAGCGGGTCTCCCCACTGCATACCTACGAACGTTTTATAGGGGGACAATCGAGAGCACATTAACCTACGGCATCACCTCCTGGTTCGGGAGCTGCAAGGCGTACGAACGGCACCAACTGGGAGAGGATTTGTGAAGACCACTGTCGTGCCACTGCCAATCGGAACTCGTGATATATGTACTTTTATTCTTTATTTCTATTTATTTTTTACCACACACTGAATGGACATTGGTTGAGAAACGCTTTTTCGTTTTCCTCTGGGTATGCAAGTACTCAGAAAAATGATAATAAAGATATACAATACAATAGTATCGCAATGTTTAAGAAACATTTGCACAGGTACATGGATCGGACATGTTTAGAGGGATATGGGCCAAACGTATGCTGGTGGGACTAGTGTAAATGGGAATTTGGTAAATGTGTTGGGCAGTGTGAGAATGTTGGGTCAAAGGGCCTGTTTCCACACTGTATGACTATAATATATAATAAACAAAAAAATCAATAAATTAATAACCCAATACTAAAACAAAAAAGCCAAAAGTCCTTGGTGCAATCAAATACACTCCTGAGTTCATTTGTACTGAAGACCATGTACAGTATAGTCAATTTTATTATGGCATTATTTAGGCAGTGCACAAATTACAAGTCAGGAGTATCTATATACTTTAAAAACTGTGTGTGTGTTATATTGCCTTTGAAACGTATTTCCTCGAAAACCAGATGCAAAAACGCGGAGATTTTTACATATTTCAGTAGGGATTTATTTAACTTATGATTTCAGAAATCCACTCCATAATTTGGTCAATTATTTCCCCAGATTTTGAATAAAATTGTTCATAAAAATCAAAAAAAATTAAAATCAAACTACTGCATGAGTCACAGTGCCACCTTACAGATGTCCAATCATTATGGATCTCATTTACATATGATATGACATCACAATGGGACAGGGGTGGGAGATTGGAACATTCACGTGGTCCCACTAAAATCAAGTAACTTTTACATCTTCTGGTAGAAATGTTCCTTATGATTTCAAAAATCGAATCCTCTATACATTTGGTCAATTATTTCCCGAGATATTTACTAAAATTTATAACCAAACTGACTTTTTTTAAATATTAAGGTTGCCCAGCTGCTGACCTCACAATGCCTTTTCACCTGGCTTCTGCCTTCTGGCCCAGCCTGGCCCCGCCCCCCCAGCCTGCCTGCTAGCCATGCCCGGCCCCGCCCCACTGACCTCACAATGCCTTTGCACCTGGCCCAACTGCCTCCCGGCCCCGTCCCCCAGCCTGCCAGGTTGTTAATTCCATTGTTTTTCATTTAAATTTAATTATTTCTCACTTAACATCACTAATTCTTAACATTAACCTTTAATTTCAAAGACAGTTTAAAAAAAAAAAATTTGCTGTCTTCATTGACAGCTTAGATCGGACCCGCTGTGTGTGGTTAGTGTGTGTGTGTGGTTAGTGTGTGTGTGTAGCGGCAGGTTTCTCCCCTGAATTCTATAGAACTGCCGACAGCTTTCGTGCATGAGACACGCACGCTTCATTTCCAGAACATTCTGAACGCGTGACGCATGATTGCATTTCGCTCTCTCTGTCTCTCCACCTTCCTCTCTCTCTCCCCTCTTCCTCTCCCCACCCTCCCCCACCCCCCTGCCCCCCACCCTCCCCTCTTCCTCTCCCCCACCCCCTGTCCCTCCACCACCCTCCCTCCTCTAAACCCCCTTCCCTCCCCCCTCCCCCTCCCTCTAAACCCCATTCCCCCCTCCCCCTCCCCACCCCTTTCTCTCCAACCCATACCCCCCCCTCCCCTCCCCTCCTCCTTTCCTCCACCCCCTCTCCCTCGTCTCTTGCCCTTCTGTCTCTGCCCCTTTCTCTCTGTCTCTCCCCATTCTCTCTCTACCCCCCCCCCCCCCCCTCTCTGGACGCGCCTGCGAGTTTGGGGCTATGCGTCAGTGGATAGGGCGGTTATGGGGTAAAAGGAGCAAATAATTAATATTAATATAATATCAAGGGGGATAGTTAGCGTGTGTGGGGGGGGGGTAGTTAGTGTGTGTGACGCTGCATGCCGCTCGCCCCAGCCCCCCCCCTCCCCGCAACCACAGTTGGGGGAATAGACCCAACGGGTCTGCACTTGTTCTAGTATATATTAAAGAACAAATCAGATGAAGGTAACTCACCCAGCAAAATGGCTAATATGTATATACAGATTGGGATGTTAATCGTTTATCGGTGATTGTACTAAAATACAATATAATTTCTTGGCAGGTTATGCCTGAAAATGACACAGATTCAAGTAATAAATCTCCTAATGTTGGATTCAACAAGAGCAACAAAGGTGAATTAATGGATTTTCTGAGCCAAGATCAGGGAGATTCTAAGAAGCAGTACTACGAAGGTCTCATTGCCTTGCAGGACTCCTGTAGACAAAGACTGCTGGCACTGGACATGCAATATGAGCAGCTGACTAATAAACATAAATTGGAGCATACGAAAATAAATAAAAACATAGGACTGACAGAAGAAGTGGTCAAATTCTTTGCAATGAACGAAGGAAGAATCTCCATGAACAATAGATTGCCCAAGCCAAATCCATCTGGGTGAGTCTATTGTGGTTAACATGGATAAATCAACTGTTTAGTGCAGTTATGCCCATTTGTTCCCATAACCATTAGTTAGCCCCTTCTGTTGTCTCATTGATTCAACAACAACTTGAAAATCGATAGCCTCTCCAAATCAATCAACACTCAACCCCAGAAGATGATATCAAGACGGATAAGTAAAGTAAGGTGAGGAAAGATTGAGGGAATTCCAGATAGTGATAAAAGTATAGTCATCAATAAATGAATGACATTCTGGGATGGGGCATGATTGCAAATTATGTCTACGAACCCACTTCACGTTTGTTTACATGCAGGGAGTTTCAGATATTTGTTTTCATAAATCAAACGAAGAACCAATATGGACAGATACTTCTAGTTCCTTTAACTTTTTTATAAATAGCAATAATCATAATAATATTCTCGTTCACTTAAAACAAAGTTGTAATATTATTTTTATTATCTTTATTCTATTCCCATCCTGCTATTTCAGCTGGTGTTTCCATTAGGGAAGCAAAGAGTAATGTATGAACCTGTCCAGAGTAAAGGATAATCTATTTAAGTAATTAATGAGCAGTCAATTCCTACCCACAGGGCTATTTCCTTTCCTTTCCACACTTATCCCCTTCAACACACCACATCTAGGATGTCTCACTAATGTTCTCTGGAATTAGTGAATGTCTTTGGGCTGCTGCCTCACAGTGCCAGTGACCTGGGTTTAATCCTGACTGGGTGCTGTCTGAACGGAGTTTGTACATTCTCCCTGTTACTGCGTGGGTGCTCTCCAGGTGCTCCGGTTTCCTCCCACACTGCAAAAAACATGGAGTTTGTAGGTTAATTGGCTTTGGTAAAACTGTAAATTGTCCCTAGTGCGTAGGACAGTGGTAGTGTATGGGGTGATCAATGGTCATCACGGGCTTGATGGGCCGAAGGGCCTGTCTCTGCACAGTATCTCTAAAGTGTAAAAGTCTTATGACGTTTCAATTCATTCCCAAAGGGAATCATACAGTCATAGAGTGATACAGTGTGGAAACAAGCCCTTCACCCAACTTGCCCACACCAACCAACAATGTCCCAGCTACACTAGTCCCACTTGCCTGCGCTTGGACCATAATCCCATCAAACCTGTCCTATCCTATGTACCTGTCTAACTGTCTCTTAAATGATGGGATAGTCCCAGCCTCAACTACCTCCTCTGGCAGCTTGTTCCATACACCCACCACTCTATGTGAAAATGTTACCCCTCGGATTCCTATTAAATCTTTTCCCCTTCACCTTGAACCTATGTCCTCTGGTCCTCGATTCCACTACTCTGGGCAAGAGACTCTGTCCTTCTACCCGATCTATTCCCCTCATGATTTTGTACACTTCTATAAGATCCCCCCTCATTCTCCTGGGCACCATGGAATAGAGACCCAGCCCACTCAACCTCTCCCTATAGCTCACACCCTGTAGTCCTGGCAACACCCTCGTAAATCTTTTCCGAACCCTTTCAAGCTTGACAATATCTTTCTTATAACATGGTGCCTAGAGCTGAACACAATATTCTACATGCGATCTCACCAACGTCTTATACAACTGCAACATGACCACCCAACGTCTATGCTCAATACTCTGACTGATGAAGGCCAAAATGCCAAAAGCCTTTTTGACCACCTTATCTACCTGTGACTCAACCTTCAAGGAACCATGCACCTGTACTCCTAGATCCTTCTGTTCTACATCACTACCCAGAGGCCAACCATTTACTGTGTAGGTCCTGCCCTTGTTCGACGTCCCAAAATGCAACACCTCACGCTTCTCTGTATTATATTACCATCAACCATTCCCAGCCAATCGATCCAGATCCTGCCGCAATCTTTCACAACCATCTTCACTATCTGCAAAACCACTCACTTTTGTATAATCAGCAAACTTGCTAATTTTGTCCTGTATGTTCTCATCCAAGTCTGAGGAATGTTCCAGACACAAAATGTCACCCATCCTTTTTCTTCAGAGATACTGCCTGACCCACTGAGTTACTCCAGCACTTTGTGTCTACCTTTGGTATGATGCAATGGTGCTTTTAATGTCACACGTACAAAGTGCTAACACCCTGAAATTATTTTTCATACCAACTGCCCAATAGGGTTGTGCCATGCCCCCAATCCTCGATGAGCAAGTGTGCAGACACAGTTTACTGAGTCCGCATACTAGAGGCCCCATATTTTGGCACCAAGTCCACACTAGTTATTCTGAGCGGCATGGATTGAAATCACTTTTAAAACATGGAGGGGGGGGGGGGCACAATGAGGCCTGACGTCTACAGGGGTCAGCAACCTATGGCCCGGATCGGCCCGTAACACTAAATCATCCGGCCCGCAGGTGTATTTTTTTTCAATTCCTTTTCGCGACCTGGGAACTGCAGCCAGTCCCGGGTCACGCAGGCGACTTGGGCGCTATAGCCAGACCTGGGGCAAGCAAGCCGACCTGGGAACTGCAGCCAGTCACAGCGTTCCTGGGGCACGCCGGCGACCTCGGCCAGTCACAGCGTTCCTGGGGCAGGAGAGCCGACCTGGAACTGGCTGTAGCGCCCAGGTCACAAACCATGTGGGGGATTGTCCCCCACCTCTCAAAACATGGGAGGGGACTGGTCCCTCCGTCCCCCAGGATTTCCGCCCATGCTGAGCGGTGCCTGTTCTAGATAAGTCCCAGGCAGTTGCGGGCCTCCAGCATCTGCAGTTCTTTGTTTCTACGTATCTAGATAGGATTTGGATCATATGTTACCATCAAACATGCCTGGGGGTGGGCGAGTGCAACCTTCACGTGGTCCACCCTGTTTCGACGAATGCAATCAACTTGGCATGCACAAACTGAAGATCAAACAGAACAAATCGTCTTACAACTTTAGGTTGTGCACACCATAGCAAGAAGAAGAAACATGCCTGCCTATTAATTGTTTATCTTACTGCCAGTTCATTTTATTTCTTCACCAGGGATATAATGAAGAGAAACTCCTACTCTGGTTCAGAGGGGAGTGTAGAAAAGGATTATTTGCAGCCGAAGAAGTCCAGCAGACCTAAGAATATTACATCAGCATGCATCTCACAGATTACAGGTGAAACACTTCAAATTTATTCTCCAGCCAATGCAAGTTTTTTCTATCTATCCAATGTGAGTTTGGTTATTGAAAGAGAACAAAGGGAACATTTCATTCCTTGCATGTAGTCAGTTTTAAAGCAGACAAAATTGCAATGGACAAATATCAAGTGGAAAGGTATTTGGTCTCTATGGCATTCCTTGCCTTTTTTGGGGAAAAAAACCCAAAACTGACTTAGTGTCATTAATACAACCAAGTAGGAATTTGACAGAAGTTTCTTTACACAGAGTTAGAATGTGGAACCTACCAGGATATAGTGGTTGAGCCAATTAAAATTAATCAGATGAAAGGGACTGGAAACACAGGAGGAAGAATGGAATCAAAGAATGTTTTAATTAAACAGGAGGAAGATGAAAGGGGATCTTATTGAAACATATAAGATTATTAAGGGTTTGGACACGCTAGAGGCAGGAAACTTGTTCCCGATGTTGGAGGAGTCCAGAACCAGGGTCCATAGTTTAAGAATAAGGGGTAAGCCATTTAGAACGGAGATAAGGAAATACTTCTTCACACAGAGAGTTGTGAGTCTGTGGAATTTTCTGCCTCAGAGGGCGGTGGAGGCCGATTCTCTGGATACTTTCAAGAGAGAGCTAGATAGGGCTCTTAAAGATAGCAGAGTGAGGGGGTATGGGGAAAAGACAGGAACTGGGTACTGATTAGGGATGATAAGCCATTATCACATTGAATGGCGGTGCTGGCTTGAGGGGCCGAATGGCCTACTCCTGCACCTATTGTCTATTGTCTATTGTCTCATACCGACCTCAATACCTGTATGATTTATTCAGCCCCAATGTCTTGTCTCTGTGCTGCAGTTACAATGTATTAGATGGGTGAGGAATTGCACTGTGATTTACTAGTCTTATAAAGCATGTGAAAAGCTCGTGTAGCATTGGTGTTGGACTACACCACGCATGATTTCTTACTGAATTATTTTGTGCAGTGCCTCAGCCATTCAACATGACAATGCGGGAAAGCCAGAAGAAGACGGAGGTCCTTCGATCGAGAGTGACACTGGAAATGGAGAAGCAGCTGGTGGAAAAGTGGCAGAAGGAAGAGGCAGAATGTCAGAAGAAGTTCCGAGCCCTTCCTCCACCCGGTCATGTTTACCTGCAGCTTTACGACGAAATCAATGAACAGAATGATGAAAAGAGACGCAAAGAAATGGAGAAACGGCAAGAGTATCTGCTGTCCACACAGAAACCATTCAGCTTTACCAAGAAAGAAGAAGGGAGGAAAGAGAAGTTGAAAGAACAGCTCCGTACCTTGGTTCCAGAAGCAGAGAACACAACAAAACAGATAAAGAAAATTCCACGCTCTGTCAAAGATGCATCGATGAGCGAGAAACTCAAAGGTAAAACAAATAACTAATCACAATATGTATTTATAATCACAATATGTATTTACCATGAGCAGTTTGCTATTGTGCAGGAGCATTCTGATCATGTTACATTTTTGATTTGGCACAGGCAATCTACAGATGAGACAGTAACACGATCTTTGGCATCTGTCTGTCCAGCTTCTGACTAGAAATAAGAGCCGACTTGACCATATGCGTTAGAGAACCAAGAACAGATTGTTGTTTATTTTACTGCCTGTGTCTCTTGCACTGCAGGACTTAATTGACATTGGGGAAACCTGCCATGCGAGGCGACGGAGAGGGGGGTGCTGTCCTGTACGGCTGCCAGTCCTGCAGCTGTCCGTTTTTTCACTTTTTTAATTATTTTTAGTACGTTAAAGTGTGTAGTTGGGGGGTCTAATCCTTTTATGTATGGAGGGTGGGGGGGGGGGGGGCAGGGGTAACTGCCTTGCCTAGGTCGCCGCGCTGGAACTATGCTGGGACCGCCGATAAAAACATCGCGGAGCCGCGGGTCTGTGGAGCGGCCAGTCATGGGCGGCGGCGCTGAACTTTACATCGGGAGCCTGGGATCTCACGCCGAGATCGCCAGTGTGTGGAGCTCCGTCCAGCACGGCCTGTTCGCTTGGAAGCCGCAGTCTCTGGTAAGGAAGCGGCCGTTCCAGGTTTCCCAAGCCTGCTGAGAGGTTTCTCCCGACGCCGGAGCACCATCACCCGGCGAGAACGGCCTGGAACATCGGGCCTCCGTAGCGACGACTGCGGAGGCCTCAATAGGCCTGACTATGGGTGGACATGGGGACGGGGACTGGACTTTGTGTCCTCCCCCATTATGGGGGGGATGTTTTTATGTTTTAATGTTAAACTTCTTCTTTAATACGGTCCACTGAGTCCACGGCGACCAACAATCACCCATACACTGGTTCTACGTTATCCCACTCTTGCATCCTACACACTGGGGGAAATTTACAGAAGCCAAACCTTCACATCTTTGGGAGGAAACCGGAGCACCCGGAGAAAACCCACGCAGTCACAGGAGAGAACATGCAAACTCCGCTCAAACTGCACCCGTAGTCAGGATCGTACCAGGGTCTCTGGTGCCGTAAGGCAACAGTTCTACTACCGCGCCGCTGTATTCTTAACTGAAAAAGTTAAAAATATATATATTTTTAAATCTTTATTTTTTACTTAACTAAAACATTGATGTGAAACTTTTTGGTTATTAGTTTACTAAATTAGAAGTTGATTGGTGGCAAAATCAAAACAGAAGGGGTTATATTGCTGGAAAATAAATTGTTGATCAATGTAGCCTAATTTGATATGTGTACTATTTTGTCCACTAAAAAGGCACTGGTATAATATATCAATATTACCAAGTCTATTGGCAAGTATTTTTCTCGTTAATAGATGTATTTTTTCTCCCCCACCCCCTCCATCATCCCTTAAAGAAAACGAACTCTACAGAAAAATCCGGATTCAGATGAGAGCTGAGGATTTGCTCAAAAAAGCCGCAGCACCCGTGGATCAAAGGCCAAGCAAAAAAACGGCCACTACAAGCTCCATGAGAACAAGACAGGAGAAGCTGGCCTTCCTGGAGGAAAAACCAAAGTTCAAGCCAAGGATAAATCCAGAAATCCCTGACTACACAAAACTGTACAATGCGTTTCATAGAGAAGCAAGAAAGGAGACAAAGGAGACAACAAAATGTGTGCCTTTTGAACTCCAGACATCAAAGCTGCCACCACGTCACAGTAAAGACAAGAGTAAAATCGGATCAAAGGTACATTTTAAACTATTTTCTTTTCAGCTTCACTGGATTTTGGATTTTGCTTGAATTGACATTCTTTCAACACTGAGCAATGCAATAACTCAGCGGATAGGGCAGAATCTCTTGGGGACATAGGTAGGAGACGTTTCGTGTTGGGATCCTTATCCTGACTAATTGTAGTAAGGGGGAGAAGGCTGGAAAAGAGGTGGTGGTGGGACAAAGCCTTTCAAATGCATTCCTTCCCTCCAGAGATGCTGCCTGTCCCGCTGAGTTACACCTGCATTTTATGTCTACCTTTTCTCCAGATGTGCTGCCTGTTCCGCAGAATTACTCCCAGCATTTCGTACTGCTACATACTGGCATTCTAGAGAGTTTTCAAGAGAGTTAGATTTAGCTTTCAGTTCTAAGGGAATCAAGGGATATGGGGGAAAAGCCGGAACGGGGTACTGATTTTGAATGATTGAATATGTTTGAATGAATGAATAAGTTTATTGGCCAAGTATGTTCACACACAAGGAATTGCCTTGGTGCTCTGCCCACAAGTGACAACATGACATACAGTGACAGTTAAGAATGACACATAAAACATTAAACATTAATAATAAAACATTATTGATTAAACATGTGAATTAAATAAAATACCAGGGCAAAAGGATGATCAGCCATGATCATATTGAATAGCTGGCTCGAAGGGCCGAATGGCCTACTCCTGCACCTATTTTATATGTTTCTATGTGTCTGTGTTTCCATGGTGGAGAAGTCAAGAGTCTCTTCAGGAGCAGCAAAACTGACTGAATGAGCCAGACTAAACAATAGATGTACATATTGGGAATCAGATAATAAGCACGCCTAACTTGTAGTTTCTAGTTACATGTGCATATAGAATTTACTTAACGATCATCATCTGCAGCGGCAGTACAATTATTTATCCTAATTTCATTTTCATCCTTTTCAATAAGGAAATAAATAATATTTTGCAAGAGTAAACTCAATCTTTTCTGTCACATTTATAGGATTCCCCTAAAAACGCACAGATTCACTTGAAAAAAAGTAATTCTTTCAGTGATATCCGTTCATTGTTCTCTCATACGCTTCCCATCTCGACAACAAACGCTGCAAGAAAAAGGCAGTCGGCTGTCAGGTAAACAAAACTGGGTTTAAGCATAAATGGTCATTGTTAATACACCTGATGTTTCTTTTTAGTTTTAATGGATTATGGAGTCCGTCTGTGTCTGAGCTTATAATGTCACCTGTGTTCAGTAATTAAGCTAAGAGGTTTTCGCTTGTGTTAAATTTGGACTGAGGCTCCAGCATCTTATTCCACCTATGAGTTTCCTTCAATGACCCTGCACACATGCTTCCCATGAGCTTTATACTCAAGCAATACGAGTTGTTCCTGCTCCCCTGTTCTTTCCCCTTTGCCATGAAAATTACCCCCTTTTATCCAATTCCCTTCTGAAACCTCTCCATCTTAATACTTTTCCATCTTAATTACAGCAGGGTGCATGAGGTCTGAAGAAAGGTCTCAACCCGAAACGCTACCCATTCCTTCTCTCCACAGGTGCTGCCTGTCCCACTGAGTTACATTTTGTGTCTATCTTGAAGTTGCATAAATGGCTTTTTCTTCATGTCAGCTCTGAATATTTCTCACCAATTAACTTAAATCTGTTTGTTATGGTTATTGACCTTTCAGTCTTTGCACATTTTTTTCCCTCAGCTACTCTTTCAAAAGCCTATAATTTAAGCACCTCTAGTAACTCTCCCTCTTCTTTCTACTCTATAACTGGTTTACCTTAGTTTTTCTGGACTTTCATCCCCTGCGACTTGTTTAATAAAACTTCCCTGTGTCTACCATTGGACTTGACATGCGCTCTGAAGCTTGGCCCTCCAACACTGCCCAGAGTAACCCATCTAAAGTCTAGTTTTACTCTGTTTTATTATTAATTCCAGATGCTTTTTTGATAAACTCACTCTGCTTCCTTCAAAAACTTGAGTATGTACAAATCCAATTCAATATTAATCTAACAGTCAACATTTTTTTAAATTGTTTAATATTTATGGGTGTTTACTACATACAATTTGCATTGTTCTTGCATTACAGTGCTGTAAAAGTAATGCAGTGACAACATAGCACAAAATGGAGGGATCCCTTACTTTTATAAAATCCTTTAATGTTTTTTGGTCTTTCTTCATTTAGCATTCTCAATATTAATATAGAGCAGTCATGCAAAGCAACCAGAAAGATCTTGTTCTTAAATAACAGCCAACAACTTACCTTGTATGATGACTAATAACCCACTAGTATACAGCAATCAACAATAATTTAAGATGAAATTGCAACAAAAAAACAATTCATGCTTGTTAAATCACTAATTGAAACAATTAACAACTGCATCTCGAAAGATTTGATCAGCTTAACGTCCCCTCCATTACTGAGCTGTTGCCATGACTGCTTGCTCTTTAAACTTTAAGGGCCTGTCCCACTTGGGAGTCATGTGCGCGCCACCTTCGTGACGCGCAAAGATTTTGTGAATCCCAAAATCCTGGGGCGCCATGCGCGACCGCGCGTCACTGCCTACGCCACCACGCCTCATCACGCGCCATGCGCGCGTAATGCATGCCATGTGCGCGTCGTGCGTCGTGATACGTAAATGATGTTACGTAAATGACGCAAAAATGATGCCCAAGTGGGACAGGCCCTTTAGACTTTAGAGATACAGTGTGGAAACAGGCCCACCGAGTCCACACTGACCAGCAATCACCCTGTACACTAATTCTATCCTACACACTAGGGATAATTTACAGAGGCCAATTAACGTACAAACCTGCACATCGTTGGGATGTAGGAGGAAACTGGAGTACCCAGAAAAAATCCACGCGTTCACGGTGAGAACGTGCAAACTCCATACAGAGATACAATTTTCTTGATACAATTTAAAGTTATACATAGATTACATCTCAAAATCCAAATTAAATAGAATTTTCTCAAATGTGTCCGCAATATGTGATAAGTGTCAACAATTAGAAGCTAATTTAACGCATTCATTCACAAAATGTATAAAAATTACTAATTTTTGGATAGAAATTTTTAAGATAATCTCAATTGTAGTTAATGCAAATTTAATTCCAGACTCAAAACTAATCATATTGGGAATACTAGAAACAAATCAGATATTAACAACACAACAAATAATTTGTATTGGTTATAGTTTAATAATTGGTAAAAAATTAATACTAAGATTTTGGAAAGGTCCTATTTCCCCTACAACTAAAATGTGGATTACAGAAATGTCGGAGACACTTCACCTGGAACGATTAAGACTTGTCCTGATGGACAGGCTGGATCAATTCAGAGGAATATGGTCTCCATTTATTGAATATTTAAAGGGTCAAGATAGTCCGGTTCGAAGCCATGACTAAAGCCTGAATGAATGAATAGATGAAAAATTATATACAATTGATCATGAATATATCTCCAATGAAGAATATCTTGTTTAATATTCCACTCAATTAATTTCTCTTTTTCTCTTTTTCTCTTTATTATCTATCTTTATTTCCTACTGTTATAAAATTTAAAAAAATATAGAAGTACAAATAAGATTGACTGTAAATTTTAAAAATATTAAGAATGTATGTGACGTTAATACTTTCTTTTTGTTTCTCTTTGATTTTATATTTCTTCTTAATATGTAATTACTTCTAATAAAAATATTTTACAAACAAACTCCATACAGAGAGCACGCGTAGTCGGGGTGGTACACAGGTCTCAGGCGCTGTAAGGCAGCAATTCTACTCCTGAGCCATATGCTCCTTTACAAACTGTTGGGAATGTCGTGCAGAATTAGTTGTTCATGGCTTTTGCATCGAGTCATCGAGCTATACAGCGTAGACACAGGAACCTTGAAGAAGGATAGTTGTCTGACCTTTTGACATTGTTGACAAGACAAGACGACAAAGGTCCTACCCTTGGTCATCTTTTACATAGTGTATAATAAATGTTCTTGATCAAAGGATTTTAACGAGCAATGAATAGATGGAAACAATTGAGGAGATTGAACAAGTGGGAGAGATGGACACATCCAGGAGCTTGGAAAGGGAAGGGAATACAAGGATGGGTTTAATACACTTCTGACAAAGATTTTCACTATTTATTGTGGCTTGGCTTTGAGCTGGAGGAGGGGTAAGTGAGATTCTATTTGAATGAGCAGGGGGTCATTGATCAGCTTTTATTTTTAAGGAGTGTGATGGTGGAAGATTTTTAAGGTGAGAGCAGTACGAAGGAGATAAACCATTTATTACGAAGCTAGAGATAAAATGCTGGAGTAACTCAGCGGGACAGGGACCATCTCTGGAGATGTTTTGGGTCAAGACCTTTCTTCAGAAGAAGTCTAGAGAAGGGTCGCTAACTGAAACGTCACCCATTCCCTCTATCCAGAGATGCTGCCTGTCCCGCTGAGTTACTCCACCATTTTGTGTCTATCTTTGGTTTAAATCAGCATCTGCAGATGCATCCTACAATGAACCATTAATAACATTGGGTAACTTGGGGAGCCTGAAAGTGAAGCAGGGTGGACATCATGTGGTGGGAATAGGCTCAAAGGAGCTGTGTCTGGATTATGGCCAAGGTAGCAGTCAACAGGAATGGTCTGGCATTTTATGTTTTTATAGCAACAGATAATGTTAGATTTTAATAGCAAAATGCAAGATATGTGAAAAGTCCAATATCAAAGAACCTGCTTGGCAGCCATCATCAGTTCACCCAGCTCAACCTATATAGTTCAACAACAATGCAATAATAGCCAATAAAAACTTAAACATATTGTCAACTACAACCACAATTTAACTGCCAACAAATTGATTATTTAGCAGCCCAAATACAAATAACACTTGGGAAATATCCAAGAACTTAGACAGTTATGTCAGCCAATAA
The DNA here is from genome assembly GCA_035221665.1 of Okamejei kenojei. Classification (NCBI taxonomy): domain Eukaryota; kingdom Metazoa; phylum Chordata; class Chondrichthyes; order Rajiformes; family Rajidae; genus Okamejei; species Okamejei kenojei. Next base: position 12,471,986 of record CM069139.1, on the reverse strand, counting down.
CAGTTTGTGTATATATACTTTGGCCGGCTACAATTTACACTATGAATAGCCAATACATACTAGGATAACAACCGACAAATCTTCACTTGTGTCATAGCCAACTTACATCAGCATCTTTCCTGTCAAAAGTCCATTGTGGAATTTAGAGTTCAGGAAGCCACTTGGCCCACTGTGTCCATGCCAACCAGAGTTGAAGTTAGTTGTGTAACTCAGACAGTTCCAGCTGTCAGTTATAGTCTTGAGTATAATGGTTCATCAAGTACCCTGGCAGGAACTGAGGCTTTTAAGCGATGCCCCAGCACTCATTCAACAATGACCCAGCACCCATTTAGTATTACACCAGGACCCATCAAAGGCACATTTCTATGTCAAGCACTCTTAACAGTAGGAAAACAAAGTTGTGTTTCATTGTATTGGATTTTGATGATTTTTTTCCCTCAGAAAATCTCTGGAAGAACGAGACAAGCATGATGTACAGAAAGCTGAGTGGATGGAGAGGTATAAAATGAATGTTCACGACATGCGCAAAACATTACCAATCCGGGCGAAAGCAATGGATCCTCATCAAAGCCTTGCTGAGACCTTCAAAGGAGTATTGAAAAAGCATAGGTTTGTAAACTTCTATTTTCGGTGTATAGAACATGTAAGACTATCTATTTTTTTTTTTTAGAGATACAGCATGGAAACAGGCCTTTCGGCCCAGCGAGTCCACGCTGACCAGAGGAATGTCGTGTGACTTGTTCACACTAGTTCTCGCCAGTTATCTCACTTTCTCATCCACCCCCTACACCCTGCGCCAATTTTACAGAGGTCAATTAACCTACAAACCCACACGTCTTTGCGATGTGGGTGGAAAAACCGGAGCACCCGGAGGAAACCCGCACTGTCACAGGGAGAATGAGCAAACTCCGCACAGACAGCACCCGAGGCCAGGATCGAGCCTGGGTGCCTGGTGCTGTGAGGCTGCACCTCTCCCAGCTGCACCTCTGTGCCCTCCAAAATATGACATAAACGGATTACTTGCCATGTATGTTATTGCTAGTCATGACTATTATCCCATTTTAGTGGAAAGGAAACGAACCATGATATTACTTCAGAGATGATGAAATTATGTATTATCTCCCCATTATTTCCCTGTCAACCAACTCTGCCAAATTCTTCCTCATAATGTAGCTATGGTAATGGCCTTCTCCTGTATCTATTGCTTAATTTTCTATCACGATTTATAGGCAGACGGACCTCAAGAGGAAGAACGAATACAAGAAAGAACTAGAGGCGATGAAAAGGCGAGTCTGCGGCAGACCGTATCTTTTTGAACAAGTCTCTCAGGTAAGGGTGTTAGAAGGCGGAAAGCTCAATCAACTTGTGAATCCGAGAGACGAGCATTATTGCACAATAATTCCGTTTGGAAATTAGACTCGGGAAGTCTTCTGTGAGTTCTAATACACTCAGATGTTTGAATAGGCTGTGGGCCGAGGAGATTTTTTGTTCAGGTTCGTGACCCAACTCACGGAACTACCTGAATTTTTAACATAGTGTGTTAAAATATTATATAAATCATACCTGAAACTCGTCGACCAAAACCTGCACATTTTTAAGAAATATGAGAAAAACCTCAAATTAGTAATTGCCCAATCAATGCACGTTTGACATTGAGGTCGGACGCAAATTGACGAATCCCGCGCTTTGTTTTATGGTCGTTAGGCAGCGAGGACCCTGGGATCATGGCTGCCTCCTCATTACATCAAAACAATAACAAGGTTTCCAAGGAATAAAGGTAATGCTAACCTTGCTGATCATTTTGTTTTTCAATTGATTTATATCTATATAAAGTTATGATGTGAACTGTTAAATAAAAATGGTAAATAACAAATGTAGAGCTAGGGTTAGGATTAGGGTCGGTCAGTTGGTCAGTCTGTCGGTCGGCCGATGGATGCTGTGGAGGATCGGTCGGGCCGCCGTGGGTGGTGAATTGGGCAGTGCTGCTCCCCACCATCATCACCACCAGAAGGGCATGCTGGCCGAGGTGGACACGCTGCGGGACCACACGCACGGAGCCTGCAGCCGGTCCCAAAGCGGCTCCAGCTCCAGCCGTGGGCAGCTCTGGAAGGGGGGCGAGTTAGGGATAGGCATTTTCCTGTCAGTCGTCCCCCAGCCTGGCATTGCCCACTCTGCACACTGGCAGTCAGTGGGGTTCAGCAAAAGGGGGAACCCACAGGAACTGGTCTCACCCATTAATTAGGCTGGTTCAGTGCCGGACCTCTGCGGCGTCTCATTATAAAAGCTCACAATTATATTAATTATATTATTTTAATATTTAATTAGACATTAAATATAATTACAGTCATATATACACACATATATATGTTATCATAATCTCTGGTTTAAATAGACTGCAACACGGAAATATGCTCCCCATGGTGTAATGTGGGCACTGGACACTAGATGGCACTTTTTTCATCTCATTTTCTAATTAGTTTAATTAATTAATGTGCAACGTTTGGCACTGACGAGTTATGACTTCCTTATCAATTATATTTTATCTAAATCTGTGCAAAATTTCATGTAGTTCCGAGACATGGGTCACAAAAGTTGATTTCTAGACACATTTGTGATGCTCGGCCCACAGCCTAGAAGTCAAATAAATGCACCCAGCACTCACAATACATAATTCTGGGACTCTTTTCTCACTACACATTTCCTAACAGAGGCATTGGCTGACTAAAGGACCTGTCTCACTGCGGCAACTTAATTAGCGAGTTTCGAAGAGTTTACCCTCGACATACTTGCAGCATGGTCGACACGAGGTCCTAGGAGGTCTTTATAACTCTCCTTCATGCTCGGGAGTAGTCCCCGCATACTCGAGGCCTCAGCTAGGTCGCGATGACACGTTGGCCTGACTCGCCTCAACGGAGCTGCAGGTCTAAAAGACACACGACAGAAGAAGAAGCTAGGTCGCGGCGTTTTTCTCAACATGCTGAAAAATGCCCGCGAGTAAAAAAAGGTCGCCATGGAAAAAAAATCAAGATTTTTTTACTCGTAGGTTTAGTCGAGGTAGGTCGTAATGCTATAGTAGGGAGTTCAAAAGCAATCAAAGGTAATCGAAGGTAGTTGAAGGTAAAGCTCGTTGAGAAAAAAAAGGTAAGTAAACCGACCGGTAATGTTAAATGCCCGCTAAAGTCTCCACTCCTTCTCCCCCCCTTCTTTCCCCTTATCTCCCCCTCTCTGTCGCGCTCTTTAAAGGACTTACCGTAACTGTGGCAGCCGTCTTTTACCTTCCTGTTCAACGTGGGTGTGAATTTCAGACAGCGCTCCCCCTCTTTCCCTGGCCCCCGCCGTGTGTGTTTTTTTCTCCCACCATTGTTGGTCTTGGAGATGGTGACAATGAAGGGATACGAACAGTGAAACTAGCAGGAGGGGAAGGATGGAGAGAGAGAGGGAATGCAAGGGTTAGTTGAAATTAGATAAATCAGTAGTCATACCACCAGCAAGGTCAGTGTCAGTAGTGAAGGCCTCAACTTTCTCTCTTCTCTCTCTTACTGCCTATTATGCCTCCTGGCATGTAGGGCAGCAACGAAGGTCCTCCACTCCTGTCTGTTCGGGGCTAATTTCCGGACACTACCCCAGGTCAGGTCCATTGTTTTAATTTCCTCCTCTGCAGTTTGACGCCAGGTGGTTTTGGGTCTTCCTCTTTTCCTTTTCCCTTCCGGTGTCCAGTGCAGGGCTATTCCTGGAAAGCTGTCTGGTTTCACCATTGACATTCATTCTAGCATCTGTCGATAGCCCTGGAAGTCCATCACGCCCAGTAGTGTTGATTCCTTCAGTTGCTGTTTCCGTAACATATGTGTTTTACGAGGCAGGGTTGTTAGCCCTGTGCTCAACCTCCAACCTGGAGGACCAGTGGATCGCTCTTCGTCTCACCTCTACCCTTCGACCTGTCCAGCATGGGAGACCCTAACAGGAGATGAATCTCCCGCTGGCACAGCTCTAGGGGTCACTGAGACACACGAGGTCCCCGACCACGACAAGGTTGCAATCCAACGGGGAGGCCTCAACTTTCACAGCTTAGAAACACAAACGATCAAGATTTATGCTGCGATTGGGGACTAGAAGTCGGTGACCTATCCATCATCAGAAAATGCAAAAGTCTTTCAAAAGGTGAAGAGACTTGTTGGAGAGAAAATTAAGCTGAAAATAGAAATAATTTAATCTCCCTACCTGCACGGTGACAGAGTCTGCCATTGATCTTTACTTTGTGCTAAAACTTATCTTTTTCTTTCTGCCAGAAAAATGCCACCTTTGAGGCTGAGAAACGTTACCGTGAAACGTTGCGGCAAGCTGGGGTGGATGAAGAATTTGTGAGAGATAAAGGAGGAAATGCAGAGGATATTCCTCTCACAATATCTGATCTTGAAGACAGCATCCATGAGAGTGAACGCAGGTAATCGATTTGTGGCATCAGAATTGGGTATTTGCATAATTACTAAGAATGAATGAATTAGTGAATAGAAACATAGAAACATAGAAATTAGGTGCAGGAGCAGGCCATTCGGCCCTTCGAGCCTGCACCGCCATTCAATATGATCATGGCTGATCATCCAACTCAATATCCTGTACCTGCCTTCTCTCCATACCCTCTGATCCCTTAAGCCACAAGGGCCACATCCAACTCCCTCTTAAATATGGCCAACAAACTGGCCTCAACTACCTTCTGTGGCAGAGAATTCCACAGATTCACCACTCTCTGTGTGAAAAACGATTTTCTCATCTCGGTCCTAAAAGACTTCCCCCTTATCCTTAAACTGTGACCCCTTGTCCTGGACTTCCCCAACATCGGGAACAATCTTCCTGCATCTAGCCTGTCCAACCCCTTAAGAATTTTGTAAGTCTCTATGTGATCACCCCTCAATCTTCTAAATTCCAGCGAGTACAAGCCGAGTCTATCCAGTCTAATAATGAATGAATAAGTATATTGGCCAAGTATTCACATACAAGGAATTTGCCTTGGTGCTCCGCCCGCAAGTGACAACATGACATACAGTGACAGTTAAGAATGATACATAAAACATTAAAACATTATTGATTAAACATGTGAATTAATGGGATTTTCTATAACGTGAACCCTTGATAAAAATTCACAATTTGTTTCTTTTGCATTTTGTGCTGATATCGGTTTTTACCCCCCTCACATTCTGAAAGAGCAAATTCGTAGTCAACATCTCAAATTTTTTGATAATGATTTGTTAATCAATTAAGGATGAATTTCTGTTACCTTAACTGCGGTAACGTAGGGGTAAACTATATTACCTTTTAAACCTTCAAACATTCAAAGAAAATTGTTGAAGGCCCCCTCGATATGAGGTAGGTCCAATCAAGAACCAAGGGCAACCAATTTTTATTTTGTGTCATAGGACAGGAAAGCAGAAGAATAACAGGTCAAGGGAATCTTTGGAAAACTTTAGGGCCTTGTATGAAGGAAAGAACAGGGATGAAGAACAGGACGAGGATGGAGAGAATGGAGAACAGGACGAGGATGGAGAGCAATATGAAGATGAAGAGCAGAACGAGGATGAAGAGCATGATGAGGATGGAGAGAGTGGAGAGCAGGACGAGGATGGAGAAAATGAAGAGCAGGAGGAGAATGGAGAGCAGGATGATGAGCGAGACCAAGAGACAGTTTCTGATACTGAACAGGAGCACCATTTTGATTCTCGTGTACGAGAGAATTCAACCTGCGAACTGGACGAGTAATTCTGTCCTGATTCTATTAAGGACTTTTAGACAATAGCCAATAGGTGCAGAAGGCCATTTGGCCCTTCGAGCCAGCACAGCCATTCACTGTGATCATGGCTGATCATCCACAATCAGTACCCCGTTCCTGCCTTCTCGCCATATCCCTTGACTCCGCTAGGCCGGTTCTCTGGATACTTTCAAGCGAGAGCTGGATAGGACTCTTGAAGATAGCAGAGTCAGGGGATATGGGGAGAAGGCTGGAACGGGGTACTGATTGGGGATGATCAGCCGTGATCACATTGAATGGCGGTGCTGGACTGGAAGGCTGAATGGCCTACTCCTGCGTCTATTGTATATTGTGTATTGTCTCCAGCAGACTAAAACTGTAAGTATTAGCGAAACATTGAGCTTCACATAACATAATGTTTTTCAAGGTGTAATATGTTGAAAGATTTGTGCTGTTGATGCACAGTGTTTTATTCATTTAGATCATGTTGAGAGGCATTGGGCTGGAGGCAAAGAATGTTCTTTTACTCCAGGTGCTGTGGCCCAACAAAATTGTACATTGACTAAAACAGCATCCTACATCTCTGCAAATGTCTCCTTGAACTTGAAATAATTATTTTAACTTTCTATTTGCAGAAAACATCTAGTAATCAAATAAGAGAAAACTTTATTCTTTCCCACGCTTTTGCAGTTTAGTTCAGTTAAGAGATACAGCGCGGAAACAGGCCCTTCGGCCCACCGAGTCCACGCCGACCAGCAATCCCCATACTGGTCACGGGGAGAACGTACAAACTCCGTACAGACAGCACCCGTGGTCTGGATCAAACCCGGGTCTCTGGCGCTGCAAGCGCTGTAACGGTGCAACTCTGCCACTGCACCACCCTACTCGGTAGTAAATTGTATGTTACGTAAATCACAAATTTAAATCTATGGTTCCTCATCCCAGCTCCCAATGTGTAGAGGTCTTCAACATTTAGAAGTCATTTGGGCAGATACATGGATAGGAAAGCTTTAGGGGAATATTGGCCTAACACTGGCAGGTGGGGACTAGTGTCAATGGGGCATCTTAGTTAACATAGGCAAGTTATTCTCAAGGGATAAAAACAAAATACTGGAGTAACTCAGCTGGACAGGCAGCATCTCTGGACAGAAGGAATGGGTGAGTTTCAGGACGAGACCTTCATACTGAGAGTTGTTTGGACTGAAGGGAGCTGTTTCTCTGCTGTATAACCATTACTGTTCCATATGATCCCTTCCTACAGTTAGTTCCATTAAGTTTGAAAACAAGATCACCCTTCAAGTTTTTATTGATTTAGTAGGGTCTGAACATTAGACATATGTAAGCTACTCCTGCTCTGCTTTTATTTCAATACTTATCACCAAGATCTTTTAACTGCAAGAATTATTTCTTTAATAGGACAACTGGATTTTTTTTGTGAATTTGAATAGAATAATTCCATTCAGATTTAAAGTTTTATTCATTTATTATTTTAGAATGGAAATTAAATTATGTAAACTGTAGGAACTCACTAATACACTTGCTGCTTACTTTCTAAATAGTTTGAGGAATGGGGTGGTAAATTCTGTTTACTGTTAATTTTAAATTATTATTCCTTTGACCCCTGTATTAAATGGAGATGCAGCGCTAACTGTAGATCACCCAAGTTTATTTCCATTTAAGCTGCTCTGTTATCAGAAATAAGTATTTATTTAATACTTCTGATCTATTATAATGTATTCAACAAGTGTGTTAAATAAAGTCTCTTTCAGGTTTCTTCCTGTTTTCCTTTGAAATTCCTTATTTTGGCTTTAAATGCAATCCATATCTGCTGTTGAGGATAAATTTATTGACTGCAGAAAATGTAACTGTTATGCAATATCCAAAATACGCCCAGCTGGTTTCTTTATCTCGATTATAACTTAAAAGATTTGAGAGATTGCTTTAATTTTTTTTTTAAAGAATTGCATGTGTTTATAAGCGAGTTCAGTATCCCGACTGCGCATGCCCAGGTCATAGGGCACTCGTGATAAACACTCATCAAACCTCCACTGGACCATCTCCGTCCCCTCCCGAGTGCCCAAACCCCGTCCGGGGGCGCCCAGAGATGTTGGGAATCACACGGGAGTGGCGGTCCAGACTTACAGCCCAGCATGGGCAAGCAGCGCTAACTCCAGCTCAACTCTGCCTGTCCCAGCCGGGTTAACCTGCAGCCCTGGAGAGTCGAGCTGGAGTTAGCGCTGTTTCTCCTCGCTGGCCGTTGTCCTGGCTTGCCACTCCCGTCTAACCCCCAACAGTCCAGGGTGGTAGGGTAACCCGGCAGGACAGGCAGTTCCGTCCCTGTCCGGAGGCGGCCGGAGGTGTCAGGCCGAGCTCGCAGCCAGTGCGGGGGGGGAGGCGCTGGCTCCAGCTCAGCTCCGGCGGGCCGGGGACCGTCAGCTGTGCCTCTCTCTTTGTCCAGTGGCTGTCGGTTTGCCCGCTCGGTGGGGGCATGAGTCATTACAAACTGTGAGTCAGTTGGAGGTGGGATAGGCAATCAGTTCCACTGGAGCTGCTTGTAGTCTTCCAGCGTCAAAGGCCCTGCTGGTGGAGGGCGTCGTGACAGGAGAGGTTTGGTGGTGGGCGCCGGTCATCGGCGGGGATGTACATGGGGTCGGCCCCCGCCGCCACCAAACCACACCTTCTGAGTCACAACACTCTCCACCAGCAGGGCCTTTGATGCTGGAGAATATTTCTGAAGAGTCTTGACCCAAAATGTCACCCATTCCTTTTCTCCGAGGATGCTGCCTATCCAGCTTAGTTGCTGCAGCACTTTGTGTGTGTCCCCTGGGGGTCCAGTGGCAGTTCGGCAGCGCTTGCGGCTCCAGGGACCCGGGTTCGATCCTGGCTGCGGATGAGGCGCAGGTCTGTGCACGCAGCGGCACGGTTGCCGAGAGTGACCTTTGACAAGTCCCATGATTCCTTGCATTTTTCGGAATACCGAACTCGCTTATTCCTGCCAATGCTTTTTTTTCTCCTATTTAATTATATGTCTCAACTATACAGAATAAGGCTAATTCTCATGCTGTTACGTGGTAATCTGTGGTGTGAAAGGTTAGGACTGCTTGCTGCACTTTCACTCTTGTGCAACTCTGGAGATCAGTCTCTCCAGAAGTTCTGAACGCAATTCACAGGACGATGGTAGAAACATATTTTTATTTAATGTGAAGTAATGCAAAATTCATGCAGCATTCATACCCGATTCGAGAAGGGTGCATGAAGAGATATTTGGAAGACTTTTTAGTAATCTAAGCACAAACGCTTCGGCGAAATCAGTCACTGAACCCGCTGATTTATTCAGAAGCTAAAGTCCACAGGTGATTCTGATAATCAGCAGTGTCTCCTTGCCAGGGGAATGAAACCTCCCAGTGGAATAAGACTTGGGGGGCAACACAGGCAGGTAATGGAGGCTAGAATACATGGCAAATTCTCCCAGCATCCACATCTACTGATCTGCAAGATCTGTTAGGCCTTTCACAATGCCAGTACTTGACAAAATTCATTGCAGGGTTGCAAGTTAAATGGTTCTTTGCAAACAAATACCAGTCTACTCCTCCTCTCTTCTGTTCCATGAAGTAGTCAAACTTTGATTAATTTCCCTCATGCAGGATATCATTGGGATCTTGCATACTTGGGTAAATATGTAATGAAAGAGCTAGAATGAGAAATTTACCCAGCATCATTGCTTTTGGATGTTGTATTCTTGCGTTAACTACAGAGCGGACGTGTTAATAAAGTGGTGGGAGATGCAATCAATCCTGGGTCACAGCAGCAGCAATCTTGCTCTCCATTCTGTGTTGTCCTTCAATCACAATGCAGGGCACACGGTCCAACAAGAGGGTTTACAGCCATTCACTTAGTAACATGGTGACTACTTCCTCATAAGAATGTCCCGCAGAGGCAATGGTGACAAGATGGTGAGGCTGGGGCAGAACCACCACAGATGCTGTTGTTGTGGTGTCAGAAGCCAACAGTGAACTCTCGGGTAACACATCTAACAGAAAGAAGAGAGAAAATATTTGAATATATTCATTACATCTGAAATGGGTTACACTACAAATGCAGCTTCAAGCAAACTCTTTCCCATAAGGGTAGGCATAAAGCAAAACATCAACTGCTTGTTGAACAGAATGGACCAAGGAATAATCATAAGGTCAACACAAGGGCGGTTTCAGTGGCGCAGCGGTAGAGTTGCTGCCTTATAGCACCTGCAGCTCCGGAGACCCGGGTTTGATCCCGACTTCGGGTGCTGTCTGTACGGAGTTTGTACGTTCTCCCCGTGACCTGCGTGGGTTTTCTCCGAGATCTTCGGTTTCCTCCCACACTCCAAAGGCGTACAGGTATGTAGGTTAATCGGCTTGGTGTGTGTGTGTAAATTGCCCCGAGTGCGTGTGTAGGGAGGTGTTCACGTGCGGGGATCGCTGGTCGGCCTGGACTCGGTGGGCCGAAGGGCCTGTTTCCGCGCTGTATCTTTGAACTAAACCAAACCTACAAATTCAGGGAAGCCCGAGGACAACCCTGAAAGAGGCGGCGAAACCAGCAATAAAAAGAACAACATTTACACCTACCCTCTTCTGCACCAAGTATATTGTGTGGCATCACCAAAGGCTGGGCTTCCAGGGTAGACAGTGGCTGCACAGAAGCCGCCGTTACTGAACCTTCTGCCAGTACCTCTGACACGCCTTCCACACTATCATCAGGCAGGGCAGTGGCTTTAGAAGGTACAATGATGAAAATTGTAAGGTTAACGAGCACAAAGAATATTGCTTTAAACTTCATTCTCACAGGTGGTATTGCTGGCACTGAATCAATGGCAATTCAGAGAGCTCAGGGTGGTGTATGACTTGGGAGAGGCACCAACAGTAATGTTGTCAAACACCGCGTGCCTTTGTCCTTCTCGGCCCTGGGAATTTCTTTTTTTTCCCCCCCAGAAGCAGGGTCTAAAAACAATGACTCTCATCTTCTCAAAGATTACACCGCACCTGTAACTTTGTCAGGGTTTTGCAATCCTGATCCCAGCAAACTATTCTCAGTCTCAGTGTAAGAAAGAACTGCAGATGCTGGTTTAAATCGAAGGTAGACACAAAATGCTAGAGTAACTCAGCGGGTGAGGCAGTATCTCTGGAGAAAAGGAATGGGCGACATTTCAGGTTTCTAGCATTTTGTTTCCACCCCCTATTCAGTCTCAGTGACTTACTGGTCATTAGTTGTACTAATTAGGTATCTCAGTGACTTTCAATACTTTAGCAATTGGTCAAAATTCTGCTTCAGATTCAATTGATGTGTAAACAAAAAGAGCAGGACTGGGAAAAACCTGGACCATGTAGGGAAAACTAGTGCCTGAGAGGCAGTACATGTCCTCCTGTAGGAACTCTAGAAATGGTTTTCAACATTAATACCTGCCAAATAATTACTGCAATCAGTAGCGGGAGGGATCTGCCTCGAAGGTTCATGAATCAAAAAGGGGCAATCACTTGCAAAGATATTACTGGGCCAATAATTTTCAGATCTTTAGGCCACAAGAGATGCCAGATGATTGGAGGACAATGAACGTGGTGCCTTTTTCCCCCCCAAGGAGGGTGGCAGCGATAAGACCAGTAATTGCACACTGGCAATTTTAACAACTTCATGTGATAGGAGTAGAATTAGGCCATTCAGCCCATCAAGCCAACTCTGCCATTCAATCGTGGCTGATCTATCTCTCCCTCCTAACCCCATTCTCCTGCCTTCTCCCCATAACCCCTGACACCTGTACTAATTAAAAATTTATCTTATCTCTGCCTTAAAAATATCCACTGACTTGGCCTCTGCAGCCTTCTGTGGCAAAGAATTCCACAGATTCACCAGATGTGATGGTTAAATTATTGGGGGAGGGTAATCTGGAGTAGGATTAATCTTCACTTGGCACAGCATGGATTGGTCAGGATATGCGCATGTATGTCCAGTCAGCATGTATGATGTTGAGGGCGGCTCTGTCCAATTAATGGAATTGAAATTTGAGCAGGTGTCTAACTGCGATTGACAAAGTCTACATTGATTCAGTACTGCCTTTGGCAAGGTCCCACACATGAGATTAGGCCAAAAGATAAGAGCCCAAGGGAATTGGGACAATTTGGCACATTAGATCAACAATTGTCTTGGTGGGAGGTGAATGGTCGAGGATTGGTATTTTCGAACGGCCTATGAAAACTTCACTGATTGTTTAGTTAAGTTGTACTGGGTCCTATGCTGTCTCTTATGTGCGTCAATAATTTGGATATGATTGCAGATGATTAGTAAACTCACCTATGGCAAGATTGGTGGCATTGCAGGTAGTGTGGAGGGTCAGTCTTTCATCAGAGAACGATAAAGAAGACAAGCAAAGAAGTGGCCGTTGGAATTTAATGGTTAGTGTCCGATTATTTCTTCTGGGAGGACTAATAAAGGTAAAGAATGGCAAATCCTAGAAGGTACTGAGGAATAGGACGCTGGTAAACACATTCAAGAATCCCTGTAGGCAATACAGCTAGATATAACCATATAACCATATAACAATTACAGCACGGAAACAGGCCCTCTCAGCCCTTCCAGTCCGTGCCGACCATTTGCTTTCCCCTAGTCCCATCTACCTGCACTCAGACCATACCCCTCCATTCCCTTCCCGTCCATATACCTATCCACTTTACTTTTAAATGTTAAAATCGATCCTGCCTCCACCACTTCTGCTGGAAGCTCATTCCACATAACTACCACCCTCTGAGTAAAGAAGTTCCCCCTCACGTTACCCCGAAACTTCTGTCCCTTAATTCGCATGTCATGCCCTCCTGTTTGAATCTTCCCTACCCTTAATGGGAAAAGCTTATCCACGTCAACTCTGTCTATCCCTTAGTGTTGAAGGAGGCCTAGGATACTTGGATTCATTTGCCAGAACAGAGAGCGGGGGAAGTCAACAGTACAAATACAGTAAAAGAAAAGTGGATAGGTATATGGACGTGAAGGGAATGGAGGGGTATGGTTTGAGTGCAGGTAGATGGGACTAGGGGAAAACAAATGGTCGGCACGGACTGGAAGGGCCGAGAGGGCCTGTTTCCGTGCTGTAATTGTTATATGGTTATATGGTTAATATATAAAACATGAGTTATAGCACAACTGGAGTACTGCAAACAGTTCAGCTCACCACGTTATAGAGAAGATGTGATAGTACTGGAAAGGGTGCCAGGAGATTTGCCAGGGTGCTGCCTGGGACAGAATGTTTCAGTTGTAAGGACAGGTTGGGTGTGTTTTCCGCAATGTTTGAGTTATGAGCAGTTGTCAGGAAAGGAATCTGGGGAGGATCTGTATATAAAGTTATGCTAAGAATGAGAAATTGTCTGTGCAGAGGTACCTACAATGAGACTGAACAGGAATGCAATGTCTGATGGGGTGGCGGATGAAAAGACGTTCACAACAATTAAGCGTTTTGATGAGCATTTGGAATCCCACGGCAAAGACAGCTATGAGTGGGGATCACAAAAATGGAATTAGGATCAACGTCCTTAATAGCCAGCAGAGAGAAAGCGGGCCAGAGGACTTGTTTCAAAAAGTGGACCCTCTACAGTAAGTAATGCTCATCCTTTCCGCCATCTACGACACTTGCAGCAGGAACACGTACAGCTCCCAACACGAGCAGTTCATCAGCATCCAACACAAAGCAGCCCACTTGAATGGCATCCCACCCATTCATCTCCTTTGCCACAGACACAACGTACAAATTTCATTGAGGTAGGTATCATTAGTACATCTGAATCAAAGCTAATGTTGGGATGATGATACTGGCGATAGACACAAAATGCTGGAGTAACTCAGCGGGTCAGACTGCATCTCTGAAGAAACGGAATTAGGTGACGTTTCTGGTCTGATGAAGGGTCTCAACCCGAAACATCACCTATTCCTTTTCTCCAGAGATGCTGTCTGACCCGGATTTTTGGTGTCTGCCTTTGGTTTAAACCAGCAGCTGCAGTTCCTTCCAACACGTGATAATACTGGCCGCAGCTAACATGGAGTGAATTTGAACGTTGAAAAATGGAGCAGGGAGTTGAGTGGCTGCGATACCTCCTGACACTGGAAACGAACAATGGCCATTCAGCTACTGGACAGGGAAATTCCCCTCTCATCTCTATTAGCTCTCATGTGGTAAGTGAAAGAAAGAAATTAGTTTACGTTCAGGAAACTTAATTCCCAGAACAGTGTGATTGAAGATGAATTGATCGAAAATTGTTGGGCCAAACATTGCTTGGTTCCCAATTAAGATGAAATTAAGGAAAAACGAGCAATTGACTGCTCAGGAATTATTAAAATTGATATATAAAACACACTCCCACGGAAGGGAAATTCTATTTCAATAGGTGCAATAGGAGTAGGCCATTCGACCCTTCAAGCCAGCAGTGCCATTCAATATGATCATGGCTGATCATCCACAATCAGTACCCCATTCCTGCCTTCTCCCCATATCCCTTGACTCTGCTATCTTTAAGAGCTCTATCTAACTCTTAAAAGCATCCAGTGAATTGGCCTCCACTGCCTTCTGAGGCAGAGAATTCTAGATTCACAACTCTCTGGGTGAAAAAGTCTTTCCTCATCTCCGGTCTAAATGGCCTACCCCTTATTCTTAAAGAGTGGCCCCTGGTTCTGGATTTCCCCAACATCGGGAACATGTTTCCTGCCTCTAGCATGTTCAATCTTATATGTTTCAATAAGATCCCCACTCATCAATTCCAGAGCATACAAGCCCAGCCGCTCCATTTTCACCTAGTATTCCAAGGCTAGATGATCGGAGATAGTTGGTCTGGCATGTGGAAACATTTCCCGCTCCCGTGCAACCCTCCACTCGCACCCTCGCGTCACACACCTGCGGCCTCATCGTGTTCACTGAAGGGCGTGGGGACATTGTGGTATTTCCGCATGTGGACATTTCTGCTGCCACTCTGGGAGAATGTCGTCCAGCAGATGCTACACTGGTAAGGCTTCTCACCTTTAATCCAAATAAACAACAGATAATTAAAAATGGGGTTTTAATGACTCCTTCGCGATCTTTCAGTGCGTTTTGATTTGTCATGAGTGTTGACAATTGCTGACAGTGTGTTCTGCAGTGAGTGAAGCACCATATCACATCGGTTCAGAGATTGGCGAGAATATGGGCACATAAATTGTTCAGGTGGAGTTGAGGCGAATGCTCTAGATGCACTTCACCTGTTCAGTGCCACCCCCGAGTATGTTCGCATCATGGCAAACAGTGACATTTTTTTGGCAGTGAGCAGGTTATATAAACTATAAACAATAGACAATAGGTGCAGGAGGAGGCCATTTGGCCCTTCGAGCCAGCACCGCCATTCAATGTGATCATGGCTGATCATCCCAAATCAGTACCCCGTTCTACCGACTACCCAAACACAGTGTTAGTATTTCAAGTCTAGTTGAGCCTGAAGGCACCAAAGGGAGGAAGGGAATATTCCAGCATCAGGCAGACTGAGGGGGTTGATCGTGACCAGTATCGTTATGGAGTGGGAGCGAGTAGGAAGCCTTCTGTCTGCTTCAGTCTGAGACAGTGGTCCTTGGCTGAGAGAGGATGGAATCAGTGAAGAGGCACGTTTGTGGCTGGGTGACCTGAGTGGGTGAAACCAAGGACCGCACATGCTGGTTCACAAAAAAAAGAGACACAAAGTACTGAAGTAACTTGGCAGCGTCTCTGAACGTGGATGGGTGACGTTTCGGGTCAGGACCCCTCTTTAGACACTGATCTTCAGAGTCTGCAGAAGGATCCCGACACCTAAACGTCACCCAGCCATTTTCTCTTGAGGTGCTGAGTTACTCCAGCACTTTATGTCGCTAACCTGATTGGGAGTTTGTACAGGAGGAACTGTAGCTGCCTGACGACTTCAGACTAAGTGGTCTCCAAGAGTTGGAAATGATCCAGCAATAAATGCCCTTTCCTGACAGTATCCTTCATAAATGCCACCCATGGATACAATGGATTTCTCTTCCCCTTCAACCTGCCAGAACTGCAGCAAGGTCCATACCCGAGTGCACGATCATGTGTTTGCGTAGACTGGAGTACTCCGTAAAACATCGCCCGCAGCTACTTGCTTCACAGACAAACGGTTTCTCCCCTGGCAAGAAGGAAAATATGTCATCAAATTAACATAGGTGAAAAATATCTGTCACAAGGTGTTGGTGGAAGAGGAAAATCTATTATTCCATCTTAGATTTAAAAGCCACACAAGCGACTGCTTCATCTTTTCCATTGTTCCTTAAGTGTGCAGTGATCATACGTTTTTTTTCCACTGTGATAACATAGGAGTAGTTATTTGCTTACCAACTGGATCCTCATAGTCAGTCTCACTGCAAGAGTTTGCTCGAGAGTTGGTTTTGGCTAATGGTCAAAAGGCCCAAGTCTCAGCACGACAATTTAAGAAAATGACGGGAAAAAGGCGCAGCCATAGAGTTGCTGCTTTCCAGCGCCAGAGATCCGAGTTCGATCCTGACTGAGGGGGCTGTCTGTACGGTGCTTTACCCTATCCCCGTGACCTGTGTGGGTTTTCCCCGGCTGCTCGGGTTTCCTCACACACTCCAAAGACGTACAGGTCTGTAGGTTAATTGGTAAAGATAGTAAATTGTCCCTAGTGCATAAGATAGTGCTAGTATATAGGGGTCATTTGTCGTCGAGGACTTGGTGGACTCTAAACTAAATTAAATCCAAGTCTCACCATTAATTCAGCTGGAAATTAGGTTGGCATAAAATGATATTACCATGAGGATAATGACAAACTTGCACAAATATAATATAATGCTTTTTCTCTTGTTCTTCGCCATTGGGAACAGCCATTCTGCGTCTAGTCTGTCTGCTTCGGTGACAATTTTGTCGATTTCAACAAGATCCCCTCTCGTTCTAATGAAATTTTCCGATGCATACAAACCAAAATTGTCTAATCCCTCTTCACACATCAGTCCTGCCATTCCAGAAACAGTCCGGTGAATCCTCATTCAACTTCAACCACAGCAAGCACACGCATCCTCACATATAGAGAACAAAATGGTATACAATGAGTAAGGTGTATGAAACCATGAGAGGAATAGATTGGGTGTATGCACAGAGTTTCTTCCCCAAAATAGGGGATTTGAGGACCAGAGGATATAGCTCCACCCTAGGGGTGGGGGGGGGGGGGGGCTCGAATTGGAACCCGAGGGGTAACTTTTTCTAAACAAAGGGTGGTGTGTGCATGGAACGAGCTGCGGAGGAGGTAGATGTGCTAGGTCCTATCACAATCTTTAAGAGACGTTTAGGTACATGGATAGAACAGGTTTAACCTGTTCAGTGCCACCCCCGAGTCTACTCGGGTCATGGCCAATAGTGAAGAATAAAAACTTGGCAGCGAACGCAGTTTAGAGGGATATGGGCCAAATGCAGGCAGATGGGACTAGTGTAGTTGGTCGGCGCGGACAAGTTGGGCCAATGGGCCTGTTCCCAAACTGTATGACTCTATGACTGCATGACACTGTACAAATGCAGCAAGATTCAAGATTCAAGTCCAGTTCCTTGACTCGAATCCTCTCGCTGCGAAGGCCAACATACTATTCGGCATGTTAATCGTCAGCTATACCTGCAGACTTACCTTCAGCAAGTGGTGGACCTCCCCTTTTACCACTCACATCACAATCTGCCTCCCTATCATTGCTAAAAGGTGGACAAACTCCCGTTTATCCACATTAAACATCTACCTAGCATCTGCCCACTTCCTCAACTAGTCCAAATCAACCTGCAGCTTCCGCATTTTGCCAACCAGAAAAAAAGACCTATTGCGTTTACTCCTTTATTGGTCGCTGGCTAATCCTCTACCCACATCAATGTTACCTGATTCTGCACGCTTTATTTTCCCACAGCAACTTATGCGACACCTCATCAAATTCCTTCTGGAAATTAATTGGTTTCCCTTTATCCATGACGTTACTTCAGCAAAGAACTCAACTCCCACCCCCCCCTGCTCCAAAACGAATAAAACACTTTCTTCAAACAGTGGTGGAAGGCAGCACTGTCAATATTGTATCAGGTATGTTATTTGTTGAATATTTACCCCAATACAGATTTTTATACTCTAATAACTTAAAGGTAAAAGTGAAAAGATATTTGGACAGGTACGTGGATAGGAAAGGGATATGACCCAAAAGCGGGCAAGTAGGACGAGTAGAGATGGGCCATTTTGCTCGCATGTGCAACTTGGGCCGAAGGTTTATGTTTCCATGCTCCATGACTCTCTTTACAATAACAGCATCGTACAAAGGAGTAATGGGTTCAGGAGCTCCGTAATTCGCAGAGCAAGTGAGCTCATGTGGGCAGAACACATTGCTCTCAAACAGATGCCACACCTCGTGCGGTGCGGAGGCGCAGCGGCAGAGTTGCTGCCTCACAGCGCTGGAGACCCGGGTGCGATCCCGACCACGGGTGCTTGTCTGCAGAGTTTCTGCGTTCTCCTTGTCACCTGCGTGCATGTTTTCTCCAATATCTTTGGTTTCCTCCCACACCCCAAAGACGTACAGGTTTGTGGGTTAAGTGGCTTGGTAAATGTAAAAATTGTCCCTAGTGTGTGTAGGATGGTGTTAATGTGCGGGGATCGCTGGTCAGCGTGGAGCCGGTGGGCTGAAGGGCCTGTTTCCATACTGCATCTCTAAACTAAACTAAACCTCAACACCTGCCCACCTGCCCCAACCGTATAAAGTAAAGCGCGCACGGACTGCGGCTGGTACCTGTGTGGATTCGCATGTGGTTCTTCAAGTTGCCGGCTGTTGTGAACTTCTTCCCACAGTCACCCTCAGGACAGGTGTAGGGCTTCTCTCCGTTATGAGTCCTCATGTGTACTTTCAATCTCTGGAGTACGTAGAAACTCTTCCCACACCCCTCCTTCGGACAGCTGAACGAGCGGTCGTTCCTGCAGAGGGATGGGAGTTCGTGCAATGAAGGGAAATGTATCTCCGTATCTCCAAATGCAGCTCAAACAGGGGGAGGCACACACAGGGTTCCCCAGACGTGAACATAGAAAAGGTTTGGGTCTTCCACTGAGCTCCTGAGAAAAGACACCACGTGCCGCAGCAAAAGAAAAATATTCCAAGCAAATCAGTGAATTTTGTCCAGTCTCAATCGAAAAAACTCATACAAACTCACTTGTGCGTCTTCAGGTGATATTTCAGATGGGCGTGCCAGAGGAAGGTCCTGCTGCAGCCTTCGTACGAGCACTTGAGAGTTTTCTCGCCCTGAGGCCTGTTGCGCGACACCTCGGGTGACTCGCCTTCCGTACAGCTGGACGCACGGCAGGTTTCATCAGCATCTCCTGGGGAAAGAGCATTGCACATTGCAACAACAGCCTCAGATATCTGTCAGCGGCCTGGGGGGGGGGGGGGGGGGGTTAGAGGGAAGCTTCCTCCAGCCATGAGAACCATAACAGGTACATGTTCTTATCTCTAAACTAAACTAAATATTACAAGACTGCCCAGCTAGTTTCAGACTAGGTTTAAATTGTTGAGGCAACATCCTCTCCACATTCACTCTATCCAGGGCCTTCACTATTCGCTAGGTTTTCCTTATGTTTTCACATTAGAGAGCAATTAAATGGAACAGCGGCAATGGAAGTAGTGCACATCTTGTGTGATTAGAGCAGCAATGTTGCAGAAATCCCACATTGTTCATGGCAAGGTTTAATTCTGGGTGGATAAATGGGTCGGGTAGGAGGAGGTTGCAGTGCAAGAAAGCATACAGCACGGGAATGGGGCCCTTCGGCCCACAAAACATCAACACCATTGGCACCTTTCGAGTCCTTGGCCAGCTGTGCCCTGGTCGCTGCTACGAGGCTGTCGTGCGCCAGCTCCTGAACACGGAGGTACCACGGAGCGCTTCCATCTGCGTTCTCACCGGAGGCTGGCCTCTTGCTGGCGTCAGGCACCTCAACTGGTGTCGACGCAGCGGGAACAGAAGCCGAGGGGTCCTCTGAAACACAAGAAACAGCTTTCTTGCCACATCCTGTATGGTAACTCAAATCTCACTGTACCCATTGGTGCACGTGACAATAAATGTAACTTGAACTTGAGATATCCCATACCATTTGAAAGATAATGGACTGTATTTTTAAGGCAACATTTTAAGACTTTCGAGAAACAGCACGGAAACAGGCCCTTCGGCCCACCAAGACCGTGCCGACCAGCGATCCCCCCACACACGAGGGACAATTTACAATTTTATCAAAGCCAAATGATTTCAGTATAGGAGTAAAGAGGTTCTTCTGCAGTTGTATAGGGCTCTCGTGAGACCACATCTGGAGTACTGTGTACAGTTTTGGTCTCCTAATTTGAGGAAGGACATCCTTGTGATGGAGGCAGTGCAGTGTAGGTTCACGAGATTGATCCCTGGGATGGCGGGACTGTCATAGAAACATAGAAAATAGGTGCAAGAGTAGGCAATTCGGCCCTTCGAGTCTGCACCGCCATTCAATATGATCATGACTGATCATTCAACTCAGTATCCACAAGGGCCACATCTAACTCCCTCTTAAATATAGCAATGAACTGGCCTCAACTACCCTCTGTGGCAGAGAATTCCAGAGATTCACTACTCTCTGTGTGAAAAATGTTTTCCTCATCTCGGTCCTAAAGGAATTCCCCCTTATCCTTAAACTGTGACCCCTTGTTCTGGACCTCCCCCACGTCGGGAACAATCTTCCTGCATCTAGCCTGTCCAACCACCTTAAGAATTTTGTAAGTTTCTATAAGATCCCCCCTCAATCTTCAAGCCGAGTCTATCCAGTCTTTCCTCATATGAACGTCCTGACATCCCAGGAATCAATCTGGTGAACCTTCTCCGTACTCCCTCTATGGCGAGAATGTCTTTCCTCAGATTTGGAGACCAAAACTGTACGCAATACTCCAGGTGTGGACTCACCAAAACCCTGTATAACTGTAGTAGAACCTCCCTGTTCCTATACTCAAATCCTTTTGCTATGAATGCTAACATACCATTTGCTTTCTTCACTGCCTGCTGCACCTGCATGCCTACTTTCAATGACTGGTGTACCATGACACCCAGGTCTCGTTGCATCTCCCCTTTTCCTCATCGGCCACCATTCAGATAATAGTCTACCCTCCTGCTTTTGCCATCAAAGTGGATAACCTCACATTTATCCACATTATACTGCATCTGCCATGCATTTGCCCATTCACCCAACCTATCCAAGTCATATGAGGAAAGATTGAAAAGACTAGGCTTGTGTTCACTGGAGTTTAGAAGGCTGAGGGGGGATCTTATAGAAACATATAAAATTATAAAAGGACTGGACAAGCTAGATGCAGGAAAAATGTTCCCAATGTTGGGAGAGTCCAGAACCAGGGGCCACAGTCTTATAATAAAGGGGTGGTCATTTAAGACTGAGGTGAGAAAAAACTTTTTCACCCAGAGAGTTGTTAATTTATGGAATTCCCTGCCACAGAGGGCAAAGGAGGCCTTGGCACTGGATGGATTTAAGCGAGAGTTAGATAGAGCTCTAGGGGCTCTATGGGGAGAAGGCAGGCACGGGTTATTGATAGGGGACAATCAGCTATGATCAACATGAATGGCGGTGCTGGCTCGAAGGACCGAATGGCCTCCTCCTGCACCTATTGTCCTATGTTTCTATAATTAGCCTCCAGACCTGCACACCTGGAGTGTGGGAGCTGCCGGAGAAGCCCATGTGGTCAAAGGGAGAACGTACAAACATACAAACAGCACCCGTAGTCAGGGTCGGATCCACGTCTCTGGTGCTGCAAGGCAGCAACTCTACCGCTGCGCCACTGTGCCACCCTAGTGGGTTGCAAGATTGGAGATACCGCAAACTTGCACAACGCAAGCTCCCACGCGCACAATAACATTTTTGAAAACGTTTTGTGAAGGATATATATCATGCAAGCCGCAGAGTAAATCTCAGCTTCTTCAATATTGAGCCACGGGATATTTTATATCCACCCAAGTGGGAAGACTAACATCTCAATTGAAAGGTTACACAGCAACAATACACTACTGGTGCAGCTGTCCAGGTTTACTTCACTTTCTATAGAGTGGGAATCGAATGCGCAATTTAAAAAGGTCAACCCATTACCTGGTTGACAGTGTGGGAGGCCCAGGACAGAAAGGTCAGGGAGGGAATGAGAAGGTGAGTTTAAATGTTTGGCAACTGGGAGATCGCGTGGCTGAGGCGGACCGAGCGTCGGTGTTCAGCGAAATGGTCGCCCAGTCTGCGTTTGGTCTGGCCGATATGTAGGAGTCCACACCGAGAACACTGGATACAGGAGGTGAGGTTGGAGAAGGCGCAAGTGCATGTAATAGTCACCTTTGTTATATTTATGTCGTGCAAAGCCAGTGTCCACATCCCGAGAATTAAGTGGAGAGACAATGTTAATTGAGATTAGTGACAATGTGAACACAGAGCAGCTTATTCATGTGACGTGCTGTGTGTGACAGACACACATTGCAGAGCCTCTCCAACCCTCACTACTGTTCTACTTACCAGAGGGCACGGTTTGGTTGGGTAACACACTCTTACTGGCTTTAGTTGGAAGTGGGCATTGCACTGCACCTTGTTCTGGTTCTTCAAAACCTTCTCCCAGGGGTATAAATGTATTCTGGACAAACTGCACCAGCAACTGTAAACAAAACAGATCGGGACATCAGCCACAAGGCCCAAATTGTCACACCCCAGTAGCAGTCCCGCATAGTAAAGTGTTAAAAAATTAAGACAACCGCGGTGGGCCACCTTTGTGCTGAATTATTTAACATCAAATTCCACAGTAGCAAAACCTGAGAGGTCATGCAGTAAGAGTTGTATAGAGGAAGGATAGTTCCGCAAAGAAATTAGACACAGCAATGTTTGGCAAGCAAGGATAGGAAAGGTTGAGAGGGATAATCCTCAAAGGTGAGCTTAGAAGGGCAGCTTGGTGGGCATGGATGAGCTAGGCTAAAGGGTATTTTTTCACAAAGTAAAATTGTATTTCAAACACAGTCTTGGGATTGAGTATTATCCCAAACATCTGAGCAGATAATTTGCTCCACAGCAGTCTGTGCATTTGAACGAAATTTTAAGTGAAAGACTGCAAGACCATTTGACGAAGAGGAGAGAAAGTCGCCAAAGTGTTGCACGATATCATCATTTGAATCTGCATCACTAACAGGTTCACAGTCTCGACCCGAAACGCCACCTCGTCCTTCGCTCCACAGATGCTGCCTCGCCCGCTGAGTTTCTCCAGCACTTTTGTCCACAACAGATTTTGTTGTTCTGTTTTCAGTGCATACAAGATTAAAACACTCTTGACTCTCGATTCATTTCACCTTCTGGAACCTCAATGTGTGAGACAATTTATTCCCTGCATTTACTCCTAAGGCGTGATATTCAACAGGTATTGTTTTCAGATTTGGACAAAAGACTTTCCCCCCCCCCCCCCCCCCCATCAGAACTTAAGAAACAGTTGCAGGATTAGCCACATGGTCCTTGGAATCACGCCTGCTCCACCATTCATCAAGATCATGGCAGGTCCCTCATCTCCGTACCGTTCCCAACACTATCACTATATCTCCTGATCCTCCAGATCCCCAGAAGAACTCCCTTGCTCTTCCAACAGCGCCAAGAGCGTTTGCATCCTCCCAGGGGACTTACAAGGCCTGTTTAACCAGTCTCCCATTACACAAAAGACTCAAATATGGGCATTGATAAGCAAGTCCAGTGTCATTCTCGTGATTTCTCATGAAGCAATCCAAGAGGAAACGTGGCCCTTTGGCCCACAATGTCAATGTTGAACATGGTACCAAATTAACCTAATCCCTTCTGCCTACCATATCCCTCCTTTCCAGGCATCCACAAACCTCATCTGCATCCATCTCCACACCTGGCACCATAGTCCAGACACAAACCATTCTCTTTGTAAACAAAGTTCACTCCATGCATCTCCCGTGCGACAAATGCAACCACGAATTAACAAATTATAAAAGGTGTTCCAACTCACCTCGGGTTTGGGTTCTAGTTCATCAGACAACATAGATTCAGCCTCTGACTTCTGGAAGGAAAAGCCCAAATAGGTTACAGTGATCGAGTGCCGAGATGTATCTAAGGTGCCTGCTCTGCACATTAGTGTCCGTGAAAGCCTTTCCAGTGAGTTCCTCACCCAGTCTCCCGGCGCACACAGCAGAGAAAGTTTTATCTTTCAAATATTTATGCCGCAGCATTAAATTAACAGGTAGTAAAGTTTGGTGTCAACTCAAATCCACTTTTTTTTGGTTCGAACAGTCTTACGCAAAGCAGCTCTTACCTCTATCATATGAGAAGGTGTAATCTTTGAAGAAGCTAGCTTTCTTTAAAATTCTTGATTTAAAACCCTTGTTTCAAGATTTATTTCGCGAATGTGCTCACTGAAAATGAAGAAAATCAACTGGTGAACTCTAACTGCAATGTACTGTACGCAATGCAATGTGAATCAGCTCTTTCGTTACACTGATACACTTCTTATCCTTAAGCCTATGCCCTCTAGAGACAGTCATACGGTGTGGACACAGGCCCTTCAGCCCAACTTACCCACACCGACCAACATGTCCCATCTAATCTAGTCCCACCTACCCGTGTTTGGCCCATATGCCTCCAAACCTATCCATATATACCTCTAAATGTTTCTTAAAAGTTGCGATAGTACCTGCCTCAAGTACTTCCTCTGGCAGCTCGTTCCATAAACCCACCACCCTTTTGTGTAAAAAAGTTACACCTCGGGTTCCTATTAAATCTTTCCCCACTCACTTTAAATCGATTGCCTCTGGTTCTCGATTCCCCTACTCTGGGCAAGAGACTCTGTGCGTTTACCCGATCTATTCCTCTAATAATTTGATACATCTCTATAAGATACTTCCTCATCCTCCTGCGTCCTGAGGACTACAGTCCTAGCCTACTCAACCCTCTCCCTATCACTCATCATAGCCCTAGTTTTAGTATCATCGACCCTGGGGGAAAAAAGACTGAGCATTCACTTTCTCCATGCCCCTCATGAACTTATACACCTCAATAAGGTCTAGACCTCAACTTCCTAGAACAAGAAGAAAAAAAAAATCGCAGCCTATCCAACCACTGCCTATTACTCAAGCCAGTAATATCCTGGTGAACCTCTTTGTTCACCTTCAAAACATTGCCATGGGATCTCCGGTCTCAACCCACCCACCTCAAGGTTATGGAGTCATACATTGCGGCAACAGGCCCTTCAGCCCAACTTGCCCACACCAACCAACTTGTCTCATCTACACTCGTCCCTACTTGCCTGTGTTTGGCCCCCATCCCTCTAAACCTGTCCTATCCACGTAGGACATGTATCCCAGGTGAAGACAGGAGATCCCTGGCACCCACCCACCTCAGTGGTCGGGAGAGTCCTCCCACACACTGTGGCACACCGACCCCTTCACAGCTCCACACAAGCCGATTGTCGGACTTGGCACTAAAGGAGAGAGGTGAGAGAGTGGGGGGCAAGGGGAAAGAAGCCCCTTGCATCACACAGCAGCTCCCATCGAGGTGCCGGTGGATCCTGTAGCAACAATGAACCTCACTGTGTTGGAGGCAAGGATTAGAGGAGTCATGACTCAGGCCCTCACCCTCCCAGGGCACTGGGACACCGACTCCGATCCTACCCTCACTCTCCCTTCCCCCTCTCACCCACACTCCCTTGCTCCAACCCCCCACCCTTCCCCTCACCCACCCTCTCCTCCACCCTCCTCCCCTGCTACATCCCCTCACCCATCTCACCTCCCCCCTCACCCTCTCCCCTTCACACCCCCCTTCCCCCTCCTCTCTCTCTCCCCTTCCCTCTCCCCTTTCCTCCCTCCCCATCCCTCTCTCCCCTTCTCTCTCTTCCTCCATCCCTCTCTCTCCCCCTTCCCTCTCTCCCCCTTCTCTCTCTCCCTTACCCTCTCTTCTCTCTCCCCTTCCCCCTCTCCCCCTTCTCTCTCTCCCCCTTCCCTCTTTCCCCCCTCTCCCCTTCCCCCTCTCCCCTTCCCCCTCTCTCCCCCTTCTCTCTCTCCCCCCTTCCCTCTCTCTCCCCTTCCCCCTTCCCTCTCTCCCTTCCCCCTTCCTCTCTCCCCTTCTCTCTCTCCCCCCCCTTCCCCCTCTCTCCCCTTCCCCCTTCACTCTCCCTCTCCCTCTCCCCTTCTCTCTCTCCCCTTCCCTCTCTCCCCTCCCCCCTCTCCCCATTCCCTCTCTCCCCGTCCCCCCTTCCCTCTCTCCCCTTCTCTCTCTCCCCTTCCCCCCTCTCTCCCCTTCCCCCTTCCCTCTCTCCCCTTCCCCCTCTCTCCCCTTCCCCCCTCTCTCCCCTTCCCCCTCTCTCCCCGTCCCCCTCTCTCCCCTTCTCTCTCTCCCCCTTCCCCCTTCTCTCTCTCCCCTTCCCCCTTCTCTCTCTCCCCTTCCCCTCTTCTCTCTCCCCTTCCCCCCTTCCCCCTCTCTCCCCTTCTCTCTCTCCCCTTCCCCCTTCTCTCTCTCCCCTTCCCCCTTCTCTCTCTCCCCCTCTCCCCCTTCTCTCTCTCCCCTTCCCCTCCCCCTCTCTCCCTTCTCTCTCCCCTTCCCTCTCTCCCCTTCTCTCTCTCCCCCTTCCCCCTTCCTCTCTCTCCCCTTCCCCCCTTCCCCCTTCTCTCTCCCCTTCCCCCCTTCCCCCTCTCTCCCCCTTCCCCCTTCTCTCTCTCCCCTTCCCCTCTCCCCCTTCCCCCTCTCTCCCCTTCTCCCCTTCCCTCTCTCCCCTTCCCCCTCTCTCCCCCTCTCTCTCCCCTCTCCCCTCTCTCTCTCTCCCCTTCCCTTCCTCTCTCTCCCCTTCCCCCTCTCTCTCTCTCCCCCCCCTTCTCCCCTTCTCTCTCTCCCCTTCCCTCTCTCTCCCCTTCCCTCTCTCCCCCCTCCCCCCCCCCCCCCCGGGTGCAGCCGGCCAGGCCCCGACCTACCGCTCCCGCTGCTCGTCCCCGCGGCCGGTCCTCGGTCGCGCGCGCGCGCCCCCACCCCGCCCCCGCCCGCGCTCCCCGTGCCCGCGCTCCCCGTGCCCGCGCTCCCCGTGCCCGCGCTCCCCAGGCGGCGGGGGCGCGCCCAGAGACGAGCCAGTCTCCGCTCCGCTCCCCCAACGCACGGTCCTGCCGGGCACTTGCTCCCCGCACAGCAGCCTCGCCCTCGGCTACTGCAGCGGCTGCTCCACCAGAAACAACACACACACGCCTGGACCCACGGTGCATTAGAGGGGGTTGAATGTTTTTTTTAATGTAGGAAGTGAACTGCAGATGCTGAATTATGCCGAAGACAGATAGACTCAAATTGCTGGAGAACCTCAGTGGGTCAGGCAGCATCTCTGGAGAACACGGATAGGCGATATTCCGGGTCGGGACCCGACCACGAACTGCTAGGAGGACCTCTTCATGGTGGTCGTTGCTTGAAGAGATTTCGCAGTGGGGCAGTCAAAATGTGCCTCCACCGCCTTCTGTGGCAGAGAATTCCACAGATTCACAACTCTCTGGGTGAAACCATTTTTCCTCATCTCAGTCCTAAATGGCCTACCCCTTATTCTTAAACTGTGACCCCTGGTTCTGGACTCCCCCAACATCAGGAACATATTTCCTGCATCTATCCTGTTCAAACATTTAAGGATTTTATATGTTTCAATAAGATTCCCTCTCATCCTTCTAAATTCCAGTGAATCAGTCCATCATATGTCAGCCATCCCAGAAATTTGAACCTCATTGGTGCCCTGTCAGTAAGTCCCCACCACCTCAAAAAAAATCGATGCCTCCACCACTTCTCGCTCATTCCACACAGCCACTGAGTAAAGTGTCCCTTAATTCTCAACTACCCTCACGCACTCCCTGTTCAAAGAATAAAACCTAATGTTTCAATACAAGCCCAGTCTGTCAGAAATTGGTCTTACCAATGTCTTGTACTTTCAAATTAGGAGACCAAAACTGCACACAATACTGCAGGCCCTGTACAACAGTAGTAGGGTCACCCAGCTCCTAAACTCAAATCCTCTTGTTATGAAGGCTAACATGCCATTAGCTTTCTTCACTGCCTGCTGTACCTGCATGCTTACTTTCAGTAACTGATGTATAAGCACACCAAGTTCTCATTGCACCTCCCCTTTTCCTAATCTGACACCATTCACATCTGCCTTCCTGTTCTTGCCACCTCACATTTATCCACATTATACAGCTTCTGCCATGCATCAGCCCACTCACCCAACCTATCCAAGTCACCCTGCATCCTCTTAGCATCCTCCTCGCAGCTCACTGCCACCCAGCTTTGTGTCAATTGCAAACTTGGAGATGTTATTCGGTTCCCAGCACCGAGTGTTGTGGCTTCCCGCTAGTCACTGCCTGCAATTCTGAAAAGGACCCGTTAATTCCTATTCTCTGCTTCCTGTCTGCCAACCAGTTCTCTATCCATCCCTACCCCTAATACTATGTGCTCTAATTTTGCACACTCATCTCTTGTGTGGGACCTTGACAAAGGCTTTTTGAAAATCCAGATACACCACATCCACTGGCTCCCTCTTATCCATTCTACTATTTACATCCTCAAAAAATTCCAGAAGATTAGTCGAGCATGATTTCCCATTCATAAATCCATGCTGACTTTGACCGATCCTGTCACTGCTTTACAAATGCACTGCTATAACTTCTTTAACAATTGACTCAAGCATCTTCCTCACTACCGATGTAAGGCTAACTGGTCTATAATTCCCCGTTTTCTCTCTTCCTCCTTTCTTACAAAGTGGAGTTACATTGGCTACCCTCCAGTCCAGAGTCTATAGCACATTGGAAAATAATCACCAATGCATCCAAGGACAATGGACAAGAGACATTTATTGTCACATGTACCAATTGGTACAGTGAAATTTGTGGACACATTTGTAAGGCCACCTCCTTGAGTACTCTGGGATGCAGACCATCAGGCCCTGGGGATTTATCAGCCTTCAGTCCCAACAGTTTACTTAACACCATTTCCTGAGTAATGCGAATTCCCTTCAGTTCCTCTCTCCCACTAGATCTGCGCTCCCCTAGTATTTCTGGGAAATTGTTTGTGTCTTCCTTAGTCAAGACAGAACCAAAGTACTTGTTTAACTGTTCAGCCATTTCCCTGTTTCCCATTATAAATTCACCTGTCTCTGATTGTAAGGGACCTACATTTGTCTTCACTAATATTTTCCGTTTTACATATCTAAAGAAGCTTTTAGAGTCAGTTTTTATATTCCCCGCAAGCTTTCTTTCATGCTCTAATTCCCCCCTCTTAATTAACCCTTTTGTCCTCCTCTGTTGAATTCTAAATTTCTCCCAGTCCTCTGGTTTGCTGCTTCCTCAGGCCAATTTATATGCCTCTTCCTTGGATTTAACACTATCCTTGATTTCCATCATTAGCCACGGTTGAACCCGTGGAGCCATAGCCAATAAACAGAAGTCCAACATAGGAGTGTTAAAGAAGGAACTGCAGATGCTGGAAAATCGAGGGTACACAAAAGGCTGGAGAAACTTCAGAGAATGGGGATTCCCCTCCCCCACTATAGATGAGGCCCGCACCAGGGTCTCCTCCATACCCCGCAACACTGCCCTCTCTCCCCATTCCCCCACTCGCAACAAGGGCAGAGTCCCCCTGATCCTCACCTTTCACCCCACCAGCCGGCACATACAACAGATAGTCCTCCGCCAGTTTCGCCACCTCCAACGTGACCCCTCCACTCGCCACATCTTCCCATCTCCCCACGTCTGCCTTCCGCAAAGACCGCTCCCTCCGCAACTCCCTTGTCAATTCTTCCCTTCCACCCCTTCCCCGAGCACTTTCCCTTGCAACAGCAAGAGATGCTACACTTGACCCTTCACCTCCCCCCTCCACTCCTTTCAGGGACCCAAGCAGTCCTTCCAGGTCCGACAGAGGTTCACCTGCACCTCCTCCAACCTCATCTACTGCATCCGCTGCTCCAGATGCCAGCTGATCTATATCGGTGAGACCAAGCGGAGATTTGGCGATCGTTTCGCCGAACACCTTCGCCCGGTCCGTAATAACCAACCCGACCTCCCGGTGGCTCAGCACTTCAACTCCCCCTCCCATTCCGTATCCGACCTCTCGGTCCTGGGCCTCCTCCACGGCCAGAGTGAGCAACACCGCAAGTTGGAGGAACAGCACCTCATATTCCGCTTGGGGAGTCTGCATCCTCTGGGCTTGAACATTGAATTTTCTTAATTCTGTTAACCCTTGCTGTCTCCCCCCCTTCCCACCTCTCCCTCAGCCCTCGGGCCCTGGCATTCCCTCTCTCTCTATCTCTCCCCCACCCAAGTCGCACTAGTTTCTCATTTTCACACTACAAACAGCTTACAATGGCCTGTTTCCTTTATCACCGATACTTTTTTGCATATCTTTCATTCATTGTTCTTTATCTCTCCACATCACCGTCTATATCTCTCGTTTCCCCGATCCCTAACAAGTCTAAAGAAGGGTCTCGACCCGAAACGTCGCCTATGTCCTTCGCTCCTTAGATGCTGCTGCACCCGCTGAGTTTCTCCAGCCTTTTGTGTACCCTCCAACATAGGAGTCCTTGGTGTCCAGGTGTTCCAGCGATGAGATTAGGCCAGGGAGATGGTGTCTGCTGTCGACCTGTTGCAAAACTGCAGTGGATCAAACAGCCAGACTGGCCAAGTAAACAGTAACTCAGCGGGTCAGGCAGCCTTTCCTGAGGACCTGGAAAACAATGTTTCGGGTCAGACTCCAAAGTTAGAGCAAGGGTCCCATCCCAAAACAACACCTATCCAATTCCTCCACGTATGCTGCCAGTCCAGCCAAGGCAATTGATATTTTAAGGTGGAGATTGGCAGATTTTTGATTAGTACGGGTGTCAGGGGTTATGGGGAGAAGGCAGGAGAATGGGATTGAGAGGGAAAGATAGATCAGCCACGGTTGAATGGCAGACTAGACTTCATGGGCCGAATGGCATAATTTTGCTCCCAGAACTTATGAATATGATTGGATCGTTTGGTTTGCAGGGACTACCGGACAAATAGTCTATGATAAGGTGAGCAAGCAGAGAGTCCCAGGAATGGCTGAGGAAGGGGTGGGGTGAAATACTCCACATCCACTGCTGCAGTTGTATGAGACGTCGGTGAGGCCGCATTTAGAGTATTGTGTTCAATTCTGGGCACCGTGTTATCGGAAAGATGTTGTCAAGCTGGAAAGGATGCAGAGAAGATTTAGGAGAATGTTGCCAGGAGTAGGGGATGTGAGCTATAGGGGCAGGTTGCGTAGGCTGGGACTATTCCTTGGAGCGCAGGAGGATGAGGGGTAATCGTATTATAAAATCATGAGAGGAATAGATTGGGTAGTTGCACAGAATCTCTTGCCCAGAGTAGGGGAATCGAGGACCAGAGCACATGGGTTTAAGGTGAAGGGGAAAACATTTAATAGTAATCTGAGGAGTAACGTTTTCACACACAGGGTGGTAGGTGAATGGAACAAGCTGCCAGAGGAGGTGGTTTAGGCAGGGACTATCCCAACATTAAGAAACAGTAAGAAACAGGTACAAGGGTAGGACAGGTTTGGCGGGATATGGTCCAAATGCAGGCAGGTGGGAATAGTGTAGCTGGGACATGTTGGCCGGTGTGGGCAAGTTGGGCTGAAGGGCCTGTTTCCCCACTGTATCATTCTTATTACTCTAAATATACAAACAAAAACCGTGAAAATTTCTTCATTCATTCTCAGTATCCTTATATTCAATAGTGTCATACCCAAGAGTCAAGTGTCACAGATGGAACAATGAAATTCTTATTTGCAGCAGCACAACAGAATATATAAACATAGTACTCTGTAAACAATAAATGGAAAAAAAGTTCAGTGTGTGTATATGTAATATACACACACTACACTCACTCATATACATTCACATAAAAGCCAACAAATAAATACACAAACAAACAATAATAGTGTTCGCACCTATCTTTAAAGAAGATACCTTAAATTAATTTTATGGTTTAAGTAGGTTCCTTAAATTATTTTTTATTAATCAAAATTAACTTTATTCAGAATTTTAAAAATATACAAAACAAGAACGGTGCAAAAATTAATCCGACCTTCTCAGCAGATAACATACTAAATTTGTTGTATTTGTAACACTTCCAAATTAGCGTTGTATTATCCGGCACCCTTGCCACTCTATTCCTTTTCTCCAGAGATACTGCCTTACCCGCCGAGTTGCTCCAGTCTTTTAAGTCACCCTTGCCACTCATCAAAGTCAAAAGAGTTTATTGTCATGTGTCCCTGACAGGACAATGAAATTCTTTCTTTGCATAGCACAACAGAACATAGTAGGCATTGACTACAATGCCTCATGTGGCCCCCCTCCGGGGTATAATCTTTCCCTCCTTTGAGGTACCTTAAATTCAGCAAAGGACATGATCACAAGTAATTTCCCTTCGTAATATTCAGAGGAGTGCGTTTGCTCTCGGGCGGACAATTGTGGTGCCCCCACCAGATAGATGGGGCGGGTTAATGCATGGAACCAAAAAAAAACACACACTATCCTCGAATGCGCCGCCTGAGAAGAAAGCCGTGCAGTAACATTTCAAAACATCTCCGAACGAAAATAAACATGCACAAAAAAGGAAAAGAACATCACGCTTTGTCTCCCCCCTCAAGCAGCAGTCGTTCCAAACCATCATGTGATAAGGTGTACACGTCTTTCCCATGACCTCCCTCCTGCAACCACCCCACCCGAGCCAGTCGTGCCAATATATTTTTTTGTTATAAACAGCGCTGTTCAAAGGGCAAAAGAGAAAAGAATAGCAGCGCTGTTTTTTTTTTGTTCTCCCCAAAAGCAACGTTGTATGCAATCTTGCGACAGTATCCAGCGGGTTCTACTTCGATTGCTAAAGACTGCAGGAAAAGTTCTAGGTGGGGCGAGCCTCTTAATTGACATGATTTGCCCAAGTTGGGGCGTGCTTGGTATGTGTGTGTTGGGGGCAACGTTCAGGGACCTCCACTGAATATAATGTAGTGGAACGTTCCACTTTGGCATTGCCGCAGCTGAAAGGTGAGGGAGTTTGCAATGCGCCAACTTCTTTTCATTTCAACCTCACCATCGGGGAACGAACGGACGCAGCAAGGGACTACTGGCATGTGTCCCGTTTGCGCGCGTCTTGCAACAGGTTATCACATTTCACGCGTTATTCTTGACGTGAATCCTCCCTGGAGGTTTTAAAGAAGGAACTGCAGATGCTGGAGAATCGAGGGTACACAAACTGCTGGAGAAACTCAGCGGGTGCAGCAGCATCTAAGGAGCGAAGGAGATAGGCGACGTTTCGGGTCGAGACCCTTGGTGGTTACGTTAACCAGTTTGGGGGGGGGGGGGGTGTGAACCACACAAGATAAGCGCGGGATGGGGTAGTGTGATAGCTTGTGCAAACAACCGACACAAACCGGGTCTGCTGCACTGAATGTGTTTATATCAATATTTTATTTTTTAAAAAAAGACCCAAATCACTTGCCTTTTCGTGAATAATGACTAACACAAACCTAAGCTGCAAGTGTGGAATTTGGAATCCCGTGGCGGTTTGCTACATTGTATACGCGGTAAAAATGTAACAAAACATGTGACTGGAAACAAAATAACAAATTAACTCCCGCCCCATAAGATTCATTTGTATCCCAGTACATCATATGAAATGATTTGTACCCACCTCCCACTAAAAAATATATATATCATACAATAAGTACAGGGGGGAACAACATCAACCTTCAGCAGGCGTAGGTTATGAAAGGGGAGTGGTGTGTGTGTGTATGTGTATTTTCTCTTATTAAATGAATAGAGAGACAGCCAAACACATTGCAACTGAGATCAATAATATTTCCCCCTCCCCCCCCCCAAAAAAAAATAAACAAATGTAATCACACACCTATTGAAATTTATTAACTGGAACAATATATGATTTTTGTAAAAAAAAAAGGATTTAAGGGACGAAGGCTTCGGCAGCGCTTCGTGCATTTCCGTCTTTTTTCGGCTGGTTACATGAAGATGGAATCTCCCAGTAAGAACTGGTTGCAACCGGTTGTTGGATTTTTTTGTGAGGGAAAAGACGAGCAGTAGTGAAAAAGCTCCCCACATTCACTCCGCGATAATATAATATATATTCAGCATATTCAATTGCGTTTTCAAAGCGTTACCGTTTGCAGGGAGATTAAAGAAACAGAGAAGGAAGGAGGGGGGGGCAAGGAAAAGGAAAAGGCGCATCATCTTTAAGTTTGTACATCAAGGAGCTAATTTATTTTCAACTGCAATTCTGTAAAGAGAGGAGAAAGGAGGGGGACGAGAAAGCAAAATATTACCGGAACAACTGTTGCCAACTGTTTTCGCTAAAGACCAAAGAAGAGACTTTCCATTTCGCCCCAGGATTGTGAAGGAGCGAAGGGGAATATTTTTTGTGTGTGTGTGTGTGTCATTTTTCTTCATCTGAAATAACCCACTACTCAAATTAAGGCGAATCTCCTGAAGGGATTTGTGAACCATTCGGTAAGTTGCCTGGTTCTCTTTGCTTTACAGCAGGCATGGGTTTGAAAAGGGGATGGGGCCTGTATTTTGGTGCTTCACACGCGTATGGGAGTGTCTTTCATTTTCACTATAGCTTTTTTTTTTCAGTGGAGGGAGGGTGAGAGGATTTCAGTTGGAAACACACGAGACTTGTGCATCCACACAGGACTATTAAAAAAAAAAAACATTTGTAGCCAAGTAATTTTGACTTTTATAAATTTCAGTCATTAATTTCAAGGCTGCTTCTGCCCTCAAAAGCGAGAGAGACAGAGAGATCCTGCTCTGAAATCCTACATGTGCAAATAGTCTTTTTTTTTTCTCCAAACAAAACTGAGTAATAATCAAAAAAATAAAGGCCAAAAGCTCAGTCTCAGATCCAGCAATAGAGCTTTAAGGGCACAATTTATATTTGGACACGTTTTTGAAAATCCTGTAAGTATTATGAAGCTTTACCATGTTGTATGGAAGAGTTGCATATTCTGTTTAAAAAAAAAATCAAGCTTTGTGTTTATCTGATAATTTAAAACCTATCTTCTGGTTAGTGCAACTTTGTCGCCTCATATTTCATTGAACTTTCCACAATTTTTAGACGTGGCGCAGTTGGTGCGGTGCAGTTGTAAAAACCTTTTGCTTTGTATATTTGCATAGTAGTAAGTGACTCTTGCATCTAAGTCGTTGGCAACCGTGCTGTTTTCCCTCATGCTTTATTTTATGAAAGGGATGTAAACTCAACTGCATCCCTCGCCCGTTTCCCTAACTTTATTTAAACACGCATGGATGTTATCCCCTGCTGCTGTTGAAAGATTTTAAAGTTTTATTCTATGTGTGTGTGTGTGTGTGTGTGTTTTAGAATGGTAACTTTTCCCATCGACTGCGACTTGGATTGCGCGGTTTGGTGACGCTCCCTGGAGGTCTTGGGGAAATTATTTGAACCACGTTTTTGAACGTTGTAGGCAAGACCAAAGAAATCGTGGGAGGAGGAGGAGGAAGAGGAGGAAAGGGTGGGATTGTGTTGCAACCTTCGGGTCCCCGTGCCTATTGGGTGCTCTGGCAGTCATGTGTTTCTAGTTGGCTGTCTCGCCTGTCAGTCCGCACAGCACGTTAGATTGTAGCAGCTTCACCGCGGGGATATGAAAGATTTAAAAAGTTCCATTTCCTCCCTCTGCTTCCTTGATGACTGGCTCAGGGGAGGCGCTGCCCACTTACTGCAGACCAAGCGGGTCCTTGACATTGGTCGCGTAGCGTTTGCATTTTGGCCCAGTGAAAGATCTCCATACAATACAACAAATTCCTGAAATAAAAGCACTTGGGGGCGTCCTTCGAAACGTTTAGGAAGGAGCTGCGGATGCCGGTTTACATCGAAGATAGACACAACACGCTGGAGTGAGTAACTCAGCGGGACAGGCAGCCTCTCTGGAGAAAACGAATGAATGAAAATGGGTGGCGTTTCGGGTCGAGACCCTTCTTCAGACTGAGAGGCAGGGGAGAGGGAAACGAGATACATGGAAGGGTTCAAAAAACATATCAGGTGTAAAAAGAACAAAGTAGGCGATGGTCAAGGAAATGTACGAGGGTTACATTGTTGTTCGATTTTGGTCACCCAACTGCTATAGGAAGGATGTCATTGAGCTGGAAAGTGTGCAGAGAAGATTTACGAGGTCGATGCCAGGACTCCAGGCCCTGTGTTATAAGGAGAGGCTGGGCAGGCTAGGCCTTTATTCCTTGGAGCTAGGAGGCTCAAGATTCAAGAGAGTTTATTGTCATGTGTCCCAGATAGGACAATGAAATTCTTACTTTTGCTTCAGCACAACAGAGTTATAGAAGGCATGAATACAGAAGAGATCAGTGTGTCCATATACCATTGTATAAATATATGCACATATGAATAAAAACAGATAAAGTGCAAATAAACAGATAATGGGTTATTAATGTTCAGTGATTTTGGTTGAGTTTAATAGCCTGATGGCTGTGGGGAAGTAACTATTCCTGAACCTGGTTGTTGCCGTCTTCAGGCTCCTGTACCTTCTACCTGAAGGTAGCGGGGAGATGAGTGTGTGGCCAGGATGGTGTGGGTCCTTGATGATGCTGCCAGCCTTTTTGAGGCAGCGACTGCGATAGATCCCCTCGATGGAAGGGAGGTCAGAGCTGATGATGGACTGGGCAGTGTTTACTACTTTTTGTAGTCTTTTCCGCTCCTGGGCGCTCAAGTTGCCAAACCAAGCCACGATACAACCGGTCAGCATGCTCTCTCTACTGTGCACCTGTAGAAGTTAGAGAGAGTCCTCCTTGACAGACCGACTCTCCGTAATCTTCTCAGGAAGTAGAGGCGCTGATGTGCTTTCTTTAGGATCAGGATCAGATCTTCAGAGATATGCACGCCCAGGAATTTGAAGCTCTTGACCTTTTCCACCATCGACCCGTTGATATAAACAGGACTGTGGGTCCCCATCCTACCCCTTCCAAAGTTCACAATCAGTTCCTTGGTTTTGCTGGGTGTTGAGAGCCAGGTTGTTCTGGCACCATTTGGTCAGTCGGTCAATCTCTCTTCTGTACTCTGATTCATCCCCATCAGTGATACGTCCCACAACAGTGGTGTCCTCAGCGAACTTGATGATGGAGGTTGCACTATGACCAGTTACGCATTCATGAGTATAGAATATATGAGTATAGGGCTCAGAGATGGTTTTTATAAATGTCCATAGAATCATGAGACAAATTGATAGGATGAATGCACTAAATCTTTTACACTTATCAAGAACTAGACAACCTAATTTTAAGGTGAGAAGGATTTGTGTCTTGGCTTCTTGTACCTAGGTACAGCGTAAAGCTTTGTTTTGCATGCTGTACAGTCGGATCAGACAAAAATACAATTAAGTTTACTCAACTACTGTAAAAATAGAAGAGGGGAAGATACTAAGTTGCAGAATATGGTTCTCGGCATTGTAGCGCATCAAATCCCTGGCAACAACGGTGGCGTAGGTACAGAGTTGAAGTTCTTGACCTTTTCCACCATCGAGGTGCAGCGAGACCTGGGCGTCCTAGTACACCGGTCGCTGAAAGTTGGCGTGCAGGTACAGCAGGCAGTGAAGAAAGCTAATGGAATGTTGGCCTTCATAACAAGAGGATTTCAGTATAGGAGTAGAGAGGTTCTTCTGCAGTTGTATAGGGCTCTGGTGAGACCACATCTGGAGTATTGCGTACAGTTTTGGTCTCCTAAGTTGAGGAAGGACATCCTTGTGATTGAGGCAGTGCAGCGTAGGTTCACGAGGT
The DNA here is from genome assembly GCA_035221665.1 of Okamejei kenojei. Lineage (NCBI taxonomy): Eukaryota > Metazoa > Chordata > Chondrichthyes > Rajiformes > Rajidae > Okamejei > Okamejei kenojei. The sequence goes on along the minus strand of CM069139.1, from coordinate 12,434,362 downwards.
TAATCCCTGGGATGGCGGGACTGTCACATGAGGAAAGATTGAAAAGACTAGGCTTGTATTCACTGGAGTATAGAAGGATGAGGGGGAATCTTATAGAAACATATAAAACTATAAAAGGACTGGACAAGCTAGATGCAGGAAAAATGTTCCCAATGTTGGGTGAGTCCAGAACCAGGGGCCACAGTATTATAATAAGGGGGAGGTCATTTAAGACTGAGAAAAAACTTTTTTTCCTAGAGAGTTGTGAATGTATGGAATTCCCTGCCACAGAGGGCAGTGGAGGCCAAATCATTGGATGGGTTTAAGAGAGAGTTAGATAGAGCTCTAGGGGCTGGTGGAGTCAAGGGATATGGGGAGAAGGCAGGCACGGGTTATTGATAGCGGACGATCAGCCATGATTACAATGAATGGCGGTGCTGGCTCGAAGGGCCGAATTGCCTCCTCCTGCTTTCTATGTTTCTATGTACGAGTTGCTCCCTTGCAGTGCCAGAGACCCGGGTTCGATCCCGACTACGGGCGCTGTCTGTTCAGAGTTTGCACGTTCTCCCCGTGGCCACGTGGGTTTTCTCCAAGATCTTCGGTTTCCTCCCACACTCCAAAGACATGCAGGTTTGTAGATTAATTGGCTTGGTACAAATGTAAAATTGTCTCTAGTGTGTGTAAGGGTAGTGTTAATGTGTGGGGCTCGCTGGTTGGGTGTGGGCCGAAGGGGCTGTTTCCGCGCTGTACCTACAAACAAAATTCTGTAGAGGTGAATCGGACAGTACCCTAGCGTATTGAAGGACGGTCCAGAAGCCTGATCTCAAAGGCGAAAAAAGCTGCTCCTGAGTCTTGCGGTGCATGTTTTCAACTTTTGTACTTTCTGCCTTGCCGGGGCAGATAGAATAGGAACCTAGGAGGCAGCTTTTTCTACTCGGTGTGTGTGGTGATATATGGAGTGAGCTGCTAGAGGAGATAATTGAAGAAGATATCATAACAGCATTTTATAGCAGAATTAGGCCATTTGGCCCATTATCTACTCCACCAGTCAATCATGGCTGATCTAACTTTTCCTCTCAACCCCATTCTCCCCATAACCCCTGACACCCGTACTAATCAAGAATCTATCAATCTCTGCCTTAAAAATATCCATTGAATTGAAAATATCCATATCCACAGCTGTCTGCGGCAATGAATTCCACAGATGAATTCCACCCTCTGACACTTCGACAGACAAATGGTGCAGAGGAAAGGCTTGGAGGGATTTGGATCAAACGTGGGCAAGTGGGACTAGTGTTTAGGGCACATTAGTGGCATGGAAAAGTTGACTCCAAAACGATACGATACTCGCAACTGTTATCAGGTCAGGTAGCATCTGTAAATGAGCAGTCGCTGTCATTCTTGGCTCAGAAGTGAAATATTAAGTGCCGAACCATTTCAGATGCCTTCTCAGATGAGAAATTGAACATACTGCATAGTCGTGTGATGGGTGTAGAATTAGGCCATTTGGCCCATCAAGTCCACTCCGCCATTCAATCATGGCTGATCTATCTCTCCCTCCTAACCTCATCCTCCTGCCTTCTCCCCATAACGTCCGACACCTGTACTAATCAAAAATTCTATCTCTGCTGCAAAAATATACCACTGACTTGGATATTTACAGCCTACAGTCTTCTGTGGCATAGAATTCCACAGATTCACCACCCTCCGACCAGAAATTTCTCCTCATCTCCTTCCTAAAATAACGTCCTTTAATTCTAAGGCTATGACTTCTAGTCCTAGACTCTCCAAGTGGTGGAAACATCCTTTCCACATCCACTCTATCCAAGCCTTTCACTATTGTGTACGTTTCAATGAGGTTCCCCGCCCCCCCCTCATTCTTCTAAACTCCAGTGAGTACAGGCCCAGTGCTGACAAACGCTCATTGTAGGTGAATCAACTAATTCCTGGGATCATTCTTGTAAACCTCCTCTGGACCCTCTCCAGAGCCAGCACATCCTTCCTCAGATATCGGGCCCAAAATTGCTCACAATATTCCAAATGCGGCCTGACCAGCGCCTTATAGAGCCTCAGCATTACATCCGTGTTTTTGTATACAAGCCCTCTTGAAATAAATGCTAGCATTGAGTTTGCTTTCTTTAGTACCGGTTCGATTTGCAGATTAACCTTTTGGGAATCCTGCACCAGCGCTCCCAAGTCCCTTTGCACCTCCGATATCTGGATTCTCTCCCCATTTGGAAAATAGTCTGTGCCTTTATTCCTACGACCAAATGCACGACTCCACACTTTGCTACAGTCCTGGTCGGAATTTATTTCATCTTTGGTGGGAAAAATAAAAGGGATTAGGTCACTTTCAGATTGTTGTTATGGGAGTTTGTGTGCAAATTAATAGACATGTTCCCACCACCTACGTCCTGAACTACTATCTACCTCATTGGAGACCCTCCAACTATCTTTGATCCGACCTTACCGGCTATATCTTGTACTAACCGGTTATTCACGTTATTCCCTTTATCATGTATCTGTACACGGCGGTTGGCTGGATTGTAATCGTGTATTGTCTTTCTGCATAATCGAGAAAATACCAGGATTGGAAGTGAAATCAAAACTGAAAATGCGGGAAATACTCCAGTCAGGCAGTGCAAATGGAAAGTGAAACAAGAGTCATCATCCTAAGACATAATTCTGTATCTCTCTCCTCAGCAGTGAAAAAAAGAATTTGCTGAGAAATAGAATTTGGAAAGGTACAGCACAGGAACAGGCCCTTCGGCCAACCATAATGCAAAGATAAACTATTCTCTGCCTACACATGATCCATAGACCTCTATTTCCTATATATATATATATATATATATATATATATATATATATATATATATATATATATATATATATATATATATATATATATATATACCATATGTATATTTTAGTCAGAGGGTGGTGAATCTGTGGAACTGTTTGCCACAGAAGGCCATGGAGGCCAGGTGAGTGGATATTTTTAAGCCAGAGATAGATAGATTCTTGATTAGTACAGGTGTCAGAGGTTATGTTGAGAAGGCAGGAGAATGGGGTTAGGAGGGCGAGATAGATCAGCCATGATTGAATGGCGGAGTAGACTTGATGGGCAGAATGGCCTAATTCTATTACTATCACTTATGACCTTGCATATGATGATCCAAAAGGCTCGTACCTTGTCTATCTCCAGCGCCATGCAGGCACCTATCCATTTACCCCCCACCCTACACTCAAGCCAAATATCTCCAGTTAAATCTTTCTCTTCTAGCCTTAAAGCTATGCCCTCCTTGATATTTCTAGTCTGGGGAAAAAAGGTTCTGACTGTCTACCCATCTATGCCCCTCATGATTTTTATAAATGTCAGTCAGGTCTCCGTTCCATCTCCAGCATTCCTCCCTTCAAATATCCAGCATTCCTCCCTTCAAATATCCAGCATGTTCCCTTTTATTCCAGGATAAATCTGATCTACCATATATCACTGAGCCTTTTTCTCAATGAAGGAATGAATATTAATAACAGACTTGATACTTCATTAAAGTTTAACATTTTGGATTTATCTTTTGCTACCTAGCCATTCCTTGCAAGTTCAGTATCTTTTTGCCCTTGAGAAAGTGATGGTGTACAGATACACCACCGATTTTCCCGACAACCGAGAGTTCAGCATGGTCTAATCCGCACTATAATTACGAGAGCGCGTTTGAAATTCCCTTTGGAGGTCCACTCAAAAATGTGGAAGCCAGGCTGGGTCGGGCGGCCGATCTCGACCTCATTGGGACGTCAGCAACCGGACTTAGTGCAATTTGCCAATGGCACCGCCGACTTAATAAATGGGCATTCGGAAGCCACCCCACCCCCTCGAAGCCCCTCCCCCTCCCCCCGAAAATATGCTGTCTAGGATGGGACGGTGGTGCAGCAGTAGACTTGCAGCCTTACAGACCCGGGTTCCATCCTGACCACGGGCGCTGTCTGTGCGGAGTTTGTACGTTCTCCCCGTGACCTGCGTGGGTTTTCTCCGAGATTTTCAGTTTCCTCCCACACTCCAAGGACGTACAGGTTTGTAGGTTAATTGGCTTGGCGTATGTGTAAATTGTCCCTAGTGTGTGTAGGATTGTGTTAACGTGCTGGGATCACTGTTTCCACGCTGTATCTCTAAACTAGCCTGGGTGAGGCCGCCGATCTTGATCTGGCCTTGCGTTTCTGCAACTCATGTTTTTGCCCTCTGCCAATCCAACCTCATCGGGACTTCTGAGGGCGGCTCGTTAACCCGCCCGGGCTGCCCATGCAGGAAGTGCCAGTTTCGCTGACAATTTATAATTTACATTTCATATTTGTTCTATTTCTCGTAGTCCACGCTGCTTTCGAGACACGGTTAAATTTGTGGGTCAGAGGTGTATTTGTTGAATTATTATTACGTGACCTCTGTTGGTCTGGCACAAGGGATAATCCGGCAAGGGTCTAGAACCAAGGCTGTCTGGAAAAATCGGTGGTGGACCTGTATTGCCATCCTCTTGAGGTCATAAATTCAAGGAGCAGAATTAGGATATTCGGCCCATCAAGTCTACTCTGCCTTTCAATCATGGCTGATCAATCTCTCCCTCCAGATTAATTCTGATTACAAGGTTAATGCTGGGTGAATGGAACAGCTGGGCTTGTACACTCTGGAGTTTAGAAGGATGAGAGGATATCTCATTGAAACATATAAGATTTTTACGGGTTTGGACGCGCTAGAGGCAGGAAACCATGTTCCCGATGTTGGGGGAGTCCAGAACCAGGGGCCACAGTTTTAGAATAAGAAGTAAGCCATTTAGAACGGAGACGAGGAAACCCTTTTTCTCACAGAGAGTGGTGAGTCTGTGGAATTCTCTGCCTCAGAGGGCGGTGGAGGCAGGCTCTCTGGATGCTTTCAAGAGAGAGCAAGATAGGGCTCTTAAAAATAGCGGAGTCAGGGGATATGGGGAGAAGGCAGGAACGGGGTACTGATTGGGGATGATGAGCCATGATCACATTGAATGGCGGTGCTGGCTCGAAGGGCCAAATGGCCTCCTCCTGCACCTATTGTCTATTGTCCAAACCCCATTCTCGTGCCTTCACCCCATAACTCCTGACATCTGGTCCTGATGAAGATGCTGCCACAGTGCAGTTAGATTGCCTGATCCAGGATGCAGACCCACAGAGGGACTTGTGATATATTAACAGATGGGAATGATGGACACATGGCAATGCTCCTCCCATTCACCTGCCTCCCTTGTCCTTCTTGTTGGTCATGGTTTAGGAGGAGGTATTATCAGTGAGTGATTGAGGTTTGTTTTTTGTTTTAGCTGCTAATCTGTGCTGTAGGTAAGAGGAAATGAATGGTGTATGTTTAATTGAGTTTAGAGACACAGCATGGAAACAGGCCCTTTGGCAAATGAGATGCAATTGTACAGATGCAAATAAATAAATGATGGGTCTTTGTCCCAAACATTACGGAGGGCGCTGTATCAGTCCGATCCCGAAGGTCCACGTCTTATTGCGTGGGCAATATCACTTTACTGAGGAGTTATGCGTGAAATTGAAGGTTGTACAGTCGTCAGAGAAGATCCCTACTCCTGACTTTGTGATGGAAGGAAGGTCTAAACTAAACTCCGTTGTCAGAATCAACCCCGGGTCTCTGGTGCGGTAAGGCAGCAACTCTACCACTGGGCCAGTTTGCCGCGGTGTCATTCAATTGAAGATCTGAAGATGGTTAGTTTGTCAGTTGCTGTAATGAAGAGCTGGTGTTTGGTCTAGATGTCCTGGTGCTTGGATGATGAACCTACTGCAAACACAACCATCTTCCTTTGCGCGAGTTACGACTCCAATCGTTGGAGCATTTTTCCCCTTGAGATCCATTGACTTCAGTTTCACCAGGGCCCCTTGCAGCTATAGTTGGTCACCTGCTCACTTGATGTTAAAGGTAACATCTCATCTCACCTTCAACGTTCGGCTTGCTGATCCATGTTTGGACCAGGGCTGTGATGAAGTTGAGTGGTCCTCTCAAAATCCCAAACTGGCCTTTGGTGAGCAGATGATTGCTGAGTAAGTGCTGGTCAATAGCACTGTCGATGGTGGACCATGTCACCTTCCTGCTGATTGCGAGTAGACTCACTGATTGGCACGGTTGGATTTTGAAACGCCACCTATCCACGTTCTCCAGACATGTTCCCTGGCCGGCTGAGTTGTGTTCTCCTTGGATTTGGCCATCTTTTGTAAACAGCCAATTAACCTACAAACTTGTGTGTCTTTGGAGTGTGGGAGGAAACCAAAGAAAACCCAGGCAGGTCACGGGGAGAACGTACAAACTCCATCTAGACAAGCACCCGTAGTCTGGGTCGAGTCCGGATGTCTGGCGCAAAAAAGGCAGCAACTCTACACTGCACCACCATTCTGCTTTCAATACGTTTCCCAGTTTTGTCTTGCGTGGAGCTTTTTATGTCTACCTTCGCTGTAAACCAACATCTGCAGTTCCCTCCTGCACATTTTGTCTGTGAAATCTCCTCAAGGAATGCTGACATAGAAAATAGGTGCAGGAGTAGGCCATTCGGCCCTTCGAGCTAGCATTGCTGCCATTCAATGTGATCATGGCTCATCATCCAGAATCAGTACCTGGTTCCTGCTTTCTCCCCATATCCCTTGACTCCGTTAGGGCTAAGAGATGTATCTAACTTTGAAGAAGTTCTCCTCCGCTCTCCAATGGGAGTGCTGCAACTACCCCTCTCGCGGGTCTGAAGAAGGGTCTCGATCCAAAATGCCGCCTATTCCTTCTCCAGAGATGCTGCCTGCCCCACTGAGATGCTGCAGCGTTTTGTGCCTATCTTCTGCGCTCTCATCCGATTGTTAGCATCGGACCTCATGTTATCTGGATTCTGCTTTTTGTTTTAAGCTATTTGAGGATTTGCACATCAGCGTTCTATAGCCTTGTTTTCATTCGACTTCTCCAGAGATTAGTGCCACTGAATGATGGGGGGTGGGGGGGAGAAATACTGGAGGTTGAATCGTGTTTCAATTTTCAAATGTTATCCCTTAAATTGCTTCCAGGATTACCTGTTCCAGTAATTGACGGTCTTGAACCTTTGCTCTGACCAACTATTCTGCAGATCAAGTCGTTTCCTGACAAATTTCAACGGTCGAACTCTATTAAAAAAAAATATTCGTCAATGTTTTCCGAAATTCGGGGGTTGGGGGTGGGGGATTCGGATATCTATTGGTGGGTTAGGCTGCAAATCTGTTGAAAATATTGTGTTTTGCTTAGGGAATTGGAGAAAGGGATTATTGATTTGTGCCGAGTTGCTGCTGCAAGCATGTCGCTTGTCACAGTAACCACGTGGCAATGAAAACCTGCAAACAGCACGGTAAATAATCGCGGGTTACGTCCCAAATGATGCAGCGGATTTTGAATCCCACAAATAGAGCCGGGATTAGTTCACAGTTGTCACAATTCTGCAGTCAACGGGCCTTATAATCGTTTGAATATATTGCTTGCTGGAAACAAGATTTCCATTGTCCTTGTAGCCGCTGCTTTTCACGTGACGGTACGAGACGGTGCAGCGGTTAGTTTGCAGCGTGGAAATGGGCCCTTCGACCCACCGTGTCTGCGCCGACCAGCGATCGCCCGTGCACTAGTTCTGTCCTGCACACGAGGGACAATTTACAGAATCCCCTAGTGAGACCACAGCTGGAGGATTGTGTGCAGTTTTGGTCCCCTAATTTGAGGAAGGACATTCTTGCTATTGAGGGGGTGCAGCGTAGGTTTACAAGGTTAATTCCCGGGTTGGTGGGACTGTCATATGCTGAGGGAATGGGTCGGCTGGGCTTGTACACTCTGGAGTTTAGAAGGATGAGAGGGGATCTCGTTGAAACATGTAAGATTGTTAAGGGCTTGGACACACTAGAGGCAGGAAACATGTTCCCGATGTTGGAGGAGTCCAGAACCAGGGGCCACAGTTTAAGAATAAGGAGTAAGCCATTTAGAACGGAGACGAGGAAACACTTTTTCTCACAGAGAGTGGTAAGTCTGGAATTCTCTGCCTCGGAGGGCGGTGGAGGCAGATTCTCTGGATGCTTTCAAGAGAGAGTTAGATAGGGCTCTTAAAAATAGCGGAGTCAGGGGATATGGGGAGAAGTCAGGGACGGGGTACTGATTGGGGATGATCAGCCATGATCACATTGCATGGCGGTGCTGGCTGGAAGGGCCAAATGGCCTACTCCTGCACCTATTGTCTATTTGACCGACAAACCTGCACTACTTTGGAATGTGGGCGGAAAAAAATGGGAGCGTGGTAGGGAACCGGAGCACCCGGAGGCTAACCAACGCGGCCATAAGTTAAAACGTACAAACTCCATACAGACAGCACCCGTAGTCAGGATCGATCCTGGGTCTCTGGCGCTGTGAGGCAGCAGCTCTTACCGAGGTTGTTGCTGCAAAGACTTCCTTAAAAGTTAAACGTCGCTAGTTTGTTATTTCATTTTTCATTGATATGACTCGTATATTTATCAAACGTGTGTACTGGCAGCTTTTGTTGATGAAAAAAAAAACTGCCTCTCCCTCACTGCGTAACCTGTGCGTATGTCACAAAATAAAGAACTTGAAATACTTGATATTATATTACAAAATTGGCAAGCACGGTGGTATTGAACACTTTTCAGTTGGGGCATTTGGGTTAAGATCCTGTGTCACTCACTTCCTGCAGAATGAGAGTTTTTTTCCCCCCTTCTACAAGTGACATATCAGGATCTCTCTCACCTCCTACGCTGCTGAAACCTGATCGGAGTCAGGATCATATTCTTGTTTGTGGACGCACAGTTGTGTATGCACAGGGAGTACAATAAGGCGCAGAGTGCATCGTTATTGAGAAGTATTGTACATTTAAAGAGATGTGCAGATTGCCTTCGCACGGGTCTCAGTGAAAATAATTCGCTTTTAACGGAGGTATCTGAAACTAGAGGGTTGGGCTTGGGGTGTTCGCTGGTCCGGGCGCGCTGTCCTGGCGGTCCGAAGAGCCTGTTTTCCACGCCGTAACTCTAAAGTCTCTACTGCTGCGCCATTGTGATGCAGTGTTCTTGCGTTAAAGGCTAAAGTATTGTGTGGGAAGGAGCTGCACATGAAGGCTTGCACCGAAGATAGGCACAAAATGCTGGAGTAATCTCAGCGGGAGAGGCAGCGTCTCTGGAGGAAATGGGTGACGGTATGGGTCAAACGTATGGCCCGCACCTGCGTGTTAATTTCAGTTATATGTTACAAGGACAACCAGAACGTCTTTGAGCTTTTCAGTCTCTCGAAGCTCGATACAAGGATGAAAGCTTGAAATACTCGGGTCAAAATCTGTGAAGGGAGGAATTTAATAAAAATGAAAAAAGGTTTGCCCAGGAGAAAGAAAATGTTTCTTGTTGCAGTGGGGTGTAGGCATAGAGGGAGAGTGTCGATGCTCTGAGAGTCAACTCGGGGAAATGTCTGGGCTGCATTATATTATGGTGTGGGAAAGAACTGTAGATGCTGGTTTAAATCGAGGATAGACACAAAAAGTTGGAGGAACGCAGCGAGACAGGTAGCATTCTGGAGAGAAGTAATGGGTGATGTTTCGGGTTGAGACCCTTCGTGCGACTGATGTTAGGGGAGTGTGGGGTACAGAGATAAAACGTACTCGGAGATGGTAAGACTGGTGGGAGAACTAGGAAGGGGATGGAGAGAGAGAGGGGGGGGGGAAAGCAAGGGTTACTTGAAGTTAGAGAAGTCAATGTTCATACCGCTGGGGAGTAAGCTACCCAAGCGAAATATGAGGTGCCGTTCCTCCAATTTGCGCTGGGCCTCTCTCCTTCTCCAGACTTAAAGACTGACTTCAGCCAGGTGTTAAAAATGTTCGCTGATAGAAATTTTATTAAAAATAGCAGAGCTGGAAGTTGATGGGTTTCCTTTTTAGGAGTGTGTTAAATCTGAGGATGTGACGTGTCCACAGGAGGGCAACGTCTTGGAGCTGATGGAGATAGTTGTCTTTCTTTTACTTGAGAGTGCGGAGTTTCTCGCGCGTTGGTGTGAAATCTAAATGAGGTGACTAAACTGGGATTTAAGTGGGATTGTGCAGGGACAGTAATCTATTCGGGTGAGTCAGCTATAGAGAGGTGGGCATCTGACTGGCAAGATGTCTTTATATCCTAAGATAGACACAAAATGCTGGAGTAACCAGGGCTGGAAATTAGCGGTTGCCCGGGTGCCAATGACCACTCAAAGCAGCCAGATACCGGTTTGTACCGAAGATAGACACAAAAGACTGGAATAACTCCGCGGGTCAGGCAGCATCTCTGGAGAAAAGGAACGCGACGTTTCGTGTCGGCGACGGCTGTGCGGGGCAAAGATACTAGATACGGGGTGACGAAGGATCGGAGCGAATGACGGGCTCTGAACAGCAGCAGCAGCGGCAGCGACAGCGGCTCTATCTCCTCCCGCACCCCGCCCGGCCTGATAACGGCCTCTGCTTGTAAATCCGCTAACGGCGCTTTCAAATCCGCTAACCGCGCTTTGTTTTGAAAGCGCTGTTAGCAGATTTACAAGCAGCGGCCCTATCAGGCCGGGCAGGGTGCGGGAGGAGGAGGAGATGGAGCCGCTGTCGCGGCCGCTGCTGCCGCTGTGTGAAGCCCGTCGTTCGCTCCGACTCGTCTGAAGCAGCTGCACCAAAGGTCCTATAGCTATAGGATCTCTGAGCTGCACCGCTCGGCCCCACACCTTGCTGTTGCCTGGCGGAGGAGGGAGGCGGTGGCGACCCTGTAATTACCCCTTTCCCATCCGTCCTGCACTTCTCCATCCATCCTGTACTGATCCCCCATCCATCCTGTACTAATCCACGCATTCCGTACTGACCCACCCTCCATTTACCCTGCACCTTCCCCCTTCCCCCCTTCCCCCTCTTCCCCCCATTCATCCTGTAGTGATCCCCCATTCACCCTGCACAGACCCTCCGTTCCACACTGTACTGACCCCCTCCATTCATCCTGCGCTGATCTACCCCCCTCCCCTCATCCATCCTGTACTGATCCTCCCATTCAAGAACAGTCTGAAGCAGGGTCTCGACCCGAAGCGTTGCCTATTTCCTTCGCTCCATAGATGCTGCCTCACCCGCTGAGTTTCTCCAGTACTTTTGTCTACCCCCATCCATCCATCCATCCCATACTGAACCCCCCCCCATTCAACACCACTGACATCCCCGGTGCTCTCCCCTCGCGATTTTACCTACTCCAACCAACACGTACTAATTCACCTGCCTCAATCCATCCATTCTGCACTGACTGCCTTCTAACCCCATCTATCCTCCCCGCACTGATTCACACACGCCCCCTTCCCTGACCCTATTGTGCTGGAAATGTCTTCAGAGCGAACATGGCCTATGTTTGATAACGTAATGCAATCAAATGTGTTTTAATTCCAAATGTTATTATTTGTTTTAATCCATAAAGATGGATTAATTAAATTGTGATCACGTGAAACATTAAAACCGCAGTGTTGGATTGCTGCCGTTGACACGTTATTACAGAATTCATTTTAACGGCAAATCAATGCTCTTAATATGGAGTATGATTCTGTAGTTATTTGATGAGCAACATTCACAACTATACGTACGCATATATGTTACCATGGTCCAGGATTTATTGACACAGGTTGATCATACGCTGAATAATCCAACCACATTTTTGTTTGGAAGTGGAACGAACTAATAGAAAGGTCGGATTCGGAATAGGAGGGGGAGTTGAAGTGCTGAGCCACCGGGAGATCAGGTTGGTTATTGAGAACTGAGCGGGGGTGTTGGGCGAAGCGATCGCCAAGCCTGCGCTTGGTCTCACCGATGTAGAGCAGGTGATGTAGGGAGATGTAGCACAGAGGGGGTGCAGAGCTCCCGACCCACCGAGAGGAGGAGAACTTCTTCAAAGTAGGCAAACCATTGAGATTTCGCAGTGGAGCGGACAAAATGTGTGGTGTAATGGCAGGGATTGGGATCATGGAGCGTGATTGTAGAATTGGTGATGAAGGGCAGGCTCTAGAAGGAAGTGGAGATGGGGTTTGAAAGGGTTGGAGGAGGAACTGGGGGGGTAAGACTCTAGATTGTCTGTCTTTAGTAAGCCATCGAGAGAAGCTTTATGACCTTCACCACAAAGGACATGGACGTTTACCCGATAGCGCTTTCAGATGCCGGCTTGGAGCCAAAATTTTCTTTCTTTCTTTTTATTATTTTTTTTTAAAAACAAAAACAAAACAATAATAAAAAATGATAAACATAACAATGATATTGATACATAGGGATCAGGATTACATTAATAACAGGTAAAACCTAAATATGAGTCCAGTGTCAAAATACACATTGAATATAGTGCCTCCCGGTCTCCATGTAAATATAGTTAAGTGTTTAAAGGAGAACTTGTATATATAAAAACAAAAAGATAAATAGGAAAAAAGGGAAAAAAGAGAAAAAAGGAAAAAACAAAACCCCCCGAAACTAGAAAAAAAAAGCAAAACAGAGTTTGGGCTGCAAAGAATTTCAACAATTTAAGTCCCGGTTTGTCGTCAAGTCCGTTTCACCGTATAAAGGTAAAATAATTATCATAACAGTTGGAGAGGGGACAATTTATGTCATATGAAAATGTTTTTTTGATCTGAAGAAAGGTCCCGACCCAAAACGTCACCGATTAATTTCCTCCAGAGATGCTGCCTGTCCCGCTGACTTACTCCAGCATTTTGTGCCCATTGAAGAGGTTCCCGTGTTGTATAAACACTCAGATTAATATTTAAATGGTACAGCTCAACAATTAGTACAAAAGGGCAAGGTGTGTGTGTGTGTTAACGTATTGACTGTGAAGTGGAGACTAAAGGGCCTGTCCCAGCAGCATGGGACTCCGTGCGGTGAGCGCCACCTAACGTGGTCGCTTGTGCCGTCCGGCCTCGCGGGGCCGGTCCCACTTTGATCACCGGAGCCGTATGGAGTTGTGCGGAGCTGGTCCCGACATCACGCGGGGCTCAGAAAAACTGACCGTGTTCAAAAATTTTGCGCGGCAACGGGCTGTCGGCCTGCAGCCTCCGTGACGCATTACGCACCGCCTCACGTCGTGCCTCCGTGTTCCTCCCTCTCTCTGTGCCTCCGTGTCCCTCCCTCTCTCTGTGCCTCCGCGTCCCTCCCTCTCTCTGTGCCTCCGTGTCCCTCTCTCTCTGTGCCTCCGTGTCCCTCTCTCTCTGTGCCTCCGTGTCCCTCTCTCTCTCTCTGTGCCTCCGTGTCCCTCTCTCTCTGTGCCTCCGTGTCCCTCTCTCTCTGTGCCTCCGTGTCCCTCTCTCTCACTCTGTGCCTCCATGTCCATCTCTCTCTGTGCCTCCGTGGCCCCCTCTCTCTGTGCCTCCGTGTCCCTCCCTCTCTCTGTGCCTCCGTGACCCTCTCTCTCTCTGTGCCTCCGTGTCCCTCTCTCTCTCTGTGCCTCCGTGGCCCTCTCTCTCTGTGCCTCCGTGGCCCCCTCTCTGTGTGTGCCTCCATGTCCATCTCTCTCTGTGCCTCCGTGTCCCTCTCTCTCTGTGCCTCCGTGTCCCTCTCTCTCTGTGCCTCCGTGTCCCTCTCTCTCTGTGCCTCCGTGTCCCTCTCTCTGTGTGCCTCCATGTCCATCTCTCTCTGTGCCTCCGTGTCCCTCTCTCTGTGTGCCTCCATGTCCATCTCTCTCTGTGCCTCCGTGGCCCTCTCTCTCTGTGCCTCCGTGGCCCTCTCTCTGTGTGCCTCCATGTCCATCTCTCTCTGTGCCTCCGTGTCCCTCTCTCTCTGTGCCTCCGTGGCCCTCTCTCTGTGTGCCTCCGTGGCCCTCTCTGTATGCACACACAGTCCCCCTCTGTGTGTGCCTCCGTGACCCTCTCTGTGTGTCCCTCTCTGTCTTTGTGAACTTACCGCGGACCTCGCTCCAACTTCGCGCCACGTCGCGCCTCTCACCGACCTCCGCGCGGCCCCCGCTGCCGGTTTGGTCTCGCTCGCCGCACGCTGGTGGGACCGGCCCTGTACGGGGATCACCCGACCTCCACGCGGCCCCCGCTGCCGGTTTGGTCTCGCTCGCCGCACGCTGGTGGGACCGGCCCTGTACGGGGATCACCCGACCTCCACGCGGCCCCCGCTGCCGGTTTGGTCGCGCTCACTCGCATGGAGTCGCGTACTGGTGGGACGGGCCCTTAATGTGCGGGGAGACTCGTTTGAGGAAGGACATCCTTGTGATTGAGGCAGTGCAGCGTAGGTTCACGAGATTGATCCCTGGGATGGCGGGACTGTCAAATGAGGAAAGATTGAAAAGACTAGGCTTGTATTCACTGGAGTTTAGAAGGATGAGGGGGATCTTATAGAAACATATAAAATTATAAAAGGACTGGACAATCTAGATGCCGGAAAAATGTTCCCAATGTGGGGCGAGTCCAGAACCAGGGGCCACAGTCTTAGAATAAACAGGAGGCCATTTAAGACTGAGGTGAGAAAAACATTTTGTAAACCATCCTTTGAGTAAAAATGTCACCCCTCAGATTCTTGTAAAAATCTTTCCCCCTTCACCTTAAACCTATGTCCTCTCGTTCTCTGTTCTCCCCCACTCTGGGCAAGATACTCTGTGCATCCACCCAATCTATTCATCTCATGATTTAATATATTCCTCTCAACCTTCTGAATTTGTATTCGGCAGTGCAGTACTCTGCATATCGCCGGCTTGATTATCATATCTCATGATTGTGAAGGATCACTGAGGGGTCGTGAAATTTGTTGATTGCGACATTTAGCTAATTTTCCACCTGGCAGTGGCAAACCTCAGTTAGACAACATGATGAAATGTTGTAATGGAGCACATGTGAACCATATTGAACTACAATCACCAGATAATCTGGGTTGGAAAACGGTTGTGATAAATCAAAGGTGAAGAATAGCACTGATTTACGGGCTTTCAACGTGACTTTGTTCAATGGAACGACTTAAACCTACCCGTGTTAAATGTGATTAAATGGCATTCAAACAGCGCTGTTGGATTTTTGCCTAGATCTTGTCACTGGTGAATTAATGCTTGATTAGTATGGGACAGGACGCTGGTTGGTGAGAGAATGAGACTGTTGGTTATCTGACAGTGGTATCAACTGGAGAGCGGCCCTGACCTACCGTCTTTCTCATTGAAGTTTAGTTTAGAGATACAGCGCAGATGCAGGTCCTTTGGCCCACCCAGTCCGCGCCGACCAGCGCTCCCCGAACATTAACACTATCCTACTCACAGGGACAATTTATATTTATACCAAGCCGATTAACCTACACACAGTGCCCTCCATAATGTTTGGGACAAAGACCCATCATTTATTTATTTGCCTCTGTACTCCACAATTTGAGATTTGTAACAGAAAAACATCACATGTGGTTAAAGTGCACATTGTCAGATTTTAATAAAGGCCATTTTTATACATTTTGTTTTCACCATGTAGAAATTACAGCTGTGTTTATACATAGTCACCCCATTTCAGGGCACCATAATGTTTGGGACACATGGCTTCACAGGCATGTGTAATTGCTCAGGTATGTTTAATTGCCTCATTAATGCAGGCATAAGAGAGCTCTCAGCACCTAGTCTTTCCTCCAGTCTTTCCATCACCTTTGGAAACTTTTATTGCTGTTTATCAACATGAGGACCAATGTTGTGCCAATGAAAGTCAAAGAAGCCGTTATGAGACTGAGAAACAAGAATAAAACTGTTGGAGACATCAGCCAAACCTTAGGCTTACCAACATCAACTGTTTGGAACATCATTAAGAAGAAAGAGAGCACTGGTGAGCTTACTAATCGCAAAGGGACTGGCAGGCCAAGGAAGACCTCCACAGCTGATGACAGAAGAATTCTCTCTATAATAAAGAAAAATCCCCAAACACCTGTCTGACAGATCAGAAACACTCTTCAGGTGTGGATTTGTCAATGACCACTCTCCGCAGAAGACTTCATGAACAGAAATACAGAGGCTACACTGCAAGATGCAAACCACTAGTTAGCTGCAAAAATAGGATGGCCAGGTTACAGTTTGCCAAGAAGTACTTAAAAGAGCAACCACAGTTCTGGAAAAGGGTCTTGTGGACAGATGAGACGAAGATTAACTTATATCAGAGTGATGGCAAGAGCAAAGTATGGAGGAGAGAAGGAACTGCCCAAGATCCAAAGCATATCACCTCATCTGTGAAACACGATGGTGGGGGTATTATGGCCTGGGCATGTATGGCTGCTGAAGGTACTGGCTCACTTATCTTCATTGATGATACAACTGCTGATGGTAGTAGCATAATGAATTCTGAAGTGTATAGACACATCCTATCTGCTCAAGTTCAAACAAATGCCTCAAAACTCATTGGCTGACGGTTCATTCTACAGCAAGACAATGATCCCAAACATACTGCTAAAGCAAAAAATGAGTTTTTCAAAGTTTAAAAAATGGTCAATTCTTGAGTGGCCAAGTCAATCACCCGATCTGAACCCAATTGAGCATGCCTTTTATATGCTGAAGAGAAAACTGAAGGAGACTAGCCCCCAAAACAAGCATAAGCTAAAGATGGCTGCAATACAGGCCTGGCAGAGCATCACCAGAGAAGACACCCAGCAACTGGTGATGTCCATGAATCTCAGACTTCAAGCAGTCATTGTATGCAAATGATATGCAACCAAATACTAAACATGACCACTTTCATTTACATGACATTGCTGTGTCCCAAACATTATGGCTCCCTGAAATGGGGTGACTATGTATAAACACTGCTGTAATTTCTACAAGGTGAAACCAAAATGTATAAAAATGGCCTTTATTAAAATCTGACAATGTGCGCTTTAACCACATATGATTTTTTTTAAAATTTCAAATCTCAAATTGTGGAGTACAGAGGCAAATAAATAAATGATGGCTCTTTGTCCCAAACATTATGGAGGGCGCTGCACCTGTACGTCTTTGGAGTGTGGGAGGAAACGGAATATCTCGGAGAAAACCCACGCGGCCACGGGGAGAACGTACAAACAGGCAGCACCCGGTGTTGGGATCGAACCTGGGTCTCTGGCGCTGCAAGTGCTGTAAGGCAGGAACTCTGCCGCTGTGCCACCGTGACTGGACTTTCACTGGAACTCTATCTGGCACTAAGTGTTATTTCCTTTATCGTGTGTCTGTACACTGTGGACGGGTCGATTGTAGTCATGCTCGTCTTTCCGCTGACTGGTTAGCACGCAACGAAAAGCTTTGCACGGGACCTCCACGCACGTGACAATAAATGAAACAAAATATCTAGGGAGACTTTATGCCCTTCTTACTACTTGTAGGTTTAGGTTTATTACTGTCACACGTACTGAGGTGCAGTGATAAGAATTGTTTTTTCATGCTGTCCGAAGAGATGAGATATACCGTACACAGCTACACCGAGTTCAAACCCGAGTGCAGTGGAGCAATAGGAAAAATATGGAATGTAGAATATAGCTCTCAGATTTGTACTGTATTGTAACGCCCCTTTCCCACTACGTGAATTTACCCAAGAGTTCTCCCGAGTTTAAAAAAAAATTAAACTTGTGGTATTCTATGAACTCCTACGACCTTCCACGAGTATGTTCACGAGCTCCTACGAGTAAAAAGTATCCTTTTTTTTTCCAGCACGAGTATTTTTTTACCCGTGAAGTTTTTCAACACTGAAAAAATGTCCATGAGTAAAAAAATACTCGTGATGACAACAATTTTACTCGTTTAACTCAGCGGGACAGGCAGCGTCTCTGGAGCGAAGAAATGGGTGACGTTTCGGGTCAAGACCCTTCTTTAGACTTCAGTTACTCCAGCATTTTGTGTCTATCTTTAATTCTACCAAGAGTCCGGGCAAAGATTTTAGACTTTAGCGATACTGTGTGGAAACAGGCCCTTCAGCCCACCGAGCCGGCGTCGACCAGCGATCAGCCCATACATGAGCACTATCCTACATACTCTGGACAATGTACAATTTTACAGAAGCCAATTAACCTACAAACCTGAACGTCTATTGAATGTGGGAGGAAAAACGAAGATCTCGGAGAAACTCCACGCGGTCACGGGGAGAACGTACAAACTGCACCCGTGATCGGGATCGAACCCGGGTCTCCAGCGCTGTGAGGCAGCAACTCTACCGATGAGCCACCTGTGTGCAGCCTCACCACCGCTTCATGCTGCCCTCAAAGTCTCCCACCGTTCTGACTTGGAAATGTTTTGCCGCTGCTCCTCTCGTTGCCGAGTCTAGGTCTTGGAGCTCAGCCATTGCATGTGTAAGTGTTATCTGCACATTGAAACTCTGGCTGAAGATGGGGTGACCTTGGCTCTTGTAAGTGGAGACAATGTAGGTTGAACGGCTTCCTGTTTGTCCCGTACATCGCCTCCACTTCAGCGGGAAGTTTACTCGGAGATGAGCTTCCAATATTTGCAGGGAGAAGGATTGAGAAAAGTGGGGTTAAAGGTGCAGCGTATTCCTCATCATTCTGCATAGAACAGGACCAAAATGAAAGGACCCACCTTTAGGAAGGAGATGAGGAGGGATTTCTTTTTAGTCGGACAATCTTTACTTGGGGAATCTGTGGAATTCATTGCCACAGAAGGCTGTGGAGGCCAAGTCATTGGATATTTTTAAGGCAGAGATTGATAGATTCTTGATTGGTACGAGTGTCAGGAGTTATGGGGAGAAGGCAGGAGAATGGGGTTGCGAGGGAAAGGTAGATCAGCCATGATTGAATGGACAGAGTAGACTTGATGGGCTGACTTGCCTAGTTCTGCTCCTATCACTTATGAAGACCAAGTGGTTGTGCGCTGGCCGAGGGCAGCAGAATTTGGTCAAATATTATGCAAGCCTACTGTCATTCTCTCAAAACTGGCCTTCTGCTGGTTCTCGCATGACAAGCCATCAGGTTGGAGGAAAGGATTCTTGCATGTTGAGTTTAGTTATAATGTACACGGCGGAAAGAGGCCCTTCGGCCCACCGTGTCTGCGCCGACCAGCGATCCCCGGGCACCAGCACTATCCCACACACACACACACACACACACACACACACACACACACACACACACACACACACACGGGACAATTCACAATTTTACCGAGCCAATTAACCTATAAACCTGTTCGTCTTTGGAGAGTGCGAGGAAACCAGAGATCCTGGAGAAAACCCACGGGGAGAATGCACAAACTCCGCACAGGCAAGCACCTGTAGTCAGCATGGAACCCGGGAGAGAAGGAATGGGTGACGTTTCGGGTCGAGACCCTTCTTCTAAATAGACCATGATGGTGCCAAAACCAAATTTAGAGCAACTATAGGCTTAGAATTCCGGATTCTGGAGAAAACCCACACAGGGAACGGGGAGAACATACTAACTTCGTACAAACACACGCAAGCACCCGTGGTGAGGATCGAACCTGGGACCCTGGCGCTGTAAGGCAGTAACTCTACCGCTGCGCCACCGTCCCACTTGTGTTTTGCTTTCAGAAGCCACTTTTATCCACTGATTGGACGTCTCTTGTTGTGGAGGGAAGTTTGTCCACATTTACTGGTGCAGAGCCCTCTGTACAATGTTTTTAGGTTGTCATAAGTTGGGTACTGGTTGACTTGGGATCCTCAAAGATGGGCAACTTGATACCAATTGTGAATGTATCCTGCATAGCCTCCTCTAAGCTGGGACTCTACACCCTGGAGCTTGCTTGGAACGGGCATCGCTCAAAAGAACTAGAGTGTGGACTTTGAAAATGACGCCAAAACATGGTGCCTCGGTAGACTATTACTAATCGAGGATTTTTATCAGCTCTTCTCTCTTTATACGCTAAAGGTTCGGATTTACCTCTGTTCTGTTCAAAGCCTCTATTTACTGAGCCATTGATCTTACACTGTTTCGTACTAAGGGCTCTGTGAACTCGTTCTGCAATCTCTAAGGGTTTATATAGGTCCCTGTACCTGCACAGCCTATGGAATTCTACCCGTCATATTGTTTGCAGAGCCGCAGGTGGGTGAACTTGGTTCCGACCAAGGCTGGTTTTTTGGTGTCTTTTATTTTGTGATGATTTACTGCAGCTGGTCAGAAATAATACTACCAGCACCTTGTGTACAACTTGCCCTATATCTTCCATGCCTGGTCTGGAGGAGGGGGGTAGGGAAATCACACACACGCGCGCACACACACACACACACACACACACACACACACACACACACACACACACACACACACACACACACACACACACACACACACACACACACACGCGCACACGCACACACCACACAGCGACACACACACACACACACACACACACACACACACACACACACACACACACACACACACACACACACACACACACACACACACACACACACACACGCGCACACACACACAGCGACAAACAGACGTTTTGTACTATCCTTGCCTTAATTGGGCTTCATGTGTTATTTGTTTTCACCAAGTGTTGTGGGGAGTGATGGGACGCAGGTCTGTACCTGTAAACCTCAACCATTGTGCATAAGGTTATTACCTATCCCAGGGAGTGGCTGACGCTCAATGTCTCCAAGTTCGAGAGATTTGGGTTTTGGCGAGAGAGATATCTAGATTTCCACTAAGGGCGGCCACTTTGGCGCAGCGGGTGCTGTCTGTACGGAGTTTGTACGTTCTCCCCGTGACCAGCGTGGGTTTTCTCCAAGATCTTCGGTTTCCTCCCACACTCCAAAGACGCACAGGTGTGTAGGTTAATTGGCTTGGTGTATGTGTAAATGGTCCCGAGTGTGTGTAGGATAGTGTTGGTGTACAGGGATCGCTGGTCGATGCGGACTCGATGGGCCGAAGGGCCTGTTTCTTCACTGTACCTCTAAACTAAACTAAGCTAATAATTCAGTGTCGCACTGTAGGGGTGTGTTCTGTCATGTAGATGAGATGAACTGCCTGCTCTCTAGAAGTGGCTGTGTGTATTCATAGAAAGAGTTCATTTGCACTATTTCATAAAAAACGTGTTGGTAACTTACCTTTAGTGCCCTGGGCAATATTTATTTATTAAGCACTGCATAGAATACGTCCTCTCATTGCAGTATAGAGTCATAGATTAATACAGTGTGGAAACGGGCCCTTTGGCCCAACTTGCCCACACCGGCCAACAATGTCCCAGCTACCCTCGTCCCACTTGCCTGCACTTGGTCCATAACCCTCCAAACCTGTCCTACCCATGTACCTGTCCAACTGTCTCTTAAACGATAGGATAGTCCCAGCCTCCTCTGGCAGCTTGTTCCTTACACCCACCACCCTCTGTGTGAAAAAGTTATCCCTCGGATTCCTATTAAATTTTTTCCCCTTTACCTTAAACCTGTGTCCTTTGGTCCTTGATTCCCTTACTCTGGGTAAAAGACTCTGCACATCTACCCAATCTATTCCTCTCATGATTTTACATTCCCGATTGT
Organism: Okamejei kenojei; assembly: GCA_035221665.1. Classification (NCBI taxonomy): domain Eukaryota; kingdom Metazoa; phylum Chordata; class Chondrichthyes; order Rajiformes; family Rajidae; genus Okamejei; species Okamejei kenojei. Next base: position 12,412,911 of record CM069139.1, on the reverse strand, counting down.
TCCCGATGTTGGGGAGGTCCAGAACAAGGGCTCACAGTCTAAGGATAAGGGGGAATTCCTTTAGTACCGAGATGAGGAAAACATTTTTCACACAGAGAGTGGTGAGTCTCTGGAATTCTCTGCCACAGAAGGTAGTTGAGGCCAGTTCATTGGCTATATTTAAGAGGGAGTTAGATGTGGCCCTTGTGGCAAAAGGGATCAGGGGGTATGGAGAGCCATATTGAATGGCGGTGCAGGCTCGAAGGGCCGAATGGCCTACTCCTGCACCTATTTTCTATGTTTCTATATTCCTCTATAAGATCTCTCTATAAGTCTGGCTGAGTGGAAATTGGCTGTAGTATTTCCTTTGCGCTACAGTGTGAGTAACATTTAATTTAAGTGAGTCTCTGGCTGGAATACTGATGCAAACAAGTTTTTTCATTGTACCTGTCCCGCACCACTCTTGCACATATGATGATAAAATTGACTCGGCTCTTGTGCTGGACTCAAAAATTCTGGAGTAACTCAGCGGGACAGGCAGCATCTCTGGAGAAAAGGAACAGGTGATGCTTCAGGTCGAGACCCTTCTTAAGACTGAGAGTCCACATTGACTCTGGTGCTTTGGGTTCATCTTTGGAGTAATGAAAGTTACTTTTGATGTGTCTTTAGTCAAGAATGGTTGCAAAAAAAAAAACCTGGGAACTATAGATCAAACAAAATCTGAGGAAGGACAATAGAGGGAGTGCCTAGAACTTGGCTTGTATAGAAGCTTAATCTTTAAGATCGAGAAAGACTTTTTTCACACAGAGAGTGGTGAGTCTCCTACATTGGCATGTGGCCCTTGTCTGGTAGACTCCTGTCTATGTTTCTATGGTGGGGGGGGGGGATTCTGAAGTATAAGATATGTGTATTTGGAAAGAAAGGGATTGATTAGTGTTATCCAGCATGGCTTTGTGTGTGAGAGGTTATGTCTCATGAATTTGATTGCATATTTTTTTTAAAGTAGTAAACAAAAAATTCAATGAGGGTAGGGCAGGAGACCTAGCCCATGTGGAGTTCACTATTGATAAGGTTCTGCATGGTTGCCTGCTTTTAAGGTTAGATCATGTTTAGTCAGAGGGTGGTGAATCTGTGGAATTCTTTGCCACAGAAGGCTGTGGAGGCAAAGTCAGCGGATATGTTTAAGGCAGAGATAGATAGGTTCTTGATTAGTACAGGTGTCAGAGGTTATGGGGAGAAGGCGGGAGAATGCGGTTAGGAGGGAGAGGTAGATCAGCCATGATTGAATGGCGGAGACGGGCCGAATAGCCTAATTCTACTCCTATCCCTTATGATCTTATGACCTTAGGACATGGGATCCAGGGGGAGCTAGCTCATTGGAAATGTGATGGGCTTGAAGGTAGGAAGCCGAGGGCAGTGGTGAATTGTTTTATTTTGGACTTGTGTGCCTTGGGTTGGTGTTGTCATTTATATTTTAGTTAGTTTAGTTTATTGTCACTTGTACCAAGCTACAGTGAAAAGCTTTTGTTGTGTCTGCAGAAAGACTACACATGATTAAAATCGATCCATTTACAGTGTACAGATGCATGATAAGGGAATAACGTTTAATGCATGATAAAGCCAGCAAAGTTCGATCAAGGATGATCGGAGGGTCATCAATGAGGTAGGTAATAGTTCTGCACCGCTCGCTGGTTGTGGTAGGATGATTAATTTGCCTGATAACAGCTGGGAAGAAACTGTCCCTGAATCTGGAGGTGTGCGTTTACACACTTCTGTGCCTTTTGCCTGATGGGAGAGGGGAGAAGAGGGAGTGGCCGGGGTGCGACTCGTCCTTGATTATGCTGCTGGCCTTGCCGTGGCAGCGTGAGGTGTAAATCAAAGATCCCACAGCGAGCAAGATGGACCACTCGACGAAAAGGTCGCAGTACGGTCACGGGCAGATTCGCGGGTAACGTTCGGCTTCCGTCTCCGCACCAAAGGTCCCATAACTAGTGCGGAAACGGAAGCCGGTTACGGAAACATCGTCATAAAAATAAAAGTTATATGGTAATAATCTTCTCTTTTTCAGAATTTTAATTTATTAACACAAACTGTCCCCCCACCAGCGTTGATTACACTGCGAGTCGGGTCGGGTCGGGTTACGGAAATGGATGAAAAAAAGGCCCACGTTCCGCTCCGTTGCGTACTACACGCCAGCCCATTGCATTTAGAAGGAGTGGTCTCTCTTGCTCCGCTATAGGATCTTTGGTATAAATGGAGTCAATAGAAGAGTTGGTCTGTGAGACGGTCTGGGCTGTGTTCACAATTTGCTGCAATTTCTTGCAGCTTTGGATGGAGCTGTTCCCAAACCAAGCTGTGATGCATCCTGATTCTACGCTGCACCTGTAGAAGTTGGTGAGAGTTGCAGGGGACAGGCCAAACTTCCTAAGTCTTCTAAGGAAGTAGAGTATGATCGATTTGGATGTGTGGTACAAGGCGAGATTAGTAAGTTTGCAGGTGGCACTAAATAGTCTCATAGACATTGAAAATGGTTATCAAGGCTTACAGCGGGACCTTGGTTATCTGGTGAGTGGGTCGAGGAATGACATATGGAGTTTAATTCAGTTCAGATATCGTATTTTGAGAATTCAAACCAGGGTAGGACCTTCATATTGAGTGGCAGTGCCCTGGTTAGACAAAAATGCTGGAGAAACTCAGCGAGTGAGGCAGCATCTATGGAGAGAAGGAATGGGCGACGTTTCGGGTCGAGACCCTTCTTCAGTGCCCTGGGGATTGCTGTAGAACTGAGGGACCTAGGATTACAAGTAGATAGTTCACTGAATGCGGCAAAACATTCGATGAATTGGAATGACTCAATTTACACTTCACACTGCCTCGGCAAGGCCACCAGCATAATCGAGGATGAGTCTCACCCCGGCCACTCCCTCATCTCCCCTCTCCCGGCAGGCAAGGGGTACAGAAGTGTGAAAACGCACACCTCCAGATTCAGGGACAGTTTCTTTCCAGTTATTATCAGGCAACTGAACCGTGCTATCAACAACCAGGGAGCGGTTCTGAGCTACTGTATACCTTATTGGAGACCCTCAGACTATCTCTAATCAAACATTACTGGACTTTATCTGACACTAAACGTTATTCCCTTTGTCGTGTAGCTATACACTGTGGTTGGCACGATTATAATCATGTAATATCTTTCTGTTTATAACAAGAGGAATTGAATATAGGAGCAAAGAGGTCCTTCTGCAGTTGTACACAGCCCTAGTGAGACCACACCTGGAGTATTGTGTGCAGTTTTGGTCCCCTAATTTGAGGAAGGACATTCTTGCCATTGAGCGAGTGCAGCGTAGGTTTACAAGGTTAATTCCCGGGATGGCGGGACTGTCATATGCTGAGAGAATGGAGCAGCTGGGCTTGTACACTCTGGAGTTTAGAAGGATGAGAGCGGATCTCATTGAAACATATAATATTGTTAAGGGCTTGGACACGCTAGAGGCAGGAAACATGTTCCCGATGTTGGGGGAGTCCAGAACCAGGGGCCACAGTTTAAGAATAAGCCATTTAGAACGGAGACGAGGAAACACTTTTTCTCACACAGAGTGGTGAGTCTGTGGAATTCTCTGCCTCAGAGGGCGGTGGAGGCAGGTTCTCTGGATGCTTTCAAGAAAGAGCTAGATAGGGCTTTTAAAAATAGCGCAGGGGATCTAGGGAGAAGGCAGGAACGGGGTACTGATTGTGGATGATCAGCCATGATCACATTGAATGGCGGTGCTGGCTCGAAGGGCCAAATGGCCTCCTCCTGCACCTATTGTCTATTGCTGACTGGATAGCACGCAACAAAAGCCTTTCACTGTACCTCGGGACACGTGACAAGTAAACAAAACTAAAGCTAAACTAATCACAGGCAGGCAAAGTGGTGAAGAACGCTTTTGGCACGCTGACCTTAACTCATTGCTTTCCTTCTGCGACTGCCAGGCAGAAGCCACAAGTCCAGCACCTCCAGATTCAGGAACAGGTTCTTTCGTACAATCCATCAGGTTCTTCAACTGAGCCGCACATCCCTAATCCTACCTTTGCAACAGAACATTGGGAACTGACTTTTGCACTATCTTACTCTTTTTTTAATTGTGCATTTTCGCACTAATCACTCGCAATTATTTAGCAAAGCCTTCTGATTTTCACCGTGTTTTGTGTAATGTATGTTGTTGTACACTTTTCTACATCAGTGCTTCTGATGCTGCGGCAAGCAAGCAAGATTTTCAGAGTACCTGTACCATGCTGTACTTGCAACTGACAATAAACTCGAATTGTCTTTTAAGACTGAGCTGGGGAAAAACCTTTTCACCCAGAGAGTTGTGAATCTGTGGAATTCTCTGCCACAGAAGGCAGCGGAGGCCAATTCGCTGGATGTTTTCAAGAGAGATTTCGCTCTTCGGGCTAAGGGAAACAAGGGATATGGGGGGAGAAAGCAGGAACGGGGTACTGATTCTGGAGGATCAGCCATTGAATGGCAGTGCTGGCTCGAAGGGCTGAATGGCCTACATCCTGCACCTATTTTCTATGTTTCTATGTCTTGTGTTACAGTTGTATGAGACATTGGTGAGGCAGCACTGGGAGTAGAAGTGTGTGCAATTTTGGCCGCCCTGCTGGAGGAAAGATGTCCTTAAGCGGGAATGAGTGCATAGAAATGTTACACTAATGTTGCCAGGACTCGAGGGCTTGCGCTACAGGGAGTGGCTAGGCAGGCTGAGACTTTATTCCTTGCAGCAAAGACGACATTAAAGACGTGTATTTACTAGGTTCACTAGTGGCGCCTCATTGAAGGCGCCTCTGCCTGCAGTCTGTCCGTTTTTTCCCATCTTTTTTTAATTTTAGTTTGTCTAATAGTTTTGTTTTGTTTCTTTCATTTTTCTATGTAGGGTAGGGGGGGAAAACTGTTTCCCAGTCGCTTCCTGACGAGGATGCGACTATTTCTCCGTGTTGCGTCCTCGCCCCCCCCCCCCCCCCCCCCTCGCGGCCTACCACTGGATCTTAGCGGCCTTTCCTACTAGAGACCGGGGACCGGACCAGAGTTTCAACAGCGACGGCGTGGCGCTGGGTTCACTGCGGAGCGGGCGATACCTAACTGGATCGCCGTTTGAAGCTCTGGAGCATTGGGCCCGCTGCTCCAACCTCGCGGGGCTATGGTTCGCGGAGCTCCCAGCGCGGGCGTCGCTGACCGACATCGCGGAGTCCCTGGGGCCCTTTGCCGAGGGCCGCCAGCGTGAATCTCCGCCCGGCGCGGCCTGGGGACGTCGGGAGCCGTGGACTCCGGTGGGAAGTGGCCGATTTTGGAGGTCCAAGCCGCTGAGGTTGGCCTCCCGTTCCGACGTCGGAGCTCCAACATCCCGGCGAGCGGGCCTGAGCGACAGGCTGCCTGTAGCGGCGACTGCAGAGGGCTCCGGAGGCCCCGACCCCGGTGAACATCAGAGGAAGAGACTGACGTTGGTGCCTTCCCTCACAGTGGGAAACTTTTGATTCTGCTGTGTGGGGATGTTTTATGTTTAAATCTATCGTGTGTTGTGCTCTTTAGTTTATTGTATGGCTGTATGGTGATCACATGTCACTGTGCCAACTGGCACATGTGACAAATAAATGTATCTTGTATAAAATCACGAGGAGCATGCAGTTTATATCCCAGATTAGGGATGACAAGAACTAGAGGGAGTAGGTTTAAGGCAAAGGTTTCCCAATGTGGGATAAATTTGTTGATTCTGGAACTTAAAATAATAATGCTAAAAACAGTATTTTTTAAAATTTCCCCCTTTGTCGGTTGCTTTATTATGGTAGAAGTGTAAACTCAAATTACTGAACAAAACAGGGTGGGGGTAAATTTACTTTCGATAAGTTGCCGGGGGGGTATACGGGACGAAAAAGGTTGGGAAACCTTGGTTTAAGTTGAGGGGGGGGGTTTAACAGGAACCTAAAAGGCTACTGTATTATGCAGAGGGTGGTTTATAATACAAACTGCCAGTGGAAATAGATGGGGCAGATACAATGACAATGTTTAAAAGATATTTGGGTAGGTACTTGCATAGGAAAGGTTTAGAGGGATTTTGGTCAAACGTAGACAAGTGGGACTATCTTAAATGGGCATCTTGGTTTGCATGGACAAGTAGGGCTGAAGAACCTGTTTCTGTGCCGTCTGACTCTACTCAGCAAGTATATTGATGTGGGGATGGAGGAAAATTACAAAGCCCGAGAAATTAATGCAATTTCTAAATTATATTAAACAGCCCTTTTGGCAGTATTGAATATGATGCACATGATATCGTTCGGGAGAAAAGTTGGATTCGTCTTGACTTGAGTTGGGATCTGGATTGCATTTTCAACGGTTCAAAAGTACTTTATTGTCACATGTACCGAGGTACATTGAAGTTATTTTTTTGCATACAATTCAGTACAAGTATTATTATACTATGCGTTTGGCACTTTGGCCTTCATCAGTCAAAGTATTGAGTAGAGACGTTGGGAGGTCATGTTGCAGTTGTATAAGACGTTGGTGAGACTGCATTTAGAATATTGTGTTCAGTTCTGGGAACCATGTTACAGGAAAGATATTGTCAAGCTTGAAAGGGTTCGGAAAAGATTTACGAGGATGTTGCCAGGACTGTAGGGAGAGGTTAAGTAGGCTGGGTCTCTAGTCCATGGAGCGCAGGAGGATGAGGGGTGATCTTATAGAGGTGTACAAAATCATGAGAGGAATAGATCGGGTAGATGCGCAGAGTCTTTTACCCAGAGTAAGGGAATCGAGGACCAGAGGACACAGGTTTAAGGTGAAGGGAAAAAGATTTAATAGGAATCCGAGGGATAACTTTGTCACAGAGGGTAGTGGGTGTGTGGAACAAGCTGTCAGAGGAGGTAGTTGCGGCTGGGACTATCCCATTGTTTAAGAAACAGTTGGACAGGTACATGGATAGGACAGGTTTGGAGGGTTATGGACCAAGTGCAGGCAAGTGGGACTAGGGTAGCTGGGACATTGTTGGTCGGTGTGGGCGAGTTGGGCCAAAGGGCCTGTTTCCACACTGTGTCACTCTATGACTATAAGCATATCTCAGATACAATACAGATTTATAGGAATAATCAGACAGTGTACAAGAGTGTCAGTTTTGATGCAATGTTGAAGCACCAGCTGTTGTAAGTGCAGAGTTTTGTAACCAGGGGAAGGCCTGTTGTCCTAGCGGCGTGCATAAGTGATAGGAGCAGAATTAAACCATTCGCCCATCAAGTCTACTCAGCCATTCAATCCTGGCTGATCTATCTCTCCCTCCTAAATCAGGTGTCAGAAATTATGGGCAGAAGGCAGGAGAATGGGGCTGGGAGGGAGAGGTCAGATCAGTCTTGATTGAATAGCGGAGTAGACTTGATGGGCCGAATAGCCTAATTCTACTCCCATTCGTTGTGATCTTACCCCATGCCTTCTCCCCATAACCCCTGGCACCCGTACTAATCAAGAATCTATCTATCTATCACTGCCTTAAAAATATCCATTGATGGCCTCCACAGCCATCTGTGGCAAAGAATTTCCACAGATTCACCACTGTGGCTGGGTTGGCCTGGCCAAGTGTAACCACTGGCGACCTCCATCGCGGCTCCAACGCTCTGTGCCACTGCGGGTTGGTTCCGGTCTGCGCGCTGGGCCACTTGTAGCGGCGCCCGGTCCAGCCGAGCCCCAGCCTCTGGTTCAATAGTAACTTTGAAAGGGGGCTCTGGAGAAAGAATTCAGAGATATAAAAGGACAGTGGGGTGGTACTAAATTAGATATTGGTTCTAAAAAGCTATTTTAGCATGTTGGGCCTAAATCATTCCAACAATTAAATTATTCCAATCATTTTCAGAACGTCTGTTTTATGTATTTTGAGTAGTTGGTTTGTGAACTTTTATCAGAGTTAGATTACTTTTAAAGACTCTGGAAAATCAAAGGTAGACAAAAACTCAGCGGGTGAGGCAGCATCAATGGAGCGAAGGAAATAGGCAACGTCTCGGCCCGAAACAGCTGGGTTTCTCCAGCATTTTTGTCAACCTTAATTTTAAGGACTGTTTTGATTACACGTTGACAGAGATTTTATTTTCCAAAAGCGAGAATTATGAAAAACAATTTTTATAAAACCGGTTTGGCCTGTATTAGCTGTTACAATAATATTTGGTTAGTCAAATGTATCAGCTCTGGGGTGGGATCACTCTCAGTTGCACCCAATTACTTGTGTCAGTTTAAATAAGTGGAGTGAAGAATTAAGAATACAGAAAATTATTCTGTTGTTTTAAGTTTTTGAGATACAATGCGTAAACGGGCCTTTTGACCACTGAGTCCACGCCGACCAGCGATCCCCGCACGCTAACACTATCCACTAGGGACAATTCGCAATTTTTACCAAAGCCAATTAACCTACAAACCCATACGTCTTCGGAGTATGGGAGGAAACCTGAGCACCCGAAAAAAAAAAAAAACCCCAGGTGGTCACAGGGAAAACGTACAAACTCCATACAGGCAGCACCCGTAGTCAGGATCGAACCCACCGCTGTAAGGTGGCAACTCTATTGCAGCACCACCAGGCCACCCATTTCTGACGGGCAGTTTCTCAACGAGTGTAAAGAGTTAAGTATTTGTTTATTCGCCCACAGAGGCTGCCTGACTTGCTGAACATCTCTTATGTTTTTAATTTTTTAATAAATTCTCAGTATCTGTTGTCATGCCTGTCATTTTCAAATAGCCTCTCAATTTGTAGGGTTTTTTTTGGACGAAACAAGCCTTGAGATAAAGTACCAGTTCGAATGCCTGAAATAAATGAGTTTCACAAAACTGCAGATGCTGGAAATCTGAAATGTTCTGATCATGGTCTTTCACCTAAAACACACGCACTTTTCTTTCCACAGATGCAGCCTGACCTGCAGAGTGCTTTTCATGTTTTCTATTTTTTTTTTATCTCAGTGGCTGAAATAGTTGTTTATAGTCTTTAGACTTTAGTGATACAGCGTGGAAACGGGTCCTTCGGCCCACCGGGTCTACATCCACCGGCCATCACCCCGTACACTAACACTATTCCACTCTCTGGGGACAATTTTACGGAACCCAGTGCTGCGCAGCCGCTGCTGAAGCTCTGGCCGGTCTCCGGCCGGTCTCTGGCAGAAAAGGCCGCGCCAATCTAGCTGCTAGGCCGCGGGGGGAGGGGGGGGGTGGGGCGAGGACGCGACTCGGATCATAGTCGCATCCTCGCCAGGAAGTGACTGGGAGGATGCTTTATAGCACCAGAGGCCCGGAAAGTGCTGCCTACAGCTGGGTAGATGGTGAGCACACCATCTTGGTGAGGCCACACCTGGAGTATTGTGTACAGTTTTGGTCTCCAAATCTGAGGAAAGACATTCTTGCCATAGAGGCAGTACAGAGAAGGTTCACCAGACTGATTCCTGGGATGGCAGGACTTCCATATGAAGAAAGACTGGATAGACTCGGCTTGTACTCGCTAGAATTTAGAAGATTGAGGGGGGATCTTATAGAAACTTGCAAAATTCTTAAGGGGTTGGACAGGCTAGATGCAGGAAGATTGTTCCCGATGTTGGGGAAGTCCAGGACAAGGGATCACAGTTTAAGGATAAGGGGGAAGTCTTTTAAGACCGAGATGAGAAAAACATTTTTCACACAGAGAGTGGTGAATATCTGGAATTCTCTTCCACAGAAGGTAGTTGAGGCCAGTTCATTGGCTATATTTAAGAGGGAGTTAGATGTGGCCCTTGTGACTAAAGGGATCAGGGGGTATGGAGAGAAGGCAGGTACGGGATACTGAGCTGGATGATCAGCCATGATCATATTGAATGGCGGTGCAGGCTCGAAGGGCCGAATGGCCTACTCCTGCACCTATTTTATATGTTTCTACGTGACCTGGAAGAATCTTGATAAATATTTGATTTGAATTTAATTCACCTGAGGTACAACGTAGCATTTTCTGATTTAAAAAAAAAAAATACTTTCCTTGAAAAGTCTTGAATGCCGAGGAAGTGCAAAGCTGGGGATATATTTTATCTTGTAGGCGTGCCTGTGAAATGGTGGTGTCTCCAGCTTCACTGTGTTGCTGTTGGCCCACCTGCACCAGTGCTACCGGTTTGAAGTTGCAGCAGTTCCCAAAGACATTGAGCAATCCCGATATTATCCCGGGCCGGCAAGGATGGTGATGCATTTCAGGACCAATTCTTGTTCAAGACACGAGGAAGGAAGGAGTAGGAGGACACTTCGTCTAACCCAGCTACATGGGAGCAGAAGTCTGCAGAAGGGTCTCGACACGAAACGTCAACCCAAAAATATTAGCATCTGTGAAGGGAGATTTAATAATTTCAAGTATTTAATACTCTTTCATCAGAATCGTGAAGAGTTAGAGAACGGGTATGCTTTAACGTTGCAGAGAAGCGTAGAAAACAGAATTTCTGTGTGAAGGTGGAGGCTGAGGGACTGCGCCGCTTGTGGTAGCAGTGCAGGTTGAGAGGGGGAGGTGAAGGCCTGTTAATCACAGCTGCTCTGTACAGCAGAGATAAAAATAGATGTGGATGTAAAGAGAGTGGGAGGTGGTGGAACTGGGAGACATAAAAATTGCAGTCACTGTAGATCTGAAGTACAAGTCGGTGCAGGGAATACCGAGCAGGTCAGGCAGCATCAGTGGAGAGAGAAAATTGTAGTCCCAACAACTCCCATCAAAACCGGTCCTTCATGTTCCAGACTCGAAAGACTGGTCATATGAAATTTGTGTATTTCCATTTTCTTCAGAACTGCCTGATATTGATCAAAGATTTAATTTAAGCATTTTTCTTTTTTTTTTAAAATTATATTTTATTTAATCATTTTTGCCCATCAGGCGAAAGGTCATAGAAGTGTGAAAATGCACGCCTCCAGATGGAGCAACCGTTTCTTCCCAGCTGTTATCAGGCAACTGAACCCATCCTACCACTAACTAGAGAGCAGCCCTGAACAGCGAACTTCCTCATTGGAGACCCGTGGACTATCTGTGATCGGACTTCACAGGCTTTGTTTTGCCCAATTGTGGTCGTGTCGGTGCCTTTCCGCTGACTGGTTAGCACGCAACAAAAGTATTTCAATGTACCTTGGTACACGTGACGATAAAACTAAACAAGCTTCGGATGCTGCCGGATTTGCTGAATATTTCACGCAATTTTGTTTTTATTTTCATCAGTTGCAGCTCCTTGTGTCTCATTTCCAGCATGTTCACCTTTCTTTGTTATCATTCATTCCCTTCTATTTACATATGCTCCATACAGTCGCTCGTGTTAACATACATTTTTGCTTCGGAGGCAGTGCCTTTCATAAGTCGTGAAGGCCATTCGGCTGATCAAGTCTACTACACCATTCAATCGTGGCTGATCTATCTTTCCCTTTCAACCCCATTCTCCTGCTTTCTCCCCGTAACCTGTGACACCCTTACTAATCAAACACATGTCGATGCCCGCTTTAAAAATATCCAAAGACTTGACCTCCACCGCTATCCGTGACAATGAATTCCGCAGGTTCACCACCCTCTGACTAGAGAAATGTCTCCTCGTCTCCTTTCTAAAGGTACATCCTTTTATTTTGAGCATCTTTATCTCGACCAACTTCATGGGCAGGGCATTCTGAACTCCAATCACCCTCTGGGTGATATGTTCTTCCTCAAAATTTTGTACTCTCCCACTCGGGACCCTTTAGCTTTTTCTGTCCCAAGGAAAACAAAAGTTAGGCACAAAAAGCAGGAGTAACTCAGCGGGACAGGCAACATCTCTGGAGAGAAGGAATGGGTGACGTTTCGGGTCGAGACCCTTTGTCAGACTGGTTATGGATAAGGGAAACGAGAGATACAGGCGATGATGTAGAGAGATAAAGAACAATGAGTGAAAGGTATGCATAAAAGTATCGATGATAAAAGAAACAGGACATTGTTAGCTGTTAAAGAAGGAACTGCAGATGCTGGAAAATCGAGGGTTACACAAAAGGCTGGAGAAACTCAGCGGGTGCAGCAGCATCTAAGGGGCGAAGGAGATAGGCGACGTTTCGGGCCAAAACCCTTCTTCAGACTGATGGGAGGTGGGGTGGGGGGGGGGGGGGGGAGAAGAAAGGGAAAAGGAGGAGGAGAAGCCAGAGGGCTGAGGGAGAGGTGGGAAGGGGAGGAGACAAGGACATTGTTAGCTGTTTGTTGGGTCAAAACGAGAAGCTTGTGCGACTTGGGTGGGGGAGGGATAGAGAGAGAGGGGGAATGTCGGGGCTACCTGAAGTTCGGGAAATCAATATCCAAGGAAAACAAACCCGGACTCTCCCAACTATCCCGTCACAACAGCGACACTCCACCCCAGGACACGTTCTGGAAAATCCCCACTGCGTCCTCTCCGGTTTCTCGAATGTATTGTCTTACATTTGGATAGTAATGCGTATCAAAGATCAGCGAGGAGGGAGCTTTGAAAGGAAACTACCCGACACAAAGGCAAGAGGCTTAATGGGCTGTCAAATCTGTTGGCTTTGAGCAAAGTCTCAAAGGGAGTGGAATAATTTTCTGATGTAGAATGGACAGCAATAGTGATGCGTGTAGGATGGAAATGCAGGTGCGGGTTCGCACTGAAGATGGACACAAAATGCTGGGACAGGCAGCATCTCTGGAGAGAAGGAATGGGTGACCTTTCGGGTCGAGACCCTTCTTCAGACTGGAGGAATCACCGAGGGGGAGCAGCAAGAGAGGGTGTTGCTCTGATGAGAGGGTGTCAGTCTGAAGAAGGGTCTCGCCCCGGAACGCCACCCATTCCCTCTCTCCAGCAATAGTGAAGTGCTCTCTGCAACTTTAAAATCAGCTTGTTTGCTGACTCCCTCCAGTTCTGATGAGGGATATCTGACCTGCAACAATGACTTTGTTCATCTCCCCAAGGATCTTTTAATATTTCTATGTGGGGGAGGGGGGTAGAGTGAGGGGGGAGCCGTTTCCCAGTCACTTCCTGGCGAGGATGTGACTATTGTCCGAGTCGCGTCCTCGCCCCCCTCCTGCGGCCTAGCAACGGGATTGGTGCGGCCTTTCCTGCCGGAGACCGACCAGAGCTTCAGCAGCGACGGAGCAGAGCTGGATTCATCGCGGAGCGGGCGATGCCTTTCCTGGGATCGCCGATTGAAGCTCCGGAGTGTTGGGCCTGCTGCTTCAACATCGTGGAGCTGTGGCTTGCGGAGCTCCCAGCCACGGGCGGCGCTGACTTCGACATCGCGGAGCCCTGGGATCCCTTTGCCGAGGGCCGCCAGCGTGAATCTCCGCCCAGCTCGGCCTGTGGACTTTGGGAGCCGCGGTCTCCGGTAGGAAGTGGCCGATTCGGAGGTCCAAGCCGCCGAGGATGTTCTTCCGTTCCGACGTCGGAGTTCCATCGTCCCGGCGAGAGGGCCTGAACATCGGGCCGCCCGTAGCGACGACTGCTCGTGAGGCCCTGACCACGGGTGAACATCAAAGACAAGGATGACTGAACTTTGGTGCCTTCCCTCACAGTGGGAAACTTTGATTCCGCTGTGTGGGGATGTTTATGTTACAGACTATCGTGTTCTGTGCTCTTTATTCTATTCGTATGGCTGTATGGTGACCACACATTTCACTGTACCAAAAAAATGGTGCATGCGACAATAAATGTCTCTTGTCTCTTGCCTTGTCTTGACGGCTTCCAATGTTGTGTTTTAATATTTGTGTGGGATTAGGGATATGCGAGGGGGCACACGCTCGGACACAAGAAGCTTATAAAGGGCAGAAAGGTTTTGGATCCTGAGATTTGAAAACTACGATGACACTCCAAAGGTGAGGGGTTATTTGGACATGGGTGGTGTGAGATGGGGCTTGGGCAGCAGGGGAACAGTAATGGACAGCAAGGAGCAGCAGAGCAAGGACTTGGTCAAAATCAGTTTTAAGTTTACGGTGAGAAAAAGGCATCTAATTCTGACCATTTTAAAACGTGGAGCATGAATACCAAAACTATGGTGAGGGTGTGAGACGCGTTTATAATAAGGCCTTAAGATATAGGAGAAGAATTGGGTCACGTGGCCCATCGAGTGCCATTCTATCCATTGATCTGCCATTCAGGCACAGATAGATTAGTACAGGTGTCAGGGGTTATGGAGAGAAGGCAGGAGAACAGGGTTTGGAGGGAAAGATAGATCAGCCGTGATAGAATGGTGGAGTAGACATGTTCGGCCGAATGGCCTAATTCTGCTCCTAGAACTTGTAGTCACTTCAGATTTGCAGCCTACATCTTATGAAGTATCTTGCGGTCCATTATTCAATCATGCCTAATCAAATGGCTCTCAAGGCCAATGTGGTCCTCGGGTGGCAAGAAATTAAAGCCATTGGAATAGAGATCTTTTTAAAAAATGATAATATGGTTTGGAGCTTTGATTTGCATTGATTGGGATGATAGTGGGGAGATGAACTAATGGGTAATTGAGTGTACATTTAGATAATTCAGTGATAGAGTGGTTGGGCTTGTGGGGAAACACTGGGTTGACAAGATATGGAAGTAAACTCTTTCGAGAACTCTTGGGCGGCAGTGGAGTTGCTGCCTTACAGCGCCAGAGACCCGGGTTCAATCCTGACTACGGGTGTTGTCTGTACGGAGTTTGTACGTTCTCCCCGTGACCTGCGTGGGTTTTGTTCGTGTGCTCCGGTTTCCTCCCATACACTAAAGATGTGCAGGTTTGCAGATTAATTTGCTTTGGGATTTTTTTTTTTTTTAACTTGTCCCTATTGTGTAGGATTGTGCAAGTGGACTGGGCGATCGCTGGTCGGTGCGGGGTCCTTGGGCCGATGGACCGGTTTCTGTGCTGTGTGGTTCTGACCCTTCAATGGATGCTTTCTGACCTACTGAGTGTTTACAGCATTTTTCTGTTCTTGCTTCTTGAAGGGTTTGTGCCCGTGTTATCCTGTAAGCTCCGTACCAGCTTGCGACATATGGTGTGCCAACAAAACCGCATTCTTCTTGCATAGTATAAATCAGGGCTGTGTAGTCGATACCCAAAACACCCGACTCTTGTGTATCCGACTCAGACTCCGACCCCTAGGTATAATAATTCGCTATCTGCTTTGATGACATTACACAAGATGGCATTTCATAAAAACTACATGAATCATTGGGCTACCTTTTAAATCCATGTCCTTAAAGTTTTGAGTCTAATGGTTGCGTGGGCAGAAATCCCAATGGGGGGGATGGGGGCAGGGGACACACGTCCTCCCTATCTTTTGAGAGGTGGGGGACAATCCCCCCCCCCCCGCCCCCCATGTTTTGTAATCCGGATTTTAAAACTCGGTGAAAAAAAGTCTGTGAAAAAAATCTCTGCCTACCGTGAGACAGTGGGGGTGGGACTGATGATCGAGGGCGCCGATTGGACGAGAGAGATGTCGGTCAGCAGGCAGTGGGGGGCGGGACATGATGATTCAGCACGATGAGGGAGATGTCGGTCAGAGGCGGAAGTAGGGGGGTGGGACTGAGGGTAGAGCGCGGTGATTGGAGGAGACAGACATCCTGGTGGAGCAAAGATCATAGAGCGGATATTGAGTTGGCCCGTTCGCGGGGCTTTTCATCGCCCGGCGCGGCACGGCTTAAAATCGATCTCGGGATCTTCCACCGCCCCACGGTCAAATTGCTGCGTCAAGGCGATCGAGGCTCCCGATGTTGAAGGCCCCGCCGGGCCATGAAAGGGCCGATTGAAGCCCCACGATTTGGGGCGGGCGAAGCTGCTGTTGCTGGAGTTCGGAGTCGAGCTCCGGATGTGATCGTCCACAGGGCCCCACGGCTGAATCCTTCAAAGCCTCGCTCACGCGTGGTGCTAAGAAATCCCCCATGTTTTGACAGGGATTTCCGCCCCTGAATGGTTGTAGCTTTGCAATTGTGGCTTTTTTTAATTGTTTATTCTTGAAAAAAAACCATAATTCATTATGCTAAAAGAAAAAAAAATTACATATAGGACTATGACAAAATTAAAATTACATTGAATTAAATAAAAATTCTCATTCGCTCGGGTAGAAATAAAGTGTGCGGTATGTTTAAAAAGTGGGATTTTTTTCCAATTTACGTAGTCGCTGAAATTTATTTTGAGGTCGGAGTCGGGAGTTTTTTTACCGACTCCGACTCCAGCGGCACTAAAATTGCCCCGACTCCGACTACACAGCCCTGGTATAAATATAATTTGGGTGGGAGAGCAGGGGATGAAAAAAATATATATATATTCTAGTGAATGAGAACCATTTGATGTTGGCGTTTCAGTGAATTTTAGTTGCCTTTGTGAATTGTGGCTTTTAGATTCAGTAATGGCTAATGTTTGATTTAGTTCTTGTGCATCCCAAAAAAGCAACACATCTTCCAGACTATCTGGAGGTTCGCAAGTTATAGGAGCAGAATTAGGCCATTCGCCCCCATCAAGTTTACTCGGCCATTCAATTATCGTCGATCTCTCCTTCCCTCATCCGTATTCTGCCTTCTCCCCATAACCCCCGACACCAGTTTCATCAAGAATCTGTCAAGCCCTGCCTTAAAAAATATCCATTGACGCCCTCTGTGGCAATGAATTCCACAGATTCACCACCCTCTGACTGAAGAAATTCCTCCTCGTTTCCTTTCAAAAAGGTAAGTTCTTTAATTCTGAGGCTGTGCCCCCTAGTCCTAGACTCTCCCACTGGTGGAAGCATCCTCTCCACATCCACTCTATCTAGGCCTTTCACTATTACGCACATTTCAATGAGGTCCCCCCCCCCCCCCCCCCCCCCCATTGCAGCGAGTGCAGACCCAGTACGATCAAACACTAACTGTATGCTAGCCCAATCATCCCTGGGATAATTCTCGTAAACCTCCTCTGGACCCTCTCCAAAGGCAATGCATCTTTATTCAGAAATGGGGCCCAAAACGGGTAGCACAGTGGTAGAGTTACTGCCTTACAGTGCTCGCAGCGCCAGGGACCCGGGTTCGATCCCGACTACAGGAGTTTTTACGTTCTCCCCGTGACTTGCGTAGGTTTTACCCCCCCCCCCCCCCCCCCCCCCCCCCGAGATCTTCGGTTTCCTCCCACAGTCTGAAGACGTATAGTTTTGCAGGTTAATTGGCTTGGTGTAAGTGTAAATTGTCCCTGGTGCGTGTGGGTTAGTGTTAATGTGCGGGGAGCGCTGGTCGGCGCAGGCCTGTTTCCGCGCTGTATCTCTAAACTAAACTTAAACCGTTCACAATACTCCAGATTACACCTGGCCAGTGCCTTAGAAAGCCTCGGCATTTACATCCTGGTTTTTATTTCTAAGTTACTCAGATCCAGGTGGAGTTTGCAGTGCGTGGGGGAGTGAGTCAATGGCTCTTGTGATCCAGTCTTAGCCTTTTGCTTTTCAACCAACATGGCCCAGCCCTTCGAGTGCAAGTGATTCATCGGGATTTTGTTTAATTTTCTTCACGCTCTACTGTTTTTTGTGGCTCAACCATATGTCAGCTCCCAGGTTGTGCATCCGCTGTGGCATTGCACCACTGCTGCCTGTGTCAGAAGGTCATAGTCATAGAGTCTTATTGCCTGGAAGCAGACCCTTCGGCCCAACTTGCCCACACTGACCAACATTCTTGATTAGTACAGGTGTCTGGGGTTATGGGGAGAAGGCAGGAGAATGGGGTTGAGAGGGAAAGATAACGCAACCATGATTCGACCTGATGGGCCGAATGGCCTAATTCTGCTCCACAAAGTATGAACTCTTGAACATGTCCCACATGCCTGCATTTGGCCTCTAAACCTGTCCTTTCCATGTATCTGTCTAATTGCTTCTTAAATGTCGCGATAGTCCCTGTCTCAACTACCTCCTCCGGCACCTCATTCCAAACACTGTGTGACAAGGTTACCCCTCAGATTCACGCGTCACAGTCCCTTTCTAGATACAGGAGCACATCACTCAGGGTTATATCACTGCTGCCTCTGTGTCAGAACGATGTTGGGGTTTGCAGGTGCATTGGCCTCAGTAAAATCGCTGCAGGTCTGCAAGGAGCGGATGAGTAAGTAGGATAACAGAACGAGTGCGAATGGCTGACGTGGATTCAGTGGGCTGAAGGGCCTGTTTCCATGCTGCATCTCTGAAATAAACCAAACTAAGTTAGTGCATGTTTATCAGTCGCACAGCCAGGTAAAATGTGGTGCTTCCATCCCGTGCTGATTTAATGACAAAGTAACATCCAGTCATGGTTTCCTCCCACTCACTACCTCAACCTCTCCCCAGCTTCCAGTACGACTCCTTACGACCACTCCCTGGAGGCACACCTACAGCCTTGAGAAAGAGTTGCAGTTTATGAAAGCGCTCTTCCCAACCTACCTTAGAGCTTTTGCAACCAGCAAATTACTTTAGAATTGGAGTCACGTGTGGTTTGGAACACACGTTGGTATTGGTCGAGGAAGGAACAAGGACTGGTGCAGGGGAGAAACGGGGAGATCGTGCTTGTTATCTAATCTGCAGGAAGGAACTGCAGATGCTCTGGTATTATTTAATTCACATGTTTAATCAATAATGTTTTATTACTAATGATAGTTATGGTATGCTTTATGTGTCATTCCTAACTGTCACTGTATGTCATGATGTCACTTGCGGGCGGAGCACCAAGGCAAATTCCTTGTATGTGAATACTTGGCCAATAAACTTACTAATTAACATTATCGCATTTATTATCTTCATGCTGGTTTACACCAGAGATAGACACAAAATGCCGGAGTAACTCAGTGGGACAGGCAGCGTCTCTGGACAGAAGGAACGGGTGACGTTTCGGGTGGAGACCCTTCTTCACACCAAGAGTTTTCTAATCTGTTTGCCTCTCCTCTTTCAGGACCCCATGCCAACAATTATGACCACCGATCACCCCGCACGTCAGCTTTTGGATTTCAACCAGAAGCTCGACATCAACCTGTTGGACAACGTAGTCAATTGTTTGTATCACGGGGAAGGCCCTCAGGTAAGGGTGACACCTCTTCTTCTCGACAACCTGTTTCCCTTCAAAAACGTGCTGCGATCATGAGTGATTCTTAGCCTTGGGTTTGAACCACCATGTCATCTTCTACACTCCAGCAGTGAGGGAGCCTGTTGTGCGAATAGTCTGTCGTTAACAAATTGTCACTCGTAACAATTCAAGATTCAAGAGAGTTTATCGTCATGTGGTCGGTGTCCCACGTGACGATAAACTCTCTTGAATCTTGAATTGGTCGGTGTCCCTGGTGACTACGTTTGCAGGAAGTGTGTCCAGCTGCAGCTCCTGGCAGACCGCATTGAACGATTGGAACTGCGGCTGGATTCATACTGGAGCATCCACGATGCGGAGAAAGTCGTGGATAGCACGTACAGTGAGTTGGTCACACCGCAGGCAAAAAGGTAAGAGGACAAGAAGGGAACGGGTGGCCAATAGCCAGCAAAGCAGTAGGCAGGTAGTGCTGGAGTCCCCTGCGGTCATCTCCCTCCTAAACAGGTACACCATTTTGGATACTGTTGAGGGAGATGGCTCATCAGGGGAATGCAGCAGCAGCCAGGTTCATGGCACCATGGGTGGCTCTGCAGCACATGAGGGGGGAAAAAAGAGGGGAAGGGCAATAGTAATAGGGGATTCAATTGTCAGGGGAATAGATAGGGGTTTCTGCGGCCGCAAACGAGACTCCAGGATGGTATGTTGCCTCCCTGGTGCAAAGGTCAGGGATGTCACTGAACGGCTGCAGAACATTCTGGAGGGGGAGGGTGAACAGCCAGTTGTCGTGGTGCATGTTGGCACCAACGATATAGGTAAAAAAAGGGATGAGGTCCTACAAGGTGAATTTAGGGAGCTAGGAGCTAGGAGATAAACTTAAAAGTAGGACCTCAAAGATAGTAATCTCCGGATTACTACCAGTACCACGGGCCAGTCAGAGTAGAAATAGGAGGATAATGCAAATGAATACGTGGCTTGAAAAGTGGTGCAAGGGGGAGGGATTCAAATTTTTAGGGCACTGGGACCAGTTCTGGGGGAGGTGGGACCGGTACAAACAGGACGGTTTGCACCTGGAATGGAATGGAACCAATGTTCTTGGGGGAGTGTTTGCTAGTGCTGTCGGGGAGGATTTAAACTAATGTGGCAGGGGGATGGGTACAAGAGCAGAGAGGCAGGAGGGTGTAAAATGAGGGTAGAAGCATTAGGTAGCAAGGTGAAAAGTAAAAGTGGCAGGCAGACAAAACCAGGGCAAAAATCAAAAAGGGCCACTTTTCAGCAAAATTGTATAAGGGGTAAGTGCGTTGTAAAGACAAGCCTGAAGGCTTTGTGTCTCAATGCAAGGAGTATTCGTAATAAGGTGGACGAGTTGAACGTGCAGATAGCTATTAATGATTATGATATAGTTGGGATCACGGAGACATGGCTCCAGGGTGACGTAGGCTGGGAGCTGAACATCCAGGGATATTCAATATTCAGGAGGGATAGAGAGAAAGGAAAAGGAGGTGGGGTAGCGTTGCTGGTTAGAGAGGAGATTAACGCAATGGAAAGGAAGGACATTAGCTTGGAGGATGTGGAATCGGTATGGGTAGAGCTACAAAACACTAAGGGGCAGAAAACGCTGGTGGGTGTTGTGTACAGGCCACCTAACAGTAGCAGAGAAGTTGGGGATGGTATCAAACAGGAAATTAGAAATGCGTGCGACAAAGGCAAAACAGTTATAATGGGTGACTTCAATGTACATATAGATTGGGTTAATCAAATTGGCAGGGGTGCTGAGGAAGAGGATTTTTTGGAATGTATGCGGGATAGTTATCTAAATCAACATGTAGAGGAAGCAACGAGAGAGCAGGCTATTTTAGACTGGGTTTTGAGTAATGAGGAAGGGGTAATTAGCCGTCTTGTTGTACGTGCCCCCTTGGGCAAGAGTGACCATAATATGGTTGAGTTCTTCATTAGGATGGAGAGTGACATTGTTAATTCAGAAACAATGGTTCTGAACTTAAAGAAAGGTAACTTTGAGGGTATGAGACGTGAATTAGCCAAGATTGACTGGCAATTAATTCTAAAAGGGTTGACGGTGGATATACAATGGAAGACATTTAAAGACTGCATGGATGAACTACAAAAATTGTTCATCCCAGTTTGGCAAAAGAATAAATCGGGGAAGGTAGTGCATCCGTGGATAACAAGGGAAATCATGGATAGTATCAAAGCAAAGGATGATGCGTACAAAGTAGCCAGAAAAAGCAGCATACCAGAGGACTGGGAGAAATTCAGAGACCAGCAGAGGAGGACAAAGGGCTTAATTAGGAAAGGAAAAATGGATTATGAAAGAAAACTGGCAGGGAACATAAAAACTGACTGCAAAAGTTTTTATAGATATGTGAAGAGAAAGAGGTTAGTTAAAACAAATGTAGGTCCCTTGCAGTCAGAAACAGGTGAGTTGATCATGGGGAACAAGGATATGGCGGACCAATTGAATAACTACTTTGGTTCCGTCTTCACTAAGGAAGACATAAATAATCTGCCTGAAATAGCAGGGGACTGTGGGTCAAAGGAGGAATTGAGTGAAATCCAGGTCAGTCGGGAAGTGGTGTTGGGTAAATTGAATAGATTAAAGGCCGATAAATCCCCAGGGCCAGATAGGCTGCATCCCAGAGTACTTAAGGAAGTAGCTCAGGAAATAGTGGATGCATTAGTGATAATCTTTCAAAACTCTTTAGATTCTGGAGTAGTTCCTGAGGATTGGCGGGTAGCAAATGTAACCCCTCTTTTTAAGAAGGAAGGGAGAGAGAAAACGGGGAATTACAGACCAGTTAGTCTAACATCGGTAGTGGGGAAACTGCTAGAGTCAGTTATTAAAGATGGGATAGCAGCACATTTGGAAAGTGGTGAAATCATTGGACAAAGTCAGCATGGATTTACAAAAGGTAAATCATGTCTGACGAATCTTGTGGAATTTTTCGAGGATGTAACTAGTAGCGTGGATAAGGGAGAACCAGTGGGATGTGGTATATCTGGACTTCCAGAAGGCTTTCAACAAGGTCCCACATAAGAGATTAGTATACAAACTTAAAGCATACGGTATTAGGGGTTCAGTATTGATGTGGATAGAGAACTGGCTGGCAAACAGGAAGCAAAGAGTAGGAGTAAACGGGTCCTTTTCACAATGGCAGGCAGTAACTAGTGGGGTACCGCAGGGCTCAGTGCTGGGACCCCAGCTATTTACAATATATATTAATGATCTGGATGAGGGAATTGAAGGCAATATCTCCAAGTTTGCGGATGACACTAAGCTGGGGGGCAGTGTTCGCTGTGAGGAGGATGCTAGGAGACTGCAAGGTGACTTGGATAGGCTGGGTGAGTGGGCAAATGTTTGGCAGATGCAGTATAATGTGGATAAATGTGAGGTTATCCACTTTGGTGGCAAAAACAGGAAAGCAGACTATTATTTAAATGGTGGCCGATTAGGAAAAGGGGAGATGCAGCGAGACCTGGGTGTCATGGTACACCAGTCATTGAAAGTAGGCATGCAGGTGCAGCAGGCAGTGAAAAAAGCGAATGGTATGTTAGCTTTCATAGCAAAAGGATTTGAGTACAGGAGCAGGGAGGTTCTACTTCAGTTGTACAGGGTCTTGGTGAGGCCACACCTGGAGTATTGCGTACAGTTTTGGTCTCCAAATCTGAGGGACATTATTGCCATAGAGGGAGTGCAGAGAAGGTTCACCAGACTGATTCCTGGGATGTCAGGACTGTCTTATGAAGAAAGACTGGATAGACTCGGTTTATACTCTCTGGAATTTAGGAGATTGAGAGGGGATCTTGTAGAAACTTACAAAATTCTTAAGGGGTTGGACGGGCTAGATGCAGGAAGATTGTTCCCGATGTTGGGGAAGTCCAGGACAAGGGGTCACAGCTTAAGGATAAGGGGGAAATCCTTTAAGACAGAGATGAGAAAGACTTTTTTCACACAGAGAGTGGTGAGTCTCTGGAACTCTCTGCCACAGAGGGTAGTTGAGGCCAGTTCATTGGCTATATTTAAGAGTGAGTTGGATGTGGCCCTTGTGGCTAAAGGGATCAGAGGGTATGGAGAGAAGGCAGGTACGGGATACTGAGTTGGATGATCAGCCATGATCATATTGAATGGCGGTGCAGGCTCGAAGGGCTGAATGGCCTACTCCTGCACCTAATTTATATGTTTCTATGTTTCTATGTCCCAGATAGGACAATGAAATTCTTGCTTTGCTTCAGCACAACAGAATATAGAAGGCATGAATACAGAACAGATCAGTGTGTCCATATACCAATGTATAAATATATATACACGTGAATAAATAAAACAGATAAAGTGCAAATAAACAGATAATGGGCTATTAATGTTCAGAGTTTTGAGTTGAGTTCAATTGCCTGATGGCTGTGGGGAAGAAGCTGTTTCTGAACCTGGACGTTGCAGTCTAAAGGCAGTGGGCCCCTGATATTGGTGGCCTAACAGCACATGTGGGAACGCTATTAGGTAATTGGTGATAGGAGCAGAATTAGACCAATCGACCCATCAAGTCCATCAATTGGGCCCATCGGCCCACGGAATTCTCTGCCACGGAAGGCAGTGGAGGGGGGTGGGGAGGGTTTGGTCCGCACGCGCTCGGGCCGTGTTAGTAGACCACCAGACAGATATGGTGAGTATGTTTAACTCCATAGCATGGGTGCTCTTCCACACTTAATCTTTAGAGATTAAGTATGGTCCATTGCATATCCACCGACAACCTTCAAGAATCAATTGCCAGTCCATCTTGGCCAATTCACGTCTCATACCCTCAAAGTTACCTTTCTTTAAGTTCAGGACCCATGTTTCTGAATTAACAATGTCACTCTCCATCCTAATGAAGAATTCAACCATATTATGGTCACTCTTGCCCAAGGGGCCACGTACAACAAGGCTGCTAAATAACCCTTCCTCATTACTCAATATCCAGTCTAGAATATTATATGTTTCAGTGCTGATTAAAGATGTATTTGAATCGCATACTGAGTTTGGAGGCCATTTACCGAAATGTTAAGGAATTTATAACGTTCTGAATAGTAGGTTGTTCTGGAAGGTTCGATCTCCATGGGATCTAGGGAGAGGGAGCCAGTTGGATAAATAATTGGTGGAAATCAGAGGGTGATGGTGGAAGGCTGTTTTTCAGACTGGTAGGCCCGTGACTAGCAGTGTGCCTCAAGGATTGGTGCTGAGCCCATTTGCTGTTAGTCGTTTATGTCAACTATTTGGATGCGATTGCACAAGGCACGGTTAGCAAGCTGTGTAGGAAGGAACTGCAGATGCTGGTTTAAATCGGAGGCAGCATCGCTGGAGAGGAGGAATGGGTGACATTTTGGGTTGAGGCCCTTCTTCAGACTATTCAGACAGTTAGTAAGCTGGCAGATGACATTAACATATGTGGTTTCTTAGGCAGTGAAGAGGGATATCAAGAATTATAGCGGGATCTCCAACTGTTGGGTACGTTGGTTGAGGAATGGCTAATTAAGTTTAATTCAATGTGCGAGGTGTTGCATGTGGAGACGGGAAACCAGTGTGGCCCTTTCACAGTGAGAGATGGGAAGTGCTGTACTGGGCCTGGGAGGACATTGAACCTGATGTGTAGGAATGAACTGCAGATGCTGGTTTATACTGAAGATAGACACGATGTGATGGAGTTTCTCAGGCAGCTTCTCTGGCCAAAGAGGATGGATGACATTCCTGATTGTAACCCTTCTTTAGATTATCTAAAAATCAGGTCGATCTATCTATCTATGATATACTGTCTAAAAGTGTCTGTCTTAACACGGGATGACAGGTGAACAGGGTGGTGAAGAAGGCTTGGAGCATGCTGGCCTCCTTCAGTCGTGTAGTTCAGTTTGGACAGTAGGCTGAACGGTCTCCATATATCAGCTTCTCTTCTTCTTATCAAGTCCACATCACAAGATTAGAAATTGTTCACACTTCTCGGCACCTGCATACAATGGTGTCTGTCTTGTGCGTGGTGGTGGAAAGATTGATGGAAACAGGGGCCGTGACGTGAACGCTCTTTCCTTGACCCCATGTATCAGCTGAACAGAATAAAAGATGGACTGCCCAGTCCATCATCGGCTCAGATCCCCCCGATGGTAGGGAGGTCAATCGCAGTCGCTGCCTCAAAAAGGCTGGCAGCATCATCAAGGATCCACACCATCCTGGCCACTCACTCATCTCCCCCACTACCTTCAGGTGGAAAGTACAGCAGCCTGAAGACTGCAACGTCCAGGTTCAGGAATACCTGCTTCCCCACAGACATCAGGCTATTAAACTCAACTCAAACAAAACTCTGAACATTAATAGCCCATTGCATTTTATCTGTTTATTTATGTGTGTGTGTGTGTGTGTATGTGTGTATATATATATATATATATATATATATATATATATATATATATATATATATATATATATATTTATAATAAATAAATATATATATATATTTTCATTGGTATATGGTCACACTGATCTGTTCTGTGTTTATTCTCATAGAGACTTACAAAATTCTTAAGGGGTTGGACAGGCTAGATGCAGGAAGATTGTTCCCGATGTTGGGGAAGTCCAGGACAAGGGGTCACAGTTTAAGGATAAGGGGGAAGTCTTTTAGGACCGAGATGCGAAAATTGTTTTTCACACAGAGAGTGGTGAATCTGTGGAATTCTCTGCCACAGAAGGTAATTGAGGCCAGTTCGTTGGCCATATTTAAGAGGGAGTTGGATGTGGCCCTTGTGGCTGAAGGGATCAGGGGGTATGGAGAGAAGGCAGGTACAGGATACTGAGTTGGATGATCAGCCATGATCATATTGAATGGCGGTGCAGGCTCGATGGGCCGAATGGCCTACTCCTGCACCTAATTTCTATGTTTATATTTATGCCTACTATATTCTATTGTGTTGAAGCAAAGCAAGAATTTCATTGTCCTATCTGGGACACATGACAATAAACTCTCTTGAATCTTGATGAATAAACAAGGAACTAATATTTGGTGTTTCCGTTTCTCTCCCCAGCAACGAATGGCACAAGAGATATTAACTCATTTGAAGGAGCATCCCGATGCATGGACCAGGGTCGATACAATACTAGAGTTTTCCCAGAACATGAACACAAAGGTAAGCAGAATATCAACAATGGAATATCGACACAAACCGCTGGAGTACCTCGACGAGTCAGGCAGCATCCCTGGAGTAAATGGAAGCTGAGTTACATTATAATCCAAAAGAGATTTAAAAGTAAACCTTCCAGTTACTTAAAATATATATATATATTCCTCGATGCTTTTTCCTTCTGTGGAATTCATTGCCACAGACGGCTGCGGAGGACAAGACAATGGATATTTTTAAGGTAGAGATTGATAGAGTTTTGATTAGTAAACGGTGTCGGGGGTTATGGGGAGAAGGCAGGAGAATGGGGTTGAGAAGGTAAGATGATTGAATGGCCAAGTAAACTTGATGGGCCAAATGGCACAGAGAGTGGTGAGTTTCTCACAGAGAGTGGCGAGTCTGTGGAATTCTCTGCCTCAGAGGGCGGTGGAGGCAGGTTCTCTGGATGCTTTCAAGAGAGAGCTAGATAGGGCTCTTAAAAATAGCGGAGTCAGGGGATATGGGGAGAAAGCAGGAACGGGGTACTGATTGTGGATGATCAGCCATGATCACATTGAATGGCGGTGCTGGCTCGAAGGGCCGAATGGCCTACTCCTGCACCTATTGTCTATTATCTATTGTATGGCCTAATTCTGGTCCTATAACCTATGAACCTTCGGAAGAGCCCAAAGGAAATGTTAAGGGGAGCTGCTAAATAGCTGCTTAAACTGAAGCTGCTGAAGCAGAATCTATGAATTATTAAATGGAAGGAGGCCATTCAGCCCATCAAATCTACTGGCTACATGTAAAATATGTAGGTTGGAACTACAGATGCTGGTTTGCACTGAAGATGGACACAAAATGCTGGATTACCTCAGTGGGTCAGGCAGCATCTCTGGGGGGAAAAAAGGAATAGGAGACGTTTCGGACCTGGAGAAGGATTTCGACCCGAAACGTCGCCTATTCCTTTTCTCCAGAGATGCTGCCTGACCCTCTATGGGCAGCCTTGTTCTACATAGGGGCCGGGTGGCATATCTGTGAGCGGATGGCGGGCCACATCTATCACGTGTTCACATAGGCCCCGCCCCGGATGGCAGGCATCAAATCGCGTGTTTACATAGATCCCGCCCCTTCGAGGACGCCACCCGGAGCTCTGGCCCCTAGTTATGGTCGCTCACCAATATGGCGTACCTACGGACCATTGCCTTGGCTCTGTCCTGAAGACGGTGGCTCAAATACTCACACTCACTCGTCCCCGGCCTATCGACAACCCCGATCCCGACAGTGACGCCCAGACACAGAAGGTGCGCGGCCGTGCCGGCGGCTTTGCACAGGATGCGGTAAAGCCAGAGCTCGGCGCTCGGCAGCTCCGCATCTGCGGGCGCCAGCGCAGGCCTCCGTCCGTCACCGTGCCTGGGCGCCTCGGGCCCGGGAGGTACCGGAGATGACGGACGTCTGCAGGACAGGAAAGAAAATACGCCTGCGGGCCGGATGATTTTGGGTTATGGACCGCTTATTCATCCCGGGGGCCGTAGGTTGCTGATCCCTGTTCTATGCCTATCTTCTGGCTGCGTGCAAGTTCCACTCTACAGCTCGTCCCATCATTCACCTGCAGACTCTCTCCATTTAGATAATCACCCAGCTCCACGTTGAGTCCTGCAATTGAATCTCGCTCCATGGCTACCCTTCACTATGCATCCAGGACGCCACCCGTCCATTCTGTTGCATAGGTTTTTCACGTGTAACTTTGAATTATTTTGTCAACTATTCGATGTTCCCTGGTCCTTGACACGTCTGTCAATAGCATCAGACTCTGCCGATCTACCCTGTGCGTGTACTTTCCAACACTATCAAATTTCTCCATAACACTCTCTATTCATAGAACATAGAGCATTTAATTGTTCTATCTAGGACGTATGGCGATTAAAAACACTGGTGACTCTTGAGAAGGCACAACAGTGCAGCAAAGGAACGAGCCCTTGGGCTCACGATGTCCATGCCAACCGCAATGCCAATCTCCAATGAGCTAATATGGATCGTGGGTAGGCAGAGGAACTTAGTTTTTCTTGGTAGGATGTGATCCATATCTTCCCATTCCCCGCATATACATGTGCCTACCTAAAGGGCCTCTAATGTGGATCATGGACATGGACTATCTTGGAGGGATATGATCCACATCCCTCCATTCTGTGCATATACATGTGCCTACCTCAGGCCCTCAGAGCGTCACTCCATTGCCATTGTTGTATTGTTAAATGCCACTGTCATATCTGCCTTCAACACCACCTCTGGCAACACATTCCAGGCACTCACCTCACTGTGCAATAAAAGACAGCTTGCCCCTCACATCTCCTTTAAACGTTGACCCTCTCACCTCAAAGCCGCCCCCTCTAGTCTTTGACACTTGCACCCTGGGTGGAAACCGTTTAGACTGTCGACCCTATCTACGCCGCTCATAATGTTTTGTGGATCTGGATAGACTGGAGAGGTTGAAACTGTTCTGTCAGGTCTCCCCTCAACCTCTTGATTTCCTGAGAAAACAATCAAAGTTTGTCCAACCTCACCTTTATAGGTAACAGTCTCAGCCTCTCCAGTCTATATCTCATTTCTGGAACTATTTGGAACACAATACTCCACACCTGGAGTATTGTGTGCAGTTTTGGTCCCCTAATTTGAGGAAGGACATTCTTGCTATTGAGGGAGTGCAGCATAGGTTTACAAGGTTAATTCCTGGGATGACGGGACTGTCATATGCTGAGAGAATGGAGCGGCTGGGCTTGTATACTCTGGAGTTTAGAAGGATGAGAGGGGATCTTATTGAAACGTATAAGATTATTAAAGGTTTGGACATGCCAGAGGCAGGAAACATGTTCCTGATGTTGGGGGAGTCCAGAACCAGGGGCCACAGTTTAAGAATAAGGGGTAAGCCATTTAGAACGGAGATGAGGAAACACTTTTTCACACAGAGTTATGAGTCTGTGGAATTCTCTGCCTCAGAGGGCAGTGGAGGCCGGTTCTCTGGATCCTTTCAAGAGAGAGCTGGATAGGGCTCTTAAAAATAGCGGAGTCAGGGGATATGGAGTGAAGGCAGGAACAGGGTACTGATTGGGGATGATCAGCCATGATCACATTGAATGGCGGTGCTGGCTCGAAGGGCTGAATGGCCTACTCCTGCACCTATTGTCTATTTCAGTCTTTTTTCTGCACCCTCTTGGAAGTCTTCACATGTTTCCAAAAATGTGGCGCCAGGAGAAATGGTTAATGGCTTTGTGAAGGTTCTTACGATTTCCTTAATCTTGCATGCTATTCCTCTGCTGATAGTGGCCCGGACCCTATATAGTTTTGTTTAGAGATGCAGAACAGAAAGAGACCCTTCGGCCCGTCGAGTCCGCACCAACCAGCGATCAGCCCGTACACCAACACTATCCTACGCACTAGGAACAATTTACAATCTTTACCGAGGTCAATTAATAACCTACAAATCTGTACGTCTCTGGAGTGTGGGAGGAAACCGGTGCACCCAGATAAAAGCCACGGGGAGAATGTACAAACTGCGTTCAGATTGCACCTGTGGTCAAGATCGAACCCGGGTCTCTAGAGCTGTAAAGGGCCTGTCCCACCTACGTGTCCTTCGCACCCGACCTTCGCAGGACCATCGCGGCTCAACGCGACCACGGGGTCGCGTAATTTCCTTCCCAAGGACACGCAAGTGGGACAGGCCCTTAAGGCAGTAACAGTACCGCTGCGCCTGTGTTGACATATGTCTTTGATCATTTTCTAAAATCTGCCCGGTCACCTTTCAACAAACAATGCCCAAATTCCACTAATCCCTCCGTTTTCAAACCCGTTTTAGGAATTGCCATTCTAGTTTATATTGCCTTTTCTCGTTCTTCCTACCCCAAATGTAACAGCTTGCACTTCTCGGCACTAAATGTATCTTCCTTCCCGTCTGCCCTTTCTCGATTTCCTTAGAGTCTGTTTGCTATCCTTGGATGCAACCAGTCGATGCAACAATCTCTTGATGAGTAAACCCTTGCACAGTTGCCAATTCATTCAAGTTAGTAGATTTATTAAACGTCATTTTACAATTCTTGGCGTTAGTCTTTTAGACAAGTAGAGATGGAAATCTTGAAAAGATAAACTAGTTCCCTTCTCGGGGCCCAGAGGTCAGCAGCCAACCCTGTGAGTCTGTTCTGTCATTAAATGACATTGCCACTGATATTTTTAAGAAAAAACTGCAGATGCTGGAAAAATCGAAGGTAGATAAAAATGCTGGAGAAACTCAGCGGCTGAGGCAGCATCAATGGAGCGAAGGAATAGGTGACGTTTCGGGTCGAGACCCTTCTTCAGACTGTTTTTTAAAGTGGGTAGATGGCCATGAGGGGGGGTCCAAGAGGAGGGGGGTCCTCGTTGGAGACGGGAGAAGGGGTCATCACTAGGGAGTGAGGACTCCTTCCCATGGAAAAACGCTTGGATGCGGAGGCGACGGAAGAAGAGCTCCACTGATATGTACCTTCCTCTAACACAAGAGCATAAATGCTGGAAGATCTCAGCCTTGTGAGCAGCATCTGCGGAAAGATGAAACCAGCCGGGTCAGCAATTCTACCTCAAAAATGGGGAAAGAGTGGAGTGTCTGATATCTTCACGGATCAATTGCGGGGGAGAAGGGAGATGCTAAATGGATTGTGTGGTGAGGTGCATGAGCATTGGCCATTAGCTGTACATTGGATGAGAAAAGAACAGACGCTTGATAATGGGAAATGGTGCGAGAGCAGTTCGCTTTAGTTAAGAGATACAGGGCAGAAACAGGCCCTTTGTCCCACCGAGTCCGCACCGACCAGCGATCCCCACGCATCATCCTACACACCACTAGGGACAATTTACATTTAAAGCAAGCCAATTAACCTGCAAACCTGTAAATCTTTGGAGTGTAGGAGGTCTCAGAAAATTCCCACTCGGTCATGGGGAGAACGTACAAACTCAAAGCTGTAGTTGGAAAACGCGGTTGTTCATTCCAGAAGGCTGCAGAGTCCCCAGACACAAGATGTGTTATGCAGCACGGTGGCGCAGTGGGAGAGTTGCTGCCTTACAGCGCCAGACACCCAGGTTGCCAGTGGCCTGCGTGGGTTTTCTCCGGGCAGCTCCGGTTTCCTCTCGTGCTCCAAAGATGTGCAGGTTTGCAGGCTAATTGGCTTGGTTTATACGTAAATTGTCCCGAGTGTGTTTAGGATAGCGTTAATTTGTGGGGATCGCTGACCGGCACGGGGCGAAAGGGCCTGTTTCCGCGCTGTATTTCCAAACTAAACTAAAACTAAACTTTTAAAAAAATGTCTTGGAAGGTTGGGCAGCATAGATGGAAGGAATGGGTAGGTGACATTTCATGTCGTGACTTCAGGCTGACAATGGCAAGGGCCCAGACCCAAAATATTATCCGTTTAATCCCTCCACAGATTCTACCTGACCCACTGAATTCCTCCAGCAGTTTGAGTTTTGCTCAAGGTTCCAGCATCTCCAGATCTTTGTGTTTCCCTGCGATGAATCTTCCTCTATCCTCGGTTCCATAACCTTTTAATACCCCTGCTTAATGATCTTAGTTTTAAAGTTCTTAATTATCACAAGCACACAGCCTTTGCAAAGGGAGAGTTCCATCTTTTTGCTAAATCCAAAAGAAATCTTGCAGGTAGTAGGGTAGAAACATAGAAAATATGTGCAGGAGTAGGCCATTCGGCCCCTTGAGCTAGCACTGCCATTCAATAGACAATATGTGCTGGAGTAGGCCATTCGGCCCTTCGAGCCAGCACTGCCATTCAATGTGATCATAGTTGATCATCCCCAATCAGTACCCCGTTCCTGCCTTCTCCCCATACCCCCTGATTTTTAAGAGCCCTATCTAGCTCTCTCTTAAAAGCATCCAGAGAACCTGCCTCCGCCGCCCTCTGAGGCAGAGAATTCCACAGACACATTCCACATTCAATATGATCATGGCTGATCATCCAAAATCAGTACCCCATTCCTGATTTCTCCCCTTATCCATTGATTCCGTTAGCCCTAAGAGCTATATCTAACTCTCTCTTGAAAACATCCGGTGAATTGGCCTCTACTGCCTTCTGCGGCAGAGAATTCCACAGATGCACAACTCTCTGGGTGAAAAATATGGAAACGTGGAGTACTTTGGAAGCGTGGGATGGCGCAACGGTAGAGTTGCTGCCTTCAGCACCAGATGGTTGAGGGTCTTAAAGGAAGCTTTTTTTTAAAACCTAAATCTTAGCGAGACCGGAATTGGATTCCATGGTCTGGATGTTAATTCGATAATGTGACGACTGGGCTAATGTCTGAGGGTGAAGAAGTTTAAATGGAGGGTGACCCACCAAGAAAGACCAAGAATAGAGTATGAATTTGAGTATAGGAGCAGGGAGGTTCTACTGCAGTTGTACAGGGTCTTGGTGAGACCACACCTGGAGTATTGCGTACAGTTTTGGTCTCCTAATTTGAGGAAATACATTCTTGCCATAGAGGGAGTACAGAGAAGGTTCACCAGACTGATTTCTGGGATGTCAGGACTTCCATATGAAGAAAGACTGGATAGACTCGGCTTGTACTCGCTAGAATTTAGAAGATTGAGGGGGGATCTTATAGAAACTTACAAACTTCTTAAGGGGTTGGACAGGCTAGATGCAGGAAGATTGTTCCCGATGTTGGGGAAGTCCAGAACAAGGGGTCACAGTTTAAGGATAAGGGGGAAATCTTTTAGGACCGAGATGAGAAAAACATTTTTCACACAGAGAGTGGTGAGTCTGTGGAATTCTCTGCCACAGAAGGTAGTTGAGGCCAGTTCATTGGCTATATTTAAGAGGGAGTTAGATGTGGCCCTTGTGACTAAAGGGATCAGGGGGTATGGAGAGAAGGCAGGTACAGGATACTGAGTTGGATGATCAGCCATGATAATTTTGAATGGCGGTGCAGGCTCGAAGGGCCGAATGGCCTACTCCTGCACCTATTTTCTATGTTTCTATGTTTCTAAGAAGAGTCTCGACCCAATTCGTCGCCTATTCCTTCGCTCCATAGATGCTGCCTCACCCGCTGAGTTTCTCCAGCATTGTTGTCTACCACCAAGAATGACTGATCTTTGCAGTAGACCAGTGAACAATAAAATCACGACCAACCTTGTACATTCCTCGCCCACCTCCTACCGCAGAAAGTTGTTCATTCATTCAAATATCCACACAGAGACCACCTCCAATGTCTTTATGTTGTTCCTGCTGCATCTTTACCTGGGGTGGCTGAGCACACCACAGATACTGACCTCGAGCGTGGGTACAGATTTAGACTTCAGCCTATAGACTTTAGAGATACAGCAGGAAAACAGGCCCTTCGCTCCGCACTATCCTACACTCGCACTATCCCACACACGAGATAATTTACAATTTGCAGAAGCCCAATGAACCAACAAACCTGTGCGCCTTTGGAGTGTGGGAGGAAACTGGAGCACGCTGACAACACCCACGTGCTCACAGGGAGAATGCGCTAACTCCATACAGACAGCACCTGTAGTCGGGATCGAACCCGGGCAACAACTCTCCCGCGACTCCACTGTGTTCCCCAAAATGTTTCTAAAATTATAAATGATAATCCTATTGTGTAGGATAGTGTTAGTGTCCGGGGTGATCGCTGGTTGGCGCGGACTGGCACGGAAGGGCCCGTTTCTGCGCTGTCTCCCTAAGGTTTAAAGACGTGGAGGAAGCTCTTGCGTGTGGGGAGTGGAATTAAAATAATAGTGTTTACCAGCTGCTATTATTAATACGCCATTGATTATTTTTAATGTTTGTTTCTCAGTACTATGCCTTGCAAATACTGGAAAATGTGATTAAAACACGTTGGAAAATACTCCCCAGGAATCAGTGTGAAGGTAAGTCGAGCAGTTCTCTTCCACTCCTCTGTTTTGGAAAAAAGAATCTTAATTAAATATTACTGTTTTTTTTTTTTTCTCTTTCTTTGCAGGAATAAAAAAGTACGTCGTGGGTTTAATAATTAAAACGTCTTCAGAGACCTTGGAGGTAAATTAAAAAAAAACCTATGCACTTCATATATTTCAGTTTTACGTTTGTTTTCCTGAATCTTCACTTTAGCTCTTAAGGGCCTGTCCCACTTAGGTGATTTTGTTAGGCGACTGCCTTGACTGTCATGGTCATTGCAGGTCGCCGAAAAAAACGGCGAACCTACGCCCGTACGACATACAACAGTGCATACAAAATATTATAATAACATTAAAATTTAAATAATCTATAACATAACTTTAACATACAACTGTGCATACAAAAGTATTATAGTAACATTACAATTTAAATTATCTAGAATATAACTTTAACGGAGTTCACAGATGTCATCACCGGCAGCTACATCAGGCTACCCCCATTGGGGTCAAGACAACGGTCGCCAAAAAGTTTTGAACATTTCAAAATTCTGCGGCGACCAGAAAGACTCTACGACTCTTTAGGGCGACTGAGGAGATGACACAGGCGACCGTGTGGCGACAGCCTAGTCGCCTGTAGTCTCCTTAAAAAATCGCCTAAGTGGGACAGGCTCTTTAGAAATCTCCCTTTCTATTTCTCTCTGGGCTACGCTCCCCGTTTAGATTTAGCCCTATGCATCCTTCATTTAATTTGATTTGTAGGGTGTGGGTTTGGCATGTCCTGTCCCTAAATCTCCTTCGATGGAGTACTTTCCAGGGCGGTTCTTTTCAGACGGAGGATGACATTTGACTATGTTGAGTTTCAGTTCAGTTTATTGTCACGTGTACCGAGGTACGGTGAAAAGCTTTTGTTGCGTGCTAACCAGTCAGTGCAAACACAATACATGGTTACAATCGAGCCGTCCGCAGGGTATAGATGCACGATAAAGGGAATAACATGAATAACGTATAGGGCAAGCTAAAGTCCAATCAAAGAAAGCCTGAGGGTCACCAAAGAGGGAGATAGTAGCTCAGGACTGCCCTCTAGTTGTTGTTTGGATGGTTCAGTTGCCTGACAACAGCTGGGAAGAAACTGTTCCAGTATGTCCGGAATTAAACAAATGTTGGCTTCACAGAGAGAACATACAAACTTGGTATAGACAGCACCGGTAGTCAGGATTGAACTCGGATCTCTGTCGCTGTAAGGCAGCAACTCTGCCTCTGCACCACTGTGCAGTAGACCTGTACATCCACCTCCGTCATTCTCTTTTCCTGGACGGCTGTTCAGGACAAGTTTCCTTGCTACTTCTAAACAGTCCTGTAGTTGGCGTGCCCATTTTAATTTGGACAAGAGCCGCAAAAACAATTGTCGTCATTTTCTAATGTACATGCTTTTCTCATCTCTTTCCAGAAAGATAAAGTTTACCTTGGAAAACTGAATATGATTCTTGTACAGGTTAGTAAAGGTTTGGTGTGAACTAAATGGTGTGCGAGTTTGACAAGCATTCTGAAATGGAGATTGAATTGATTCTTAGCCTGGGGAATGGTTTGAGAAATTGCATTGGTTGGCATTACCCGCTGATCAGGACTGACTTGTCTCCAATTAACCCACCGGAGTGATGTTACTGGGAAATGAGTATTGAGGAGGGGACGATGGTGGCATCTCGACAGAAACATAAAGTGTATCGTCTTTATTTTATCTCTAGTCTGAGGGTGGCGAATCTGTGGAATTCTTTGCCACAGGCGGCTGTGGAGGCCAAGTCAGTGGAAATATTTAAGGCAGAGATAGCTAGATTCTTGATTAGTAAGGGTGTCAGAGGTTATGGGGAGAAGGCAGGAGAATGGGGTTAGGAGGCAGAGATAGATCAGCCATGGTTGAATGGCAGAGTAAGACGTGATGGGCCGAGTGGCCTAATTCTGCTCCTACCTTATGAGTACTATATCGATTTTATGACCTTAAGATCTTTACCAAAGTACACTACTCATACTCACACGTGTTCATGAGGCTGATAAGATATGAATACATCACATGAGTCTGGGGGCGAGCTGCCAGAGGAGGTAGTTAATGCAGGGACCATGGCAACGCTTAAGAAACAATTAGACAGGTACATGGATGGGACAGGCTTAGGGGGGACAAAGGCCAAACGTAGGCAGGTGGGACTGGTGTAGATGGGGCGTGTTAGTCGGTGTGGGTAAAGATGGGCTGAAGGGCCTGTTTCCACGCTGTATGACTCTATGACTGTATGTGTAGTTAAAACATTGATGAGACTTCGACACATTACCTGATTTGCTGAATGAGGAACACTCAGAAAAATGACCCCTCCAATAGAAACATAGAACATAGAAAAATAGGTGCAGGTGGAGGCCATTCAGCCCCACAAGCCATCACCACCATTCAATATGATCATGGCTGATCATCCAAAAACCAGTACCCCGTTCCTGCTTTTTTTCCCCCATATCCCTTGAGTGTGTATTGCGCCACTTGGTGGAACTACATGGAATTTTATAAACCTAGGGAACAACGTGGGAGTTGTGTATCTTAGAAATATCCTTTCAGATCAGGAATGAAGAATTTTCTTTTTATGTTTCGACCCCTTTAGAAACTGTTGAAAGCCTTGCAGTTGCTATTGGCAACAACATTTGTGGTTAACTTTATTAATAAAAGAAAGTAAAAAAAAATAATTAAAATTATTTCCATGGTCTTGTATCCATCCTTCAATAACTGCAGACCTTGCTGTCCCCAAAATGAAATTCTTCCAAATGATTTTGCTAAAGATTTTGTATTTGCTTCCCAGGGGGCAATCAAAATATTAGTCCATAATCAGCCTCTCTAACCCCTTCTCCAGTAACAGGTTCCTGGCGTGCTGTAATCTGCTAACCATTTTTGTGGCCCATGGCTTTTTCTAAAGCTGACACTTATTTTCCAAGTCACTGCATCAAGGGCAGTGGTTTTTCATTGCTTGAACGTTTGATATGCGTTATTATTTTAGTGTGGTCCCGGCATACAGCGCAGAAACAGGCTTACAGGAGTAGGCCCTCGAGCCTGCACCGCCATTCAATATGATCCCACCGGGTCCGCACCGACCAGCGATCGTCCCGTACTAAGCTAGCACTATCCTACACGCTGGGGACAATTTGCTATTTTTACCAAAGCCAATTAACCTCCAAACCTGTACCTCTTTGTAATGTGGGAGGAAACCGCAGGTCCCGGAGAAAACGCACGCAGGTTCATGGGGAGAACGTACAAACAACACCGGTAGTCAAGATCAAGCCTAGGTCTTGTCTTCATCCCTGTAAGGCAGCAACTCTGCTGCTGCGCCACCGTGCCACCCTCTGGAGTGGCTCGGAAGACACTGATGATTAGTGGAAGTGTGGCATCTATTTCTGAAGGTTCCCGACCCGAAACGTCGCCCATTCCTTCTCCGGAGAGGCCGCCTGTCCCGCTGAGTTACTCCAGCATTTTGTGTCTATATCTATAGTTGGGGCTGCACAGCTTGAATGACCCCTAGTGTGTAGAGAGTAGATACGAGAGAGTGGGGAACTGCATAGAACCAGTGTGAATGGGTGATCGATGGTCAGCGTGGATCTCGAGAAACCTCACGCGATCACAGGGAGAACATACAGCTCCCGTGGTCAGGATCGAACCCGGGTCCCTGGCGCTGTAAGGCAACAGCTCACTGTGTTTCCCGTGAATGCAGAAGGCAGTTGCACAATCGCAGAGAGAATGTGCAAACACTGCATGGACAGTCTGGGCACATACCTGTGGGTGAGGCAGGAACCATAGTTTCTTGTCTATTTTTTTTAGTGTGTGTTAAAGGTTTGTGTAAATGTTCTCTGGTTTGTTTTATGTGGGGGGAGGGGGAAATTTTTTTCAGTTTCTTTCCTTGCCGGAGATGCGATTAATTTTCGGATCGCATTCTCCGGTCGCTCTGCGGCCGACCATCGCTGGAGCTGGAGGCCTCCACGGACTGACCTTGGGCCCCACCCGGGGGGGGGGGGGGGGGCGCGGCCTTACATCGGAGTCGATCCCTTGCCTGGGATCGCTCCAACCGCGTCCTGCGGTCTTTACATCGGGAGCTCGCAGTCTCGGGAGAGGCCGTGGATGTCGGGAGCTCCAACGTCGTGGAAGGTTCGACCAGTCCCGACGCGGGGTTCGATCGTCCAGCGCGGGGGAGCTGACATCCCCTCGATGCAGGAGCTGGCCGCCACGATGCAGAATGCCCTAAACGCGCTGGAGTCAAGATCATCCCGTCAACGGAGGGCTCGAGGGCCCTGACCTTGAAGAGATTAGACTTTTTTTCGCCTTCCATCATAGAGAGGAATGTGGAGGAGTCACTGTGGTGGATGTTTATGTTAAAATGTGTTTTGTGTGTTCCGTTGCTTTTTATTTGTATGACTGACTTGGCAAATGAAATTCCTCGTATATGTTGCAAAACATACTTGGCTGATGAAGTATTAATGTGATTGTGAGGTGGCGGCTCGACCAGCTGTGCCACGGTGTACTGTCTGTGTAATGCGTCACGCGGTGGAACTGACGTATGACTGCACGGAATTTGATTCCTCCCGGGGAACTACTGCGGAGTTGTGTATAT
Organism: Okamejei kenojei; assembly: GCA_035221665.1. Lineage (NCBI taxonomy): Eukaryota > Metazoa > Chordata > Chondrichthyes > Rajiformes > Rajidae > Okamejei > Okamejei kenojei. The sequence goes on along the minus strand of CM069139.1, from coordinate 12,374,280 downwards.
TAGAAATATCCTTTCAAATCAGGAATGAAGAATTCTCTTTTTCTGTTTTGACCCCTTTCCCCTTTAAAACCGCAGATCCTCAAGCATGAATGGCCCAAAAATTGGCCCACCTTCATAAGCGACATAGTGGGTGCCAGCAGAACCAGCGAGTCTCTGTGTCAGAATAACATGGTTATTCTGAAGCTGCTCAGTGAAGAGGTGTTTGATTTCTCCAGCGGGCAGATGACGCAGGTGAAAGCCAAGCATTTAAAGGACAGGTGGGTGCACTGACCTCCCCCCCCCCCCAAACACGTATCCTCTCCTGATACGAGAAATGGCTCCAACTGCTGGGCGGTAGGAGGTTTGTAGGAGTGGGCATTGTGCTTCTTGGCTGAATTTAGTTTAGTTTAGTGTAGTTTGGAGATATAGGTAACAGGTCCTCCGGCCCGCTGAGTCCGTACCGACCAGCGATCCCTGCACACTAACACTACCCTAAACGCACCAGGGACAATTTTTTTAACATTTATAACCAAGCCAATTAACCAACAAACCTTATCTCTGGAGTGTGGGAAGAAACCAAAGGTCACGGAGAAAACCCATGCAGGTCACGGGGAAAACGTACAAACTCCGTACAGACAAGCAGCTGTGGTCAGGATCAAATCCGGCCCTCTGGCGCTGTAAGGCAGTAGCTCTACCACTGTACCACCCGAAGGGTTCCCTCAGCATTTCTCTCAAGCAGCTGGCTGTCAACCTTGCAAGGCCTTGAGCTGTCAATGTTGGTAGAATAAGTGCGTAGGAAGGAACTACAGATGGTGGGTTAACTTTCTGGATTGTCCGTTTTGCTGGACCAACAGAGGCCTTGGGGAGGGGGGACGGAGGGGGGCTGAGATACCAACCCGCAAAGTCAGCTGTTGACGATCCGGAGCTCAAGAGCCGTGGCTGCAGGCGGCAAATTCGACCGCCGATCGGCCACGGAAGTCCCGATGAGGTCGAGAACGGCCACCATACCCAGCCAAGGTGCCGCATTTTCTGGGTGGGGGTTGCTATATAATTAAGTTTAGCAGCAGGAATTAGTAGATGAAAATGGACAACTTTTAGACAAAAACTCCATCTTTTAATGGATATTTTTAAGGAAGAGATAGATGGATAGATTATTTATTAGTCCAGGTGTCAGGGATTATGAGGAGAAAGCTGGAGAAAGGGGTTGGGGGGGGGGGAGATAGATCAGCCTTGAATGAATGGCAGAGTAGACCTGATGGGTCGAATGGCCTACTTCTGCTCCTATCCGTTAATTACCGTATAAACCTTTTCCGCTCCTAATAGCTGTCCTCAGATAAAATTGCGTCTGATTTTCTCATCCTTGTTTTTCTTTCTCCCCCACAGTATGTGCAATGAATTCTCACAGATATTTCAGCTCTGTCAGTTTGTGATGGTAAGTAAATATTCCCAAAATGGATAGAAGTGAAAACTAGTCTATTATCTGAAAGAGACCTTTTTACAAAAAAAAACCCCCATCAAAATCTTATAGAAATGTATAAAATTATTTAGGGATTGGACAGGCTAGATGCAGGAAAAATGTTCACCATGTTGAGGGGTCACGGTTTAAGAATAAGGGGTCGGCCATTTAGGACTGAGATGAGAAAAAAACATTTTCAGCCATAGAGTTGTGAATCTGTGGAATTCTCTGCTACAGAAGGCAGTGGAGGCCAATTCACTGGGTGTTTTCAAGAGAGAGTGAGATTTAGCTCTTAGGGCTAATGGAATCAAGGGATATGGGGTGGGGGGGGGGGGGGGGGGGGGAAAACAGGAAAGGGTTATTGATTTTAGTTGATCAGCCTTGATCATATTGAATGGCGGTGCTGGCTTGAATGGCCTTCTCCTGCACCTATGTTTCTAAAGTCAGCATTTATTATTGATTTATATTTTGTTAGATAATACTTTGGCTTTTGGCTTGGTTTTCTTAGTTGAGTGCATATCATGGAGTTATAGCATGTACGTTGTGTTTTAATTGTAATTTACTGGGAAGGCTGTCTATTTTTTGCTTGCTCTGGATTGGGAATATTATTGTATTTACTTGCTTGAGTTTTTGCACTTCCTGGTGTGTGCTCCAGTAATATTATTTAACAAATGTTTGCAGGAGAACTCTCAGAATGCCCCTTTAGTCCACGCGACACTGGAGACTTTGTTACGGTTTCTGAACTGGATCCCTTTAGGTTATATCTTCGAAACCAAACTCATCACCAGCTTGGTGTACAAGGTGAGTTTGCTTTAGTCATTTGTCCCGTAGCATTAAATGATCACCAGCCTAGCGTACAAGGTGAGATTCCTTTAGTCATTTGTCCCGTAGCATTAAATGTTCATGTTTGGTATTGATTTGTCATTGTCACGTGTGCCAAGGTACAACGGAAAAACATTGTTTTGAATGCTATTCAAGTAAAACGTCCGCATACGAATACAGTCAAACCATGCAGAATACAGCTAATACACAGCTTTAGAGGTGGCACAGTGGCGCAGCGGTAGAGTTGCTGCCTTGCAGCGCCAGACACCTGGGTTGAATCCAGACTGTGGGTGCTTGTGTGAACAGATGTTGTACGTTCTCCCCATAACCTCATCCAGGTGTTCCGATTTCCTCCCACACTCCAAAGACGTGCAGGTTTCTAAGCTAATTGGCTTGGTAAAATTGTAAATTGTCCCTTGCGTGCTTAGTATAATACTAGAGTACAGGGATCGCTGGTCGGCTGGGATCGTGCTGAAGGGCCTGTTTCTGGGGGATCTTATAGAAACTTACAAAATTCTTAAAGGGGTTGGACAGGCTAGGTGCAGGAAGGATTGTTCCCGATGTTGGGGAAGTCCAGAACAAGGGGTCACAGTTTAAAGATAAGGGGGAAGTCTTTTGCGACTGAGATGAGTAAAACATTTTTCACACGGAGAGTGGTGAATCTCTGGAATTCCCTGCCACAGAAGGTAGTTGAGGCCAGTTCATTGGCTATATTTAATAGGGAGTTAGATGTGGCCCTTGTGGCTAAAGGGATCAGGGGGTATGGAGAGAAGGCAGGTACAGGATACTGAGTTGGATGATCAGCCATGATCATATTGAATGGCGGTGCAGGCTCGAAGGGCCGAATGGCCTACTCCTGCACCTATTTTCTATGTTTCTATGCACTGAATCTTGAAACTAAACTAAGTTACAGAGAAAGTGTGGATTAAAGGAAAAGTGCAAGGGCTCCAATGAGGCGTAATTGGATGAATGGGAATACCAAATCACAAGTGTTTTGTTTAAGCTGGTCTGTTTCCAGCTGTTCTGTTTTGATGTCCTGTGAAGCTCTTTAATAAGGGAATGATTACTTCATGGTTGCTGTTAGTTTTTTCGTCTTGGAAACTTCCCCGCCTGTTTTCATACTCTTCCTCTCACCTTCCCTCGGTGACCAGCTACAATGCGATCCCCACCATCAACTCGCATATCCCCTCCACCCACCGCCCCTCCCGCTCTCCACAAGCACCGCACTCTCCTTGCTTTGAACGTCCACCCGCCCCCTTCCCCAGGCACTGTCCCCCTTGCAACCACAGAAGGAGCAACAGCTGTCCCCGCACCACCCCCCTCACCTCCATCCAGGGATCTAAACAGCCCTTCCAGGTGGGTCGGGGATTCACCTGCACCTCCTCCAACCTGGTCTATTGCATGATCAAGGACGAGTCGCACCCTGGCCACCCCGTCGGGCAAAAGGTATAGAAGTGTGAAAACACGCACCTCCAGATTCGGGGACAGTTTCTTCCCAGCTGTCATAAGACAACTGAACCATCCTACCACAACCAGAGAGCGGCCCTGAACTACTATCTGCCTCATTGGAGACCCTCAGACTATCTGTGATTGGACTTTGCTGGCTTTATCTTCCACTAAACATTATTCCCTTCTCATGTACCCGCACGCTTTAAGTGGCTCGATTGTAACCATGTATTGTCTTTCTGCTGACTGGTTAGCACGCAACAAAAGCTTTTCACTGTACCTCGGTACACGTGACAATAAACTAAACTGAACGGCATTGTGCATTTGGTGCACCCGGGTGTGGCGTCCTCTACACCAGTGAAACCAAACTCAGGCAGCTCCTTTGCCGACCTCCTCCGTTCCTGGGTCTCCCGGTTGTCACTCCTTCCCATTCCCAATCCGACCCTGCACACTGCTCACCCATTAGCATAAATGTAACAATCTCGTTTACTTTGGGCTGTAGAGACACAGCGCAGAAACAGGCCCTTCGGCCTACCGAATCCGTGCCAAACACTTATTCATTCATTAGCACCATCCTACACACTCGGGATAATATGCTATTTTTAACAAAGCCAATAACCTACAAATATGTTCGTCTTTGGAGTGTGAGAGGAAACCGGGAGCACCCGGGAAAAATCCACACGGTCACTGGAAGAACATACAAACTACGCACGGACAGCATCCGTAGTCAGGATCGAACCAGCGTCTCTGGTACTGTAAGGCAGTAACTCTACCGCTGCGCACAGTGCTACCCCACCTTCCCATTTCCTTCACCCCCCCCCCCCCTTCCATTTTCCACAAGTGCCACTCTCTCCATAACTCATCCCCCTCCCTTCCCAGGCACTTTATCCTGCAACTGTAGAAGGGGCAACACCTATGCTTACACCTCCTCCCTCGCCTCCATCTAAGGGCATCTAACGTCGTCCCCTGGCAGTTGTACTTCATTCCACATGGTTAATTATGTTTGAATGCACCGAGTGTAATGTAGGTAAATATTTTGCCTGATCTTTCCCTCTGTTGGAGAAAGGTGAACGGGATGTGGCTCAGGCAGAATGGGGTTCGACACAAAATGCTGGAGTGTCCCAGTGGGACAGGCAGCATCTCTGGATAGAAAGATTGGATGAAGTTTCGGGTCTGAAGAAGGGTCTCGATCCGAAACGTCACCCATTCCACCTATCCAGAGATGCTGCCTGTCCCGCTGAGTTACTCCATTTTGTGCCCGCCTTTTGAGTAAATAAAACATATACGCAACTATATTGTCAGCAGTAAAATTTCAGCCCGTTATTCCAAAAATTCCAGCATGCAAATCAAGATTCGGTATTAAAGGAACACGCTCACTATTTCGACTGAACATAAATCAAACACTGGTAAAACGCAAGATGACTGTAAATTAGAATGGGCTTCAAATTGCATTTGGGCAAAAATGTTAACTTCTGAGTTTGTATTTTAACGTTCCCATTGTTTCCCTCTCTGCCCAGTTTCTGAATGTGCCCATGTTTCGGAATGTGACGTTGAAGTGTTTGACTGAGATTGCTGGCGTCAATGTCAGTCAGTACGATGAACAGTTCGTCTCGTTGTTTACATTAACGCTCATCCAACTGAAACAGGTACATTGGGGCCTCGTGCAAAATGTGTACAGGGGCACCTCCCGGGCGATGTTCAATAAGGAAAATTATTAGACAATAAACAATAGGTGCAGGACGAGGCCATTCGGCCCCTCAAGCCAGCACCGACATTCACTGTGATCATCCCCAATCAGTACCCCGTTCCTGCCTTCTCCCCATATCCCCTGACTCCGCTATCTTTAAGAGTTCTATCTAACTCTCTCTTGAAAGCATCTGGAGAACCAGCCTCCACCGCCCTCTGAGGCAGAGACTTCCACAGATTCACAACCCTCTGGGTGAACATGTTTTTCCTCATCGCTGTTCTAAATACCTACCCCTTATTCTTAAACTGTGGCCCCTGGTTCTGGACCGGGAACATGTTTCCTGCCTCTAGCGTGTCCAAGCCCTGAATAATCTTATATGTTTCAATAAGATAACCTCTCATCCTTCTAAATTCCCGAGTGTACAAGCCCAGCCGCTCCATTCTCTCAGCATATGACAGTCCCGCCATCCCGGGAATTAATCTTGTAATTCTCGGGATGGCAGGACTGTCATATGCTGAGAGTCGGGCATAGTCAGGCTTGTACGGGTGTCCAGGGTTATGGGGAGAAGGCAGGTGAATGGGGTTTAGAGCAAAAGATAGATCAACTATGATGGATGGCAGAATAGTCTTGATGGGCCAAACGGCCTAATTCTGCTCCTAGAACTTTTGAACTTATGGTGCATCCGGCTTAGGATATCTTCAGCAGAGATTGTCCTTGATTTTTAATAAGTAAACAAAGCGATGACAACACTCAGCAACGCCAGGCAGAACTCGATCGCAATCTCACAGATTGTGATAGACTGAGTTTTTCCGACAGTTCTCTGTTTATTTTGGATCTCCAGCATAGCATTTTAGATTTTATTGTTCTTTCTTTAGACTCTGGTTCCTTCCATCTCGTATAGGAGTCAAGTTTGAGACCAGGCTAGATTTTTTTTTGGTCTGAGTTGTTACCTAGCGGTGTATACCTCTAATATCAAGGCCTGTTTCCTTTCAGATGCTACCTGCCAATACAAACATCCGGCTGGCTTATGCGAACGGAAAGGACGATGAGCAGAATTTCATCCAGAACTTGAGTCTCTTCTTGTGCACTTTCTTGAAGGAACACGGCACCTTGATAGAAAGGACAATGGAGCTCAGAGAGGGACTCTTAGATGTAAGTACCCTGGAGAGATGGTTCATGCGGTAACTTTCCTTCCTCCATTCCTCTCCCAGCTGGTTTGTCCGTCCCTTTGAGAACTGTCTTGGACTGCAACAGTACCATTCGCCCTCGCCCTTAGATAGCATATGGAGCAGCTGGGCTTGTAGACTCTGGAGTTTAGAAGGATGAGAGGGGATCCCGACGTCGGGGGAGTCCAGAACCAGGGACCACAGTTTAAGAATAAGCAGTAAGCCATTTATAACGGAGATGAGGAAATATCTTTTCTCACAGAGAGTGGTGAGTCAGAGGGTGGTGGAGGCAGGTTCTCTGGATGCTTTCAAGAGAGAGCTAGATAGAGCTCTTCAAAATAGCAGAGTCATGGGATATGGGGAGAAGGCAGGAACGGGGTGCTGATTGGGATTGATCAGCCATGATCACATTGAATGGCGGTGCTGGCTCGAAGGGCCGAATGGCCTACTCCTGCACCTATTGTCTATTATCTATTATCTCTGGAGAACGTGGACAGGTGACTGTATCTCTAAAGTAAACTAAAAAATAATGATATTCCATTGTCAGCAGGATTTCTTCATTCCATCTGAGTGATAAAATTCTCCCATGATAAAACTGTACCTGTTATCTGCCATGCAGCTACTTCTAATAGTGTATCAGCATACCTGGGATAGGAGTATACAGGTGCAGAAATAAGCAAATTTCCCCTTTTTAGTTTTTTAAGTGTTAGTGATGCGGAGCAGAAACGGGCCCTTCAGCTCACCTAGTCCGCACCGACCAGCAAACCCCACACAATCCTACACACACTATAGCGACAATTTTACATTTTACACATAGCCAATTAACCTACAAACCTGTGCGTCTGGAGAGTGGGAGGAAATCGGAAATCTCGGAGAAAACTCACGCAGGTCGCGGGGAGAACGTACAAACTCCGTACAGACAGCGCCCGTACTCGGGATGGAACCCGGGTCTCCGGCGCTGCAAGCGCTGTAAGGCAGCAACTCTACCGCTGCGCCACCGTGACCGCCCTGTAATGAAATGTAATTTAATCTTTATCGTGTGTAAGGGATTGAATCTTATTTTCATGGTAGGGTCTACACTACATGATCCTGATCTCGGAAGTGGAAGAGATTGAGATTTTCAAGATTTGTTTGGAGTATTGGAATCACTTGGCGGGAGAGCTTTACCGGGAGAATCCCTTCTCCATCAGCGCCTCTCCAGCACTGGGCAATCCTCACAGTGATGTCCCACCGAGGAGGCAGATCTACCTACCGGTCCTATCAAAGGTGAGCGGAGTTTTTCATCACTGGCCACGGAAGAAAAGTTTTAATAAAATTTGGTCTGGAAGGAACTGCGGATGCTGGTTTACACCGAACACTTTACGCTAAGAGTTACACCTCGACAGGACCAACCAGGCCAGGACTGGCACAGTCAATGGCAGGGCCATGGAGAGTGTTGTAGAACAGAGAAACCTAAGGGCGCAGACCAAATGTGCAGGAAGGAACTGCAGATGCGGGTTTACACCGAGGATGGGCACAAAATGCTGGAGGAACTCTGCGGGATCAGGCAGCATTTCTGGAGAAAAGAAATAGGTGACATTTTAGGTCGAGACCCGTCTTCAGAAATGCGGCCTGACCTGCTGCGTTACTCCAGCACTGTCTTTTTTTGTGAACCGGCATCTGCCAAGTCAAGTCAAGTCAACTTTTATTGTCACAGACACATACAAGATGTACCGTGAAATGAAAGTGGCGATGCATGCGGGATTGTGCAAAACAACAGAACAGAACAGAACCAGTATTTACATTTTTTTTTAAAAAGACACCACAGTAATTACGCCCTGGTGAGATCAGAGTTTCCAGTCCTGACGGCCTGTGGGAAGAAACTCCGTCTGATCCTCTCTGTTTTTGCCCCGTGACAGCGGAGGCGCTTGCCTGACCGTAGCAGCTGGAACCGTCCGTTGCTGGGGTGGTCGGGGTCCTTCATGATGTTGCTGGCTCTGGATCTGCACCTCCTGGTGTATAGGTCCTGCAGGAGGGCGTGTAGTTCCCATGGTGCGTTCGGCTGAACGTACTACTCTCTGCAGAGCCTTCCTGTCCTGGGCTGAGCTGTTGCCAAACCAGATCGAGATGTTGCCGGACAAGATGCTTTCTACAGCCCCAGAGTAGAAGGATTGAAGGATCCTCAGAGAGACTGAATTTCCACAGCTGCCTGAGGTGGTAAAGGCGCTGCCTTGCCTTTCTCACCAGTGCGGCAGTGTGTGTTGTCCATGTCAGATCCTCTGTGATGTGGACTCCCAGGTATTTAAAGCTTCTCACCCTATCCACAGTAATCCCATTTATCTCCAGTGGCGTGTACGTCCTCGGTCGTTGTGCCCTCCTAAAGTCCACAATCAGCTCCTTAGTTTTAGTGACATTCAAGAGGAGGCTGTTGTCCTGACACCAGAGTGCCAGGTCAGCCACCTCCTCCCGGTAGGCCTTCTCATCGTTATCGGAGATCAGGCCCACCACCACAGTGTCATCAGCAAACCTGATGATGGAGTTGGAGCTGAACCTGGCCACACAGTCATGTGTGTACAGGGAGTACAGTAGGGGGCTGAGGACGCAACCCTGGGGGGATCCTGTGTTCAGGGTGAGGGGGTTGGATGTATGTCTCCCCATCTTGACCACCTGGGGCCTGGCGGTGAGAAAGTCCAGGACCCAGGCACACGGGGGAGAGTTCAGCCCCAGTTCCAGCAGCTTCTCAGCAAGTCTGGTGGGGACTATGGTGTTGAAAGCTGAAGTGAAGTCTATGAACAGCATCCTCACACAGCCCCCCTTCTGGCTGTCAAGGTGAGAGAGAGCGGTGTACAAAACCTGGGAGACCGCATTGTCCGTGTATCTGTTTGGACGGTATGCGAACTGCAGCGGGTCCATGATGCGAGGGAGGAAGGCGCAGATGTAGTCCTTGATCAGCCTCTCGAAGTATTTCATGACCACTGAGGTGAGGGCCACCGGTTGGTAGTTATTCAAGCAGGCTGGAGAGGCATTCTTAGGCACTGGTACAATAGTGGGTCACTTGAAGCAGGCAGGATGCCGTTCGTGTTTCTACATTATTCTCCTAACCTTCCTTAAGTTAGAATGAGAGGTGTTGTGGTTGGGACAGTGGTGATGAAGTGTCCCTTGCTGTTTTGGGTTGAACTTTTGCCCCGTTTCTGCCTCTGACCTCCGGGTACACCAGCTGCCATGAACTCAGTTCTGTTCTGTTGTGGGTCTGAAGAAGGGTCTCGACCCGAAACGTCACCCATTCCTTCTATCCAGAGTTGCTGCCTGACCCACTGAGTTACTCCAGCATTTTGTGTTTATCTTTGGTGTAAACCAGCATCTGCAGTTCCTTCCTACACAGTATTAACTCATCTGATGACATTTCTGGCGGTGTTTTCCCCTTAAATAGGCTACACTGCGTCCATACAGCTGTGTTTGAAATGTATGTCATGGTATTATTGGCTTAATTTGTGTTATTAATTTAATACTCTTCAATTGCGTATCTTCAATTGAGTAGATTAACACAATGTAACAAAATTGATCCAGATTACTAAAACCATCAGTCGCCTTTTAATACAAAACCTGAAGATATAGGAACAGAATTAGGCCATTCAGCCCATCGAGTCTGCTCTGTCATTCAATCGTGGCCTATCTATCTTTCCCTCTCAAACCCTTTCTCCGGCTTACTCCCCATAACTTTTGCCACCCATACTAATCAAAAACCTGTCAATTCCCGCTTTAAAAATACCCATTGACAGCCTCCACAGCCGTCTGTGGCAATGAATTCCACAGATTCACCACCCTCTGGCTAAAGAAATTCCTCCTTGTCCCCATTCTAAAAGTCCTTCCTTTTATTCTGGGGCTGGGGCTGTGCCCTCTGGTCTCAGACACTCTCGCTGCTGGAAGCATCCTCTCCACGTCCACTCTACCCTATCATTATTCGGTAGGTTATAATGAGATGAAACTAAAGCTAAAATGAAAACGATATTTTTAAGTCAACACTAGACAATAGATGCAGGAGTAGGCCATTCGGCCCTTCAAGCCAGCACCGCCATTCAATGTGATCATGGCTGATCATCCCCGATCAGTACCCCGTTCCTGCCTTCTCCCCATATCCCCTGACTCCGCTACTTTTAAGAGCCCTAGCTAGCTCTCTCTTGAAAGCATCCAGAGAACTGGCCTCCACCTCCCTCTGAGGCAGAGAATTCCACAGACTCACCACTCTCTGTGAGAAAAAGTGTTTCCTCTTCTCCGTTCTGAATGGCTTACCCCTTATTCTTAAACTGTGGCCCCTGGTTCTGGACTCCCCCAACATTGGGAACATGTTTCCTGCCTCAAGCGTGTCCAAACTCTTAACAATCTTATATGTTTCAATGAGATGCCCTCTCATCCTTCTAAACTCCAGAGTGTACAAGCCCAGCCGCTCCATTCTCTCAGCATATGACAGTCCCGCCATCCCGGGAATTAACCTTGTAAACCTACGCTGCACTCCCTCAATAGCAACATAACCTATCTACTTGCATCTTTCAGACGTATGCCAGAAGAGGCTGTCCTTTTTACTCCACTCATGATACAAGATGACACAAGGGTGACTTGTTGACCTGGTACCAGTAGATAGTTTCTCATCAGCTAATCTTGCTCCACCCCATCCCATGGTCTCAAAGTCTCCTTGGCTTCACAGACTCATAGATATTGAGAGCATCAGTCCCATTTGCACTTGTACTGTATCTGAGATGCTTGCCTAAGGTGTATGTATCTAAGTGCTTATGTCTAGTGATACTTGTACTGAACTGTATACACAATGAATTTGACTGCACCGCGGCACATGTGACCATAGAGTGCCATAAACTGGAAACTATTTTTGGGCAATAGCTGTTTGTGTTCCCATGCCATCTGAGATTCTTACTGCAGTAATCATGTTCAGGCAGAAGTGCAGCAAAGTACTCGTGAGCATAAGACACAGGTGCAGAATTGGGCCATTCGGCCCATCGAATCTACTCTGCCATTCAATCGTGGCTGATCTATTTTTCCCTCTTAACCCTATTCTCCTACCTTCTCCCCATAACCTTTGACGCCCTTACTAATAAGTTCTGAACTACATAGACTTGAGGGCTTTGGTTTTGTCTTTCTGCACTATTGTTTGTATTTTATGTGTGTGCATAAAATATATTATATATATATATATAATATATATATATATGTATGTATATATGTGTGTGTGTGTGTGTGTGTGTAATTCTAGTAAATTATATTATTTACATTCTGCTGCAAGTAAGAATTTCATTGTTCTATCTGGGACGTATGACAATAAAACACTCTTGACTGACTCTTGACGAATCTACTTCTTTGATGCAAGGTCATGACTCGAAACGTCAGTCACCCCTTTGCCTCCGCAGATGCTGCTTGAGCCACTGATTTTTTTTTTTCTTTTTTTGTCTCTGTGCCCCTTTTATTCTTCGGTTGCATCTGGCAGCTTGATGGCCTTTTGTTTCTTTCAGGTGAGGCTTATCATGATCAGTCGAATGGCGAAACCGGAAGAAGTTCTCGTTGTGGAGAATGAACAGGGGGAAGTGGTTCGGGAATTCATGAAGGACACGGACTCCATCAATTTATACAAAACTATGAGGGAGACGCTTGGTGAGTTTGATGTTTCCTCTTGTTTTAATGTTTGGTTTAGATTAGTTTAGAGATACAGCGCAGGAAACAGGCCCTTTGGCCCCACCGAGATCGTACTGACCAGCGATCACTGCACACTGACACTAGCCCACACACACACACTAGGGACAATTTTACATTTTATACCGAGCCAATTAACCGACAAACCTGTACGTCTTTGGAGCGCGGGAGGAAACTGATGATCCCGGAGAAAATTCACGCAGTCACGGGGAGAGCGTACAACCTCCGCACCGACAGCACCTGTAGTCGGGATTGAACCCGGGTCTCTGGCGCTGTAAGGCTGCAACGTTACCGCCGTGCCCCCCGTATGTGTGTTGTCCGCTAGTTTTATAATTGGTTCTCTTTCGGATTAATGGTGTGGTGTTGCTGAGCAGGTTGAGGGTGGCACGGTGGCGCAGCGGAAGAGTTGCTGCCCTACAGCGCCGGAGACCCAGGTTCGATCCTGACTAAAGGTGCTGTCGGAACGGAGTTTGTACATTCTCCCCACGACCGTGTGGGTTTTCTCCGGCTGCTCCGGTTTCCTCCAACATTCCAAAGGCGTACAGGTTTGTAGGTTAATTGGCTTCAGTATAGATTGTACATCTTAATGTGTGGGATAGTACTGGTGTACGGGAATCACTGCTCGCACGTACTCAGTGGGCTGAAGGGCCTGGTTCTAAACTAAAAAAAACAAAAAACCTTTGCCTTGTGGGCCATGATCCTGGAAGTAAGCAGGAAGAGCGTGAACATTCAAAGGCTTTGTTTGTGTTTCAGTCTACCTCACGCATTTGGACTACGCCGACACAGAGTGCATCATGACTGAAAAGCTGCACAACCAGGTGAACGGCACGGAGTGGTCGTGGAAGAACCTCAACACCTTGTGCTGGGCCATCGGCTCCATCAGTGGAGCCATGCACGAGGAGGACGAGAAACGTTTCCTGGTCACGGTCATTAAGGTCAGAAGACCGCCAGTGAACTCCTCCAGCTCAAAGGCCACGGGGAGAAGGCAGGAGGATGGGGTTGAGGGGGGAAAAACAGATCGGCGTGATTGAATGCTGGAGCAGACTTGATGGACCGATTGGCCAAATTCTGCTCCCGTATCCTACGAGTTCAATCCCAAGTCCGATTTCCGGTTGGGTGTATTTTTTGGGGTTCGTATGACCTTAAAGAGAGAGATTTTAGGCCACACTAAGGAGTATGCTTGCCATCTCACAAACGTACTCCGAAACCTTCTCCAGGCTTTCTCCAACATCTCCCAAATCAATGCCCATTGCCATGTAGAATGGTAGGTGGACCTTGAAGTGGGAAGACATCCTGATGTGGAATACATTTTCCTTCATCGTCAATGGGTTAAATTCAAAGACATCCCCCGCTTGAAACAAGTAGGACTATCTCCATTGCAAAAATTGGAGCAGTTCAAGAAGGTGGCTCACTACCGCCCTCTTATGGGCGGTCGGGGATGGGCATTTAATCCTGGCATTATTCAAATCCCAGCAATGAGTGAAGGCTGGACACAAGAGGGAGGAACTGCAGATGAAGCCCGAGCGCTGGAGTAACTCAGCAGGTCAGGCAGCAAATTACAGGCCTGCTGAATTACCCCAGCACTATCCTAACCCAAGAGTCTGATCTTTCTGTGGATTTGCCAAGAGATGTGCTTCCGTAATAAACATATATATTTAATAGAAATACAGCTATATTGCTGCACCAGTAATAGAGAAGCGCAGCATGGTAACGGGGGAACATAGTTCAAAATTAAATAATGATTTCATTAAATCTAACACCAACACTGGATTATCCAGGTTAGCATGGTGGTGCAGCGGTAGAGTTGCTGCCTCACAGAGATCCCGGTTCGATCCTGACTACCGGTGCTGTCTATATGGTGTTTGTATGTTCTCCCCATGACCACGTGGGTTTTCTCCGGGTGCTCCGGTTTCCTCCCACACTCCAAAGACGTACAGGTTTTGCAGTTAATTGGCTTCAGTAAAAATTATAAATTGTCACTAGTGTAGGATAGTGTTAGTTGTATGTGGTCGGTGCGGACTATGTGGGCCAAAGGGCCTGTTTCCGTGCTGTATCTCCCAACTAAACCTTTACAAATAATCTGGTTTGCTAATTAATCTCCAGGGAACCCTTGCCCAATCTTTCCAAAATTTGATTTCCCATCAACAGCAATCTGAGTTTTAAGGCCCAGTTAGTTTGGGGGTAATTTGGCACAAGGCCCTGCAAGTGACAAGTAGATAAAACATTTAGAAACAAGGAAATGCGGGTGCTGGTTAATACACAAAAGGACTCAAAGTGCTGTGGACTATAGAAACAGCACAGAAACATGCCTTCCCATCCACCGAGTCAGTGCGGACCAGCGATCAGACAATTTTACAACTTGCCAAAGCCAATTAACTTACAAACCTGCACGTCACCATAGTGTGGGAGGAAACCGGAGCACCCGGAGAAAACCCACGGGGTCACCGGGAGAAACTCCGTACAGACAGCACGGTAGTCAGGATCTGGCGCTGTCAGGCATCAACTCTACCGCTGTGCTACTAAAGGTACTCGGCAGTCGGGTAGCCACTCAGGAGAACATGGACAAGTGACGTTTCGGCATGCGACCCTTCTTCAGAGTAAATGAAATAAAAAGGTCCAGAGAGGGTAGAAGGTCAGCAGAGGGTGTGCAAGAGGAGGGAGGAGGGGGGTATGTTGGAGCTGGGAGAAGAGGTTGGCCCTGGAATATTGACCAATGAATCCCCACTTTGTAGGATTTGTTGGGTCTTTGTGAACAAAAACGTGGGAAGGATAACAAGGCCATCATTGCCTCGAATATAATGTATGTGGTGGGGCAGTATCCCCGCTTCCTGCGGGCCCACTGGAAGTTCCTGAAGACTGTGGTGAACAAGCTCTTCGAGTTCATGCATGGTGAGTCTGGCTTACTACCTTGCATTCCGTGCGAATGAAAGAATACATTATGAATGAATGCAGAGTGCAGCTGATGACTGGTTTGCTTGCTATATGCGCTGGGAAGCATTTTATCGGGATGCATCACAGTATGGTTTGGGAACGGTTCCATCCAAGAAATTGCAAAGAGATCTGTGGACGCAGCCCAGAACATCAGTTTCACCTCAGTTTAGTTCGTAGTCACGTGTACCGAGGTACAGTGAAAAACGTTTGTCGCCTGCTATCCAGTCAGCAGAAAGACAATATATGATTACAATCGAGCCATTTACAGTGTATAGATACATGATAAGGGAATAACGTTTAGTGCCAGGTAAAGCCAGCAAAGTCCGATCAAGGATTGTCTGTGGGTCTCCAATGAGATAGTTCAGGACTGCTCTCTGGTTGTGGTAGGATGATTCAGTTGCCCGATAACAGCTGGGAAGAAACTGTCCCTGATCACACAAACCAATTTCCCTTCCATTGATGCCCTCTGCAATTCAAGCTGCCTTGGCAAGACCACCAGCAGAATCTAAGACCAGTCTCACCCTGCTCACTCCCTCCACTCCCCTCTCCCATCAGGCAAGAGATACAGAAGTGTAAAAACGCACACCTCCAGAATCACAGTTTCCTCCCAGCTGTCATCAGGCAACTGAATCATCCTACTGCAACTAGAGAACGGAACTGAGCTACCATCTACTTTATTGGAGGACTTTGGACTATATTTAATGTGACTTAACTGGACTTTACCTTGCACTAAACATTATTCCCATTATCCAGTATCTGTACACTGTGGACAGCTCAATTGCAATCATATACAATTGTTCTGCTGTTTGGAAAACATGGAACTAAAGGTTTCTGGCTGTACCTTGGTACATGTGACAATAAACTAAACTTTATTCGTTCCGTGCTTCCTGTGTTTATCGAACAACTCTCAACTTTTGCCAACATTGCTCCACTGATGTATTTTTTTTTTAAATTTACCTTGAATTTTTTTTTTCACAGATGTATTTTAAGCAAAAGTGATTTTGTTACAAATTCAATGTATAGCTTTTATGTGAGAGGACTTTATCCTAAATTTGCATTATTTCCAACTGTCGGGATGGCTATTTTCAGATGTTAAATTATGAGATTGTTCCCGATGTTGGGGCAGTCCAGGACAAGGGGTCACAGTTTAAGGATAAGGGGGAAGTCTTTTAGGACCGAGATGAGAAAATCGTTTTTCACACAGAGAGTGGTGGATCTGTGGAATTCTCTGCCACAGAAGGTAATTGAGGCCAGTTCGTTGGCCATATTTAAGAGGGAGTTGGATGTGGCCCTTGTGGCTGAAGGGATCAGGGGGTATGGAGAGAAGGCAGGTACAGGATACTGAGTTGGATGATCAGCCATGATCATATTGAATGGCGGTGCAGGCTCGATGGGCCGAATGGCCTGCTCCTGCACCTAATTTCTATGTTTCTATGAGACAGATTTAGCTAGCATAAAAAAGGTGATTTTTTTTGTTTGCACGGAATGTGTGGGTATTAACAATGTGCTGCCAGGAGATGTAGTTGAGGCAGGTGATAGAGTCGTAGTCATCCAGCATGGGAACAGGCCCTTCGGCCCAACTTGCCCGTGCCGATCAATTTGTCCCATCTACACTAGTCCCAAATGCCCGTGTTTGGCCCATATCCCTCTCAACCTTTCCTATCCATGTACCTGTTCAAATGTCTTCTAAATGTTGTATAGTGCCTGCCTCAACTACCTCCTCTGGCACAATTACATTTCAAATTACATTTGGAAGGTTCTTGAAGGGGAGGTAGTTGAGGCAGGTACCATAACTACAGGTGCCAGAGATTATGGGAAGAATGGGGGTTAGGAGGGAGAGGTAGATCAGCCGCGATTGAATGGCGGAGTAGACCTGATGGGCCGAATGGCCTAATTTTACTCCTATCACTTATGACCTTATGACTACAGTTAAAAGACAAGGTACCCAGATCCAATAGGGTTAGAGGTATATGGGCCAAGTGCAGCCAATGGGTCCAGTGTTAGATGGGACATCTTGGTTGGAATTGGCAAATTGAGCCGAAGGGCCAGTTTGCGTGCTCTATGTCTCTCGGTACGTGGACAGCATGGGTTAGCGATACACGTGCCCAATGCAGCCAAACGGCAGTAGCTGAGATGGAGCATCTTAGCCAAATGGACGAGTTGGGCTGCAGGACCAGTTTCTGTGCTGCATGACTTCATAGCTGCGTGCATTGGTGTGCAAGTATGATCAGCAATGCTGTGCTTCATTTGACCGCACTTCAAAGCTAACTCCATTTTTTTTTTTTTTTTTTTTTTGAATGCATCCAAAACTGCATGAAGTTTTGCACTTGGTTTTTCTTTTGAAGTTGGAATTTTTTTCTAACACTTTGTTGTTGGTGCTCAGAGACACACGACGGCGTGCAGGATATGGCTTGTGATACATTCATCAAGATCGCACAGAAGTGTCGCCGTCATTTTGTGCAGGTGCAGGTGGGCGAGGTGATGCCTTTCATCGATGAGATCTTGACCAACATCAACACCATCATATGTGACCTGCAGCCTCATCAAGTAAGCTCGGTTTCAGCTCCATGGTATTGCCAGTCGAGTCATTTTTAGATAATAAGGGAATTGAGGGTTAGCATTTTATCGGGATGCATCACAGCATGGTTTGAAACATAGAAACATAGGTGCAGGACGAGGCCATTTGGCCCTTCGAGCCAGCACTGCCTGCCATTCATTGTGATCATGACTGATCATCCACAATCAGTAACCCGTGCCTGCCTTCTCCCCATCTCCCTTCATTCCGCTAGCCCCTAGAGCTCTATCTAACTCTCTTTTAAATGCATCCAGTGAATTGTCCTCTACTGTCTTCTGTGGCAGAGAATTCCACAAATTCCCAACTCTCTGGGTGAAAAAGTTTGTTATCATCTCAGTTTTAAATGGCCTCCCCTTTATCCTTAGACTGTGATCCCCTGGTTTGGGAACAGCTCCATCCGGCACCGCAAGGAATCGCAGAGAGTTGTGGACGCAGTCCAGGCCGTCACACAAACTAGCCTTCCTTCCATTGAATCCATTTACACCTTCGTGTTGCCTCAGAGGGCCACCAGCATAATCAAGGACCAGTCTCTCCCTCTTCTCCCCTGTCCCGTCAGGCAAGAGGTATAGAGGTGTGAAAACGCACACCTCCAGATTCAGGGGCAGTTTCTTCCCAGCTGTTATCGGGCAACTGAACCATCCTAGCAAACAACTAGAGGGCAATCTGGAGATACTATCTACCGCATTGGAGACCCTTAGACTATCTTTGATCAGACTTTATCTCGCACTAAACGTTATTCCCTTGGTCATGTGGGTGGTTCGATTGTAATCATGTGTTGTCTTTCCGCTGACTGGTTAGCACGCAACAAAAAGCTTTTCACTGTACTTTGGGACACGTGGCAATAAACTGAACTAGTACAGGAAAGAGGCCCTGAGGAGAGGCACAAGATGCATTTATTTGTCACATGTACCAATTGGTACCGTGAAATGTGTGGAGAGTTCAGCAATCATCTTATTGAAAGATAGAATAAGCACAAAGGAGAAGAATGGACTTGCATGCATTAATTCTGGTGTTTGTTTTATGTTTTGGGAATATGTCATGGGAATGTTTAGAATCTTTCCACCTCCCACTAATTTCAGGTCCACACGTTCTATGAAGCTGTTGGCTACATGATTGGAGCACAAACTGATCAGACGGTGCAGGAACATCTGATTGAGAAGTACATGCTTTTGCCCAACCAAGTGTGGGACAGCATCATTCAGCAAGCAACCAAGGTAGGTTGGACATGGAGGGCGTGGGCTGATTCATGGCGTGCTTCCCGCATGTCGCTCCTGCTTGGCATTCCTGTAAGTGCCTTCGTTTAGTTTAGAGAGACAGTGTAGAAACGGGCTCTTTGGCCCACCAAGACCGCGTCGACCAGCGATCGCCTGCACACGAGATCTCGCCTGCACTATAAGCACAAGTTGCAGAGGCCATTTAACCCTCACACCAGCACTATCCTACACACACTAGGGACAACTTACAATTATACCAGGCCACCGTGTCACCATTAAATAAGTCCATTAAATAGTTTAAGAAGGAACTGCAGATGCTGGAAAAACCGAAGGTTGACAAAAGTGCTGGAGAAACTCAGCGGGTGAGGCAGCATCTATGGAGCGAAGGAAATAGGCGACGTTTCGGGCCGAGACCCTTCTTCAAACTGAGAGTTGGGGGGGGGGGGGGAGGGGAACTAGAGGATGGATGCTCTTCGTGGGAAAAGAGTAAAGGTTGCCATCATCTGCCTCTGTGTTGGAGTGAGTGGCTGGAGCTGCCCACGTTGCCACAGATGGCTGTGGAGGCCAAGTCAATGGATACTTTTAAGGTGGAGATTGATAGATTCTAGATTAGTACGGGTTCCGGAGTCAGGGGTTACGGAGAGAAGGCAGGAGAGTGGGGTCAGGAGGGAAAGTTAGATCAGCCTTGATTGAATGGCGGAGTAGACTCGATGGGCCGAGTGGCCTAATTCTGCTTCTACTACTTATGAACTATTGAGTCGCAGATGGAATTGCAGCAAGTTGGTGCAATGGGGAGTCATAGTCATACAACATGGAAACAGGCCCTTCGGCCCAACTTGCCCATGCCGACCAAGATGCCCCATCAACACTAGTCCCACCTGCCCAGGCTGGGTCCATATCCCTCTAAACCTCTCCTATTCCACATGCCTTTTGAAATGTTGTTATCGCACCCGGTGTAGTGTTTGTGGCCCTCTGGGTGGATTCACTTTGCCTTTTGTTTCTTCGTGAAGAACGTGGATATACTGAAGGACGCGGAGACGGTGAAGCAGCTCGGCAGCATCCTGAAGACCAACGTGCGAGCCTGCAAGGCCGTCGGGCACCCGTTCGTAATCCAGCTGGGACGGATATACCTGGACATGCTCAACGTCTACAAGTGTTTGAGTGAGAATATCTCGGCTGCGATCCAAGCTAATGGTGAGTAGTCTCCTTGTGTGGGGCTGGCCCGCCATTTGGGTTGTTTTAAAATAACATCTCCCCAAGGAAATGGAAATCTCCTTCATAAAGGCCAAGGCTGTGAATCAATTACAAATTTCAGTGCTGACGTTAGATTTGGGTTGGACCAGGCTACTAAAGAACCAGTGTGGAAGAAGGCACTACAAATGCTGGTTTACACTGAAGATGGACACAAAATGCTGGGGTAACTCAGCGGGCAACTCAACTCCGGCTGAGTTACTCCAGCATTTTATGTCTATAAATAAAAGGAACAAAGACAGGTAGATGAAAATGGAGACGGGAAGCATCGATCGCCCACTTACACTAGTTCTATGTTACCCCCACTTCCTCATCCACTCCCTGCGCACTGACATGGGGCAATTCACAGAGGCCAGTTAACCAATAAACACGCAGGTCTTTGGCACGTGAGAGGAAACCGGAGGAAACTGCGCAGTCACAGGGTGAACTTGCAAACTCCACACAAGCAATACCCAAGGTCAGGATTGAACCTGGGCCGCTCTACCTTCTGAAGCACATTCTGCTGGTCAGTGATTTAAATCCACATACCGCCCTGTTCCACACCTTTTAGTTATTGCAAATGTATCAACCACTGATGTAATGTTCGCAATTGACATCGAAAAGTATACTCTGCCGAAGAGTTCTACCCCACTTTGCAAATTGGTCAATGGTTCAACAGCGTTTTATTGTCACGGGTGCGAAATTATTTAGGTTCCAGAGTTCTTTAGCAGTTTGGTTTAGAGAGACAGCGCGGAAACAGACCCTTCGGCCCACCGAGTCCGCACCAACCAGTGATTCCCTCATGCTAGCACTATCCTACACACGCCGAGCCAATTAACCTACAAACCTGTACGTCTTTGGAGTGTGGGAGGAAACTGAAGGTCCCGGAGAAAACCCACGCGGGTCATGGGGAGAACGTACAAACTCCATATGACAAGCACCCGTAGTCAGGATTGAATCTGGGTCCCTGGCGCTGCGAGGAAGTCGCTCTACCGCTGCGCCCCAGTTGTACAGAGATAGTCTACTGAGCCCGCACGGAAGAGACCATTTTTGGCACCGTTTTCCAAGTCCAGCCCACGCTTCAGTTGTTATGAGCGGTGCCCAAATCCAGGTGGGCCCCAGGCTGCAGCGGGGGGCCCTCTAGCCGTCACTTGGTCGACCAGCAAACGATGCCCCGCTCCTCGCTCCGTCCACCTTGGTGTCCCTGTGGAATGGGAGCCTCCCACAGCCGACCTCACTGGTGCGGTAGGTCCAGACCCCGGTTCCCCCTCCTCTCCTACCGGCCTCACTCCTCGCCCATCGTCACCGTCATGTCCATCCTCCCGCTCTCTGGTCTTCGGGTAACCAGCAGCAACGGCTCGGCGGGGCCCTCCCCCATTTCCAAACTACTGTCCGCCAGGCCCTCAGAGTATGGGCCGGCTCTGTGGCCGACCCCTGACCCCTGAGAAATGGTTTTCTTTCTTTCATACTTTTGTCTAATTTTATTGTCTCTCAGTGCTCAACTCTCCAAGCAGTTGGCCAAGGTAGGCATTTTAATTCTCCTGACTATCTCAAACTTTGATCCTTTCAGTCCTTGGAAATAAGGAGTACTTTTTATTTTACTTTAGGCCTGAAAATGTTTTGTCTGTTTGTAGGTGGGTTTACTTTTGGATCTGCCTGGTGGTGTGGGTTAGAGATTGATTCAACTGCTCTAATACGCGCTGTTCTAGTCATGCTAAAAATGACCAGCTTTGACATGCAATGAGTGTGTGGTTGCAGGTAAACTAGTTTGAGACACCTTGAGGGACAAAATTAAAATTCCCCCTTTTTTTTCGGTTGTCCATCTTGCCTTCGCCCCTGGTTGGAAAACAGCAGTTAGACACAAAATACTGGAGTAACTCAGCGGGTGAGGCAGCATATATGGAGAGAAGGAATGGGTGACGTTTCGGGTCGAAACCCTTCTTCAAACAGCAGGATGAAGCCCCATGCAAACAAATCCAATGGTCCTGGTCTGAAGAAGGTTCCTGACCCAAAACGTCGCCTTTCCATGTCCTCCACAGATGCTGCCTGACCCGCTAGTTATTTTCTGCCTGGCGTTATGAATATCACGCAGGTCTCTCGATGCATTATTTGGTCATGTGGGAATTGAGAGCCACCTAGATCAGGTGTTTGGCATCAAGCCGTATTTGCTGCAAGGCACTTTGGCTGTTCAGAGATCCTGGCTCAGAGTTCTAAGTGTTTCCTCTTGTTTCTCCCTGAATCAGGTGAAGTTGTTACCAAGCAGCCGTTGATCAAAAGCATGAGAACGGTGAAGAGGGAGACTCTGAAGCTAATATCTGGGTGGGTGAGCCGATCGTCCGACCCACAGCTGGTGAGTACACTCGGCCCATCTAACCGAACCGGCACTGACCCGCAGCAACAGTTCAGCTCGCAAAGCTTCTCTGGAAGGTTCTCTCCCGCTGCCCTTCATGAAGTCCATTTCGTGAATCCTTGGCCTCTATTGTTCATGAGTTATAGCAGAAGAATTAGGCCGTTTAGCCCATCAGGTCTACTCCGCCATTCAATCATGGCTGATCTATCTTTCCTTCTCAACCCCCATTCTCCTGCCTTCTCCCCTTAACTTCAGTCAATCTCTGTCTTAAAAATACCCATTGACTTGGCCGCCACAGCCATCTGCGGCAATAAATTCCACAGATTCACCACCCACTGACTGAAGGAATTCCTCCTCGTCTCTTTTGTAAAGGTGCAACATTTTATTCCGAGACTATGGCCTCTGGTCCTTGACTCCAATATGCAAACTGAGACCCTACACGTACCTTTCTTCCTTGTGTTTACATAAAAAGTGGGAAGTTGGCAGCGTTTTTTAGCTGTCCATTTCTGGGGAAGGGATGTGGTGACTGGGCAAACTTTAGTTCAGTTTAGTTTATTGTCCAGTGTACCAAGCTACAGTGAAAAGCTTTTGTTGCGGGCTAACAGCAGAAAGACAATACATGATTGCAATCAAACCATTTACAGTGTATGAATAAATACAGCGCATAGCATCAGGCCTGAAGTAGGGTCTCGGCCCGAAACGTCACCTATTCCATTTCTCCAGAGATGCTGCCGGTCCTGCTGAGCTGCTCCAGCATTTTGTGTCTATCTTGGGTGTAAACCAGCATCTACAATACAATACCGTTTATTGTCATTTGAACCTCAAGTGAAGTTCAAACAAAATTTGGTTTCTGCAGTCATACAACAAGAAAAGAGCCAAGACACACACCCAACACAATTCACACAGACATCCATCACAGTGAATCTCCTCCTCACTGTGATGGAAGGCAAAGTCTTGTCTCTCCCCTGCTCTCCATTCTTTTCCCGATGTCTGCAGTTCCTTCCTGCACATCCGAGTATTCCCAGTTGGGAATGGCCAGTCGACATCAATTTGGGCATCTTGCATGGCTCGTTCTTTTCAACTCCTGTGGAAATTGACAGGTCTAGCTCTGTTCGGTTCCGTTTAGTTTATTGTCACGTGTACCGAGGTACAGCGAAAAGCTTTTGTTGCGCGCTATCCTATCGACGGAAAGACAATACGAGCCAATCACAGTGTACAGATCAGGGGTTCCCAACCTTGTTCGTCCCTGGCAACATTAATAGCACATAACAAAGTTATTTCACTTATTTATGAACAACTAATGATGAACAGATACCGGTATACCAGAACCAAACACAGTCAGTCAATGAGAAAAAATATGTACAAATCCAGAATCAACAAATTTACCCCCTGGGTAGGTGAAGAAGGGTCTCGACCCGAAACGTCGCCTATCTCCTTCGCTCCTTAGATGCTGCTGCACCCGCTGAGTTTCTCCAGCCTTTTGTGTACCCTAGGTGAAATTTACCCCAGGTTGGGAACCCTTCGTATAGATGGATGATAAGCAAATATGTTTAGTGCAAGGTAAAGCCAGTAAAGTCCGAACAAGGATAGTCCGAGGGTCACCAAAGAGGTAGATAGTAGTTCAGCCCTGCTCTCTGGTTGTGGTGGGATGATTCAGTTGCTTGATAACATCTGGGAAGAAACTGTCCCTGAATCTGGAGGTGCTAGTTTTCACACTTCTATACCTTTTGCCCGATTGGGAGAGGGGAGCAGAGGGAGTGGCCGGGAGTGCGACTCGTCGATTATGCTGCTGGCCTTGCCGGGGTAGCTTGAGGCGTGATTGGAGTGAATGGAAGGGAGGTTGGTTTGTGTGAGGTTTGGACTGCGTCAAAGATCCATCTTTCAAACCTGCCTTTTTTTCGTAGCTTGACCCTTGTTACAGGTTGCACCTTCTCTTCCTCTCTTGCAGGTTGCGGAGAACTTTGTGCCGCCGCTACTTGACGCAGTGTTGATCGACTACCAGAGGAACGTCCCTGCAGCTCGGGAGCCTGAGGTATTAAGCACCATGGCCACCATAGTGAACAAACTGGAGAACCACATCACTGCCGAGGTCCCGCAGATCTTTGACGCCTTGTTCGAGTGCACTCTGGAAATGATCAACAAGGTAATTGTTAGTCTGGTCAGAGGAAATGTACTACTCAATAGACAATAGGTGCAGGAGTAGGCCATTCGGCCCTTCGAGCCTAGCACCGCCATTCAATGTGATCATGGCTGATCATCCCCAATCAGTACCCCGTTCCTGCCTTCTCCCCATATCCCCTGACTCTGCTAACTTTAAGAGCTCTATCTAACACTCTATTGAAAGCATCCAGAGAACCAGCCTCCACCGTCCTCTGAGGCAGAGAATTCCACAGACTCACAACTCTCTGTGTGAAAAATGTTTTCCTCATCTCCTTTCGAAATGGCTTACCCCTTATTCTTAAGGGGTGGTCCCTGGTTCCTGGACTCCCCCAACTTCGGGAACATGTTTCCTGCCTCTAGCGTGTCCAAACCCTTAATAATCTTATATGTTTCAATAAGATCCCCTCTCATCCTTCTAAATTCCAGAGTATACAAGCCCAGCCGCTCCATTCTATCAACATGTGACAGTCCCACCATCCCGGGAATTAACCTGGTGAACCTACGCTGCACTCCCTCAATAGCAAAAATGTCCTTCCTCAAATTTGGAGACCAAAACTGCGCACATCGATCCGATCAGCGGCACAGCGGTAGAGTTGCTGCCTTACAGCGCCAGAGAGCCGGGTTTGATCCTGACTATGTGCACTGTCTGTATGGTGTTTGTACGTTCTCCCCGTGACCTGCGCGGGTTTTCTCCAGTTGCTCTGGTTTCCTCCTACGCTCCAAAGGCGTACAGGTTTGTAGGTTAATTGGCTTGGGATAAACGTAAATTGTCTCTAGTTTGTGAAGGATAGTGCAAGTGTGCGGGGATCGCTGGTCGACGCGGACTCGGTGGGCCGAAGGGGCCTGTTTCCACGCTGTATTTCTGAAACCAAACTAACTAAACAATATGATACTGTTCCAGTCTGAAGAAGGGTCTCGACCCGAAATGTCGCCAATTCCTTCTCTCCATAGATGCTGCCTCACCCGCTGAGTTTCTCCAGTATTTTTTGTCTACCTTCGATTTTTCCAGCATCTGCAGTTCTTTCTTAAACAAAATGATCTATGTCCTTTGCCGAGCCAAGGAGACTCGAGCAGTAGTGTCAGTGACTTGCTGTAACACTTGGTGTAATCTGGACATTAAGCAATTCTGTGGTCGCCATTGCTAACTAATTTATTTTATTCCAGATCTAATACTGAATTTGCATTCCTTAGCTAGTACTGAGGTTTGAGTCTGTAGATCATTAGCATCTGTTTCTTGCAGACTGGTCCAAGCATTTAAACACATTTGCAGTAGCTTTTTTGTTTTTCTGATCTTACTCAGAAGCTGTGATTGCCTGTTCCATGTGGTTATTTATTTATTTGTTTATTCATGTGCCACCGATGTATTGTCATCAATTGCAAACTTGCGATTTTTTTTTAAACATTTCGTGATTTTGCTCTTTCTCGTTGCTGTCACTTTAGACTTACAGGTGTTTTATCATTAATGTTTTATTATTATTAATGTTTAGTGTTTTCTGAGTCATTCGTAACTGTCACTGTATGTCATGTTGTTACTTGTGGGCGGTGCACCAAGGGCAAATTCCTTGTATGTGAATACTTGGCCAATAAACTTACTTACTTACTTACTTACAGGTATGTAGGTGAATTGGCATTGTAAAAATTGTCTCTGGTATGTGTAGCAATGTTACAAAATTTTGAGATTTTAAAAATCAAGTCTGAAATTTATCCCATCAGATAAAGCTTAAAAAGTATAGTAAGACACATAATTCACTTTCATATCTTCAGTATTAAAAAAGTGATGGCAATTTTCATACTCAGAAATTAGTACCTTGTTCCCTATTGCTTTTCCATTGACTTAGCACAAAAGCTGTGATCGAGGACAGTCAAAAGCCCATAACTTTCTTAAAAATTAAGAGAACTGAAAGAAATGTTCAGTTATTATAGATTGAAGTATTCTGAAACAAATATGAAACAATCTTACTCGGATGACCTGAAATTAAAGCAGTTAATTAGTTAGTTACCCAATTGTAGCTAATTACAAAATTCAATTACTAGATCTAAACATCTATTAATTTCTTAAGAAAAGATGAACATTTTTAAATAGCCGAAGTGTCCAAATAACATTCACACAAGAATTCACAATATAACATGATTTTTAAATCTCATTGTCGTTAATTTATAGGCCAAATGGAAGGAATTTAGTGTTTAATTCCCGTAAATTAATGGGCATTTAAATCATCTTGCGAGTGGGATTTTCTGGAACGCGATCGATTGGAACGTTACGGTTGCGGTGAATTTAAACCCCATATCTGCAGGAAAAATACTGCCGGTTCGTATGGGGAATAAGTCACCTTCTCGCAACATGAAATTTTGATTAAAGGTATCCTAAGAAGCACTTTTTAATGATAAAATAAACTTGCCTTGTCCCCTACGTGAGGTCTGTCCCGTTGTCAGCGTTCACGGCTTTAGAAGATGATTTTAAATTACTACAGTAATTAAATTACCAAACGCAGTTTAAAAATTACTTCAGAGAACGGCAGTCGAAGCAATTTTTCTTCATCAACTAAATAGCCTGTTCAACATCGATTTGAATGGGCTTCCGAAATACCGCATTTTAAACCCGCCCCCCCCTCTCAAAGGCGCCAAAGTCGCGCACACGGGCAGTGACAGAACTGCAGCGCCGCTAAAGGTAAGTATTGTAACATACCTAGTATGTGTAGGATGGTGTTAGAGTGCGGGGATCGCTGGCCGGCACAGACCCGGTTTCCTCGTTGTAACACAAAACTAAACTAAAGCATAAATGAGTCCTGCTAGAGTGCTTGACTGTCAGTGGATGTTTAGTATTTTACAAAGTGCAAATTATACTGTACTTGAAATGAGTTTTGATCAGAATCAACAGGAATAGACCACAATTGTACATCTTAAAACTGAGGCAGGCACTATCGCAACATTTAAGAAACATTTCGACAGGTACGTGGATAGGGCAGGTTTAGAGGGATATGGTTATCGAGTGATAGTGTTGAAACAGGCCCACACCGACCAACATGTCCCAGCTACAATAGTCCCACCTGCCTGTGATTGGCCCAAATCCCTCCAAACCTGTCCTATCCATGTACCTGACTAACTGTTTCTTAAAGGTAGACAAAAATGCCGGAGAAACTCAGCGGGTGAGGCAGCATCTATGGAGCGAAGGAAATAGGTTTCTTAAACGTTGGGATAGTCCCTGCCTCAACTACCTCCCCTGGCAGCTCGTTCCATACACCCACCGCCCTCTGTGTGAAGTATGAGCCAAACGCAGGCGGGTGGGACTAGTGTAGTTGGGACATGCTAGCCAGTGTGGGCAAGTTGGGCCGAAGGGCCTGTTTCCACGCTGTAAGACAATATGAAAAATAAAACAGATACTACAAACATTTGAAATGTTATTTTCAAGCATTTTAATTTTTCTTTCTTCCCCTCTAGGATTTTGAGGAGTATCCAGAGCACAGGACTAACTTCTTTCTGCTTCTTCAAGCAGTCAATAGTCACTGTTTCCCAGCTTTCCTGAACATACCTCCAGCCCAGTTCAAATTGGTCCTTGACTCCATTATCTGGGCTTTCAAACACACCATGAGGAACGTGGCTGACACAGGTAAAACATACTGCAGGCTTCACATTCTAGGTCTAGCCCCGTTCACACCTCACTTGAATCCAGCAGTAAGCTTAGCTTCACTCTGCACATTTCCTATGCATATACCTGTCTAAATGCTTTTTAAGTGTTGTTATAGGTACCTGCCTCAACTACCACCACTGGCAGCTCCTTCCTTACACCTTTTTGGGCTTCTATTAAATCTGCCTTTTTGGGTTCTTATTAAATCTTTCCCCTCTCACCTTCGTGCAGGGGTCGGCAACCTACGGCCCCCGGGGCCGAATGCGGCCCGTAACTCGAAAACATCCGGCCCGCCGAGCGGGTCTGGGCGCCGAGCTCTGGCTGCACCACATCCTGCGCAAAGCCGCCGGCACGGCCGCGCACCTTCTGCGAACACGTTTGAGAAAGAACTGCAGATGCTGGAAAAATCGACGGTAGACAAAAATGCTGGAGAAACTCAGCGGGTGAGACATGCAAGGGTCGCATGAGGCTGCCTCACCCGCTGAGTTTCTCCAGCATTTTTGTCTACCTTCTGTGAACACGTGATTTGATGCCTGCCATCCGGGGCGGGATGAGGGCGGGATCCATGTGTACACGTGATGGATGTGGCCCGCCATCCGCTCACAGACATGCGTCCCGGACCCGATGCAGAGCAAGGTTGCCCACCCCTGCCTTAGTGGATGATGGGTGCAATGAACAGAGGGAATATATGTTATGTGGTAGAATCTGACTGACCTAATGGTGATATGTCCAGAGAGAAGCTATTGCAGATGGAAATGAGTTCCCCTGAAGTTTTAATTGGATGGCTTTATCATTGCCTTGCACTGATGGCTATGGGTCGTGGTCCCTGACCTTGGTTCTACACTGTATTGGCATTTTAACTCCGTTCATAAATTCATGGGAGTAGAAGTAGGCGATTTGGCCCATCGGACCTACACCGCCATTTGATCATGGCTGATCTATCTTTCCCTCTCAACCCCATTCTCCTGCCTTCTCCCCATAACCCTTGACACCCTTGCTGTTCAAGAATCAATCTCCATCTTAAAAATATCCTTTGACTTGGCCCCCACAGCCGTCTATGGCAATGAATTCCACAGAATCACCACTCTCTGACTAAATAAATTCTTCCTCATCTCCTTTCAAAAGGTACGTTCTTTCATTCTGAGGCTATGCCCTCTAGTCCTAGACTCTCCCACTAATGGAAACATCCTCTCGGCATCCATGTTATCCAAGCCTTTCATTATTTGGCAAGTTTCGATGAGGTCCCCCCCCCCATCCTTCTAAACTACAACGAGTACAGACACAGTATGGTCAAATGGTCATCATATGTTAACCCAATCATCCCCGGGATCATCCTTGTAAACCTCTGGGCCCTTTCCAACACCAGCATATCCTGAGGTAGCATAATCGGCATTGTCAGAAGAAGGGTCTCGACCCGAAGAATCGCCCATTCCGTCTCTCCAGGGATGCTGCCTGTCCCGCTGAGTTACCCCAGCATTTTGTGTGTATCTTTGGTTTGAACCAGCATCTACACTTTACCACACACCAGCGCAACCTTCCTCGGATATGGGGGTCCAAAACTGCTCACGATAATCCAAACGCTGAAATGACATTCCTGTCCTCTGGAACTAAATGCAATTCTCCGTGTTATCTTGTCCGCAGGTCTGTCTATTCTTTATACGCTGCTGCAGAACGTTGCACAAGAGGAAGCGGCTGCACAGAGCTTTTATCAAACCTATTTCTGCGACGTTCTCCAGCACATATTCTCAGTGGTGACGGATACGTCACATACCGCAGGTAAGTCAGATCTTCGTTCTTCTTTCAATCTGGTCTTTTGGTACCTCTTTCCCCCACCACCACTCCCAACAACACTTCAATGCTTCAGTAATACTTTATGGTCACAAGCACTTAGGTACCATGATATTTTTTGCAGTTTAGGATTAACAAACTCATCAGGAAGGCTGGCTCCGTCCTGGGGGTGGAGTCGGACTCACTGGAGATGGTCTTGGAGGGGAGGATGCTCCTCAAACTGCAGAGCATCCTGGACAATACAGCTCACCCCCCCCACCCCCCCCCCCCCCCCCCCCCCATGACACACTGGTCAAACCTGAGGAGCTCCTTCAGCTACAGACTGGTCCCACCAAGATGCAGCACAGAACGCCACAGGAGATCCTTCTTCCCTGTGGCTATCAAACTGTACAACTCCCCCCCCCCCCCCCCCCCCCCAATTCGTCACTTTAATTTCATGTTTCATGTATTTTGAGTTTTGTGACAGTTGGCAGAATCCATTTCCCTCCTGGGAAAAATATTACAATATCTCACAATCACAATAACACTTTATTAGCTCCTCCACATTCCTCACTGTGATGGAAGGCGATAAAAAAAAGTTCTATCTCTTCCCCCTTCTATGTTCTCCTGCAGTCGGGGGCCTCGAGCCTTCCGTTGACGGAACAAATAAAGTTCCATCGTATCGTTTTTTTTTTTTTTTGCATACAATATACAAAGTACACAAAGTGTTGCCACCTATGTGGTGACGATACAGTTATATAAGTACTCATTTGAGCCCGGATGGGCCCTCTTTTTTTTGTGAGCACCCCGGGTCCTTCCTTGTTCTCTTAGATGGTAGGCATGTCATTAGACACCCTCCAACTGACTTTATTGCTATTGAGGGAGTGCAGCGTAGGTTTACAAGGTTAATTCCCGGGATGGCGGAACTGTCATAGCTGAGAGAATGGAGCAGCTGGGCTTGTCCACTCTGGAGTTTAGAAGGCTGAGAGGGGATCTCATTGAAACATATAAGATTGTTAAGGGCTTGGACACGCTAGAGGCAGGAAACGTGTTCCCGATGTTGGGGGAGTCCAGAGCCAGGGGCCACAGTTTAAGAATAAGGAGTAAGCCATTTAGAACGGAGACGAGGAAACACTTTTTCAGAGAGTGGTGAGTCTGTGGATTTCTCTGCCTCAGAAGGCAGGTTCTCTGGATGCTTTCAAGAGAGAGCTAGATAGGGCTCTTAAAAATAGCGGAGTCAGGGGGTATGGGGAGAAGGCAGGAACGGGGTACTGGTTGGGGATGATCAGCCATGATCACATTGAATGGCGGTGCTGGCTCAAAGGACCAAATGGCCTACTCCTGCACCTATTGTCTATTTAATCAGACTTTACTAGACTTTATCCTTCACTAAACGTTATTCACTTAATCCTGTATCCGTGCACTGTGTCTTCATGTACAGCCTTTCCACAGACTGGTTAGCACACAACAAAAAGATTTTCACTGTGCATGTGACAATGAACAAAACCAAAGGACTAACTCAGCAGGTCGGGCAACATTTCCAGAGAGAAAGGATAGGTGATGTTTCGGATAGAACGTCCTCAAAGTATTTTTGCAGTGAAGTAAGCCAAAATGTAGATAAAAGGACTTCATTTGTTGGTTGAGACCACAAATAGACTCAAAGTGCTTTGTGTTGACTTTTGGACCCATCTTGATCCATCCTCTGTGTTTTAACTATTGAATGTATTCCTCGCCACCAGGGTTGACGATGCACGCTACCATCTTGGCATACATGTTCAGCTTGGTGGAAGATGGCCGCATCACTTTGTCTTTGAGCCCAGCTACTCCCAACGTGAACAATCAGATCTTCGTGCAGGAGTTTGTGGCCAACCTGCTGAAAACTGCCTTCCCTCACCTCCAAGAGTAAGCTGCAATTAGAGAATTAGAGTACAGTGTGTGTAAGGCTCAGGTGACTAACACTTCGGAGTCAGGGTAATGGGTACTGATCAGATGATCAGCCATGATCACAGTGAATGGCCATTCGGCACCTATTGTCCATTGTTTAAGATGGACACAAACTGCTGGAGTAACCCAGCGGGTCAGGCAGCAACTCTGAAGAGAAGAAATAGGTGATGTTTCAGGTCGAGAACCTTCTTGAGTCCGAAGAAGGGTCTCGACCCAAAACATCACCTATTCCTTTTCCCCAGAAATGCTGCCTGACCCGCTGAGTTACTCCAACATTTTGTGTCTAACCTAAGGGTGCAGATATATTGTTCTATGAAAATGGCAACACGACAGAGACGTTGGTGAATAAGGCATTTGACGCCTTTACCTTCACCAGTCAGCATGTTGAATACAGTTGGGACATCCTGTTACAGATGTACATGACATTGGTGAAGCCACATATAAAGGATACTAATCATCTCTTTTTATTTTCCCCTTAGTGCACAGATTAAGATTTTTGTGACTGGCCTGTTCAGTTTAAACCAAGACATTCCATCCTTCAAAGAACATTTGAGAGATTTCCTTGTCCAGATAAAGGTAAGAATTTTAAGCTGGAAATCGAAGTGTTAGTCACCTGAGCCTTGTAGCTAGGCAACGTGAATTTGTAGATGAGAATGTTTGTTACGTTCCTCTTCCTGCCGCCATGACGTTCTGCACCAGATGTTTTGTGAGTTTGTTCTCTGGGATGTGGGCGTCACATAGAAACATAGAAACCTAGAAAATAGGTGCAGGAGTAGGCCATTCGGCCCTTCGAGCCAGCACCGCCATTCAATATGATCATGATCAGGATCCAACTCAGTATCCTGTACCTGCCTTCTCTCCATACCCCCTGATCCCTTTAACCACAAGGGCCACATCTAACTCCCTCTTAAATAAAGCTAATGAACTGGCCTCAACTACCTTCTGTGGCAGAGAATTCCACAGATTTACCACTCTCTGTGTGAAAAATGATTTTCTCATCTCGGTCCTAAAAGACTTCCCCCTTATCCTTAAACTGTGACCCCTTGTTCTGAACTTCCCCAACATCGGGAACAATCTTCCTGCATCTAGCCTGTCCAACCCCTTAAGAATTTTGTAAGTCTCCATAAGATCCCCCCTCAATCTTCTAAATTCCAGCGAGTACAAGCCGAGTCTATCCAGTCTTTCTTCATATGAAACTCCTGCCATCCCAGGAATCAGTCTGGTGAACCTTCTCTGTACTCCCTCTATGGCAAGAATGTCTTTCCTCAGATTAGGAGACCAAAACTGTACGCAATACTCCAGGTGTGGCCTCACCAAGACCTTGTACAACTGCAGTAGAACCTCCCTGCTCTTATACTCAAATCCTTTTGCTCTGAATGCCAACATACCATTCGCTTTCTTCACTGCCTGCTGCATCTGCATGCCTACTTTCAATGTACCATGACACCCAGGGCTCGTTGCATCTCCCCTTTTCCTAATCGGCCACCATTCAGATAATAGTCTACTTTCCTGTTTTTGCCACCAAAGCGGATAACCTCACAATTATCCACATAATACTGCATCTGCCAGGCATTTGCCCACTCACCCAACTTATCCAAGTCACCTTACCGCCTCCTAGCATCCTCCTCACAGCTAACACTGCCCCTCAGCTTCGTGTCATCCGCAAACTTGGAGATGTTGCATTCAATTCCCTCATCCAGATCATTAATATATATTGTAAATAGCTGGGGTCCCAGCACTGAGCCTTGCGGTACCCCACTAGTCACTGCCTGCCATTCTGAAAAGGCCCCATTTACTCCTACTCTTTGCATCCTGTCTGCCAGCCAGTTCTCTATCCACATCAATACTAATCTCTTATGTGGGACCTTGTCGAAAGCCTTCTGAAAGTCCAGATATAACACATCCACTGGTTCTCCCTTATCCACTCTACTAGTTACTTCCTCGAAATGTGCTGCTATCCCATCTTAAATAACTGACTCTAGCATTTTCCCCACTACCGATGTTAGACTAACTGGTCTGTAATTCCCCGTTTTCTCTCTCCCTCCATTTTTAAAATGTGGGGTTACATTAGCTACTCTCCAATCCTCAGGAACTACTCCAGAATCTAAAGTGTTTTGAAAAATTATCACTAATGCATCCACTATTTCTGGGGCTACTTCCTTAAGTACTCTGGGATGCAGCCTATCTGGCCCTGGGGATTTATCGGCCTTTAATCCATTCAATTTACCTAACATCACTTCCCGGCTAACCTGGATTTCACTTAGTTCCTCCATCTCATTTGACCCCCTATCCCCTGCTATTTCCGGCAGATTATTTATTTCTTCCTTAGTGAAGACAGAACCAAAGTAGTTATTCAATTGGTCTGCCATGTCCTTGTTCCCCATGATCAATTCACCAGTTTCTGACTGCAAGGGACCTACATTTGTTTTAACAAATCTTTTTCTCTTCACATATCTATAAAAACTTTTGCAGTCAGTTTTTATGTTCCCTGCCAGTTTTCTTTCATAATCTATTTTCCCTTTCCTAATTAAGCCCTTTGCCCTCCTCTGCTGGACTGAATTTCTCCCAGTCCTCTGATAGGCTTCTCTTTCTGGCTAATTTGTATGCTTCATCTTTTGTTTTGATACTATCCCTGATTTCCTTTGTTATCCATATAATGGCACTACCATATAACCATATAACCATATAACAATTACAGCACAGAAACAGGCCCTCTCGGCCCTTCCAGTCCGTGCCGACCATTGTTTTCCTCCTGATTTATTCTTTTGCCTTCCCTGATTTATTCTTTTGCCAAACTGGGATGAATAATTGTTGTAATTCATCCAGGCAGTCTTTAAATGCCTTTCATTGCATATTCACCATCAACCCTTTAAGAATCCCTTGCCAATCTATCTTGGCCAATTCACGTCTCATACCCTCAAAGTTATCTTTCTTTAAGTTCAGAACCCTTGTTTCTGAATTAACAATGTCACTCTCCATCCTAATGAAGAACTCAACCATATTATGGTCACTCTTGCCCAAGGGACCACGCACAACAAGACTGCTAACTAACCCTTCCTCATTACTCAATACCCAGTCTAGAACAGCCTGCTCTCTCGTTGGTTCCTCTACATGTTGGTTTAGAAAACTATCCCGCATACATCATGAGCAAGGTCACATTCCATGCCCAATTCTGAGCAACACTTCCAGAGATGCCAAGTGTCCCGGATTCGCCGTATTTTGTCCTGGCGAAATAACCTTTTTACGGTGTCCCGGCAGCCAAACATGCTGTTACGGAACACCGCCGCGCCGGTGTTCCTCCCGTGGTGAACGCCGGCGCCATGTGCCCCCGGTTTGCCAGCCCGGCAGCTCGCAGCCACGCCCGGCCCAGAGCCCGGGTGGCGCCGGCCCGCGCGATCAGCAGCACTTTCTTGCCGCCAGCCGGCCGATCGCGGCAGCCCCATCACCGGGCCTCCCCCCCATCCCCACCCCCACCCAGTGCGCAGGCGCAGACCCGCCGGCAACCTTGCCAAGTGCGCATGTGCTGCACCCGCCCGCCGGCAGCCCGCTGATCTGCACCAGTGCGCAGGCGCAGACCCGCCGGCAACAACCCCAAGTGAGTATGTTACGGAGAGAAATGCATTTAACCCCATTTGTTACGGACAAATGGGTTGAATGTTACTGTGAACTAAATTTAGGGTTGGCATCTCTGCACTTCCCAATGTGACGATCAGACAATCAATTATTGATAGACACAAAAGGCTGGAGTAACTCAGCAGGACAGGCAGCATCTCTGGATAGAAGGAATTGGTACCGTTTCGGGTCGAGACCCTTCTTCAGACTGAATTAAGGAAGGAGAGGGCGATACAGAGAGAAGGATATGTGAGGTGTGAAAACGAGACAAAGGGGATGGAGATCGAGGAACATGTAGAATAGATCATTGTTAGCTAGGAGAAGGTAACAACAAAGCAAACAGATAAAATGTAAACGAGGACAGTCCGACTAGTTAGAGAACTGGGAAGAGGGAGGGATGGAGAGGGAAGGCAAAGGTTACTTGACATTAGTCGTAAGTCAGAGAAGATCAAGTATCGATGATGCTTGGACAATGCAGCGAGGTTGACCTTTCCTTTTGTGTCACTTGCTAGGAATTTGGTGGAGAAGACACCTCGGACTTGTTCCTGGAGGAGAGGGAATCGGCCCTGCGGCAGGCCCAGGAAGAGAAGAGAAAGCTGCAGATGACAGTGCCTGGGATATTGAACCCACACGAAATAGCCGAGGAGATGTGCGACTGAGCGATCCCAAAGCGTGAAAGAGGATAGTGGCGGAGGGGTGGGGACGGGGTGGGCATGAATGCGAGAAGGGGCAGTGAAGAGGGGGAATCGGTGAAAATGGACAACCGAACAAGCCCCTCCCATCCACCAAATATGGGGGGAATGTTTTAAAATTCCAGTTTTGTTTCCTGGTATCACAACACCAGTTGGTCGCAAGAGCAGGGGATTCCATCGCTCAAAGCTTCATTCTTTCTCTCTGGTTAAGATCTGCTTGCAAATTGTGTACCCAAACATCTCAATCTGTGGCTGCTCTTCCCAGCTGCACGATCTGAGCTCGTTTAAACATCCTTGGGGGTTTTTTAAAAAAAAAATTGAGCTTAAGGCTGGCTAGCTCAGAAAGAGTGGCACACAATGTTTTGTAAAGAATGAGGTAATTTGACTGAATCCAAAAAACAACTGAAGGCTCTGCAGTGGGAACTAGCACCGGGAATGGTTTGGGCTGGGTGGGGAGTGAAAGGGTAGTTGGTCAACTCGTTCTTTGGCCCCCAGATAGGGGCTCGAGTGTTGGGGAGAGGGTGAGGGACCCACTCAGTGCGCGGTGCAGAACCTGCTCCTGCTCACCATGTGTACATATGCTGTGAATTTTTCAACGTGTGCCTAGCCGCAAACCCTTCGAATCTTCAACCCCTCCCTCCCTCCCCCTCCCCTCAAATCAGTGAAAATGCCAGGCTGTGCCTCTTAGGGTGTTGTGGCAACTGTGTGTTGTCGACAGAAATATTGGAGGAGGGTCAGGGTCAACGGTCAAGAAGGAAAGGTAGCCCCGAAAGGATTTTGCTCGGTGGGGCCGGGAGGGGGGTGGGGGTAAGGATTTGGAATATTTTAAAACTTATCAGCACTTGAGTTTTTAAAGTAACCGTTCTCTTTTGATGCCAAATGTGCAGGTGTCCTAGCATCATCCTTTGTCCTCTGTGTGTGTGTGTGTGTGTGTGTGTGTGCGTGTGTGCGTGTGCGCGTGTGTGTATAAACAGTGTTGGGGCACATTCCCTCAGGGAGTGGTAGAAGACACCAGTGCGTAGCCCTGTGATATAAGTGGGTGCAGCTACCTTGTAGCCTCGCAAGAGCTGCGATATTTTATTAATTCCATGGCACACCAACCAACTCAATCCTATCCTGTTTAGTTCCCCCCCCCCCCCCCCCCCCCCCCCCCCCCATTCTTTCCCTGCTGTTTGTCTGGACGCTTGGCACTCACCCTATCTGTCCTCGTGCCTAGCACTGACCCTGCCTACTTTGTTCTCCCCTGCGCCTGACAGCTCAATTCCTCCCCCACTCCCCCCCCCCCCCCCCACAAATTTTAATGTGATCTTCCCACTCCCTTCCCTTGGCAGACAAACTCCATTATCACTTGCTTGTGAAGTTTACAAATCTGCAGACATTTGGAGTGTAAGGGATCAATTGTTCATAAATATTTTTGCAACTATGGTTTTCGCTATCATTGGTTATGCTGTTTGTCTCAACGTGTGGCCTGCTCTGCTTAAACCACTGGGGCTTCACCTTGGGAAAGGAAAATTGGAAGGGTGCAGAGTTTGGGATGGTTTAAAATTCCAATGTATACTTGTTTCTTCTGTTGGGAGTGGTGACGTGAATAGGAATAATCCAGATCGAAGCCAACCTCTGCAGGGGGGAAAAGGGGATTCAGGAAGAAAGAATACTTGGATTTCAAAGCCAGGAATGCAATGTTTGAGGCACATGAGACTGCAGATGAGGGAATATGAAGTGGAAATGAGTTGGTGGAAGAACTCGGCAGGTCAAGCAGCATCTGTGGAAGCAAGGCAACCATCCTCTAGTGGGGCTACCTGACTGCTGAGTTCCACCTGCTGTTCATTCAGTGAGCTCGCCAGTTTGTCTCCTCTTCCCAACAAGAACATTCAACCACCTGATTAATGGTTTGATTGAGCCACAGGAGGTAATTATGATGAAGGAAGTGGCATTGAGGTAGCATTAGCTTTGAGGAACCTGAATAAACACTCATGTTTCACTCGATCCATCATTCCGTTCAGTATCGTCAATCTGTTTCTTTCCGTCTCTCATAACTGAGGGAACCTTGTTAGCACGATGCTTCGGATAGTTTATAAACTAAATTATTAAGCCATGTCTTGTGCACCCTCAATAGAAATGATGATCCTTCTGCACCTGAGTTTTTCGTACAGTAAATCCAGCTCCTCTTTTCCAGGGATTGTTGGGTGGGAGCACAGTCTCAAATCAGATGACATAAAGATCTAGAATGGAAATAAATAGCTGACGGTGAACCCATTGAGAGGTGCCACATGTCTGATTTAGAGTCCGGCTCCTCCATTTCCATTACAATGGGCGGCAAACGGGGAGGATAATATAAAGAAACTCGTAGGCTGCGACTGAACGTATATCACTTGTGGGAATGTGAACACGCTGCGGTTTTCAAACCTGGAAGTGCTAAGGGAATGCAGTGGCGTTCTAAGCCACAAGGTGCACCACCACAGAATATTCCGTGGCACTACTGCATATGCAGCAATGTGTGTCGTGAGTGGTAGGTATTTTTTATAAAATCGATATCCTGTTCATAAACATTTCAAACAGCTTGCTGCCATTTGGTACAGGAGTGTCTTTTATTTAGACACTCAAAATTGCTTTGCAAACAAGCCAGATTGTCATTATATTCATGGCTTGCATTTTCATGCAGGTATTTTAATTTCAACGACTTTTAAATTAACCGTGATTATTTCAGTAGGTGAGTCTGACTGACATGACGGATGGATATTTTTGTCTCTTAGTGCCTTTTTTGTTTTTCTCGTGAAGAAGCTTTTTGAGTCTCGATTAGTTGGACAATCAGCTAAGCCTCATGTCTTGTACAACCCTGCCCAAGGGGAGTAAAGGTGGTAGGTTTACGACTTTGGAGCTTTGCACCTCTTGGGCCTTGTCCACCTCCTTCTCTGCAGCTTGTCTCAGTCAAGCTGTGCCATTGGGAAGGGAGGGTTGGGTGGGGGGGGGAGGGGGGGTAGGCAGAAAGCTAGGGTCGGTTTTGTGTTTGTGGCAGTCACTGGAAATGGCCTGCTTTGGTTTCCCTAACATTGTTTTACACACGCATCTATAGCAGTAGTGTTCTACCCACAGTGTGTGCGCCTGTGCAAATTGAGTTCTCTTGTGTGCATCATCTGATTCTGTTTAATGCTTTGAGGAGTTGACTATGGACTGTCTTGTCTTTCAATACTTGTACAGAAAGTCTTGTTTAAAAAAAAAATCTGTGTAATTTAACTGTGTTACACTGTATTAGAAATGCTTTTTTTTTGGCAGAAATTTGTAGCAGGGTATTGCAAGTGAAAATAGAAGCCTGCAACCTCCTGCTATTCAGAGTACCTCCCTCCTTTTTTTAAAACAAACTTGTACAGGTTGTAATTAAGATGATTAGAATAGAAATGTTGACATTTTTTAATAAATAAGATTCGATAAATTAGTCCGTAGTTGCACTTTACTGGTGAGCTTGTTGTGACGAGTGTACCACGTTTTGTTTTTTCTTTAAATTGGTGCGTGTGTGCTAACCCGGAAAATACTGGCATATGTTCTTCTCTTTCTATTATTACTTTTAAATAATTATGTATTTGCTCTGTGAGGATTCACCTAAATACAGCAGGAACTTAGACATTTTAAGAATGCTATTCTGGTTCACCTTGGTGTGTGAGGGTTGATGTAAATTATGCGTACTTCACTTTTTTTGATGAAGCAATGCACCAAAGCACATCACTAGCAAGGTGGTGGCTGACTTTCTCAGCTGGATGCTGTAATTAATGATTGCGCACGCAACTATACACACTTGGAGCACAGGAGGATGAAGGGTGATCTTATGGTGGTGTGCAAAATCATGCGAGGAATA
The DNA here is from genome assembly GCA_035221665.1 of Okamejei kenojei. NCBI lineage: Eukaryota > Metazoa > Chordata > Chondrichthyes > Rajiformes > Rajidae > Okamejei > Okamejei kenojei. Next base: position 12,334,098 of record CM069139.1, on the reverse strand, counting down.
GATCGGGTAAACAAGGTTTCAAGGTCAGTTTATTGTCACATGTACCAATTAAGGTACAGTGCAATGTGAGTTGCCATACAGCCATACTAAGTGAAAAGCAACAAGACACACAACCACATAAAAGTTAACCTAAACATCCATCACAGTGAATTCCACATTCCTCATTGTGATGGAAGACAATAACGTTCAATCTTCTTCCTCTTTGTTCTCCCGCGGTCCCGCAGCTGACGATCGAAGCCCCTGTCGCGGTGATCGAAACTCCCACGGCATGGAGCTCCCGAGTCGGCCTCTTCTTACCAGAGACCGCGGGCTTCTCAATGTTAAAGTCCACAGGCCCCGCGGTTGGCGCTTTGATCCCCAGCAAAGGGATCGCAAGCTCTGTGATGTTAAAAGTCCCGCAGACTCCTGCGGCATGGAGTGCCGGGTCGGTCTCCAGGAAAGGCCGCCAACTCCGCGATGTTAGGCCGCAGTGGGGACGGAGATACGATACGGAAAGAAATTGCATCTCCGTCGTGGTAAGAGATTTTTTTAAAAATTCCCAAACCCCACCCACATAACACAAACCAAGGAACACGAAAACATCATTTTTAACACATACTGAAAATAACAAAAAGAAAGGACAGGCAGCACCTGGTGTTGCCTGATTACAGGAATAGATCCGAGTTTCTTGCCAAGTTGGGGAATAGAGAACCAGAGGACATAGCTTTAAGGTGAGGGGGGAAAGATTTAATAGGAACCTGAGGGATAACCTTTTCATGCAAATGGTGGTGGGTGTATGGAAGAGGTTGTTCAGGCAGGTGCTATTGCAAAGTTTAAGAAACATTTAGACCTGTAGATGGATAGGACAGGTTTAGGTGGGATATGGGCCAAACGCAGGCAGGTGGGACTAGTGTAGATGATACATGTTGGTCGGTGTGGGGCAATTGGTCCAAAGGGCCTGTACGCTGTATGACTCTGACTTGCATTAACCATTTCCTCCTTCCCTACATTGAACCTGCTATTGTCTGGTCCCCGAGTCCTTTATTCCCCCTCTTCTTAGCCTTTCTGATATTTTTGAAGGAAAAACAGTGTGGGGTGGGGACAGTGAATGATAATGACTGTCCCCTTTTTTATTTGAATAAGAGGAAATTACAGCCACCTAAATGGCAGAGTAGAAGATAGTTATTCTAACCACAAAAGTTGGAGTTGTCTATATGGAATATGTATGTTCTTCTTGTGGGCTTTCTCCGGGTGCTCGTTTCTTCCCACACTCCAAAGACGTACAGATTTAGAAACATAGAAAATAGGTGCAGGAGTAGGCCATTCGGCCCTTCGAGCCTGCACCGTATCCAACTCAGTATCCTGTACCTGCCTTCTCTCCATACCCCCTGATCCCTTTAGCCACAAGGGCCACATCTAACTCCCTCTTAAATATAGCCAATGAACTGGCCTCAACTACATTCTGTGGCAGAGAAATTTATAGGTTAATTGGCTTCATTAAATTATCCCTAGTGCGTGGGGATAGCTGGTTGGCGCAGACTCGGCGGGCCAAGCTGTATCTCTGCGGTTTCCGCGCTGTATGTTACTTCAAATGTGCTTTTCACTGGGACGTTGCACTCATCAGGTGCTGGAACGTTGCAGAGTTATCAGCTGAACATTATATTGAAACTATTTCCAGGACCTCTTCCTGTGCAAACTTGGGCATCTTTCTGAAATACCACCTATAAATTCTACTGTCCCATTCAAATTAAGTTAATAATAGGCCAGCTTAATATATGTAAAACTAATAAGTGAATTGATTTAATTTAGAATAAAAATGTATCTGGCAATTTTTTTAAAATGTGAGCACTGTGGTGAATAGGGTTCCCTTGTCATCCAGTGTTGTGAAATTGCAACATAATACTTGATGCTTTCTCTTCAGTAAATGTCCCTTTACACAGTATATTTGTATAAAAAGCCTAATCTTTGTCAATTTGTTCTTCTGATGTGTTAGTATGAGTTGCGATAATTCTTTGCAACGCAAAAGACTCACAATGCTGGAGTCTTGATTATCAAAGCAGGGAGCTGCTGGAGGGTCTCAGTGAGTCAAGCAGCATCCGTGGAGGGAAATGGCCAGAAAAAGGGGGTACAATGTTAAACTGCCTCCACAAGATATAGGACAAGTTCAATTTAATATAATAAAACTGACCCACTTTGCATTCCTGTCTTCTGCACTCCACTCTGCATTCAAAAGATTACCTTTGGGTTTCATAAATATGTTTTTTAAAGCTGGACAAGAATCTTGCAAATGTAGAAATTCAGAATTTAATTTACTGATTTTAAGATTTAGAAAGTGTGTTAAATTATTCAATGATGATGCTTGGAAACGAGTACAATTTTCAATGTAAACTCCTAACTGAGCTTGCTTGGATAACTAACTGGAATCTTAATGCTGGTTTGTGAAAACTTGCCTAAATTCTTCAAGTATGGGTTGGCATTCGAGTAGAGTGCTTGATTGTACTTTGTCCCATATCTGGGACTAAAATGTAAAAAGAACCTTCCTTATATTAACTGCTCCATGTCTTTATTTTGCATTTCATAGTTGAGGTTGAAGTGCTTGCTTGATTACACACTACAACCTCCAGCAAATAGCAGGTTGTGGTGGTTTCATTCTAAAGACAATGTGTAGGCGCAGCATGCTTTATTGCCCAGTATCTGAATTGTAGGAGCAGCAGCCTATTTGTCCACAGTGAGATAATAGGGTGTAGACACGTCCTGTGGCGTAGTGCAATGTTGAAGTTAAATGTCCACATTACACAGTTGAATCACTTGAAACGAGATAACTTGACATTTAATTAATATACTGCCTACATTTCTGTAACTTGACAGTGAGACACACAAGAAGGTAGTGCCTTACCGCAAAGGCCCGGATTAGATCCTGAATACTTTTTCTATCTGTACATTCTCCCTGGGTTCCTTCCACACTCCACGACATTCATGGTTTAGGTTAATTGACTTGATATAATTGTCCCTAGTGTGTGTAGGATAGTGTTAGTGTGCACGGATCTCTGGTCGGCACAGTCAGTCAAAGGGCCTATCTCCACACTATATCTCTAAACTAAACCATAGATAAAAATAAGGCAGAAAGGTTAAGTAGAAATTGTATTTAATAAAGCAACGTGACAGTAATGGGGATAGACGACCAGCCTCCAATTGTCTGCCAGTCAAGCATCCCAAACCGCAAAACAGATCAAGCTTAAAATTTAGTCCCACAAAGGCACAAGATATCTACGTGCAGTTTGATCAGCTCAGTACCATTACAAATAAATAGCTACGTGACATTTTGTGAAAGCAATATTTGATTACTGTCACTTGGGTCAGGAATGGAAAGATCCCACACTAGCTCCTTCAAATGGTGCTGTTTATCTGGCCCAAGTGGTCTACTACCACCATTTACTCCATACAAAAGCCATGTTCTCTATTCCTCAATGTAATTGACTTAACTCATGGCAAAACACAGCTGGAAAATTCTAAATCCCAACCACTTTGGGTGGCCGTGTATTTTTATTGATTAGGACAGTTAAATGGCTGTTTTTGTTTTGTTCAAATTAGACGTCATTTGAACTTTGTCTAATTTTTTGGAAAGCAAGGCTTTAAACAAATTACAGAATTATAAGGCAGGATCCCGGTTCAAGGAAAACCAATTAACCAGCAGGAGAAGTAAATGAACAGTGAAGCCATATTGTTTTAAATTCTAATCCATCTCTTATCTCCCCTCAAATGCTCAGGTTTGGGAGAAACCTGGCCTTGTTCCACACCAAAGCACTATTGTCTTGATTCTTTTAATAACAAGCTTAGATTTATAGCAATTTTATAGGAAATGGTAAGCATCTACTGAATTTCCACTGCCCATCGAATTTGCTTAGCAAAATCTAATTCCACGCAATAATGAAGCAGGATTTTAGGAAAATGCAGCATTGTTTACAGGATCATTTAGTGAAAGACACCAGTATTTTGAAAGCAATAATTTTATCTCAATTTCTTGACAGTGGTCTGTTCAAAGCTAGAAACTCAAGACTCAGCTGAAAATGATGCTACACTAGCTGCTCAAAGGAGCATGAAAAAAAAATTACTTTGACTTTTATTCAATTATAAATTTCAGAATAACATTGGATACAAAGCTGGCTGGTGAGTTCTACTTCTGAACAGCCATGGAACTTCAGGTCCGGTAATAACTGTGTTCGGTGCACGGAGGATGAATTGAAAGACATGGAAGAACCGAGTTAAATGGGGATGGAAGAGTAATTAGAGAATTTTTGCCCAATCTGAAATTAATCTTTCATGCAAGACATTGATCAATTCATTAGAGGCCCAAACCTTTACTGACCAATGCAGTTACTATTCAAGACTCAACTGGCATTTTATATAGTAGTACCAGAATGAATTTAGATGTAACTGAACTTAAAATTTTCACAGCACGTGCCAATTCTTAGCCAAGATTTACTGAATTGAAATTTAACAGCTGGTTAACATTTCACTGGTAATGAATACTTTAAAGCCTATCATAGTTGCAGGTTGGCTGGACTGTAAACAAAGAATGAACAGAACAGTGAAATGAACAAAAATCGAAAGCTTTTCTGTCATCTCAGGGTTTGAGGAACTATCCCATTAGAACAGTCGTACATTGTATCCAAAAGTTTGCTTAATGCCGTCAAAGTAATAACGTTGCCAGCCTGCTTTTGTCTGATCTGCCTCGCTTAATGGAACACCTCTACAGTCCACTTGAAGTTCCGTTCCATCCTTCTTGCCCGTAAATGTCAGCGTAATGGTTGCATAATGTTCTGAAAGCAAACCACGAACAATTAAACTAAAATATTATCTGCCAAAATAAATACAGCTACTGAACCGTGTACATTATTGTGAGTTGCTACACAATTATAACAAATCAATAACGCTATTACAGTAGGAGCTAGTTTTGTCAAGCATTAAATCCCACTAATGCTGTAAACGGATGGAATTTAAGGTGCCGATCAAGACTGCTAAAGAGCAAGCCCTTGACATTGTATTTCTCAAAGTATGCAACAACAAAATTAGGATATTTTCACTCCAATCTCAGTAATTAGGTTTCTGGGTCAGAAATCCAGGTAGAATTCCATCATTGCAGCTCAAACTTCATTTAATCTTTTAATTTATTTATTTTAAGGCTTCAGGTTCTTAGGAATATTACCAGCAGTGTCCTGGACAAGCAACATCGAAGCAGTGGGCAAGGAAACCCACCAACGCATCTAACTTAGAAGGTTTAGGACGTTCAGCATGTCTCCAACAGCCTTCACCAACTTCTACAGATGCATCATATAAAGCGTTTTATCATGATGCATCACAGCATGGTTTGGGAACAGCTGCATCCAAGACCACAAGAAATTGCAAAGTTATGGATGTAGCCCAGACCATCATGCAAATCAACCTCCCTTCAATGGACACCATTTACACAGTTCACTGCCTTGGCACGGCCAACAGCACTACCAAGGACCAATCTCACCCCAGTAACTCTCTTCTCCGATCCGACATGATGTACAGAAGTTTTAAAATGCATACATCCACATTTAGGGAGTTTTTTCTCATCTGTCATCAGCTAGAATGCTGGTGAGCGGACAGACCTCCCTATCTACCTCATTGGAGACCATTGAACTATCTTTAATCAGATTATATCTTGCACTAAATGACATACACTTTATCCTGTATTTGTTTGCTGTGGAGTTTGTAATCACGTATAATCTTTGTGATGACAGTATGGCACGCAACAAAAAGCTTTTCACTGTACCGTAGTACAGTTGACAATAACAAACCAAACTTTTGCAAATGTGAGTAAATCCTATCCCTAAGAAGCTGCTTCGATAATTTCCCCATCACAGGTGCAAGACTCATCTGCCTGTAATTTGTTGGATTATTCCCAATGCTCAAAGAAATATGTTAAGTAACGTTAACCTTGTTAGAACATTTAGAAAGGTAGTCTAACAGGCGTGAATTTTTCTTTTCAATGGTGAATGCACAACTTGATATCACTGCAGGTAGTAGCAAATAAGCATCATCTGCAAATAAGGCTTGAGCACATGACATCCAATGAAGAAGTTTGAAAGCTAATATCAAATCACAACATCCATTCATCAATTAAAAGCTGCAGAGAGAGACTCACCAGTTGGCCACGATTTGTACCTCCACTTCATAACAATCCGTTGCTCGGAAGCCTAGTAAGCAAAATTAAATCAATCGTTTAGTTACAATATTTGTACTATTAGCCCCTATTTCTCCTCCACTACCAAATTTACTGCACTAATAGCAAACATTTTAAACAGTTCTGCAGCACAGAATCGGGCATCTCAGCTCACCTTGTCCATGTTAGCCTTTCCCCCCTATCTATACTAATCCCATTTGGCTGCATTAGGACTACATCTTTCCATGCCTTGTCCATTCAAGTCCCAGTCTAAATGTCTTTTTGGCATGGTGATGGTATCCGATCCCTCTACCCCCCCCCCCGGCAACAAGTTCCAGTTATCAACCACTGGAAAATAAATATTCCTCTCGCGTCCCCTTTACTTCTCAGCTTAAGCCTTTGCCCTCAGTTTATAACCCTACAATGGAAAAATGATCTATGTTTGAGTTTCAGATATCTGTCGGGTCACCCTTCAGCTACCTTTGCTCCCCATAATAAAAGTACTCCAATTAAGGTAACATCCCCACTTTGTCACCAGCAGAGCAACACCTTTCCCATCGTATGGCACCAGAACAGTACAGCATTCCCAAGTGCAATCTAATCAATGTTCTGTGAAGTTGTAATACGTCACGGATTTTAATAAATATGCCTTGACCCATGACAGCAAGTAAGTCACTTACACCACCCTATTACCAGAGATGCCAACCCTAAATTTAGTTCACAGTAACATTTAACCCATTTGTCCGTAACAAATGGGGTTAAATGCATTTCTCTCCGTAACATACTCACTTGGGGTTGTTGCCGGCGGCTATGCGCCTGCGCACTGGTGCAGATCAGCGGGCTGCCGGCGGGCGGGTGCGGCACATGCGCACTTGGCAACGTTGCCGGCGGGTCTGCGCCTGCGCACTGGGTGGGGGTGGGGGGGGAGGCCCGGTGATGGGGCTGCCGCGAGCGGCCGGCTGGCGGCAAGTAGGTGCCGCTGATCGCGCGGGCCGGCGCCGCCCGGGCTCTGGGCCGGGCGTGGCGTGGGTCGAAATGGCGCCAGGCCCGGCAACCCTCCCCCACTGCGCACGCGCGGCCACTGGGGGCCTGGCAACCCTCCCCCACTGCGCAGGCGCGGACACTAGGGCCAGGCAAAGTGCCGCTGATCGCGCGGGCTGGCAAACCGGGGACGCATGGCGCCGGTGTTCACCACGGGAGGAACACCGGCGCGGCGGTGTTCCGTAACAGCATGTTTGGCTGCCGGAACACCGTAAAAAGTTTATTTCGCCGGGATAAAATACGGCGAATCCGGGACACTTGGCATCTCTGTATTACCCATGTTACAAATTTCAGAGAAATATACAGAGATGCCAACCCTAAATTTAGTTCACAGTAACATTCAACCCATTTGTCCGTAACAAATGGGGTTAAATGCATTTCTCTCCGTACTCACTTGGGGTTGTTGCTGGCGGGTCTGCGCCTGCGCACTGGTGCAGATCAGCGGGCTGCCGGCGGGCGGGTGCGGCACATGCGCACTTGGCAAGGTTGCCGGCGGGTCTGCGCATGCGCACTGGGTGGGGGTCGGGGGGAGGCCCGGTGATGGGGCTGCCGCGAGCGGCCAGCTGGCGGCAAGAAAGTGCCGCTGATCGCAGAGATGCCAACCCTAAATTTAGTTCACAGTAACATTCAACCCATTTGTCAGTAACAAATGGGGGTAAATGCATTTCTCTCAGTAACATGTTGCGGCACCAGAAATATGCATGGCAACGACCCAAAATCTGCAACGCGCGTTGAATCCAACCTTCCTTTTTTCAACTAGTACTATATACAAACTCATTAAACACACATAAACATCCTTTAGTATACACAGTATCACTTAAAAGATGTACTTATATATATTTTGATGAATCTTGAATGCTTTAGCCTTCAGGCACAGCTAACAATACTTTTCATACTTTCAGTTTCCTTCTCACCTGACTCTAGTCTGAAAAGGGGTCTCGACCCAAAGCATCACCTATTCATTTACTCCAAGATGCTGCCTGCCCCACTGAGTTACTCTGGCATTTTGTGTCTATCTTCAGTGTAAACCAGCATCTGCAATTCCTTCCTGCACACACTATGTACATAGGTGTATACAATGAATGTTTTGTTGCTTAGTATGTGTTTTACAGAGTACTGTGCTTACATATGTTGCACTGCTGCAAGTAAGTTTCATTGTTCCATTTCAGGACACATAAGTTCATAAGATATAGGAGCAGTGAGGCCATTCAGCCCATCAAGTCTATTCCGTCATTCAATAGTAGCTGATCTATCTTTCCCTCTGGACCCCATTCTCCTGCCTTCTCATAACCGTTGACATCCAAGCAAGAATCTGTCACTCTCCACCTTAAAAATACCCATTGACTTGGCCTCCGCAGCCTTCTGTGGTAATGGTTCCCCCAGATTCACCGCCCTCGGACTAAATAAATTCCTCCTCATCTCCCCCCTAAAAGGTACGTGACAAAGGTAAAGCGTTGTGTAAATGTCTGAAGAAGGGTCTCGACCCGAAACGCCGCCTATCTCCTTGGCTCCTTCGATGCTGCTGCACCCGCTGAGTTTCTCCAAGCCTTTTGTGTACCCCCAAAGGTAAAACATTGTTGACTCTTGGAGTGGTTTGAAGGAGGTGCCGAGCTGGGCTCCACTTACCTTCATGAAGGGAGCTGCCGTAGGACGAGGCGCTGGCCCTGCTGCTGCTCTTTAACATGGTGAGGACCTGCTCCTGGACCCTCATGCTCTTCTGCTGGCTGCCCTGCCGGTGCTCGCTGCGCTGGTCCAGCTGTCGGTCGGACGGGACGGCCTGGGTGGAGACCGGGGCGTCCGACGGCAAGGCGGACTTGAGAAAGTGAACGTCCTGCATCGCTGCGTTCATTCTCGCTGGCTCTTTCCCCTCCCGAGGAAAGTGTGTCAAAGGTGCGCTGGTGTTCGCCCGACCTGGACAACGATAAAGTCCCTCTCCCTCCCTCCTCCGCCGGTGGCTATGATCAAAGATCCTACAGCGATCTTTGCCTGTGATCTCCCTGACGCCTTTCCGCGGTGGGGCTGGGCCCGAGGGAGGAGACTGGTGCCCTGCCCCGTCGCTGCCTGCCTGCTACAACGTGGAGCTCCATCTTCCCAGGTGAGTGAGTTCCCAGGTTGCACGTGTCCAACCGCCGCTCGTTCCCGTTCCCGCCCTTCCCGCTGCACGTGTCCAACCGCCGCTCATTCCCGCTGCACGTGTCCAACTGTTGCTCGTTCCCGCTCCCGCCCTTCCCGCTGCACGTGTCCGACCGCCGCTCGTTCCCGCCCTTCCCGCTGCACGTCCAACCGCCGCTCATTCCCGCTGCACGTGTCCAACCACCGCTCATTCCCGCTGCACGTGTCCAACCGCCGCTCGTTCCCGCTCCCGCCCTTCCCGCTGCACGTGTCCAACCGCCGCTCGTTCCCGCTCCCGCCCCCGCCCTTCCCGTTTATTTTTTTGATTCTTTTTCGTTCCCGCCCTTCTCCGTAACGACAGGTCAGCCTGCCGGAACGCCGTAATTAGGTTGTTTCGCCGGGACGAAATACGGCGAATCCGGGACAGTTGGTAACCCTGCGCGCGGGCCGACGCCGCCCGGCCTGTGGCTCGAAATGGCGCCAGGCCCGGCAACCCTCCCCCACTGCGCACGCGCGGCCACTGGGGCCCGGCAACCCTCCCCCACTGCGCACGCGCGGCCACTGGGGCCCGGCAACCCTCCCCAACTGCGCAGGCGCGGACACTGGGGCCTGGCAACCCTCCCCAACTGCGCAGGCGCGGACACTAGGGCCCGGCAAAGTGCCGCTGATCGCGCTGGCCGGCAAACCGGGGGGACATGGCGCCGGCTTTCACCACGGGAGGAACACCGGCGCGGCGGTGTTCCGTAACAGCATGTTTGGCTGCCGGAACACCGTAAAAAGGTTATTTCGCCGGGATAAAATACGGCGAATCCGGGACACTTGGCATTTCAGAGAAATATAGACTTGGACTCCAAGATCCCTCTGATCATCGTCCAGACAGTATCATTTACCGCATATTTCTTTCACACCGACTTCCCAAAATGCATCATTTTGCATTTGTCAGGATTAATTTCCATCTCCACAATTTTGTCCAACTTTCTATCTGATCCAAATCTTGCTGGAGCCTCAGACAAACAGCTGAACATGCAAAAATGCAACGTTTGGCACTTGTCCCAGTTAGCAGCAGATGGATACTGGTCAAATCACTGTTCAAAAAAGCAGTGAAGGCACCTCGGAATATCCTGATGTAGGAAGCTCTATGATGAAAGTGAGCCTTCAGCCTAGGGAACTGCAAACCCCTAACGTGACAGAAAGCAGAGGTGCCACAGCAAACGGAAACGAGACAAGGGAAGATACCTTCCAGAACATTCTATTTATGAATCTTAGAAAAGTATGCATGGTTATAGATCCAAAGATGACATCGGCAGCAGGAAGATCCTGCAGGGATGAGGCAACCAACTGTTCGTGTGACAATGTCCTGAAGTTACAACCCATTTCCCCTTCTCATGCCAGCTCCCCGTGTTATCACAGGAGATAAGATCTGCTCTTTTACTTCTTCCCTTTCCATCACACAGGTATCAAAATACTCCTTCGGTGATTGAACAGGCTAGATGCAGGAAAAATGTTCCCAATGTTGGGGGAGTCCAGAACCAGTTTAAGAATAATGGGTAAACCATTTAGGACTGAGATGAGGAAAAACGTTTTCACCCAGAGATGTGAATCTGTGGAATTCTCTGCCACAAAAGGCAATGGAGGCCAATTCACTAGATGTTTTCAAGAGTTAAATATACAGTGCCCTCCATAATGTTTGGGACAAAGACCGATCATTTATTTATTTGCCTCTTGTTCTCCACAATTTGAGATTTGCAATAGAAAAAAAAAATCACATTTGCTTAAAGTGCACATTGTCAGATTTTAAAAAAAGGGTTTTTTAATACATTTTGGTTTCACCATGTAGAAATTACAGCTGTTTTTGTACACAGTCCCCCCATTTCAGGGCACCATAATGTTTGGGACACAGCAATGTCATGTAAATGAAAGTAGTCATGTTTAGTATTTTGTTGCATATCCTTTGCATGCAATGACTGCTTGAAGTCTGTGATTCATGGACATCACCAGTTGCTGGGTGTCTTCTCTGGTGATGCTCTGCCAGGCCTGTATTGCAGCCATCTTTAGCTTATGCTTGTTTTGGGGGCTAGTCCCCTTCAGTTTTCTCTTCAGCATATAAATGGCATGCTCAATTGGGTTCAGATCAGGTGATTGACTTGGCCACTCAAGACCATTTTTTAGCTTTGAAAAACTCCTTTGTTGCTTTAACAGTATGTTTGGGATCATTGTCTTGCTGTAGAATGAATCGCCGGACAATGAGTTTTGAGGCATTTGTTTGAACTTGAGCAGATAGGATGTGTCTATGCACTTCAGAATTCATTATTCCACTACCATCAGCAGTTGTATCATCAATGAAGATGTGAGCCAGTACCTTCAGCAGCCTTGCATGCCCAGGCCAGAATACCCCCACCACTGTGTTTCACAGATGATGGTATGCTTTGGATCTTGGGCAGTTCCTTCTCTCCTCTATACTTTGTTCTTGCCATCACTCTGACATAAGTTAATCTTCGTCTCATATGTCCACAAGACCCTTTTCCAGAACTGTGGTTGCTCTTTTAAGTACTCCTTGGTAAACTGTAACCTGGCCATCCTATTTTTGCGGCTAACCAAAGGTTTGCATCTTGCAGTGTAGCCTCTATTTCTGTTCATGAAGTCTTCTGCGGACAGTGGTCATTGACAAATGCACACCTGACTCCTGAAGAGTGCTTCTCCAGAGATGCCAAGTGTCCCGGATTCGCCGTATTTTGTCCTGGCAAAATAACCATATTACGGTGTTCCTGCAGCCAAACATGCTTTTACGGAACACCGCCGCGCCGGTGTTCCTCCCGTGGTGAACGCCGGCGCCATGTGCCCCCGGTTTGCCAGCCCGGCAGCTCGCAGCCACGCCCGGCCCAGAGCCCGGGCGGCACCGGCCCGCGCGATCAGCGACACGGCGACGTTTCTTGCCGCCAGCCGGCCGCTCGCGGCAGCCCCATCACCGGGCCTCCCCCCCCCCCCCCCCCCCCCCCCCCCCCCCCCCCCCCCCCCCCCCCCCCCCCCCCCCCCACCCCCATCCAGTGCGCAGGCGCAGACCCGCCGGCAACCTTGCCAAGTGCGCATGTGCCGCACCCGCCCGCCGGCAGCCCGCTGATCTGCACCAGTGCGCAGGCGCATAGCCGCCGGCAACAACCCCAAGTGAGTATGTTACGGAGAGAAATGCATTTACCCCCATTTGTTACTGACAAATGGGTTGACTGTTACTGTGAACTAAATTTAGGGTTGGCATCTCTGCTTCTCATCTGTTGGACAAGTGTTTGGGGATTTTTCTTTATTATAGAGAGAATTCTTCTGTCATCAGCTGTGGAGATCTTCCTTGGCCTGCCAGTTTCTTTGGAATTAGTAAGCTCACCAGTGCTCTCTTTCTTCTTAATGATGTTCCAAAGAGGATTTTGGTAAGCCGAAGGTTTGGCTAATGTCTCTAACAGTTTTATTCTTGTTTCTCAGTCTCATAATGGCTTCTTTGACCTTCATTGGCACAACTTTGGTCCCCATGTTGATAAACAGCAATAAAAGTTTCCAAGGGTTATGGAAAGACTGGATGAAAGACTAGGCACTGAGAGCTCTCATACCTGCATTAAGGAGGCAATTAAACAGACCTGAGCAATTACAAACATTATGGTGCCCTGAAATGGGGAGTGGGGGGAAACTATGTACAAACACAACTGTAATTTCTACATGGTGAAACCAAAATGTATAATGCACTTTAATCACGTGATTTTTTTTCTATTTCAAATCTCATATTGTGGAGTACAGAGGCAAATAAATAAATGAAGGGTCTTTGTCCCAAACATTATGGAGGGCACTGTAGCTTTTAGGACTAACGGAATCAAGGGATATGTGGAAAAAGCAGGAATGGCCTACTCCTGCACCTATTTTCTATGTTTCAGCCATACCAGCAATTCACTCAAACCTCTTCCAAAATAACATACTACATTTCATGTTCAGTGGGGTGTCCACCATCTTAATGAAATTCAAACACAAATTTGAAAATTAGAGATATACAGCACAGAAACAGGCCCTGCAGCCCAGCTTACCCATGCCCCATCTACATTAGTCCCACCTGCCTGCGTTTGGTCCATATCCTTTTAAACCTTTCCTATTAATGTTCCCATCTAAATGTCTTTTACATTTTTATAAATTCTGCCTCAACTACTGTTACAAGGGAACAGGTTCAAGGATCTGACAAGGATCGCACTCGCCTGTTTAGTTACAAATCAGTTCTACTATGCGCATCGTCCGGTTTACAGCAGCACACCTTACTCTGCCTCCGTCTGCGACGCTGATCGTGAGTCAGCCCGTTGGTGAACCCCTCTTGTACTTAAAACTAACTTGTGGCTTACTGGCGCCTGAATTTATACAGGTAAGAAATCAGCTGTTGAAATAAGTTCTGGGCAATAGCGCTGCTCCCAAATTCAAACTATAACCAATGGCATGGGGACTGCATCCGAGTGAGGACCCCCCCCCCCCCTTTGGGAACAAAGCACTATCAGGCGCAGACTGGTTTTAAACACTGGACTTTAAACATAAACCGCTATGGGCTTTAAACACGGCGCTATGGCCACAGCGTTATGGGTCACAGACTGTTCGGGCAAAATTCTCGTACAACATTCCGCCCCACAGTCTGGTTACCATCACATCCGGCCCGCAGGCATTACCTCGTTACATGCGACCCACAGGCTGTAGTAAAGACCACGCGGTCGTGATGCCAAACCGCACATACAACGTCGTAATATTATGGCCAACAAGATTGTCAGTCCCCAGTGCACCACTGTTGGCCACCATCCTCCCGTGGGATTGTAGTTGTGGTACTGTTCTCCGGCCCTTCAAATCTTCTCTACGATTTCCTGGATGTGGTCAGTGAGGTTGGTGATGTTCTCTTTTACTCCACTCAGGGTCAAACAAGTCACCGAGTCTGTATGACCACGCATGGTACAAATTAACTTGTTTTGTCGGAGGTCCCAAACCTAATGCCATCATCAATACCACCAGAGATAATCTGATTGCTTGTGTCATTAAACGTTGCTGCCAGGACTTGGTACATGTTTTGAAACATATAGATTGCAGCCTTCTTCCGAATATCGCACAGCTTCACTGTTTCGTCATAGCTTCCTGTACAGACCAACTGTGGTCCCCATCGTGCTGGATAACATGAATTCACAAAGGATATGTGACCTTTAAGTCCCTTGATTCTTTCACCAGTTTCACTGTCCCACACTGCTAGTTTTGTCTGTTGATGCTGGAAAAAGCATGCTGCCATCTGTGTTATAGTGTAAATCCATCACTGCTTCACTGTGACCTTCCAATGTGGCATAATTATCGCAGTCGCATATGTATTCTAAAACAATACGAGTCGATCAAATCCTGCAGATGCCAGTGTTGTTCCATTCCAGTGAAATTTACAAAAAATTATCTTCTCCCTCGTGACCCGTTAAAAGCATTAGAGGAGCTTGAAGACTCGAGGTTCTTGGTCCCACCGGCAGCACAGCCTGCTGCAGGCTCCCCTGCACCAAGGGCCGCAGTTTGTTGCGGGAGTGCTTGGCCTGCACCAGCACCATCTCATTTGCTATTTATTTTTACCAAACATTTTCTATTCTATTTGCCAGATCCTGCCAACTATGCCAAACGTTGCAAGGGAACAGGTTCAAGGATCTGACCAGTAGAACAGAAAAAGGATCACTCGTCTATTTAGTTATAAATCAGTTTTATTGGCAAGAGAGAACAAAAACAATACTTGTCTTGGTATGTGCGGGGTCTGGTTTACAGCAGCAAACTCTCTCTCTGCCTCCGTCCGCGGTGCTGATCACGACTCAGCTCGTCTGTGAACCACTCTTGTACATAAAACTCATGGCTTATGCACCTGCCTTTATACAGGTAAGAAACCAGCTGTTCAAATAACTAGCGGTAAGTCCTGGCCAATACCGCTGCGCCCAAATTCAAACTAACCCATGGCAGGGGACTATATCAGAGCGAGCCCCCTGTCCCCCGCCCCCCCCCCAGGAACAAAACGCTATCAGCCACAGACTGGCGCGTAAAGCACTACACACAGCGCTACAGACTTGACATGTAAAGGTAATACACAGAGTGCTGCCGGTTTGGCGAGCACAGATTTAAACAAACGCTGTTGGCTTGGCGCGTGGGGATTTAAACAAATCCCCACGCGCAACGCCATGGGTTCTAAATATAGCACTACCGGCCACAGCGCAATAGGGTTTAAATATAGCATTACTGGCCACAGTGCTACCGGTCACAGACTGTTCGGGCAAAATTCTCATATAACTACCTACCTACTCTGGGCAGCTCATTTCATATACCCACTACCCTCTGTGTGAAAAAGTTGTCACTCCTATTAAATCCTGCCCCTCTCACCTTAAACCCCTCTCCTCTGGTTCTTGATTCTCCAACTCTGGGGAAAAGACTGTGCATCTACCCCATCTATTCCTCTCATGATTTTATACAGCTCTATAGGATCACCTCTCATTCTCCTATGTTCCATGGAATTCAGTCATAGCCAACTCAACCTCTCCCTATAGCCCAAGCCCTCAAATCCGGGCAATTTAAGAACTTAAATTTATAATACAACCTTGGAAAATATTCAGCAGTCCATTGTGCTATCATCATAGTTGCTATTGTACCAAATACCCAGGACTATCTTTACCAAGTAGTTCAAGAAAATTGTCTGGCCTTCATATCTGGTCTAGCCTGAGAATCACAATGCATAAAAGTTCAGTTTCTAATTTAGACTGTATTTTTTTTTAATAAAGTTTCAACTTGTAACAAGGATACAAAAGGCAGATATTCACCAGTTCCAAGAATTCTCCAATGACATTCCCCTCGAGCAATCGAAATTTGCCTCCCTTGGCCGCTTCTACAGCAGCTGGCGCATGTGTGAAAGCCTGGACAAGCTGAAATTACAAGATGGTCAATATAGTTAATGTTTTAGATCAGGTGTCGGCAACCTACAGCCCCCGGCTGAATGCAGCCTGTAACCCAAAATCATCCAGCCTGCAGGCGGATTTTGTTTCCCATATTCATCCGGCCCGCCAAGCGCCCACCCAGAGCGCGGCCGAGATCTGGCTGTACCGCATTCTGCGCAAAGCCGCCGGCACGGCCGCGCACCTTCTCTGAACACGTTTAAGAAAGAACTGCAGATGCTGGAAAAATCAAAGGTCGACAAAAATGCTGGAGAAACTCAGCGGGTGAGACATGCAAGGATTGCATGAGGCTGCCTCACCCGCTGAGTTTCTCCAGCATTTTTGTCTACCTTCTGTGAACATGTGATTTGATGCCATCCGGGGAGGGATGGGATCCATGTGTACACGTGATAGATGTGGCCCCTATGCAGACATGCGTCCCGGCCCCTATGCAGAACAAGGTTATCAACCCCTGTTCCAGATCAATCAACTCTCTAGTGTTGGAGCAAGTATCTCCTTTCTCAAATCTCTAATTATGAATAGGATGAGTGTTACTTCAACATCAATAACCAAGTTAGACTCAAGTATATTAAAAGAGAAATAGTTTAATTTTCTGATGCCGAGGATCTTACATGTCAATTGTTTACCAATTCTTGATCAAAAAATAACCTGAATATACTCAATATTTTGTAACTAACATTGTAATCAAGACAAAAAAAAAATTAACATACAATATGCACAGCACAGAAACAGATCCTTCGGCCCAACTCGACCACACCCAAAGTTGTTGAACCGAGTTGGCTCTATCTTGCCCGCACCCAGCCCATATCTCTCCAACCCTTTCCTGTCCGTCTACATATCCTTGGGTCTTTTAAATGTCATAATTGTTCCTGCCTTTATCAATTTCTCTGGCAGCTCATTTCATACGTGCACCATACTGTGTGGAATAAAATTACTCTTCAGGTCTCTTTTGAACCTATGCCCTCTAGTTTTAGACTCCCCTACCCCAGGGAAAAAACAACTGGTTATTCACCTTATCTAAGCCGATCATGATTTTATAAACTCCTGCAAGGTCTCCCCTCAGCCTTCTGTGTACCAGGGGAAATAGACCGAAACCCCACAAGTCTCTGTACACCTTCTAGACCCCATAACATTCTCATATTTATTTTGCACATTCCATTTAATGATATACTTCCTACCGCAGGAAGATCAGAACTGTAAACAATACTCTAATTGTGGCTTATCAATGTATTTGTACTTATGTACTTTGATGTTCCAATTGCTGTAGTCAAAACCCTGACCGCTGTAGGCAAGCATGCCAAACCCTTTCACCATCCTGTCCATTTGTATCACGTTCATGGAACTGTATAATTGCACACCCAGGTCTCTGTTCTACAACACTCCCCACAATAATAACATTTAATGTGCAAGTCCTGCCCTCCTATTTATCTGAACCAAACTCCATCTGCCTCCAACTTGGCCCACTGGTCCAGTTGATCTCAATCCCACAGCAATGTTAGATAATGTACTTCACTGTCCATACTACCAATTTTTATGTCATCTGCAAGCTTGCTAACCCCGGCCACCTACATTCAGACCTAAATAGTTAATAAATAATAAACAGTGCATCCAACACTGGTCACTGTGGCACACCACTTATTGCAGACCTCCAGCCTAAAAAAAAACACACTGTCACCTAGATAATGTTGCAGTCAATTGGTTAGTTTGCCCTGGATGTCATATAATCTAACATCTCACAGATCAGCCTCAAAGGCCTCACTAACATGAATGTAGACAATATCTCCCACACTACCCAGTCTTCCTAACAATCTCTTCAAAACACTCCATTTAATTACAGATGGGGCACAAGAGCAAATAATTAAAATGTTTCCCCAACTAATTTATATTGCTCGCTGACACTTTTACCTCTTCTGTAATAAAGATCTTGTAAAGCTCTTCTGGCGACGTCATAAACTCATCTTTTAAGTTAATTTTGCAGGTTGGAATCTTCACGGCAACCGAGTTAGACTGGACATGTAACTGTGATGTAGGAGCCTGAAAAATTAAAATTGTTTTGTAACATCAGGGAAATAAAATCCAGGTTTCAGAGAATTACATAACGCAGCAGTGTGGATAAGTATCTAACTCCGTCTCGGTATTGCATACCGAGATACATTGAAAAAATTATTGTGCGCTCGCCAGGCCAATCATACCATACACCAGTACATCAAGTGGTGCAAGAAAACAAAATAACCAAGAGTTCTGTCTATAGTATTATAGCTACAGTGAAAGTGCAAGTACCACAGAGTTAGATTGGAAAATCGGGAATTCATGATCAACAAGAGTCAATTTTATCTCATTTGCACCAACTTCCACTTGTTCACAAACTCACTTGGACCATTTCTGACACTTCCTTTTCTGGATCTTTCAGACTCCATCTCTGTAGACAAGTTATCCACTGACTTTTACTGTAAACCTACTGACTCCCATTCCTACCTCTTCCCACCCTCTCTTGCAAGAATGCCATCTCCCCAGTTTCTCCACCTCCATCAAATCTGCTTTCAAGATAAGGCTTTTTATTCCAGGACACATGAAATGTCCTCCTTTTTCCAGGAAATATGCCTTCCTTTATACTCTGGTTGATGGAGCCCTCTTGGATTTCCTCAGAAGTCTGCTCTCACCACTCCCCATCCCTCCAAACAGAGCAGAGTTTAGTTAATGTCTCTTTACCTTGACCTGCAGATCCATCTTGGACTTGGACTGTGGCTGTTCTGTCTGAACTCCATTTATTGTTGGCAATATCATTCCATGAGTAAATTCTGAAATAAAACAGTTGTCGAAATTTATGCACTGGTCCAGTTAAATACTGTGGTAGAAGAGCATAAACGCAGAGTACTCTATAGAAAACAGCTCACTTTAACTACATACTCTCCATCACAGACGTGAGACTTTCAAGATCCTTCTATGCTGTTAGGATCCTACCATTTACTGTATATTTTCCTCTAACATTTAACCTCCGCAACATATTTCTATGTGCAACGTCACACATTGTCTGGATTAAACTCCTCCTGCCATTTCCCTATCCATATTTCCAATTGATCTACAGCCTGCAATATCATTTGACAACCTTCCTCACAATGCACAACTTTGCCAATTTTTGTGTTGTCTGCAAACTTATTAAATCAGCTCACACACATTTTAGAGCAAATCATTTGAACGTTTCAGAGGTCCCAGCACCAATATTTCCCAGCATCATTATTTTCCCCTAGAACTATTGGTCACAGACCTCCTGTCAAAATATCACCCATTACCCTCCAACTTCAGAACCACCATAAATTGAGAGGCCACAGAAAAAAAAGATCAAAGAACCGTTGCATTATTTATCCTGCCATATTGAATTCCTGCAGTTCTCACCACTTACTACATTTTTTACAAAACAGATTGGACCATATACAGTTAGATGCTAGACAAATATAGATCCCTTACAATCAAAGACAGGTGAATTTATAATGGGAAACAAAGAAATTTGCAGAAGAGTTAAATGAGTACTTTGGTTCCGTCTTCACCAAGCAAGACACAAACAATCTCCCAGAAATACTAGGGGACCGAGGATCTAGTGGGAGGGATGAACTGAAGGGAATTCTCATTCATCAGGAAATGGTGTTAGGTGGAGTGAAGGCACATAAATCCCCAGGGCCTGATGTTCTGCATCCCAGAGTACTTAAGGAAGTGGCCTTAGAAATCGTGGATGCATTGGTTAAAATTTTCCAATGTTCTCTTGACTCTGGTCCCACACAAGAGATTAGAGTGCAAAATTAAAGCACATGGTATTGGGGGTAGGGTATTGACGTGGATAGAGAACTGGTTGGCAGAAAGGAAGCAAAGAGTAGGAATTAACAGGTTCTTTTCAGAATGGCAGGCAGCATGGGGTGCCACAAGGCTCTGTGCTGGGACCCCACTTGTTTATAATATATATCAACGATTTAGACATGTGACATCTCCAAATTTGCGGATATCACAAAGCTGGGTGACAGTGTGAGCTGCCATGAGGATGCTAGGAGGCTGCAGGGTGACTTGGATAGGTTGGGTGAGTGGGCAAATGCATGGCTGATGCAGTATAATGTGGATAAATGTGAGATTATCCGCTTTAGTGGCAAGAACAGGAAGGCATCTTATTATCTGAATGGTGTCAGATTAGGAAAAGGAGAGGTGCAACGAGACCTGGATGTGCTTGTACATCAGTCACTGAAAGTAAGCATGCAAGTACAGCAGGCAGTGAAGAAAGCCAATAGCATGTTGGCCTTCTTTGTGAGAGGATTTGAGTTTAGGATCAAGGAGGTCCTACTGCAGTTGTACAGGGCCCTGGTGAGACCACACCTGGAGTATTATGTGCAATTTTGGTCACCTAATTTGAGGAAGGACATTAATGCTATTGAGGGAGTGCAGCGTAGGTTCACCAAGTTAACTCTCGGGATGTCGGGACCGACATATGATGAAAGAATGGGTCGACTGGGCTTGTACTGAGTGGTGGCGCCATCGAGTGTGGCTGCCTCACCTGCAGCTGTCTGTCCTTTCATTCGTTTTGTTATTTTTAGTCTGTTTTAAAGTTTGTTTTTAGAGGTCTTTTAGTCTTTAAGTGGGGGGAGGGGGAAACTGTTTTTCTTGGTCACTTCCTGGTCGAGGGTGCAACTGTTCTCCGAGCCGCATCTGTACCGCCCACTCCCCTGACATCAGTCTGAAGAAGGGTCTCGTTACAATCATTTTTGGAGAACCTCTGCTTTTAGAAGCCAAAGTATCCCCTTTAAACGTCAAGAACAAGTGCGTTATTGATCAAAAGCAATCCATCCACACAATTATTGCTCCACAACAGCATACGAGATTCACCGTGGAATACTGCATTTAAAGTGTTAAAATTTAGGTGGAGTGTGTAACTTGTTTGATTTATGATTTAAAAATTACACAAATAATCTCCTATTTAAAGGATAATAATTTTGCACTAGCAAACCACACGTATTAGCAGCCTCAAATAAGACCCATCCAGAGCTGAAATCAATGTCTTGTTTTAAACAATAAAGACTTCAGACATCTTGATAAAATACCCAGAACACTAAGATAGACAAAATCGTAATTGTCACTGTATGTCATGTTGTTACTTGTGGGCGGAGCACCAAGGCAAATTCCTTGTATGCGAATACTTGGCCAATAAACTTACTTACTTACAAATAATGTAATTTCAAGCAGGATGTTTAGTTCTGTCCTTACAGCCACTTTTAATTAACAGCATTCAACACACTGAAAGTCATGCTCCATTACCGATTTTCCTTGAAGAATTGATTTTTAGTCTTAAATGCTTGGCTCTATACTTGCCTAATTTCAGTGTGTCAACGTATTTGACAAGTGCCTTCCTGATCTTAGCTGCACCATCGGTTTTCATTAGATCCAACAGTTTTGTGTCAGGTTCATCTTTTGCTAAACCAACAATAACCTGGAAGACAAAATGAATTTGATTAGACTCCTTCTGCTATGAAAGGTACAAATGCAAACAAAATCAAAATCTGCCAATATGTTAATCACATTTAATCTTAAATTAAGGATATTCACAGTGAATGGTAGCATTGTGGAGAAAGGGGGTGTTGTCGGCAGAGGGATCTAGGAGTGGAGATATATATTTCCTGAAAGTGGTGTCATAATTAGATTGGGTAAATGCAGCGGCTTTTGGCATGCTGGATTTTGAATATATGTTGAAACTTTATGTTGCAATTGTACAAGAAGTTGGTGAGACCGCACTTGAAGTATCATGTTCGGTTTTAGTCGCTCTGCTATAGGAAAAATGCGTTTAAGCTGGAAATAGTGCAGAGAAGATTTACAAAGATAAAGCCAGGACTTGAGGGCCTGTGCTATAAGAGGTTGCGAAGACTGGGACTTTATTCCTTGAATCATAGGAGGCTGAGGGGTGATCATATAGAGGTGTACAAAATCACAAGGGACATAGATAGGATGAATGCACAGACTTTTTCCACAGGATAGGGAAATCAAGAAGTAGATAGTATATTTTTACGGTGAGAAGAGAAAGATTACTAGGAACTTGAGGGGCAACTTTTTCCACATATAGGGTGGTTCGTAATTGGAATGAGCTTCCAGAGAAAGCAGTTGAGGCAGGTACAATAACATTTAAAATACATTTGAACAGGTATATAGATAGGAAAAGTTTAGAGGAATTATGGACCAAGCACAGGCAAATGTGACTAGCTTAGATTGAGCATCTTGGTAGCCGTGGACAAGTTGAAAAGAAGGGTTATTCCCATGCTGTGCTACTGTGGCACTGTTCATTTTGAAAGGACACTTGATAAAACCATTAAAAAACATTTTTAACAAAGATTATAGGTCAATGTGTCTTCAAATGCCTTGTACACAAAATAAACCAGTATACAGTTGTGGCAGGAAATTGGAAAGGCTTTCGGAATGCTGTTTATTTATTTCAAGCAGATTAAAGATAAATCTTACTATAATATAGTTAGCATTTTTAAAAAAAGCAGATGGCAATGCCTTTGTTGGAAAATTCTGTGACCCATCCAAGGCTGGTGACCCCACTTCAAATATCAATAGTTTATAGCAAATTAAAATCAAAATATGGAAGCTTGCAGGATAGGTAGTCATTTGAGTTGCTGTGGTCATGTTAAGTTTCCCCCCCCCCCCCAATGCATAACCCCACTTGTGTCAGAACTAGGGAACTTACATCCACTTCATCAATGTCATTTTCATCGGATAGATTTGGTATCTCAACAGTTCCTTTGTATTTAATTCCAGTTTTTGAAGTTCCTTCAATGAAAGAATTACAAGTTAGAAACTGAGTAAGTTAGATACTAAAACAAAGTGACTTTTGAATAATCAATGGCTTGGTAGTAGGGTCACATGATAATATTGGCCACGGTCTTTCAACACAGGAGGGCCCAGTTCCCACATTCCCTTTCAGATACATTTTGCTCTAAAATTATATTTTTACCTTGTATTCACAAAAGTTAATTAAAATTGTGTTTAGAAATAACACAAACAACGACTATCTAGAAAATCTGTCAGATTCAGACAGTAGAGGTTATCAATGAGGATCAATTTCAAATAACAAGACAAAGGAAGGCGAGTAGATCTTTGATTTAGTGATTTTCATTTTAATTGGTGAACAGACTGGTTAATTTTTTACACCCCACTTTGGATTTCGTGAGATTTCCTTTCTCAAAGCATATTAGTAAGATTTCACTATTTCAGGGGACAAATTAAGTTAAAGTCAAGTTTATCACGCAAGCCTTGAATGATGTGCAAGATGGAACTGCAGTTGCTGGTTTAAACCGAAGATAGACACAAAAGCTGGAGTAAAATGATTGGAGTATACTCCACTCACTCATTTTATTTATCTTTTTCTTATTTCTTTTTCTTTTTATTACCCATCTTTATTTCCTACTGTTATAAAATAAAAAATATAGAAGTATAAATAAGATTGACTGTAAATTTTAAAAATATTAAGAATGTATGTGACGAATAATATTTTCTTTTTTTTGTGATTATATTATTTCTTCTTAATATGTAATTACTTCTAATAAAAATATTTTACAAACAAAAAAAGCTGGAGTAACTCAGCGGGACAGGTAGAATCTCTGGAGAATGCCTTGAATGATATTGGTCTTTTAAATCACAAAAAGGCTCTCGTTTTCCACATCTTGATTACTTAAGTATTACTTATAGTATCAAAGCAAAGGATGATGCGTACAAAGTAGCCAGAAAAAGCAGCATACCAGAGGACTGGGAGAAATTCAGAGACCAGCAGAGGAGGACAAAGGGCTTAATTAGGAAAGGAAAAATAGATTATGAAAGAAAACTGGCAGGGAACATAAAAACTGACTGCAAAAGTTTTTATAGATATGTGAAGAGAAAGAGGTTAGTTAAAACAAATGTAGGTCCCTTGCAGTCAGAAACAGGTGAGTTGATCATGGGGAACAAGGATATGGCGGACCAATTGAATAACTACTTTGGTTCCGTCTTCACTAAGGAAGACATAAATAATCTGCCTGAAATAGCAGGGGACTGTGGGTCAAAGGAGGAATTGAGTGAAAATCCAGGTCAGTCGGAAGTGGTGTGGGTAAATTGAATAGATTTAAAGGCCAGATAAATCCCCATGGGGCCAGATAGGCTGCATCCCAGAGTACTTAAGGAAGTAGCTCCCACAGGAAATAGTGGATAGGGCAGTATTGATTAGTGTACGAGTAAACGGGTCCTTTTCACAATGGCAGGCAGTAACTAGTGGGGTACCGCAGGGCTCAGTGCTGGGACCCCAGCTATTTACAATATATATTAATGATCTGGATGAGGGAATTGAAGGCAATATCTCCAAGTTTGCGGATGACACTAAGCTGGGGGGCAGTGTTCGCTGTGAGGAGGATGCTAGGAGACTGCAAGGTGACTTGGATAGGCTGGGTGAGTGGGCAAATGTTTGGCAGATGCAGTATAATGTGGATAAATGTGAGGTTATCCACTCTGGTGGCAAAAACAGGAAAGCAGACTATTATTTAAATGGTGGCCGATTAGGAAAAGGGGAGATGCAGCGAGACCTGGGTGTCATGGTACACCAGTCATTGAAAGTAGGCATGCAGGTGCAGCAGGCAGTGAAAAAAGCGAATGGTATGTTAGCTTTCATAGCAAAAGGATTTGAGTACAGGAGCAGGGAGGTTCTACTTCAGTTGTACAGGGTCTTGGTGAGACCACAGCTGGAGTATTGCGTGCAGTTTTGGTCTCCAAATCTGAGGAACGACATTATTGCCATAGAGGGAGTGCAGAGAAGGTTCACCAGACTGATTCCTGGGATGTCAGGACTGTCTTATGAAGAAAGACTGGATAGACTCGGTTTATACTCTCTGGAATTTAGGAGATTAAGAGGGGATCTTATAGAAACTTACAAAAATTCTTAAGGGGTTGGACAGGCTAGATGCAGGAAGATTGTTCCCGATGTTGGGGAAGTCCAGGACAAGGGGTCACAGCTTAAGGATAAGGGGGAAATCCTTTAAGACCGAGATGAGAAAGACTTTTTTCACACAGAGAGTGGTGAGTCTCTGGAACTCTCTGCCACAGAGGGTAGTTGAGGCCAGTTCATTGGCTATATTTAAGAGTGAGTTGGATGTGGCCCTTGTGGCTAAGGGGATCAGAGGGTATGGAGAGAAGGCAGGTACGGGATACTGAGTTGGATGATCAGCCATGATCATATTGAATGGCGGTGCAGGCTCGAAGGGCTGAATGGCCTACTCCTGCACCTAATTTCTATGTTTCTATGTTCTATGTTAACCATGCCCAGTCCTTATTCTCAAGGGGAAAAAGCAACACATCTTTGGCAATCCAATTTCTGTAATTAAACCATGTTCGCATTGCAAAAACTTCAGTTACCACTACTCCCTACCCCACACACACCCATGATCCACAAGAGAATACTTGACATCCACTTATCTACAACTGTCGTTTCCAATTTATCTTGCCAGTTACTTTTGTATTGTGAGTTAAACATTTACCTCCTCCTTATTCAAGATTTATTTAAATGGGAAATTAAATGTCCATTGCCATAAGAGCAAAAAGTAAAGTCCTTTAAGAACTCAGCAAGTCAGGCAGTCCCTGAGGAGGAAAATGGATAAGGGTCCCGATCCAAAACGTCACCTCTAACATCTCTTCACAAATGCTGCCTAATGTGCCGAGTTCCTCCAGCACTTTGTATTGTGCTTAAGATTTCAGTATTTAGTTTCTAGTGTCTTTTTTGCCCCACTGTTCACTAGTTAATGCACAGGTTGTCCAATCGACCGTAGCTACGACCATAACTTGTCCATTCAGTACTAGGACAAACTATGGCACATTGTTGCCTACACTCAACTGATCATTTCCCATTAATGTACGATGTTTCAAGTGCATGGGGACGGGGGACGGGGGTGAGTTAGTCATAAAGAAGCATTGGTTTATGCCCCTACTCTTTTATAAAATAATGCTATGGCAAAACAACTTTGAATTGGGAAGAGAAATATTTGTACTACAGATTGGGAGGACAGAGCACTCACAAGGTCAAGAAGCAGGTTAAATCTGTCCCAGTTACATGTGCTACTAAAATAAACCAACCAACTGAGACCGAAATACACATGACACACTCCATCTATCCCCTTGTCTGCTTGGATATGATACCTCAGATTTTGGTTATTAGATAGTATCAAAACGAAGGCCGTTTCTATGGAGGTACATCGCATCAGTTATATTATTGAATGTTAAATGCCACGATACCAATGGTTAATTCCATCTTCTGATATCCACAATCTTGTACATAGGGATTATGACCATTTTCTACCCTCGAGAGTGGATTCACATTAAAAGAGCTGAGGTCATTTAAAAGGCACCGGTCACATTTTTGTCAGCTACAATAGACTTGCAATTCAAAATCTCAAGCACCTTTGGTGCAATTTCATTGTTTATTTTGCATACTCACCTCTCCATGACAAGTGGATATTCCACTCAAAGAAGAAAATCAGTTTTCCTTTTCTGTTGTTGATTGAAGCTTCTCCATCGTTCTTAGTCACCTCTGTGACTTCGCACACGCCTTCTTCGTTTTCAACACTGACTGTGAGTAACAGTGACTTAATTTTATCAATGGACCAATTTGAGGCATCTCTCTCCGTCCTGCAGAAGATTGGTTTACAATAAAAGAAACATTTATATTTACTGACTCAAATCTGAAGCTTTCATCAATTGATGCAATTAGATCAAGCTGGCATCTTCAATTATGTTTGAGTGGGCGCAATACTTCGTCAACAAGTAAAACAGAATATACCATTTATCTTGTAGAATTTCCATTAAATTTAAAAGAGCTTTTACAGAAGTTTATATAGAAACATAGATAACAGGTGCAGGAATAGGCCATTCAGCCCTTCGAGCCAGCACTGTCATTCAATATGATCATGGCTAATCATCCAAAATCAGAATCCAGTTCCAGCTATTTCCCCATGTCCCTCGATTCCCTTGGCCCTAAGAGCTAAATCTAACTCTCTCTTGAAAGCATCAAGTCAATTGGCCTCCACAGCCTTCTGTGGCAGAAAATTCTACAGATTCACAACTCTCTGGGTGAATTTTTTGTCCTTCTTATCTCAGTCCTAAATGGCCTACCCCTTATTCTTAAACTGCGACCCCTGGTTCTGGACTCCCCCAACATCGGGAAAATGTTTCCTGTCCAACCCTCTAAGAATGTTATACGTTTCTATAAGATCCCCTCTCATCCTTCTAAATTCCAGCGAATACAAGAAGGCTGTGGGCCGAGCATCAAAAATGTGTCTAGAAATCAACTTTCGTGACCCATGTCTGGGAAGTACATGAAATGTTTGCTCAGATTTAGATTAAATATAAATGAAGTCATAACTCATCAGTGCCAAAAGTTGCAAATTAATTAATTAAACTAATTAGAAAATGAGATTGAAAAATTAAGTGCCATCTAGTGTCCAACACCCATATTACACCATAGGGAGCCTATTTCCATGTTGCAACCCACTGACTACCAGTGTGCAGAGTGGGGGTCACGGCGACAGTGGGACTGGGGCAGTGTCAGGCTGGGGGAAGGCTAAGGCATCTTCCACTGAGAAGAAAATGCCTAACCCTATACTAACCCGAGTCCACCTCGGCCAGCATGCCCTTCTGGATTGTCGTGGTGGTGATGGTGGTGAGCAGCACTGTCCTGCACGCCGCCTTCAAGCACACCCATAATGCCGGCTCCGTCAGTCCGCCCGCACGCTCGCTGCAACACCGGCAGCCTGACAGCCCGACCGACCCCTCACAGCATCCACCGGCTTACCAACTGCCCAACCGTCCCTTCGCAGCACTCACTGGCCGTCCGACCACTCTCACCAGCCACCGACGGACCGAACGATCCTCCACAGCATCCATCGGCCTACTGACAGGCCCTACCGACCCTGACCCTAATCCTAACCTTAGCTGTACATTTGTTATTTATCATTTTTATTTAGCAGTTCACATCATAACTTTAGAAAGATAAATCAAATGAAAAACAAAATGATCAGCAAGGTTAGCATTACCTTTATTCCTTGGAAACCTTGTTATTGTTTTGATGTAATGAGGAGGCAGCCATGATCCCAGGGTCCTCCCCGCCTAGCAGCCATAAAACAAAGCGCGGGATTGAGGTCGGACGCAAATTGGCCAATGTCAAACATGCATTGATTGGACAATTGCTACTCGGAAAATTGGAAGTTTTTGTCATATTTAAACAAAATGTGCAAGTTTCGTTCTTGACGAGTTTCAGGTGTAGTGTGGTGCAGGGCAGGATGTGGAGCCGTGGCCGCAGCGAGGCCCGTTGCGGTGCCGGGTCTGGAGCGGTGAGCCCGGGTGAGGTGAGGCCGGTGCAGGGCCTGGAGCTGTGAGGCCCGGTGCAGTGCAGGGCCTGGAGCCGTGTTCGCGGTGTGATGCCGGGCCTGGGTCCGTTGTCGGGAGCGGGAGAGCGGCAGGTACTCTCTTCTCTCTGCTGCCAGGGCCGTCGGGCGTGTGACAGCATTGCTGTGGGCAGGAGGCTGCTAGGCTCGCAGCTCCTGCTGCAGCTGGTGGGGCAGCGGCGGCTGCTAAAACCTCTCCCCTCCGGTGGTCGGCTCCTGGCAGGTCATGCAGGGGAGCTCGGCGGCCGTCACAAAAGGCCTGGAGTAGTGTGGGGGTTGGAAGCAGGGCCTGCCCCATTGCCGGGAGCGGGAGAGCGGCGGTAGCCACGGCTTCTCAGCTCCGGTGAGCAGCAGCTGGTGGGGAAGAGGCGGCATACCTCACTGCAGGGCTGTGCAGCCGGCTGCAGACATCAGGTCTCCCGAGGCTGCGTGCTTCAGGCGAGTCCAAATTTCAATTCGGACAGTCGGGGGTCACCAATGTAGCGGCACCATACATGGTTAATAAAGCCAGATGTCAGGCAGGTTCAAACAGTCGTTTATTGAGGCTCTGCACGTTAGGTTGTCCGCTAACTATAATATCATTGTTGCTGTAGCTGAGCGAGGTTGTTCTCTCGGGCTCAGATACCTGTGGACTCACTTAGGTCTTGTGGTGAGAGACCTTAATTACCAGGACACTCCCTCTAGCCCATGACGTCACGTGCCTGCCCTCGTATCACCTGACGAGGGTTCGAGCATAAGTGGCTGACACCACACAGGTATGATTTATAATATTTTTACACAATATGTTAAAAAATTCAGGTAGTTCTATGAGTTGGGTCACGAACCTGAACGAAAAAGCTCCTCGGCCCACAGTCTAAAGCCCAGTCGACCCATTCTTTCATGTTGTCCGGTTTATTCAATCAGGACTAATTTACGGCAGCAAATGCAAAAGGTCTCAAATAATAATTTCTACTCGCCACTTTAGATGAAGCATTCATTGTCCTTTGAACAGATTATACCAATTTAAACATTTTTCCATTCTATAAATGTTTTTAAAGCTTGTTCTAAAAATGGTGTATGCATTATACACCAAAATGTTTCCATTGCAATTATATTTTAAGGAAGTGGAAATTCTAGGGTTGGAGAAATCAAGAACTAAGAGGCAGAAGTTTAAGGTAAGAGGGGAATCATTTGACAGGAACCAGAGGGACAAATGTTTCACTCAAAGAATGCCTGAGTATATGGAACGAGCTACTAGAGGATGTCATTGAGGCTTATAAAATATCTACTTTTAAAAGACATTTGGGCATGTACATGGGTAGGAAAGGTTCAGAAGGATATGGGCCAAACACAGACAAATGGGACGTTTAAATACGGCATCTTGGTCGGTATGCATGAATTGGGCCATATGGCCAGTTTCCATGCTGTACAACTATGATCCATGAAATATAGTTAATGCTATTAGACATTCTTCACAATGGCAACAAATGACTCAATTTTACATCATAGCAATTCCACCTGTTTTGCTGATAACATGCTCAAATCAATTCTATTTTGTGCTGCAATCTATGAAACAAACCTTTGAAAAATCACTGATATACAGTGCAAAAACTGAATAGCAACAAAAAATAAGATTTAAATCATAAATGTTTTGACTATCAATGCTGAACCAACATCAGCCACGTTAATCAGCGGTACCATGTTTGACATTAAAATCTTACTTATAAGTTCACTATAATTTGTTCCTTGAATTACAACCACTTTAAACCACATCTACAATCATTAGTCTGAAGAAGGGTCACAACCCGTAACGTCACCCATTCCTTCTCTCCAGAGATGCTGCCTGTCCCGCTGCGTTACTCCTGCTTTTTGTGTCTATCTACAATCTTGTTGGCAGCTATAAACTACCCCGAGTCAATGCACAGGCAGCACTGGACGGATTATATTCTGCCATTAGAGTTAGGAAATTCTAATGCCTTATTCATCGCCGCTGGTGATTTCAATCAAGCCAACATTAGGAAAGTACTCCAAATAGCACCAACACGAGTCCTGCCCTTAAGAAGATGGTGGTTAGCTGCTTTCTTGAACTGCTGCAGTCCTTGAGGTGGGGTACCACCAATGCTGTTAGGAAGTGTTCCAGGAATCTGACCCAACAACCGTAAGGAACGGTGAGATGTAGTTCAAAGTTCAGTATGCCTTGAAGGGCAAATTCCGCGTGGTGATGTTTCCTTTGATTTTGCTGCCGTTGTCCTTCTACTTGGTTGGGGGTTTGGACGATGCTGACAAAGGAGTCGTGGCAAGTTGCTGCAGGGCATTCGGTACATTGTACAAAGAATAGACAATAGACAATAGGTGCGGAGTAGGCCATTCGGCCCCTTGAGTCAGCACCACCATTTAATGTGATCATGGCTGATCACCCACAATCAGTATCCCGTTCCAGCCCTCTCACCATATCTCCTGACTCCGCTATCTTTAAGAGCTCTATCTAACTCTCTCTTGAAAGCATCCAGAGAATTGGCCTCCACTGCCTCCTGAGGCAGAGAATTCCAGATTCACAACTCTGGGTGAAATTTATTTTCCTCATCTCCATTCTAAATGGCCCACGCCTTATTCGTAAACTGTGGCTCCATGTTCTGGACTCCCCCAACATCGGGAAAATGTTTCCTGTCTAGCGTCTCCAATTCCTTAATAATCTTATATGTTTCAATAAGATCCCCTCTCATCCTTTTAAATTCCAGAGTATACAAACCCAGCCATTCCATTCTATCAACATATGACAATCCCGCCATCCCGGGAATTAACCTAGTGAACCTACGCTGCATTCCCTCAATAGCAAGAAAGTCCTTCCTCAAGTTTGGAGACCAAAATTGCACACAATACTCCAGGTGTGGTCTCACTAGGACTCTGTACAACTGCAGAAGGACCTCTTTGCTCCTATACTCAATTGCTCTTGTTTTGAAGGCCAACATGCCATTAGCTTTCTTCACTGCCTGCTGTACCTGCATGCTTACTTTCAGTGACTGATGAACAAAGCCCCAGATCTCGTTGTACTTCCCCTTTTCCCAACTTGATACCATTCAGATAATAATCTGCCTTCCTGTTTTTGCCACCAAACAGCTGCACTGTGCACGTTTTTGGTTTGTCCAGGCAATTGAGTTTGTTGTCAGCCGTACCTGGATGTTGTCTTAAAGGTCCTGGAGAGAGTATGAAGTGCATCCCAGGAATCATCATGGCAAATAACTGTAAATGGAGGTCTTTGGAGGACTCTCTAATAGCTGGGGTCCCAGAGCCCTGCGGTACCCCACGGACCAGCCAGTTCTCTCTCCACATCAATACTGAACCCCTAATACCGTATGAGTGAACAGGATTTGAGGAGTTAAGAGGGTAACAGTGGAAAGAGGTTTTTCTGATTAGAAGATTGACCTGCCATTACTGGTGCTGCAAACGACAGTTTGTAATATACATTTTTTCTAAGGACAAAGGACATTTATTGTCACATACACCAATAGGTGCAGTGAAATTTGAGTTACAATGCAGCACACAAATAAGATAAACACAACACTATAGAATTTAACATAAAAACACCCCCCCACAGTGGAATCAATGTTTCCCACTGAGAGGGAAGGCAACAAAGTTCAGTCCTCTTCCTCTTGTTCACACGTGTTCGGGGCCTATTGAGGCCTCCGCAGTCACTGCAACGGCAGCCCGATGTTTCAGGCCCTCGTGCCGGAATGATGGAACTCCGACGTCGGAACGGAAGAACATTCTCAGCGGCTCAGAGTATCCGAATCGGCCGCTTCCTACCGGAGACCGCGGCTTCCGAAGTCAACAGGCCAAGCTGGGCGGAGCTCAAACACTGGCGATCCTCGGCAAAACATCATGCCTTTGGCATGAATGCAAGAAGTATATTAGCATGTTTGTATTATACTAAAATTAGCCGTGTTGTGGATAGCAAAGGTTGTTTAAGGCTGAAACAGGGAAATTGATCAGTTGAAAAGTTGGACAAAGCATAGACAGATGGAACGGCAGTTGTCTGAAAAAGGGTCTCTCGACCTGAATCATCCCCTATCAATGTTCTCCAGAGATGCTGCCAGACCTGCTTAGTTACTCCAGCACACTGTGTCCTTTTTTGGCAGGTGGAATTTAATCCCGACAAGTGTAAGTGCTGCTTTTAGGAAGTAAAATGGTACAAGGGGCTCCAAGTCCATTGATCCCTGAAAATGGCAACACAGGGTGAAGGTGGCATACAGCATATGTGCCTTCACAGGTCTGAACACAGAATTGGGATATTGTACTGCAACTCTGTAAATTGGAATAATTTATTTAACTCTCATCTCAACACTGTAGGAAGGATGTGATCATGCTCAAGTGCAGTGGAGATTCACCTGAATTAGAGGTCTTGTGTTATGGGAGATCCTTCTTCCCCGTGGCTATCAAACTATACAACACCTCCCCTTTCTGTTGTGGGATAGACTGATTCTCCCCCCCCCCCCCCCCAATACTCTCCACTTGTTACTTTAATTTCATGTTTCATGTATTTTTTGACTGTTGGCAGATCAATTTCCCTCCTGGGATAAGTAAAGTTCTATCGTATCGTTGGAAGTTTTTTTCAAGGATAACGGCCAAATGCAAGCAAACGGAACTAGCTCAGCAAGGCACCTTGTTCAGCATGGACAAGTTGGGCACATTTTGCATAAATCTATGACTATGACATGTTTTGCAAATGTTTCACCACCACCCCAAACTTAGAAACTCAAAATGTAATTACCTCTCCTAAATGACTCACATGGCAACATAACTGGATGGAATAAGCAGGTAACAATTCTAGCCTCCTTAATGCCATGTATTGCCAAAAAATAAGATAGCTATCTTCCAAAATGCAGTAAGTGTCACAAAGAGAATACACAGGTGGCACAAACGCGCAGCCGGTAGAACTGCTGCGTCATAGCAGCAGAAACAAGAGTATGATCCTGACTTTGGGTACTGTCTGTGTGGAGTTTGCACGTTCTCCCTTGACTGAGGTTTCCTCTGGGTGCTTTGGTTTCTTCACACATCCCAAAGACCTGCGGATTTGCAGGTTATTTGGCCTCTGTAAATTACCTTGCATGTACTGAGTGAATGAGAAAGTGGGATAACATGGAACTAGCGCAAATGTGTGTTCAATGGACAGAATGGAGGGCGAAAGGGCCTGCTTCCATGTCCCTAAACTCAAACTCTGGTGTTTAGATTAGGTTAAATCCAGAAAATACACAATTCAAATCTGTTTTACACATTTTTGAATTCTCAAATGCTAATAAGGATCCAATGAAAAGAAAATTAGTACAAATCATGAAAATATTGCAAATTTGCATCCAAAAATAAACTTTTACTCCTCCCCAAACTTTCAATCAAATTTCCACCTGGGATTGGAGATGGAACAAATTTATTTTTCCTCAACTTCAACCTCCTATTTACAGAACTCTAATGTAAATCGCACAAATTATAATATTTCCACAAATCATATCACCACAAGGAACAGGTAGAATTGGCAACAGTGATCCCAATCACTTTTCAGGCAAAAAAAACCTAAAACCCATACAAACCACAAGGGAGCAGAGGGAGGAAAGAGGGAGTGGGAGGCATGGGGAAGGATAATAAACATACCTCGCAACTAATGAGGTCCTTATGTTTTATTTTTAAAAAGTGGTGGCAGCAAGCCCAGAAACATTATATATAGAAAATGACAATTGTCTAATAGCAGTCTTTTGAGAGCACCATTCCCAATCCTGCCCCTTAAAAAGGTCCTTATTCAGTTTAACAGCGCCAGTAAAAAAGCAGAAAACAGTAGAGAAGAGTGCAAAGAGCAAAAACAAACAATGAGAGAGGGAGAATAGAAACAGAAAAGCAAGAGTAAAAACAAAGTGAAAAGGAAAATAGATAAAAATTATAGAGTTCAATAAAGTTGCAAAGGACATACAGCACAAAGGTCTTATGGTCATAAGTGATAGGAGTAGAATTAGACCATTCTGCCCAATCATGGCTGATCTATCCCTCCCTCCTAACCCCATTCTCCTGCCTTCTTCCTATTACCTCTGATATATATACACTAATCAAGATTTTATACATCTCTGCCTTAAAAATATCCACTGACTTGGCCTCCACAGCCTTCTGTGGCAAGTAATTCCACAGATTCACCACCCTCCGACTAAAGAAATATCTTCTCATCTCCTTCCTAAAAGAACGTCCTTTAATTCTGAGGCTATGACCTCTTGTCCTAGACTCTCCCACTAGTGGAAACAGTCTATTCCCACCCCAGATGACACGCTGAGTTCCTCCGGCACATATGTTTTGATACATGCCTCTACTGTTCATAGTATTTCCTTCACATCTTTCAAGAGTCAAGACTGTTTTATGATCATACATCCCATAGGACAATGAAATTCTTACTTGCTGCAGCACAACAGAATATGTAAAAATAGTACAGAACGGGAGAAAAAAGTTCCATGCGTATATATATACACACATACTCAATAAATAAACAAATATAGTGCAATAATAATAATGTCTGTTGTAGTTCAGAGCTTATATGTTGTCGTGTTTAACAGCCTGATGGCTGTAGGGAAGAAGCTGTTCCTGAACCTGGACATTACAGTTTTCCGTCTCCTGTACCTTCTTCCCAATGCAGGACTCGAAATTAGCGGTTGCCCGGGTGCCATTGACCACCCAAAGTGCCGCTGGGCAACCTAAACGCGACTCATTTTGCCCGGCTTGGCACGCAGATACTGCTTTATACCAATAGACACAAAAAACTGGAGTAACTCCGCGGGTCAGGCAGCATCTCTGGAGAATAGGAACGTGACGTTTCGTGTCGGCGCTGGGGCAAAGATACTAGGTGCGTGGTGACGAAGGGTTGGAGCGAATGACGGGCCCCAAACAGCGGCACAGCGGCCGCGACTCCACCGCCTCCTCCGCCCGGCGGAAGGGGGCCTCCCTCTCTCCCCCTTCCTCCTCGGCATGCGAGAGGGGATGTTCTGAAAGCATCGTTGGCGGATTTGCAAGCAGCGGCCGCTATCGCCCTGATAACGGCCGCTGCCTGCAAATCCGCCAATGGCGCTTTCAAAACAATCCTTCTCGCACGCCAAGGCCAGGAGGAGGGAGGAAGAGAGGGAAAGGGAGGTCTCCTTCCGCCGTCTGAAGCTGCTGCACCAAAGATCCTATAGTTAAAGGATCTTTGAGCTGCACCGCTCGGCCCCGCACCTTCCTGTCAGTTGGCGGTGGCGAGGAGCTCCCAACCGCCCCCCCCCCCCTTTGGCGGAGGCACTTGGCGGTGGACAGAAACGGCTAAGGCATCGGGGCGATGTTGTCCGAGGAACGCTGACCTTCCCCCCCCCTCTCTCTCTCTCGTACGCCCCTCTCCACCCCTCTTATCCTGGGACCCCTCCTCACCATCTTGCACTGATCCCCATTCCCTCCACTATTCAGTCCTCACTGACATCCCCTGTGCTTCCCACCACATCTAACCCACCCCCCCCAATCTATTCATCACCCTACCCACCTCGCATTGATTCTCCTGCCACCCCCCCCCCCCCATCCATCCTACACTGGTCCCCCAATTCATCCTGTACTGACCCCCTTCCCCATCCATCCTGCACTTCTCCCCGCCATTCATACTGCACTGATCCTCCCATTCATCCCGTACTGACCCACCCTCCATTTACCCTGCGCCAACCCCCCATCCATCCTGTAGTAATCTACCCATTCATCTTTTACTGATCCCCATTCATCCTGTACTGATCCCCTCATGCATCATGTACTGATCCCCTCATGCATCCTATACTGTTCCCCTCATTCATCCTGTAGTGATCCACCATTCATCCTGCACAGACCCTCCAACCCACACTGTCCTGACCCCCCCCTCCCCCCATTCATCCTGTACTGATTTCCCCCCCCCCCCCCCCATTCTTCCTGTGCTGATTCCCCCCCACCATCCATCCTGTACTGATCCCCCCCATTCAGGAAGAATGGGGGGGGGGGGGGGGGACAGTCTGAAGAAGGGTCTCGACCCGAAACGTTGCCTATTTCCTTAGCTCTAGATGCTGCCTCACCCGCTGAATTTCTCCAGCATTTTTGTCTACCCCCATTCATCCTGCACTGATCCTTCCATTCATCCTGTACTGATCCCCCCCATTCAACACCACTGACATCCCCCGTGCTCTCCTCACAATTTTCCTCACACTCCAACCAACACGCACTAATTCACCTGCCTCAATCCATCCATTCCGCACCGATTGCCTTCTCAACCCCCCCCTCCCCGCCATCTATCCACCCCGCACTAATTCACACCCCCCCTGACCATATTGTGCTTCATGGTCTTCAGAGCGAAGATTGACTATGTTTGATAACGGAATGTAATCAAATGTGTTTTATTTCCCAATGTTATTATTTGTTTTGACACCTTTAAACATATTACCAAAAGAACATTTGCTGCAGTTATGTCCTTTGGCCATCTCTTGTCAGTTAGTGTAATGTTTAACCTGCCAGATGGGTATAGTCGGTTTTAACAGCTATTATCATAAAATGCCTTTAGAAATTTCCTTGCAACCTGTATATTTTGTTGTGGATAAATTATGTGGGAAGTGAGTGTTTCTGTACCAATAGCAATAACGACCCATGCTATGGCCATGTCATGGTAATTTTCGGTCAAACATGCTTGCATCAATCTGTAGTGTGCATGGTTAAGCATATATGTTACCATGGTCCAGGATTTATTGACACAGGTTGATCATATGCTGAATAATCCAACCACATTTTTGTTTGGAAGTGGAAACGACTAATAGAAATTGCATTAATTGCAATGTGGAAGAAGAGTTGAGACATTGTATTATAATTTTGCCGCATGTAATTGCAGTATATATCATGTCTTGATTGGTGAATATGTTTAGTTTGTGAGTTATTTGAAGCAGAAATAATATATGAATGTAGAGAAAAGTGCTGGAGAAACTCAGCGGATGCGGCAGCATCTATGGAGCGAAGGAAATGGGCAACGTTTTGGGCCAAAACCCTTCTTCAGACTGATGAGTTTCGGCCTGAATCATTGCCTATTTCCTTCGCTCCATAGATGCTGCTGCACCCGCTGAGTTTCTCCAGCACTTTTCTCTACCTTCGATTTTCCAGCATCTGCAGTTCCTTCTTGAACATAATATGTGAATGCTTTATTGAGCATAATTCCGACTGGTAACTACGCACTTTGTCCGAGCACATTATCGCACGCGTCATGCAAACCGTCTTAAATGACCACGTAAACTGTCATTTGGCAACAGGGAAAAAAAGTTAAGCGA
Source organism: Okamejei kenojei (assembly GCA_035221665.1). Classification (NCBI taxonomy): domain Eukaryota; kingdom Metazoa; phylum Chordata; class Chondrichthyes; order Rajiformes; family Rajidae; genus Okamejei; species Okamejei kenojei. Next base: position 12,296,096 of record CM069139.1, on the reverse strand, counting down.
GAGCCCTGCAATGGCAATGGTGAAATGAGTGCGTGGCCATGATGGTTTGGATCTTTGATAATGTTGGCTGCCTTTTTAAGGCAGTGACTTCGATAGATCCCTTCGATGATGAGGAGGTCAAAGCCGGTGATGGACTGGCTTTTTGCAGTCTTTTCCACTCCTGGAGGTTCAAGTTGCCGAACCAGGCCACGATGCAACCAGTCAGTATTCTCTCTACTGTGCACCTGTAGAAGTTCAGGAGAATCCTCTTTGACATACCGAATTTCTGTAATCTTCTCAGTAAGTAGAGGCTCTGATAATTTCTTTATTACATCAGTGTGCTGGGTCCAGGAAAGATCTTCGGAAATATGCACGCCCAGGAATTTGAAGTTTTTGACCCACTCCACCATCATGCCATTGATATAAACAGGATTGTGGGTCCGCATCCTTCCCCTTCCAACATTCACAAGCAGTTCCTTGGTTTTACTGATGGTGTGAGCCAAGTTGTTGTGCCGGCACCATTTTGTCAATCGGTCGATCTCACTTCTATACTCTGATTCATCGCCATCAGTAATTCGTCCAACAATGGTGTCGTCAGCGAACTTGATGGAGTTCGCACTGTGTCCGGCTACACGGTCATGGGTATAGAGTGCATAAAGCAGGGGGCTGAGCACGCAGCCTTGGGTGCTCCCGCACTGATTGTTACCGAGGATGAAGTATTTCTGCCAATTCAAACTGACTGTGGTCTGAGGAAGTCGAGGATCCAATTCCTCATCTAAACCCATCACTACAAGCGTCTATTTCCCGTCTCCCCGAAATGCATTTAGACCGTTCATCTCAGCCAATCCCTGTGGTAACTTGTTAGATGCTCACCGCTCTTTACATACAGGTATGGTATTTTTTAAATTCCCACATGCTTCCTTGACATTATTTTTCCTTTAAAAATTTATATCATGCTCCTCCACATAAATGGAAACATTCTCTTTACTGACACCACCAAAACCTTTTATAACTCAATTAGATCACCCTCCCACCGACTCCCAGATACCACTCCTCCCATCCCCCCCTCCCAAATTTGATGCCAAAAAATGTTGTAAAACTATGTCTTGTTGGGGTAGTACATTAAAGTATACTGTTAGCACCAATTCTCAAACATGATAAAAAGCACCACATATACCTACCGAATACCTGCACCAGGGTAGATAAGAAGATAAACGATACATAAAGATACAGAGGTTGAATTGTGGATGTGGGAAGGGATATATGTACAAAGGTTGATTGAGGGGTGGGGGGAGGTGGTAAATGTACAAAGATTGAATGAGGGGTAATTGTATAAAGATTGAATGAGTGAAGGGGTAGTTGTTTCAAGATTAAGTGAGGGATATATGTATAAAAGTTGCATGAGGGGGTGTTAGGGGCAGTAAGTGTATAAAGTTGAATGGGGAGGAGGGATAGGCAGATGTAGAGGGAGGGGGTACATGTATAAACATTGAATGAAGGGTATGGGGAGGGGGTATGTGTACGAAATTTAAATGGACAATAGGTGCAGTAGGCCATTCAGCCCTTCGAGCCATAACCACCATTCAATGTAATCATGGCTGATCATCCCCAATCAGTATCCCGTTCCTGCCTTCTCCCCATATCCCCTGACTCCGCTATCTTTAAGAGCCCTATCTAGCTCTCTCTTGAAAGTATCCAGAGAACTGGCCTCTACCACCCTCCGAGGCAGAGAATTCCACAGACTCACAACTCTCGTGGAGGGTGGGTCAGTACGGGATGAATGGGAGAAAAAGTGTTTCGTTGCCTCTGTCCTGAATGGCTTACCCCTTATTCTTAAACTGTGGCCCATGGTTCTGGACTCCCCAAACATAGGGAACATGTTTCCTGCCTCGAGCATGTACAAACCCTTCATAATCTTATATGTTTCAATAAGATCCCCTCTCATCCTAAATTCCAGAGTATACAAGCCCAGCCTCTCCAATCTCTCAGCATATGACAGTCCCACCATCCCATGTATTAACCTTGTGAACCTACGCTGAACTCCCTCAATAGCAAAGATGTCCTTCCTCAAATTCAGAAGCTGCACACAATACTCCAGGTGTGGTCTCACTAGGACCCTGTACAACTGCAGAAGGACCTCTTTGCTGGGAAGGGATAGGCAGATGAAGTTAGAGGGAAGGGTGATATTTAAGTAGATGAAGGTTGAGTGAGGGGGTAGGTGCATACATGTTGAATGGGGAGAGGTTATGGGGATATGTGTATAAAGGTTAAACAGGGGATAGGCAGGAAGTTACAGGGAGAGGGTATATGTATAAAGGGTGAATGAGGGGCATGGGAGGGGTACATGAATAAAAGTTGAATGGGGGGGTTAGGCAGATGAAGTTAGAGGGATCAGCTATAACTCTTGATTCTATATGTATAAAGGTTGAGTGAGGAGGGATAGATATATGGTTAGGGAAGGGGGGTATACGTATAAAGGTTGAGTGAGGGGCATGGGGAGGGAGTGTACAAAGGTTGAATGATGAGGGACAGGCAGATTAGGTTAGGGGAGAGGGGGTATATGTATAATGATGGAATGGGGAGGGATAAGTAGTGAAGTGAGAGGGATATCTGTATAAAGGTTAAATGGGGAGGGGTTAGGGGGTATATGTAAAAAGGTTGAATGGGGAGGGATAGCAGATGAAGTGAAGAGGGGTGGAGGTCAGTGTATAAAGGTTGAATTAGGGGTATGGGGAGGGGGTAAGTGTATATAGGTTGATTGGGGAGGGATAGGCAGATGAAGTGCACAGAGATCGCATCGCCTCACCAATGCCAGTTATTGACGTTAGTGGCGTCGGCCCGCTCCTCCACGATCCAGCGCGGGTCGCCCTGTCCCCACTTGGCCATCGTGACAGTGACTCGACGCCGGTGCAGACCCAACCAATAAATAAAAAATAGAAATAAATGGAGAGCGTAGAAGTGTCCCGGCTGTCAGCGTGAGGGGCCTGGGCCGGCTGAGGTAAGAGCCAGAGCGCAGCTGGCGAGCGGCTCTTTGCCCGGAGCGGCGGCTATCGTCCTCGTCCCGCCGCCGCGGCCGCCTCCAACCTTTATCCGGTCGCCGTCAGAACATGCTAGAAAGCCGTGACGTCAGCGCCGCCGCAGCCTGCCCTTTGTCCGCAACACGCTCACGCGCGGTGGCGTCAGCTGCGGGGAGGAAGTGCACCCCCCTCCCCTCACACAGCGACCGACGGCTGCGCTGCAAACGGCTGGTGCGGGGCGGAAGTGGTGTTGCGCACGAAGAGCATCGCAGGGAGGGGGGGGGGGGAGAGTGTCTAAAACGCCGTGACGTAAGACGCACTTCCGCCCCGCACCCACCATCTTCACCTCGGCCGCCGGTGACCATTGACGTCAGAGCATTTCCGCCCCGCACGTTTCCTTTATTCAACATCCGGTGCCGAAGCCTGGTGCACACAAACCATGCCCCGCGATAAGTTTTATTTCATTAACTATCTAGCTTGTGGATTTAGTTTCTTCTTTTGGCATTGTCCGTTCTGTGATTGATGACACTGACGGACTTTCACGCCCACCCAGGAGCCTCCGCCCTCATGGAAAGTGCTAGAACAGCGGAGTCGGTTGCCTAGAACCTTCTGGACGTTACATTTCCGTGCGTAACTTCTAAAAACTCCACCCGCAACACAGACAATAGGTGCAGGAGGAGGCCATTCGGCCATACGAGCCAGCACCGCCATTCAATGCAATCATGGCTGATCATCCCCAATCAGTACCCCGTTCCTGCCTTCTCCCCATATCCCTTGATTCCTTTACAGCTAAATCTAACTCTCTCTTGAAAACATCCAGTTGTGAGATAAGCGGTGTGCTCACAATCACTACTCAGAGACTAAATCGTGGAAACAAGATATTCTTTATTTGCGAGTCTGCAGAGTCGGGTGCCTCTCCAAATTGAGACACATCAAAGTCAGGAAAGTAAAGCCCCTTTATACACACAATTCTACATTTAACCTTCCCTTCTGGCCCTCTCCAATCAGGGCACTCATGTGCACAGTCTGTAGGTACATCCCCCCAGTACCTCCCACATCATACATCGCATGTCCTTACCTGTGCATGGTAATGAGCAGTTTCTTGACCAGGGGTGTGTTAGTAATATTCATTTATTTCATTAAGCATGCTCAGTTGTACATGACCTGGTCTAGTTTACTCACCTCCAACTGACCTCTCTCAGTTCACTTATATCAGAACTAAAAGCTAGGCTATACTGACAAGGGCCGCATTCATCACTCCCTTCTAATGATAAGGGTCGTATTCATCACTTCCTTCAACCGCTATACAATGCTATCAATCCTTACTCCAGGACAGTTCTGGTAACTTCATCCACAGATGTGTCAGAATCCTCTCCCTGGCCTCTATCGGTTAGAATCCTCTTTAAAGCCCCTTACAATAGTGGGGTTTAATCATTTTATCCCTCACACAGTGAATTGGCCTCCACTGCCTTCCGTGGCAGAGAATTCCATCGATTCACAACTCTCTGGGTGACAAAGTTTTTCCTCATCTCAGTTGTGATAGATTCTTTCATCATACATCAGTCCCGCCATCCCGGGTATTAACCTGGTGAACCTACGCTGCAGTCCCTCAATAGCAATAATGTCTATCCTCAAATTAGGAGACCAAAATTGCCCACAATATTCCAGGTGCGGTCTCACCAGGGCTCAGTACAACTTTGTGTTAAAGATGGAACCGCAGATGCTGGAAAATCGAGGGTACACAAAAGGCTGGAGAAACTCAGCGGGTGCAGCAGCATCTAAGGAGCAAAGGAGATAGGCAACGTTTTGGGCCGAAGCCCTTCTTCAGACTGAAGAAGGGTTTCGGCCCGAAACGTTGCCTATCTCCTTCGCTCTTTCGATGCTGCTGCACCCGCTGAGTTTCTCCAGTCTTTTGTGTACCCCCAGTACAACTTCTCTTCCTGCTGTATGTGCATGCTTACCTTCAGTGTCAGATGTACAAGCACATCCAGGTCTTGTTGCATCTCCCCTTCTCCTAATCGGACACCATTCAGATAATAATCTGCCTTCCTGTTCTTTCCACCAAAGTGGATAACCTCACATTTATCCACATTATACTGCATCTGCCCACTCATCCAACCTATACAAGTCACCCTGCAGCCTCATAGCATCCTCCTCGCAGCTCACACTGCCACCCAGCTTCCAAGTCAAGTCAAGTCAGGTTTATTCGTCACATACGCATACGAGATGTGCAGTAAAATGAAAAGTGGCAATGCTTGCGGATTGTGCAAAAAAACTACAAAACAGAATCAGTAATTACATATTTGTGGGGAAAAAGAAAAAACAGCTATTTTAAAAAGAAACCACACAACAGTAAATTGGTACAGTAAGTTAGTTCCTGGTGAGATAGGTTTACAGTCCTAATGGCTTCTGGGAACAAACTCCATCTCATCCTCTCTGTTTTCACAGCATGGCAATGGAGGCATTCGCCTGACCGTAGCAACTGGAACAGTCCGTTGCTGGGGTGGAAGGGGTCCCCCATAATGTTGCTGGCTCTGGATCTGCACCTTTTGATGTATAGTTCCTGCAGGGGGGCGAGCGTAGTTCCCATAGTGCGTTCGGCCGAACGCACAACTTTCTGCAGAGCCTTCTTGTCCTGGGCAGAGCAGTTCCCAAACCAGATTGTGATGTTTCCGGACAAGATGCTTTCCACAGCCGCTGGGAAGAAGCACTGGAGGATCCTCAGAGACACTCTGAATTTCCTCAATTGCCTGCCTTGCCTTGCTCACCAGTGCGGCAGCGTGTGATGTCCATGTCAGATCCTCTGAAATGTGGACTCCCAGGAGTCCATATCCCCATTCATCTTCAATGGTGTACGTCCTCGGATGTTGTACCCTCCTAAAGTCGGACGCCGCAACCCTGGGGGGATCCTGTGCTCAGGGTGTGGGTCTTTGATGTATTTCCTCCCATCTTGACTACCTGGGGCCTGGTGGTGAGAAAGTCCAGCGCCCAGGCACACAGGCGGCTGCTGAGCCCCAATTCCGGCAGCTTCTCAGCAAGTCTGGTGGGGATTATCGTGTTGAAGGCTGAACTGAAGTCTATGAACAGCATCCTCACATAGCCCCCTTTCTGGCTGTCAAGGTGAGAGAGAGCGGTGTGCAGAACCTGGGAGACTGCATCGTCCGTGGATCTGCTCGGACGGTATGCGAAATGTAGTAGGTCCATGTTGCGAGGGAGGAAGGCGCAGATATGTTTCTTGACCAGCCTCTCAAAGCATTTCAGGACAACCGAGGTGAGGGCCACCGGACGGTAGTCATTCAGACAAGCTGGGGAGGTACAATGATGGAGGGTTACACAAAAGGCTGGAGAAACTCAGCGGGTGCAGCAGCATCTAAGGAGCGAAGGAGATAGGCGACGTTTCGGGTCGAGACCCTTCTTCAGACTGGTCAGGGATCAGGGAAACGAGAGATATAGACGGTGATGTGGAGAGATAAAGAACAATGAATGAAAGATATGCAAAAAAGTATCAGTGATAAAGGGAACAAGCCATTGTAAGCTGTTTGTGGTGTGAAAATGAGAAGCTAGTGCGACTAGGGTGGGGGAGGGAGATAGAGATAGAGGGAATGCCAGGGCCTGAGGGCTGAGGGAGAGGTGGGAAGGGGTGGAGACAGCAAGGGTTAACAGAATTGAGAAAATTCAATGTTCAAGCCCAAAGGATGCAGACTCCCCAAGCGGAATATGAGGTGCTGTTCCTCCAACTTGCGGTGTTGCTCACTCTGGCCGTGGAGGAGGCCCAGGACCGAGAGGTCGGATACGGAATGGGAGGGGGAGTTGAAGTGCTGAGCCACCGGGAGGTCGGGTTGGTTTTTGCGGACCGAGCGGAAGTGTTCGGCGAAACGATCGCCAAGCCTCCGCTTGGTCTCACCGATATAGATCATCTGGCATCTGGAGCAGCGGATGCAGAAGATGAGGTTGGAGGAGGTGATGCAGTAGATGAGGTTGGAAGACACTTCCCCGGGCACTTTCCCTTGCAACCGCAAGAAATGCTACACTTGTCCCTTCACCTCCCCCCTCCACTCCTTTCAGGGACCCAAGCAGTCCTTCCAGGTCCGACAGAGGTTCACCTGCAATCTTTAACACTAGGTACAATGATGGATCGTTTGAAGCAGGCAGGGACCACGGACATGGCCAGGGAGAGGTTGAATATTGTAGTGAGCACCAGAGCTAGCTGTGTAGCACAAGACTTAAGTACTCGCCCTAAGATGCCATCTGGGCCTACAGCTTTCCTCGTTTTCACACGTGCCGGAGCCCTCCTCACGTCGTGCTCAGACGAGAGTGTGTACCCATCCCCAGGTGGCCCTCCCTCCAGCCTCGCTAGCCAGCCGCTGGCGGTGTTGCCGTTAGCCGGCAACCCTGGGGTGATGTTGCCCGTCTCGAAATGAGCGTAGAAAGAGTTCAGGTCATCAGCTAGGGAGGTGCCGGCACTTCCGGTCGAGGGGGGCTGCTCCGGTAGTTGGTTATAGTCCGTAGCCCCTGCCAAAGGCGTCTGGTGTCCTGCTGCTCCATTTGTGACTCCATCTTGTCCCTGTACCTCCTTTTTGCGTCTTTCACCGCCCTTCGCAGTCAGTAGGACTCTACCTTGTAGACGTCCATATTTCTGGATGCCAGGCCAGAGTTGTAGGCAGTGGTGTGAGCATTCAAGGCAACACGAACGGACCTGTCCACCCAGGGTTTTTGCTTCGGAAATATGCTAACCCGTACTGTGGGGACGATGTTATCGACTATTGTTGCGATGAAGTCCGTGACCGCTTCCGCGAACTCGCTGACGTCACTGGAACTTGCTTGGAACATATTCCAGTCGACATCTGTCAATGCATCTTGCAGCATGGCCTCTGACTGGTCGGACCACCGCTTTACGTCCCTCGTCACTGCCGCGTCCCATACTATCCTCTGTTTATACTCCGGCAAAAGGAAAATGGCAGCCTGGTCAGATTTTCCTAAAGGAGGGAGTGAAACGACCTTGTAGCCCTTCCGGAATGGCGTATAGCAGTGGTCCAATGTTCTTCTCCCCCTGGTGGCACATGTGACGTGTTGGTAGAAGTTTGGCATGACCTTCTTGAGCTTTGTGTCATCCGCAAACTTAGAGATGTTACATTTAATTCTCTTATCTAAATCTTGCACCCCACTGGTCACTGCCTGCCATTCTGAAAAGGACCCGTTAATTCCTACGCTTCCTGTCTGCCAACCAGTTCTTTATCCATGTCAATACCCTACCCCCAATTACCATGTACTCTAATTTTGCACACTAACTCCTGTGTGGGACCTTGTCAAAGGCTTTTTGAAAGTCCAGATACACCACATCCACTGGCTCTCCCTCATCCATTCTACTTGTTGCATCCTCAAAAAATTCCAAACGATTAGTCAAGCATGATTTCCCCTTCATAAATCCATGCCGACTTTGACCGAGCCTGTCACTGCTTTCCAAATGTGCTGCTGTAACATCTTTAATAATCGATTCCAGCATCTACCCCGCTACCGATGTAAGGCTAACTAGTCAATAATTCCCCGTTTTCTCTCTCCCTCCTTTCTTAAAAAGTGGAGTTACATTGGCTACCCTTCAGTCCACGGGAACTGATCCAGAGTCGAGCGAACATTGAAAAATGATCACCAATACATCCACGATTTCTAGAGCCACCTCCTTGAGTATTCTGGGATGTAGACCATCAGGCCCTGGGGATTTATCTGCCTTCAGTCCCAACAGTTTATCCAACACCATTTTCTGACTATTGTGGATTCCCTTCAGTTCCTCCCCCCCACTAGATCCTCGGTCCCCTAGTATTTACGGGAGATTGTTTGTGTCTTCCTTAGTGAAGACAGAACCAAAGTACTTGTTTTCTTGCAGTCAGAAACAGGTGAGTTGATCATGGGAACAAGGATATGGCGGACCCTACTTTGTTCCGTCCACTAAGGAAGATCTGCCTGAAATAGCAGGGGACTGTGGGTCAAAGGAGGAATTGAGTGAAATCCAGGTCAGTCGGGAAGGTGTTGGGTAAATTGAATAGATTAAAGGCCGATAAATCCCCAGGGCCAGATAGGCTGCATCCCAGAGTACTTAAGGAAGTACTCAGGAAATAGTGGATGCATTAGTGATAATCTTTCAAAACTCTTTAGATTCTGGAGTAGTTCCTGAGGATTGGCGGTAGCAAATGTAACCCCTCACTAACATCCTAGAGTCCCCCTTTTTTCGAGGATGTAACTAGTAGCGTTGTGGATGTGGTATATCTGGACTTCCAGAAGGCTTTCGACAAGGCCCACATAAGAGATTATATACCTTTACGGTATTAGGGGTTCCCTGGCAAACAGGAAAGCCCCCACAATAGATCCTCCTGGGACCCCAGCTATTTACAATATATATTAATGATCTGGATGAGGGAATTGGAAGGCTACTGTGAGGAGGATGCTAGGAGACTGCAAGGTGACGGCCTTGGCGGACTTGTTGAACTCTCCTTTAAGGGGGAAAGCTTAAGGATAAGGGGGTGCCACAGAGGGTAGTTGAGGCATGATCATATTGAATGGCGGTGCAGGCTCGAAGGGCTGAATGGCCTACTCCTGCACCTAATGTTTCTATGTACTATGTTTCTATTTAACTGTTCTGCCATTTCCTTGTTTCGCAAAATAAATTCACTTGTCTCTGACTGTAAGAGACCTACATTCGTCTTCACTAATCTTTTCCTTTTTACATACCTAAAGAAACTTTTACAGTTTTTATATTCCCTGCAAGCTTTCTTTCATGCTCTTCCCCCCCCCCCCCCCCCTCTTAATTAACCCCTTTGTCCTCCTCTGTTGAGTTCTAAATTTCTCCCAGTCCTCTGGTTTGCCACTTCTTCTGGCAAATTTATATGCCTCTTCCTTGGCTTTAACACTACCCTTGACTTACCTCATCAGAGTTGAGCCGCCTTCCCAGTTTTATTTTTTCGCCGTACAGGGATGAACATTCATCCATGCGGTCTTTAAATCTTCACCATTGCATCTCCACTGTCAACCCTTTAAGTATAATTTGCCAGTCTATACTAGCCAATTCCCATCTCAAACCTTCTAAGTCTCCTTTATTCAAGTTCAGGACCCTGGTTTCTGAGCTAACCGTGTCACTCTCCATCCTAATGCAGAATTCCGCCATATTATGCTCACTGTTGCCCAAGGGGCTTTGCACAACAAGATCACTAACTAATCCTTCCTCTAGGATGGCCTGGCCTCTAGTCGGTTCCTCTACATATTGGTTTAAAAACCCATCTCAAATACATTTTTGGCGATCACTTTGCTGAACACCTCCACACTGTCCGCCTTAACCTACCTGATTTCCCGGTTACTCAGCACTTGAACTCCCCCTCCCATTCTGACCTTTCTGTCCTGGGCCTCCTTCATTGTCAGAGTGAGGTCCAGTGCAAATTGGAGGAAGTGCCTCATATTTTGCTTGGGTAGCTTGCACTCCAGCAGTATGAACATTGACTTCTCCAACTTCAAATAACCCTTGCTTTCCATCTCTCTCCACCCTCTCCCCCTTCCCAGTTCTCCCACCAGTCTTACTGTCTCCGACTACATTCCATCTCTGTCCCGCCCACTCCCCTGACATCAGTCTGAAGAAGGGTCTCGACCCGAAACGTCACACTTTCCTTTTCTCCAGAGATGCTGCCTGTCCCGCTGAGTTACTTCGATTTAAACCAGCATCTGCAGTGCTTACCTACACAATCCTCCTCCGCTGAGTTACTTTGATTTAAACTTGCAGTTCTTACCTGCACAATCCTCCTCCTCAGTACTGTTACCAATTTGGTTGGCCCAATCTATATGTCGATTAAAGTCACTCTTGATAACCGCTGTATCTTTGCTACGCATCCCTAATTTCCTGCTTGATGCTATCCCCAACCTCCCTACTGCTGTTTGGTGGTCTGTATACAACTCGAACAAGCATTTTCTTCCCTTGGCTATTTCGCAGTTCTACCTATCCCGATTCTACATCATCCAAGCTAATGTCTCTCCTTGCTATTGCATTAATCTCCTCTTTAACCAGCAATGCCACCACACCTCCTCTTCCTTTCTGTCTATCCTTCCTGAATATCGAATACTCCTGCATGTTTAGCTCTCAGCCAGGGATGTTTAGCTCCCAGCCTTGCTCACCCTGGAACCATGTCTCCGTAATTCCAACTATATCATATCCCTTAACTACAACCAGCAACTGGGGTTCCGCTCTATTGAGGGGAGAGAGTGCCCAACGTTCACTCTCACTGGAAGTGCAATGGAAATATTAGAGGCCTGTTGGATGGAAACAAGCGCATGTGTCCTACTTGTCCATGCTGACCAAGATGCGCCATGTAGTCACACCTGCCCGCGTTTGCCCCATACCCCTCTACATCTTTGCTATCAATGCAGCTGTTTAAATATCTTTTACATTGGCACAGGTCGGGTAGCCAGCGACTGGGAGAAATGAGTCTGAATCCAAGTAATCACAGGTCTCTGGAGAGAGAATGACTGGGTGAAAGGACTAGAAAAAAAATGTTAGGATTCAAATTTGTTCTAAATTGAAGATAGATGGGTGGAAAAAACAAAGATAATGTTTGTTCTCAAATAATAGCTCAGATACAACGTTACTTGTGGGGAAAAACAAAGTGCTGGAGCAATTCAGTGGGTCAGACAAAAGAAGGGTCCAGACCTATAATATCACCACTCAATTCCCTCCACAGATGCTGCCTGGCCGGTTGTGTTCGTCCGGCACTTTGTGATTTGCTCAGAATTCCAACATCTTGTGCCTCCATAGAACTTGACTTGCTCTTCAGTGCCCATCACCAAATACACACCTGTGCATGCATCATTGCACATTTTGTGCCGGAAGGAACTACAGATACTGGTTTAAACCGAAGATGGATGCAAAAAGCTGGAGTAACTCAGTGGGACAGGCAGCATCTCTGGAGAGAAGTAATGGGTCACGTTTCGGGTCGAGACCCTTCTTCAGACATTTGCACAATATTACTAATTTTTTTTAAAGGGGTGTAATGCGGAGGCATTATAAGGTACTGGTCAGACCATATTTCGAGTGTTGGGACCAGTTTTGGGCCCCACATCTGAGGAGGGATGTGCTGGTGTTGCAGAGGGTCCAGAGAAGGTTTACTAGAATGATCCGAGGAATGATTCGGATAAAATATGATGAACGTTTTTAGGCACTTGCCCTCGATTCGCTGGAGTTTAATGGGGAGGGGGGACGGGACCTCGTTGATCCTTCCGAATAGCGGAATACCTGGATTCAGACTCATTTCTCCCAGTCGCTGGCTTCACATTTCACGCCTCTTATATCCTTATCTCACACTTAATGTATGTTCACCTCTGGCACCTGTCAGAAGGGCCGAAACACCGCCTATCCATGTGTTTTCAGAGATACTACCCTGACCCGCTGAGTTACTCCAACACTTTGTGTCTGTTGTATAATTCTCAATGACCATTATTGGGAGACAAAGGTGTCGATGGCACGGTCCGAACGGACAAGGAACTGAGTGTCCCACGACCTCATTTAATCGACGCACGCACCTTATAACTGTAATACGCTTCCCTAAACAACGGACGATTCGACGAACCTGCGATTAAAATTAAAATATGATTTTGCTGCCGCTGCTGTGTAATTGTGGCGTTGTGTTTATGCTCCTGTAACGCTGAAGCGGCGACTCGTCCAGGTGCCGGAAGTGGGCGGCCGGCCGAAGGTGCTGCTGGGATTTGTAGTCCAATCGGTCGGTGGAACTACAACCCCGGCCGTCAGCGCGCATGCGTAGGCCCCCAGCCTGTGACCTGGTCCTGGGAGGCTGATGCAAGGAAGTGAGTGAGTTCAGGGGTTGTGTGAGGGAGGGGGGCAGGGAGAGGGAGCCGTGGCTGTTACTGACTCTATATTAGCATCAGATTAAAATAAGCAAATACTCAGCCGTGTTGGAGATCTGTTTTGCATTCAGTGTGTTGTGTGTGGGTGAGACTGTCAGCAGCAGTGGGTGTGTGGCTTCCTCTTAGCTCTCAGCTCATGTTCAGAGGGTTGCAACCTCTCAGTGCATGGCTGTGGGCTCAAGACCAACACCTGAGCACCAAAACATCTAAGGGGACACAATACAGTGCGAGTACTGTGTTGTCAGAGGCATCATCATTCCAAGGAGATGTTGCACTGCCTCAATGTAGTCTGCTGTATGATTTTACTGGATTGTATGCAAAAAAAACACCAAGAATTTCACTGTACCTAAGTACATGTGAGAATAAAGTATAATTTAATCATTGAAACCGAGCTTCAATGGACATGAAAAGTCCAGTGAACTTGTAGAAGACCTGTCCTGGCTGTTGTTTCTTCCTCACATCTCCAAAGCAAATTAATTGGATGTTAAGGAAGAAACTGCAGATGCTAGTTTACAACGAAGATAGACACAAAATGCTGAAGTAACTCAGCAGCTGGGGACAGGTAGCCTCTCTGGAGAAAAGGAATGGGTGACGTTTCGGGTTGAGACCCCTCTTCATCACTTTGCTTTTGTCGGAGCTTGCTGTGAAAATGTTGGCTGTAACCTTTCCTACGTTACAATAATGATGTATGTACATTTCTGAGAGGCATGGATAGGGTAGATTGTTGGAACCTTTCTCCCCAAGGCAGAAATGTCAAGCACTAGATAGATTAAAGTGAAGGTCAACTTTTAAAGGTGATGTGTGGGGCATATTTTCTAATGCAGAGTGTGGTAGGTGTCGGGTGCTACAGGTGGTGATCAAAGTGGTATTTAAGAAACTTGAGAGATTAAAGAGACTTTTAGATATGCGGGGTTTATGTGCAAACAGAGAAGATTGATTGTACTTGGAATCATGTTCAGCACAAATATTGTGGGCTGAAGGAACTGTCCCTGTGCTCTACTGTTCGATGTAAAATGCTGTGAAATGCTTTGACAAGAATTGATGTACTTTGGCTGAACCTTCTTCTGATATTGAGGTCACAATGTCTGTGTGAAGAAGTGTTTTGCTTAATATCGGAATCACTGACTTTGGGTGAATGCTACAGCCTTTCGCTCGTTTGGAACTTGGTTTAATTTTAGTTTTCCACATAAGTAAGTCAAATATCCTGGGAAACTACCTACAATGTATTGCAAAAGCATCTAACAGGTTAATCCAAGCAGCCGAAGATAAAGACAAAAAGCTGGAGTAATTCAGCAGGACAGGCAGCATCACTCGACCCGAGACCCGAAACATCACCCTTTCCTTCTGTCCAGAGATGCTGCCTGTCCAGCTTTTTGTGTCTATCTTCGGTGATAATTTTAGTGATAATATTTAGTTATAATTTTTCAAAACTCTTTAGATTCTGGAGTAGTTCCTGAGATTGGAGGGTAGCTAATGTAACCCCACTTTTTAAAAAGGGAGGGAGAGAGAAAACAGGGAATTACAGACCAGTTAGTCTAACATCGGTAGTGGGGAAACTGTTAGAGTCAATTATTAAAGATGGGATAGCAGCGCATTTGGAAAGTGGTGAAATCATTGGACAAAGTCAGCATGGATTTACGAAGGGTAAATCATGTCTGACGAATCTTATTGAATTTTTTGAGGATGTTACTAGTAGAGTGGATAAGGGAGAAGCAGTGGATGTGTTGTATCTGGACTTTCAGAAGGCTTTCAACAAGGTCCCACACAAGAGATTGGTATACAAACTTAAAGCACATGGTATTGGTGGTTCAGTATTGATGTGGATAGAGAACTGGCTGGCAGACAGGAAGCAAAGAGTAGGAGTGAACGGGTCATTTTCAGGATGGCAGACAGTGACTAGTGGGGTGCCGCAAGGCTCAGTGCTGGGACCCCAGCTATTTACAATATATATTAATGATTTGGATGAGGGAATTAAATGCAACATCTCGAGGTTTGCGGATGACACGAAGCTGGGGGGCAGTGTTAGCTGTGAGGAGGAAGCTAGGAGGCTGCAGGATGACTTGGATAGACTGGGTGAGTGGCAAATGCATGGCAGATGCAGTATAATGTGGATAAATGTGAGGTTATCCACTTTGGTGCCAAAAACAGGAAGGTAGATTATTATTTGAATGGTGACCGATTAGAAAAGTGGAGATGCAGCGAGACCTGGGTGTCATGGTACACCAGTCATTGAAAGTAGGCATGCAGGTGCAGCAGGCTGTGAAGAAAAGCGAATGGTATGTTGGCATTCATAGCAAAAGGATTTGAGTACAAGAGCAGGGAGGTTCTACTGCAGTTGTACAGGGTCTTGGTGAGGCCACACCTGGAGTATTGCATACAGTTTTGGTCTCCTAATCTGAGGAAAGACATTCTTGCCATAGAGGGAGTACAGAGAAGGTTCACCAGATTGATTCCTGGGATGGCACGACTTCCATATGAAGAAAGACTGGATAGACTTGGCTTGTACTCGCTGGAATTTAGAAGATTGAGGGGTGATCTCATAGAGACTTACAAAAAATCTTAAGGGGTTGGACAGGCTAGATGCAGGAAGATTGTTCCCGATGTTGGGGAAGTCCAGGACAAGGGGTCACAGTTTAAGGATAAGGGGGAAGTCTTTTAGGACCGAGATGAGAAAATCGTTTTTCACACAGAGAGTGGTGAATCTGTGGAATTGCGGTATGGAGAGAAGGCAGGTACAGGATACTGAGTTGGATGATCAGCCATGATCATATTGAATGGCGGTGCAGGCTCGAAGGGCCGAATGGCCTGCTCCTGCACCTAATTTCTATGTTTCTATGTTTCTATGTAAACCAGCGTCTGCAGTCCCTTCTTACACATAATCCAAACAGCCAGTTGGAGTGAATGGCAGTTGCTGTATAGCACATTAGAGGCTATTTGTGGAGGGTCACAAATGTGCACCTTGTCCAGCCGTAGTGTAATTGTGGCATGCCATAAATTTGTAGTCATATATATAAATTATGGCACGGGGGAGACGGTCAGCCAATCATATTCAATGCAGACAAAACTCTTATTTCACTTCCCATCTCTCTGTCTGTAGTCTTTATTCTTTTTAATAAGAATGTAGTCCTGTACAGCACTGTACTGTCATCAGCTCACAATACCTGTTCTGGACATGATGCCAAGACCATCACTTATCCACTTGCACATAACCCATAGCCCACTATTGCCTGCAGATCCATATGTCAGTCTATCCAAAGATCTTTTAAATGCCACTTCTTCTTCTTTGATTGTGCACACCAGGTTGATTGCATTCGTCGAAACAGGGCGGACCACGTGAAGGTTGCAATCTTCCACCCCTTAAATGCCACTAAGGTACCTGCTTCAACCCCCACCCAAAGTAGTGCATTCCAGGTACTTGCCACCCTCTGTGTAAAAGGAAACTTACCCCACACATTTCCTTTAAACGTTGCTCCTCTCACCAGAGTATAGGCTTGAGGTGAAAGGGGCAAAGTTTAAAGGATGATGTATGTGGGGAGATGTGATGACATGCCTTTCATGCAGTGAGTTCCTCAACTGCGCAGCTCTTTAGATTAAATATAAACTGCACAACCATGGTTTCTAGGACAGTGATATATTGTGCTCTTGTTCTGTGTCACTCTGTTGTGCAAGGTGCTGACATTAATTCAGCTAACGACACACATTTGAGATCAAACTACATTTTTTGGATCAGTACTACACCCTTGAGGCTGTTAACCCTCTGAACCATTATTACATTAACAAACAAAAAACTGCAAGAAATGTGGTTTGTTGGCTGGGAACATGTTTGCAAAGAGCAGTGGTTAATTTGTAAGTACTGGAATTTATAAAAGTTCTGATAAAATTGTGTTTGTTTGCAGATGAGCAGAAATAAAAATGATGAAGATGACTATTGGAATAACACAAAATGCAAAGCTTACACCTTTGATGATGATGATGATGAATATGCAGAGGCAAGTAAATTGCCTATTTTAATATTTCCTGTTGCTATTCCTTCCTTTTTTTTGTCTGAGTTAGATATATTTTGGTTTGAATTTTTGCTTAGTTTAGTTCATTGTCACATGTACTGTGAAAAACATTTTGTTGCGTGCTAACCAGTCAGCTGAAAGACTATGCATGATTACAATCAAGGTATCCACAGTGTATAGATAGATGCATGATAAATGGAAGAACGTTTAGTGCATCTTAAAGTCCAGTAAAGTCTGATTAAAGATAGTCCGAAGGTCTCCAATGAGTTAGATAGTAGGTCAGGGCCACTTGTTGTTGATGGGATGGTTCAGTTGCCTGATTACAGCTGGTAAGAAACAGTCCCTTGGTTGGCAATCCTGCTTAACATCCCTTGTGAATCTGCTACATCAGTCAATAAAATGTCTCTTTGAATAAAAAATGGCCAAGTAGCTTACAGTGTCTGTGGACACTATTCTATTTGGCCAATGAGTTGGAGATAGTGGGGTGGGGGAGGTGTGAGGGGAGGGGTCTATTTTACATCAATGTCCACAGCAAACAGCCAGTGGGTTTATATCAAAATGTCACCTAGTCTCTTAAAATCAAAGGACCAGTGCTGCACTGTTCCATGTTCTCTATCGAGTGATCCAATGGAATAGCAATTCCATCCATCTTTTAGATTGATTAAGTTGTTTCAAGAAAAGGTTGCAAAATATATCCATATTAAAAATGTTTTAATTAAAGGTCTGTATCACCACTGATGAGAGATCAATTGAACTGCATTGATTGAACTGCATCAATTGCACAAGGAACTTCAGATGCCGCTATACGCAAAAGGACACAAAGTGCTGGAGTAATTCAGCGGGTCAGGCAGCATCTCTGCAGAATGTGGATATGTGATGTTTCTGGTCAGGGCCCTTCTTCAGACTCCTCCCAACCAGAAACAATACTTATCCATGTTCTCCAGAGATGCTGCCTGACGCGCTGAATTGCTACAGCACTCTGTGTCCTTTCGCGTAAAGCAGCATCTGAAGTTCCTTGTGCTCGTCTGTGAAAACCCTACAAAGATTACTTTCACGAGAGGGGCACTCATAAACATCGGACATTCAGTACCTCCAAACATCGTTCCGCATTTCTCCCACTCGTTGGATTATTTGGACATACTCGGCGGCGGGGCTGTGCATATCGGCTGTTCAAGGTCTTGAGACGGAGGAGGACCCGTGGGAAGCACTCTGGAGCACTCACCCGATTCCGGCGACGAAGATCACGCACACCACTCGCGAGCATATTCCTGCTGCACAGCATCACGTCTTCATCATCAACAATAAAAATAGAGGAGGTGGAGAGGCTTTTCAGAAGACAGGAAAGCCGGAAATCTCCAGGACCGGGCAATGTTTCCCCCTCTACTCTCAAGCTCTGTGCCGAACAACTGGCACCGGTCTTCACAGACATTTTCAACTAGTCCCTGCAAACCTGTACTGTCCCTGTTTGCTTTCAAGTCTCCGCTATTGTCCCTGTACCCAAAAAGGAAAGGATTGCTGGTCTTGATGACTACAGGCCTGTCGCACTGACCTCTGTAGTCATGAAGACCCTTGAAAGGCTTGAGCTGGCCAAGCTGAAAAATATCACAAACCCCCTGCTGGACCCTATGCAGTTTGGATATCGGGCCAATAGATCTGTGGATGATGCAGTCAACGTGGGCTGCACTTCATCCTCCAGCACGTGGACCACCAGGGGACCTATGCGAGGATTTTGCTTGTTGATTTTAGCTCTGTATTCAGCACCATTGTGCCAGAGCTACTGCACTCCAAACTATTCGAGTTGACTGTGCCCGAACCCTTCTGTCGGTGGATCATCAGCTTCCTGACAGACAGGAAGCAGCATGTGAGGCTGGGAAAGCACATCTCAAACCCACAAGTCCTCAGCATAGGAGCACCGTAAGATACGTACTCTCCCCTCTCCTCTACTCTCTCTACACCAATGACTGCACCTCCACTGACCCCTCTGTCAAGCTTCTCAAGTTTGCGGACGACACAGCCCTGATTGGACTGATCCAGGATGGGGAGGAATCTGCCTACAGACGGGAAGTGTCACAGCTGGCGTCCTGGTGCCATTGCAACAACCTGGAGCTCAATGGTCTTAAGACAGTGGAATTGATAGTAGACTTTAGGAGAGCTCCCCGTCCCCTCCCCCCACTCACCATCAACAACACCGCAGTCACATCTGTGAATTATTTTAAGTTCCTGGGAACCATCATCTCTAAGGACCTTAAGTGGTGGGCTACCATCGACTCCACAGGCACAACAGAGGATGTACTTCCTGCGGCAGCTGAGGAAGCACAATCTACCACAGGCAATGACGGTCCAATTCTATACGGCCATCGTAGAGTCTGTCCTCACCTTCTCCATCATGGTCTGGTTTGGCTCAGCCACCGAGCATGACACCCGGAGGCTGCAGCGAATCGTCCGATCAGCAGAGAAGGTTATTGGCTGCAACCTTCCCTCCATTGATGAACTGTACACTGCAAGGGCCAGGAAGTGAGCGGGCAAGATCATCTCTGACCCCTCTCACCCTGGCCACAAACTCTTTGAATCACTTCCCTCTGGAAGGCGACTCCGGACTGTCAAAGCTGCCACAGCCAGACATAAAAACAGCTTTTTTTCCACGAGTAGTAGCTCTACTCAATAACCAAAAATCTGTAGCCTCCTTTTGCTCTGGTATTTTATTTAATTCACATGTTTAATCAATAATGTTTTATTATTAATGTTTTATGTATCATTCTTAACTGTCACTGTATGTCATGTTGTCACTTGTGGGCGGAGCACCAAGGCAAATTCCTTGTATGTGAATACTTGGCCAATAAACTTATTAATTCAAACTTATTCTTTAATTCATTCATTCTCTGTATTGCCTTGGCTCAGCTGAATGGATTGACAGAATTAGTCTGGTGCCATCAGCCCACCCTCTTGATTTTGCTGACAAACAGCCCCCAGCAATTGTGCCCACAGTGCAGACCAGGGTTCCCTGCTGGATAATTCCATGCCTTTGTATGACTGCCCTTGTCCTCTTGCTCTGCTCCAAGATGGCACCCAACCCAGAAGACTATTTGAGTGCTAGCCACGGAAGCAGATCTACAATTGCATGTTACAATCGCTCCACACTTTTAAACCTCTACTCCTACAGCAACAGTTCTTACTTTAATCGCCCTGTCCCACGGTGCAAGTTCATTCCAAGAGCTCTCCCGAGTCAAAAAAAAATCAAACTCGTGGTAAGCACGGAGAATGAACGTAGCGGGTACGTCGGAGCTCGGGGACGTCTCTTAGCGCTAACGGCAGGTACTCGGGAAGTCTCGCTAACGGCAGGTAACCACGGGAAGACTCGTGAAGATTGATGAAAAATGTCCACGAGAGCCCCGAGTACCAACGAGTGGCCATTATTGTAAATCTCCGAGTTCGAATCAGGGCAAACTCGGGAGAGCTCTTGGAATGAACTCATACCGTGGGACAGGGGTTTAACGATCATCTTCTGAAACTCCTCTCAGATCTGTCCATTCTTCGCACTAAACTTTATTCCCTTTATCACGTATCTACACACTGTAAACGGCTCCATTGTAATCACATATTGTCTTTTCCCCGCTGACTGGTTAGCACGCAACAAGAGCTTTTTCATTGTGCCTCCGTGCACGTGACAATAAACTAAGCTGAAACTGAAGCACGTTACGGCTGATTAAGCTTTACTGCGTTGTCACCTCAGCTGAAAGCGTCGAAGCGAGCAGTGAACAGCCTCCACGGCATCGCGGACGATGATGACGATGATGTGGAGAAGGTCAGCTGGAGTGGAGAGCCCGTTGGAAGTAAGGACTTTATGTGCAAGTGACGAATAAAACTGATTGTGTGATTGTGACGGCGGCCATCACCCACTCTCCCCGATCAACGGATTCCACCCTCCCACTCCACCCCTCCCCTCGATGTTTCCCCGAGTCTTCTGCTCTTCGCTCTCCCCCTTTCCTCCCCTACTCCATCCTGGGTTTTTCCCCCCAACCCTCCCCAGACCCTGTCTATACCACCATTCTTCTCTCTGACTTTTCGCTCACTCTTCGACATTCAGACATTCTCTCCATCCCCAGCTCCCGTCTTATGGATCTCTTCAACCCATACTACTTCACTTTCACTCTTTTGCCTCTCTTTGTTCTTACTCAACACTGGATACGATTGCGACTTTCAAAAGATATTTGGTCAGGTAAATTCCGCCTAGGCTATGGGCCGAATGTGGTCAAATGGGACTGGGCCAGAATGGCAGCAAGGATGCTGAAGATGTTTGTATTGCAAGGGTTTTGGTTCCATGGGACCTGATATTTGTGTCTCATGTGCTTCTGGATTATTTATTTCTCTCCTCAGGTATTTCCTGGTCAATCAAAGAAAATGCAACAGGAGGTCGGTTAGGAGATCTCCGAGAACTGGGAGCGTTAAGGTCTGGCTCTGATACCACGCAGCATTCTATTTCCAAGCCTGCCTCCGCTTATTCTCTCAGCAGTTTCTTCAAAGGTAAAGGCAACCTCGGTTTGAGCTCTCCCGCGAAGGCTGTCAAAGTTATTGGGCAGGAAAAGATTAGTCGCTCCGCTGGGTTTTCCATTAGTCAAGATGGCTAGAGTTCTCCCCCCACAAAACCTCTGGTAACCTTCTGGAGCAGGGCGTAAGAATACAAACATTGCACGAGCGGTGGAGAGGAAGGGTGTGAAAGGGTACGGGGAATAGGTACACGGAAAGGTTGGAAAGTTGGGCAGAGTTGGAGATTAATCCAGACAAGTGTGAGGGATTGAATTTAGGGAAGTCAAATACTGACAGCCCATGAATGAGTATTAATGTACAGAGGGAGTTAGGATTGCAAGTTCAAATCTCCCTGAAAATGATGACGCAGGTGGATATGGTAGTGAAGACATTCGAGATGGACCGAAGTATTGTGTACAATATTGGGATGTCACACTGCAGCTGCACAAAACATTGTTGAGGCCACACGTGGAATATTGTGTACAGTTCGATTTGTACTGGTTTTGGTTTATTATTGTCACATGTACCGAGATACAGTGAAAAGCTTGTGTTTCTCTGCTGCACAACCAAATCAGATAATACTGTACATTACAATTGAGCCGTACACAAGTACAACAGGAAAAATGATGAGAAAAAAAACTTGAGTGCAGCATTTTAGCCTAACAGTTCCAGAGGAAAAAGTCCAGTGAGGTAGGTTGGAAGATTAGAACTCTGCCCTCGCTTATGGAAGGAGCATTCAGGAGTCTGGTAATAGCGGTGAAGAAGCAGTTCCTGAGTCTCAAGCTTTGTGGTAGCATTAGAAACAGTGCAAAAATGTCTCCTCGATTTTTCTTGTTCATATCAAGCTCCATGATACCTGACCCATGTATTTGCTGCCTGGGGTGGTTGCGGAGGGGCATTCAATTATAGCATTCAAGAAAGAGTTGGATAAGTGTCTGAAAGGAAAGATTTTGTCTGACTATTGAGCAGTGACAGGGGAGTGGATTACTCTTGGGTAGATAATAATAAAAACAAAAACTGCTGGAAACAATTGTTTTCAGCATGTATCTGCACCATTTAATTCTGCAGACTTGCTACTAGAGTCATACTCCTGCTGCACACTGATCCAATCTATTCTTGGCAAGATACATTTTTTTTAAAAAGCCTCCCCAGTCGAATATTTAAGTGTAGGTATGTATGTGGAGTGGCAGCACTCCTGCTTGTACCTTTAACCCTGTGTCCAGTTAAAGATGGAAAAGAGACTGGGGTCTTGATAATGTGGTGAAGTCAACATATTCCGACACTGTGAAAATGGCGCTATTAGAAGGGGCAATGGCTCTTATTCAGTCTCCATTCTGCACTTGCCTAACCTTTGATTTGTCTTATTCTGAAGGTAAAAGGGATTCTTCGAGTTCTTTATTTGGGATCAGTCGACCTGGGAGTTTCCAGTCGCTTTCCGATTGTAAGTTTGTTTTTTGGCGTCACTTATGTTCAACAGAATGAGCATTTGGTCCCGGCTCGGTGTTAGATTCCATCCACAACTACTTTACTTAGGCTTTCTTTTAAAAAAAACAAATCTGCCAAATAAAGAACGTCAGGACATTTTGTCATCATGCAAAATTATATCATTGTATTGTCATCGTTGTTGAGTTGTTCATTTATAAAACAGTGCACTTAGTATGGGATTGATATTGGGACGCATATTTCCCTTTGTAGAATTTAGAAGACCAAGACTTATTTCCACACTATATTGCAAAATTCATACTGTACGTATCTCTCTAAGTCAAATATTAATAAACAGATAGACATACTCGTGTCTCATTAGGAACTTTGTAGCCAAACAGTTGGAATAGCTCGACAAGGGGGGGGGGGCAAAGGTTTGTAGATTAATTGCCTGCAGTAAATTGCCCCGAGTGTGTGGCGAGTGGTTGTGAAAGTGGGGTAATTTGAACTAGCGTGGACGGCTGATCAATGGTCGGCGTGGACTCGGTGGGTGAAGGGTTAACTTCCACACTATATTGCTAACTGCATATGCATTGCTCTAAGTATAAGATATACAAACAGAGTTGTCTCACTCTTATCATAAAGCTTTGATCTCTCTTCAATACTTCTCTTTAGCTGTCACAGGCACATCCACTGTGAGTTATGCACCTGACCTACGTAAATCAAAGACAGATTACAAGGTGGGTTTATTTCATTTGTCCATTATGAATCGCTCCATGCATTACAAACTGCTGCTGTTCGTATGACCTTAGTACATAAAAAAACTTGAGATAATCTGTGGCAGTGAATTCCACAGATTCACCACCCTCTGGCTAAAGAAATTCTTCCTCATCTCCATTCTAAAGGTATGTCCTTTTGTGCTGAGGCTGTGCCCTCAGGTTCTAGACACTCCCACTACTGGAAACATCGTCTCCACATCCACTATATCTTGGCCTTTCATTACCCTGGTAGGTATCAATGAGATTTACCCCCCTCATCCTTCTAAACTCCAGCGAGTACAGGTCCAGAATCTTCAAACGCTCTTCATACATACTCCTTCCGTTTACCAGTGTGGCAGCTGAGGCACTTTGGAACTTTTTTTTTAAAGTTAACAGTCGATCTATAAACGCTAACTTAGCCAGTTTGGACATTTAGAACATTTTCCTACTCATTTCCTTGTAACGTGAAATGCGGCAAACCCACTCAGACATGATAAAAAATAATAACATTTGGAAGTGTGCTTACCGATTACTATCTAACAATATCAGACAATTGGTTCCTTATTTCACATTCTGTACATCACCCATATTAATCTCTGTCAATATGGCCGTCACCACATATTATGCATGATACACATTCCACCATGTCATCCAGTCCGGGATTTGAGTAGGATTGCAGCCACTGATAACAGCCTGCTCGTCCCTTAGTTTGGTAGTCTAAAAGTAGATACGATGAGTTTAACAGTACGTATTGTTCTCTCTGCATGGGTTTCAATACATGCTTTGTGGTTCACTTAATACTTTGGAATGGTTTGATTACAAAACATGGTGTCAGAAATGGGATCCGAACCCACGCCTCCAATCGGAGACCTGCATGGGTTTTACTAAATGCTTTGTGGTTCACATAATACTTTGTAATAGTTTGATTACAAAGCACATTCCTTCCCTTTTAAGATTTTGACAACTTAAGCAGAAGGAATGGTGTGAGTTAATGTTAATGGTGCTGACTGAGGGCAAACTACTGTGATGCTTCCGTTTGTGGAGGTTCACCTTGTGTTTCTTGCTCCCTCTACACAGGACTTTTCGATCGACTGGAGTCCACACGAGACCGTTAGACAGATGCAGAAAGGCCGAGTACGGTGAAATTATTGCAGATATTAATCCTCTTCCCCGCCAAATACTTTTCTCCCCTCCTTTTACAAGTTGTAGGAGCATTCGGCACGTTGCGTCTATTCCGCCATTCAATCGTGGCTGGTCTAACTTTCCCTCTCAACCCCATTCTCCTGCCTTCTCCCCATAACACTTGACACCCGTACTAATCAGGAATCTGTCAATCGCCACCTTAATAAAGCCCAAATGACGTTGCCTCCACTGCCGTCTGTGGCAAAGAATTCCACAGATTCATCACTCTCTGAAATTACTGCTCATCACCTGTTTAAAGGTGCGCCCTTTTATTCTTCTTCTTGCGTATGGCGTGCACAGCCTAAAGTTGTAGGACAACTTGTTCTATTTGATCTTATTTGATTGTGCACGCCAGGTTGATTGCATTCGTCGAAACAGGGCGGACCACGTGAAGGTTGCAATCTCCCACCCAACCTTTATTCTGAGGAGCCTTTGCTTTTCCTCAAGCCATTGCTTCCTTTCCCATTGCATCAGGCATTTGCCATCGCTTTTAGCCCAGAGACAATTATTTTTGTAAGCCTCTTGGCACAGAAGGTCTCTTGGATATTAAGAGTGGGGATAGTTGGAGAGGTCTTCACATCCGAGTCAGAGCCCACAATTTGACCGTCATTCACATGTAATTGATTTTCTGGGATTGCTGGATAACCACATTTCTGCTCCAATTTCCAAAGGCTGAGACTAGTCGGAGAGGGCGAAAGCCATGACAATGATACAACGGTGATGGTCAATACCAATGATACATCAGCCGTGCACCTCATGCAGCGAGGTTGTATCCATGAGAATTCCAGTGAGCCAGTGTACACGCCCAGTTGCTGCACGGCATGGTCATCATTTGGAATGAGCCCTTTGTTAACATCCAGTGTCTGGCCAGCAGCAGTAAGCCAGTGGCTGACATCCAGTGGCTGTTGCCAATGGCAGTGAGGTTGTGATCGAGATGAGGTGCAGTGAAAATATCCAGTGGCAGTAAACCATTGGCTCTGGCCATTTCCATTGAGCCACTGGCCCGAGATAGTGTCAGTCAACCAGCAGATGTGGCCAGTTGCAGTGATCCAGTGGTTAAGACCCCATGGTGGTGAACAGCTGGCTGTGGCCAGTTGCAGTGTAAAGGGCCTGTCCCACTGTACGAGGTAATTCAAGAGTTCTCCCGAGTTTTCCCCTGATTCGAACTTGGTGAAAGTCCGTAGCGGCTTGTAATGCTAACGGTAGGTACTCGGGAAATCCAGTAAACTCGTGACGTTTTTTCAACACTGTGAAAAATGCCCACGAGTAAAAAAATGCTCGTGATGAAAAAATGTTTTACTTTTTACTCGTACGAGCCGCTACGAGATATCCACGAACTCCTACGGACCCGCTACGGACATTCTCCGACTTCGACTCAGGGGAAAACTCGGGAGAACTCTTGAATTACCTCATATAGTAGGACAGGCCCTTAACAGTGGCCGAGATCCAGTGATGTTAGCTCGCTGGCTGTGGCCAAGATCCAGTGATCATAGGGTCATACAGCTCGGAAACAGGCCCTTCGGCCCAACTTGCCCATGCTGACCAAGATGCCCCATCTCGCTAGTCCCACCTCTTCACGTTAGGCCCATATCCCTCTAAACCTTTCCTTTCCATGTACCTGTCCAAATTTTAAAATTGTTATAGTACCTGCCTCAACTTCCTCCTCTGGCAGCGCGTTCCATATAAACACTATGTAATAAAAAGGAACTGCAGATGCTGGTTTATACCAAAGAAAGATGCTGGAGTAACTTGGCAGATTGGGCAACACATCTGGAGAAAGTAAGGTCGGGACCCTTCTTCACATACGCACAACCTTGACTGTGGCCCGTTGCAGTGAACGAGTGGCCGTGTTAATCTCAGCTCTTGCTGTAAGGTGTTTGTGGATTGGAGGTGCAGATATGTTAAACTGAAAGTAGTTTTCAGGGCAGACGTTTGAATCTCTGCAGATAGACAGAAATTACTGGAGTAACTCAGCGGGACAGGCAGCATCTCTGGGGAGGAGGAATGGGTGACGTCTTGGGCCGAGACCCTTCAGACTGAAAGTCACGGGAAGGGGAAATTAGAGATATAGACAGACGATGATGCAGAGAGATATAGAACATCATCCTCTATATTTCTCGTTTCATTTTCCCATGATCCTCAGTCTGATGAAGGGCCTCGACCCGAAATGTCACCCATTCCTTCTGTCCAGAGATGCTGCCGGTCCCGCTGAGTTACTCCAGCATTTTGTGCCCATCTTTGGTTTAAACCAGCACCTGCCATTCCTTCCTACACATTGAACCTTTGCACCTTGTCCTCTCTGACTCCTGTCCCGACTCGGTTTCAGATGTACTCCTTGGAGAGGTTTCGCTCTTTGAAAGACAAACTGCACCTTGTAGATGAAGCCGTGCGAATGCACGATGGAAACGTCATCACTGCCGTAAGTGTTCGCTGGAGACTTCATTTGAAATCTACTGCTCTCTGTCAACGTGTGATGTGAACCGTGGTCTGTCCAGTTGCAGTGAATCATAGATCATAATCATACTTTATTAGACAAGTATGTTTTGCAACAGATGAGGAATTTAATTTGCCGTAGTCATCATACCAGTAAAAAGCAACAGAACACACAAAATACATTTTAACATGAACATCCACCACAATAACTTCTCCGCATTCCTCACTGTGATGGAAGGTGAAAAACAGTTCAATCTCTCCCTTCTTTGTCCTCCAGCAGTCGGGGGGCTCGAGTCTTCCGTTAACGGGACGATCTTCCTCCCGTAGCCGGCGGAGAGCCTCCTCGTCGGGGCGATCAAGCACCTGCAGCGGGGGATAATCCCAGCTCCCCCGCGCCGGGCGATCTACCCCGGGTCGGGGATAGTCCAACGTCGTGCAGCTTTTGGAGCTTCCCGACGTCGGTCTCAACCCGAGACTGTGAGCGCCTTGATGTTAAAGTCCGCAGGCCGCAGTTGGAGCGTCGATCCCGGGCAAGGAATCGGCTCCGATAGTAAGTCCACGCCCTGCTGTGAGGCTCCAAGATAGATTCTCTGGTGACTTTTTGGGGCAAGGGCAGTATTTTTGGAGAAATTGAAGCTGCTAATCTCTCCATTGCTGACCCATCAATGAAAGTGGGCACGTGATTTCCTGACTTCCCTTTTCTGAAAGCCATACCTCTGATTATGTATCTTTGAACCGCCTGCCTTCTTTCAGAAGGGCAAATTATCTGTTTAATACTGATATTAGAGTCTATGTTGTCAAAATCTTTTTATTTTTGTTCCTAGGTTTTGATATACCTGAAAAGAACATTAAGCAAAGGTAATTTGTTCTTCTATCATCACTATTTGTGGAGATCTATCTCGCGAAATAGTACGGTTTATCTGTCTAAAAAAGACACAAAGCGCTGGAGTAACTTGAATGAATGATGAATGAATGAATACTTTATTGTCACATGCGACAAGTCACGGTGAAATTCTTTGCTTTGCATACCACAGGTATGCAAATAGTCGTCCATAAAGGGCACTGACAAAGTATCTGCGGCAGGTCCCCTCCTTCCCCCCCCTCCCTCCCGGAGGCCCCCCCACCCCGGGTCCTCTTTTGTTCCTTCCCTCGGCAGCGGCGTCCTCACCACGTGATCCCTCCTTGTCCGTCAGTCGGTGCCATCATCGACCGCCGCACCGACCTCTCCACCAACACTGCCGGGTCCCCTCCATACGTCTTTGTGGCACCGACCCCGGCCCCAGTCACGGGCTCCGCCGACCCAGGCTCTGTTGGCCGCGGGCTTCATCGACTCGCAGCGCGTGGGCTCCGACCTTGGCCGCGGGGCTCTACCAATTCTGCCGACGGCGGGCTCCGACCCGCGGGGGAGCTGTTGGCGGAGTCCAGAACCGAGGGTCACGGTTTAAGAATAAGGGGTGGGCCATTACGACTGAGATGATGAAAAACCTTTTCACCTAGAGAGTTGTGAATCTGTGGAATTCTCTGCCACAGAAGGCAGTGGAGGCCAATTCACTGGATGTTTTCAAGAGTGAGTTAGATTTAGCTCTTAAGGCTAACGGAATCAAGTGATATGGGGAAAAAACAGGAACAGGGGTACTTATTCTGAATGATCAGCCATCATCATATTGAATGGCGGTGCTGGCTTGGTCTGAATGGTCGACTCCTGTACCTACTGTCTATGTTCCTATGTTAGCGGGTCAGGCAGCACGGAGATAAACACAAAATGCTGGAGTAATTCAGCTTCTCTGGATAACGTGGATAGTTGACGGTCCGGGTGGGGTCCCTTCTTCAGACTGGTTGTAATAGGGAAGAGAAGGATTTGCAGTTCAAACCCTGGCAAATAATAGGTTGACACAGTTGGGGGGGGGGGGGGGGGGGGGGGGGGGAGAGACGTTTGATCGGCGGGTGGTACAAGGGCCAGAGATGTGTGGACAGAAGGTGTGAGATGAAAGGATTGAAGGGATGCAAATTGTGAACCGTCAGATGTACCAACCAGCCTTTCCTTTCCTCTGATCCTGAATAAGCGTTTGAGGTCAGCATCCATTTCTTGCCTATGTAGGACGGTGATGGTAAAGCTTGATGTTCTTACTTTTCCCACACGATGGCACAGTTGCATGCAGAAAAGGCAGTGAAGTTCGTGTTCTTTCCAAAAGTAATAGCCCAGCGGAGACAACAGTTTGTAGAGGAGTCGCTCAGGAGAGATATATTTCCCTTCTGCGACACGATACCAAACACTGATGTATGGTCATGAAGGCCATGCGACAGTTTTCCCCAATGAAGATGACTGTCAATACAGTACTTACTGGGTTGTTTTGGCACCTTTACTGAGATACAGTGCGGAAACAGGCCCTTCGGCCCACCGCGTTCGCACCGACCAGCGATCACCCCGTTCACTAACACTGTCCAACACACTCGGGACAATTTGCAATTGTACCACGCAGTATCTCTAGAACTAAAACTAAGTGGCCCTGAGGCAAAAGCGTAGCTACGTGGAGCAAGCCCGAGCATCTGAATGGTTCCACTCCTGCTCATGTTCTTATCTTCATCCGCTGAGAGAGAAGCTGAAGAAGGGGCACTACCCGAAACGTCACCCGTTCCTCCTCTCCAGAGATGCTACCTGTCCCGCTGAGTTACTCCAGCATTTTGTGCCTATTTTCATTTAGACCAGCATCTGCAGTTTCTTCCTACAGGTTTGTAGGTTACGTGGCTTCTGTAAAATTGTCCCTAGTGTGTAGGATAATGTCAGCGTACAGGATGGTTGCTGGTAGGCATGGACTTGGTGGGCTGAAGGGTCTTTATCCGCGCTATATTTCCAAAGTCTGAATAGCAAGGCAAAGTGGCTGCCATGGAGAGTGTTAAATGTTGCTTAACAATACCATGGAGAGTGATTTTAAAATGGCTCTTGGCGTTAAGATGTTAAAGTACTTGGCTTCAAGATGACAACTTGATTTGTGGATATGAATTTCATGGTGTTGAAAATCTGTCATGTTGATTGCGAATACACGCCTGTGAGAAGATAGACGCGAAAAACTGGATTAACTCAGTGGGACAGGCAGCATCTCCGGAGAGAAGGAATGGGTAATGTTTTGGGTCGGGACCCTTCTGAAGGGCATCAGACTTCTTCAGAAGAATGGTCTCGACCTAAAACGTCACCCATTCCTTCTCTCCAGAGATGCAGCCTGTTCCTCTGAGTTACTCCGCCATTTTGTGTCTATCTTTGGTGCTAACCAGCATCTTCAGTTCCTTCCCACCCATTATGTTTTGTAGAGGTTCTGTTTCGAGAGCTGGTATACAGGCAGGTCGCCCTACAGCAGTTTGTCCACTATCTGAAGGAGACGGGACAGCAGAAGCTACTGATGGAGATGCTGAAGTAAGATGGCTGATTCTTGTATTCTATACTTTGCGTTGGCCGGCATTTTGCATTTTGAATACATCAACAAGAGGTTGGAGCATAAAGCAACAATGGTTCATTGATAGACACAAAATGCTGGCGTAACTCAGTGGGACAGGCAGCATCTCTGGAGAGAAGGAATGGGTGACATTTCGGGTCACAGGTCCTGGGCCTTTAGTTGAAGGAAAGGAGGCTGCACAGGGGATAAGACAGGCAAAAAGATGCCGAACATATTAAGATCCATTTAAATTCCCGTATACGGTGAGTTAGCTGGCCCAAGGCAGCTGGGTTCTTGAGTGAACCTGAATGATAGAAAAAGGAGAATAGAATTGACCAGAAATCCCACTCACTTTTTACCACTGTGGGAGGGGTATCAAATTAGTTTTTAACAGGCTTTAATAGAAGATAGCTTGAAGGCAATAAAAATAAAAGATATCTTCAAGGCAGGTGTAGGAATGTTAATTCCAGAAAAGACACAAAGTGCTGGAGTAATTCAGCGGGTCAGGCAGCATCTCTGGAGAACATGGATAGATGAATCTTGGATGAGTGAATCTTATTGGTTTTAGTCTGAAGAAGGGTCCCGACCTGAAGCGTTGCCTATCCATGTTGTCCAGAGATGCTGTCTGACCCACTAAGTTACGTTAGCACTTTATCTTTGTTTATAAAGCAGCATCTGCCAATCCTTGTGTCTGCAAGTTAATTCTGGATGTGTATATCCTATGAACTTACCACGTACAGTGACTTTGTTTTGTTCGTTGCAGAGCCATGGCAAGAACTGAAGAGGCTGCAGTAAGTATTCCACTGGGTGGGTGCAGAGCGTCGCTAAATCCTATCCAAGTCTTGGCTTAGTTTAGTTTAGAGATGCAGTGTGGAATCAGCAGGTGGCCCTTCAGCCCATCGAGTCCACGCTGACCAACGATCACACATACACTAATCCTAGTCCCACACACTAAGAACAATTTACAGAAACCAATTGACCTACAAACCTGCACGTCTTTGGAGTGTGGGAGGAAACCAGAGCACCCGAAGAAAACTCACGTGGCCTCAGGGAGAGCGTATAAACTCCGTACAGACACGCCCGCAGTCAGGATCGCACCCGGGCCTCAGGTGCTGTAAGGCAGCAATGCTTACCGCTGCACCACGGTGCCACCCTTGGTGCTCCCAGGCTGCACTTGGTGATCATTAGTGGTATTGTTACTGGGCTAATAATTTAGATATCTAGTCTTCGGTTTGGAGACAAGAGCTTGTACACTGCATAGGGGTGGGAACCTTAATGCAGGTAATGAATGCTGGAATTTTACAAATCTCAAGATTTCGAGATCAATTTATTGTCACGTACCAATTAATGTACAATGAAATTCGAATTACCATACAGCCATACTTAAAAAAGCAACAAGATACACAACTACATAAAAGTTAACATAAACTTCCACCACAGTGGATTCCCCACATTCCTCACTGTGATGGAAGGCAATAAGGTTCAATCTCCTTCCTGTTTATTCTCCCACAGTCAGGGCAGTTGAAACATCTGTGGTCGGGGCGATCGAAACTCCCCCGTCGGGGCGATCTAAACTCCCGTGTCCGGGCGATCTAAACTCCCGCGTCGGGGCGGTGAAAACTCCTGCGGCTTGGAGTCCCTGATGTCGGTCTCTAACCAGAGACTGCGGGCTCCGCGATGTTAAAGTCCCGCAGAATCCCACGGTTGGAGCTCCAAAGACGACCCCCGACAGGGATCGCGAGCTCCGTGATGGTATGTCCCGCAGGCTCCCGCGATGGAGCTCCCAGTCACTCTCCAGCAAAAGCTGCCAACTCCACGATCTTAGGCCGCAGCGCGGACAGAGATACGATACGGAGGTAAGAGATTGGAAAATAATTCCTTCAACCCCCCCGCCCGCCACCCGTCACATAAAAGAAGCTAAAGAACACTAAAAAACATACATTTAACATACAAAACAGCTCAAAGAAGGAAAGGACAGACAGACTGTTGGCGATGCAGCCATTACTGGCGCCACCAGGTGGAAACCAGTTTTGGCAACTATGAAGCTACCAGATTTTCCTGAAAACCCATCGGGTTCGATACTGACCTCTGAAGTTTGCACGTTCTTCCTGTGGCCACATAGGTTTCTTCCAGGTGCACCGACTTCCTCCCACATCCCAAAGACGTACGGTTGCGATAAATCAGAACGCTAGTCAGAATGGATGATAGATGGTCGGTGTGGACTGAGTGGGCGGAAGGTTCTGTTTCCTTGCTGCATCTCTAAACTAAACTAAAACATCACTTGTATTGGAGTTGTAGCCTTGTTGTGACACCATGGTTTGGTTTGTGAGCTTCCAGTTGCGAAATTGCTGTTAAGGATTTTCTCGTCGTGTCTGA
This sequence comes from Okamejei kenojei, assembly GCA_035221665.1. Lineage (NCBI taxonomy): Eukaryota > Metazoa > Chordata > Chondrichthyes > Rajiformes > Rajidae > Okamejei > Okamejei kenojei. Next base: position 12,263,079 of record CM069139.1, on the reverse strand, counting down.
ATTTGCAGGAAGCATTAAATATTTACCAAATTCGATTAATATTATTGCAGTCAAGGTCGTTTATTTTTATATTTTTAATTTTTTTATTGCAGCTCTTACAGTACAAAGAACATTTGAGTATCAAAAACCACATTAAGAAAACGGAATATTTAAAAAGCTGTATCGGGTAAGTATTCTATGGGAATACACACCAGCAGCTGAGTGGAAGGGAAAATAACTGGGTTGATCATTTTGAATACTTCCACACAAAGGTTGTGTGTTTCAATTTTTTCTCCTTTCCTTCCTGGGGCATGGCGGCATTAATAGGACTTTGCTTAGTCCGTATTTGGAATATTGCATGCAGTTCTGGTCGTCCCATTACAATAAAGATTCGGAGAGGGTGCGGAGGAGATTTACCAGGATGCTGCTTGGCTACAGAGAGATGTTGGATAGACTTGGATTGTTTTCTCTGGAATGTGGGAGATTGAGGGTAGACTTGATAGAAGGGAATAAAACGAGGAGAGGCATAGATAGGGTAGACAGTCAGAACCTTTTCCCCAGCGTGTAAATGTCCAACACTAGAGCGCATAACTATAAGGTGAGAGGGGGAAAGTGTATTGGAGATATGCGGGAGTGCGGTGGGGGGCTGGAAAGCAAGAGTCGAGAGTGTTTTATTGTCATGTGTCCCAGGTAGAACAATGAAATTCTTGCAGCAGCACAACAAAATAAATAAACCTAGTACATTAAACAATATAATAAATGAGGAAAAGAAAAGTTCAGTGTTTGTATCACACACACACACACACATGCATACGCATATGTACACATAAACAGCAAACAACAAATAATAGTGGTGAGAGAGGCAGATATGATAAATGTGTTCAAGAGTCTTTTGTAAAGGCACTTAGAAGTGCAGGGAATGTGGATCATGTACAGGCAGATGAGATCAGTTTAACTGGGCATCATGTTGGGCATGAACATTGTGGGCTGACGGGCCCGTCCCTGTGCTGTACTGTTCTATGGATACACAGCATCCAATTGCTCACCCAAGTTCCTGTTGCTTTAGTTAATTGAGGCAGTGAATGTCAAAGAACCGCACTGTAATAGCGTCCAAACGCATTGATCACGGTCATAGGATCATGGAGTTGTACAGCCCACTGCCCCAGGCCAACCATCATGCCTATCTATGCTAATCCCACACTCCACAGACATACAGTTAATCGGCTTCGGTAAAATTGTAAATTATCCCTAGTATGTAGCATAGTGCCAGTGAGCGGGGTGATCGCTGGTCGGCGCGTACTCGGTGGGCAGAAGGGCCTGTTTCCTCGCTGTATCTCAAGTCTAAAGTCCATGGAAGAGTGGTGCTTTGCTTTAAGCCTGCAGGTGTTGGTGATTATTGAATTGCTGAAGAGGGCATCCCAAGTTTATCACGTCTCTGTGTTTTTGTTTTTAGGCTCCCATTTGCTTCTGATGATTCTGGGTTTGTCGAAGACCACTATTCACTGCTCGACAGACAGATTATTATTGAAGTAAGGAACAAGGTTAATTCCCGGGATGGCGGGACTGTCATATGCTGAGAGAATGGAGCAGCTGGGCTTGTACACTCTGGAGTTTAGAAGGATGAGAGCGGATCTCATTCGTTCCCGATGTTGGGGGAGTCCAGAACCAGGGGCCACAGTTTAAGAATAAGGAGTAAGCCATTTTGAACGGAGACGAGGAAACATTTTTTCTCACAGGGAGTGGTGAGTCAGAGGGTGGTGGAGGCCGGTTCTCTGGATGCTTTCAAGAGAGAGCTAGATAGGGCTCTTAAATAGCGGAGTCAGGGGACATGGGGAGAAGGCAGGAACGGGGTACTGATTGGGGATGATCAGCCATGATCACATTAAATGCCGGTGCTGGCTCGAAGGGCCGAATGGCCTACTCCTGCACCTATTGTCTATTGTCTATTGAATGTTCTGTCTACTGCTTTTCATTGGTCACACCTCAGGACCCACCTAGAGAGAGCTGTTCTCTCCCCGCACTTAGCTGTGGTCTTCTCCCCATCACTACCATAGTTTCTATCACACCTTCTTTACTTTCCAGCATGATTTCCACATTGAATAGGTGCTTTTGATCAAATTCAAAAGAAGGCAGTCAGCACATGCGTCCTACTATCACACTCAGTCATTTCTGCCTCCGCTGTATTTCTTTAGCGCATATTTTCATGTCCTTCAAATAAACATCAGCCTGAAGAAGAGTCCTGACCCAAAATGTTATCCTGAGATGCTGCCTGACTCACTGAGTTACTCCAGCACTCTGGGTCTTCTGTGTAAACCAACATCTGCAGACCCTTGTTTCAAACATCCCATTGCAATTACGTATATCGTTCCTTTAACTGAGCACGTAACAGTCAGGGAGCAAATATAGCTCAGTTTAGTTTATTGTTACATGTAGCGAGGTACAGTAAAAAACATTTTGGTTGCCTGATATCCAGTCAGACTTTACATGATTACAATCAAACCATCCACAGTGTACAGATACAGGATCCAGGGAATAACGTTTAGTGCAAGCTAAGGATTTAATGGTAACCAATGCAGAGCAGTATTAGTGAAATGGATGTTAACTGGTTTTGGGATCGAGCTGATCAATGTTGTTTTGGGGTTTACAGGAGAACGATAAACGGGTTGAGGCATCTGGACAGATTGAAGTGTTCAAGAAATACCCCAGGAAGGCCTCCATCCTGCACATGCCTCTTGTAACCACACTTTACTACTCCTGCTTCTATCATTACGGAGAATCAGAGGTGAGTGATTCTTTCTGGGCCAAGATGGCGCCCAATCCAGGCGACTATTTGCTCACTTGCCGCAGAAGCAGACCTACAATCACATATTACAATCGCTCCACATTCTTACATCTTTATTCCTACAGCAATATTTCTTGTTTTAACTATGATATCTGTAAATGGCTTGAATGTAATCATGTATTGTCTTTCTGCTGACTGGATAGCGAGCAACAATAGCTCTTCCCAGCACCTTGGTGCACGTGGCAATAAACGTAACTGATAACTGATTGCAGAAGCTGTGCAGATGACCGCACATGATTACTTTGGGGTGCATGGGGGTGGAACGGTGGCGCAGCGGTAGTGCTGCTGCCTCGCAGTGCCAGAGACCTGGGTTTGATCCTCACCTCCACCACTTTCTGCAGCCTCTTTTGTTCCTGGTCATGTGGAGGACCCAAAAGGACTCCATAATTAGAGACAGTGGATGTGTGTAAGGTGCTCGATTTTGCCTGGTTCATTAGTGACGGGGATTAAATAGATTCTTGCCAGCTTCACGTCACAGCCCAAACGTTTTTGCAAAGTCGTATCTTTTGGGTCTTTTAGTTTTTAGAGATACAGCGTGGAAACAGACTCTTCTTTACCAGCCTCCTTTACCAGCTTTGTCCTTAATAACCGGCACTAACAGGACAGACAACATTGAGTCTGGTAACATGCCATGAATCATAAAGCCAGTAAAACAAATAGCTAGGAGAGGAGCTATCCTCATACTCGCATACTTAAGATGTTCGGCAAATAGGTTAGGCAAAAGAGAAAATAAGCATTGTGCAGAATATAATGATAAAGCTACCAAGGAAGTGCAGATTTAAAAAGTGCAAGGGCCACTTAAGGTGGATTGGGAGATCGGGAATACATCCTTAGCTTAACGGAGGTCCTTTTAGGAGTCTGATAACAGTTGGAAATAAGCTGTTCTTGAATCTGATTATTACTTATGAAATGCTACACTTGTCGTTAATGAGACCACAATCCATATTACATCGTTTGGTACGGTTTAGAGAATAGAAGGAAGGTGAGTGAGTTTTTTTCAGGATGGCTAAGGTGAGGAATATGTATTGTTTTACATTGGGAGGTAACCTCACTTACAAATGAAACCCCAACAAGTATTTCCTTTTTATTTCTTTGCAGGGAACATTCAGTAGCCCAGCAAATTTGAAAACAACCTTCAAAGTAAGTACTGAGTCTTGATGACGGGAATAAGAGAACATCAATGAGTTAAATGAATTGGTCCCAGGAAGTCCTTGAACTCTGAAGTTTATTAATAAATCACAGACTTTGAAATCACTGCCTACATGAGCCGCTCTGCCATTGTTAGATTCCAGCTGATCAACGACCTAACACTCGCATTTCCCTCGTTTCACTCAATACCCTTGGCTAATAGAAGTTTGTAAATCCCAGATTAACATTAATCATTGATCGAGTTTCCAGAGCGAGTTGGAGTCTTCTACCCTCTTCTAACTTCACTCCTGAAAGGCTGAGCTCCTTATTCTCCCAGTCAGCAATAGTGTTATTGTCCTTTTATTCTTATCAGTTCTAGGAGTGTACATCAAACCACAACACCCCTCCCCATCTCCCTCCTCCTCCTCCAATATATCCACCGTATCAAGCTCCCTCAGGATAGAATGTTTTGGCACGGAAACAGACCATTTGACCATCACTCGGCCCCTTGAGTCTATTCATCGGCCCACTGTGAGTCTAGGTTCCGCCATCATACATTATGCACCGCCATTGATATCATCCCCAATATACCTCCCGTTCCTGACTAATTTTAGACCATACAGCCTAACCGTACCCACATATTATTTCTTCCACATAGAAAGATAATATGTGCAGAAACAACAAAATTCGTATAATTGACTAGGTTAGAAACAACACAGTAACTGCTTTTAATAATAGACAATAGGTACAGGAGTAGGCCCATCGAGTCCCTTCGAGCAGCACCGCCATTCAATGTGACAACATGAGATTGATCATCCCCCAATCAGCTTACCCCCGTTCCTGCTTCCCCATATCTCCTGACTCCGCTAATTTTAAGAGTCCTAATCTAGCTTCTCTCTGCAAAGATCCAGGGAAACCAGCCTCCACCGCCCTCTGAGGCAGAGAAATTCCACACTCTTTATCTTTGATGTAAACACCTTACAGGATCCCCGCTTGAAAACTGAATCTGGTAAATATTTAAAATCAAAGATCACCCAAAATGTTAATCTAAAAAGTCAACCAGTGGCGAGTCCTGCTGTCAATCTGAAATACAAATACCCAGTAGACCCTGTGGAGGGAGAAATGCAGTGAACATTTCAGATCATTAATCTCTCATCCGAAGTAGAAAAGTGAGAAAACGTGATGAGTAAGTAAGTAAGTTTATTGACCAAGTATTCACATACAAGGAATTTGCCTTGGTGCTCTGCCCACAAGTAACAACATGACATACGAATGAAAGATCATCAACGTAAAATACTTATTAACATTTAATTAATTAACATTAATTAACATTTTATTTCTCTCTGCACAGATACTGCCTGATCTGCTGAGTATTTCCAGCAGGTTTAATTTTTTTCCTCAGATACCTAGCGCACACACACAAGGAAGCTGGGAAGAAGCTATACATCAACATATAAGAATGAAAGGTTGCAGTTGGGATCACGGATAAGATCAGGGAATCAGAGAGGGACAATAAGAATAATGACTTGCATTTCTGTGAGCACCATTAAGGGGGAAAGGTGTCTGTGGTTCAGTGTAGGTGAAATATACACTTATGTAGTTCATTTACATTTGTATTTTTAATGTGATAATAATGCAAAATATAATTTATTTTAGATTTCAGACAAACAGTACTTACTCACAACACTGGCAGCTCGTGCCAAACTGAAGGCTTGGAGAGATGTTGATAGTCTATTTACTACAAAGGTAACGCGCTTAAACAAATTCTATGTTTCTATGTTTCTATAAATTATCGAATCACAGAAATGTTACAGCACAGACGGAACACATTTGACCCATCGCATACAAACATTGTCATATCATTAAATTATTTTTAATAAAATATTCTGTACAGAAGTCGCTTTAACAGTATAAAATTACTACATCAAAATTAACTAGAATTGACAGAGTTACCGCAGCTGGTAGAATTCATTGATGCTGTCCATAAAATCCAGCTCATTGAGCGAAGAATAAATTCAAGTTGAAGTTTCACGTGGTGATCTAAGACAGTATCTTTCCACTACAATCCAGTCATTCCCAACTCCCTACTCTTTCCTGCTGCAGGGTGACGACCCAAAATGTCCACAATTCCTTCGCCCCCCCCAGATGCTGCTTGACCTGCTGTTCCTGCTCTTTCTACGTGACTGCAAATTATTTCCTCTCGTGCCCATGAAGTTACCTTCATTTTTCCTTTGCAACCGCCCGAAATGCTACACTTGTCGCTTTACATCCCCCCTCGACTCCATCCAATGACCCAAGCAGTCTTTCCAGGTGAGGCAGAGGTTCACCTGCACCTCCTCTAACCTCATCTATTGCATCCGCTGCTTTAGGTGTCAACTGGTCTACATCGGTGAGACCAAGCGCTGGCTTGGCGATCACTTCGCCCAACACCTCTGCTTGGTTCGCATTAACCAACCTGATCTCGCAGTGGCCCAGCACATCAACTCCCCCTCCCCCTCCCATTCTGAATCCGACCTTTCGGTCCTGGGCCTCCTCCATGGCCAGAGTGAGTCCCACTACAAAGTGGAGGAGCAGCACCTCATATTTTGCTTGGGCACTTTACACCCCAGCGGTATGAACATTGACTTCTCCAATTTCAGGTAGTCCTTGCTTTCTCCCTCCTTCCAATCCCCTTCCCAGCTCTCCCACAGCCTACTGTCTCCGCCTCTTCCTTTCATCTTCCCACCCCACATCAGTCTGAGACGAGTCTCGACCCGAAACGTCACCTTTTCCTTCGCACCATAGATGCTGCCTCACCCGCTGAGTTTCTCCAGCATTTTTGTCTACCTTCAATGTTTCCAGCATCTGCAGTTCTTTCTTAAACCTTCATTAAAGCCTCAGTTAATTCTGTTTTCAATAACCTGAAGTCAGTAACTCCACTGATTTTATTTTAACTATAATATTTCATCCAACCCACATTTATCAGGGTTTTTCTTTCAGATTACAAGGTCATGTTCATGGATTGTGTCTCTCTTATATTGCATTAGCTGAATTACTGCACGGTTAGCACTTCCATAATCTTTGCTCGGCAAAAGACTATAAGAATACAGTGCAAATGCTTTCTGTTAGTATATGTATGCAGTACTACATTCAGAATTTAAAAAAAAAAAAAATTTAAGTAAACTAAATTGCAAATCTGGTGAGGTAATTTTCAGTTTATTATATCTTTCTTGGCTCATTCCTCCTCTGGGTATTTTTCAAATCATGAATTGGGAAGTGTACGTGATGTAGCACTAATTCTTAGTAATACTACAGTTCTAAGAATCAAAAATTGTGTGCTAAAGGTGATGGAGAATCATCAGAGTGCGGGCGAGGAAACATCGGGTGTGACTTGCCAATTATCCACAGAGTGTGAGAAAGGGGAGAATTTTCAATTGCAAAATACATCAGCAAGTTTATATTTTAAAATCTGTTTTTGCCTTGCATCTTCATCACATCTGTCAAAATCTCTAGTTTAGTTTAGAGATACAGTGTGAAAACAGGCCCTTCGCCCCACTGAGTCAACATCGACCAGCGATCACACATTCACTAATTCTATCCTACACACGAGGGACAATTTACAGAAGTCAATTAACCTACAAACCTGTAAGTCTTTGGAATGTGGGAAGAAACCGGAGCACCCGGGAGAAACCCATGCAGTCACAGGAAGAACATACAAACTCTGTACAGACAGGTTTCCGGTGCTGTAAAGGGCCTGTCCCACTTTCATGACCTAATTCACGACCTCTACCGAGTTTGCCCTTGACTCATACTCGCAGCATGGTCGTAGGTAGGTCGTAGCAGGCTGTGATGCTAGTCATAGGTACTCGTGGCATCAAGTAGGTCGGGGCGTTTTTTCTAGCATGATGAAAAATGTCCACGAGTAAAAAAGGTCATGAATTAGATCGTGAAAGTGGGACAGGCCCTTAAGGCAGCAACTCTTCCGCAGCGCAGCTGTGCCAGCCCTACTGCATCGTAATACTAACATTATTTTTGTTCTCTCCTTGCATTCCCTCTTTCCTTATATTTTAAAACTTAATTTGCCATTTTACCTTTTTTCCAATTCTGATGAAAGATCATTGAGCTGAAACTTGAATCTCCACAGATGCTGCTGAAGCTTCCGAGCATTTCAAATGTTTTCAGTCGCTTTAAGGCTTTGTTTCACGACCGCAACACCATCAGAACCACCTTTCTCCCCAAAATGCACAACCATGTTGTACTTTGTTTCAGAATTGGCTGGGATACACCAAGAAGAAAGCGCCAATTGGATTTCATCGAGTTGTCGATATCTTGCACAAAAACAATGCCCCAGTTGAGGTAAGACTCCAGTTAACAATTTCGCAAAGTGAATATCATTATATGCTGCACTTTCCTCTACAGTCCTGAATAAATGTCTCATGATCTCAGAGAGTCATGCGGACAATATTGGTTCTTCCCACTTGGTGCCCATGTGACAATCCCTGCATGGTACCCCAGCTTCAAGCAGACTGATAATCTCAAACTGCATTGATCCAGAAGGGCAGCATTCACTACCTACCCCTGAGAAAGGTGGCGAGTGCCTTCTTGAACTCTTTATGGTGAAGGTATTCGCACAATGCAGTTAGATGGGGAGCCCCAGGATTTAGGTCCAGTGATGACAAAGAAACAGCAATATATTTCCAAGCCAAGATTTTGCACGACGAGGAGGGGACCCTGCAGTTGGTGGCGTTATCATGGGCATACTGACCTTGTCCTCCTTGGTGGTAGAGGTTAGATGTTTGGAAGGTGCTACTGGAGTGTTCAAGGCAAATAACTGCGGTGAATTTTGTGCATTACTGTGAGGAAAGCGATGAATGTTTTGGCCCGTTGATGACTTGGCAGTGAAGCGGGCCTTATTGAGCTTCTTGAAAGTTGTTGGAATTGCACTCGTTCAGAAAAACTGAACATGTTCCATCTTGTCCCTTGTCGATAACGGAAAGGCTGTAGGATGTTGGGAGCTGAGTCGCTCATCATTGGAATATGAGAGGAAACTGCAGCACCCAGAGAAAACCCTTGCGGTTACAGTAGCAATGTTACAAAATTTTGAGATTTTAAAAATCAATTCTGCAATTTATCCCATCAGATAAAGCATAAAAAGAAGTTTAATTTGACACCTAATTCACTTTCATATCTTCAGTATTAAAAAGGTTATGGCCATTTTCATACTCGGAAGTTAGCAACTTGTTTCCTATTACTTTTCTATTGACTTAACACAAAAGTTGTGATCGAGGACAGTCAAAAGCCCATAACTTTCTTAAAAATTAAGAGAACTGAAAGAAATGTTCAGTTATTAAAGATTGAAGTATTCTGAAACAAATATGAAACAATCTTGGGTACACAAAAAGCTGGAGAAACTCAGCGGGTGCAGCAGCATCTAAGGAGCGAAGGAGATAGGCGACGTTTCGGGTCGAGACCCTTCTTCAGACTGGTCAGGGATCAGGGAAACGAGAGATATAGACGGTGATGTGGAGAGATAAGGAACAATGAATGAAAGATATGCAACAATCTTACTGAGATGACCTGAAATTAAAGCATATAATTAATTATTACCCAATTGTAGCCAATTACAAAATTCAATTACTAGATCTAAACATCTATCCATTTCTTAAGAAAAAATTTAAAAAAAATTTAAATCCTAAGTGTCCAATTAAAATTCACACAATAATTCACAATATAACATGATTTTTAAATCTAATTGTCATTAATTTATAGGCCAAATTGAAGGAATTCAGTGTTTAATGCCCATAAATTAATGGGCATTTTAAACAGCTGGCGAGTGGGATTTTCTGGAACGCGATGGATTAGAACGTTGCGGTTGCGGTGAATTTAAACCCCATATCGGCAGGAAAAATTCTGCCGGTTCGTATGGGGACAAAATCACCGTTTCGCAACATGAAATATTGATTAAAGTGATCTAAAAAAGCAGGTTTATATGTAAAAATAAACAGCTTTCACTTACCTGTCCCCTACGTAAAATCAGTCCCCGTTGTCGGCGTTCACGGCATTAGGAGCTAATTTTTATTTTACTGCATCAATGAAATAGTCGGGCTATTTTAAAAAAAAATGAACTTACCGGCAGTCGGAACGAATCTCCAAAAATAGATCGCAATCCGACAAAAGAAAGCTCCGGATGGCAAGGGGAAAACCGCATTTTAACCCTGCCCCCCCCCCCCCCCCCCCCCCTCAAAGGCGCCAAAGTCGCGCACACGGCCAGTGACAGAACTGCAGCACCGCTAAAGGTAAGTTTTGTAACATACCTAGTTACAGGGAGAACGTACAAACTATGTACAGACAGCACCCATAGACAAGATCGAACCCGGATCTCTGGCGCTATAAGACAGCAACTCTACAGCTGTGCTACCATGCCACCCTATTTCCTGTGCCATTTTGTGCCCATCAAGTTATGTTCTTTAAATAGAACCGTACCCTAACCTTAAGGGCCAATTGTCCTGGAACTGCACTGGGTCAAGTCAAGTATCGTCAATAATTACTCCAGATACAGTTAAAGAGGCCATATAGTCCTTCACCGCTCTACTTGTTCTCTTATAAACTATTCAATTAATGCCTTGTTCTTTCCTCATGGATCTGTAATTTTTTTTTAATAATTGAGTTATTTTGCAAATATTACTGTTTTAATTCATCTTGCAGGCAACATACCAGATCATAAGTCATTCTGTTAAAAAATAATTACTCATCGTGTCGATTCTATCTCACCCATACTATTTCAAATTACGGCAATTTTTATTAATTTCATTTTATTATATTCCGCTTCAGGTTATTCAGGAATACATAGCTTTGGTGGATAACACAGAACTGAAGTTAAACCTTGGAACAAAGTACAAGTGCCATAACATTGTGATTGATGTAAGTATAATAGATTTATTGGTACAACGGCTCAATGGTACTTTATTGTCACGAGTGGCTAGGTACAGTGAAATTATTTGTTTTGCGCACAGTTCAGTGAAATCGTGCAATACATAAGCATAATCATAAATAAGTACAGAAGTACAACGATTGTAGTATAAGAATATTGACTTCTCCGAGGCACTACACAATGAGTCGTCACATTTAGTTTAGTTTTCGAGATACTGTACGGAAACAGGCCCTTTGGCTCACCGAGTCTGCGCCGACCAGCGATCCCCGTACACTAATCCTACACACTAGGAACATTTTACAATTTTTACTGAAGCCAAGTAATCTACAAACCTGTTTGTCTTTTAAATGTGGGAGGAATCCGCAGCACTTGGGAAAACCCATGCGATCATGGGGAGAACGTACAAACTCTGTACAGACATCACCCATAGTCAGGATTGAACCCGGGTCTCTAGCGCTGTACGGCAGCCACTCTGCCGCTGCGCTACCGTGCCGCCCTATTTCCTGCGCCATTTTGTGCCCTTTAAGTTCCGAACCTTAGAACCTTAGAACCTTTAGAACCTTACCCTGGCCTTAAAGGCCTATTGTCCTGGCGGCAGCACTGGGTGAGTATTGCGGAGGTTTTAATGAAGGGATATTAATGAGGTTTTAATGAAGGGATATTACACAGTACATATCCCTTCATTACTACCTTTTCCACAGCCAACAATGGACTATTTCCTTGGTCATGGTTGTTGGCTCTGATTTGTTCTGTACCTTTCCCCTCCCCCCTCCCTGATTTGTTCTGTACCTTTCCCCTCCCCCCCACTTTTCTCCAGAGATGCTGCCTGACCCCGCTGAGTTACTCCAGCATTTTGTGTCTATCATCGGTGTAAATGAGCACCTGGAGTTCCTTGGGCAGTTAAGACTGCAAAGATCCACTGAGCCACCTTCATTGGCACCGTGAATGGTTTATGTGGGAAGTGGTGGTTGGTGGGGAGGGAACTGCCATAAAAAACACACAAAAAGGAGAGATAAAAATCGAAATGGCATTAATTCAGCTTCACAGTCTAAGATGTTTAAATTAAAATCGTTGGTTTACAAAATTGTTTTAATTTTCCTTTTTCGCAATTCAGACCTACAGGGATCTTAAAGATCGCCAGCAGTTGATTCAGTACAGGAGCAAAGTGGACAAAAGCTCAGAAGAACAGAGGAAGATAGACTACATCCTGAGCAATTCTGTGAGTGAAGAATGGATTTTAAATCATAGATGGGACAGGGCTGAAACATTACAGCTGATGAGGCAACAAACTGAGAGATAGAAACAAGGAACTGCAGATGCTCGTTTACTATCTAAATGGCGTCAAGTTGGGAAAAGGGGAAGTACAACGGGATCTGGGGGTCCTTGTACATCAGTCTATGAAAGTAAGCATGCAGGTACAGCAGGCAGTGAAGAAAGCGAATGGCATGTTGGCCTTTATAACAAGAGGAATCGAATATAGGAGCAAAGAGGTCTTTCTTCAGTTGTACAGAGCCCTAGTGAGAGCACACCTGGAGTATTGTGTGCAGTTTTGGTCCCCTAATTTGAGGAAGGACATTCTTGCTATTGAGAGAGTGCAGCGTAGGTTTACAAGGTTAATTCCCGGTATGGCGGAACTGTCATATGCTGAGAGAATGGAGCAGCTGGTCTTGTACACTGGAGTTTAGAAGGATGAGAGGCTATCTCATTGAAACATATAAGATTGTTAAGGGCTTGGACACGCTAGAGGCAGGAAACATGTTCCCGATGTTGGGGGAGTCCAGAACCAGGGGCCACAGTTTGAGAATGAGTAAGCCATTTAGAACAGAGACGAGGAAACACTTTTTCTCACTGAGAGTGGTGAGTCTGTGGAATTCACTGCCTCAGAGGGCGGTGGAGGCAGGTTCTCTGGATGCTTTCAAGAGAGAGCTAGATAGGGCTCTTAAAAATAGCGGAGTGAGGGGATAGGGGGAGAAGGTGGGAACGGGGTACTGATTGGAGATGATCAGCCATGATCACAGTGAATGGCGGTGCTGGCTCGAAGGGCCAAAGGGCCTTCTCCTGCACCTATTGTCTATTGTCTATTACAAAAGAAAGCACAAAGTGCTGAAGTAGCCTCATGGGTCAGGCAGCATGTCAGGAGAACATGGATAGGCGATCTTTCGGGTCGGGACCTTCGTCAGATTGATTGTAGGGAGGGAGGGGGGAAAGAAAGCTACAATAGAGGAGGGGCAGGACAAAGCCTGGCAGGTATTGCAGGGCTAGAGAAGGGCCAGGATAACAAACAAATGTGGGTTAAATCAACAGTCCTTCTCGCGAAAAAGAACACAAAGTGCTGGAGTAACTGGTCAGGCAGTACCTCTGGAGAACATGGATAGGTGACACAAGTAGGATGGCACAATGGCGCAGCAGTAGAGTTACTGCCTTACAGCGCCAGAGACCTGGGTTTGATCCTGACGACGGGTGTTGTCTGTAGAGGGATAGTCCGTTCTCCCTGTAACCATGGGTTTTCTCTGGGTGGTCCGGTTTCCTCCCACACTCCAAAGACGTACAGATTTGTAGGTTAATTGGCTTCTGCAAATTGTAAATTGTCCTTAAGATGGTGCTAGTGTATGGGGTGATCATTAGTCGGCCCCGACTCGGTGGGCCAAAGAGCATGTTTCTCTGAAGGTGACGGTTCGGGTCAGATCCCTTCTTCAGCAACGTTACTTCTCCATGTTCTCCAGAGAGGCTGCCTGACCCGCTGAGTTACTCCAGCATTTTGCGTCCTTTTGTGTAAACCAGCAGTTCCTTGTTTCTGCAATCCTTCCAGAGAATTGAAGACTACCTCTGTTAAAACACTTGATTCTTTTATACTTGAGAGTAAGGACCATCTTATTGGGCTATTGGGAGATCAAACCAACTGTAAAGTAATCTTGCAGACGGCTGATTTTGAAAATTGTATTTTACAGCAAATCAGATGGAAAAATTGATGGCTGAAGATTCAATGCAGGAACGTCTCCTGTGCTAAGGAAGCAGAATGTTGTAAACCTGGCAGTGAGGATATGAAGGCAAAATCTTCATCTACTTTCTGTGACCCGCTGGACTTCTTCTCCCATGTATTTAAAATTAATGATTAGGGGAGCTTAGAAATTGAGTGTCCTCTCCATGTATCCGTCACGTGTATCAAGTGGTTCAAATTGCAAAGGTTCAGACTTTTAATGGGAGGGTGGGGGGCACAGGGGAGGCTGAAGCACAGAGAGGTTCAAGGGGGAGGTGCAGGTCACCCAGTCAAAAGTGTCAAGACACCAAGCATTGCATTGTGTTCACCTATTGACACAATTGCAGACCAACACTGGTGCTACCTGTCCCATTGCAGCACCATTGCTGACCAACACTGGTGCTACCTGCAACATTGCAGGCCAACGCTGTTTGATTTTAGCCAGTTGATGTTGCTGGCTGACCTCATCGAACTGACCTTGATGGATGAACAAAAAAGTGTTGGGGGAAACTGCGTGTGTGTGGACCCTTCAATTCCCTTCTTCTGGTGCCCCCTCCCCTCATGAATCTACAAAGGTAGGAAGTCTAATCTCTGACCTTTACTCCAGCATTAATGAGAGGTAGAATACTTGTACAGTAACCAGGAAAAAGTCATTCATAGGGAACTACATTTTTAATAAAGTGCCAAACTCTGGTAACCTTCTGCGTTTGCTGTTTATTTAATATCATGATGGCTCACTAGTTTCCACCTGTGCAAGGCACAACCGCTGAACAATTCTGGGTCTGAAGATATAAATGAGAATAGGCTGCAGGATGGTTTGGCATTCCCTTCTCTTTCCTCCCCATTTTCCATAGAGTGAATCCCTAAATGTTATGCGGGTTTTAAGCCGGAGGAAGGGTTTGTATAAGTAACTCTGAGTGCAGATAAATAGCCTGAAACTGTCCTACTGCTCTACTTCTACATGGGTTGGCCATTCCATAGGCACTGATGGTCCTACCTGCACCAATGTAAACCAATGACTTTACCTGCACCATTGCAGACCATACATGGATCGTGCGACCTGCATCACTGTAGACCAACATTGATGGTGCTGCCTGCATCATTGCAGACTACATACTGATGGTGCTACCATTGCATACCAACATGGATGGTGCTACCTGCATCTGTGCAGATCGTCACTGATTGTCCTATCTGCACCATCGCAAACCACACACCAGTGCAGACAATGCTCCTGATATTCCATAGTTTTCCAACAGCAGCACATGGGGGGACCAGTTTACCAGGTGGATTGTGTAGAAAGGAACTGCAGATGCTGGTTTCTACCGAAGATAGACATACAGTGCTGGAGTAACTGATCAGGCAGCATCTCTGGAGAAAAAGGATGGGTGATGCCTGAGGAAGGGTTCCGACCCAAAATGTCACCCATCCTTTTTCTTCAGGGATGCTGCCTGACCCACTGAGTTACTCCAGCACTTTATGTCTATCCCAGATAGATTACTTGTTTAGCTTGCAGCACTGTGGAAGCAGATTACTCGAGGCATCTTCAGTGGTTCATAAAGGCAACTAATCACTTCAAGGCAAATCAGGCGTGAGCAATAAATGCTGACTTTGTCAGCGAAACTCACATTCCAGGGGAATTAAAACAAAATGTCCGCACGCTGACTCAGTAGAAGATATGCAGTTTTGGAAACTCTGGGATTAGCTTTGAAATGAACCATCAAATAGCCAGCACAGATCATATAAAATATATTTTTAACCTGCACCCTTTTGTTCCATCAACAGGGATTACACTTCTCAGCACATCATTCATTTCCAGTCTCTCAAACATGCCAGAATTTAGTCTCCATTATTGATGGCTGCGCAATCAGCTACAAAGTACCAAATACTGGAACTCACTCAATGCACCTCTCTGCCCATACATCTCTTTCCATCTCTAACCTGAAAACCTGCCTCTTCAAGAAAGTAGATACAAGGAACTGCAGATGCTTATGCACAGAAAAAAAACAAAAAATGCTGAAGTAAGTCAGCGGGCCAGCAGCATCTCTGGAGAATGTGGATAGATCATTCTTCGGCTTGCGACCTTTTCTTCAAACAGCAAAGTCATTCGCCATGTGCTCCATACTATATATGATGCTCAATATCAAAACTTTGCCAATTCGTGTTTTGCTGTGCCATAAGCTCTGCATACTGGATATTAAGCAGAAAATTACCAAAAAATATTCTTCTAACAGGAGGCATCAGCAGAGGCATAATCTTTCCACAGTGACCTTTCAGCGGTATCTATGAATGAATACGAAGGCATCGGGGGAGACGGTGAAGACAAGGGCGAGGAAGCCGGAGAAAGCGGGACCACAGCCGTAGAAGTGGACCTAATACGGACGACCTGGCCGGGGAGAAGAGGGCGGAGGACACGGCAGGACCTGTCGTGGGAACGCTTCTGTACACTGTGTTTTTGGGCAATGCGTTTCCGGGCCAAGGCAGATTTAAAGACGGAGGGGGACAGGGACTGCTGAGACACCGGGACCGTGGGCCTCGTGACTCGGGACATGAGTCGCTGAGCCGGGGAGCCCAGGGCATGGTCGCGGGAGATGTTGCGGAGGTTCAGCAGGGCCAGGTAGATGTCGGAGCGGGATAGGCAGCAACGTTCCATCAATCCTTTAGCACTGCGGACCGCGCGTTCGGCCAGTCCGTTGCTCTGCGGGTATTCCGGGCTGCTGGTGTAATGATGAAAGTTCCATCGTTCGGCAAAAGCGCGGAATTCGGCACTGGTGAACTGGCTGCCGTTGTCCGACTGCAGGCTGGCCGGAGACCCGAAGGTGGCAAAGTGGCGGCGCAACTTCTCGATGACCGCGGAGGAAGAGAGGGAGTGGAGCTGGTCAACTTCAAACCAGCTGGAAAGAAGCGACAAGCACCAGGAAGTGCTTATCGTGCCACTCGAAGATGTCGGTTGCTAGCGCAGACCATGGCAGGTCAGCAGCTGGCTGCTGCAGGAGCGGCTGCCGCTGTTGCTGTGGAGCGAGGCTGTTGCAGGTAGGGCACGCGGAGACCCTATCCCGGAAGTAGCGAGGCATGTCAGGCCAGAAAAACTGGCTCTGAGCGATGGAAAGGGTCGCTTCGGCCCCGGGATGGCCACGATGAGCGGTTTTGAAGTATTGTTCTCGTAGTGCTGCGGGCACCACCACCTTGTGCCCCTTCACAATCACACCATCACGCAGCACCAACTCGTCACGAACCAAGAAGTAAGGCACCGCTGCGGCCGGCAGGGAAGAACGGCGGTCTGGCCAGCCCTGCTTGATGATCGCGGCCAGCTGCTGTAGCGAAGCGTCAGCCGCCGTGTGCTTGGCCAGGGACTTCAACTGAATGGAGGGCACAAAGTTAACGTTTAGGACTATCAGATCGGACGTATCATACGGATGTCGGGTTGTGGATGAGAGAGGCGCCCGAGACAGCGTGTCAGCAACAAACATGTCCTTACCCTTGCGATAAACCACTGTGAAAGTGAAGCATTGCAGCTGGAGCATCATGCGCTGGAGCCGGGAGGAGGCCATATGTATCGGCTTGTTGAGGATGGTGACCAGAGGCTGAATGCATTACTCAGAAACGTCTGGCAAATATGGCTGATTCCGCAGGCCTTTCCAGCCCGAAATACTTTGCACATGCGCACACTCCGGAAATGTCCTGCGCATGCGCACACTCTAGAAGAGCCCCGCACATACGCACATGCGCCCACTTCAGGGTCCTTGGACGGAATCGAGGAGGGAGGTAAAGGGACAGGTGTTGCATCTCCTGCGGTTGCAGGGGAAAGTATCTGGAGAGGGTGTGGTTTGGATAGGAAGAGACATGTTGACCAGGGAGTTGCAGAGGGAACGGTCTCTATGGAAATCAGAAAGGGGTGGAGTTGGGGAAATGTGGCCAGTGGTGGATTATATGCTCTGTGCAACGGCTGATGGGGTGGAAGGTGATGACAAGGGGGACTTGTTACGAATGGGGGGAGGGGGAGCAAGAGCGGAGCTGCGGGATTTTGAGGAGACCCTAGTGAGAGCCTCATCTATAATGGAAGGGGAGAACCTCTGTACCGTAAAGGAAAGCTCAGAACTTTAACTCCCCCTCCCATTCCCAATCTGATTTCTGTCCTGGGCCTCCTCCATTGTCGGATTGAGGCCCAGAGCAAATTGGAGAAACAGCACCACATATTTTGCTTGGGTAGCTTGTACCCCAGCAGTATGAACATTGACTTCACTAACTTCAAATAGCCCTTGCTTTCCCCGTCTCTCCACCCCTCCCCCTTCCCAGTTCTCATTGTCTGTAGGAAAGAACTGTGTTAGATGTGGCCCTTGTGGCTAAAGGGATCAGGGGGTATGGAGAGAAGGCAGGTAGGGGATACTGAGTTGGATGATCAACCATGATCATATTGAATGGTGGTGCAGGCTCAAAGGGCCGAATGGCCTACTCCTGCACCTATTTTCTATGTTTCTGTTTCTCCCACCAGTCTTATTTTCTCTGACTACATGCTATCTCTAGGTCTAAAGAACGTCTGAAACATTGCCCATTCCTTCTCTCCGAAGATGCTGTCTGTCCCGCTGAGTTACTCCAGCATTTTGTGTCTACATTCTATCTCATTTCCGCCTACTCCCCTGACATCAGTCTGAAGAAGGGTCTTGACCCGAAACGTCACCCATTCCTTCTCTCCATAGATGCTGCCTGTCCCGCTGAGTTACTCCAGCATTTTGTGTCTACCTTCGATTTGAACCAACATCTGCAGTTCTTTCCTACACACAATGAGAGGTGTTGGCCTGAACCATAACCATACTCACGTTTCCACAATGTGAAAGAAAGAAACTACCTTATTACAGCACCTATCACTACCTAAACATTACTACCTTATCACTAAATGCTATTCCCTTATCATGCATCTATACACTCTAAATGGCTCAATTGTAATCTTGTATTATCTTTCTGCTGACTGGATAGCACGCAGCAAACGCTTTTCACTGTACCTCGGTACACGTGACAATAAACTAAACTAATAAAGTTATTTACCATTGGGGCAGTCACTGTAAATTTGGAGGAAACACCTTCAGCTTGTATGTATTCCTTGCATGTGAATACTTAGCCAATAAACGTATTCATTCATTGCAGGAAAAGACCAAGCTGAACATGATGAAAATGTACAACGGTTTTTAGATGTTGTACTTTCTAAAAATCTAACATTAAATGAGGCTAAGTCAATAACATCAGTGTCATCAATTAATATTCTTGGTTATTGGGTTGGAAATGATATAATCAAGCCTGATCCAGAAAGACTCTGCCCACTCCAACAGATACCTGTTCCAGTTACATTAAACTCTCTACGAAGGGTCCTTGGGATGTTTGCATATTATGCTAAATGGATACCAATTTTTTCTGACAAAATTCAGCCTTTGATTAGAGCAAAATCTTTCCCCCTTGACTCTGCAGCAATTGGTGCTTTTACTTCTTTAAAGAAACAATTGGAATCTGCGACATTACACGCCATCGACGAGGATCTCCCCTTTGTTGTTGAATGTGATGCCTCTGATTTAGCAGTATCAGCAACATTAAATCAAGGAGGACAACCAGTGGCTTTCATGTCTCGTACTCTCCAAGGTAGTGAATTGCACTACCCACCCGTCGAAAAGGAAGCTACAGCAATTATTGAAGCAGTGAGAAAATTGAGTCATTTCCTTGCTCGTCAGCACTTCACTTTGATAACAGATCAGCGTTCAGTAGCTTTTATGCTGGATAATCGGAAATGAACGAAGATTAAGAACAGTAAAATTCATGAATGGAGGATTGAATTATCTGCATATAGTTATTCAATTGAGTGGCGCCCTGGTAAGGATAATGTTGCTCTGGATACATTAACTCGAGCATTTTGTGCCTCTGTTCATTCTTCTGTACTCACTGATCTTCACAATGGGCTGTGTCATCCTGGAGTCACTCGTTTGTTACACTATGTTCGTTCCAAAAACTTACCTTTCTCTACAGAATATGTGAAGATGACGTGTGCTTCATGTAGAATCTGTGCTGAATTAAAACCAAGGAAGAAGGAAGATTGATCAAAGCTACTCAACCTATGGAACATTTGAGTAATGACTTCAAAGGGCCTTTACCATCCTCCTCTCGAAATGTTTATATACTTACCTTAGTTGACGAATATTCGAGGTTCCCATTTGCTTTTCCTTGTCCAAATATGTTAGCTGCTATGGTTATCAAATGCTTAGATCAACTGTTTTCATTCTGTGGATTTTCCAAGTTACATACATTCTGATAGGGGCACCTCATTCATGTCGAAAGATTTAAAGGACTACCTTTCTAATAGAGGAATTGCAACAAGTAAAACAACACCATATCATCCTATTGGAAATGGTCAGGTTGAGAGGTATAACGGAATCATTTGGAAAGCAGTGAAACTGGCTTTAAAGTCAAATGACATACCAGATCAGCATTGGGAATGTGTTCTACCAGATGCATTACACTCCATCAGATCTCTACAGTCAATTGCTACCAATACTACTCCACATGAGCGGTTCTTTAACTTCAAACGGTGTTCTTCTAGTGGTACTTCTCTGCCATCATGGTTGACTAGCCCTGGGACCGTGTTGCTTCGTGTTATGTCCGATTAAATAAGAACGAGCCTTTTGTTGATGAAGTTGAACTGACTGATGTCAACCCTTCTTATGCAACTATCAAGTATCAGGATGGACGCCAGTCAACTGTCTCACTTCGTGACCTTGCACCATGTCCGTCTTCTCCATCAGCTCCGTCACTTCTTGATAACACTAATCGAGAACTTCCTCCAACACTTCCCGCATCCCCTATGGAAACTTCTATAAGAAATTCTAAAATTGTAAATCTAAATAACAATATGAGTGAAGTTGATGACCAAGCAATATATCTACCACCAGCTATTGAAACTCCATTACCTCCTGAAGCTCCAGTTCTGCGACGGTCATCAAGATGTATTAAACCTCCTGACCGTCTCAACTTATAAATAGGAGGGGAGAATGAAGTGGGCGCATGTGCGGGGCTCGTCTAGAGTGTGCGCATGTGCAGGACATTTCCGGAGTGTGCGCATGTGCAAAGTATTTTGGGCGGGAAAGGCCTGCGGAATCAGCCATATTTGCCAGACGCTTCTGAGTAATGTATTAAAGAAATAAGTTGCTTAAAGCTTAAATAAAGTTAAGTAAATTACAAGTAGTGAAAGTTTCATTTACCTCACAACAGTCCCTGACAGTCTTTTCAGGCGAGGCAGAGGTTCATTTGCACTTCCTCCAACCTCATCTACTGAACCTGTCAAGTCAAACTGTAATGAAAGGACTAATGCTAAATTAAAATCACAAGTGCACAATAGTAGGAAAAGAGCATATACCGTACAGGTGAAATGGACTTAAAAGGGGAGGAGTGCGGTGTATGTAATAGAAAAAGTATTACCTGCCTCCAAGTAAAAGTGGGAGGAATGTTAGGTATGGGATAATTAGAATAAGTAATTGGTGTCTTGTGATGTCTGGGGCAAGTACGCATGAGCAGGGAGAGACTGGAGGTGGCGTCCTGCAGTAAAGAAGCTTGTATGATTCCTCCCGTGTCCGAGCCTTTATTCAATTCTGTTCAAAGCATCCAAATACACAACAATTGGCGACGAGGATAAAAGAACGAAGATAAGAACAAGGCCAGCAAGAAGAATCGAAAACAAAAGTTAAAAATAGAACTAGTATTTGGAAACAAGTGGAACAGCACCAAGCCAAATGGTTTTGAATTGGCGCCAAAAAGAAAAAAGGTAGGAACGGGAAGCAATAGCTCAGGGAAGAGCTAGGAAAACAAGCAGGGGCAGTAAGGGTCACCAAGCACGGTGTCAGCTTACCTGGAATGTATCCAGGGCTGTGCAGTCAACAGCCAAGGTCAAGCAGCAGCCACAGACGTCGGGTGGGGGCCTAGTACTGTGAAGGCCACGGACAGGTCCAGAGAGCCACCAACAGAGGCTGAGTCTTCAGCCCAACCGGGAACAGTCAACCCAGTCGGGATCAGAGTCAGCCCGACCGTGAACCGAAAAGCGGACAGGCCCGCGAGAGAAGTTGACTTGCGGCTAAAACTTGAACAGTATAATCTAAGAGACTGTCCTAAAAACTGCTGAGATCGCCAGCAAAGGCATGCAGGACTGATTATCTACAGCACCCGATTAGCAGCCGGGTTTTCACCTGCTAAAAGACTAAACTGTTAAATACCTTAAGATCTACAACATCCAAATGCCTTCAAAGTAATGGCTGAAGCAATAAATCAAGTGGAACTGTAAATTAATTGCTGAATCTGCCAAAATAAAAAGGGGGGGAAAAAAATGGAAAAGAAGTGTTTGGTCATTGAGTGCAATCCAGTTCATCATTTCGGGGTGGATGAATCAGATCCCTTTCAAGCAGGGAATCTGCACAAAAACATTAGAAGACTTGACAGTACCCGCTGTTCCCGGTGTCGCCTCCTGTATATCGGCGAAACCAAGCGCAGGCTCTGCGATCGTTTCGCTGAACACCTCCGGCTCAGTCCACCTTAACCTACCTGATCTCCCGGTTGCTCAGTACTTTAACTCGCCCTCCCATTCCCAATCTGGCCTTTCTGTCCTGGGCCTCCTCCATTGTCAGAGTGAGGCCCAGCGCAAATTGGAGGAACAGCACCTCATATTTTGCTTGGGTAGCTCACACCCCAGCGGTATTGACTTCTCTAGCTTCAAATAGCCCTTGCTTTCCCTCTCTCTCCATCCACTTCCCTTCCCAGTTCTCCCACCAGTCTTACTGTCTCCGACTACATTCTCTCTGTCCCGCCCACTCCCCTGACATCAGTGTGAAAAAGGGTCTCGAACCAAAACGTCGCCCATTCCTTCTCTCCAGAGATGCTGCCTGTCCCGCTGAGTCACCCCAGCATTGTGTGTCCCCCTTATTGTGCTCAATGTCCCCGCATGCCGGTCAATGACTACAATTCCCATAACACCCCGCGGTGGGGGTTGGCCAACCAAATGCCTTAATTTCCCTTTGTGGGGATGGAAGTTTCATTATCGTCCTTTGAAGAAGGAAAACTCGCCGACAGTTACTCGCAAATTATATCCCCAGTGTTTTGAGTGTGTCTTTTGTGCTGGATTGCGGTGTGGTAGATGTGCTGGTGGTGGGGATCCGTCCCTAGCAACGGGTGGTGGGGATCCGTCCCTAGCAACGGGTGGTGGGGATCCGTCCCTAGCAACGTGTGGTGGCGCCGTCCCTAGCAACGTGTGGTGGGGATCCGTCCCTAGCAACGTGTGGTGGGGATCCGTCCCTAGCAACGGGTGGTGGCGCCGTCCCTAGCAACGTGTGGTGGGGATCCGTCCCTAGCAACGGGCGGTGGCGCCGTCCCTAGCAACGGGTGGTGGGGATCCGTCCCTAGCAACGTGTGGTGGGGATCCGTCCCTAGCAACGGGTGGTGGCGCCGTCCCTAGCAACGTGTGGTGGCGCCGTCCCTAGCAACGTGTGGTGGGGATCCGTCCCTAGCAACGGGCGGTGGCGCCGTCCCTAGCAACGGCCGCGACTCCAGAGGCCGGCGATGGCCGGCGATGGCGATGAGAGCCCGGGCCCGCCCGGGAAAATCCGCAGCAAGCGCATCTTCATCAACTACCTCGACTCGTTCGTGGCGCGCTACGTGGGCAAAGTCAGTGCGCTGCGCGTCTATTTAGTTTGAAGAAGGGCCTCGACCTGAAACGTCGCCCGTTCCATCTCTCCAGATCCCGCTGCCTGATCCCGCTGAGTTACTCCAGCATTTTGCGTCTATCTTCGGTGAAAATCTGCAGTTCCTTCCTACACTTGTTTAGTTTAACTTTAGAGCATCGTTTGTGTGGACACGAGGAACTGCAGGTACCGGTTGACAAGGAAAAAATACATGATAAAGTGCTGGAGTAACTCAGCGGGACAGGCAGCATCCTACCTACACAATAGTTTAGACCTTAGCATTTTGTATCTACTGGTTAGTTTAGAGATTAATGTGAGTTTGTGTGGACACCAGGAACTGCAGGTGCCGGTTGACAAGGAAAAAAAGACACAAAGTGCTGGAGTAACTCAGCAGGTTAGGCAGCATCTCTGGAGAAAAAGGAATGGGTGATGTTTCGGGCCGAGACCCTTCTTCAGCACCAGCATCTGCAGTTCCTTCCTGCAGAATAGTTTAGACCTTAATTTAGAGATGAGTGTGAGAGTTTATGTGGACATGAGGAACAGCAGGTGCCGGTTGACAAGGAAAAAAAGACATAAAGTGCTGGAGTAACTCAGCGGAACAGGCAGCATCTCTGGAGAAAAATTACCTTTTTTTCCTGCCTCTGCAGTGATGTTTCGAGATCAGACCCTATCTTCAGTCCGAGAGTTAGGGGAAAGGAGCCTGAAGAAAGGAGCCTAAAGAGCCTGAATCCACAAACTATAATATGGAGTAACTGTCAGCGAGCTTTACTTCTTCAAAGGACGATGATGAAACTTCAACCCCCCAAAGCTCGACCCGAAACGTCACCTATTCCTTCTCTCCCAAGATGCGGCCTGACTCGCTGAGCACTCCAGCATTTTGTTACAATCTTCTGTTTAGTTTAGATGTGAGTGTGAGAGTTTGTGTGGACACTAGGAAATGCAGCTGCTGTTGAACAAGAAAAGAAAAACAATGTGCTGGAGTAACTCAATGGGTTAAGCAGCATCTCTAGAGAACATGGAGAAGCGATGTTTCAGATCGGGACCCGTCTTCAGACTATTGGGGAAGGGTTGGGTGGGGGGAGAAAACTGGAAGAGAGGAGGGTCAGGACAAAGCCTGGGAAAAAATGGACTACAGATAGACATAAAAAGTTAGAGTAACTCAGTGGGTCAGGAGGCAACTGAGTAACTCCAGCCTTTTGTGTATATCTTCGATGTAATCCAGCATCTGCAGTTCCTTCCTAATGGACCATGGACCATTATGGTCATCCGTGCCAGCTCTGATTTGTTCTGAACCCTTTCATGCCTCTAGTTTTCCTACCTACCAACTCTCAGTCTGAAGAAGGGTCTCCACCTGAAATGTCACCTATTCCTTTTTCTCCAGGGATCCTGCCTGACCCAGTGAGCTACTCCTGCATTTTGCATCTATCTTAAGTGATAGATGGAGACAAAGACCAGGAGGAGAGAGGTGACAGAGTGGATTTGAGGGCAGGGTGGAAGTTAGTTGGAAAAGTGAATGGAATCAACGAGTTGTGCATGGGTGCAATAAGCAACCCCGATGGAGTCGTCGATGTGATGGAGAAAGAGTTGGATGATGGGTGCCAGTGTACATTTGGAGCAAGGAGTGTTCAAAGCAACCAACAAAAATGCAGGCAAAGCTGGAGCCCATGAGAGTGCCCATGGCTACACTTTTAACTTGAAGAAAGTGAGAGGAGTCAAAAGAAAGATGTTGAGGGTGAGGACAAGTTCTGCCTGGCGGAGGAGACTGTTAATAGAGCGGAAATGATTGGGTCTCTTTTCTGGGAAGAAATGGGGGGACCTGAGACTTTCTTGGTGGTGGATGGAGGTGCAAAGGGTCTGGATGAAGATGAAGATGGGCAAAGATGAAGCAATGGGAGCCGAGGAACTGAAAGTTATTGAAGTGTTGAAGAGCAGTTGAAGTGTCTCGAATATAGGTTGGATGGAACTGACAGGGGGGGGGGGGGAGAAGATGGAGTTGAGAGTTTGTGAGTCGTGCAAACAACAATGTTAAGAGATAATGTGAGTGAGTGTGTAAATGGGTATGGTGTGAGGGTGTGTGTAAATGGGTGTGGTGTGAGTGTGTGTAAATGGCCATGGTGTGAGGGAGTGTTAAATGGGTGTGGCGTAAGGGAGCGTGTACATGGTTTGAGGGGGCATATGTATGGACATGGTGCAAGGGGCGTGTGCATTGGCATAGTGTGTGAGAGCTGGCAAATGGGTGTTGTGTGAGAGTTAATTTGTAAATGAGTTTAGTTTGAGAGAGGGTGCATGTGCTGACATAATGCAAGTGAACTGGTATGAACGATAGATGGTTGGCAATGACCCAGTCAGTCAAAGGGCCTGTTCCCACGCTGTGTCTCTAAACTAAACTAAACTAAACTAGTACTCGGATAACAAAAGAAGGGTCTTGACCCGAAACGTCACCCATTCCTTCTCTCCAGAGATGCTGCTTGTCCCGCTGAGTTACTCCAGCATTTTGTGTCTAACTCGGATAACAGAGGCAGTTTTCACTTTGACATGACCATAACAGGAAAGAAAGAGATCAAATTCTCAACACCTGCTTTAAGGTGTGCGAGTAGAAGGAACAGAGTTTGGGAATATAACTTCATAGTATGGGTCACGATATAATTCAATATACTGAGTAAAACTTCCGTTTTTTTCAGAAAATGCGCAATTGGTGGTACGAGATCAGCTAAACATCGGTAGTGGTAAATAGTTACCAGGTGTTTTTTCTTTCTCTGAAGCTGACAATTTTGAACGAGCGTCTTGGTGCCAGTGATTAAATGTACTGTTGTGTTCAGAATATAGAAATTCAATGGTTCAATGGTTCTTTATTATCGCATGTACTGAGGTACAGTGAAATTATTTTTGTGCATACAGTTCAGTAAAGTATTACTATACATAAGCACAATCTCTGATAATGTAAAACTGTATAGGAATAGTCCACTGAGACATTAAATAAGAGTCGCCAGGTTTTGGCACCATTTTAAAGGTTGCCTCAGGTGCAGCTGTCCGTAAAGGCACGTTGTTCTGGTGACATTGCTGGCCAAGCAAAGTTGTAGGCATCCTCCACCGCTGCTCCAACGTTATGTCCCGCTGTAGGTCCGGTTCTCTAATTATGCGCCTCTGTTGTGAAGCATGCTGAATTATTCGAAGATTCCTAGCATCCAAACTATTGATATCATTGTAGATCTGTTGCAAAAACCCTCACAGTTTCTTTGCAATGTGAAAATTCTGCCTGGGAGGTTTAGGTTTGAAACTCAGATGGTTAAATTCCGATACCCGATTATTTCCAGTACTTCTCGAACGCTGTGGTTGGATCATCCCTGGAGGATCAGCGTGAAGATGAAGAACAAAATGAGGAAGAGGCAACGTCTGCCAAAAGTGTTCCAGTGGTCAAGGGGAAGTATCAAGTGGTGGGAACTCTGAAAAATCCTGAAGAGAAGAAGCCTGATTTTGCTTTTGAAGTCTTCACTGTAAGTCCCTAAATTTATTTTCGGAACCTAAAAGTATTTCTGAACATAATTCTGAGCCAAGACCGATCATCATAATATCTCTGTTTCTTTAATATTTTGAGTTTGACAAGAATTCCACAGATTCACCACCCTCTGACAAGAAATCCCTCCTCACCTCCTTCCTAAAGGTACGTCCTTTCATTCTGAGGCTATGATCTCTGGTCCTAGACTCTCCCACTAGTGGAAACATTCTCTCTACATCCACTCTATCCAAGCCTTTCACTGTTTGGTAAGTTTCAATGAGATGCCCCCCTCATCCTTCGAAATTCCAGCGAATACAGGTCCAGTGCCATCAAACGCTCATCGTATGTTAACCTACTAATTCCTGGGATCATTCTTGTAAACCTCCTCTGGACCCTCTCCAGAGCCAGCACATCCTTCCTCAGATATGCCCAAAATTGCTCAGAATATTCCAAATGCGGCCACAGCATTACATCCCTGTTTTTGTATTCTCGCCCTCTTGAAATTGCATTAGCCTTGCTTACTACCAATTCGACTTGCAGATTAACTTTTTGGGAATCCTGTACTAGCACTCCCAAGTCCCTTTGCACCAATTTCTGTATTATCTCCCCATTTAGAAAATAGTCTACGCATTTATTCCTACTACCAAACTGCATGACTCCACACTTTGCTATACTATATTGTATCTGCCACTTCTCCGCCCACTATCCCAACCTGTCTTAAGTCTTTCTGCAGAGTCACCTACTTTCTCTACACTACCTACCCCTCCACCTATTTTCATATCATCTGCAAACCTGGCCACAAAGCCTTCAATCCCCTCATCTAAATCATTAATATACAACGTGAAGATTAGCGGCACCAGTACCGACCCCTGTGGAATTCCATTAGTCACTGGCAGCCAACCCGAAAAAACCCCCTTTATTGCCACTCTTTGCCTTCTGCCATCCAGCCAACCTGCTATCCATGCTAGTATCTCTGCCCTTTGATACCATGGGTTCTCATCTTCCTTAGCAGCATCATGTGTGGCACCTTATCAAAGGCTTTCTGAAAATCTTGGTAAACAACATCCACTGACATTCGGCAAGATTATGCCTTAACCTCCATTTTCCTGCCCTGTGCCCGCTCCCTATGATACCTCTAACGTTCAAAACTATATCAATCATAGTTTTTAATTAAATTGTTGCATTTATAGTCACATCCCTCCAGGATATAATTTTTTTAAAATCACTATCTTCACAGTGAAGACGTTTTTCCTCGTTCATGTCCCAAATTTCCTCTCATTTTGAGACCGTGACTGCTAGTTCTACATTCCTCAGCCAGTATTTTACACGTTTCACTTAAGGCATCTTTCATTTTTTTGAACGCTAAAAGTAAAGGTCCAACATACTCATTCTCTTCTCTTATGCCAAATAAGGCATGTCACAAACCACCCTGATGAATCTTCTTGAATCGACTTCCACAGCAGGTATATCCTTATTTTTAGGTAAGAAGGCAAAGTTGACTAAAGAAAAAATCTTCCGCAGCCCATATCATGGCATTAACAAAGACTAACAACTTCTGTTAATATACAAATCACAAAAACTGTCTCAAAGTTACCCGAAAGACCTAGATAGAGCGACGTAGAAAAGATGTTTCCAGTAATGGGAGTGTCTGTAACCAGAAGGCACAGCCTCATAATAAAAGGACATACTTTTAGAATGAAGATGGGGAGGAATTTCTTTAACCAGAGAATGGTGAGTCGGTGGAATTCATTGCCACAGACTCCTGTGGAGGTCAGGACATTGGGTATTTGTAAAGCAGATATTGATAGTTTCTTGCTTAGTAAATGTGGCAAAGGTTACGTGAGAAGGCAGGAGAGAGTACTGAAGAAACTCAACAGATCAGGCAGCAAGATGGAAGGGTCCATTCTCTCCACAGATGCTGCCTGGTGTGCTGAGTTATACTACAAGATACTACTGCACCCTAGAAGATGGCCTTTTTTTCGACAAAAAATATAACTTGGATTTGAAACTTACCACCTAATATGCTGTGAGACATGTCTAATTTTAAAGGTGAAATTATGTTCAAGTGTAGGAATAATTTCACTGGATCCAATAAACTGGGTAAAGTTAGTTATTTTTATATTTCTACAGTACGATACACATGACCAACTGTTCGAATACCTTCAGGAGTGTGACATCATCATTTACAACATCACAGAAGCAGCTGAGCAAATCGAAGAAGCCTCATGGGCTGTTTCAGGTTCTGATTTATCACATCATGTATCTGCTTTTCAATTTTGCTTTCTTCACAGTAATTGAGTTACTTGCTTATTTTGTTTTATCCCAGTGTCATAAACTAACCTGGATTTTTTCTTAAACACATTTCTGTACAAATGTTATACATATCTGTGTCTTAGAAACATAGAAATATTGGTGCAAGAGGAGGCCATTTGGCCCTTTGAGCCTGCACCACCATTCCTTGTGATCATGTCTGATCATCCACAATCAGTAACCCACGCCTGCCTTCTCCCCAGATCTCTTGATTCCACTAGCCCCTAGAGCTCTATCTAACTCTCTTTTAAATTCATCCAGTGAATTAGCCTCTACTGTGGCAGAGAATTCCACAAACTCTCTGGGTGAAAACATTTTTTCTCATCTCAATTTTACATGGCCTCCCCTTTATTCTTAGACTGTTGACCCTGTTTCTGGACATTGGGAGCATTCTTCCTGCATCTAGCTTCTAAATTCCAGGAAATACAAGCCCAGTCTTTCCAATCTTTCCTTATATGACAGTCCTGCCATCCCGGGGATTAACCTCGTGAACCTACGCTGCACTGCCTCAATAGCAAGGATGTCCTTCCTCAAATTAGGAGACCAAAACTGCAAAGAATACTCCAGATGTGGTCTCACCTGGCCCTGTACAACTGCAGAAGGACTTCTTTACTCCTATACTCAAATCCTCTTGTTATGAAAGAAAGCATGCCATTAGCTTTCTTCACTGCCTGCTGTACCTGCATGTTTACTTTCAGTGACTGGTGTACAAGAACATCCAGGTCTCATTGCACTTCCCTTTTTCTTAATCTGACACCATTGAGATAATAATCTGCTTCCTTGATCTTGTCGCCAAAGTTGATAACCTCACATTTATCTACATTATACTGCATCTGCCCACTCACTCAACCTGTCCAAGTGACACTGCAACCTCCTATCATCCATCCTCTTCCCAATTCAGACTGCCACCCAGCTTTGTTTCATCTGCAAATTTGCTAGTGTTACTTTTAATCCCATCATCTAAATCATGAATATACATTGTAAATAGTTGTGGCCCCAGCACCAAGCCTTGTGGCCCTTCACTCGCCACTGCCTGCCATTCTGATAGGGATTCTGGAATGGAGAATTAAACAATGAAATAATGTTAAGTGATTTTAAAAAACTCACTTCTTTTTCCCCTCTGCAGCTCTTCATTCAGATTTAGACAATTTTGAGAGTCCAAAGATATTTATTCTGCTATCAACAATAATGACATGGGCCCAAACTAAACCTGTTGATCCTGTAAGGAAAATTTGTTGTATTTTGGTTGTTGCCATTTAATTGAATCTTAGATTTATTTTGGGCATGTTACAATGTCAAGTGTTTATTGCAGGAGAATTATAGAACACATTAGACGTAGCATGTGTAGCATGTGGTTCTACAGCTATATTAATAGCAAAAGGATAACGAGGGATAAAATTGGACCATTAGAGAACCAGAATGGACAGCTATCTGCAGAGCCAAAAGAGATGGGGGAGATATTGAACAATTTCTTTTCTTCGGTATTCACCAAGGAGAAGGATATTGAACTCTGTGAGGTAAGGGAAAAAAGTAGAGTAGCTATGGAAACTATGAGATTCAAAGAGGAGGAAGTACTGACACTTTTGAAAAATATAAAGGTGGATAAGTCTCCAGGTCCTGACAGGATATTCCCTAGGACATTGAGGGAAGTTAGTGTAGAAATAGCAGGAGCTATGACAGAAATATTTCAAATGTCATTAGAAACGGGAATAGTGCCGGAGGATTGGCGTACTGCGCATGTTGTTCCATTGTTTAAAAAGGGTTCAAAGAATAAACCTAGCAATTATAGACCTATTAGTTTGACGTCAGTGGTGGGCAAATTAATGGAAAGGATACTTAGAGATAATATATATAAGCATCTGGATAAACAGGGTCTGATCAGGAACAGTCAGCATGGATTTGTGCCTGGAAGGTCATGTTTGACAAACCTTCTTGAATTTTTTGAAGCGGTAACTAGGGAAATTGATGAGGGTAAAGCAGTGGATGTTGTCTATATGGATTTCAGTAAGGCCTTTGACAAGGTTCCCCATGGAAGGTTGGTTCAGAAGGTTCAATCTTTGGGTGTTAATGGCGGAGTAGCAAGATGGATTCAACAGTGGCTGAATGGGAGATGTCAGAGAGTAATGGTGGATGGCTGTTTGTCAGGTTGGAAGCCGGTGACCAGTGGGGTGCCTCAGGGATCTGTGTTGGGTCCACTGTTGTTTGTCATGTACATCAATGATCTGGATGATGGGGTGGAAAATTGGATAAGTAAGTATGCAGATGATACTAAGATAGGTGGTATTGTGGATAATGAAGTAGATTCTCAAAGTCTACAGAGAGATTTGGGCCATTTGGAAAAGTGGGCTGAAAGATGGCAGATGGAGTTTAATGCTGATAAGTATGAAGTGCTACATCTTGGCAGGACAAATCAAAATAGGATGTACATGGTAAATGGTAGGGAATTGAGGAATGCTGTGGAACAGAGGGATCTAGGAATAACTGTGCATAGTTCCCTGAAGGTGGAATCGCATGTAGATAGGGTGGTAAAGAAAGCCTTTGGTGTGCTGGCCTTTATAAATCAGAGCATTGAATATAGGAGTAGGGAAGTAATGTTAAATTGTACAAGGCATTGGTAAGACCAATTTCTGGAGTATGGTGTACAATTTTGTTCGCCTAATTATAGGAAGGATGTCAACAAAATAGAGAGAGTACAGAGGAGATTTACTAGAATGTTGCCAGGGTTCCAGCAACTATGTTACAGAGAAAGGTTTGAACAAGTTAGGTCTTTATTCTTTGGAGCGCAGAAGGTTAAGGGGTGACTTGATTGAGGTCTTTAAATGATGAAAGGGATAGACAGAGTTGACGTGGATAAGCTTTTCCCATTGAGGGTAGGGAAGATTCAAACAAGAGGGCATGACATGGGAATTAAGGGACAGAAGTTTTAGGGGGTAACGTGAGGGGGAACATCTTTACTCAGAGGGTGGTGGCTGTGTGGAATGAGCTTCCAGCAGAGGTGGTGGAGGCAGGATCGATTTTAACATTTAAAAGTAAAGTGGATAGGTATATGGACGTGAAGGGAATGGAGGGGTATGGTCTGAGTGCAGGTAGATGGGACTAGGGGAAAACAAATGGTCGGCACGGACTGGAAGGGCCGAGAGGGCCTGTCTCCGTGCTGTAATTGTTATATGGTTATATGGTTATACAATGGATTGTTTGTGCCTTGTACATGATGAAGACATTATCGATCTGGAGTTTGACTGAATAGCCCACCTGCAATTGCAGGATCTAGAGTTTAAAGTACAAATTATTTCTCCATAAACAGTTGCAATTATTAGTCCACTATTAAGAAGATCTGTTCATTTGAACCTCATTCAATGACTCAAAACTGGATCCATTGTGGGGTCAATTCTCAGCCAATTAAAAAAAAAGCCAATTGTTAAACAAATACACATATTAAATGATGAGAGGCCTAGATAGGGTAGAACCTTCTTCTGGATAGGTCGACCAGAGGGCATAGGCTTTAAGGTGAGAGGGGCAAAGTTAAAGGAGATATGCTGGACAGAGTTTTTAACACACAGTGTGGTGGTTGCCTGGAAAGTGTTGTCAGGGATGGTGGTCTAGGCAGATACGATAGTGACATCCGATGCAATTAGGAAGCCCTTAATCCAGGAATGCAATCGCACCTTTCTTTCCACTCCTCCCCCCTCCCATCATCCAGTTCCTTCTCTTCCTACTCATCAGTCACCCCTACCCCCTCCCTGTATTCTATTTCTCCTCTTCCACCTCCCCCAGTTCCTAATTATCCACAACCCTCTCTCTGCTTCTATATTTCACCCCTCCCTGTCCATATCAGATACCACCATCTGCAGCCGTTTGTTTTACCCACTTATATCCTCCAGCCTGTGTGACCACCTCTACCCTTCTCATCTGACTCATTTACCTACCATCCACTTGCCAGTTCTTGCCCCAACCCTTCCCCTCACCTGTTTCTACTAGCTACTCTGCTTCAGCCCTGAAGAAGGATTCCAACTCTCAATATCTGCCCATATCCTTCCAAAGATGTAGTCTGAGCCGCTGAGATCCTCTGACACTTTGTTGTTTGCTCATGATTTCACCATCTGCAGTCTCTTGTGTCTCCAACGGAAGGTTGCCTCTGGAGCCAAGCATGGCATAAGTAGCACCTTTAAGAACTGAAATTAGAAGCAACAAAATTATCTTCACTTCTTAATTTCCATTATGTAAAGTCATTAGATATCCATTATTATGTAAAAGGTAAACCATACAGTATTATATTCCATATTGGAACATAAACTTAAATCAAAAATGATGCATTTCCAGTGTGAGGCAAGCATTTACCAGAAGGTAAACCATGTATATTTTATAATATAATCTGCTATTTTAATGTATACACATAGAGGAAAAGGTCAATGGCAATTTTGTTTTTCAGGAGGATCCAGAAGCTGCATTCACAGAGGATGATTATCGCAAAAGGAAGTCCCATACAAACTTTAAGGATCACCTCAGCCTTGAGAAACTAGTTGTCAAAAATGGAAAAACTGTATGTAACCGCACAAAATAAATAAACATTTTTAGAAAAGTAATTTTTTCAGGTTGTTTAATGGGAAGCTAGTAACCACGAATACAAGTGTGTGTGAGGTGAGAGAGTTTTCAGATGGTCGTGCACCTTTTTTCCAAGATCTTTATGTTCCAAGAAACTTATAAGATTATTAAGGGTTTGGACACGCTAGAAGCAGGAAACATGTTCCCGATGTTGGGGGGGGGGGGGGGGGGGGGGGGGGGGGGAGTCCAGAACCAGGGGCCACAGTTTAAGAATAAGGGGCTAGCCATTTAGAATGGAGATGAGGAAACACTTTTTCACAGAGAGTTTTGAGTCTGTGGAATTCTCTGCCTCAGAGGGCGGTGGAGGCCGGTTCTCTGGATACTTTAGAGAGAGAGATAGATAGGGCTCTTATAGATAGCGGAGTCAGGGGATATGGGGAGAAGGCAGAAACGGGGTACTGATTGTGGATGATCTGCCATGATCACATTGAATGGGGGTGCTGGCTTGAAGGGCTGAATGGCCTACTCCTGCACCTATTGTCTATTGTTTATTGTCAAATGAAAAATTGTAGGTTTGAGCTGCCTATTTCTTTTCTATATATTGATGGTCTGTGTGTTTTAGTTCATAAATTTGGAACGAATGTCTGGAATATAAACGTCAACCCATTAAAGAACAAATGGAAGTAAAATGGTTGTTTGGTAGTATTGAACTACTGCGATTAAGAGTCAACTACAGTGGTAGTCTGGAGATAAATATAGGTCAGACTGGGCAGATTTCCTTCACTGAAGGATACTGGTGAAATGGATATATTTTTATTTTAATGATTGTTGTTTAATGAGACCAGAATTTTTTTTTTTTTAATCCAGATTTTTAATATAGCTTAAATTCCCCTGTTGCTATGGTGAAATTCAAACTCATGCTCTTGAGTCAATGCTTCCCAAACTGGCTCCAGGTCCGTTGACTACTACCATGGCCTTATTTAGAATTTAGTTCCATTAATACTGTAGGTAAATCTTTTTGCTTACTTAGAAAACACTTTACATCTCTCCTTTATTTTAGAAAAAGAAAAAGTTTACCACCTATGTTGTTGCTGTTGGAATCGTGTATGGAATGGATGAAAGTGTGTTTCATTTCTTCTTCAAGGTAAAGAACGTACAATGTTAGTCCTTTTCGTTCTGACAGAGTTGAGTAAACCCAGTCCACTCTATCATTTTTACATCTACGCAACGCTATCACTTGAGCAAGAAACTTAGTAGTTTGAATGACCAACTGAATTCAAGGTCACAGCAGTAGAGTTACTTCCTTACAGCGCCAGAGAAAAGTGTTCGATCTGGACTACAGGTGCTGTCTGTATGGAGTTTGGACATTCACCCCGTGAAAACGTGGGTTACCTCGGGATGCTCTAGTTAACCTAAACTCCAAAGACCAACAGACAGGTTTGTAGGTTAATTGGCTTTGATAAAAATTATAAATTGTCCCTAGAGTGTAGGATAGTGCTGGTGTACGGGGAACGCTTGTCGGCATGGATTCGGTGGACCCAGGGGTCTGTTTCCGTGCTGTATCTCTAAAAACCTCTTTCTGTGTTGCAATTCTTTCTGCTTAGTTTATTGGTTATCCATTCTGATGCTTTGTGAGAGATGATTTGTGGTTCCCCTTTATTTCCAATAGTGCAGCAACAGTTTAGTGATCTTATACCCAAGGAATTAACTCACAGGGGATCAAGTGTGGTACACCAATGTTGATGATGTGTTGATTCATGGACCTAAACCATCACTGGCACCACCCGACCTTACAAAAGAAGCACAGGATTACCTTGTGTAGTTTGAAGTTAGGCAAGAGATCACCAGAGATCTTAATTTCATTCTTATCTCCATATTCCCATTTGAGTTAAATGTCAAGATAAACCTAATCTATTCTGGCTTCCCTTATTCATTCTTTTATTCAGATCATCCCTACTTACCAACCATATGTTGAATTACTGAGGTGAGGACTGATTTTGACAAATATTAGTATGTAGTTCCACACCTCTGGTTATGTAGTTGATTGTTGTACAATTAGTTTTGCCTTGGTTTGCTAGAACCGATGACTTGTATCTTTGTGCATCATGCAATGCTGTGGTTCTCACGTTGTCTATCACTTTATATAATCTACCAGAATAAGCAAAACCAGTCTCATGTGATTTTCTTTCCGTGTTCAGGAGGCCTGGCTTGGGCTGAATCCAACTATACCATGCTTTGGAGATGGAAAAAATGTAATTCCAACCATTCACGTGAATGACTTAGCTAGGTAGGTGGAGAATAAAAAGAGGCACTAACAATCTAATAAAGGTCATCAGCAGTTATAGTCTTCAATTAGCTTATCGGGAAGCACAATTATTACA
Organism: Okamejei kenojei; assembly: GCA_035221665.1. NCBI lineage: Eukaryota > Metazoa > Chordata > Chondrichthyes > Rajiformes > Rajidae > Okamejei > Okamejei kenojei. The sequence goes on along the minus strand of CM069139.1, from coordinate 12,226,816 downwards.
AATACAGAAGCTAATAAAATTATGCAATCATTTTACTTGTATCATAATTATATACAGTTTTGTGTCATTATTGACTATGAGAGGTTTTTCAGATTCTATTTAGGACTGCGTAAGATGCCCGCATCATAGAAACATAGAAATTAGGTGCAGGAGTAGGCCATTCAGCCCTTCGAGCCTGCACCGCCATTCAATATGATCATGGCTGATCATCCAACTCAGTATCCCGTACCTGCCTTCTCTCCATACCCTCTGATCCCCTTAGCCACAAGGGCCACATCCAACTCACTCTTAAATATAGCCAATGAACTGGCCTCAACTACCCTCTGTGGCAGAGAGTTCCAGAGACTCACCACTCTCTGTGTGAAAAAAGTCTTTCTCATCTCGGTCTTAAAGGATTTCCCCCTTATCCTTAAGCTGTGACCCCTTGTCCTGGACTTCCCCAACATCGGGAACAATCTTCCTGCATCTAGCCTGTCCAAACCCTTAAGAATTTTGTAAGTTTCTATAAGATCCCCTCTTAATCCCCTAAATTCCAGAGAGTATAAAACCGAGTCTATCCAGTCTTTCTTCATAAGACAGTCCTGACATCCCAGGAATCAGTCTGGTGAACCTTCTCTGCACTCCCTCTATGGCAATAATGTCCTTCCTCAGATTTGGAGACCAAAACTGCACGCAATACTCCAGGTGTGGTCTCACCAAGACCCTGTACAACTGAAGTAGAACCTCCCTGCTCCTGTACTCAAATCCTTTTGCTATGAAAGCTAACATACCATTCGCTTTTTTCACTGCCTGCTGCACCTGCATGCCTACTTTCAATGACTGGTGTACCATGACACCCAGGTCTCGCTGCATCTCCCCTTTTCCTAATCGGCCACCATTTAAATAATAGTCTGCTTTCCTGTTTTTGCCACCAAAGTGGATAATCATGAGGACATTGTTAAAAATCTTGTTCAACATTTGAAGTACATTCCTCATGTGACAGCAGTTGAGGTTAGACTGGCTTATTTTGTAACCAGCTTGGATTTTTCATTTGGTCTAACTGCACCATATCACGCACATTGGATTTAGTCAATTAGGAACCAGAATGATATAAGGAGAAACAAAACAAACTGCTGGAGCAACTCGGCTGGCCAGGCAGCATCTGTGGAAGGAATCTAAAGAATACCTTCTTCAGACTGATTATGGAGTACATTTATTTAACTGTATTGTGTTCTTTCTCAGTTTCAGTTTACTTTATTGCCACGTGTGCTGAGATACAGTGAAAAGCTTTCTATGGAATAGTGATTCCTTGCTAGTGATTCCTTCCTTCCTCACTGTTAACTTCCTGTGTTTCATCCATATGTGGTTACTCTTAGTCAACCACCATGATGAATTTTGGTCAGAGTAATGCCACAGTCATGCTTGCTTTATCCTTACAGACAAAAATAATGCAGATGAAATTAGTCACGGATAACTCCACAAAATAAGAGGCATAATTTTACCCACCAATGTAATTACTGGGCTGTTCAATTCCATTGCTTAAATGGAATGGAACTGAGTTTCAAGTTGGGCATGAGTAGGATGAAGTTGGAGGTCTTCCCTATAGTTCCAACACCAACTGGAAAATGGTCAGGTGGGGGCCTTGCTGACTCAGTTACGAATGTAAATCCCTACCAATGCCTAGACGAAGGATTGAATTTGGGCGTTACTGGTTTAAATGATTCAACAATATATTGACTACAATTGATGAATATTTCTTTCATTGTTAGGGCAAAAATGCAATAATTACCATATTTATTGATTTTATTTTAAAGAACGTTAATGATCTTCCCGGAAGCAGACTCCCATCTTGCCTCCATAAATGTTGGTCCTTCAACTTCCTTTGTCTGCTGTTGTTTCAGCGACACTGTTATTTCGATGAGGGATGAACAATTGCCCCAACCAAAGAACAAAGTGTGCTTGAATTTTTTTTAAACTTAATCTAAAACAAACATTAACCTTTACCACAACACAATACCAAAGTGATCAAAGAGAATTTGCTTTGTCATTCAGAAAAGCAATACCAAGTAAGATGTTTCAGGCAAATCAATTCCCCAACTCGTCCGAGATCATATTTTACTTCGGAGTCACGTGAGTGACTACGTGAAGAAGAGCCCGCCTCACGCTGGTAACGGCATGACGTCGACGCTGACGGCGGAAGGTGGAGCTGCAGTAAGGAGCAGCTCCTCGCAGCGGTCGGAACGGCCCGCAGGTAAGAACAGTAAAGTTGGGATTTCTTAGCGGGCGCTGGGTAGGTCCAGCAGTATAGGAAATATATTAAATCAGGTCAGAGTCATATTAGTGCTGGATAAGCACAGATGATGAAGTAAACTTATATTCGCGGGTCAAAATGCTTCCTGGGGTGAAAAATAAATATACGGGAAAGCTAGTGCGGAGCCGGTTCCGATACCGGTGGCCGCAGATATACCCGTTAGCGAATTAGTTTACAAAATGATAACCACGGAGAGAAATGCTCCCGAATATGAAAAAATGGAAAATAAAATAAAATAAAAAATCTGAGAGGCCCGTGGTTCTGATGACTCTGACATTGAAAAATCCTCCAGATAAGTAAACTATGTGGAACTGATTATGGAGCATATGGAGAAAGTTCTCCAAATAATTATGAGACTAGGGTCAAAGTACCCTGAAGGTTCCTAAGATTAGCCCTGAGGGGTTTAATTATTTTGAATATGGCCATGGGCCTAATTGGAAGTTGGAACTCCGGACCCAGGATTTGGGCCGGAAGAAGTCTCATGGGATGAAATCCCAATTGATTTAGGGCTGCAGAAGGCAGACCCTGTTGATGGTGATTTGCATTTTGAAAGCACACCACAAAATAAAATAAAAAAAAATAAAATGAAAAAATATGAAAAGAGGCCAAAGATGCATGGAATAGCAAAAGGTTTTGCTATATATGAAGGAAGTGGTGAGGCTATGGAAGAAATCCTAGCTGCCAACATATATATATGGTATCTCACCAACTTCATGATTCTGTGATGATTGAAATATTAAAATTGCACAGCACAGGAAATTGTGCCTCATTGGAAGAGCCTACGGTTTATCCGTTAATATGGGCATCCATGACTCCAAATATGAGAGCGTCAAATAGTGAGGTTTAAAAATCCTCACAAATTATTCTGCTGCTATTATGGCTTTTGGGCAGATGAAAGGAAAACATAAAAATAAAGACGCTATTGTGCAATTCTTTCTATGAAATTTTATATAATATAAATGGCTATTTGGGCCATTTTTCACCCAAGGTTGCATACCTGTGTCGAGCAAGTGGTGTTTAAGCTCTTGGTTATCTGTTTGGAGTAATCTGCCTAACTTATTGAAATTGGATGAAAAGCTAAATTTTTAGCTGCATAAAACCTTCGTCTTTGGACGAAAAGGTATTTTCGCCCAGAAGGGGATTTGATATTGGAAATAGAGGCAGAAATATGTCAAGGAAGTTTTATTGTATTGCACAACCAAATACTTACCCGAATTCAGGGGATAAGGAGAACACCACGCTCATATGCAGAGGAATTAAAGACTTGTTCCCTGCTTAAAGAAACTGCGGATTAATCTCCAGTTAGAGGGAGATTACAAAAAAAGTTTATTAAGACTGGCTTACTATTATTTTTGATCAGTATATTACGAGCAGTTTTCATTAACTACTATTACTTTTAAAAAAAAGAGGTTAATCCTCCTGTACAGAATAAACCTGCTTATGTTTTCGTGTTTTCTGCAATTGAAAAAGCAGAGATTTATGTTCACATTGCCTAATTATCTGGAAAAGAGGTAATGGAAAAGATTTTGAAACACGAGCATAAATTTGTCTTTAATGTTAGAAGGCATTACAGATGATGGTTGCAGAAGTATTCTGGACCTTACAGGTCTAAATAAGTTTTGTAGAATACAAACATGTTCAAATGGAGACATTGAATACTGCAAAATATTTAATTCAGCAGGTTGTTTATATGGCTAAGATTGATGAAAAGACGCCTATTATTCTGTACCTATGCATCAGGTCTCGGTGGTACTTAAATTTTAATTGGTTGTGACAATTATGGCAGTTTAAGCTTTGCCAAATGGACTGAGTTCAGCTTTTTACTCTTTACGAAACTGTTGAAACCAGTTTAGCCCAATTAGAGCACAAAATGCACATCATTATGGCTTATCTCAATGACATTCTGGTCATTAGTGATTATCAGGAGTCAGCTGAGGACTCAGTTTCAGTTACTAAAGCTTTGTGGAAGCTAAGGTTCTTAATTCATCTAATTAAGCCCCAGCTGCAGCCAGCACAAACAATTTACTTTTGGGGTTTGTAATTAACTCAGTGACTATGTTAATACCTTTACCAACAGATAAAGTCGATGATATTTTGGTAACTTGTCATTATCTCATTCAAAACCTTATCCTTCCATCCGAGAAATGGTGACAACCATTGGTGAACTGCTAGCAGCATTTCCTGCAGTAGAATTTGGTTCATTACATTTATTGATATCTTCGAAGGTACAAGATACAAGCTCTCAAAGAGAAGGCAGGCCATTTGACAGGCCTATGTAATTAAACAAAAAGAAGCTGTATTGGAATTTACAATGGTGGGTTAAAAAAGGAAAATGTCCCACAAGCTGCTAATAAATATTATGATTAAACAGCCTGAAATGGTTTACATACAGATGCTAGTGCTCTCGGATGGGGGCCACAGATTTATCCTCCAGTTGTGGAGGTAGATGGAAAACTGAAGAACAAGTGTTTCTCCAAGAGTATGGTATTAACTATTGGGAGTTATTGGGGGCCTTTTATGGGCTTAAAGCATATTGTTGTGCTAAACAAGGTCTGCATGTGTTTAATACAATTACACAATAAAACAGCTGTGGTTTACATTAATCACATGGGGAGAGTTGGATCAGTATCATGTGATTGTTCTGGTCAATGAGATATGGCAATGGTGTATTGGTCGGCAGATATGGATTGCAGTAAGCTATACTCCAGGTAAAGACAATGTGGTAGCAGATGAAAGGTCCAGGATTTTTAAAGATAATACGAAATGGATGTTTTTAAGCCACCAATATTTAAAAAATATTGTTCGACGATTTGGGTTGCCAGAAATTGATTTGTTTGCATCCAGGCTTAATCATCACTTGCCTCATTATGTGTCTTGGGAACACGATCCGGACGCAGTTGCAGTAGATGCATTTTTATTACACTGGGGAAAAATGTTCTTTTATGCTTTTCCACCATTTGCTCTGATCCAGAGATGCTTGAAGAAAATAGAGCAAGATTCAGCTTCCGGATTGTTGGTAGTGCCAAATTGGCCAACTCAACCTTGGTTCCCAGTTATGCTGAATATGATTAAAGAACCGTATATGCAGATTCTTAACTGTAGTGATATCTTGACTAATCCAGTAACAAATGAAGATTACCCATTATATGCATATATGAAATTGTTAATCTGCAGGTTTTGACCAGACCACTACAGGAACTGGGATTGTCGGACCAAACTTGACAGTTATTGGCACATCATGGCGAGATAGCACACAGAAACAATATATGACACATATTAAGAAATAGGGAGAATTTTGCACACAGTCAAAATATTTCTGATGATTATGTGAATGTTACTCATGTTTTGGAATTCCTTGCCAATTTGCGCTTTGGCCAACATTTAAGTTACAGTGCCATTAACACTGCACGCAGTGTCTTGTCGTCCTATTTAGGACTTATGACTGGTGAGAAATCAATTGGGTCGCATCCATTAATATCACGATTCATGAAAGGAATTTTTCACATGAATCCGCCAAAACCTAGATATACAGAGATTTGGGATGTGAGCATAGTACTTGCTCTACTTAGAGAATGGACGCCAATTGAAGGGTTGTCATTGGATAGGTTAACATTGAAATTGGTCATGTTAATGTCACTGGTCTCAGCCCAAAGAGTGCAAACTTTACAAATGTTGCGTTTAGACTGTATGCATGTGACTACAGATAACGTTGTATTCTATGTTTACGATCTGATCAAACAAAGTAGACCAGGGAGATCTGGAACAAAGGTAACCTTTCAAGCTTTTCATATTGAGCTTGCTTTGTGTGTGGTTAGACATTTGAACCAATGTATTAAAGTGACGGACACTTTTCGAGGAAACGAAAAGACATTGCTGCTTACGCACAAAAAGCCACACACAAAAGCTTCAGTTCAAACTATCTCAAAATGGTTGAAACAGGTGTTGGTTTTAGCGGGAGTAGACACTGATGTCTTCAAATCTCACTCCACCAGGGCGGCAGCTACGTCCGCGGCGAAGGGGCGGGACGTACCTCTCGAGCATATTTTTAAAAATCGCAGGGTGGAGTAAAGAAGAAACTTTTTCAAAGTTCTACAACAAACCTGTTCACACTATGACAAGCTTTGGACACGCGTGTTGGGAGCACTATAATCACCTGCTTTGTTTGCTATTAATTGCTATAATCAGTTGTGTAGTCACTGATATCTTTTGTCACTTGTAATCATTTTTTCCCTCAAATATAAGGAGGGTATTTATATGGTCTTTCAGCCATTAAAAAACTTAATTGTGAAAAGATCTAACATTTGTGTGCTTTCTCATGTATGTGTTTTACTTAGCCGGACTGTCGTACGGATTAATTCTACGACATAAAAAACACAGAAAGCTTTAAAACTCTTCACGTAGTCACTCACGTGACTCCGAAGTAAAAATAGTAAGATTAAACGAGAACTCACCTGTTCGAAGTTTTGATCGTTATTTTACGAGGAGTTACGATGAGGGATTACGTGCCCTCCACTCCCACCCTCGTAAAATAAATGATCAAATGGTGGTTCTAAGTCTTTTTATGAGCCTTACTATGTTACTCCGGCTTTGGTGTTCTGTGTTTTTCATGCCGTTGCTTTGAAGTATGCCGTTACCAGCGTGAGGCGGGCTCTTCTTCACGTAATCCCTCATCGTAACTCCTCGTAAAATAACGATCAAACTTCGAACAGGTGAGTTCTCGTTTAATCTTACGAGATCATATTTTCTATCGTAACCGATTAAAACATTCTGGGATACTGTTAAGCAGCTTTGGTAAAAAAAATGGATAACTCATTTTTAAATTGATAATTAAATAATGTATTAGATCACTGTATTTACTGTAACGCTCTTGTTCTGACATTCAGTTGTGGTTGCAAAGTATAAAGCTTTATTTATTTAGAAAAGTACTTTATTTCCCTTTTACGCCCTTTACCTGTGTTGTGCATAATTGTTCAAAGTTTGGTACATGTCCAAAGTGGTGAAAAGAGAACTGGGATTTGATATTTACTTGATTTACTTGTTGGTTTGAAATGTTCCCTGTTTGTTTTAATAATATGTGAAGTTGGAAATACGATGTTTTGAAGTAGGCTACGTATTGTTGGGGCGATTCCCCCAGTCTCAGTGGAGACATGAGCTCAATGGAAATACAGGCCGATGAATACCACACCTTTCCAACTGTGGTGCTTCCTGCTGGTATCAGACGAATTAGTCCAATTTTCAAATGCAGAAAAATTACATTCCTTTGAACAAGCTACGTTTATTTCTTGAGTTGTCTCGAATTTCAACACACAGGCATAATAGGATCTGGTCCTACTGCAGGCAAATGGGATTAATGTGGATGGAATAAAAAGCTTGTCAGCGATGTGATGGGCCGAAGGGGCCCATTTCTCTGCTGTGTGACTCCAAGGCTCTCTATGACACTATGACAATTTGATCCAGTGACAGAGAAAGTTTGGTATAGCTCATTTAGGGGTTTGCAATATTTAAAAAGAGTGACATATTTTTTGCCTTATTTTGCAGCGTGTTACAAAATATAACGGAACATAAACCGAAAACGTACTACATTCTTGCATTGGATGATTCAAAGCACACATTGAAAGATATTGTCAAGGTAAATGCTTAGAGATACTTGCTGCAAATGTTTCAGTCTGATTCTTTTTCTGACAGTGCACAGTGATCTTTTCAAATGATATAACATCAAAAGGAAGAATATTTAACTTAATTTTGATGTGTAGTAAGTCATAAGGTCATACAGAATAGGAGTAGAATTAGGCCATGCGGCCCATCAAGTGTACTCCGCCATTCAACCATGGCTGAACCAGCTCTCCCTCCTAACCCCATTCCCCTGCCTTCTCCTCATAACCTCTGACACCTGTACTGTAGTGTTTAAACAACCGTCCCAACATCATCTTCATCCACATGCACCAGCAGAAAATGAGGTGAAAATTAAAATCTGAGAGCCTTAAACTCGATCACTTTTATCGTCAAAGAAATCCTTAGATTTAATTTACACGTCACGTTCACCTTCCTGCACCAAGGGTTTTCTCTAGTGTGTGTATAGGGTATGGCAGGGATATTTGACTCATTTCACCAGCCATGCACTTTTCCTTATGAGGGATTTGGGTGGTTTTATATTTAGTGTATAGCTATAAACCTGACCATTAAACTTAAGGGGTTAATAATGTCCAAAAGCCATAGGATTAAAAGAAAGGAAATTGAAATAGGTAAAAGTAATCACAAAGCAGTTGGATTCCTATCAAAGATCAACCGGTTGTGGTTTGGGAGTGAAAGAATGTAATTATCTGGTCTGATCCACGTGTGTCTCTCTGACCCCCCTCCCTCACCCTGCTATGTTTTTTACCCACTCCCTTATATTGCCACCAAACCCTCTTACATTGCATTTCACATGCTTGAGAAATTGTTCATTATATGGACACAGAGGCCTTTAAATTGGTTGGTAAAGAGGGCAGGCTGCTCAATTTTGAACTGGAAACAATCTGAGATGGAGGGAGCTGTTTTTTTCACATGCTTTGAGCCAGTCTGCATGCTAAATGCCTCCTGTAAACTACCCATTGCAGATGGAGTAGAGTATTGTTCCAGTCATTCATTTAATTTCTGGCTGTGGATGTTATTGATACCATATGTATTAGAAACATAGAACATAGAAAATAGGTGCAGGAGTAGGCCATTCGGCCCTTTGAGCCTGCACTGCCATTCAATATGATCATGGCTGATCATCCAACTCAGTATCCTGTACCTGCCTCCTCGCCATACCCCCGATCCCTTTAGCCACAAGGGCCACATCTAACTCCCCCTTAAATATGGCCAATGAACTGGCCTCAACTACCTTCTGCGGCAGAGAATTCCACAGATTCACCACTCTCTGTGTGAAAAATGTTTTTCTCATCTCGGTCCTAAAAGACTTCCCCCTTATCCTTAAACTGTGACCCCTTGTTCTGGACTTTCACAACATCGGGAACAATCTTCCTGCATCTAACTTGTCCAACCCCTGAAGAATTTTGTAAGTTTATATAAGATCCCCCCTCAATCTTCTAAATTCTAGCGAATACAAGCCGAGTCTATCCAGTCTTTCTTCATATGAAAGTCCTGCCATCCCAGGAATCAGTCTGGCGAACCTTCTCTGTACTCCCTCTATGGCAAGAATGTCTTTCCTCAGAGTAGGAGACCAAAACTGTACTCAATATTCCAGGTGTGGTCTCACCAAGGCCCTGTACAACTGTAGTAGAACCTCCCTTCTCCTATACACAAATCCTTTCGCTATGAATGATAACATACGATTTGCTTTCTTCACTGCCTGCTGCACCTGCATGCCTACTTTCAATGACTGGTGTACCATGACACCCAGGTCTCGTTGCATCTCCCCTTTTCCTAATCGGCCACCATTCAAATAATAGTCTACTTTCCTGTTCTTGCCACCAAAGTGGATAGCCTCACATTTATACACATTATACTGCATCTGCCAGGCATCTGCCCACTCACCCAACCTATCCAAGTCACCTTGCAGTCTCCTAGCATCCTCCACACAGCTAACACTGCTCCCCAGCTTCGTGTCATCCGCAAACTTGGAGATGTTGCATTCAATTCCCTCGTCAAAATCATTAATGTATATTGTAAATAGCTGGGGTCCCAGCACTGAGCTTTGCTGTACCCCACAAGCCACTGCCTGCCATTCTGAAAAGGACACGTCTACTCCTACTCTTTGCTTCTTGTCTGCCAACCAGTTCTCTATCCACATCAATACTGAACCCCCAATACCGTGTGCTTTAAGTTTGTATACTAAACTCTTATGTGGGACCTTGTCGAAAGCCTTCTGAAAGTCCAGATATAACACATCCACTGGGTTCTCCCTTATCCACTCTATTAGTTACACCCTCAAAAAATTCTATAAGATTCGTCAGGCATGATTTACCTTTCATAAATCCATGCTGACTTTGTCCAATGATTTCACCACTTTCCAAATGTGCTGCTATCCTATCTTTAATAACTGACTCTAGCATTTCCCCCCCTACCGATGTTTTAACAAATCTTTTTCTCTTCACATATCTATAAAATCTTTTGCAGTCAGTTTTTATGTTCCCCATTCCTAACTAAGCCCTTTGTCCTCCTCTGCTGGACTCTGAATTTCTCTCAGTCCTCTGGTAGGCTGCTTTTTCTGGATAATTTGTTTGCTTCATCTTTTGTCTTGAAACTATCCCTGATTTCCCTTGTTATCTATGGATGCACTACCTTCCCTGATTTATTCTTTTGCCAAACTGGGATGAACAATTGTTGTAGTTCATTCATGCAGTCTTTATATGCCTTCCATTGCATATCCACAGTCAACCCTTTAAGAATCAATTGCCAGTCTATCTTGGCCAATTCACGTCTCATACCCTCAAAGTTACCTTTCTTTAAGTTCAGAACTCTTGTTTCTGAATTAACAATGTCACTCTCCATCCTGATGAAGAACTCAACCATATTATGGTCACTCTTGCCCAAGGGGCCACGCACAACAAGACAGCTAACTAACCCTTCCTCATTACTCAATATCCAGTCTAGAATAGCCTGCTCTCTCGTTGGTTCTTCTACATATTGGTTTAGAAAACTATCCCGCATACATTCCAAGAAATCCACTTCCTCAGCACCCCTGCCAATTTGATTCACCCAATCTATATGTAGATTGAAGTCACCCATTATAACTGTTTTACCTTTGTTGCATGCATTTCTAATTTTGTGTTTCATGCCATCCCCAACTCCACTACTACTGTTAGGTGGCCTGTACACAACTCCTACTAGCGTTTTCTGCCCCTTAGTGTTTCGCAGCTCTACCCATATCGATTCCACATCCTCCAAGCTAATGTCCTTCCTTTCTCTTGTGATAATCTCCTCTCTAACCAGCTACGCTACCCCACATCCTTTACCTTTCCGTCTATCCCTCCTGAATATTGAATATCCCTGGATGTTCAGCTCCCAGCCTTGGTCACCCTGGAGCCATGTCTCCGTGATCCCAACTATATCATATTCATTAATAACTATCTGCACATTCAACTCATCCACCTTATTATGAATGCTCCTTGCGTTGAGACACAAAGCCTTCAGGCTTGTTTTTACAGCACTCTTACCCCTTCTACAATTATCTTGAAAAGTGGCCCTTTTTGATTTTTGCCCTGGATTTGTCTGCCTACCACTTTTACTTTCCACCTTGCTGCCTATTGCTTCTACCCTCATTTTAAACCACTTTGTCTCTCTGCTCATGCTCCCATCCTCCTGCCACATTAGTTTAAATCCTCCCCGACAGCATTAGCAAACACTTCCCCAAGGACATTGGTTCCATTCCAGCCCAGGTGCAGACCGTCCTGTTTGTACTGGTCCAACCTCCCCCAGAACTGGTTCCAATGCCCTAGAATTTTGAATCCCTCCCCCTTGCACTATTTTTCAAGCCACGTATTCATCTGCAATATCCTCCTATTTCTACTCTGACTAGCACGTGACACTGCTAGCAATCCAGATATTATTACTTTTGAGGTCCTACTTTTAAGTTTATCTCCTAGCTCCCTAAATTCGCCTTGTAGTACCTCATCCCGTTTTTTACCTGTATCGTTGGTGCCAATGTGCACCACGACAACTGGCTGTTCACCCTCCCCCTCCAGAATGTTCTGCAGCCGCTCAGTGACATCCCTGACCCTTGCACCAGGGAGGCAACATACCATCCTGGAGTCTCGTTTGCAGCCGCAGAAATGCCTATCTATTCCCCTTACAATTGAATCCTCTATTACTATAGTCCTTCCACTCTTTTTCCTCCCCTCCTGTGCCGCAGAGGCACCCACGGTACCATGAACTTGGCGGTTGCTACTGCCTTCCCCTGATGAGCCATATCCCCCAACAGTATCCAAAATGGTATATATGTTTAGGAAGGAGATGACTGCAGGGGACTCCTGCACTACCTGCCTACTGCTACTCTGGCTAGTGGCCACCCGTTCCCTTTCTGACCGCTTAACTTTTTATCTGCGGTGTGGCCAACTCACTGTACGTGCTATTCACGACTTTCTCAGCATCGTGGATGCTCCAGTATGAATCCAACCGCAGCTCCAATCGTTCAATGCGGTCTGACAGGAGCTGCAGCTGGACACACTTCCTGCAAACGTAATCACCAGGGACACCGACCATATCCCTGATCTCCCACATGTTGCAGGATGAGCAAACCATGGGGCCGATCTCAACTGACATGGCTTACCACCAAATTAACTCAACTCACTCCCATTATAAACATCTTAATCCTTTAAACTGTACCTTTACTAAAAAGCACTGAACCCTTAACTCACTGAACCCTTAACTCACTGTACCTTAACTCACTGTACCCTTAACTCACTGTACCTTAACTCACTGTACCCTTAACTCACTGAACCCTTAACTCACCGAACCCTTAACTCACCGAACCCTTAACTCACTGAACCCTTAACTCACTGAACCCTTAACTCACTGAATCCTTAACTCACTGAACCCTTAACTCACTGATCCCTTAACTCACTGTACCCTTAACACACTGTACCCTTAACTCACTGAACCCTTAACTCACTGTACCCTTAACTCACTGAACCCTTAACTCACTGAACCCTTAACTCACTGAACCCTTAACTCACTGTACCCTTAACCAGAAAGCAGAAATTCAAACCTGGGGTTGCTCCCAATCAGCTGCTTTCTCTAGTCCGCTTCCACCAATCAGCGGCTTCCTCCAGACCACTTCTTTCATCCTCTGATTCATTCAGTGAAGTGCTTTGAGACATTTAAACAATTTGCTGCACAGATATTCTATCTTATTTTGGATTACGATATCAGCGTAAGAAACTCAATTGATCTTCTGGTCCACAAAACATTATTCTATCTTAAACAGTGTCTCCAAGCACAAGGCAATTGGAGTATCCCAAAAGAACGTATTAACCTAGAATCCAGAACTATTGTTATAAGAAGCACAGTTAATATATTATGGTTATCCTTACAGGCAATCAGTAAACTTGGACCAGGCAAGATCCAGCACATTCCAAAAGCAGATGGGCTGCTGAATAATGAGTTAACAGTAAGTTCTTCTTGTCTGATTTTAACCGTTTCATCATTTAGATTTCTATTTGGATATACAAGGAACTCCAAATGCTGGAAGATGGCAGACAGCATAAAGTGCAATACTCATTGCTCACAAATTATAAGTTCATAAGCTCTAAGAGCAGAATTAGGCCATTCTGTCCATCAAGTCTCCTCTGCCATTCAATCATGGCTGATCTATCTTTCGCTCTAAACCCCACTCTCCTGCCTTCTCCCCATAACCCTTGACACATTTACTCATCAACAATCTATTAATCTCCATCTTAAAAATATCCATTGACTTGGCCTCCACGGCCGTCGGTGGCGGGGATCTTGTACACGAGTAGTGTAGATGTGGTAGTAGTTCATAAACGTCCCAGAAAAACACTCCGTCATCAGAAAGACAGTCTGCTGCTGTTTGAGCCAATTATAGATGTCACTGCTACGCTTTCTTTGCACACACAGCCCCACTCCAGCTCCTGCATACACTCCAAGCTCCTGTGTATGCTCCTGTCACCTCTTGCTGTTGGAGGCAGAGGGATATTCCTAGCCACTTGCTGAGGATAGATGTTGGCTGACGATAACCAGCTAGCTGTGGCCATCTTGAACTGGGTTTAAGCACAATACTTGTGCACATGCACAGTGTAGTGACCATCATTGCTTTATGTTGTAAAATTAACCATTGCCGATGGGTGGAAAACGATTTTATTGTTATGTACCAATGCAGAACTGAAACGTACCCATGTGTACAGTGACCAGTGGGAAAGGACGGGGATTGTTCCCGATGTTGGGGGCGTCCAGAACCAGGGGCCACAGTTTAAGAATAAGGGGTCTGCCATTTAGAACGGAGACGAGGAAACACTTTTTCCACACAGAGAGTTGTAAGTCTGTGGAATTCTCTGCCTCAGAGGGCGGTGGAGGTCAGTTCTCTGGATACTTTCAAGAGAGAGCTAGATAGGGCTCTTAAAGATATCAGATTCGGGGGATAGGAGGAGAAGGCAGGAAAAGGATGCTGATTGTGGATGGTCAGCCATGATCACATTGAATGGCGATGCTGGCTCGAAGGGCCGAATGGCACCTGTTGTCTATTGTATATTGTCTACCTAGGAAATCAAACTGGAGGGAATGTTTAGGAGGAATCAGAAAGAAGCTAGAGCAGAGTGGATGTATTGGAACAGGGACATGCAGTGTGTGAGGAAGAGAGAGGAACATTAATTTGATGGTTATTCTGAGAAATGAATACTGCAAACTCTAAAGTGGAGGAATCCCTTTGGCATGTGAAAGGAAAAGGCGGTTATTATATTGAGTGAACCAGTTTCATTGGAATTTTTACCGTTGACCTGAGAGTCCACAAATATGATTAATGCTCAAACAAATGTGAATAATGCTTCAAATTCTCGGCAAACCACAAACTATTTACTGGATTCAATCTTACCTTTCAAAATATGAAAGTTAAAGTGTTTGAACTTGCTTTCTGTTTTAACAGCAATCAGATTTTGATCACCTGCTGGTGAATTTGACAATGGAGGCTTTCTTCATCAAGGAGAACTTCAATATCCACTGGGTGGCGGAATCTGGCATTGTGGAAAACATCCAGACCCTTTTCAAAGAATTCAAGCAGTCTCGGGGACTTATGGTAAAGCTGTTCGTTATCTCATTGACTGATCATTTCTGGTAGAAATATAATTTTACATAGAGAAAGAGTGAACCAAGAGAAAACACAATGAACACAGTGGCACGGCTGGTAGAGCAGCTGCCTCACAGCGGCAGAGTCCCAGGTTCGACTCGTCCTTGGGTGCTGTCAGTGTGGAGTTTGCACGTTCTCCCCGTGACCATGCGGGTTTCCTCCGGGTGCCCCGCTTTCCTCCTACATCCCAAACACTTGTAGGTTAATTGGCACCGAATACTGTACCCTTTATCCTTTTTTTATGCACTGTGGACGGCTTGTTGTGTTCATGTATAATCTGTTCACTGACGATAGAATGCAAATAAAAGCTTTCCCTGTGCCTCAGTACACGTAGCAATAATAAACTAAACAAATTCACTTATTTTTATATATAACACATGCTGTGATAATACATTTTCCAATCAATGGATTAAGCTTCAATGCACTTATTTTAAAGTGCAGAGAAATAGGGCCCGAATAAGTTTCAAGGAAGTGTGAGAAATAGAACTGGATGTGTTTCAAGGGTGCTGGTGCGTTAAAGGGAGCATTGTAACCAGGGTCCCAGAGAATTAGAAGAAGCATTGGAACCAGAGCCCCATTGCAATAGGGTGAGTGTGGGAACTGGGGCACACGTGTTAAAGGGAGCATATGAACCAGGGCCCTATTGTATCAAAAGGAGTATAGAAACTAGCACCTGGTGAGACAGATGCAGAACCATTGGGAATTCCAAACAATGAGATTGATGATTATTGGACTTTTCATGTACATATTGATCATTGAATGAGTGTTTATCAGTGGTGCTGTCATTCCCCCTCCCATTTTTCCCTGCTGTGTTTTGAATTCATACTGGACCTCAGTACATTTCCTTTATTACCTTGCCCAAAGAGCTTTATTTGTGGGGCGAGACAAGTGTAGGGACACGCAAAGCTCTGCATGCAGATTCCAGATGTGGCTTGATCCTCAGAGTAACTCAATCCACATTTAATTTTATATTTCTGCCCTACCCTGTTTCGATATTGTGGAATTGAAGATTTGAAAAGTTCATATTTAGCATTTCTTGCCCCTAGTTGGTTAAATCTCAAATTTGAGCACCAACTCAGCTGACTCATCATCCTGACTTGGAAGTTTATTGCCATTCCTTCATACACAAAGGGTCAAATATCTAAAAAATGAATTAATAATGTGCTCATGTATTGCATGGTATAATATATGATACAGGCACCTCGCATTTTACATGTGTCTGATTTATGCATCTTCCAAATAATGAGCTTGTTCCTTTAATACCAAAGCTTGATTTATGCACTGGTATTTTTAGAATAATGCACTCAAAAATAGAAGGAAGAGATACAGCGCGTAAACAGGCCCCTCGGCCCACCAAGTCCGCGTTGAAAAGTGATCAACACATACGCGAGCACTATCCTACGCACTAGGGCAATTTACAAGTTTTACTGAATCTAATTAACCTACAAACTTGTACGTCTTTCCAATGTTGGAGGAAACCGGAGCTCCAGGAGAAAACCCACAATGCAGAAACGTTGAGAGAACGTACAAACGCTGTACAGACAAGCACCCATAGTCAGGACCGAACCTGGATCTCAGGAGATGTGAGGCAGAAACTCCAATGCTGCACCACGGCGCTGCTGACAACGTTGGCGTGTATACGTTTAATTTACGCATTTTAAAATACGCGCTGTTTTTCAAGCACGTAACCCTCCACGTACCATGCAAGGTGGCTGTAGATAAACTATTAGTCCGTACCACTGAAGTCCTGAGCGTATAGGATTAATAGTGCTTTACTGCAAGGTAACAGTGAGATTTTGCCCTGTCAACACAGTAGAATTACCAAAAGGAGTTGCCACCACTTTCACAAGGGCAAGTGGAATGGACAGTAAATGCCGGCCTTGCCCAGCGTTCGCAAACCCCAGAGGAAAGAACAAATACAACAAAGTCCAGTTAGCCTACATCAGTCAAGCAAGGAATCAGGACCCTCCATGTCAGGCATGGCACTCTCCTGCCTGTCCCTGCTGCTGGATCCACCTAAACTCCAGCCTCTCCCTGTGAGGTGCTCCGCACACATTTTCCATGCTGAAGGCTAATAGCTGCCTCCCTCTTGTTTCCAGCTGCATCTATGGTTGATTTTTGTTTTACGGCCAAAGGGTTTACGCTGTTTTGCTGAATTATTCCACGTAGAGTGTTTCATTATTCTGACAAATAAATCACTTAATTTTTTTCACAGCCATTAAAAATCGCTATTTTTGGACCACCAGGAGTGGGGAAAACCTCAGTGGCAGAGAAGTTGGCCAAGCATTACAAGCTGCACCACATCAAAATAAAAGACGTCATCAATGAGGCCATAGCAGATCTTGTAAGTCTACACTTACCGTGCATAGTTGAAGTCAGGGACAAAGAAAGAATACTTCAACTGTCCATGCTCCAGCCTCTAGCCCTCTGATCTGATCACCCTGTCCCAATGACGCCACCTCCCAAGACAGGAAAATGGTCGAGAGGGGAAAAATATATTAATATAATATAACATAATATAACAATTACAGCACGGAGACAGGCCCTCTCGGCCCTTCCAGTCCGTGCCGACCATTTGTTTTCCCCTAGTCCCATCTACCTGCACTCAGACCATACCCCTCCATTCCCTTCACGTCCATATACCTATCCACTTTACTTTTAAATGTTAAAATCGATCCTGCCTCCACCACCTCTGCTGGAAGCTCATTCCACACAGCCACCACCCTCTGAGTAAAGAAGTTCCCCCTCACGTTACCCCTGAACTTCTGTCCCTTAATTCTCATGTCATGTCCTCTTGTTTGAATCTTCCTTACCCTCAATGGGAAAAGCTTATCCACGTCAACTCTGTCTATCCCTTTCATCATTTTAAAGACCTCAATCAAGTCCCCCCTTAACCTTCTGCGCTCCAAAGAATAAAGACCTAACTTGTTCAACCTTTCTCTGTAACATAGTTGCTGGAACCCTGGCAACATTCTAGTAAATCTCCTCTGTACTCTCTCTATTTTGTTGACATCCTTCCTATAACTAGGCGAACAAAATTGTACACCATACTCCAGAATTGGTCTTACCAATGCCTTGTACAATTTTAACATTACTTCCCTACTCCTATATTCAATGCTCTGATTTATAAAGGCCAGCACACCAAAGGCTTTCTTTACCACCCTATCTACATGCGATTCCACCTTCAGGGAACTATGCACAGTTATTCCTAGATCCCTCTGTTCCACAGCATTCCTCAATTCCCTACCATTTACCATGTACGTCCTATTTTGATTTGTCCTGCCAAGATGTAGCACTCCATGATCTAATGGCGGAGCAGAGCCGATGGGCCAAATGGCCTAATTCTGCTCCGATGTTATGTAATGATCTTCTTCTATCCTACCTGGCGGATTGTTGCAGAGCTAAGTAAGAATTTCATTCTTGAACTAGGTTTTAAATTTACCTTTCACTGGTCTCTTATCCCTGCTCCAGCTCTCCTGTTTTGTTTTGAAATGCTCTTTAATATTTAAAATGCTCTTAAATATTTTATGTGCCGCATGTGATCTAATGTAATAATTGCCTCAGTTTATAAAGCCTGAGCGTTTCTAATATTTCTCAACGGTATATTTGTTTCATCCGTGGGACTATTGTTATGGCCCTCTGGTCATGGACCTTGACAGAAACGTCATTGATTCATGTCAGCTGTGACTCCGTTAGTGGCACTCATGCCTCTTGAATTCAAAGATTCTGTGTTCAAATTCCATTCCAGTGTTGTGAACACAAAAACCTTGTCTGACATTCCACTGCAGTACTGTAGTGTCAGAAGTGTTGGCTTTCAGATTACATGCTATGTCTCCTCCTCTTAACCAGGTGTAAACATCACCCATTCCTTCTCTCTGGAGATGCTGCCTGTCCTGCTGAGTTACTCCAGCTTTTTGTGTCTATCTTTAGTTTAAACCTGCATCTGCAGTTCCTTCTTACACATTCCAGCTTCTGCAGCCATTTTGATTTTCAGATCTATTTATCCATCTCCTTCTGGCTTGCTTTTATTTAGCAACTCTTGACATCTCATTAGGATATTCCAAAGCACTTTTCAACGAATGAAGAACTTTTGAAAGTTTAGTTTATTGTCACGTGTACCGAGGTACAGTGAAAGGCTTTTGTTGCGTGCTAACCAGAGCGGAAAGACAATACATGATTGCAAACGAGCCGTCCACAGTGTGCGGAAAAGAGTGGACCGATTGTAATACGTGATTGCAGATTCACTTCTATGACTAAAACACAAACAGTCGCCTGGGTAGGGCGCCATTTTGGACCTTTGAATTGTAGCTACTGTGCTTATAAAAGCATTTATAACAAGAGGAATCGAATATAGGAGCAAAGAGGTCTTTCTGCAGTTGTACAGAGCCCTAGTGGAGTATTGTGTGCAGTTTTGGTCCTCTATTTTGAGGAAGGACATTCTTGCTATTGAGGGAGTGCAGCGTAGGTTTACAAGGTTAATTCCCGGTATGGCGGGACTGTCATATGCTGAGAGAATGGGGTTGCTGGGCTTGTATACTCTGGAGTTTAGAAGGATGAGCAGGGATCTATTTGAAACATGTAAGATTGTTAAAGGCTTGTACACACTAGAGGCAAGGAAACATGTTCCCGATGTTGGGGGAGTCCAGAACAAGGGGCCACAGTTTAAGAGTAAGGAGTAAGCATTTAGAACGGAGACGAGGAAACGCTTTTTCTCATAAAGAGTGGTGAGTCTGTGGAATTCTCTGCCTCAGGGGGAGGTGGAGGCAGGTTCTCTGGATGCTTTCAAGAGAGAGTTAGATAGGGCTCTTAAAGATAGTGGAGTCAGGGGATCTGGGGAGAAGGCAGGAACGGGGTACTGATTGGGGATGATCAACCATGTTCACATTGAATGGCGGTGCTGGCTCGAAGAGCCAAATGGCCTAATCCTGCACCTATTGTCTATTGTCTATTGTCTAAAATAAATTCGTCAGCAAGTCACCATGAGCAGAAAGGTAGTAATATCCATATAAACTGTTTTAATGATGTTGACTGAGGTGTATGTAGTGGACAGAACAACAGAGGTATCTCATTTGCTCTTCTTTAAGAAGATTAGATATATCCGAGGATATTGCAGGTAGCTATGCAGAATTTGCAGGAGTCCAGACGGAGATACAGGAGTCTTTGTTGGACACGGGTGAGGTGACAGATGACTGGAGGGTGGCTAATGTTGTGCCTCTATTTAAGAAGGGATGCAAGCAAAGGCCTGTAGACCATAGAAAACTATAGACCAGTGAGTATAACATCTGTGATAGGTAAATGACCAGAGAGGTTTCTAAGGGATAAGATATATATGCATTTGGATAGACAAGCTGATTAGGAATATGGTTTTGTCACGTGGGAGCTTGTGACAGATGGGACTACCTGAGATGGGATATCTTGGTCAGCATGGATGAGTTGGAGAAGGGTCTCGACCCGAAATATCACCAATTCCTTCTCTCCAGAGATGTTGCCTGTCCCACTGAGTTTTTCCAGCTTTTTGTGTCTATCAGCAGAAGCTGGAAAACTGAAATAAAAACTGGAAATGGTGGAATCATTTTTCTTCTTTTAGAGATATACAGATAATCAGATAATCAGAGTATAGAAGTGAAATCGACCGACGATCAAATGGTGCCGGCACAACAACCTGGCTCTCGACATCAGTAAGACCAAGGAACCGATTGTGGATTTTGGTAGGTGAAGGATGAGGACCCACAACCCTGTTCACATCAATGGGACGAATGTGGAGAGGGTCAATAACGTAAAATTCCTGAGCTTGCATATTTCCGAAGATCTTTGCTGGACCAAGCACACCAATGCAATTATAAAGAAGGTACATCAACGACTACTTCCTGAGAAGATTACGGAGATTCGGCATGTCGAAGAGGATTCTCCTGAACTTCTACAGGTGCACGGTAGAGAGCATTCTGACTGGTTGCATCGTGGCCTGGCTCAATATCCAGGTACGAAAAAGTCTACAAAAAGTTGTGACCACTGCCCAGTCCATCACCAGCTTTGACCTCCCCACCGTCGAAGGGATCTATCGTAGTCACTGCCTCAAAAAGGCAGCCAAAATCATCAAGAACCAACACCATCCTGGCCACACACTCATCTCACCATTGCCATCAGGAAGAAGGTACAGGAGCCTGAAAACTGTAACATCCAGGTTCAGGAACAGCTTCTTTCCTACAGCCATCAGGGTATTAAACACAACAACGAATAAGCTCTGAGTTCTGAACTGTAAAAGACTATATTATTATTGCACAATATTTGTTATTTATTGAACTTTTTCTTATTTTTCCTCTTCCTCTGTTATGTACTATGTTTACATATTCACACATTCTGTTGTGCTGCAGGGAGTAAGGATTTCATTGTCCCATCCAGGACATCTATACATAACTAAAGCTATTCTATTTGCACAAAAACGTTACGTGATTTTTCGCCAGCTTACTCACCGTTCTGCTGCGCTGCGATTGCACCAAGTTTTGTTCCGATCGGTGGTCTAATGTAAACTTTAGCAAGGTTTAAAAATCTAAAAAGCTGCGTGTGCGCAGATCGATCTCCTCTCCTGCCATTCAGCGCCGCGTGGATTGTTCTTTTCTCGTGTCACTCCACGGGACGGTCTGCCTCTTCGTGCGCCATCACGTCTTTACTGGAGCGGTGGATGGCCGGCGGACGTTTCCAACTGGACACAATTTTCGGAGGGACTGGAAACAGCCCGGCCTGGGAAATGTTGCCAAACGGAAAGCGGAGAATCTGATCTCGGCGGAGGAGAACGACCAGCGGTCCAGCAACCGCTGTGAGTCCGCTCCAGTCCCTTCCCCTCTGGTCCCCCTCGCTGGCTCCTGCACCCCTCCCCCGTGATACCCCCCAAAACCCCCGTATTTTCTCCGAGCTCTCTCCCCGCTGCCGATCCCACAACCCGCCCCGCCCACACCCACCCTCCCCCCCGCACACACCCTCCTCCCCCCCGCCCACATCCCCTGCCCCACACCCCCTGCCCCCACACACCCCCCTGCCCCCCACACACCCTCCTCCCCCCGGCCACACCCCCCTCCCCCACACCACCCCCCTCCCCACACCCTCTGCTCCCCCATACCCCCCCTCTCCCCACACACACACACCCTCCCCCATACACACCCTCCCCCCCACACGCCCCTCTCCCACATCCCCATCCACACCCTCCTCCCCCACACATCCCCCTCCCCACACCCCCCCCCCACCCCCACACGCCCCCCCTCCCCCACACCCGTCAGCTAAGTGGTGGAGTATTGCGTTGGGGAATGGGGTGCGTTGGGGGATCAGGCCTCCCGTGTGACTGTGGCCCAACAGGTCCAACTCAGTCTAGTATGACAAAAAAACACTCTTGAGTCTTGACTAATTATACATAATTAAAATCATCACAAACAGAAATATTTAACCTTTCATATCCTTTCCTTTCTACCCTGCAAACCTAATTAAAATAAATGGATTCACAAATCCTTGTACCTGATGACACTTGGGGCAAAATCTGGGAGCAGATTTCCCTGCATAAATTTCAGAGATTCCTGAGAAATTCCAGATCCACTGGGGAGCCAGCAGTCATGACAGGACATCGCCTGTATTTTGAGAAATGACACTGGAAAGCATCAGCACCTCGAGCAAACAGAGGGTTTTTCTCAAAAGTTTTGTTTTTACGGCTTTATCTCAAAGCTGCATGTTTGTCATCGTAGGAATTACGGACTACACTACCTGATGCCGAGGAAGTGGAAGAAGCTGAGGAAGAAGATGATGAAGGAGAAACAGACGGTGATCCCCAGGAACTCCTCGACCACGTCAGAGAAAATATGGGCCAGTCTAATGGTAATTGATAGTTAGATTTCAATTATGTAGGAATAACTGTACCAAGAAGGTAAATGTAAGAGTTCAAAACCTTTTTAAATGCTGCATGGAGTCATAAGGCCAATAAGGACGCATAGTACTGGTAGAACTCTGAATCAATGTTTGAGCGGCAAGGTGGCACAGCGGTAGAGTTGCTGCCTTACAGCGCCAGAGACCCGGGTTCCATCCCTGACAATGGGTGCTGTCTGTATGTTCTCCCTTTTACCAGATCAGTCTGAAGAAGGGACTTGACCCGAAACGTCACCCATACCTTCTCTCCAGAGATGCTGCCTGTCCCACTGAGTTACTCCAGCATTTTGTGTCTATCATTAAACCTTTGTTGCTTTATGCTCCAACTTGTGCCTACCTTCAAGGTTAATCTTATAATGGCTTCAACTCCATTTACTTGCCTGTTTCCCATAGTGTTGATTCTGCCATAGTCCGAAAATCTGTCAGTCTTGGCATTGATTACATTCAATGACAAAACGCTTACCTTGCTCTGGGTTAGAGGATTCGAAAGATGCATCACACTTGGCAGAGGTAGAAGGGATTCACACTCATCTCAGTCTTGTGGGTGGCCCCTATGCTGAAATGATGCCACTTTTTTCCTGCATTTCCCCATTAGCGAAAACATTCTTTCAACATCTATCCTTTAAGCTCATTCAGAATTTCAAGACAGGCCAATAATGTTTTAGATAGGAGAATCAGGGGCTACAGAGTTTGTGCAGGAAAGTGACGCTGAAGTAAAAGATATGCAACTGAATTGCAAAGCATGTGTGAGGGCCAAATGTGTCAGAACTGCTTCCATTTCATAGTTTCAAATGCTCTATCATTTGGTCTATTCTAATATCCATTCCCAAAGCCTTACATTGATTTCTCACTTCAGCCTTCCTGGTTGTTGGATTCTTTCCCTTATTAGTCTCCAACCTCTCATTTCCTGCCAGCTACTGCTTTCCTATTCCTTTCACTAATCCCTGATCTCATCCTCCATCCCAATTGGCATCCTTAATATAGGTATGTTACAATACTTACCTTTAGCGGCGCTGCAGTTCTGTCACTGCCCGTGTGCGCGACTTTGGCGCCTTTGAGAGGGGGGCGGGTTTAAAATGCGGTATTTCGGAAGCCCATTCAAATCGATGTTGAACAGGCTATTTAGTTGATGAAGAAAAATTGCTTCAACTGCCGTTCTCTGAAGTGATTTTTAAACTGCACTTGGTAATTAAATTGCTGTAGTAATTTAAAAATCATCTTCTAAAGCCGTGAACGCCGACAACGGGACGGACCTCTCGTAGGGGACAAGGCAAGGTACACAGTTTATTCTTTCATTAAAAAGTGCTTCTTAGGATACCTTTAATCCAAATTTCATGTTGCGAGAAGGTGATTTATTCCCCATACAAACCGGCAGTATTTTTCCTGCCGATACGGGGTTTAAATTCACTGCAACCGCAACGTTCCAATCGATCACGTTCCACAAAATCCCACACGCAAGATGATTTAAATGCCCATTAATTTACAGGAATTAAACAGTAAATTCCTTCCATTTGGCCTATAAATTAATGACAATGAGATTTAAAAATCATGTTATATTGTGAATTCTTGTGTGAATGTTATTTGGACGCTTAGGCTATTTAAAAATGTTCATCTTTTCTTAAGAAATTGATAGATGTTTAGATCTAGTAACTGAATTTTGTAATTAGCTACAATTGGGTAACTAACTCATTATATGCTTTAATTTCAGGTCATGCAAGTAAGATTGTTTCATATTTGTTTCAGAATGCTTCAATCTATAATAACTGAAAATGTCTTTCAGTTCACAGCTTTTGTATTAAGTCAATGGAAAAGCAATAGGGAACAAGATGCTAATTTCTGAGTATGAAAATGGCCATAACCTTTTTAATATTGAAGATATGAAAGTGAATTGTGTCAAATTAAATTTCTTTTTATGCTTTATCTGATGGGATAAATTGCAGACTTGATTTTTTAAAATCTCAAAATTTGGTAACATTGCTACTTAATACCCAACACTTGTAAGATCCAGTTCCTTAATCCTTCCCCCCAACTTTCCAAGCAACTTTAAGTTGACGGGTCTTTGCTCAAAATGAGCAAAGCCTAATTTTGTGTAGTGAGTTTGTCTTGGAGTTGATTTGGACTAACTACATAAATAGAGAAAATTCATAGAATTCAATTTAATTTAATTCATGGAATAAACAATATGGTCATATATTTGCTTGGCAGTGTAATGCTTGGCTGTACATTCAAGTTATTGTAGTACTTAAACTTAAATGGTCTCCATTTGCTCCACTGCCATTTTTAGAGTATGCTCTGAATCAATTGCATAAAGGCTTTCTTTATATTTAATTTCCCTCATCCTGCAGAAACCAGGATGCCTTAACATGTTTGTGCAGAGATCAGTAATCTTCCTTCTGCATTCTAACTGATGGACAATTTGGATATTGACCTTCTAGGACGCTTGGATGACATGTACATCATCAGGTTTATAAAGAAGAAGCTGCTTTCTATGCCTTGTCAAAACCAAGGTTTTATTCTTGATGGGTTTCCCAAGTCTTATTTACAAACCAAGGAGCTCTTTGGTGGTAAGTACAGCCTAACCGCCCCGTCCAAAAGACATTGGGTCTGATTAGAGTTGGGTAAGAATTCATAACTGTAAAATTGTTCGAGAAACGGGACTATAAGTGGTTATGTTATCCTATTGTAATTTAAAGCCTGTGCTCAGAATATATTTCTCACAGTAGTTGTTGGCAAATTTAGATTTGGTCAATCAAATAAACTTGGGTTAAATCACTAATCGTGACCGTGATCAAAATTCCCCAATGGACAATGGGGAAGGAACACTACTGTCCTTTCCCTGTGTGGTTTCAAGGTCATTTTGCTCTGTCCATAAATGACTGCCATTTTTCCATCTCGCCCTGTTTTTAATCCGTATGAGGCACCAAATGGCAATCAATAAGGGAGAAGAATGAAAGAGTGCCCATTACAAAAAAAAGGAGAAAGAGAGAATTTATGTTTAAAAAAAACGGGTATGGCTAACAGCAGCAAGAGGAGACAGGTGACAGATAGAAGAAAAACTGCAAGAACAGAAATGTGAAGAAGTGGGAAGTTGGTGAAAACTGAATATAAGAAGATGCACATTTTTTTTTTTGACTGTGACTGATGCCACAGATGCGTGTTTTATTTTGAAATTCATTTTTGGAAGTATAGAATGAAGAAGGGTAGTTTTTGTGATAATATGTTCTTGTAAAAATTACCCTTAAATGTTTCTCCTTTGCTTGAAATTGTATATTTCAGCTTGTGTAAATACCCCCTTCAGGTGGCAAACCTATGGTCCTCCGCTCCTTACCCCCTCCCCCTCCCCTGCTCTGTTCCTCCTCCCCTCCCCCCATTGCCCGCTACCTAACCCACAATATGGACCACTGCTCACACTCCGAATGTAAGACCGAGATAAATGCCAAACCATCGGGATTTATGCACAATTGTCAGATTATCAGAGTTACTTATGCAATTTATTAGACAATAAACAATAGGTGCAGGAGTAGGACATTTGGCCCTTTGAGCCAGCACCGCCATTCACTGTGATTATGGCTAACCATCCACAATCAGTACCCCATTCCTGCCTTCTCCCCATATCCCTTAACTCCGCAGTCTTTAAGAGCTCTATCTAACTCTCTTGAAAGCATCCAAAGAATCGGCCTCCACTGCCTTCTGAGGCAGAATTCCACAGATTTACAACCTCCTGGGTGAAAAGGTTTTTCCTCATCTCGTTCTAAATGGCCTACCCCTTATTCTTAAACTGTGGCCCTTGGTTCTGCACTCCCGCAACATCGGGAACATGTTTCCTGCCTCTAGCTTGTCCAATCCCTTAATAATCTTAAAGAAGGAACTGCAGATGCTGGAGAATCGAGGGTACACAAAAAGCTGGAGAAACTCAGCGGGTGCAGCAGCATCTAAGGAGCGAAGGAGATAGGCGACGTTTCGGGTCGAGACCCTTCTTCAGACGTGTCAACATGTGACAGTCCAGCCATCCTGGGAATTAACCTGGTGAACCTATGCTGCACCCTCAGTAGCAAGAATTTGGAGACTAAAACTGCACCACAATACTCCACAATACTACAGGGGCCCTGTACAACTGCAGAACTACAACCTCTTTGCTCCTCTACTCAACTCCCCTTTGTTATGAAGGCCAACATGGCATTAGCTTTCTTCACTACCTGCATACTACCAAAATAGTTTAAAGTGAATCGCCTTATTTAGTTGAAAAAATATAGTTTATTTTTGTCTAACATGACTGTTTTATTTTATCCCAAACAGTGGCTTTCCATATTTCCATGGTAGTCTTTAAGACCAATATTCATCCACAACTGTACTCACCGTCATTCTTGTCTTTCTTTTACAACACAGCTGAAGAGGAGGAGGAAGAAGAGGGTGGCATGAACAAATTACCACAGTATGACAAAGCAATTACTCCTGGTTCGTCATATTTCATTGTTTTTAGAATTTGTAAAACCATCTCAAAATCAGAATAACATTATTCTTTTTTTTATTGCCAAAGGATATCAACCTAGAACCTTATCTCTGTTTCCCGCTCCACAGATACAATCTCACCTACTGAGTATTGCCAGGATTTTCTTTTGTGATCACTTATCTTCTCACCTTTTTCTCCAGCTACCTACTTTCACCCAATCTCATTGTTCAAAGCTCTTCAACTCCTACACATCACCACCCTCCTCTCATCTTCTCTCAATGAAGAAGACCTCAAGTGAGTTTATTGTCATGTGTCCCTGATAGGACAATGAAATTCTTGCTTTGTTTCAGCACAACAGAACATAGTAGGCATTGACTACAAAAACAGATCAGTGTGTTCATATACCATTATATAAATATATGCACACATGAATAAATAAACTGATAAAGTGCAAATAACAGATAATGGGTTATTAATGTTCAGAGTTTTATCCAAGCCAGGTTTAATAGCCTGATGGCTGTGGGGAAGTAGCTATTCCTGAACCTGGTCGTTAAAGTCTTCAGGCTCCTGTACCTTCTACCTGAAGGTAGCAGGGAGATGAGTGTGTGGCCAGGATGGTGTGGGTCTTTGATGATACTACCAGCCATTTTGAGGCAGCGACTGCGGTAAATCCCCTCGATGGAAGGGAGGTCAGAGCCGATGATGGCCTGGGCAGTGCTTACTACTTTTTGTAGTCTTTTCCTCTCCAGGGCGCTCAATTTGCCGAACCAAGCTACGATGCAACTGGTCAGCAAGCTCTCTACTGTGCACCTGTAGAAGTTAGAGAGAGTCCTCCTTGACAAACCGACTCTCCGTAATCTTCTCAGGAAGTAGAGGCGCTGATGAGTTTTCTTGATAATTGCATCAGTGTTCTCGGAAAGATCTTCAGAGACCTGCACTTGTAAATCTTCTTTCATATTAACCCAGGTGCCTAACAGCCAGTGAAGTTCATTTGAAGAGGGGTCACCATTGTAATGTAGGACCACTTTAGGAGATTGGAACGTAGCTGGCGTCTGCAGTCGGCACTGAAACTAATAGGCTGAATCATGCCATTGGTCACGGGCAGTGACAAAGGGAACCACCAGCATTCAGCTGCACCCAGGATAGTAAATTTCTGATTTACACTAGGCGGCCATGCGTTTTAGATGTGTCTCTTCTGTCACTCTGCTAAAATTCTCATCGATTTGAATGGGGATTCCCAACTTGAAATATGAGGGAAATGAAACTTGTACATCATCTCATTTTATTTATTTTGTTCCAGTTAATGTCTTAAACAGTTTCCTCAAGCAAATTGTACTTCCCAATTTGCACAAATGTTAATGGATTCATAGAATTTCGTAGAGCTATACAACATGGAAACTGGCCCTTCGACCAACTCGTCCATGAAAACCAAACCTAAATTTCTCTGATTATTGGGAAAGTTTAAAAACCCGTTAAAAATGCCTCCCAACTTTGGCAGGAGGTGAGGCTCCGTGTCTAGCCTTGCTTTCTGTAAGACTTACAAGGCATGTCAGGGTAGGATCTCAGCAGTTAGATGCATGTGGCCAAGATGCCATGAAGCATTACTGCACCCTTGGCAAATGCCCGCAAGTGCAACAGTTGTTTTTTTTCCGCACTCTGCATCCAGCCCAGGTAATTACAACTAGGCCACCTGCCCAGGCCTTGGCAACAGGCCAAATCCAGCTTTTTTTGAACCAAGGTCTGAGAGATTGGTTTTAGTGAGGTCAATTAGGAGGTAAAACTCAGCACTCAATCAATAATCCACATTTGAGTTCTTTGGCGGTGTAAACTTGATGGACCGAATGGCCTAATTCTAATTTTAGTACATGAACATGCAGCACAAACTTACTATTGCTCTGCAATGTCAGCCTAGTTTTCTGCGGACAAATTTGTGGAGCGGAACTGGAATCCACAACCTTAAGGGTTGGTGCTTTCTGCTGAATCACAGCCTTTAGAGAAGGTATCTCTGAAGGTATCATGTGTCACTTATCATCAATATCATCTAACTCTTTAATGTTTTTCTTTTGGATAACTCACTCATTTATTTCTAAACCCCCATTGAGCTTCCGCCTGCTAATTCAAACCCCATATAATACCATGTTATAGAAAATATGTTGTCAAGCTGGAAAGGGTACAGAGAAGATTTACAAGGATGTTGCCGGGGCTAGAGGGTCTGAACTATAGGAAGATATTGAGTAGGCTGGGACAATATTCCTTGGAAGGCAGGTGGATGAGGGGTGATCTTATTGAGGTGTATAAAATCATGGGAAGAATAGATCAGAGAGATGCACAGAGTCTCTTGCCCAGAGTAGGGACATACTGTAGGTTTAAGGTGAGGGGGAAAAGATTTAATAGGAATCTGAAGGGTAACTTTTTCACACAGAGGGCCCTTCAACCCAACTTGCCCACACCGGCTAACATATCCCATCTACGGTAGTTCCACCTGCCTGCTTTTGGCTCATACTTCACACAAAGGGTGGTGGGTGTTTGGAACAAACTGCCAGAGGAGGTAGTTGAGGCAGGGACTAGCCCAACATTTAAGAAACAGTTGGTCACGTAATTGGATAGGACAAGTTTGGAGGGATATGGACCAAACGCGGGAAGTTTGGAGGGATATGGACCAAACGCTTGTTTCCAAACTGTATCACTCGATGACTCGACAAACCTTTTCTCCACAGAACACGTTTTTGCTTTGGACGCTTCTGATGAGTTCCTGAAGCAACGCATCTTGAATCTGCCAGAGAGTGTCGTCGTTGGGACTCATTATACACAAGAAAGGTTCTTGCGTCATCTTGCCCAGTACCGGGAACTGAATACAGAAGATGAGACCCTCCTGAACTATTTTGATGAGATTGAGATTCATCCAACTCATATTGGTAAGATTCACTGATTTGAATGAAATGGCTGCAAATAAGAATGACCATGCTCAAATACGGTATTATATCTGCATGAAGCAAACACAATCAATGTCACATTTGCAGGTTATACCTATCCAACTTTGGGTTTGAGAGAATATTTAAACAGTTTAGTACAGGGCTGTAACAATGGTGCGTGTAGACAACGCTCTATTCCAGTACTTTTTTAAATGTCGGAAAGCTAGAAAGCATAATGTCAGGTTGCGTCATAGTTTGGTTTGGTAACAGCTCTGCCCAACACTGCAATCAATTGCAGAGAGTTGTGGATGTAGCCCAGTCCATCACACAGGCGAGACTCCTCGCCATTGAGTCCAACCACATTTCACGATGCCTTTGGAAAGCTGCTATCTTAATCAAAGACATGTCCTACTCTGGTAATTCCTTTTTCTCCCATCGGACAAAAGATCCAGAAGCTTGAAATCACCAGATTCGGGAACAGCTTCTTCCCCTCTGTTATTGGACTTCTGAATGGTACTTCTATAAGCTGTGCTACTTCCTATTCACCATTTCCATTGCAGATATTAGACTATGTGGATGGAACTGGTGCATGACAATGCTGAGAACTATGTTCTGCACTCAGTAACTTCCTCTTTATTTATTTTACTTGAGTTTCACTTAGTTGTATTTATGTAGAGTATTATCTAATGTGATTGGATAACACGCAAAACTAAACTTTTCACTGTACCTAGAAATAGCATGTCCAAAAAGACTTTGGAGGGGGAAGGGTGGGGTGGGGGTTATAGTCATAGAGTCATAGAGTGATACAGTGTGGAAACGGGACCTTCGGCCCAACTTGCTCAAACAGGCCAGCAAGTCCCAGCAACACTAGTCCCACTTGCCTGCGCTTGATCCATAACCCTCCAAACCTGTCCTATCCATGTACCTGTCTAACTGTTTCTTAAACAAAGGGATTGTCTCAGTCTCAGCTACCTCCTCAGGCAGCTTGTTCCATATACCCACCATCCTTTGTGTGTAAAGGTTACCCATCGGATTCCTATTAAATCCTTTCCCCTTCACCTTGAACCTATGTCCTCTGGTCCTCGAATCCCCTGCTCTGGGCATGAGACTCTGTGCATGCAATCATCATTACAATGTCATGTACAGTAACAGAAGCTAAACAATCAAGCTAACAGAACGTGATTGTTACAGAAAGCTGAACTTATCTCTAGAATGCAAACAGTAGAAGATAAGCTACAGTTGTATGAGTCACTTGGAGTGCTGTGAATATTTCTGAGCACCACAGTTCAAGGAGTTTATATTGGACCTTGGCAAGCATGCAGTGTCAAGTCAAGTCAAGAGAGTTTATGGTCATGTGTCCCAGATAGGACAATGAAATTCTTGCTTGTTGCAGCGCAACAGAATATTGTAGGCATAATACAGAACAGGTCACTGTGTCCATACACCACAGACCATATATATCCACATAAATAAACAGATAAAGGGCAATAGGCTGTGATAGTTCAGAGTTTGTATGATGTTGTATTTAATAGCCTGATGGCTGTGGGAAGAAGCTGTTCCTGAACCTGGATGTACCAGATCTCAGGCTCCTGCAACATCTACCTGGTGACAACTGAGAGATGAGTGTGTGGCCAGGATGGTGTGGGTATTTGATGATGTTGGCAGCCTTTTTGAGGCAGTGACTGCGATAGATCCCTTCGATGGTGGGGAGGTCAGAGCCGATGATGGAATGGGCAGTGGTCACAACTTTCTGCATTCTTTTCCGCTCCTGGACGTACAAGTTTCCGAACCAAGCCACGGTGCAACCAGTCAGTATGCTCTGTACTGTGCACCTGTTGAAATTCGAGAGAGTCCTCCTTGACATACCGACTCTCTGTAATCTTCTCAGGAAGCAGAGGCGCTGATGTACTTTCTTTATAATTGCATCAGTGTGCTGGGACCAGGAAAGATCTTCGGAAATATGCACACCCAGGAATTTGAAGTTCTTGACCCTTTCCACCATCATCCCGTTGATATAAACGGAATGTGGGTCCCTATCCTACCCCTTCCAAAGTCTACGATCAGTTCCTTGGTTTTGCTGGCATTGAGAGCCAGGTTGTTGTGCTGGCACCATTTGGTCAATCGGTCGATCTCATTTCTATACTCTGACTCCAGCCAGTTGGTCTGCACAGGTTTTTAGAACACGACTGGGTATACCATCAGGTCCAGACGCTTTCCGAGAGTTCACCCCCCTGAACGATCTTCTGACGTCGGCCTCTGTGACTGTGAATGAAATACCATCACGGCGAATGGGGGCTCGGGAAGGCACATCTGTATTCTTCCTATCAAAGCGTGCGTAAAACGCATTGAGCTCGGCAGGGAGCGATGCTTCGCTGACATTTGAGCTGCCTCCTGATTTCGCCTTGTAGGAGGTGATGGCATTCAAGCCCCACCACAGTTGCTGAACATCCATCTCATCCTCCAGCTTGGAGCATAAGTCCCTTTTGGCCTTTTTGATGGCCTTACCAAGGTCGTATCTGGACTTCTTGTGGACCTCTGTATCTCCAGACCTGAATGCCCGGGATCTGGCCTTCAGAAGAATGCGGATATCATGGTTCATCCACGGCTTCTGGTTAGGAAACACTCGGAAGGTTATTGTGGAAGTGTGTATTTAGCAGGACAAATTCTGGTCTCCATGGTTTAAGATTATGAAGAACAAAGACATGAAGTGCTGGAGTAACAGAGTGGGTGAGACAGTATCCTGGGAGATCATGGATAGGTGATGTTTCAGATCGGGACTCCTCTTCAGACTGATTCTAGATTACAAAGAGAGGTTACACAAACTAGTGTTCTATTCACTGGAACGTAGATTGTTGGGTTACTTGACTAAATGTTTTAAAATGTATAATGTATATGGGATTTGATGGCAAGGATAGACAATTCATTTCTGCTAGTTAGGGAGTCAACTATTAGGGATAACTATGATTGGTTAAAAATTAAAGTCAGGCCTTCAAAGCATGAGGGTACAAAACACTCGCACATGGAGAGTTTTTGTAAATTTGGAGCTCACTTGCAAAATGAACAATGAATGCTAAATTGATTATTGGTTTTGAATTGTGGTTAACTAAAGAGATTAAAGGATATTCATTTGTTTAAAAAAGAACTGCAGATGCTAGAAAAATCGTAGGTAGACAAAAATGCTGGAGAAACTCAGCGGGTGAGGCAGCATCTATGGAGCGAAGGAATAGGCAACGTTTCAAGTCAAGACCCTTCTTCAGACTGATGTGGGGGGTGGGAGTGCGGGAAAAAGAAAGGAAGAGGCGGAGACAGTCGGCTGTGGGAGAGCTGGGAAGGGGAGGGGAAGGAGGGAGAAAGTAAGGACTACCTGAAATTGGAGACGCCAATGTTTATACCGCTGGGGTGTAAACTACCCAAGTAAAATATGAGGTGCTGCTCCTCCAATTTGCGGTGGGACTCACTCTGGCCATGGAGGAGGCCCAGGACAGAACTGCCGGCGGGTCATCAACCGCCTCAATGTTTCCACTCCCTGTTCTCACTCTTAACCCTCGCCCTCTTGCACCCTGAACATACAGCCCTCCGCTCACTCTGCAATAACCCAGACTAGGTGATCAAACCTGCCGACAAGGGAGGTGCTGTGGTAGTCTGGTGCCCTGACCTCTACCGGTATGAGGCCAGGCGCCAACTCTCAGACACCTCTACTTATCCTTGGACCATGACACCACAGACGAGCACCAGGCCATTATCTCAAGCATCATCACTGGCTTCATCGCTTCCGGCTCCTTGCCCTCCCAACCCTGAGATAAAGGAAAATTTGGGCATGCTACGACTTTATTCCTTGGAGCACAGGAGGCTGAGGAGTAATTTTATAAAGGTGCATGAAATCATGAAGAAAAGGATTGGGTAAATGCACAGTCTTTTCCCAGAGTTGGGGAATGAAAAGCTAGAGGGTATTGGTTTAAGGTGGAATGGAAAGATAGGATCCTGAGTGCAACTTTCCCCCTACAGAGAGTGGCGGGTAGATGGACCAATCTGCCAGAGGAAGAAGTTGAGATGCAATAACATTTAACATACATTTGTAGAGATACATGGATTGGAAAGATTCAGGGAGATATGGGCCAGGCACTGTCAAATGGACTAGGTCAGATGAGACATCTTGGTCAGCATCGAAAAGTTGGGGCAAAGGACCTTTTTCCTAACTCTATTACTCTACGCCTCTATGATATGGGGATGGGATGGGGGGGATAGGGAATTATCTCGCAAATTAGTTGAGATCTTGTTGAACAGACTCAAAGATGTAAATAGTATACTTGTCATAGACTTAGAGTGATACAGTGTGGAAACAGGCCCTTCGGCCCAACTTCCCCACACCACCAACAAATCCCAGCTACACTAGTCCCACCTGCCCCCGCTTGGTCCATATCCCTCCAAACATGTCCTATCCTTGTAAATGTCTAACTGTTTCTTAAACGATGGGATAGTCCCAGCCTCAACTATCTCATCAGGCAACTTGTTCCATACACCCATCACCCTTTGTGTGTAAATGTTACCCCTCGGATTCCTATTAAATCTGTTCCCCTTCACCTTGAACCTATGTCCTCTCGTCCTCAGATCTCTTACTCTGGGCAAGAGACTCTGTGCAAGCAATCATCATTACAATGTCATGTACAGTAACAAAAGCTAAACAATTAAGCTAACAGAACGTGATTGTTACAGAAAGCTGAACTCATCACTAGAATGCAAACAGGGGAAGGTAGCCTACAGTTATAAGAGTCACTTGGAGTGCTGTGAATAGTTCTGAGCACCACAGTTCAAGGTGTGTATATTGGGCCTTGGCAAGCATGCAGTGTGTATTTAGCAGGACAAATTCTGGTCTTCATGGTTTAAGATTATGAAGAACAAAGACATGAGATAGTGGGATAGTCTCTGCCTCAACTACCTCATTTGGCAGCTTGTTCCATACACCCAGCATTCTTTATGTGAAAAAGCTACCCCTCAGATTCCTATTAATTCTTTTCCCCTTCACCTTAACCTTGTGTCCTCTGGTCCTTGATTCCCCTACTCTGGACAAGAGACTCTGTGCATCTACCCGATCTATTCCTCTCATGATTTTATACACCTCTATAAGATTCCAAGGTTCCTCTCCATTGTCACTAATTTCATCAGGCACCATGGCAAATGTCTGAATCTGAACAGACCTGGGATTGTTGGTATCATATTTGCCCAGGCTGACTTTCAAAGTCATTTCTCAGATCACTCATTTCCAACTTGGTAACTTCACATCTTTCTAAAGCATTATAATGTGGGGCAACAGTTGAGTTGTCTGCCATTCTTTCAAGACTGAAGTGGGTTTGAACGGAAATCTCACAATTCAACCCGTTGCTTTCAGATGTTTCACATGACAATGATGCTGAAAACATGCCAGTGGTCCAACAGATTATTCAAATGGTGGGCAAGGCCAAGAACTATGGGCCCACAGCTGAAGAACTGAAAGAGCTGCAGCGCAAGGAAGCAGACGAGCGTCTAGCCAGAGAAACTGCAGAACGCGCTGAGCAGGAGCGCAGAGAGGCAGAAGAGACTGCCGAAAAATTAGCACGGTGGGAGGAGTGGGTAAGTGAGGGAAGATGGAATTTTCTGCCTTGTGGGATAGGTTCATCAATCTCATGGATATTTGGTCATCTTCATGGCTATTTGGTTATCTTTAAGTTACCGGAAGCTTCACATCAGCTGATCTATATTAAATGACAATTATAACTGACCAAGATCATAAGACATAGAAGCAGAATTAGACCATTCGGTCCATTGAGTCTGCTCCACAGATGACTCCACAAACTCTATACCTGAGATAGTTGAACCTGATTGAGAAATGTAACAAGTCCATGTTTAAATATCCTTCTTTTGCCACTGACTCTGGCAACCTTAATATGTTTATGATTAACCAACTAATCTTGTTTTTAAAAATTCTAATATTTCTAATTTTTAATATTTTTAATATTTTTCTTATCTGACCGTAAATATAAAGTGATGTTGAACAGAACATCTTGGCATGTCACAATTTGTCTGTATTTTTTACGTCTAATTACACCCAAGTGTTACTTCTGCTGAGCTCTTTAAAACCGGCAAAGCGGAAATTATCTTTATTCTTTCTATTTTTCTCCTTGTTATCAGAATCTATTTATTTAATAACTTTAATAAATCAGTAACCACCAAATTACCAGCTAATTACATGAACAAAATTTACTGATCTCTTCCTTGAAGATTTTATCTTGAAGAGCTCAGTTCAGCTTTTATTTGAAATCTTTATTTCATTTCTCCTACATTCTTCACACAATACTTTTCCAAGATGCAATATCTATATCAGACTTTAGATTTTAGACTTTAGAGATACAGTGTGGAAACAGCCTCTTCGGCCCACCGAGTCTGCGCCGACCAGCGATCACCCCGTACACTAACTCTATTCTATACACTAGGGACAATTTACAATTTACAGAAGCCAATTAATCTACCAAACTCAGTGGGCTTAAGACATATTTCCACGCTGTATCTCTAAACTAAAAACCACTCATTCATGATCTCCATAACTCAGTCTAGTATTTAATTACTTAAATTTAAATTGACCGTCTGTTATGATTGCTTCAAACTCATCTTTCTAGATCAAAGCCTTAAAATATTAGTCTTGTTACTTAACCAATGTGGAATCAAAGTCTTTTGTGCAGGCTGAAACATTAATACCTCTGGGTTTTTAAAAAAAAATGCAGAACAAGCGCCTGGAAGAGGTAAAGAAACAAGAGCAGGAGTTTCTTGAAGCACATTCCATCCCACTGCGAAACTATCTGATGCAACATGTCATGCCTACGCTGACCCAGGGGCTAATTGAATGCTGCAAAGTCAGACCTGATGATCCAGTGGACTTTCTGGTAAGGACTTTCCACCCTCTTTGCCCAATAATCAAACAAAATAATAAATCTCCTCTCTATTCAATAGATGATTTCATGCAATCAGTACATCAGCACAGATCCAGATAATTCTGAGAGGAG
The DNA here is from genome assembly GCA_035221665.1 of Okamejei kenojei. NCBI lineage: Eukaryota > Metazoa > Chordata > Chondrichthyes > Rajiformes > Rajidae > Okamejei > Okamejei kenojei. Next base: position 12,189,444 of record CM069139.1, on the reverse strand, counting down.
ATTAGTTTAATTTGGCAGGTAGACACAAAATGAAGAAGGGTCTCGACCCCGAAATGTCACCCATTCCTTCTCTCCAGAGATGCTGCCTGTCCCGCTGAGTTACCCCAGCATATTGGAATATTTAAACCAGCATCTGCAGTTCTTTCCTACAGTTTAATTTGGAATCATGTTTAAGCCCAAGATTTTGTGCTTTAGTTTAGTTCCGCGATACAGGGCGGAAACAGGCTTTTCGGCCCACCGAGTCCGTGAAGACCAGTGATGACCCCTTACACCAGCACTGTCTTACACACTAGGGACAATTTTACAATTTCTGAATTACCAATGCCAATTAACCCACAAACCCGTGGACATGTGGGATGAAACCAGAGCACCTGGAGAAAACCCACACAGTCGTGGGGAGAGTGTACAAACTCCGTGCAGTCAGCGCCCGTAGTCAGGATCGAACCGGGGTCTCTGGCGCTTGCAAGGCAGCAACTCTACCATTGTGCCACTGTGCCACTCCTACTGAAGACTGAAGAGTCTGAAGAAGAAACCCAACCTGAAACGTCATGTGTCCATTCCCTCCACAGATGCTGCTTGACTCGCTGAGTTCCTCCAGCATTTTGTGTTTTGCTGCAGTTTCCCTTCTCCTTCCCTGATAAACCCCTCCCCCCCCCTCCACTAAGTTCAGACTGTGCCACAAATTCAAAACCTTCCTTTTTTCCCCGCTAGAGCAAACACACAGTTTGTTGACATACAGAGATATAACTCTCTCCTCCCTCACGGGGCTTAGTTTTCAGTGTTCCCTAAAAGCAATGGTTAGATGATTTTAAAACCGCATTGCCATCTTCAATTACACTACCTCAAAATACTTCTACTCAATGGACCCATCCAGAATGGACAAACCATAGTAACTTGCACTGTATTTGAATACTTCTTGAAGGCTGAGTACCTGTTCAAGAACAATCCACAAGTTGAATGAAGAGGAAGTACAAGTCTCGCCATCAAATTAACGTGAAGATGATCTCCAGTGGAAGACAACTGAGTATAACTGGTTCTTCATTAATTGTGTATCAGCAAAAATAAATTGTAATAAAAATTGCTCATATTAAATCCTATTAATACATTCATGTAAAGAGAATCCATTTATCTGCACCTTTACAATATGCTTTTTTAGAAATATACGACTAAAAAGTCCACCATTTGTCATTTAGACTATGACATGAAACTTAGGGCTGAAAAACAGTGAAATTAATAGGTGTATTTTTTTAAATTAAAAAATAAATGTAATTTTTACAAGAAAACCTCAGGTTGAAGGAGTAAAAACATATTTTAGAACAAAATGTTCAAATAACTGTTTAAAAAGTATGTGAGTGTCATTGGTTGAGACATCACTTCAACATCTCTTACATTGAACTTTATTTTGCTGCATGACTGAGATATCTGAAGGTTTACTGTAAGTCAGGACTGTGCAAAGGCCCACATAAGGAAATTAGATGACCTGCCGCATCAAACCACGGCGCTAAAGAATTTAATTTGAGTAATATTAATTTAAGGATTCGGTTTTTTTTTAGAGGTGATTATTGGGGTTAACCCTGAAACTATTGCTAATTTTAGTACAATATTTACTAACCTACATATGGATTTATATATAATGGCTATGTAACAAATATGGGCACTTTAAAGGTGATAATCTTCCATTTCTTTTTTCAGTTGGAAATGAATAAATTTGCTTTATTTATATCTTCATATCTTGACTTTACTTTTGAATGCAACATTTCATATGTTCTAGGAGCAGGATTAGGCCATTCGGCCCATCAAGTCTAAAGGGTCTGTTCCACTTGGCCATCATTTACACGACAGGCCGGTAGTGACTGACGAGCGACTGTCACGCGTGTCATCACGCGTCTTCATGCATCTTCATGCGTCAGCATAGCCGTCTGGAGTGCGACGTCATTTCAATACCCAGTTTATGATATTTATGGTGATTTTCTAAAATGTTCCCGTTTCTTGAGTGGTGCTAGCAATTGGAAAACTGCAGATGTAATGTCCCTATTCAAAAAGAGAGGTGAATGAAAAGTAGTAAGCTGCAGACCAAATTAATCTGTAGGAAGAACTGCAGATGCTGGTTTAAATTGAAGATAGACACAAAATGCAGTAGTAACTCGGCAGGACAGGCAGCATCTCTGGAGAGAAGGAATGGATGATGTCTCAGTCTGAAGAAGGGTCTCGACCCGAAATGTCACCCATTGCTTCTCTCCAGAGATGCTGCCGGTCCTGCTGAGTTACTCCAGCATTTTGTATCACTTATCTGGTTTGCTCTTCCATTTCTATATTGGTATGTATTGGTATGTAACCTTTCTGGAATTTGTGTGCAAAGATTTCCAGCTCTTTCTGAATACAAACATCTGCCAAATTTCTCATTCCTCATGTGAATTGCCTGTTGCCAAAGATTGCCAACATTCCCATTATTCTGGAAATGCTAAATAATTATCCACAATGTACTCTTAAATCACGCGCGCTTATATCATGACGCGTAAAAGGCGGCTGACTGCGTATGGGCGGCGCAAGGCGGCGCATGGTTACGCACAGTGACGTAATCATGCGTCACCATGCACTACACATACGAGGTCAGGACGTCAGCGTGCGTCTGCAGTACGTCCTCGTGCGTAAGCAATATGCCACGCCAATGGCGCGCAAAGATTTTGTGCAGCACAAAATCCTAGAGCGCTGTGTGATACCGTGCGCAACTCTACACTCCTCCATGCCTCTCCATGCACCCGGCCCGTGCTACCCACACGTTACCCGTGCGTCACAACGCGACAATCACATTTTTGGAGGTCGAGTAAATGGCGGGGAAATGACAGCCAAGTGAGGGTTACACAAAAAGCTGGAGAAACTCAGCGGGTGCAGCAGCATCTAAGGAGCGAAGGAGATAGGCGACGTTTCGGGTCGAGACCCTTCTTCAGACAGCCAAGTGAGACAGGCCCTTAAGCCACCATTCAATCATAGCTGATCTATTTTGCCCTCTCAACCCCATTCTCCTGCCTTCTCCCTGACACAGTTTCTTCAGTTTCCTGTCATTCCCCCTGATGGCCTTCTATAGATATGACCTGGTACCGAGCTCTTGTCTTATAGTCACTGGGCAACTTATGATAGTAACTTGAGCAATTCTTCCTCCCCATACATCTCTGTTTGCACACAGGGAAGTGCCTGCGTTTTCATGGCACTTCTCCCTGATGAGAATGCTTAAATTAATAAGTACAAGAGCGTGTCTCATTATTGGTTCATAATGTGACATGATTTTCTTTGACGATTATCACAAATGTAATAAAAATAATTAAAGCACAATGTGATCTTGCGGAACAGCACATGATTTTCTCACTTGGCATGTTATAGTTCTTGTGTCTCACAAAATTAAAAATGTCAGATAACCAGCCTTTTCTGAATGTGAATTAACTGGACCTTTCTAATGTAAGGTGATCATCTTGCCAGGATGATTCTTTTTTTTTTTGTCCACTTATATAGACTTGTGACATTTATCATAAATGTCCAGACTGCTGCTTTATGTATCCATAGTTCCAGCATGGTTCCTGTATTACACCTTTTTGTGTCCATAAGATCACAGAACTACAAGCAGGAGTAGATCATTCAGCACTTGAGGCTGTTCTGCCATTCAACAGGATCAGGCAGCATCTCAGGAGATCAGGGATAGACACCATATACTCTTGAGACTCTGCCTGACGCGCTGAACTACTCCAGCACTCTGTCTTCTTCAGCAAAAGTGCGATTTGAGGAGGCAATAGGTAAATGGAGAGAACACAACTTGGCTGGCGTGTGAGCTCTCCGTGTTGTATCTCTAAACTAAACTAAACACATCATACATATGTTGATAACAATTTATTCAACTGTATCCTTAAATGCATGCACCAGCTTAAGACAAGAAATTCAGCTCTAAAATATGTATACAATAAATATAACTAAAGTGATAAATATGTCTAAATAGTTATTAGTATATTGCTACACAATATACAAACGTCCACCTTTTTAAACTTCTTTGTGTCAAGATAATATAGTGATTAGCTGAACAGAGATTTGTTAAAATCACATTCCACTGAAATACCTGAGGTTAAACATTAAAGACCAAGTGAATGTCACTGGAGATCATTTTCAGCAAAAAAATTCTGCCAAGTAAGCGTTGCCCAAGCCAACAGAAATGTCTGTAGAATAAATTATGTTTTGTACATAAACTAATCTGCCATTCTGCCATTTCCAGGTAGAGAATAGTTTGTTTCTCATATTTCAGTAGTCGGTACTTCAAGACGATGAAGGTAGTTCAGCTAAATGTATTTATGTATTGAAAAATGTGCTACGCTCATGTGGTTACTGCATTTACTTGTTTGTTCAATCATTCTGCCTCCCAACACATCACCTTGAAGTCCATTATACCATGTACTGAGCACATTCAGTACAGAATGACAGCTGTAATCAGTACAGAATTGTCCCTCGCTAAAGTGCCAGGATTCAGATTAGCTCCCAAGGTCTTGTCCTTGTTTAATGTTTAATTAGCCTTATGTACTGAACTGGATGTAGATATCTGGGTGGAAGCAGGGAGATCAAATCAACTGCAAATTATTTGTTTTAGCTTGCTGTGGAGCACACATATCTTAGGACATTGCCCATTCTTTCAAATTAAAGTCAAAGCAGCCCAGAGATAGGATGAAGCCTCCTAATTACTAACAATTTTACTGATTGTTTGGTAAAAGTGATTTTTTAAAAGTTGCATTTCCTTCCATTCTTGGAGTCAACACAGTCCACAATTCTCGTGTAGAGACTTGGGACATCATGCTGCAGTTGCACAAATGGTTGGTTAGGCTGCACTTCGAGTATTGGTCAACATGCTGTAGGAAGTCTCCCACCTCGATAACAGAGACACCTTCGTGAGAATGCTGTTCATCAACTTTAGCTCCATTATCCCCTCCAAACTGATCACCAAACTCATCGACCTGGGCATCGACCCCGGGCATCGACCCCTCCCTCTGCAACTGGATACTGGACTTTCTAACCAACAGACCCCAGTCTGTTAGGTTAGACAACCACACCTCTTCAACCCTCACTCTGCACACCGGCATTCCACAGGGCTGTGTGCTGAGCCCCCTCCTCTACTCCCTCTTCACCTACGACTGCACACCTGCACATGGTACTAACACCATCATCATGTATGCAGATTATACAATGGTGATTGGCCTCATCATCGACAACGATGAGTCGGCCTATAGGGAGGAGGTCCAGCTCCTAGCAGCATGGTGCGCTGACAACAACCTGGCCCTTAACACCAAGAAGGCCAAGGAGATCATTGTGGACTACAGAAGGTCTGGGGGTGGCACGCACACCCCCATCCATATTAACGGGACAGAGGTGGAGCGTGTTTCCAGTTTCAGGTTTCTGGGGGTCAACATCTCTGATGACCTCTCTTGGATCCACAATACCTCAATACTGATCAAGAAGTCTCACCAGTGTCTCTTCTTCCTGAGGAGACTAAAGAAGGTCCATCTGTCTCCTCAGATTCTGATGAACCTCTACTGCTGCGCCATCGAGAGCATCCTTACTAACTATCACAGTATGGTATGGCAACTGCTCTGTCTCCCACCGGAAAGCACTACAGAGTGTGGTGAAAACTGTCCAACGCATCACCGGTTCCTCACTCCCCTCCATTGAGTCTGCCCAGAGCAAGCGATGTCTGCGAAAGGCGCGCAGTATCGTCAAGGACTGCTCTCACCCCAACCACAGACTGTTTACCCTCTTCCCATCTGGGAGGCACTACAGGTCTCTCCGTTGCCGGACCAGCAGGTTCAGGAACAGCTTCTTCCCTACTGCACTACTGCTACTGTATATACATATATATTTTACTGTTCCATTATTCTGTGTTCGCACTTCTGGGTGAGATGCTAACTGCATTTCGTTGTCTCTGCAGAATGACAATAAGGTTTTGAATCTGAATCTGTATCTGAATCTGAATGGCTAAGGCAGAGGGAATGCAGGAAGGCTTCATGGGAATGGTGCCCGGACTGGAGAGATGGAATTGAAAGGAGCAATTGGATAGGCTGCCATTGTTTTCCCTGGAGTAAAGGAGGCTTAGGGGTAACATTATAAATGTGTATAAAATGATGAGGGTCATAGATAGGGTAGCTTGTAACAGTCCCTTTCCCATAATTTTGTGTGAGAGGGGAAAGATGTAAAAGGGATCTAAGGGACAAGTTTTTTTTCACACAGAGGGTGGTGGGCATATGGAATGAGCTGCCAGAGAAGGTGGTAGAGTAGGTTTAAAAATCATTTGGATAAGGACAAGAATAGGAAAGGTGTAGAGAGATATTGATCAAATGCTTCTTGGTAGGAAAGGACTAGTTATACCTAAGGGCTTGATTCTGTGCTAAACAACAACACTTTATCTGGATACAAGGTATCATGGAGAATGTCTTCACTTCTTGATCACACAGAATTTTCTACCACAAAATACAGGGGAAGTTCAAGTTACTGAATATATTTGAGGAGGCAGATAGATATCTAGATACAAAATGTGTTAAGAGGTATGAAAAATAGGAATATGATGCTGAGGTAAAAGATCAACCATGTTCTTATGTTCTCTGTTTTAAACAGCCTGAAATTTGGGTTTTATGTATTATTAATTCATCTGAAGATTGAAGCTAGAGTTGTAGGGCATGGCAGATAGTGTGCAAGGTCCTGGATGATCATAGAATCCTAGCGTCCTGCAGCAGAGAAACAGGCCCTTTGGGTCACCGCATTTGAAGGTCTTGAAGGGCATAAGATGGTGCTGGAAACGCGGTGACTCTTTACATACTGCTTCGTAGGTCTACTATTCTTACACTACAAATGGCATGGTGGTGCAGCTGGTAGAGCTGTGACCCCACAGTTCCAGGTTCGATCCTGACGTTGGATGCAGTCTATGTCGAGTTTAAACGTTTTCCCTGTGACTGCATGGGTTAATTGGCCTCTATAAACCTCTTATAGAGGTGTATAAAATCATGAGAGGAATAGATCGTGTGGACGCACAGTCTCTTGCCCAGAATGGGGGAATCGAGAACCAGTGGGCACAGGTTTAAGGTGAGAGGAGAAAGATTTTATAGGAAACTGAGGGTTAACTTTTTCACACAAAGGGTGGTGGGTGTATGGAAAGAGCTGCCAAGGGAGGACGTTGAGGCAGGTACTATCAGAACGTTAAGAAACATTTAGACAGGTCTATGGGTAGGACTGGTTTGGAGAGATATGGGCAAAACGCAGGCAAGTGTGACGAGTGTAGACGGGACATGTTGGTCGGCGTGGGTAGGTTGAGACGAAGGGCCTGTTTCAACTGTCTCAAGAGAGAGTTATGCCCCTGTCCCACTTAGGAAACCTGAACGGAAACCTCTGGAGTATTTGCGCCCCACCCAAGGTTTCCGTGCGCTTCCCAGAGGTTCCCGGAGGTTTTTGTCAGTCTCCCTAATGGTCGAAAGTGGTTTCTGTTTTAAAAATCGTTAATTTTTTAGTCAAAGCCGGTTGCGATGTTAATTTTTTAGTCAAAGCCGGTTGCGATGCTAGTTGAAGGTGGTTGCCGGAGGACAAAAACCTCCGGGAACCGCACGGAAACCTTGGGTGGGGCGCAAAGTCTCCTGAGGTTTCCGTTCAGCTTTCCTAAGTGGGACAGGGGCAGTGACTCCAACTCTCCCGCTTTCGGCGGGAGATCGCCCGCTGAAAGGGCATTTTCGCAAAATCTCCCGCTCTCCCGCTTGAGATATAATTTCTAAGACTGTGGCCCCTGGTTCTGGACTCACCCAACATTGGGAACATGTTTCCTGCATCTAGCTTGTCCAGTCCTTTTATAATTTAATATGTTTCTATAAGATCCCCTCTCATCCTTCTAAACTCCAGTGAATAAAAGCCTAGTCTTTTCAATCTTTCCTCATATAACAGTCCTGCCATCCCAGGGATCAATCTCGTGAACCTACGCTGCACTGCCTCAATCACAAGGATGTCCTTCCTCAAATTAGGAGAGCAAAACTGTAATGCCCTATACAACTGCAGAAGAACCTCTTTACTCCTGTACTGAAATCCTCTTGTTATGAAGGCCAACATTCCATTAGCTTTCTTCACTGCCTGCTGTACCTGCACGCCAACTTTCAGTGACTGGTGTACAAGGACACCCAGGTCTCGCTGTACCTCCCCCTTACCTAACCCCATTGAGATAATAATCTGCCTCCTTGTTTTTTCCGCCAAAGTGAATAACCTCACATTTATCTATATTATACTGCATCTGCCACGCATCTGCCCTCTCACTCAACCTGTCCAGGTCCCCCTGCAATCACCTAACATCCTCTTCACAGTTCACACTGCCACCCAGCTTTGTGTCATCCGCATACTTGCTAGTGTTTCTCCTAATTCCCTCTTCCAAATCATTTATATATATATGGTAAACAATTGTGGCCCCAACACTGAGCCTTGCGGCACTCCACTCGCCACTGCCTGCCATTCTGAAAAGGACCCGTTCACTCCTACTCTTTGCTTCCGGTCTGCCAACCAATTTTCTATCCATGTCAACACCCTACCCCCAATGCTATGTGCTCTAATTTTAGTCACCAGTCTCCCGTGCGGGACCTTATCAAAGGCTTTCTGAAAGTCTAGATACACTACATCCACTGGCACCCCTTCATCCATTTTACTTGTCACATCCTCAAAAAATTTCAGAAGATTAGTCAAGCATGATTTCCCTTTCATAAATCCATGTTGACTTGGACTAATCCTTTTACTGCTATCCAAATGCTCGATTATTACCTCTTTAATAATTTGACTCCAGCAACTTTCCCACCACCGAAGTCAGGCTAACTGGTCTGTAATTCCCCGTTTTCTCTCTCGCTCCTTTCTTGAAAAGTGGGATAACATTAGCTATCCTCCAATCCACAGGAACTGATCCTGAATCTATTGAACACTGGAAAATGATCACCAAAGCGTCCACTATTTCTAGAGCCACCTCCCTGAGGACCATGGGATGCAGACCAACAGGCCCATGGGATTCATCATCCTTCAGTCCCATTAGCCTACCCAATACTATTTCTCGTCTAATGAAAATTTCTTTCAGTTCCTCTACCACCTTAGATCCTCTGTCCTCCAGTACATCTGGGAGATTGTGTTCTCCTTAGTGAAGACGGATCCAAAGTACCTATTCAACTCTTCTGCCATTTCCTGGTTGCCCTTAATTATGACAGTAGAGTACCTATTCAACTCTTCTGACATTTCCTTGTTGCCCCTGCTGCAACTTACACCCTACATCTGGGCTACTATTTGGGGGTCTGTAAATAACACCAATTAGTGTCTTCTTGCCTTTACAATTCCTCAACTCAATCCACAGTGACTCTACCTCGTCAGTCCGTATGTCTTCCCTCGCAAGGGACTGAATTCCATCCCTCACCAGCAGATCTACCCCCCCCCCTCCTCTGCCCACCTGCCTGTCCTTTCTATAGGATGTATAACCCTGAATATTAAGTTCCCAGGCCCGATCCTCCTGCAGCCACGTCTCAGTAATCCCCACAATGTCTTACCTACCAACCTGTGACTGAGCCTCAAGCTCTTAGGGCTGAGGGAATCAAGGGATGGGGGGGGGGGTTACTGATTGGGGATGATCAGTCATGATCATGTTGAATGGTGGTGCTGGCTCGAAGGGCTGAATGGCCTAGTCCTGCTCCTATTGTCTACGTTTCCATGGGACAATTGAGCGTCAATAGACCATCGAGCATGCGCGGTGGGGATCTTTGGGTAGATGTGCTGACTCATCACTTTCGTGCGCGTCCGGGGGGGGGGGGGGGGGGGGGGGGTGAGGCGAGGTGACGCGGAGACGCCGGTCCGGTGCGTCGCGTCACGTCACGTCACGTCGAGCCGGCTGGCTGGCGCCGGGTTGTTGTTTTCGTCCGGCGGGGGGGGGGGGGGGGGATGAGGCGAGGTGACGTGAAGACGCCGGTGCGTGCGCCACGCCACGTCGCGTTGCGTCGAGCCTGCTGGATGGCTGGCGCCGGTTGTTGTTTTCGTCCGCGTGGGAAGGGGGGGGGGGGGGGGGGAGGGATGAGGCGAGGTGACGTGAGACGCCGGCGCGTGCGCCACGTCACGTCGCGTCGCGTCACGTCACGTCACGTCACGTCGAGCCGGCTGGCTGGCTGGCGCCGGGTTGTTGTTTTCGTCCGGCGGCCGCCGCCATGTTGGGACCGTGCGCTTTGTTATAAAGAAGGAGAGAGGAGGAGAAGAAACACGCTACGGAAGCGAGCTGAAGGGCGGCGAAGTAAACGGAGGACCCTTGGAACTGAACACGCCCGTTGAGGGCGATTTTTTAAATTTCCCCTCTGGTTGTCGTTTGAAGCTGAGGGGGTGGGAAAGGAAAGGAAAGCGATTTCGGGCGCAAGATGAGAGTGAAGCGGGGAGACCGTTAGGGGGACGGGGCACTGGATTGGAGCCATGCCATAGTAAGTGGGGCTGGAGGGAGGGAGGGCCTGGGCAAGATCGACACCACGCCGGCTGCCTGTCGCCACACACAGGCTCCAGCCGCCCACCGCGGCCTCCAGCCCCGGCCTTCACTTGTTATCTCTTCACAGTGACTGGAGTTTACATGCGGTCGTTGTGTGAGGGGATCAGTGTTGTGGTAACCGGGCTGCGAGAGCGATATCTTGATTGCAGTCTGCTCTCGGGGCCTTCCTGTGGTGGCGGCCTCCGCTTTACTGCTCTCACCACAAGGTGTTTTGAATGACTGGGGCCCTCTGCTTGTGAACGGTCCTCGCACGCTATGTATTTTTATATGTGCGTGCTTTTACATGACTAGGGGGCTCTGTTTGTGAAGGGACTTCACATGCCATGTATTTTTTTATTGGTGTGTGCTTTTAAAATGATTGGGACGCTTTGTTCGTGGAGGGTCCTCTCATGCCATGTATTTTTATTAGTGTGTTTTTAAATGACTAACGCTCTGCTTGTGATGGGTGCTCACATGCCATGTCTTATTTGTGTGATCTTTTACATGACTTTGGGGGGGGGGGGCTCTGCTTGTGGAGGGTCCTCACCTCCGATGTATGTGTGAATTTTCTAATCGTACCAACTCCTGCTACACTTAGAAGCTTTGTCCCAAAACGACACCTGTTTGAAATAAAGCCAAACTGTTGCAGATGTGCTCCTTTTTAGTACCTCCCCCACCCCCACTCAAATCAAACCAAGTGTGAGGAATGTTGACTTTAATTACCAGTTTTCCCAATGTTGTAAAGATGACCTTGGTAAGCAACTTCTATTGAAACCTTTTATAAAGCATACCTATTGGTGTTGCAGTCAGAACTCTTTTGTTGTAAATTTATTTTATGTGGAGGCCAATTTTTGGATGGCGAATTGTCACTACCCACCCAGTAAGTCTAAAGAAGTTATTTTACTGAGATTGGATTCTGCCAAAAACAAGGGCATTGGTGATGAAGATTTAAAGAGGATCTGAGGTGTAAAATTTATTTTTCACGTGGTTGGTATGTAGAACATGCTGCCAAAAAGAGATGGTGGAATCAGTTACAATTGTAACATATAATGGGCTTGTCCCACTTGCGTGACTTTTTAGGTGACTGCAGGGGAGTATATAGTCGCCACATGTTTGCGGGGAGTTGCCTTCATGGTCGTGAGGAGTTCCCGCATTCTGATAACTAGTCGTGGCTTCGTTATGGTCGCCAAAACTTTTCAACATGTTGAAAAATTTGCAGCGACCAGAATGAAACCGCCATGGAGAGAAGCAAGAATTCTCGTGCCATAGGTGGGCAGGAGGGCCTAGTGGTTTGACAGGAGGCCGAAGTTTCTTGTAAGTTATAGCCAGTGCTGACCGGTGAATTTCATTGGCTCATTGGGGGGAAAAAATGTAAGCAGTAGTTTTCAGAACCAAGGATAACCGACCGGTAATGTTAATGTCTGCCGAGCTTCACAGCCGTGTTATTTCTATCTTCTTAAAAGTTGTCTCCACCCCTTCTCCCCCCATCTTTTAAAGGACTTGCGTGACCCTGCCCGTGCACTGTGCTTTCACCGCCTTAATTACAGCGCCAACCATCCTGTTCATCATGGTGTGTGTCTGTATCACATTTGCTTTGCACCCTATGAATTTCACTCAGACAGCGCTCCCCCCGCTTGCCCTGTCCCCCGCCTGCATAACGGGCTGGTGAAGGAAGCAGTGGGTGTGTGCACGTATGTTCCGCTCTGACAGTCGCCGGTTTTTCAGGCGACTGCCAACGACTTGACAGTCGCCAGCAATCGCCTGAAAAATTACCGGTGGCCCATAAGAGGCTTTTATAAAGGAACTTGTCCCTTCCCACCCAAACCACCCTCTCCACAGATTTGTTCCCCTGCAACCACAGGAGATGTAGCACCTGCACCTGTACCTCTCTTGACTCTGTCCAAGGACCCCGACGGTCTTTTCAGGTAAGGCAGAGATTCACTTGTACCTCATCTACTATATCCGCTGTTCTGGTGTGGACTCGTATAATCAGCGAGAGCAAGCGCAGGCCCAGCGATCGTTTCACTGAACACCTTCGCTCAGTCCGCCTAAACCTACCTGATCTCCCGGTTGCTAAACGCTATTACACCACCTCCCGTTCCCACACTGACCTTTCTGTCCTGGGCCTTCTCCATTGTCAGTGAGGCCCAGCGCAAATTGGAGGAACAACACCTCATATTTCGCTTGGACAGCTTGCACCCCAGTGGTATGAATATTAATTTCTCCAACTTCAAGTAACCCTTGCTCTCTCCCTCTCCCTGTCCCTCTCCCTCGTCTGACTCATCGTTTACATTTTCTCTGTTTCTTACACATTTAAATAGACAAATGTGTAAGGCAATACAATACTCATGCAGGCAAATGAGATTGGTGTAGATGGACAAAAGGGTCGTCATGATGTGAGTGGAGCATTTTTTTGTGCTGGACTACTCTCAACTTGCAAGTGGCCGTATCAATGCTAAGTCATCTTTTCGGCAGTTAGGACCTCGTGGCCTCGGAGAAGCAATGTGAAACTTGGACTGATTGCAACCTACAAAAGCATGTGCGTTCATCTACAAATGCTGTAAAGCAAAAAGTGTGGAGGATGCATATCCGTTTAATCAAAGGGAAAAATATCTATTTAACTTTTCAAATATAAAATACTTGCAATTAAACTAAGGTGGAGATGGGCAGAAACAGAGCAAATGAAAACTTGTGTAATCAAGTGTGAAGTAGTCCATTTTGACAGGCAAAGGGCAAATGCAATAGAAATAGTATTGTTTTAAAGGGACAAGAGGGTGGGAAACGCCTTGAATCAAGAGTGCTTATTTGTAAAAAGTACCTGTATGGACAATTACATTCATACTTGCTGCATCCAAACAGAAATACGGAGATGAAAGTACAAGGTTTTTTGTTTTAGTTTTTAATGTGGGATCCTTGTATTCATTATCAGATCCATAGAGCGCAATCATGCTGACTCTGGTTAAGTATGTGTGGAATTAATGTTTAATTCTGGGAACCACATGTTAAGGGCCTGTCCCACTGTATGAGGTAATTCAAGAGTTCTTCCGAGTTTTCCCTGATTGGAACTCGGAGAATGTCCGTAGGAGTTCGTGGACGTCTCATAGCGGCTCGTACGAGTAACGGTAGGTACTCGGGTAAACTTATGAAGTTCTTTCAACACTGAATGTTTTACTTTTTACTCGTACAAACCGCTACGAGACATCCACGAACTCCTACGGACCCGCTACGGGCATTCTCCGAGTTCGAATCGGGAGAACTCTTGAATTACCTCGTACAGTGGGACAGGCACTTTAGGAAGAATGTAGCTTGTGAAAGTGAGCACAGTGCCTAGGATAACTTGAAGCTATTATGAGTGGCAGAGGTTGAGTAAATGGACAGTACAGGTAAGGATAATTGAAAAAAGAACTGGATGTGGCGTGACAAAATACACTTTCATGAGCAAATTGTCATATTCTAAAATGCAGTTTCAAGGAGCAGTGGAAGCAGGTCTGTATGAACTTTTGGAAAGATCATTGGGAAGGGGCTTTGTAGAATTAATATACTTTGTTTCGGAGGAAGGATTCTAGTATTTTCTATTGAAATCTCATCCAGACATGATGAGCAGAATTACCTCCCTGTCTTGTATAATTCTTTGATGCTGTTGGAGCAGCCATGATAGTAAATTTCTTGGGTTACACAAAAAGCTGGAGAAACTCAGCGGGTGCAGCAGCATCTAAGGAGCGAAGGAGATAGGCGACGTTTCGGGTCGAGACCCTTCTTCAGACTGGTCAGGGATCAGGGAAACGAGAGATATAGACGGTGATGTGGAGAGATAAGGAACAATGAATGAAAGATATGCAAAAAAGTATCGATGATAAAGGGAACAAGCCATTGTAAGCTGTTTGTGGTGTGAAAATGAGAAGCTGGTGCGACTGGGGTGGGGGAGGGAGGTAGAGATAGAGGGAATGCCAGGGCCCGAGGGCTGAGGGAGAGGTGGGAAGGGGAGGAGACAGCAAGGGTTAACAGAATTGAGAAAATTCAATGTTCAAGCCCAAAGGATGCAGACTCCCCAAGCGGAATATGAGGTGCTGTTCCTCCAGCTTGCGGTGTTGCTCACTCTGGCCGTGGAGGAGGCCCAGGACCGAGAGGTCAGATGCGGAATGGGAGGGGGAGTTGAAGTGCTGAGCCACCGGGAGGTCGGGTTGGTTATTGCGGACCGAGCGGAGGTGTTCGGCGAAGCGATCGCCAAGCCTCCGCTTGGTCTCACCGATATAGATCATCTGGCATCTGGAGCAGCGGATGCAGTAGATGAGGTTGGAGGAGGTGCAGGTGAACCTCTGTCGGACCTGGAAGGACTGCTTGGGTCCCTGAAAGGGGTGGAGGGGGGAGGTGAAGGGACAAGTGTTGCATTTCTTGCGGTTGCAAGGGAAAGTGCCCGGGGAAGGGGTAGAGCGGGAGGGGAGGGAAGAATTGACAAGGGAGTTGCGGAGGGAGCGGTCTTTGCGGAAGGCAGACAGGGGGGGAAATTGGAAGATGTGGCGGGTGGAGGGGTCACGTTGGAGGTGGCGAAACTGGCGGAGGACTATATGTTGTATTTGCCGGCTGGTGGGGTGAAAGGTGAGGACCAGGGGGACTCTGCCCTGTTTGCGAGTGGGGGAATGGGGAGCGAGGGCAGTGTTGCGGGGTATGGAGGAGACCCTGGTGCGAGCCTCATCAATAGTGGGGGAGGGGAATCCCCGTTCTCTGAAGAATGAGGCCATTTGTGATGACCTGGTGTGGAACACCTCATCCTGGGAGCAGATGCGGCGTAGACGGAGGAATTGGGAATAGGGGATGGAGTCCTTACAGGAAGCAGGGTGGGAGGAAGAGTAGTCCAGGTAGCTGTGGGAGTCAGTTGGTTTGTAGTGGATGTCGGTCAGGAGCGTATCACCTGCAATCGAGATGGTGAGGTCAAGGAATGGTAGGGAAATGTCGGAAATGGTCCAAGTGTATTTGAGTGCCGGATGGAAGTTGGTGGTGAAATGAATGAAGTCAGTCAGTTGTGTGTGGGTGCAGGAGGTGACACCAAAGCAGTCGTCGATGTAACGGAGGTAGAGGTCGGGGATGGGGCCCTGGTACGCCGAGAACAAGGATTGTTCGACGTACCCAACAAAGAGGCAAGCGTAGCTGGGGCCCATGCGTGTGCCCATAGCTACGCCTTGTGTTTGGAGGAAATGGGAGGAATCAAAAGAGAAGTTATTGAGGGTGAGGACCAACTCTGCTAGGCGGAGGCGGGTGCCAGTGGACGGGTATGGGTTGCTCCTCTGGTCGAGGAAGAACAACCTTTCTTACTGGGTCTTGTCTATTCAAAACCAGTCAGTTGAGTAATTGTGAATTTAGCAAAAAACAAACTGCTGGTGGAGCCCATAAGTCTAAAGAAGGATCCTGATCTGACGATATGTTGTCTGTCCATTTTCCTGCCAGGATGCTGCCTGACCTTCCTGTTTCTGTTATTGCCAATTGTCCACTATAACCAAATAACCATAGTGGTCTTCCTGAAAGGTCTGAGAATATCCTCAATGCACGCGAGTCTTTGGGACATGGGAGGAAGCCACAGCAGCACACAGACAGTGTCCGAGTTCAGGATCGCACCCGGGTCTCTGTGCTGGGATGCAGCAGGTTTATGACATGAATCTCCTGACTCATCAAGCCCCAGATCCCAGCATTATCTCTTGTCACTCCCTGCTCCAGAGGAGAGGTGTCTCCTGGCAACTTTAACATTAAAAAATGATCAGCCAGCTCAGGTTCATCAAACTGGAAGCAAGCCCAAAATATTTGTTTCCAAATGTGAATGGGGTGTTCCAGCTGACCGATTGTTCCATCAGTCATGAAGAAGGAATCCTTTCAGCCCATTTTATACATCCCCACACGCCTAGAACCGACCCATTTACTGGTCCTGGGTCTCGATCTGCGGCACCTCTCCATTCCTCCTGACAGGGTTTCTGATATTCTGCTTGCAGAGGTTAACAGACACTCGGTAAAGTCTAAATTTTATGAGGTTGCTTAACTGCTTTTAATCCTGGAATTGTCTTAACTACATAAAATGCAAATGTTTCCTCCTGAAAGAGATTGTAAAAATCTCACAGCCCAAGGCCCAGTACTTGGCCTGACCTGCCCAATATACGAATGGGTGCCTCGCTTGCAAACGATTTTGTCTAATATAACTGAAATTAGAAAGTAGAAGTTAGAAAGAAGAAGTTAATAAGGGGTCTGTAAAAACAAGGGATGACTGTAGTGGATTTCAGGAATTAATCGTTGTGGAAACCCAGGACGAGCAAACTGGGAGGCTGCAGAGTTCGGGGCGGATGAGGCCATGAAGCCATTTGAAGGCAAAATTATTTTAAATCTCTTATAAATTTGGGAGCACAGAACTGTGGTTTTAGAAATAAGGCAGTAGCATTGGAGATGAGGTTGGAGCAATAGGAATGCTTTGTCACAATTGTACAGATTGTTTGTGAGACTGCACCTGGAATACGCCACATAATTTTGGTCTCCTTACCCAGGAAATGAAATTATGACATTGGAGGCATTCCAAAGGACATTTGCAAGACTAAATCCTGATATGAAAGGATTTCCAGCAAGGCAGAGAAAGATAGATTCTTGATTAGTACAGGTGTCAGGAGTTATGGGGAGAAGGCAGGAGAATGGAGTTGAGAGAGATAGATCAGCCATGATTCAATGGCAGAGTAGCCATGATGGACTGAATGGCGTAATTCTCCTATCCCTTATTGAAAAGGTTGCGTCTACAATCTTTGGAGTTTAAAAGAACAAAAGGTGATCTCATTGGAAGTCAAAGGGACGTGATGGGGTAGATGTTGAGATGTTTGTACCTGTGGGAGAATTTCTAAAGAGGAACATAGTTTCAAGATGAGGGTTTAAGAAAGAACTCAAGATGCTGGAAAAATTGAAGGTCAACAAAAATACTGGAGAAAATCAGCGGGTGAGGCAGCATCTATGGAGCGAAGGAATATGTGGCGTTTTGGGTCGAGATCCTTTAGACTGACGTTGGGGGGGGGGGGCGGGAAGAAGAAAGGAAGAGGTGTAGACAGTAGGCCGTGGGAGAGCAGAGGAGGGGAAAAGCAAGGACTACCTGAAATTGGAGGTCAATGTTAATACCGCTGAGGTGTAAACTACCCAAGCGAAATATGAGGTGCTGCTCATCCAATTTGCGGTGGAACTAACTGGCCATTGGAGGAGGTCCAGGACAGAAAGATCGGATTTGGAATGGGAGGGGGAGTTGACTGCTGAGCCACTGGAAGATTAGGTTGGTTAATGCGAACTGAGTGGATGTATTGGGCAAAGCGATTGCCAAGCCTGCGCTTGGTCTCACCGATGTAGAGCAGTTGACACCTAGAACAGTGGATGCAATAAATGAGGTTGGAGGAGGTGCAAGTGAACCTCTGCCTCACCTGGAAAGGCTGAGTTTTTGGATGGAGTCGAGGGGGGAGGTAAAGAGACAAGTGTAGGATTTCCTGTGGTTGTAAGGGAATATGCCAGGGGAGGGGGTGGTTTGGGTGGGAAGGGACAAATTGACCAGGGAGTTATGGAGGGAGCGGTCTGTGCGGAAAGCCAACCGGGGAGGAGATGGGAAGATGGCCAGATGAGGGGCTCGTTATTTAAAACAAACGTATGTAGAAATTTCTTCTCGTGAGGGCTGAATTCTGTACCTGAAGCTAGGCGATTTTTTTTTTTGTTTTGTTTTTGTTTTTGTTGTTAGAAGTAAGTACAATAGTGTGGTACTTGAGTACCTAATACATAAATACATATTTCCATTCTTGTACAACTTCGTATTTTTAATTTAATAATAAAAGAACAGTGAGAGAAAAAATAAATAAAGAGTGTCGGAATAGATAGACAAGCGAGTAGAAACGGATAGCAAAAGAAATAAAGGGCAGAGATAAGAAGCTAAAAAGGAGAAAAGAGAGATTAGGAGAGATCTACCTATTTCGTATTTTTGCCCATCCGTCACCCGGTTCTAAACCATTTAATTTCTAAGGTTATGTTATGTTGCACCATCTACTTGTAAAACGTTGATAAAAGGAGACCAAGTCTTTAAGAATTGGTCTACTTTGCCTAGTAGGAGGAATCTCATTTCTTCAAGATGTAGCGTTTCCGACATATTTGAAATCCACATTTTGAATGTTGGCGTGGTTGCGTTTTTCCAAAATTTGAGTATAAGTTTTTCTGCTGTTATTAAACCGTAATTAAGAAAAAGCTTCTTGGAATATAGTTAGTTTATTTCCCTCGTCCATTTATCCAAAGATAATCAGTTCTGTATTGGGGTTCAATTTTGTGTTAAATAGTTTTATAAAAATTCCAAAAATTTCATTCCAAAATTTATGCAGTTTTGTACAAGAGACAGGAATGTGCTATAGTGGCATTTTGAGTTAGACATTTATCACAAATGGGGGAAACATTTGAAAATATTTTATTCAGTCTAGTTTTCGAATAGTATAATCTATGTAAAATTTTTAATTGAATTAGGTTATTTCTTGCATTAATTGAACATTTATTTACATATAATACATTTTTTTTCCCACCTATCTTTCGGAATTTTTATCAATAACTCTTGTTCCCAGTCCCTTCTAATTGCCTCTGTCGTTGGTGTTTCTATATTTAGAATTATATTATATAAGTAAGATATTAAATTGCTTGATTCTGCCTTTCTATTCATTCCTTCCTCTAATAAATCTAGGGTTAAAGTTTGATATCCTTGTATATATTTTTTCAAATAATCTTGAATTTGTAAATATTGATTACTTTTCAAATTATATTTTAGTTGTAATTGTTGGAATGATAAAAGTTTTCCCATTTCATACATATCTCCCATCATTTTAATTCCTATTCTTTCCCATTGATTAAACGTTTTATCAATAATAGATGGTTTGAATGAGGGATTATTAGTTATTGGAGAAAGAAGCGATAGTTTTCTTGATTTTAAAGTTAATTTTATTTGTTTCCAAATTCGTATTATACTGTGAATAATTGGATTTTTCTTATTATATTGTTCAGTTTCATCGGGGAAAGAAGGATCGCTCCTATATTATAAGGGGAACAATCCTCTTTCTCCATTCTTATCCAATCTACCTGTTGGGTAGAACTGTCCAACCAGTAGATTATATTTTTATTATTCACTGCCCAATAGTAATACAATAAGTTAGGGAGTGTCAGTCCCCCTGATTCTTTAGTTTTACACAAGTGTTTTCTTTGAATTCTGTGTGATTTATAATCCCATATGAAGTTTATAATATCAGAATCTAGTTTTTTAATGCTAGGCAATTTTAAGTGGAGCAAGATAAATTTTTGAAAGATCAGGCAATTCAGGGCTATTGGTATTTGACACAAAGGAGGTTGAGCACCGAAGTATGAGTTTGAATGGCAGGCTAGGCTGGAGGGGCTGAGTGACCTAGGCCCATGTCACGTGTTGGTCTGGTTGATGGGCCCAGGTTATTGATGGTGAGAAAATAGGCTTTGAACATATGGAAATGGAGTAGGAAAACTTGTTCCTCACTCAACGGATGTCCTGACCTGAAATATTGCTTGTCAATTCCCTTCCCAGATGCTATATGATTCATTGAATTTCTCCATCACTTTGTGTTTTGCTAAAGGTAGTTGTTTGTTGCCTTTGGTCATTCCTTCCTCAAGGTATCTTGGGTGTTTCTGAGGGTTGTGTCCCAGACCCAACCATTTTTTTCCCCCCCCAATAATCAAGTTGGAAGTGTGGATATTTGCTGAAGTTCATTGGAAATAGAAGCAGGTGTGTGCTTTATTAGGCTCTTCATGCTTGCTCCACCATTCAGATTGATCATGGCTAATGTTTTACCTCATCAGCATTTTGCTAATTTAAATGCACTTCCCATTTGACATCTCTAACTCTCCTCTCATTCCCAATCTGACATTTCTGTCCTGGGTGTCCTCCATTGTCAGAGTGATGCCCAGTGCAAATTGGAGGAACAGCAGCTCATACATATCTTGCTGGGGTAGCTTACACCCCAGCAGTATGAACAATGACGTCTCTAACTTCATGTAGCTCTTGTTTTCCCTCTCTCCATCCCCACCCCCTTCCCAGTTCTCCCACCTGTCTTACTGTCTCAGACGACATTTTATCTCTGTACCGCCCACTCACCTGACATCAGTCTGAAGAAGGGTCTTGACCCGAAACGTCACCTATCCTTCTCCCCAGAGATGCTGCCTGTCCCACTGAGTTACTCCAGCATTTTGTGTCTCCTTTTGTCAAATATTTTTTATGTGCAGCATCTGGCCTCCTTCTGGGAAGTGAATTTCAAAAGAAATCTGAACCCTTTGCATTGTGGCCTGTTTCCAGCTGTATCTCCTAGCTTAAACTAGACATTAGTCGGGATGAAAAGGTAGCGATTGTTTGGGGAAGGAATATGTTCATGGATTCAAAGGTTTCAAAGCTCTTTTGTTGTCACATGCACCAATTAACGTACAGTGATATGCGAATTACCATGTGATGGAAAGCAAAAAAGTCCAAACATCTTCCTCTTTATTCTTCCGCAGTCGGGGCAGTCGAACCATCCATCAGGGCGGTCGAAGTTCCCGCGTCGGGGCGGTCGAAGCTCCCATGTCGGGGCAGTCGATGCTCCTGTACAATAAGGTTAATTGTCAACCGCACAGTTGAGAAAAGTTGAATTTGGATATGATGCTTGTTGGAATCGTCTGGAAGGACCTCTTATCCAAATTTGCCAAAGAAAAATAAGCAAGAAACAGTTGGGTCCATAATCCAGCAGGAAATCAGCTGCCACATTTGTCAAGTAACAGATTGCTGGCAGGAATGGGGAAAAGAAAAGGAAATATTTTAAACTATTCCAATTTGGATCTGCATATGGCATCCTGATGTTGCTAACAAACATACAAATTACATGTAGGTCACTCGACCCCTTGAGTTTGCTTTGGTGTTTAATAAGGTTGTGATATGAAGGTAACCTCAACTTTACATTCCTCAGTAACAATTCAGCACCTTATCAATTATTTAAATATCTCTACTGTAAAAAAGATTTAGACTATCTTCCACTGCCCTTTGAGGAAGAGTATTTCAAGGACTTGCGGCTCACTGAGAGAAGAAATGCAACCTCATTTAGGTCACATCTTTAGGTATGTGAAGAGGAAAAAACTAGTTAAGGCCAAAGTTGGACCTTTTGAAGACTGAAAAGGGTGAATTTATTATGGGGAACAAGGAAATGGCAGATTAGTTGAACAGGTACTTTGGACCCGTTCTCACTAAGGAGGGCACAAACAATCTTCCTGATGTACTAGCCAGAGGATCTGGTGTGGCGGAGGAACTGAAGGAGATTCACATCTGGCAGGAAATGGTGTTGGGGTAGACTGATGGGACTGAAGGCTGATAAATCCCCAGGTCCTGATGGTCTGCATACCAGGGTACTTAAGGTAGTGGCTCTAGAAATAGTGGACGCATTGGTGATAATTTTCCAATGTTCTATAGATTCAGGGTCAGTTCCTGTGGCTTGGAGGATAGCTAATGTTGTCCCACTCTTTAAGAAGGGCAGCAGAGAGAAAACAGGGAATTATAGACCAGTTAGCCTGACATCGGTGGTGGGGAAGATGCTGGAGTCAATAATAAAAGATGAAATAGCAACACATTTGGGTAGCAGGATCAGTCCGAGTCAGCATGGATTTACTAAAGGGAAATCATGCTTGACTAATCTTCTGGAATTTTTTTGAAGATGTAACCAGGATAATGTACAAGGGAGAGCCAGTGGATGTAGAGTACCTGGACTTTCAGAAAGCATTTGATAAGGTCCCACATAGAAGATTAGTGGGCGACGTTTCGGGTCAAGATCCTTCTTCAGACTGATGTCAGGGGAGTGGGTGGTACAGAGATAAAATCAGGGGCCATAGTTTAAGAATATGTGGTAAGCCATTTAGAACGGAGATGAGGAAAAACTTTTTCACACAAAGTTGTGAGTGTGGAATTCTCTGCCTCGGAGGGCAGTGGAGGCCGGTTTTCTGGATGCATTCAAGAGAGAGTTAGATAGAGCTCTTAGGGATAGCGGAATTAAGTGCTATGGAGAGAAGGCAGTAACGGGGTACTGGTTGTGGATGATCATCCATGATCACATTGAATGGTGGTTCTGGCTCGAGGGGCCAAATGGCCTACTCCTGCACCTATTGTCTATTGTCCACCTTAAAGGATGGTCTGTTATTTTAAAATCCAAGCACTCGATTATCTCAGGAAATGTCCTCCACATCCATGATGTTAAGAGCTTGAAGGATCTAAAATACTTCAATGGGGTACCATATTATCGAATCTCCAATAGATTGCCTGATGGGCAACCTCCACTTTCCAAGTGTTCATTTAGTAAATTAAATTTTTTTTTTTTTAAACACATAGGTTGTAAATCAGTTCAGTAGCTGGAAATTCGTCTAGTAAACCTTCTCCGAACTGCTTCAAATATATTGACATCCATCTTAAAATTGGAAAATAATATTCCAAACTAACCAAATCATCAAGTTCTACTTCAGTGCTCAATTCCACTAACAATAAAATATTACATTCTGTCAGCTTCACAAATTACTTGCTGTACTTACACATTGCCCTTTTGCGAGTCATTCACTTGGACATTTGTATCCATCTCCATGTCTTAAGTTTGGAATTTCTCACCATTTGGATAATACGGTTTTTTTCTGCCCAAATGAAGTTTCCTCATTCTATTCCAGATCTTTACCCACTCAACCATCTACATCCCACCTGTCTCTGTCAGCAGCAAATTTAGCAAGCAAATCTTTGATTCCATTATCCAAGTTATTTATATCAATTGCAAAAGAATCATCAGCTCGGATGAGTTGGATCCTGTTAGGAAAAACTGGCATCATCAAAGATGAGCCACAACAGAACATGTCACAACCATTGCCTCATTGACACATCACTTGTTACACCCTGGTGAAAGTTTATATCTCAGCTATGCCTGAAAATCTTCAGTTTTGAAGAGCTGTGCTCGGTGCATTTTCTGCAATAAATGATCAGGTTTGTTATTCTTGCTTTTTTTGCTGGATTTTGCTCTTCTCCAATTAGCTTCTGGTTTTCCTACATTTCAACAGTAACATTGCTTCAGAAAGCAGTTCATTAATGTTGACATTTTTTAGCTACGGGGATATCTGAAAAACAAGTTTTGCTCAAATCTTTTTTACTTGACACTTTTGCGTTAAAGGATCAACATAGAAACATAGAAAGTAGGTGCAGGAGGAGGCCATTCGGCCCTTTGAGCCAGCACCACTGTTCATTGTGATCATGGCTGATCATCCCCAATCAATATTGGAAATTGGAAAGAGCCATGGTTTTCAAGGGAAATTGGACACTTGTTTCGAAA
Organism: Okamejei kenojei; assembly: GCA_035221665.1. Classification (NCBI taxonomy): domain Eukaryota; kingdom Metazoa; phylum Chordata; class Chondrichthyes; order Rajiformes; family Rajidae; genus Okamejei; species Okamejei kenojei. The sequence continues at coordinate 12,165,555 of CM069139.1, read as the reverse complement.
AAAGAGAGATATCTACAATAATTATAGGAGGCATGGAGTAAATGAGGTGCTAGAGGAGCATAAAGAATGTAAAAAGAATCTTAAGAAAGAAATTAGGAAGGCTAAAAGAAGATATGAGGTTGCTTTGGCAAGAAAGGTGAAAGTAAACCCAAAGGGTTTCTACAGCTATATTAATAGCAAAAGGATAACGAGGGATAAAATTGGACCATTAGAGAACCAGAATGGACAGCTATCTGCAGAGCCAAAAGAGATGGGGGAGATATTGAACAATTTCTTTTCTTCGGTATTCACCAAGGAGAAGGATATTGAACTCGGTGAGTTAAGGGGAAAGAGTAGAGTAGCTATGGAAACTATGAGATTCAAAGAGGAGGAAGTACTGACACTTTTGAAAAATATAAAAGTGGATAAGTCTCCAGGTCCTGACAGGATGTTCCCTAGGACATTGAGGGAAGTTAGTGTAGAAATAGCAGGAGCTATGACAGAAATATTTCAAATGTCATTAGAAACAGGAACAGTGCCGGAGGATTGGCGTACTGCGCATGTTGTTCCATTGTTTAAAAAGGGTTCAAAGAATAAACCTAGCAATTATAGACCTATTAGTTTGACGTCAGTGGTGGGCAAATTAATGGAAAGGATACTTAGAGATAATATATAAGCATCTGGATAAACAGGGTCTGATTAGGAACAGTCAACATGGATTTGTGCCTGGAAGGTCATGTTTGACAAACCTTCTTGAATTTTTTGAAGCGGTAACTAGGGAAATTGATGAGGGTAAAGCAGTGGATGTTGTCTATATGGATTTCAGTAAGGCCTTTGACAAGGTTCCCCATGGAAGGTTGGTTAAGAAGGTTCAATCTTTGGGTGTTAATGGCGGAGTAGCAAGATGGATTCAACAGTGGCTGAATGGGAGATGTCAGAGTAATGGTGGATGGCTGTTTGTCAGGTTGGAAGCCGGTGACCAGTGGGGTGCCTCAGGGATCTGTGTTGGGTCCACTGTTGTTTGTCATGTACATCAATGATCTGGATGATGGGGTGGAAAATTGGATAAGTAAGTATGCAGATGATACTATGATAGGTGGTGTTGTGGATAATGAAGTAGATTTTCAAAGTCTACAGAGAGATTTGGGCCATTTGGAAAAGTGGGCTGAAAGATGGCAGATGGAGTTTAATGCTGATAAGTGTGAAGTGCTACATCTTGGCAGGACAAATCAAAATAGGACGTACATGGTAAATGGTAGGGAATTGAGGAATGCTGTGGAATAGAGGGATCTAGGAATAACTGTTCATAGTTCCCTGAAGGTGGAATCGCATGTAGATAGGGTGGTAAAGAAAGCCTTTGGTGTGCTGGCCTTTATAAATCAGAGCATTGAATATAGGAGTAGGGAAGTAATGTTTAAAATTGTACAAGGCATTGGTAAGACCAATTCTGGAGTATGGTGTACAATTTTGGTCGCCTAGTTATAGGAAGGATGTCAACAAAATAGAGGGAGTACAGAGGAGATTTACTAGAATGTTGCCAGGGTTCCAGCAACTATGTTACAGAGAAAGGTTGAACAAGTTAGGTCTTTATTCTTTGGAGCGCAGAAGGTTAAGGGGGGACTTGATTGAGGTCTTTAAAATGATGAAAGGGATAGACAGAGTTGACGTGGATACGTTTTTCCCATTGAGGGTAGGGAAGATTCAAACAAGAGGGCATGACATGAGAATTAAGGGACAGAGGTTTCGGGGTAACGTGAGGGGGAACTTCTTTACTCAGAGGGTGGTGGCTGTGTGGAATCAGCTTCCAGCAGAAGTGGTGGAGGCAGGATCGATTTTAACATTTAAGAGTAAAGTGGATAGGTATATGGACGTGAAGGGAATGGAGGGGTATGGTCTGAGTGCAGGTAGATGGGACTAGGGGAAAACAAATGGTCGGCACGGACTGGAAGGGCCGAGAGGGCCTGTTTCCGTGCTGTAATTGTTATATGGTTATATGGTTAATAACCCATGCCTGCCTTCATCTAGAATGAAACTTAAGAACAAAGTTGTATCCTTCACTCTGGATTGTAGCTATTCGTAAATAGTCGAGAGAGTCATAGTCTTACATTGTGGAAATGAGCCCTTCGACCCAACTTACCCACACCAGTCAACATGTCCCATCTTCACTAGTCCCACCTGCCTGCATTTGGGCCATATCTCTGTAAACCTTTCATATCCATGTACCTGTCTAAATGTTTCTTAAACTTTACGATAGTACCTGTGTTTGCAAATCGTGTTTGCTATGCTCATTTGTATAATAGGGGTTTGTGCAATGACCATGTAAAATAGAAGTGGCTTTAAGGGAAAGGTTATCTTTTGTAATTATTCATGTTAGGAACTGCTTTATTTGTGTAAAGTTGTAATGGCATGTTTCTGCTTTTGTCTTATTCCAGTGCCATTTTTTTTTTTGGGAGGGGGGTATTGTATTAATCTTGGCGTTTTCTCCTGTTAGCGTTATTATGTATTTGCCCTTGTTAATGTAAAATATTTTGCTTAACTGCAGATTTGCATTGCCAACCATAATTGGTTGAATTATTTAACTGTTTTGAGGTGAGCTTTGTCGCCAAAAGCCACATGTGGTTATTCTGTTTAATTCAGAAAAATGACTTTTTTTGTGAATTTTAAGCTTACGTCGCAGATTTTGAAGTTAAGTATTGATTGCGACATACGGTTCTTAAATCGGAAAATGACATGCAGGAGAGGAAATGGACACCTAAATCAATGGCTTTGATTGTCTTCTGAAGAAATATGAACAATTAGCATATAGCTTGGAATCCTTACACATTCCTCAATAAGGAAAGAATATAATCCTGAATCCTGTGAATTTTAAAATTTGAGTATTTGGGTTGAAGGGAGGAGTGTTGGGGAAGAAGCAGATGAAGAAAGTCGTAGTCATGTAGCATATTACAAAACGGGAGTCACTTCCTACGTTGAAGTGGAAGGAATGGAGATTTGACTGTGACTTCAATTAATCCAGTTATTGCAAATTAAATAGAAGCGGGAGAGTGGTTGAAATTACATGTTTCCATAGTGAGCTGGCAATGATTGAGATATCACGTGTTTCATTGCTTACTGAGAACTTGCAGTCATTGTGAAACTTGCCAAAAATATTAATCTTTTGTCAAACCCAAGATTATTTAACTGTTGCAAGAATCTTTCCTTGTGATTAGTCCACAAAATAAATATTTAATGCTTTTAACTAATAAGAGACTGGGCAGCCAAAAGGTGAAGGTTGCGGGTAACAAATTTGACTAGGAACAGGATGAGAGCTTGTGGGATAGAAACTGAGGTAGGATGATTCATTACTGTTTCTATGCCACAATTTGAAGCTGTGCTTTCTATAAACTGCACAAGATGTTTTCATGTAATAGTCTTCAGTTTTGTTTGTCATCGGGGAATAACTGCTGAATGTTTCATCAGGAGAATAAATGATCAGTCCAGTAGATCTTATTGGGAAACTTAAAAAAAAATCTATTTTTCCAAACACAATTCTAGTAATATATAGAAGGCCCTCACTCGTGTCTACTCGGTGCTCTTCCCTTGCTCCCCCTCCCCTAGTCACAACAACGCCCTGGTTCATCCGTCCGTGTGTACCCCCCCACCCCCCCTCCGGTCCTTCTTTCACCCCATCAGCCATATAACACATAATCCTCCGAAATTTTCGCCGTGCAGAGATTGAAGCCGGTTACGGAAACATCCTCGTCAAAATCAAACATCTTAGATAAAACTCTTCTCATTTTCTTTCTGCTTCTCTGCCACAATAAAAAGCAAAAAGATGCCCATGTTCCTTCCACAGCGTGTACGGAGTCTGGCCCTGATCAACACGGCTGGAATGCCAGGGTATAGTTGCGGGGAGGTTTGCAATGTATTTCTTAATGTAATGTTATCCCTTGTCTGGACCTTGAGTCTGAAATAAAGTTTATGATTATATATAAAAATATGGAGAAATATATGTGTGTATAGATTATATACATCTATATCACATTCATATGTGTGTTCTTTCCTACACAGTTTAATCAGTGGTATGTCGCTGAATAAAACCATCCTTAAGTTATACATCATATTTTAATCTAGCTCAAAACACTTGTTAAATACTTCATTAGATAACCCCACCATTACAGACAGACCTCATTCCACTCTCTGGCTATTGGGAAGACCAGGCTCATTTTATTGTTGAAAAACAATTCCATAGACACAAAAAATCATTAAGGAACATTCCAAGAGTAGAGCAACTGGAATCTTCATATTGCTATTATTTTTCCAAATACCGCAGTTGTGAACGGTGTGATTAGATGAATTACAGAGTGCAAGTGTAATACAAAAATAAACTCAAACACAGCACGAGCCATTTAAAAAGAAAAGTTTTAAAAAAACATTAAAAAAGTCAAATAACAGAATCATAAATTGTTAACATATTAATCTTTAACAACATTTAACAGAATTATGGATGAACAGAGAATTATGAACCTAACCCTATATCACACACACAAACTGTTCCCCGCAATGCCGAGAGGGATTTACAAGGTCGGGTTACTGAAATGGATGGGGGGAAAAAGGCCACGTTCCGCTCAGTTGCGTACTACACATCAGCCCATTGCACTTAGCAGGAGTGGTCTATAAGATCTTTGGTCTATTGTATCCATTGTTCAAGACCGCTCCCTCCGCAACTCCCTTGTCAATTCTTCCCTTCCCTCCCGCTCTACCCCTTCCCCGGGCACTTTCCCTTGCAACCGCAAGAAATGCTACGCTTGTCCCTTCACCTCCCCCCTCCACTCCTTTCAGCGACCCAAGCAGTCCTTCCAGGTCCGACAGAGGTTCACCTGCACCTCCTCCAACCTCATCTACTGCATCCGCTGCTCCAGATGCCAGATGATCTATATCGGCGCGACCAAGCGGAGGCTTGGCGATCGTTTCGCCGAACACCTCCGCTCGGTCCGCAATAACCAACCCGACCTCCCGGTGGCTCAGCACTACAACTCCCCCTCCCATTCCGTATCCCACCTCTCGGTCCTGGGCCTCCTCCACGGCCAGAGTGAGCAACACCGCAAGTTGGAGGAACAGCACCTCATATTCCGCTTGGAGAGTCTGCATCCTCTGGGCTTGAACATTGAATTTTCTCAATTATGTTAACCCTTCCTGTCTCCTCCCCTTCCCACCTCTCCCTCAGCCCTCGGGCCCTGGCATTCCCTCTATCTCTATCTCCCTCCCCCACCCTAGTCGCACTAGCTTCTCATTTTCACACCACAAACAGCTTACAATGGCTTGTTCCCTTTATCATCGATACTTTTTTGCATATCTTTCATTCATTGTTCTTTATCTCTCCACATCACCGTCTATAGCTCTCGTTTCCCTGATCCCTGACCAGTCTGAAGAAGGGTCTCGACCCGAAACGTCGCCTATCTCCTTTGCTCCTTAGATGCTGCTGCACCCGCTGAGTTTCTCCAGCCTTTTGTGTAACCTTCAAGATGGATTAACCTTGTTTTCACCCAACAAACAGCTAACAATGGCCTGTTTCCTTTATCATCATTACGTTTTTTGCTTATCTTTCATTCATTGTTCTTTATCTCTCTACATCATTGTCTATATCTCTAGTTTTTCTTATCCCTAACCAGTCTGAAGAAGGATCTCGATACTGCCTGTCCTGCTGAGTTACTCCAGCTTTTTGTGTCGGTCTTCTAGTAATATATAATTTAAAAAAAATAGCAATTGTTGGAAATCTGAAATAAAACAAAGTCAGCAGGTTAGGCACCATGTGTAGAAAGAGAAAAGGTTAAGACTTTAGGTCTCTGATTCTTCATCGGAGCAGGTGCTTTTAGGTTTTCCTGTTTTTATTTCTGTAGTTCTGCTGTTTTTCCCCTTCTGTTTTAAGTTCATTCTGCCCCTGAGTTACTTGACTGTCACATCAAACCTGATTCAATGGTTTTCAAATGTTGGTATGTAATCCCCGCAAGGTAGTACTGTCTATTTAGCTGTAAAATGTTTAATGTAATTAAAATATTATTAAAACTTTGCTATTAATAATCGATTTTTGGTTTCAGTTGGCTATGCTGGATATTTTACTTGTGATTGTCCTGAATGATAATTCACCAACACGTTTTAATTATGCTCATATTGTCCACTGCAGTCCTTCATAACTCTGTTCAGTATTGCTAGCTATAATTATTTCCTGAGTATATTTTGACCACAAGAGATAATTGGGTAATGTACTCCCATTTTGTAATATGCTAATTTTGTTCTCTTGTATCCATAGTTGCAGTTTTTTTTAAAAACATTGTTTACCCATGTAACTGTTCCAGTGTGTAACGTGCTTACCTGAACATTAAGTTCAGTTGATTTTGTTTTTGGCAAACTATTTTTCTCCACAACATTTCAAATGTACAAATTTGGAGGCTGATTCCAAACACATATCTTCCACGAATATACATGACTCCAATAAATTTACATGTAGCACAAAAAAAACTGTTTCTAGAGAAACTCAGCAGTCCAGACAGCAGCTGTGGTAGCTAAGGGATAGTTGCCTATTTAGCAGCTTGTTTTCTTCCCTCAATGTTCAAAACATCTGCAGTCTCTTGTGTCAGATTTACCTGTATTTTTAAAGGTATCTCCCTGCTGAATAGATTAGTTCAGGCTCAAATGAAGATTATAATGAAAATGAGGTGGAACGGAAAGTGATATTATTAATTACTAAAGTGATATAGAGCCAGATATGGTGCTGGGGTGACAGAATGCTGAGATACATTCAGAAGTTCTTGTTCTTCAAATATCAAGGCTAGTTCAACATCCTGTCTCTTGCCATCAGCTGTTGTTTTCCATCCCTCCCCTTCCCGACTCTGTCTAATGAAGGGTCTCAACGAAAAATGTCACCTTTTCCTTTGCTCCAAAGATGCAGCCTGACCCGCTGAGTTACTCCAGCATTTTGTATCTATCTATGCTTCAGCTGTACCCTTTTAAGGTATTTCTCTCTGGAGGCAATGATATTTTGCACTATTCTCCATGAGTGTTGGTCATGGTAACAATTCCAGTTTGAGGAGCGCATATGATGTCTTCAGTGCCTTTGTCTCTGTTTAATTGTGAAATGATGACGTTCAATGCTTAAATACGTGCTTTAATTAGTTAAGCAAATTAAGTAATTTTGAGGTTACCAGTAATCATTAATAAGAATTAAATTAGAAAATTGTATTGGAAGCAGTAAGTAATCAATTACAATACCTTGATATTTTTATTGTTTTGTACCACAGCCCTTCTGCAAATCAAGGATCTCTGCAAACCCAATCCCAAAAGCACTATGGTATTACTTCTTCAATTAGCTTGGCTTTGCCAAAAGAAAATGATTATGTGCTTACCCAGAAACTTATTGAGGCACTAAATCCTTTTGAAGTTTTTGAAGAGGAGGAGGAGTTGCAACACAGGTATATATCTTCGGTTTTTACGGCAACCTCAGCCGCATTTCAATATTTCAAGGAGCTTTACTTTCCTAAATGCTTTAATCCACAATTTCAATTAGTTTGATCATTAAATTGTTGAAGCCAATGTATATATTTTTACAGATATAAAAGGTTCAACTCCTCCTTAGAAACATTGGCCCAGGGCTTTAATCAATGTCTACTCACAGACTTAATGGTTAATCATCTATTTTGGGATTTGGGCATTACGTGGAAAAGAGAGACTCATATGGCATGTAATGTCTTTGAGGATGTTCTGCTTTGTGACATGTAGATTGCTGAGAAGATATTGCACTGCTTGTGTTCCCAATTTTCCTAAATTAGTACTAATTTATCCTAGCTGCGAGTTATAGGATATCAAATTATTAATATCAGCTTCTGTGCATAAGCAATATACACAACATAGACAAGCCACTCGCTTCAATTTTATAAGCCACATATTCAGTCCTTTTTTGGGGCAATACGTCCAGTTTTTTAATTTTTACAGCATCAAAACTACCATGTCATACCCTGTTATTTTGGAACTAAATATTGAAGCTTGTTGATTAATACATATTCCAACATGCGTACTGTGGCTAGATTTATCATCATGGACATGATCTATTGCATCAACTTGCCAATTTCTCAATAGTACTTTTTAAAGTTTATCAAACAGAAGGCGAAAGGCTGCATAGCTGCCAAGTCCCAGTCTTGATCTGGATGTTGTCACTGTTCCTTTGTTGTCATTGTCCCTTCATTGTCCTTGGGTCTAAGACCTTGACTGCAGTTTGAATATCATCTCCATAGAGAGAGCTCTGTTCATCAGAATATTTGAGGGATCAGCTGTGGTGAATAATGTTCGATTCGCTAAAATGTGGAATGCTTGCAAATGTTAGATTTGAAGTGAAATTGCTTTTTAAGTAACTAAATTGCAGTGACATTTATTTAAGGCAACTAGGTGTTTGTATCATTTCTCAGAATTTCAAAATTCCATTTGGATTGCCTTAATAACTTTGCCAAAGAAAGGGTATTTACTTCTTTAAGGTTTGATTCTTCATCAGATAAAATGTTCTGTTTCTTGATGTAAGATACATTATTGTGTATGCACAGAGTGGAACAACATAAGTTCCAATTGGGGACAATTAGGACATCTACTGATTCGGCCATCGTGATATATCTTATTATTGGGCAGGCAGTAACAAGTCAATGTTTAGTGTGAATTTCTGAATAAAGTTGCAATGGAGAAGTGGTCGCATTCAGGTCCTGTATTGTGGAATGTGCATTTTGTACTGACATTAGAAGCAGCGCAGAGAAGATTTGGCAGTCTAATACATGGAATATATAAATTGTCTTGTAAGAAAAGATTGGACTTGATTTTGGCCGTGTGAGAGGAGATGATTGAAACATATAAGATCCCTGTGGATTTTAAGTGTCAGTGGGGAATGCTTTGTGGAAGAACTTGTCACATTTCCGCTTGCAATCAGAAACACTTAAATATTTCTGACTTGCAGACTTTCCAAAAGAGTCATAATATTAAAATATTTTAACATTAAACCAATCAATTAAAATGGAAAAGAACTAATACCCGAGACCCTTACTCTCCATTGAAAAGATGTTTGTAGAGATTTCCCATTTCTCTGCACCTGGTATTGGTTTATTATTGTTTACCAAGATACAGTGGAAAATCTGTTTTGTGTGCTATGCAGGCAAATCATACTATACATGAGTACATTTAATAGTGCAACAAAGAAAATAGACTGCAGAATGTTATTAGTGCAGCTACAGAGAGTACAAAAAAAGGTACGAGGGCTGCACCAAGGTAGATTGGGACATCAAGTATATGAGAAGTCCTTTCAGTGGTCTGAAAACAGTTGGGTTGAAGCTATTATTAAATATATGGTATGTGCTTTCAATCTTTTGAATCTTCTGCCGGGGGGGGGGGGGGGGGGGGAGAAACAAAGAGGATTACCTGTGTGTGAGATCCTTGATTATGATGGGCTGCTTTCCCAAGGCAGTGTTAAGTATTGATGGCGATGGAGGAATAGAACGGTGCTGGTGAGCAGGCTGGGGGCTTGCCTACTGCGCTCTTGGATTTGTTATGGATGTTCTGAGATGAGTGGAAGGAGGGGCACAGAGGCTAAATGGTAACCGTGTGAGGCAAGGGTCTGCACTTTCGTGGTTTGAGGTGTCCATAGCTCGATTAGATCTGGCTGGGCGCGCAGAATCGATGCGGCCTACAATGGCACGGAACAACTCTGTACTATAAGTATACGGGGACATGGTGCTGGAACACGTGCTTACTTGGTGAAATCTCCCATTCCAACACTCTTGTACTTGAGTATGGTGTGTCTATGCTTAGTTAGATTTTTGCTGAACTGTATGCAAAAAAGAAATTTCACTGTGCCTTGGTACATGAGACAAAGAACCATTCAGATAAAATCGGTGCAGGGGAGGCTAGTTTGATGGACTGGGCTGCATTCACAACTCTGCAATTTCTTGCCGTCTTAGGCAGAGTTGCATAACAAGCTGTATTGAAATTGTCAAATTGCTCATTCTTGCTTTCACGTCCCTTGCTTGTATATAATCTCCACCTCTGTAAATCAGATATTTAAAGTCATCCATTTCTGGTCTCTTCTGGATCTCTTAATGTTAGTGCTCCATCAATAGTAGCCAAATGTTCAAATACCAAGGCTCTAAATTCTGGGATTCCCTTTACCACACTTATAGTTCCATGTATATACCACGTGTGTGTGTGTATATACAGTCCATTAAGACCCCTTCACGTTTTCCACATTTTGTTATTTTAAAATGGATTAAATTCATTTTTTTATCATCAATCTACACACAATACCCCAGAATGAAGAACCGAAAACTGGTGTTTAGAATTTTTTGCAAAAAAATTAAAAAAAAAGAAATAACTAAAATATCAAATTTAATTAAGTATTCAGACCCTTTGCTGTGACACTCAAAATTGAGCTTGGGTTCATCCTGTTTCCTTTGATTATCTTTGAGATGCTTCTACAACTTGATTGAAGTCCACCAGCGGTAGATTAAATTGATTGGACATGATTTGGAAAGGCACACACCTGTCTATGCAAGGCCCCACAGTTGACAGTTCATGTCGGAGCAAAAACCAAGCCACGAAGACTAAGGAATTGTCCGAAGACCTCCATATTGATTAAACCAATATTGAACTCTGGGGGAAATGTCTGGAGGAAGCCAGGCACATTTCATCACCTGGCCAATACCATACCTACGGTGAAGCATGGTGGTGGCAGCCTTATGCTGTGGGGATGTTTTTCAGCGGCAGGAACTGGGAGACTAGTCAGCATCGAGGGAAAGATGAACGGAGCAAAGTACACAGAGATGCTTGATGAAAACCTGCTCCAGAGTGTTCTGGATCTCGGACTGGGGTGGAGGTTCATCTTCCAACAGCACAATGACCAAAAGCACACAGCCAAGACAATGCGGGAGTGGCTTTGTGACAAGTCTGTGAATGTCCTTGTGTGGCCCAGCCAGAGCCCAGACTTGAACCCGATCAACCATCTCTATGGAGGGGCCTGAAAATAGCTGTGCATCGACACTCCCCATCCAACCTGACAGAGCTTGAGAGGATCTGCAGAGAAGAATGGGAAAAATTACCCAAATACAGGTGCACCAAGCTTGTAGCGTCATACCCAGAAGACTTGAGGCTGTAATCGCTGCCAAATGTGCCTCAACAAAGTACTGAGTAAAGGTTCTGAATACTTATGTCAATGTGATATTAGTAAAAATTTAGTATGAGATTAGTAAAATTTCTGAATGCCTGTTTTTGCTTTTTTTTATTATGGGGTATTGTGTGTAGATTTTTTTTTTAAAGTAAAGAATTTAATCCATTTTTAGAATAAGGTTGTAACGTAATAAAATGTGGAAAAAGTGAAGGGGTCTGAATACTTTGACCACAAGAAAGGGAGTGCTATTTTTTTTTTTTTTTTCCCCATCCTGTGATGACATTTTAATTTGCCTCCATCTCTTGCAGAATTGCAATTCTGGGGAAGCTAAATAACTTGGTGAAAGAATGGATTCGTGATACCAGTGAAATTAAGGTAACGCTTAATTCAAATTTTGAATGCCTGCATTAAGTTACCATTTGAACATAAAATCATAGTACAGCAGCAATTGAGGACATCCACTTCCGTGCAAAGATACACGAGAGAATGCAGACTTGTTACTATATTTCCAGAATAAATTGCTTGCTTTCTCATCAGAAAACAAAGGCTGTATTATCAAGAGTAGGCCATGATTCCAGCACCACCATTCACTGTGATCACTGTGATCATCAAAGTGCTGTACTGTCTTATGAAGAAAGAATAGGTCATCTTATAGAAACTTACAAAATTCTTAAGGGGTTGGACAGGCTAGATGCAGAAGATTGTTCCCGTTGGGGAAGTCCAGACAAGGGGTCACAGCTTAAGGATAAGGGGGAAATCCTAAGACCGAGATGAGAAAGATCACACAGAATGGTGAGTCTCTGGGCCACAGAGGTAGTTTAGCCAGTTCATTGCTATATTTAAGAGAGTTGGATGGGCCCTTGTGGGGGATCAAGGGTATGGAGAGAAGGCAGGTACGGGATACTGAGTTGGATGATCAGCCATGATCATATTGAATGGCGGTGCAGGCTCGAAGGGCTGAATGGCCTACTCCTCACCTAATTTCTTTCTATGTCTATGTCTATGTATCATGGCCGATCATCCACAATCAGTAGCCCGTTACTGCCTGCTCCCCATATCCATTTATCCTTTGTAGGAAATGGGGAAATCATGGGTCATGTGAAATTAGTGTTAATTAATAAAATAATATTTGAAACATTATAAATGTAACTGTCTCTTAATAGGTTTTTCAAATTATGAAACTTGATTAAATTACAACTTTCAAAGGAGTAGAAGCATGAATATCTGCGGAATACACTAAGAATTTACTAGTATGTGGCCTCCATTTTAGAACAATTATTAACTCTTGCTTGCTATTGTGAAGAATTTTTATACAGTTTCACTTTAATTATCTCATTGCCTTAGTTGATAACAAGCTTACCTTATTGAACAAAATTCAGACAACCTCCAGAAAATCTAGATCAACATTCCAGTCTGGTGAAGGTGATGAGACATTTACCTTAATCTTGTTAATATGGGGAAAAAAATGTATTTTCATTTTTTTAAATTGCACTAAGAACAATATTGTTTTGGCATCTTAGCCAATATTTTTGCCATCAGTCATTTGCTGGTGATCACTTTGCATGAAATCATAAAACATTTGAGATGTGAAAATGGTTGATGTGCTTTTAACATGCTGATTATTTCTTCATGGAAGAACATATAAATCAATGATAATGCTTTAACAAAATCAATTAAATAATTTTACAGAATCTTCCTCCATCCGTAATAGAAAATGTTGGTGGGAAAATTTTTACTTTTGGCTCGTACAGATTAGGAGTGCATACAAAAGGTATGTTGTACAAAAATATATTCTCTCATACCAAATGTATTTTGTAACTAGATGGAAATTGTTACCCTCTTGATGCTGTACCTGTGTCTTTCACATTGGTAGTCCAGAGACACATCTGCTTCATTTTGAATTTCTGTAGGCTAAGTCCATTGGTTCATTAGCAAAGTTAAGATTCATCCTGTTGATGACTTTCCATTTTCCAGAGTTGCACCTAACTTGGGTGGGTTGGAGTAAAAAAAATCCAGTTTAGAAGCAGAAAATGTGGTGGAGGAAGCACTGCCTGTTTATAGAAGGTGGAACTAGATAGAAAGACCGAAAAGGGGCAGTCCATATGGTTTGGTTCCATGGTCCTATCATTTTTTTTTAAAGTGTATTTTAGAATATTAAATTAATGGCAATGAAAGATCAAAAGTCTATGGTAACACTATGCTATTTGAAGTGAGAATTTGTCATTATACCACCTTTTGTTTGATGGGAAAATTGCAGAGTAAGTAACTTGGATGAATTGCAGAAAACTATGCAGACACATTAAAATGATGCCAATTGGGTGCAATGGGGGTGCTTCATTTTGACTTTCTGCAGGCTGAGTCCATTGGTTCATTAGCACAGTGTTAATATTCATCCTGTTCATAACTTCCCATTACCCATTTATGTTTGTGTGCTGTTTCATCCAATTGAGTAGTGGGTTTTCTTGTATTCAACCAGAGAATGTCTTAGATGGTGGAAGTGCTTTGAGGTGTCCTTGAGTATCCACTGTGCCTTGTGATAATATCCAAGGTGTCAATTAAACTTGTTACCAAACATTCGTTATAATCCCAACATAATATTGATGGCAGAATACAGAATAGTGATAGAATTGAAGTTTTCTTGCCACTCAATTAGATGAAGTTAAATAATAATGCCTGTGAATCAGAAGACAGCTGGAAGAAGTTGGACAATTAACATTGGTTGTGTTCAGTAAAACAACATTTTTACTCTTGTAGGAGCTGATATTGATGCACTATGTGTTGCACCTCGTCATATTGAAAGAGTTGACTTCTTCTCATCCTTCTGTGAAAAGCTGAAACAGCAAGATGAAGTGAGAAATCTACGGGTGGGTGCAGTGATATTGTATTCCTGGCACATCTGATGCTTGTTGCATTTTGTTACTCTAACGGTGCTCTATTTATTTTGCAGGCTGTTGAAGAAGCATTTGTACCAGTCATTAAGCTATCCTTTGATGGTATAGAGGTATTTTATTAAATAATAAGTGACTACATACTTCAGTTAGTTTTGTGGTATTTTTATTTAAGGTAATTCACTTTGAAAAGATAATGTGAAACTTCTAATAGTCAAAGATAATGCGATTTTGCAGTACTTAGTTATTCAACCCTGTGCTTGTTATTGTTACTGATATATTGGTAAATATTAATTCCATATATAAATCAGATACTTGAAAACCTGATAAGAAAACCGTTCTTGTGCAATTTAGTTCTACTGCATTTTATACTGGTGGTTATAAATCTAATTTAATGCATGGGTATTAGTTAAATGCATTTTGAGGCAAATCTTTCGATGTCTTATTCTATTTTTGGCATCCAGCTAGTTTAGAATTTTTGTCGTTGTTTTAGATTGATATTTTGTTTGCAAGATTGGCTCTTCAGACAATCCCGGAAGATTTGGATCTTAGAGATGATGTGCTCCTTAAAAACCTGGACTTGAGGTGTATTCGAAGTCTTAATGGTTAGTAACTTGGATCAATGAACATTGGAGAATCTGGGAGGGAATTGTGTCCTTGCTATTCTGGAGTGAAAATGGGTTAATGAGATGCAGAAACGCTTGAGTTAATCGTTGTGGTCTGCTTGTACTCTACCCAAAATGTGAAATACTTAAATGAAATTTTGGGGTTGTCCCAATTTAAAGGTGTTCTCTATCTTGCTGGTTGTAAAATTCAAAGCCGTTTTTTATTGGTCTTCACTCTCTTGCAAAATGATGTCAAAAACATTTGTGTTTCAGAAGTTTATGCAGTAGCTTTTGTTAACCGACTTGCAGTGTGCAAAGTAATTTTATGACATGGATTTCAAGTAAATTGTGCTACTGTTTTATTTTCTGTTGCCAGGTTGCAGAGTCACAGATGAGATATTGCATTTAGTACCAAATATTGAAAATTTTAGGCTGACACTGAGGGCAATTAAATTATGGGCAAAGCGTAAGTTCTTCACAAACTTTTGTTTATTTATTTATGACCTCTTTTGATTGGTGTCTAGCTTCATGTTCCTTCCCTTAACCTTGCATGTCTATGGATAAATGTCTGCAAAGCTTTGATAGTAATGTACAGTTAAATAGTAATCAGCATCTTATTCCCTTAAGATTCAGTTTATTATAGGATTTGCAGTTCATCTGGGTCATTCTATTAAAGGTGCCAGTGATTGTGATTAATCTCCTCTAAATGTACTGTAATTAAACGCCTTGGCCGAGGAGAGGGTCACGGAAACCAATTACAGATCTTGCCGTTAACTAATCTTCAGTTTATGCTGGAAAAAGTATTTTTGTAATCACACAAGACCATAGTTGTGTTTTACTGTGATATCATGCAGTTGAATGCTTCATCAAACATAGAATGCTTCATTAAGCATTAAAAAACCCTGCTTGGACACATGGGTGATATTTGAGTAGGTTATTCATGCTACCATGGTTAAATGATTAGACTCTTTTGGTCAGATGAAATCATTCTAAGTGCAGTGCCCTCCATAATGTTTGGGACAAAGACCCAAGTTCAGTGGAGGCCCTGGTCCCGTCTCTCCCTGATCACTCGCCCGTCTCCCCCGTATAAACATTGCTGCAATTTCTGCAAGGTGAAACCAAAGTATATAAAAATGGTCTTTATTAAAATCTGACAATGTACAAAAGCAAAATAAATAAATTATTGTCCCAAACATGATGTATGTAAGCAAAGAAGATTGGTTTGTTCTAAATGAAATTTTTGCTTGTGTGTTGTGTTCATGCCGGCTTCGTTGGATCGTTGTGTTCATGCCGGCTTCTAATTTTTTCTAAATTTCTATTTCTGGTTGCGAAGTCTGACCAGATGATTGATAATCCCAATGAGTAATTTTTAAGGACTGGCTTTGGCTCTTTCCAAAAGACTTGGTGCACAAGTGAGTGTCACCAACACCTAATCTAGAGGTTTGTCAATGGAAAAAGTCAACTGGGGAGAGTCGGACAACAGAGCTGCTGTCCTTAGCTGGAGTAAAAGAGCAAATGTTCTTAACCAGAATCAGGACATAAATAGAATGGATAGGATAGATTATCTGATGGATTATTGTAAATTTGCCTAATTTCACCTGTAAAGAAAAAATACGTTTTCTTATAGTAAATACTGGAAAGCTTGAATCATCTTTGCCTGTCTTCTTTGACTGAATCAATTTCTTTTCAATAAGCTGGCTACCTTATTTTCCATTACATGGATTATTACGTGGAAGACTGTTCATGGAACTTGGAAAACTTTATTGTCATTCAGACCTTGCGGTCTGAACGAAATTTCGTTGCCTGCAGTCATACATATAGTAAATAACAAAACACACAATAAACACATATTTAACATCCACTACAGTGAGTTCACCAGGCACCTCCTCACTGTGGTGGAAGGCAAAAATCTTGTCTTTGTCTCTTCCCTTCTTCCTCTTCCTCTGCGCTGAGGCGATCCAGGCCTCCGATGTTGTGACCGCACCAGGTGATATAAATAAGTCCCGCGGGTGAACCGCGCTCCGCGGGCGGGCCGGTTCAACTCCGCGGCCCGGGGCGGTTGAAGCTGCCGAAGCTGCCGCCATCCAGTCCAGCGGACGCAGCTGTTGCCGCGGGAGCTCTGGAAAAACAGGTCACCGACCTGTGACCTGCGAGCTCCCGACAATGTCGTCCACTGGGCCCGCAGCCGGGCCTCCGAAGTCGCTGCCACCGCCACCGCCACCGGAAAGCCGCCACAGCTCCGAGTCGCGCCGCCGGAACGCCTGAACCCACCACAGCCCCGAAGTCGGCCAGCCCCGCGCTGGTAAATCCTGGCTGGCTCTGCCTCCGGAGCCTCGGGTCGGTCGCAGTTAAAGTTGGAGGCCGCCAGCTCCGCGATAGGCCTCAGCGCAGACGGAGACGGAGGATACGACAAGAAAAGTCGCGTCCCCCCAAAAGGAAGAGACTAAGAACGTTTCCCCCCCCCCCCCCATACACTACATAATAACTCAAACTAACGCTAAAACAAGACAAGAAAACAACAAATAAAAAGAAAAACAGACGGACTGCAGGCGAGCCGCTGCTGCCAGGGCAGCGCCGCCACTCCCAGAAACCAGACTCGCCTATGACCCTTGCATGGATAGGGTATATAGTCTCATTTGATATGTAACCTTAGTGGGAACCATTCAGAAAGATTCAAGAAGTTGGTGTAATGGTCTAGAATTTGGTTAATTGAATAATAAATATTGCAGTGAATAAAATTATTTTAACCAACATGTTTATTTTTTTTAAACAGGCCACAACATTTACTCTAACATACTAGGCTTTCTGGGTGGTGTTTCGTGGGCCATGTTGGTGGCAAGGACTTGCCAACTGTACCCCAATGCTGTTGCATCAACCCTAGTACACAAATTCTTCTTGGTTTTTTCAAAATGGTGAGTAGATTTCTGTGATTGCATGGCATGTGCTTGTTAATATGTGTTATACTTAATTTCTTTGGTCATATGTGTAAATCTTTTGCTGAGTTAGTGATTGAGGTGTTTGAAATGATAAAGGGATCTGATGGTGTAGGAAGGAACTGCAGATGCTGGTGTCGGGTGAAGGGTCTGAAGAAGGGGCCCCCGCATGAAATGTCACCTGTTCCTTTTCTCCAGCGATGCTGCCCGACCCGCTGAGTTAATCCAGCATTTTGTCTTATCTGATGGGTTTAATGCTGGGAAATTATTTTCTCTCTCGCGAAGGTGGCAAAATCGTAAATTCAAGCTAGCAAATGAAATGGAACAGGAAAACATTTTTGTACAGAAAGTAAATGAACTGTGCAACCATATCTCTCCCAGGTGGATCAATATAAATTGAAGGCTCATACCAAGTTTTGTTCGGTTGTAGTATATGTTGAGGTTTGGAAATGGATGTGAGATGTAGATTATCCCTGTGATTCAATGAACGAACGTGCTTAAGAGATTGAATGGTTAATTGCTGTGTTTTTATCTCTATCTTTGAGATTTTGTTTATTGCAATGGATGTTTGTGACCTGTGGGTTTATGCTACACCCAAACATCCTTCTACACCTTTCCTCTGATCTGCTCTATACTCTATTCCTTTGAGTTCAAGGTACTTGTTTCTCTCGATTACACATTTTTACACAGACAATTTACCCATCTAGATCATGTTCTGGGTAGCAATATTTTTGACAAATTTGCTATGATTTATTACTATTAGTATTTAGTGCTAAAATTTTGATCTTGACTGTAGATGGAAACTTCCATCTTAAAGTATTCTGATTAACCTGCCTCACTACATGTGATGTGTGTATATCTGTTTCTTGTGTTTGCAGATAGCTTTCTTACCAAGTGTATTTGGCTCCTTATTCTTCAAAAATATACCCACTAGGCTGTTTGATGCCTGTTTGCCAATTTGATTTATGGAAACCCACATGTTGATTTGGCGGGATGTAATTTGTTAAATAATTAGTTCTTTTGGATGTGGTGAAAATGACCACATAGTATGTTTGAAGTTCATTTTAATTTTCTTGGGGAAAATTAGTCTTCCTAACATGAATTTGAATGATCAGATTTTAACTTCTGCAATACTTGTGCACATTTGTTTCGTATGATGGAGAATTTGCCTAGATATTAAGTGCAAATGCGGCTGTAGCAGCGGAAGAAGATGGACACCCTTCGAGGGTATATCGGAGAATAAACAAATGGAAGAAGTTTAAAAATTATGCATGATCATATTGACATCGCACATTTGTAGCTCGATGTCTTCCCTAAAATATAATGTAGATGCCCTTATGAAATGCGCTGACTGATAAATATCAGTGCTTTGTTTCTGCTGGCTTGGTATTTAATGTATTTCTTTTAACCATAAACTATCCATATTATATTTTGTCGATTTACATGTATACTAAATCCAAAGTATTGTAACAAAGTTGCAGCAAAGTATATCAGCTGGATCTTGTGGTTGAAAAAAGTCATGTACAGATCTGCCCCATCAGTGCACAATGGTGTCCAGCAGACTCGCTGAAAGCTCTGCGTGTGTATACGGGTTGTTCACCTGCGTGAGGTTGTGATCCAATTTCCAGTCATTTGGAATTGGCAGTGTGAAGTGTCTAATGGTTGTTCCCAAGTGTTGGTTGTTAACAACAGCTACTACTGTACTGGCAATCTAATCAGGGCAAACCAAAATACAAATTAAGTGACCAAATCCAAATGTATTTAAATTGAATCAGTCTTAAAATTTGCGTGTGCCGATGATATTAAATGAATCCTTGGTTGGGCAAGGTGAAGAGCAAAATATGCCCAAGTGGAGAAATCGATGGGTTTCCTTCACAATTCAGTTTTGAGATTGCTTTTGCCTGGCAAAAGCCAGAAGATCTTTTTTTTTATTCACCAGGTGTGCCATTACTCTCAACTGCAGACACCTGTAAAAGATCTAACTGCCAGTAGAACTCGGCACATCAGGCAGCATCTGTGGATGTAAAATGATTTCCTCCACAGCTGTCTAATCCGCTGGGTTTCTCTAGCAGTTTGTTGCTCGAGATTATTCAGCTGCTGTCTCTTACGTCTCCTGTAAAAAAAGTTGGTTAATTTGTACAAATACAATTACTGTAAACAATATATGAAGCATGTTATCAATTACTGAGAAAGAAAGCTAATGTGCTTTCATCTGCTTGTATTTTGGTATCAGATTTGTGAACAATTAATAATTGTTTCTTTCTTGGCAGGGAATGGCCAAATCCTGTCTTGTTAAAACAACCGGAGGACTGCAATCTGAATTTGCCAGTGTGGGATCCGCGGGTAGGTTTATAATGAGCTGTCAGCCTCGAGTGTGATGGCATCAGTTCACTGTCCTCCACTGTTGCTCCGTGCCACTGCAGAAAGAGTCCGATCTGCTCTCGGCCTCTTGGAGTGGCACCTGATCCAATCAAGCCCCAGAATGCTGCAGGGTCCCGACAAAACGACCACAAATGCGCTATCCCTCGCCCCATCCGACCCGCTCAACCTTCCTGGCCCAGGGTGCCTTCAGCAGCTGACCTCTGGACATCCTGAATGTCTGTGAGGGCACAGGGTGGTAAGCTGCCAGCCCGCTCGCCCATGCTGTACCTTTCCTCCGTCTGCCACTGTTGCCATTTTGAAGATGAAATGACATCCTTGTAAAATTTAAGAAATTCACCCTCTACATCAATGATGACCATTTAATCCATGGTATACTGATAAGGTGTTACAACATTGGATTATTATCTTGTGTGTAGGTTAACCCAAGCGACAGATACCACCTAATGCCAATTATTACACCAGCCTACCCACAACAAAACTCGACGTACAATGTCTCTGCATCTACACGGGCTGTAATGATGGAGGAGTTTAAGCAAGGCAAGTAATTTTACATTTTGGGTGGAAGCTTTTGTGCTGTGTTATATTAAACTTTTCCTAAGGCTTTGATCAGGCTTATTGGTCCTTCTGACGTATTGATTATAGAGTTAAGCACTCCCTTTGTTCCCACAGGTCTTTCGATCACAGATGAAATTTTAATGGGTAAAATGGAGTGGTCCAAACTCTTTGAGGCTCCAAACTTCTTTCAAAAGTACAAGTATGTATTCAATTACCTTTATGAGTAGGATATATGAGTAGGAGTTGGCGAAATGCAGAGTACTGCCCTGCCGACTACAAATTCAGAAGGTTCAGAAGGTACATTGAGGGTTAGCTGAAATTTTGCTTGCAATTCAGGAAACGCGACACAGCTTCTCTTCCTGTCCCCAAGAGGAAAGAAGAAGTAAACGCTCCAAATCTTTTGTGATTCATTCCAAAGCTGCGAGCAGCCAAGTAGTAATATTTAAAATAAGTAGCAACAATGATTGTGCCAAGAAAGCTTTCCCTTTCAACCAGGGTGCTGGTGACCCGTGTTCACTATGACCATTTAATATGAATGACAACTTTGTAGTCTGACCTAACGTCATATTTTTGCACTTCAACTCTGGGAGTTCACTTGACCTGTTAATTTAATATTTTGAATATTTTTTTATATCCCCTTGAATACTTCCTTTGGGCACCTAATGCCAAAATTCAGTAGTCTAGGAGATACATTTATTATTAGACCTTTTTCTCCTGAATCTACCACTGGATGGCGCATTCCACTTTCAAAATACCGCATATGAGAATGCTTGTATATGATATTCCAAATGATTGTTGTCTGTTTTCAAATGCATTAAAAATATTGATTTTTAATGTGCTGTGTCCTTTTGAGTTTTTCTGCACTGCAGTTCATTCAAGGAATCACTTGTATAACTTTGGAAAATCATCAGATGCAGCAAATGATTTGACGATTCAGTCGCTAAAAATCACAAATTTTCAAATCAACACTCTGTTCCCCTGATGCCTTTCCTGGCCCATGGAATAGGCCACTAAGACTTGCTTTTGATTTGATCTTGTGTCTGCTCTGAGTTTAGCTAGTCTTGACATAGTGTACTCAAACGCGCCCCCCCCCCCCCCCTCAAAATGGGTTAGCAAAATCTGACCACAATTATGGATGCCAGGTGTATTAAATTGCTGCAGATGGGCATATGAATGGAACTTTACTGTGTTACCTGAAACAGAATGGCCTGGATGCACTGGTGCAAGTTTCTAAGGTCATCGCTTTAATAAGGTATTAGTATTTAACCCTTTAAAAAAGGAATTTGTGCTTTCAGCAAACTATGGGCTTTGCCTTGTATGCTGAAGTAGTTGTTTCATGTTTGGGGATTTGGATATTTAAATTGTAGGATCTCGCAACAGGCCAGATGATAAGCTGGTGAATCTGAGATTAGAAAAGTTGTGTATCTAGACGATTACATCTACATTATTATTCAGTTTAAAAACATAGATGCATTTATAAATGCAGTGCTGATACAATTTTATAATCCTGATACGTCCTGTGTGTTCATATTTGACTAGGGTTGATATGGTTTTATTAAGATACGTTAGGTTTGGGCTGACTGAAATGATGGAAGTGTGCATGTATATAAAAGGTTTCTTTCCTGTCAACTTAAATCATTTTAGAATTTTTTTAAATTGTCAGTAACTAAAACTGAACAATGCGTATGATAAATATCCTTAAACTTTATTCTTAAATTCGGTTATTGGGTAACTGGCACATATATTTTGACGATGATTTAACCAGTTATTATTTGAGGTGTTATTTGGAGCTGACCCTCCTTGAATAGTGAGAAAAATCTTGTCAAAAACCAATAGTTTTGTTATTCCCTGTTTTATGGGTTGTGGTTTTATTCAGCGGAAGTAGATTTAAAAAAGAAGTGCCTTGAGCTGTTGTGATAAATTTATTTTTGACCTAGCTTTGTGCAGTACTGTGCTTGTTTGGGCAGGTTATTTGGCAGTATACTGGTGCCATAATAAATTAATTATGTTGCCATGAAAGATTATTACTTGCTTGCTGGAAAATACAATATTAAGACTGATTTCTTTCAAAATATTTATTTTAAGTGAGATTAGTGTTTAGGATCGGAATAATATTTTCCAAAATGATTTGGAGCATCCTAAATGTGGTCTAACCATAAATTGCGGGCTAATGTGTAATATTGCTAACGTTGTCATAAGTGTATACGTCTTCTCAATAAAAACATTTTTCCTTGCAAAATGGTGGCATGTCTGTCTGTTACCAATTGTCATGAAATTCAGAATACAGTTAGTAGACAGAAAATTAAATGACTTAAAATAAGATGAGTTTTAAATTCTCAGGGTATAACCCAAACTTGCATAACACCAAGTTGAATTTTGTTCAGGCTTGAAGATAATATACTTGGACTGTGATAGTTCCCATTAAAATCGGTTCAGAGGTAAATATAAGATTGTCTAATAACTGCTTATAGAATTTAAGTGGTGTGGGTAGATTTATTGTCTTGGGTCACATTCATTGAATTTCAGTGAACAGTGTATATAACAGTCAACGTGGCTTTCATTTCAGATATGTAGTTCATTTGTTTTGTAAGATTAAAACTAATGTAAAATTAAAAGTACTTGCAAAGTAAGGAATTTTTATTTTATACGTTGAAAATACGGCCCTTGATCTTCATAACTGTATTAGTTAATGTGCCCTAAAAGAAAAATATGGGAAATCTGAAACCAAACCTTGTGCATTGTGATAAGATTAAGGTTGAGCTAAACATTGATCTCTACCCCTCTTCTTTCTCCTCTGCCCCATCATCAACCACCAATGGCTTATAATGCCTTAGCAGTCAAAACACTTGAACTATGTTTGGTTTGTGAACAATGTTTTTTTTCCAATACACATCCCAGCCTATGATGAAAGAAGGTCTGAAGCTGAATGCCACTTGGTTAATTTCCTCAACTGTCTAGTTTCCTTTCAATCACTCCCCTCAAATAAGTCTGGGGAGAACTTGCTGGATAAGATACATAAGTTTGGTAATTTGTCATGGGCTTTGTTTGTCTCTCTCACACTATGTGCCTCTACCATGAATTCCTATTTTATCGTGTGGTTGTGTTTTATTGGTTTAACTGCATTCAGTGGTACGCTGAATATTCTCTTGCATTCCTAGTATCAAATGAGTTTTGGTCTTTATCACCCTAACTTTCAAAATCATACCAAAGAGTAGGCCCTGGGTTTAGACTGTAATATGTGAGTGTGAACACAGTATGAATGCTCCAAGTGCACACGTTTCTGAAATACATTTTTGCCTTGGATCTCTGTGGATTGGAATCGCCATGCTGGAGTGTAAGTTAGTGTTGGTCTGGATAGTTTGCAAACCTCGGTATCACTGCCAAAGGTGGCATTGTAACTAGTGTTGTCATGAAACAGAATTCGAAGTGAGATGCGAAAATGAGAATAAATAAAAACCGATCCTAGTGACATAAGGAACTGCGGGCGCTGGATTCTTGTGCAAAGCACAAAGTGCTGGAGTAACTCAATAGATCAGGCAGCATCTGAGGAGGGAATGGACATTGATGTTTTGGGTCAGCACCCTTCTTCAGACTGATAATGGTAAGGAAGATAAAGCTAAAAGGAGAGATGGACCAGACAAAGCCTGGCATGTGATGCATATATACAGGGGGTAGAGGTAGAAGGAGGGGGGGCAAACCTTGATTGTCCACTGGATGGAGTAAGTGACAAAGGGTTGAGTTGAAAAGGAGACAAAGGGTGTCAGAACTGAAGCTCTCCCGACAGTACAACGTACTTGCTATTGGAAAGAATGCGGGTAAATTCCATCAGTTGGAACCTTGAGTATGAAACAATTTGAAGGGATAGAAGCAACTTATAATAGATTCTATACTGTAGGATAACTTTTAATCATGGGCAGAAGTCCCAATGGAAACATGACTAATGTGCTAGAAAGAGGATCCTTAACAGATCGTATGTATGTTAAGAGAAAGGGGGTAGGATCAATGTTTGGGGCTTGCGAAGAAGAGATCCATCCTAAGAAATTAGAGGTGCTCTGTTTCAATTGGCCTTGGCTGCAAGTTTCTAGGAAAAAAGGTTAATAGGATGGACATAAGGACTTCAAATAAATAATCGTGTGGCAGGTAATTCTGAATAAATAACATTGCGAACAGAGAAATTAAAATGAGTAAAGAATATTAAAACAGCTAAAGAATAAACAAACAAAATAATTATATCAGGAGGGAGAAAGTAGCGAGCATCTAAAACGGGTTATGTGTCCCAAGTAAATGCATACAGAAAGTAAAGAGTACAAAGTAAAGGACTGATTTGTTGGCAAAAATTCAATATATAGGAGATGCATGACATACTTGTTACCATATCTTTTAATTGATTTTGGAGTTTTACGGACAACTGTTAAGCTAACAAAATAGTTAATTATTTTCTTCCAACCCCTTTCTTGAATAAGGCTGTGACATTTGCCACATTCCAATCCATTGTAAATATACAATATTACAAGGAATTTTCCAAGATCGCCCCAGTGCATTCATAACCTCAGTAACCAAGTTCTTTCAGGAGGGTACACAAAATGCTGGAGAAACTCAGCGGGTGCAGCAGCATCTAAGGAGCGAAGGAAATAGGCGACGTTTCGGGAAAGGTCTCGACCCGAAACGTCGCCTATCTCCTTCACTCCTTAGATGCTGCTGCACCCGCTGAGTTTCTCCAGCCTTTTGTGTACCCTCGATTCTCCAGCATCTGCAGTTCCTTCTTTAACACGAGTTCTTTCAGGACCATTGTTTGCATGTCTATAGTTCAGTGGTCTGTCAATTTAAGGTATACAAAGGATGTCATTAAATTGGAAAGAGTACAAGAAAAACCTCTGGGTCAGGCAGGTTTGAGTTATAAGGAGAGAAGTATTTTTCTCTTTTTTTTTCCTGGAGTATAGAAGGCTGAGGTGTGACCTTGTAGAGTTTATAAAATAATGGATGTGGATACGGTGATAGCCAGTGTTTTCCCCAGCTGTCTATGACAGCTAAAGAGCATAGGTTTGTAGTGAAAGGAAGATAAGGGACCCGAGTGGCAACATTTTCACAAAGGATGTTGCCTAAATGGAAGGAGCTTCCAGAGAAATGGTTAAAAGACACTTGGATAGGAAAGATTTGGGGGGGGGGGGGGGGGGGGGGGGGGGGGGTACGGGCCAAGTATAAGCAAGATGGACTAGTTCAGTTGGGCATCTTGGTCAGCAAGGGCGAGTTGGGGTAAAGGGGCTTGTTTTCAAGTCTCGCTCGATGACTTGAGTCCCATTAATTTCTCCAGTACTTTATTAATTCTTCTTCATCACTGGTAAGTTTTGTCTTTTGTGAATAAGGCTATGAAAATAGTTTATTACCTCAACTACTATGTTCCCTATGAATATTTCTTCTGCCTTGTCTCTTGGGGTCTCCGATTTACATGTAGCTGTTTACACAATTGTAAGCAGCTCTTAAAATCTACTTTTCTTTCTACATTACTCATTTTCTATATTTTTCATTGTCATTTGTAGATTTCTAGAGCATTGTTAGGTTTCAACGTCAATATTTCCTCATTTAATCTAATGTTACGCGTAATCTTTTTTTATGGAGATTTTAGTTCACTATGGAAAATTTTCGTTTTATGGAATATTACCTTAAATGCCTTCCTTCGTGGCAGACCATCTTCAGCTAATTTCCCAATATCCCTTTAGTTGGCCTACTAATTTTTTCGTAATTTAAAAAATTGAGCATCCAACAGTTGTTGCGCTCAAACTTGACACCTTCAACTCCCTCTTTGATGGGAGTTACATTACATGGAAAAACGCTTCATCACGCTATTTCCGTAACATGAGGCCACGCCATCTGTGCATGCAACGAGCTGAAATAAAATGGTTCGTTCCACAAATTCTGAGAACAAATTTTATTAATTTATGTTAAATTTTTGGTAGTGGTCTGTGAATTCCATATCACAAATGGCTACAATGAGGGGTTTGCCTGTATACATTCTAAATTACTGCACATTTCTCCTGCTGTGAGATTGCCAGTTGCCTCTGTTGCATTAGACAAACAATATTGGCCTATTGCAAATTCATTCTGAACCTGTCCTCAAAGCTGCCTTCACCATTTTGATTTGATCATTATGTATGGAGATTGAAGTTCGCAGTTGTCATCACCTGTTATATCCCCCTCTTTCTGTATAAGGGTGTCCATTGGTGGGGGTGGGTACGTGGAAGTCTTGGTGATTAAGGATGAAATTACTTCAGTTAAGAACAGACTACAAGGAAAGGTAAGTGAGCAAATCAAAATGCTATGGGCAGTTAAGAAATAGTATTTAAGACACTAGTATGAGTTGTACTGTTGGCGCTTGTAGCATTTGGTCAGGCGTAAAGTGTACTAGTCCAGAGATTAAATAAGTTTACAGAAAAGACATGCAATTGATTTAATACTGCATGAGACTGTAACAAGTGGACAAAGCCATATCAAACATATAAAGTTGAGCTTTCTTGAGTTCATTGCAAGTAGTGTTGTGACTGTTCTCGAACCAGCAATGTTAAATTTGATATGATTAGTGCGCTAGATTCATTAAGCAAACAAACAGTGCATGCAAATGCATCAGTGAGCATAAAGTTACATGGGGTGACAATTATTCGCAAATCAGCCCTGATCACAAAAAGCAGTCCATCAAAATTGTTGTCGACAGTCATTATGTTAATATTTTTGTGTCTTGTCACAATCTACAGTTATGTAACCACTCTGGTATCTTTTCAGACTTTGATCCCTCTTCATTGTTACTCTTGTGGAAGAAGGCATGATGATCCTTGCTTCTCTTCCTCTACTATGGCAATAAAACAAAGAAAAATGCTGGGTATATTCACCCTGGGTGACATCTGTAGATAAAGTAAAACAAAGTTAGCTATCCATGGCATCAATCTTGCATCAGTTTTCACCATTTTCTGTAATTACTGGAAATTTGGGATATACAATGACTTTAGCCCTGTTTCACCATTTGGTAAGATCATGGTTTTATCTTCATCTTGGCTTTGATCCCTTCAGTGTTCTGAATCAATTGATCTCGGCCTTGATTGTTTAAGATGACCAATTCACAACTTTGGATAAAATTCAGCCTTAAATGACTGACCTCAGATTCTGAGATTATACTCTTTTTATTCTCAACTCTATACATAGATTAACCTGCCCTTCAACATCTATCCTCAGAATCTTTTCCGATGAAACCACTTCTATGACTTTAGTGTGAAAGTGAGAGCTTGTCTCTTATAACAGACAATAATTTACCATGGCAAAAGAAAAACAGCACAGCAGTAGTGTTTGAAAGTGGAAACTGAATCACTTGTGGACTCTTGTCAATTGGTTCCCCCAATATTATGGTGTGCTTCTTCAGAAGGTTACAGTTGTGATTTTACAGTTGCCTTAGTTACAATGTGATTACAAATTTTAATCTGTATCTGGTTATCTGTTTTGTGTCTCAATCCGTGAGTGCTTTATAAAATGTGATAATTTGGTTACTTTTATGCTATATCCTATTCCATTGGGATTTTGTTAAGGAATTGTTGATTTATATATTTCCCCAATGTTACTTTCCACTGGGAACGTCATACAATCCTCAATCTTTTATCTGCATCAAACCATTAA
The DNA here is from genome assembly GCA_035221665.1 of Okamejei kenojei. Lineage (NCBI taxonomy): Eukaryota > Metazoa > Chordata > Chondrichthyes > Rajiformes > Rajidae > Okamejei > Okamejei kenojei. The sequence goes on along the minus strand of CM069139.1, from coordinate 12,137,387 downwards.
ATAACTCTGGCTTGGCTTTTTTCTACTCTTCCTTCTGTAGCAAATCAAAAAGTAATGACACTGATTAAGTAGGCAAGTTTCTTTTTGGCACAATGAAGAAAGCTAGGAGCAATAATGTGAAAGTAGTCATGCGCCCGTGTTCATCCTTAGTTCTTGTTTTGTTTATTTCACGCTAGTTTTCGGGCAGATGTGTCCAGTGGTATCACGTCAGCTTTGGTTATATGCCAGTGATAGAGTAAAAATTATTTGACCTTCCTACCTCTACTATTGATTTGAAGTTGAAGCCTGGGACTAATTTCTGCCTCATTTGCTATATCTACCTTTTCTTTTCTCCCTCTCCCCCCCTCGTCATGTCTTTATACTGGTTTCTCACCCCTCTCCTCTTTCAGTTCGGATGAAGGGTCCTGATCCCAAACGTCAATTGCCTATTCCCCACCACAGATGCTGCCTGGCTTACTGAGTTCCTCCAACAGAATTATTGTTGCACTAATTTTTACCACTTCAACTTATTCTGCTTTTTTATTTTGATAGCAGTATTCATGATGCACAGTAACGGTTAAATCAATCCTATTGTAACATGGAACATAGAACAGTACTGCTCACAAACAGGCCCTTAGGCCCACAATGTCTGTGCTGAATATGATGCCAAGACTGATTTTTATCTTCCAGCACGTGATCCATGTACCTCCATTTCCTGCCTGTCCATGTGTCTATCAAAAGCCTCTTAAATGCCTCTATCGTGTCTCTCGCCCTTTGCGTAAAAGAGAATGTGCCCCTCACATCTTTTAAACGTTGCCCTTCTCACCTTAACTCGCGTTGTCATCAGTTATGATAGTTGCACAGTAATTCGTAGGTTGGAACAAGTGTTGGCATTTTCCTTTAAGTGGACCCTCCATGGTGTTTGTTTTGTAATGTCCAAAACATTGTGCATGTTTTGTGCATGTTTTGTGCATCTGATTTGAAACTTGACATGACTAATTGCCATTTTGGGTTTGGAAGCCACAAAGCAGTATTGGACTTGTAACCTCGATAGTTATAATAAAAGAGCTTGTGAATATGTTGAATCTTTCTGTTTACTTGGTTAAATGATCCAGTGTAACTCCTGTGGGCGTAGGTGTTTATTTTATATTGCTTTGTTCCCTTGGTTATCCAATAACATGGGGTGAAAATGACAGACATCATCGCTACGAAAGCCTCATCAACATTTTATGAAAGGGAGAACGGTCATCAAGTTGAGGTTGACCGAGCAAAATAATCAAAGGACGAAATCCCAGCCTCGCTCAAGTGGCTCCAGTTGGGTGCCTGTTCTCTGGATGGAAAACAAGGATGCATTCTCCCTGGTTCCTCTGAAGTCAGTGCCTTTTGGAACACAACATGATATCTGGTGTGCTGTCAGAATACACTCATGGCTGAAAACCAAATGTTGAAAGAAAAAAGATTTTGCCCAATTTTGTAAATATATTTGTGAATCATTGTGTGTTAAGTTTTCTGCTGAATTGGTGCTTGCTGCTAAGATGTTGTATGTGTTATGCTCGTGGCAAGTTAGTGATTTTTAAAACAATTTGGACTAAGTTATGTTAGTCTCAAAGGTTTCAACTTCTGGTCAGTCTTTTTCCTGCTCGCAGGAGTTAAACAATTACCAAACATGTCATTGCACAGCTAAACAGTGTACAAATTGGTAGAAGGATAACTTGCAGGTGGATGGGTCATGAATTTTGATCTGTGGTTTGTTGCCCAAATTGCTTAGTTTAGTGGTCTGCTTTAATGCAATGTGTATGTAGATTAAGTTTAAATAAATAAATGGCTTTAATTATTGTATGTGGCTTATTCAGTTTGTCACTGCTACTTTTAAGTAACTGATGCTCAAGACCAAGGTTATTATATTACTGGTGATGAACCAATTTCGATGAAGAAAAGCAATTGTTGACTACTAAATGAATGATCGTGTGTGATCAGTTGCACTAAATGAGGATTGGTGTAACCGATTTAACTATTACAGTAGCTTACAACATTGTTAAGGGGGCACCAAGCTGGTACCTTGAGGAAAGGTTAAAGTTCTTCTACAACTTTGACCTCCTGTGACATGAGGTGAAAATGTTGCTCATGTCCCACCCTAGTGGACTAAGATGAAGCATCATTAATGTGGTGGTTTGGTACTCTTCATGGAAAATGGTTTCACTGATCTGTTCCACAAGGTTCCTTTAACCAAAAACCAATTTTGTTTATATCCTAATAGCCATCCTTAGTTGGACGTTCAAATCCACTGCCATCCATAATAGTTGGAGCTTCAAATCCATTGCAAGGCATCACAAAATCTTGACGTTCTCAAAGGAGATATAGTTCAATTTGAAACACAAAACCCAGAACTGTGTTCCCGATGTTGGGGGAGTCCAGAACCGTGGGCCACAGTTTAAGAATAAGGGGTAGGCCATTTAGAACGGAGATGAGGAAAAACATTTTCACCCAGAGTTGTGAATCTGTGGAATTATCTGCTTCAGAAGGCAGGGGAGGCCAATTCTCTGGATGCTTTCAAGAGAGTTATATAGAGCTCTTAAAGATAGCGGAGTCAGGGGATATGGTGAGAAGGCAGGAACGGGGTACTGAATGTGGATGATCAGCCACGATCGCCGTGAATGGCGGTGCTGGCTCGAAGAGCCGAATGGCCTACTCCTGCACCTATTGTTGATTGTCTATTAACCTGAGCAACAGAATAGAATTTTCAACCATACATTAATTTAAAAAAATCTAGAAAAGGTATGGTGAATTAAACTATAAAGTAAATTGAAGAGTGGTGAGTATTACGCACCATGGCTGTGATACTTAAAAAATAAAATAAAAAAATTCTAAGCACAAAATAATTTTATGTCCTCTCCATTTCAAAGGCATTATATTGTGCTGCTGGCGAGTGCTCCAACGGAGAAACAGCACTTGGAGTGGTAAGTAATGTAGACTTAAAATAAACCGTGTTGTTGGATGTGATTGTGCCATGACGGATCAAAAACTATTGGGGAATTTCCTCATTACTTTCACCACAGAGTTTAGGTTCAACAGTGGTGTTAAAATGGTGGTCAATATCGTGTGTCTTCTCACATTTAGCTTTCCACATTAATTATGGCCATTTTCTTTACCTCTGAGACAGCAAGTGAAACCATTGAACCACACAGCAAAGTGAATAGGAAAGAACATATGAAATGTCTTAGACACAAAATGCCGGAGTAACTAAGCGGGGCAGGCAGCATCTCTGGATAGAAGGAAGGGATGACATTTTGAGACCCTTTTTCAGACGTGATGAAATATCTCATGGCATTAGAGGTCCTTGGTGAGCATGAATTCATAAAATCTGAAGGCACAAGCATGGTGCCCAGAAGAACAAGTTGAGCTTGAGATTTTTGTTGAATGTCAAAGATGACATATTTTTACAATAAGTGTTTCATTCTGAGTTTATCTCCTGCACCTTGTATTACTTAAAGGCAAAGGGTTGGTGGTTTTCCAATGCGCATTGGTTTAGCTTAGACCAAATTATGCTTGATAATCACACATGATTGCAGAAATTGGTGCATACCACAGTAACCCATAGTATTTGAAGCATTAAGTTATGTAAAAGGCATGATCAGGTTTGAAAAACAGTGCCCTCCTGTGTTTATAGTTTCTCCCCCCCCCCCCCCCATTTCAGGGCACCATAATGTTTGGGACACATGGCTTCACAGGTGTTTGTAATTGCTCAGGTGTGTTTAAATGCCTCCCTAATGCAGATATAAGAGAGCTCTCAGCATCTAGTCTTTCCTCCAGTCTTTCCATAGCCTTGGAAAACTTTTATAACATATAACATATAACAATTACAGCACGGAAACAGGCCCTCTCGGCCCTTCCAGTCCGTGCCGACCATTTGTTTTCCCCTAGTCCCATCTACCTGCACTCAGACCATACCCCTCCATTCCCTTCACGTCCATATACCTATCCACTTTACTCTTAAATGTTAAAATCGATCCTGCCTCCACCACTTCTGCTGGAAGCTGATTCCACACAGCCACCACCCTCTGAGTAAAGAAGTTCCCCCTCACGTTACCCCGAAACCTCTGTCCCTTAATTATCATGTCATGCCCTCTTGTTTGAATTTTCCCTACCCTCAATGGGAAAAACGTATCCACGTCAAACATTTTATTGCTGTTTATCAACATGAGGACCAAAGTTGTGCCAATGAAAGTCAAAGAAGCCGTTATAAGACTGAGAATCAATAATAAAACTGTTAGAGACATCAGCCAAACCTTCGGCTTACCAAAATCAACTGTTTGGAATCATTAAGAAGAAAGAGCACTGGTGAGCTTACTAATTGCAAAGGGACTGGCAGGCCAAGGAAGACCTCCACAGCTGATGACAGAAGAATTCTCTCTATAATAAAGAAAAATCCCCAAACACCTGTCCAACAGATCAGAAACACTCTTCAGGAGTCGGGTGTGGATTTGCCAATGACCACAGTCCGCAGAAGACTTCATGAACAGAAATACAGAGGCTACGCTGCAAGATGCAAACTACTGGTTAGCTGCAAAAATAGGATGGCCAGGTTACAGTTTGCCAAGAAGTACTTAAAAGAGCAACCACAGTTCTGGAAAAAGGTCTTATGGACAGATGAGAAGAAAATTAACTTGTATCAGTGATGGCAAGAGCAAAGTATGGAGGAGAGAAGGAACTGCCCAAGATCCAAAGCATAAACATGGTGGTGGGGGTGTTATGGCCTAGGCATGTACGGCTGCTGAAGGTACTGGCTCACTTATCTTCATTGATGATACTACTGCTGATGGTAGTAGCATAATGAATTCTGAGGTGTACAGACAAATCTTATCTGCTCAAGTTCAAGCAAATGCCTCAAAACTCATTGGCCGGCGGCCTGAAATGGGGGCGGGTGGGGGGGGGGGAGGGAATATGTGTAAACACTGCTGTAATGTCTACATGGTGAAACCTAAATGTATAAAAATGGCCTTTATTAAAATCTGACACTTTGCTGTTTAACCATTTTGTGATTTTTTTTTTTTTTTGTATATTACAAATCTCAAATTGTGGAGTACAGAGGCAAATAAATAAATGATGGGTCTTTGTCCCAAACATTATGGAGGGCGCTGTAAATTCTTGTCATTATTCTATCACTGTTATATTTAGTTCCTCATGTCAGGGATGGTCCATCTTTTTAGGTAGGTTGAAGAAAAATAGTTCAGATCTTTTAAAGTGCACTGCTATATGTTGTTTTATGGAGTTCTTCATTTATTAACTTTTTTTAATTTTAGGGTAGGATTGGTGGAATCCAAAATCCGAATTCTAATAAGCAGCTTAGAAAAGAATGAGTTCATCACTCTGGCTCATGTTAATCCACAATCATTCCCAGCTCCAAAGGACAATCCTGAGAAGTAAGTAATCTCACCTTTTGTAATTTGTGTTTTTGGGATTGTAATTTGGTTTACTTCAAATGGTTTCTAAACTACGGATGGACCCAAGAGCAGCATTGCATTGCTAAAGACGATGTCTTTTCCTACTCAAACTGCCTTCACTTTGTACACACCTTACTTTTGTAATGCTCATGTATCCCATTACAATATTTTTTTCAGAGATGAATTCAGTACTATGTGGGTCATTGGGATAGTCTTTAAGAAAGTGGAAAACAGTGAGAACCTGAGTGTTGACTTAACGTACGATATTCAATCTTTCACAGATACTGGTAAGAGCCATTTGTTTTCTTAAGCATTGATACAAAATTAATTAGTCGTACCTTGTAAAATAATATGCCCTTTTCATACAGATAAGTCTTAGGAGAAAATGCACAAGACCAACCTTGATTACAGCTATGTAACTCTGAAACAGGCCATTTGTCCCAACATCTGTGCCAACCAAGTTATCTATCTGATCTAGTCCCATCTGCTTGCATTTGGCCCCTAGCTCTCTAAAGTGCCACCCATTTACCTCTCTAACCGCCTTTTGAACATTGTATCATGCCCACCTCTACAACTTCCTCTCACAACTTGTTCTATGTCGCCACCAACCTTTCCCTTCGGAGCCCTTTTAAACCTTTCCTTACCTTAAATCTATGCCTTCTGGTTTTAGATTCCCCTATGCTGGCAAAAATACCTTGATCCTGACTTATAACCCTTGGGTTTTTGTACACTTGTCTAAAGTCATCCTTAAGCCTCTAGCTTTAAGGAGAAAAAGTCTATCCAATCTCCCCATATAACTGAAACCCTCCATTCCTGGTAACATCCTTGTGAGTTTTGTTTTGCCTGCGCATGTACCAAATTAATTATATCCTTCCTATATAGCTGGGCAACTGGACCTGCTCGTAATTCGCTCACCAACTGATGTTTGTTAAACAGAATTTTACTCCAATTATCTGTATTTAAAATGTATGAACTGCTGTGGTAGTAGCCGTTTTGTAATAGGGGGCCCTCAACAATGTTCCGGTGGTCTGTGTTTGGATCTGGCTATGCTTCAGTCAAAATAGTTTATTGTCCTGCAAGCCAAAACATTATTCTCTCATTTTACACGTGTCATAGAGACGTTTCTAGTTTTGCTGCCGAGCTGGTTTTTAATGTCATATCATGGCCATGCCGACTCAGGATTAATTTGTAGCATTCACCTGAACCAGATGTTCTCATCCTTCCAGAATCTTCAAACCATTTTGGTTTCAATCCAATCCTTTCAACTTTGTGTTCCCTTAACGGTAACTGTGGTTTCAATCTCAACTCGAAATTATTGAATCAGTTATATAAAGAGTTGAAGTTCGGCCACTAGAGAATAATGCAGAAAAAGTGATAATGGGGAATAAAGAAATGGCAGGAGTTGAATAACTTTTTTTGCATCGGTCTTCACAGTGGAAGACAATAGCAACATGCCTGAAATTCAAGTCAGGGGGTGGAAGTTAGTGGTGTGGTTATTTCTAGAGAGAAGATGCTTTTGAAGCTGGAAGGGCAGAAGGTGGATAAGTCACCTGGACCTGATGGACTGCACGCTAGGGTTCTGAAAGAGGTGGCTTTAGAGATTGTGGAGGCATGACAGTGATATTTCAGGAATCACTAGTGAGGTCCCAGTGGATTGGAAATTTGCCAATATTACCCCGCTGCACAAGAAGGGAGTAAAGCAGAATAGTGGGAACAATAGGCCAGTTTGTCTGACTTTGTGGTTGGTAAGATTTGAGAGTCCATTATAAAGGATGTGGTTACGGAGTCCTTAGAAGTTCACGATAAAATACGCCGGTCAACATTGCTTTGTGAAGGGTAGGTCTTGCTTGACAAATTTGCTGGAATTCTTTGAAATAGCAGGACAGACGACAAAGAGAGTCTGTAGATGTTGTTCAGAAAGCCTTTGATAATGTACCACATGTGAGGCTGCTGAGGAAGATGAGCCCCCACGGTATCAAGGGGCAGATACTGGCATGAATAGCAGGTTGGCTGGAAGGCAGAAGACAGAGTGGCTATAAGGGGGGCTTTTACTAGTTGGCTGCCAGTGAGTAGCGGAGTACCGCAGGGTCGGTGCTGGGGCCGCTACTCTTCACGTTGTATATCAATGATTTGGAAGAGGGGATTAAAGCCTTTGTGGCCAAGTTTGTGGATGATATGAAAATAGGTGGAAGGGCTGGTAGCGTAGATAAAGCAGAGATTAAACAGGACTTGGACAGGTTGGCAGAGTGTGCAGAGAAGTGAAAGATGGAATTTAGTGTAGCAAAATGTGGAGTTGTGCATTTTGGTAATAGGCATAAAGGCGTAGACTATTTTCTAATTGTGGAGAGAATCCAGAAATCGGAGGTGCAAATGGACTTGGGAGTGCTGGTGCATGATTCCCAAGAAGATCATCTGCAAGTCGAATCGGTAGTAAAGAAAGCAAACTCAATGCTTTATACAAAAAGGGCTTGTATACAAAACAAGGTTGTAGTGCTGAGGTAGCCAAAAGTGCTGGAGAAACTCAGCGGGTGCGGCAGCGTCTATGGATCGAAGGGTTGCCTATTTCCTTCGCTCCATAGACGCTGCCGCACCCACTGAGTTTCTCCAGCACTTTTGTCTACCTTCGATTTTTCAGCATCTGCAGTTCCTTCTTAAACATGTAGTGCTGAGGCTCTATAAGGCACTGATAAGGCCGCATTTGGAATTTTGTGAGCAATTTTGTTCACCATATCTGAGGAAGGATGTGCTGGCTGTGGAGATAGATAGATTCTTGATTAGTACGGGTGTCGGAGGTTATGGGGAAAAGGCAGGAGAATGGGGTAGGAGGGAGAGGGAGATCAGCCATGAATGAATGGCGGTGTAGACTCGATGGGCTGAATGGCCTAATTCTACTCTATGACCTAATCTGAAAAGTTAAATCAGAATATGTTTGTGGTGCTGCAAGTAAGTATTTCATTGTTCCATTTGGAACATATGATAATAAAACCCTCTTGTCTCATGACTTGAAAGGACGTTTGGTTGTAAGTGCCATTATTGTTTGTAGGGTTGGTACCTCTGTGTTCTGGAAACTTGCACCGGGTACTTTGAAGAAGAGAAAGAGTTGATAGAAAAATGAACTATTGATAGTAACTTTTCCATGCTTACAGTTTATAGACAAGCAATGAACAGCAAAATGTTTGAATCGGATATGAGGATTGCAGCGATGCATGTGAAAAGGAAACAGCTCCATCTACTCCTACCTAATTATGTTCAACAAAAAAAGAAAAAGGTAATATAATACTTTAGATCTATAAAATTAATTTATGTTCCCCTCGCATCTATAGATTCCAAATGATCACCACTTCTAAATGATTAGAAATTTCAAAATGTTTTCACTGCACATGTTACAAATTCCTGCAATATATAATCTGTACCAATGTAAATCTTTGTGACAAGACATTCATTATCAATTCATTTCTTTCACTATCTCATATTTGCAATGCTTGCATTGTAAGATTACAAACAATGTTTCAGTTCATCATACTGTGAAATACAGTAGCTATCTTCAAATATTCTGTTAACATTGGCATTCTGAAGGCAGTTATCCTAATAAAAGACTTGCCATTTGTTCCCATCTAGTTGTCATTTTGCTACGCAATGGAAATCTCAGTTTTATTTTTAGTGATTGTGGTTCTTAGTGAGCGCTGTCTTGTTATTTTATTAACATTGCAAATAAGGGATTTCTGAAACCTCTTGCATTGTGCATAGTACAGTTGGCTGGAAGCTTTGACTGAATTGGCGGGCTCCACTAACCTTGATTCTTCACAGGGAAGGTTTAATTGGGGTGGAAGGTTGTAGCATGAGCCTCTGCTGCGGAACGACTACCTAATGATTGCAAGGGTTTTGATAACCATTAGAATAAACGCCCCGAGGAATTTAGATTAATTCTGAAGTGAAACGGAATCTGTTTTGGACTAACTCCAGTCATGTTTGTGGCAAAATTTGTTGTAAATGTCTTTGGATGAAACAAGGCACAGTGGCACAGCAGTTGAATTGCTGCCTTGCAGCGCTAGAGTCCTTGGTTGGATCCTAACTATGGGTGCTGTCTGTATGGAATTTGTACATTCTCCCCGTGACTGTGGGTTTTCCTCGGGCGCTCCGGTTTCCTCCCGCACTCCAAAGGTGTGCAGGTTAATTTGGCTTGGGTTTAAAATTGTAAATTGTCCCTAGTGTGTAGGATAGTGCTAGTGTATGGGTGATCACTGGTAAGCATGAACTCAGTGGGCACAAGGGCCTGTTTCCCAGCTATATCACTAAACTAATCAGGAGGGTCTATGTCATTTCTTGTTCAGGATATGGCTAGGACCCTCTTGTTTAGCAAACACCCAATGTATAGAATGCATCCACTTCCCTGTCTAGCTACTGATTTTAGAACTTATTTCTCATCTTAGCATTCATTGGAGGGAAGCAAAGCCAACTGTGAAGATGAAAATAGCATGGAAGCCTCTCTGGACAGTGACCATAGCCTGCTTGTGCCTTCCAGTCCGTTACAGAATGCCAACAGTCCTCAGAGGTAACATGGATATTATTTCCTATTCATAGAAATGATTTGGTTGAAAAATGTGTTTTCCTTGCAAACCCGTACAAAATATCACAGTGGAAATTTAATGTAATCCCATTTCTAAAATTCATGCTTATCAGGGATTGGAGGGGCTCGGTATTGTTCAAATAGTAATTTAAATTGCATAATTTCTGCTGCTAACAGAATAGATTATTTTAAAATAGAAATGCTCAAAACACCAAGTAATTTTAAGCTTGCGATGGAGTTATAGATTTCCATTTCTATTCTATGAATACTTAAAGGTTAATAAATTGGGCATTGACATATTAAACATTTATAGAAATAACTGATGGGGGGGAAAAATAGATTTCTGAATGCTTCCTTATTTTCTGAGGCACACTAAGAATCTTTTTTTTAATTTTTTCTTTCCTCGCCTTAAGTAGTCCCATTACTGCTGCTTCAACAGTGAATGTGATCAGTGTTCCAAATTCAGAAACCCAGGTGGAAGAGACTACTGTTTCCGAAGGAAATTCCATTTCCCGTTCAGAGGGTAAGGAGCCAATCTTTCCGGTTTCATGGGGACGAAACTGAGTATAAATGTACTTGGCGATTTCAGAATAACTTCATCCCTTAAATAAAAGTACTGCATGATTTTTGTTTTTTTTTTCCCCAGCCATTGTTCTACTTGACTGTTCACATTGATTTTGTGGGGGAATTGCACTCTCACTGGAGAATACCTTTTTGTATGGAATGTAATTTTAATCTATGACCAGTCTTGGAGATGGGTGTCCTACCAGAAGGCAATGAAAGACAGGAGTTTTACATAGCAATGGAAAAAACATCATTATTCTCAAGTGGTAGAACTGTTGCCTTGCAGCACCAGAGAACCGGGTTCGATCCTGACTTCGTGTCTGACTTTGTGGAGTTTGCATGTTCTCCCTGTGACTGCATGGGTTGCTCTGGTTTCCTCCCACATTCCAAGATGTGTGGGTTTGTAGATTAATTGGCCTCTGTAAATTGCCCCTAGTCTGTATAGACAATAGGTGCAGGTCTAGGCTATTCGGCCCTTTGAGCCAGCACCGCCATTCGAAGTGATCATGGCTGATCATCCACAACCAATACCCCGTTCCTGCCTTCTCTCCATATCCCTTAACTCCGCTAACCCTGAGAGCTCTATCTAACTCTCTCTTGAAAGTATCCAGAGAACCAGCCTCCACTGCCCTCTGAGGCAGAGAGTTCCACACACTCACAACTCTGTGAAAAAGTGTTTCCTCATCTCCGTTCTAAATGGCTTATTCTTAAACTATGTCCCCTGGTTCTGGATTCCCTCAACATTGGGAACATGTTTCCTGCCTCTAGCGTGTCCAAACCCTTAATAATCTTATGTTTCAATAAGATCCCCTCTCATCCTTCTAAATTCCAGAGTATACAAGCCCAGCCGTTCCAGTCTATCAACAAATGATAGTCCCGCCATCCCAGGAATTAAACTCGTGAACATACACTGCACTCCCTCAATAGCAAGTGGGATAACTGGTGTGAACAGGCGATCAAAGGTCGACGTGGACACTGAGCTGTAGGGCCTGCTTCCATGCTGTGTCTCTAAACTTGGCAGAAGAGGAATGTTACCTGGATTAAAGGGTACTTGCTCTTGGAGGACATTGGACAAACTTGGATTCTTTTCTCTTGGATGCTGAAGATTGTGGTGTGATTTGATTGAAGTTGAGAAGCATAGATAGGGTAGACAGAACCTTTTGTCCCCAGGGTGGAAATTTCAAAGATTCGAGGGCATCGCTTTGAGGTGGATAGAGACTAAGTTTAAAGAAGATATGTGGGCCAAGTTTTTTTTTTTTTTTTTTAAATTTTTGCATGGAGTGGTGGGTGCCAGGAACTCACTGCCAGGGTGCTGGTGTATGCAAATAGGGCAGCGGGGTTTGAGGCTTTTAGATAAGCACATGAATAAGCAGGAAATGGGGGGGTTATGGATCACGTGCACAGGTGAGATTGGGATTATCTTGGCATGTTTGACACAGACATTGTGGGCCAAAGCGCCTGTTCCTGTGCTGTAAGGTTCTATGTTAGTAGCTTATAGATTTCCGTGTTTAAGTGCTCCATGCCAACTGCATGTCCTGGGATGTGGCTTCTGCATAAATAATACCAATATTTTTAAAGTAACATAAATAACTTTGTCTCTAGGCTCGGCCGCATCCTCCAGTGACCACATTCCTCAGGCCTCTCCAGTACCTGCTTCTACTGCGCAACCAAAATTAGCAGTTAGCCAGGTTTCATCCACGTGCATCGACAGCCAGCCTGCAAGTTCCACCATTAAGGCGTCTAATCCTGTTCCCTCTGGGGGGAAGAGACCGACATCGCCTGCTATCACTGAATCTGCAAATACCGAGGTTTCTGCATTTGTATTTGTGCTCATTTTCAACCGTAGTTGAAAAATCTCAAATTAAGTACTCTGTCAATTATTTCCTTTGTGTTTATGTTCATTATGCTTAGTTGTGATCCCACGTGGAGGGGGAAGAGAATTAATGTTTTAGTGCGGCGAGCGAGAGAGAATTGACTAATTATGAAGTGTTAACTAACGACTGTCTAACATTGGTAGTGGGGAAACTGCTAGAGTCAGTTAAAGATGGGATAGCAGCGCATTTGGAAAGTGGTGAAATCATTAGACAAAGTCAGCATGGATTTACGAAAGGTAAATCATGTCTGACGAATCTTATAGAATTTTTTGAGGATGTAACTAGCAGAGTGGATAAGGGAGAACCAGTGAATGTGTTATATCTAGACTTTCAGAAGGCTTTCGACAAGGTCCCACATAAGAGATTAGTATACAAACTTAAAGCACACGGTATTGGGGGTTCAGTATTGATGTGGATAGAGAACTGGCTGGCAGACAGGAAGCAAAGTGTAGGAGTAAACGGGTCCTTTTCAGAATGGCAGGCAGTGACTAGTGGGGTACCGCAAGGCTCAGTGCTGGGACCCCAGCTATTTACAATATATATTCATGATTTGGACGAGGGAATTGAATGCAACATCTCCAAGTTTCCACACTAAGCTGGGGGGTAGTGTTAGGCGTGAGGAGGATGCTAGGAGGCTGCAAGGTGACTTGGATAGGCTGGGTGAGTGGGCAGGTGCAATGCATGGCAGATGCAGTATAATGGTGGAGAAACTTTGGTGGCAAAAACAGGAGGGTACACTATTATCTTAATTGGCAGCAAATGGGCAATAAGGTTGGGGCAGGGGATAAAGTTAAACTGAGTGACGCTCGCGGCCCATCTAGATTGTGAATGCACATTGGCAAAATAATCAAAATAATGGATTAATGATATTGAATTTAGATCAAACCCTGGCATGGTAATGAAGGTGAATTTGCTTTAAAGAATGCAAGGAAATGCCACATTTTCATGTTTGAAAAATCGCACCCTCGGATGAACGCTTCGCGTCGTTCGTATTGGGATTCCTATTTTCATTCTCAAAAGTTGGCATGCAGGTGCAGCAGGCAGTGAAGAAAGCAAATGGTATGTTAGCATTCATAGCGAAAGGATTTGAGTATAGGAGCAGGGAGGTTCTACTTCAGTTGTACAGGGTTTTGGTGAGACCACACCTGGAGTATTGCGTACAGTTTTGGTCTCCAAATCTGAGAAAAGACATTCTTGCCATAGAAGGGGTACAGAGAAGGTTCACCAGACTGATTCCTGGGATGTCAGGACTTTCATATGAGGAAAGACTGGGTAGACTTGGCTTGTACTCGCTAGAATTTAGAAGACTGAGGGGGGGATCTTATAGAAACTTACAAAATTCTTAAGGGGTTGGATAGGCTAGATGCAGGAAGATTGTTCCTGATGTTGTGGAGGTCCAGAACAAGGGGTCACAGTCTAAGGATAAGGGGGAATTCCTTTAGGACCGAGATGAGGAAAACATTTTTCACACGGAGTGGTGAGTCTCTGGAATTATCTGCCACAGAAGGTAGTTGAGGCCAGTTCATTGGCTATATTTAGGAGGGAGTTAGATGTGGCTAAAGGAATCGGGGTATGGAGAGAAGGCAGGTACAGGATACTGAGTTGGATGATCAGCCATGATCATATTGTATGGCGGTGCAGGCTCAAAGGGCCGAATGGCCTACACCTGCACCTATTTTCTATGTTTCTATGACTACCTCATAGAATTGTTTCATATCAGGCTATAATCTAGCTTATTTTCATTTTTCACTGACCAAAATCTTCTCTACATTTATTGAAAATGCATAGTTCTATTTATTTACCAGGGTAAATAATGGATTTTGAAACTCGCTCTCAATTGGAGACTTCTGAAAAAGGTTCAACAATGATAACCATAATGTTTTAATTCCATACACAGTCAGCAGAATAAAAACTGATTCAGCGGTGTAACTGTACTCTGGGTACAGAGTCAATTTGTCACGCCAACTGTCATTCTTAATATAATAACTTGCTCTGGTTTGGAGGTTATTTTCATTGAGTTGTTACCTCGATTAAAAAAATACTGTGCAAAATGTAAAAATTATTCAATAGATAAATCTGCTAAATTGGTGGTTTGCATGAATTGTAAGTTCATTAAGGATTATGTGAATGTTATACAGAACGTCCTACTGGCAAATGAGTGGTGCCAGCATCAAGTAGCGTTGATTATTGAAGCTTCCATGTTTAACATGGCTTTTTGGAAAGGCACATGGATAGAAACGGTTTAGAGGGAAATGGACCAAATGAGGGCAATTGGGCATCAAGGGCAAGTAGGGCCAAAGTTTTCACGCTATATAACTCTTATGACTCCAAGGTGATTGTGTATCTTTTCATCTCCTAATCTGAATGAACAGATTTTAAAACATTTTTGTGTGTTAGTAACATTCCTAATATCTCATTTCCTGTCGCTACAAAAGTGTGGCAAATATGTGGACCATGAATATAGTTATATAACCTATATAGTTTTCATGATACCAGATATGGATTAGTGTTTTGCCTATTTTGAAAGGGCAGTTAATCATTCTATCCTGCAGATAGCGACGCTAAACGATGAAACACCCCTCAGCCAACTAATCTCATGTTTATTGTTTAGGAACCTGCAACAAATGGGGTACCAATGGATCAGAATCTATCACAGAGTTCAAAGAGAACATCCACGCAGCTAACTGAAGGTTCACCAAAGAGAAAGAAGTTGGATGTGAGTGGCTGATTCTCTGTCACTTTACAGCTAATGAAGCTGTTTTCTAGCTCCCTCCTTCCTCTTCACTCCTCTGCATTATCTTTGGTCTTTCAGTTTCTAAACTTCTACCCATCTATACGGTTTTCCTAAAATAAAATCCAATTTGCAATCTTTGAATCCTACCTTTATTTTGTCAACTATGTATTTGATTTACCTTTCACTGGGTGATGGTTCTTTGTGCTGAGGGTGACTCCTGTGGGATTTTTTTAACTCAAGAAAAGGATGGGAAATTTTCAGATTTTAAGTAAATCTAATTTAAGATGTACATTATTTTTAAAAAGCTATAATTGCAGTATCAATGTTTCATATTTGCTAGGGATCTGCCTGTGTGAATGAGCAAGGTGACTGTTCGGCAAGTCCTAATACTGAGAAAAAAAGTGATGAAAATATGAAGGTAAGATGCCATTTCCAGTGCAGTCTGGGGATTAATTTAGTTGCTCTGCTGTATAATAGATGGATGGGAAATTAGGTTTTAAAATTTCCCATCAGAAATTCTACACAATTCTTGATGTTGAATATTGAGAAGAACGGTGAAATGCGAACATAAGAAAATTTGGTTTAGTGCTAATCCATATATGTGTTGCCTTTTTGGGGCAGGTTGCTGAGTCTGAAGAAAAGATGCTGCCAATCCAATCTAAGGCTTCTGTCTCACAGGCAAGTTATTTAGGATATGCTTTAGCATTTAATCACAAGATACATAGCTATTTTTACATATTACAGTAACTGTGTAGGAACTTCTTTTCATCGCGCTGCATCATCCTTCCTGAAGACACTAATTCCTGTTGGGAATGGATTTCCTAAGAGCAGGCCATCTACTGGTATCAGTTAAATAGCCATGCAAACACTGAGTTGAGTTTTTTTTGGGGGTTTTTTTTTGTGACCAGGTGCAGCCAACACTTGTTTGCCCGTGCCATCACATTTATCACCTAACTAGGTTTGCGGGCCGCAGTTAGGAAACCTTATATTTTTCTTCCTCTTCCAGGGAAACCTCAGAGCATTGCGGCAAATCATTTACTAACCCCCACCAGTCCTATTCTAGAAAATGATACTAATAATCAAAACTGTGGCCTCGTTTGCATTGTTCAGGGTTAACCATTGTTGCCAGTGGTGACGGTGGAGGCAGACACGGTAGTGACAATTTAAGAGGCTTTTAGATAGGCACTTGGATATGCAGAGAATGGAGGGGTATGGATCACTTGCAGGCAGAGGAGGTTAGTTTAATGAGGCATCACGTTTGGCATGGACATTGTGGGGCTGCAGGGCCTGTTATGTTCTATTATTTACTTGAGCTAACCAAATTATTTGCTTTTTTTTTTGTTTCTCTCCCTTTTTAATTCTGTTGTTCTTCTCAATTGATATTACTAACTGCTGCCAACAAGTTGCTAATATATCTCAACTTTTTATGGCCGCAAATTAATCGTGCATCACTACCCTATGCAGAGCTGCAGAGTAGTACGGATTTTCCGTATTTTGTATGGAAATGCGATAAGAATACGGATGTATGGATTTGCTTTGTAAAATACGGATTTTACAAAAATCGGCCTGACTTCCTGTTTCATCTTGCTGCTTGAAAAATGCAAGGATATAAAAAGTCATACTAACTCTAAAAATTATAGCAGATTAAATCTATTAGTATTTTAAATTGCAAGATCTAGATTATTTTTGTAAGCTTTAATCTGCCTGTCCCGCTACAGGTTTAAACAGCGCTGTCACTTTAGTGCGTGGGAATTTAAACGAACAGCGCTATGGGTTCTAATTATAGCGCTACCAGCTATAATTTGTCTTTACACAGCACTATGGGCTTTACACATAGCGCTATGGGTCACAGACTATTCGGGGAGGGACAAAAAAAGGAAGGAGGGAAAGAGAGGGAGGCTACCAAAATGGCTTCTACATCATCTTCTGGTGCTAAAAGCAGGAAGGAGCCGTTCAAACAGAAGTATACAAAAAGATCATTTAAATAAAATCGGTAGCATGGAACTGGTCATGTGATCATTATCAAATACTTCCAAATTTATGTTTTTGTATGTGGTAGCGAATTTGACCCCTACATGTGTTGTTGATCTTACTAGCAACACTCTTGCATTGAAACATAATGACATTTCTTTTTACACACAGGAACCAATGAGCACAGAACTTTCTGATGTTTCCTCCCTTCCTGTAAACCCTGTTCCAGTAGTTAAAAACTCAATAAAGCTGAGGCTAAACCGGTAGAACTGCTACCACTCCTGGGGCCATAGAACACAAAGAGAAGAAGAACATGCGTGCATGCGCACAGAAAGAAACATCTCTGGGAAGAGTCATCTGTTTGCTGGGTGCAGATTCCTCCATGGAAACATTTTTAAAAGTTCTTTGGACAAAGGTGATGGTGGCATATGGTGAAGTTGGACGATAAAGGCTGTAGATTTTTTTTAAACATGTCCTAAAAGACTTGATCATTGTCGAATCTGGAGTCTGGTAGAACTCGACCGGTGACAAGGATGCACTGCGGACTGACTGGTCATGCAGCGAGTGCATCTTGGCGGAGTACTGCTGATGTGTTGGCAACAGTTATGTTAGTTGAAACAGTTTTTTCCAAGAACCATTCTCCCTCCCATTACCTTTGCTCTTAAAACTGCCTGCAATTGTGAAAAGATTTTTTTTTAATGTTTTTGTTGACCAATTGTTCAGTCATATGGGCATTATTTGTGAATTTAGGTTAGTGATGGTATTGGGGAGATTTAGTAAGGAAGGACCCTTGTACTGGGACATACTATTATTGATTTCAGGGCACTAATCCAATTGATTCTTTCAAACAGCAATGTGAAATCGGCGCTTAGTTCCTGGTGTCTTACAACCTGGAAAGGGTCCAGGAGCTGCTGCATTTCCCTGGTTGCTTCCATTGTTTGTTGATTTTTGATGGGTTAGATGTTAATTTGACTTCTATTTTTGTGCCGCTGTCAGGAATAGGTTGTCTCAAAACCAAATTCAAGTTGGTTTGTTTGCGACCGGTAGATGTCATGTTAAGATACTGAACATTTCCATTTTGAAGCTGGTTTCCTATCGTACCTAAATGGGTAGGATTTGAGATCAACCACCACTAGGATGAGTCACTGCTTGACCAACGTCATATCACTTCCCAGTCAAATTGCAACCCAGTGTAAAACTCATCCATATTTGACATTGATTGAGCTCATCTATATTTGACATTGAAACTCGAGTGAAAATCTCCTGCTTGTAAAAAAAAAAAGTAGACTTTGTGCTTCTGCATGGTACATAGTTCAGCAAATTGCATGGCCCTTATGCATCCATGAAGCATGCCAAAATAGGTTTAGAATTCACCTTGTTCAGCGAGGAATTTGCTACAGTTGTTTGCGTTGACACGTTTGACCATGGACAGTTCCATTAAATCTCGCCGGTGAGCTACAATTCTTTCTTTTTCCTTACAAGTACCGTTAGAAATGTTATTTTAAAGCCAAAAACTTTCTTCTTTGGATCAGTACAAAGAAGACACTTTTTCTAGTTTGTCCTCAAGTTTATCAGTTATAAATCCTCAAGTCCTTGAAACCATTCAAACTTCCAATTTTCATCATGTCGCATAACTACATTCAGGGAAAACCCTTTTTACTTTAATGATCTGAGAGGTATTATGTCAACATTGAGATATATATGGCAGCATGTCAAGAAAACGGGTTCTTCCTCAAATTTAATGCATCAGGAAAGGCTGGTAATGATGCTACTAGCACCATTAAGTTTTATATTGGTGACTCTGGCTAGCACTTATAGAAGAGGTAGTTCTGAGAGCCAGGCACCCATGGATTTTTTTTAAAATTGTAAAATAGAGCATGAGATTCAAGTTTTGCCATGCTGGAATTTGAGCTGTTTAATATGAGCAGGTTGTTGGCTCAATCCACAACTGATTCACTCATTGTCAACCTGGGCACATCATCTGCGGATAGCTTGGTGACATTATTTATGGATTCTCCATCGCAAGACTCCAGTGCTTAAGTTTTTAATGAGATGATGGAGGGTTTCCTCCATGCATTGAATCCTTTGTATTTTCATTGACTTGGAATGCTTTAAAATATTTTTCATCAGTTTATTAAAAGCAAGAGTGGAAGAGTTGCAATATTGTAAAGTTCGGGAAGTGCTTTTGGAAGTACTAACATTTTACAGTTTTAATTTTTTTAATTTAATAAAAAAAGTATGTGGACCATCTTTCTCACACTGCGTCCCCATTCGACACAGACTCCAAGAGTGACTGAGCCTTGACTGTAAGCTGAAAAGGTAACACATTTGCAAATAGCATTTAAACTTGACATATGGGCATTTACATTTCCTCCATGTGAACAGTTGAAATCTGCAAAAAAGCGACAAGCTGAATTGAAACTTCATTGTCCCGATGTTAGATATACATGTGTGCTTTTCTCTCTTGGTTTCTGATCCTTGAATAGGTCTGCCATTGTGAAATGGTTGACCCACTCTGACAGCTGAATTGTGCATCCTTCCAAAATATTTATGGAAGGCTTAATTGCCTATGCTCCAAATTTATTCATTTTTGGGTCCCCCCTCGTCCCGTCCCCCATCCCCCAAGTTTTTTAAACTTTGGATGTACTGTCATTACAATAGGTTTAACGAACCATCAGGTAATCTACTAAAGTGTAATGTTTTGTAAAGTATTCCATGTTTTTCTATGCATGGTGGCACCGCAGAATATTTTGTTTGAGGGTGGTGGGGTAAGAACGCTATGTCGAATGAAAGGAGCTATTGGAATTTTTGTGGTACTTGGCCAATGCATCTTCTGGCTGCACTATGATGATAAAAGCAGTTCTGGTTTTGCTCTTGCAGCTAGCTGTCCACTGAATTGTGATTTATTGTCTCCCTGACAGCAGACCTGTTTTTGAATTGGAGTTTTCAAAAGCTTTCTTGCAGTGCGCTGGATACCACAGTGCGTTTTGTGGTGGACCAGGGTGTTTCAAAACTGATTATTAGGAATGAAAAATACTTGAGAATGTGAGTAAATGGGTTAGGAAAGTGTGTTTTCTGAATTGAAGGCCTGCATTGGCCATTGTTGATAAAGGGACACAATTAAATGCATTTCATGCTGTGGAGAATAAATGCAGCAGATTCTGCCTTCAGTGCTTTGGGGGGTGGGGGGGGGGGGGGGGGGGCGGGAGATGATATGGGTAGCATGGTCTTTACCTGCCAAAGAGCTACCCCAGCTAGTTGCATGTCTGTAGTAGGAGGAGAGCTACCCACTGAATTGTATGTAGGGAGTGCTGAGATGAATGCTGATTAACTAAGAAAGTGCTTGCATTGTAGACTATTGTATATTGTCATGCCTGAGGAGTTCTGTTGGGCATTTACAAAAGGCCAATTTCAGGTTTTTGAGGAGTCCTTGATTAACACCATCGTGGATCCAGTCTTAATTTTATTATGAATATGCAAAGAAATTGGATGGAGAAGAATACTTGATGTGCAGAAAACTTAAGATGCGCAGATTGTAGCAGGGATAACTTTTTGGCGTATATCCAGCGCGCCATTTGAGCTGTGATATGAGATGCACTAATGTAAATGTGCATTATGAGCAGCTGTCTGCAGGGCTGAGGAATGCCAAAGTTCATACTGGCAAGGGTGCATGGTATTGATGTATACTACGCTGATCTATCCTTTCCAAAATTGATTGCAAACTTTTAAGCTTGGTCCCTATTTGGGTACAATTGTAATAAACTGAACACATTCTGTTTTTTCCAAACAGCCCCACCACCACCACCACCACCACCACTGCCCATGTAGAAAGCCACTTGTTCCATACATTCCTAGAAAATAAAATCACACAGGTTATGTACACCCATCCTGGTTGACCAGAACATTAACCCGACTTTAGACTTTCATTCAGTGACCAGGTGAGAAGTTGAACTTGGCCGCTTTAACATGGCAGCAGCTTACAAGTTGCTTGATGTTAGGTACAATATCTGCTTGAGGCTTTCCTGAGTGTTCTGTTTTCAGTCTGTTTAAGCCATCTCTATTAAAAACTAACTGTGTTACCTTTTTGAATGCTATTGTCGGCTAAGCAGCTGGTTTCCTTACTAAACTGCATGAACATCGGTTTAAAAAAAAACCACATTAACCGCAGCCTAAGATTCTTTAAACCAGAGATTTTTATTTTAAACTTTTTCCTTGAGAATGAAATGATGCTGTGTTGACCTGTTCTCATTTAGCAGGGTGAATGATAACTGGCTTTTACAGAATCAAAAGAAAAATAAACTCATTTCAACAGTCATTCATTTTGGGAATTAATGTTTCTGTTCATCTGCTTGAATGTGAAGTAAAGCTGTCGCAGGTTGTGATTGGGTGGGCTATTTGTGGACAAGCAAGAAATCAAAAGCTTTCATGTGAATGCACCTCGTGTTCTGCCAAAAAGAGTGCTAAAACTTTTTTTCGTTGTTGGTGAACTTGTCATAGTTTTTCCTTCCTCACAGTTTTAACTGTTGCTTTCGCAAGCTGTACTCTGCGGCTCACAGATGGAGTTCTGTTTTTTTCATAGTGTCTGTACACTAGTAATTTTCAGAAGCTATTTTGTATAGAGATGTATTTCTTCATTTAAAATAAATAAAAATGCAGCACAAAATTAAGTGATGTGTGAATTCTTTGAATAACATGCACCCAGGTTTTAGCTTGGCTACAGTCTTAATCAGGGCACAGTTAAGAGTCTGAAGGATGTGGGTTTGAGCCTTTATTCCAAACGCTTGGGTGCGAAGATACACGCACAAAAATAGATGCTGCCTAACCCACTGAGATACACCAGCATTTTGTGTCTATCCGAAGTATCCTACAAGCCTTTCTCAGCTGCATGTTTACTTGTCCTGCCTTTAAGAATCTGTGGATGGCGATGGTGGCTGCTAGTTAATTATCCTACTAACCTCAAGGATATTGTTCTAAGAGTTTATCAGGAGAGTGTCATGGGCTCAGCAGTCTTTAATTGGCTCATCCATGACCTTCCTTCCATCAGAACATAGTGAAGATTGCACAGTGTTCAATTCCACTGTGTGTCCTGAGACAATAAAGCAGTTTGTGCCTGTGTGCTGTAAATCCCAGGCAACATTCAAACGTCAGCTTATGTGCTAAAACCCTCACCTTTATTTACCCATGTAACACGCCTAGCCTGCCTAGTTCTGCCTTTTGTAAACTACAGGTCAAGCAAAGCCCAGCAGCCCATGTCTGTGAACACTGACAATCGTCAATGTTCAGTTATGCATCAGTTAGCTTTTAGAATTTGTTCTTTCAGTGTCCTCATCCCTTCCGATAACTATATTGGAAAATGTTTTATACTATTATGTGAAAATCAAAGTGAAATAATAGTTTATTTGGATGTGAATCTGAGTAATGTCCAATAGTTCAAAGGACCTGTTCTATGACACCAAAGTTGCTATGGCATCAGTTTTACTGTGGTGCCCCTTACAAACTAGTGTGAATGTCCAAGTTATTGTATCTGTTTTAAATAACCATATAACCATATAACAATTACAGCACGGAAACAGGCCCTCTCGGCCCTTCCAGTCCGTGCCGACCATTTGTTTTCCCCTAGTCCCATCTACCTGCACTCAGACCATACCCCTCCATTCCCTTCACGTCCATATACCTATCCACTTTACTTTTAAATGTTAAAAACGATCCTGCCTCCACCACTTCTACTGAAAGCTCATTCCACACAGCTACCACCCTCTGAGTAAAGAAGTTCCCCCTCGCGTTACCCCTAAACTTCTGTCCCTTAATTCTCATGTCATGCCATCTTGTTTGAATCTTCCCTACCCTCAATGGGAAAAGCTTATCCACGTCAACTCTGTCTATCCCTTTCATCATTTTAAAGACCTCAATCAAGTCCCCCCTTAACCTTCTGCGCTCCAAAGAATAAAGACCTAACTTGTTCAACCTTTCTCTGTAACATAGTTGCTGGAACCCTGGCAACATTCTAGTAAATCTCCTCTGTACTGTCTCTGTTTTGTTGACATCCTGCCTATAATTAGGCGACCAAAATTGTACACCATACTCCAGAATTGGTCTTACCAATGCCTTGTACAATTTTAACATTACTTCCCTACTCCTATATTCAATGCTCTGATTTATAAAGGCCAAAGGCTTTCTTTACCACCCTATCTACATGTGATTCCACCTTCAGGGAACTATGCACAGTTATTCCTAGATCCCTCTGTTCCACAGCATTCCTCAATTCCCTACCATTTACCATGTACGTCCTATTTTGATTTGTCCTGCCAAGATGTAGCACTTCACACTTAACAGCATTAAACTCCATCTGACATTTTTCAGCCCACTTTTCCAAATGGCCCAAATCTCTCTGTAGACTTTGAAAATCTACTTCATTATCCACAACACCACCTATCTTAGTATCATCTGCATACTTACTTATCCAATTTTCCACCCCATCATCCAGATCATTGATGTACATGACAAACAACAGTGGACCCAACACAGATCCCTGAGGCACCCCACTGGTCACCGGCTTCCAACCTGACAAACAGCCATCCACCATTACTCTCTGACGTCTCCCATTCAGCCACTGTTGAATCCATCTTGCTACTCCGCCATTAACACCCAAAGATTGAACCTTCTTAACCAACCTTCCATGGGGAACCTTGTCAAAGGCCTTACTGAAATCCATATAGACAACATTCACTGCTTTACCCTCATCAATTTCCCTAGTTACCGCTTCAAAAAATTCAAGGTGGTTTGTCAAACATGACCTTCCAGGTACAAATCCATGTTGACTGTTCCTGATCAGACCCTGTTTATCCAGATGCTTATATATATTATCTCTAAGTATCCTTTCCATTAATTTGGCCCACCACTGATGTCAAACTAATAGGTCTATAATTGCTAGGTTTATTCTTTGAACCCTTTTTAAACAATGGAACAACATGCGCAGTACGCCAATCCTCCGGCACTATTCCCGTTTCTAATGACATTTGAAATATTTCTGTCATAGCTCCTGCTATTTCTACACTAACTTCCCTCAATGTCCTAGGAAATATCCTGTCAGGACCTGGAGACTTATCCACTTTTATATTTTTCAAAAGTGTCAGTACTTCCTCCTCTTTGAATCTCATAGCTACTCTACTTTTTTTCCCTTACCTCACAGAGTTCAATATCCTTCTCCTTGGTGAATACCGAAGAAAATAAATTGTTCAATATCTCCTCCATCTCTTTTGGCTCTGCAGATAGCTGTCCATTCTGGTTCTCTAATGGTCCAATTTTATCCCTCGTTATCCTTTTGCTATTAATATAGCTGTAGAAACCCTTTGGATTTACTTTCACCTTTCTTGCCAAAGCAACCTCATATCTTCTTTTAGCCTTCCTAATTTCTTTCTTAAGATTCTTTTTACATTCTTTATACTCCTCTAGCGCCTCATTTACTCCATGCCTCCTATAATTATTGTAGATATCTCTCTTTTTTCGAAACAAGTGTCCAATTTCGCTTAAACCATGGCTCTTTCCAATTTTTACTATTTCCTTTCAACCTAACAGGGACATAAAGATTCTGTACTCTTACAATTTCCCCTTTAAATGTCCTCCATTTCTCTTCTACATCCTTCCCATGAAACAGTGTCCCAATTCACTCCTTTAAAATCCTTATGCATTCCCTCAAAGTTAGCCTTTCTCCAATCAAAAATCTCCACCCTAGGTCCAGTTCTGACTCTCTCCATAATTATATTGAAACTAATGGTATTGTGATCACTGGTCCCGAATTGCTCACTAACGCATACCTCCGTCACCTGACCTGCCTCATTTCCTAACAGGAGGTCCAGCACTGCCCCTTCTCTGGTCGATACCTCTATGTACTGCTGCAAAAAACTATCCTGCACACATTTTACAAACTCCAAACCATCCAGCCCATTTACAGAATGTGTTTCCCAGTCTATTTTTGGAAAATTGAAATCTCCCACAATCACTACCTTGTGCTTACTACTAATATCTGCTATCTCCTTACATATTTGCTCTTCCAATTTGCTATCCTTTTATTAAATAGTTTGAATGTACCAGCAACATGTAGAAATTAAAGAACCTTTTGGTTACATGTGGGGATTTTTTTTCTTGCAGAAATATTGTAGATATTTTTTGGTTTGACTATTCCAATAATTTCATTCTCTAGCTGGCACAAAAGTCATCAAAATATTATCTACTACATTTCAAAACAACTCGATTCAATAGTACTTTATCATGTGCACCTGAGGAATATAGTTCTCGGCACTTTAGCGCATCAGCTCCTTAAACTCCAACGTCACAATTGGGTAGAGGTGAATGGGACAGTACCCTATCTTATAGAAGGGCCATTCATAAACTTGGTAGGAAGGGAAACTCAGTAACAGCTTCTTGATTTGCGTATTGTCAAGCTTCATTACCTTCTACTGGACGGGATCAGGGAGAAGGAATGACTGGGGCAGAGATGCAGCACGGAAACAGGCCCCTCTCTCACACCGACCAGCTATCCCCGAAATTCTGCGCGCACTAGGGACAATTTACTGTTATATCAATTATACCACACCAAAGATGTACAGGTTTGTAAGTTAATTGGAGTGTGGGAGGAAACCAAAGATCTCTGAGAAAACCCACAGGGAGGGCGTACTAACTCCGTACAGACAGCACCCATAGTCAGGATCAATCCCGGGTCTCTGGCGCTTTGAGGCAGCAACTGTGCCACCATGCTATCTTTGACTGTTGGCTTTTATGAGGTAGTGTGACTTGTTGATGGAGTCAATGGAGGGAAGTCTGGTCTGTGATAGACCGCTGTATCTACAGTCTGCAATTTCTTCCGGTCTTGAGCAGGGCTGTTTCAAAACCAAGCTGTGGTGCAAAAATAATGGTATGCTTTCTATGGAGCATCTGTAGACATTTGTAAGTCACTGGAGACCTGCCAAATGACCTCGGTCACCTTGCGGAAATAGAGGCGTCGGTCTGTCTTAGCTGTCGCATCAATGTGGATTGTGCAGATCATTAACTGTGCCCCTAACCATGGGTTAATAGATTAAATTGCCCCCAATGGGTGTGTGAGTAGTGAAATCTGGGGGGGGGGGGGGAAAGAGTTTAGAACTTGGAGGGACTATGGGATTAATGTCACCTGAGCTTGGTTTAGTGATACAGAGTAGAACCGGGCCCTTTGGGCCATTGAGTTCGCAACACCCTGGCTCGCTGGCGCTGTAAGGGAGCAACTATACCGCTGTGCTGCATGTAAGTGTGAAGCCCACTCGCAACATCATATATTTGCCCTGAAGAAGGCGCGAAGTGCTGGCGTATCTCAGCAGGTCAGGTAGCATTTCTGGAGGAAATAGACGATGTTTCTGGGCGGGACCCTTCTTCAGACTGAATGTAGTAGAGGTGAAAGCTGGAGGACAGGCAGGGGCAGGACATAGAAACGTAGAAAATAGGTGCAGGAGTAGGCCATTCGGCCCTTCGAGCCTGCACCACCATTCAATACGATCATGGCTGATCATTCAACTCAGTATCCTGTACCTGCCTTTTCTCCATACCCCCTGATCCCTTTAGCCACGTGGGCCACATCTAACTCCCTCTTAAATATAGCCAATGAACTGGCCTCAACTACCTTCTGTGGCAGCGAATTCCAGAGACTTACCACTCTGTGTGAACAATGTTCTCCTCATCTAAAGGAATTCCCCCATTGTCCTTAAACTGTGACCCCTTGTTCTGGACCTCCCCAACATCACGAACAATCATCCTGCATCTAGCTTGTCCAACCCCTTAAAAATGTACGTTTCTATAAGTTCGCCCCCCCTCAATCTTCTAAATTCTAGCAAGTACAAGCAGAGTCTTTCCTCAAATCAAAGTCCTGACATCCCAGGAATCAGTCTGGTGAACCTTCTCTGTACTCCCTCTATGGCAAGAATGTCTTTCCTCAGATTAGGAGACCAAAACTGTACGCAATACTCCAGGTGTGGTCTCGCCAAAACCCTGTACAACTGCAGTAAAACCTCCCTACTCCTATACTCCTATACTCAAATCCTTTTGCTATGAATGCTAACATACCATTCACTTTCTTCACTGCCTGCTGCACCTGCATGCCTACTTTCAATGACTGGTGTACCATGACACTCAGGTCGCGTTGCATCTCCCCTTTTCCTAATTGGCCACCTTTCAGATAATAGTCTACCCTCCAGTTTTGGCGACCAAAGCATCTGCCATGCATTTGCCCACTCACCCAGCCTATCCAAGTCATCTTGCAGCCTCCTACAACCTTGCCCCCCAGCTTTGTGTCAGTCCCCAAACCTGGAGATTATAGTAATAGAAACACTGCAGGAGTAGGCCATTCAGCCCTTCTGCACATTAATCTGATCCCCTTAGCCACAAGGGCCACATCCAACTCACTCTTAAAATATAGCCAATGAACTACCCTCTGTGGCAGAGATTGCCTCCCCAACATCGGGAACAATCTTCCTGCAGCCTGTCCAACCCCTTAAGAATTTGTAAGTTTTATAAGATCCCCTCTTCAATCTCCTAAATTTCCAGTCTTTCTTCATCACCAGCCTATCCACCCCTGAAGTAGAACCTCCCTGCTCCTGTCTATCACCATTCGCTTTTTTCACTGCCTGCACCTGCAGCCTACAATGACTGGTGTACCATGACACCCAGGTCTCGCTGCATCTCCCCTTTTCCTAATCGCCACCTAATACTGCCACCTGGATAACCTCACATTTATCCACATTATCTGCACCCAGCCTATCCAAGTCACCTTGCAGTCTCCTAGCATCCTCCTCACAGCTAACACTGCCCCCCAGCTTAGTGTCATCCGCAAACTTGGAGATATTGCCTTCATTCCCCACCAACATTAATATATATGTAAATACTGTCCCAGAGATGTTTGTATCATTGTGAAAAGGACCCGTTTACTCCTACTCTTTGCTTTCCTGTTTGCCAGCCAGTTCTCTATCCACATCAATACTGTGAATTCCTCTATCCACATCAATACTGATACCAAATCATTAATATATTGTAAATAGCTGAGTTCCCAGCACTGCGTCTTGCGATACCCCACTAGTAACTGCCTGCCATTCTGAAAAGGACCCGTTTACTCCTACTCTTTGCTTCCTGTCAGCCAGCCAGATCTCTATCCACATCAATACTGAACCCCCAATACCGTGTGCTTTAAGTTTGTATACTAATCTCTTATGTGGGACCTTGTCGAAAGCCTTCTGAAAGTCCAGATATAACACATCCACTGGTTCTCCTTTATCCACTCTACTGGTTATATCCTCGAAAAATTCTATAAGATTCGTCAGGCATGATTTACCTTTCATAAATCCATGCTGACTTTGTCCAATGATTTCACTACTTTCCAAATGTGCTGCTATCCTATCTTTAATAACTGACTTTAGCAGTTTCCCCACTACCGATATTAGACTAACTGGTCTGTAATTCCCCGTTTTCTCTTTCCTTTTTTTAAAAGTGGGGTTACATTAGCTATCCTCCAATCCTCAGAAACTACTCCAGAATCTAAAGAGTTTTGAAAAATTATCACTAATGCATCCACTATTTTTGTGGCTACTTCCTTGAGTACTCTGGGATGCAGACCATCTGGCCCTGGGGATTTATTGGCCTTTAATCCATTCAATTTACCCAACACCACTTCCCGGCTAGCCTGGATTTCACTCAGTTCCTCCATCTTATTTGACCCCCTGTCCCCTGCTATTTCCGGCAGATTATTTATGTCTTCCTTAGTGAAGACAGAACCAAAGTAGTTATTCAATTTGTCTGCCATGTCCTTGTTCTCCATGATCAATTCACCCTTTTCTGACTGCAAGGGACCTACATTTGTTTTAACTAATCTTTTTCTCTTCACATATCTATAAAAACCTTTGCCATCAGTTTTTATGTTCCCTGCCAGTTTTCTTTCATAATCTATTTTCCCTTTCCTAATTAAGCCCTTTGTCCTCCTCTGCTGGACTCTGAATTTCTCCCAGTCCTCTGGTAGGTTGCTTTTTCTGGCTACTTTGTATGCTTCATCTTTTGTTTTGATACTATCCCTGATTTCCCTTGTTATCCACAAATGCACTACCTTCCCTGATTTATTCTTTTGCCAAACTGGGATGAACAATTGTTGTAGTTCATCCATGCAGTCTTTAAATGCCTTCCATTGCACATCCACAGTCAACCCTTTAAGAATCAATTGCCAGTTTATCTTGGCCAATTCACGTCTCATACCCTCAAAAGTTACCTTTCTTTAAGTTCAGAACCCTTGTTTCTGAATTAATTATGTCACTCTCCATCCTAATGAAGAACTCAACCATATTATGGTCACTCTTGCCCAAGGGGCCACGCACAACAAGACTGCTAACTAACCCTTCCTCATTACTCAATACCCAGTCTAGAATAGCCTGCTCTCTCGTTGGTTCCTCTACGTGTTGGTTTAGAAAACTATCCCGCATACATTCCAAGAAATCCTCTTCCTCAGCACCCCTGCCAATTTGATTCACCCAATCTATATGTAGATTGAAGTCAACCATTTATAACCTTTGTTGCACACATTTCTAATTTCCTGTTTGATGGCATCCCCCACTCCACTACTACTGTTAGGTGGCCTGTACACAACTCCCACTAGTGTTTTCTGCCCCTTAGTGTTTCGCAGCTCTACCCATACCAATTCCACATCCTCCAAGCTAATGTCCTTCCTTTCTATTGCGTTAATCTCCTCTCTAACCAGCAATGCTACACCACCTCCTTTACCTTTCTGTCTATCCCTCCCAAATATTGAATATCCCTGGATGTTCAGCTCCCAGCCTTGGTCACCCTGGAGCAATGTCTCCATGATCCCAACTATATCATAGTCATTAATAGCTATCTGCACCTTCAACTCATCCACCATATTACGAATGCTCCGCGCATTGAGACACAAAGCCTTCAGGCTTGTGTTTACAACACTCTTACTCCCTGTACAATTATGTTGAAAAGTGGCCCTTTCTGATTTTTGCCCTGGATTTGTCTGCCTGCCACTTACTTTTCACCTTGCTACCAATTGCTTCTACCCTAATTTTATACCCCTCTTTCTCTCTGCTCACACATTTAAGAAACCCACCACCTCTTATTCTCTGTTTATTATTTTTTCTTCTTTCTCACCTACATGTTGGGTCTGAGTGCTTCCCTTCTCTGCCTCCTGCCTTAGACCCTGTCCACTAGCTTTCTCTATTTGAGTCCCTCCCCCTACTGTTCTAGTTTAAAGTCTCCCCAGTAGCCTTTTCAAATTTCCCCGCCAGGAGACTGGTCCCCCTCGGGTTCAAGTGCAACCCGTCCTTTTTATACAGGTCACTCCTTCCCCAAAAGAGGTTCCAATGATCCCGAAATTTGAATCACTGCCCTCTGCACCAGTCCTTCAGCCACAAATTTATCCTCCATCTTGCTCCATTCCTACTCTCACTTTCGCGTGGCACAGACAGTAATCCTGAGATTGATTCCTACTCCTTAACTCTCCTAACTCCCTAAATTCTCCTTTCAGGACCTCTTCTCTTTTTCTACCTATGTCATTGGTACCAGTATGCACCACGACCTCAGGCTCCTCTCCCTTCCTTTTCAGGATATCTTGGAC
This sequence comes from Okamejei kenojei, assembly GCA_035221665.1. Taxonomy (NCBI): domain Eukaryota; kingdom Metazoa; phylum Chordata; class Chondrichthyes; order Rajiformes; family Rajidae; genus Okamejei; species Okamejei kenojei. Next base: position 12,106,618 of record CM069139.1, on the reverse strand, counting down.
ACGTTCAGACACATCCCAGATCCTGGCACCAGGGAGGGAAACTACCATCCGGGTCCACAGAATCGCCCATCTGACCCCTAACTATAGAGTCCCCTATTACTATTGCCCTCCTCTTCTTTTCCTTACCCTTCTGAACAACAGGGCTGGTCTCTGTACCCGAGGCCCAGTCGCTGTTGCTACCCCCAGGTAGGCTGACCCCCCCCCCCCCCCCCAACAGTACTCAAGCAGGAGTACTTATTGTCAAGGTGTACAGCCACCGGGGTGCTCTCTAGTCCCTGCCTCTGCCCCTTGCCCTTCCTAACCGTGACCCACTTGTCTGCCTCCTGTGGTTTTGGAGTGACTACCTCTCTGTAACTCCTCTCTATGACCTCCTCACTCTCCCTGACCAGTTGGAGGTCATCAAGCTGCTGCTCCAGGTTCCTAATGCAGTCCCTTAGGAGCCCAATCTCGACACACCTGGCACAGATGTGGACGCCCGGTGAGTGATAGGTGGTTACTAGTTTGGGTGGGGGGGGGGGGGGGGGGGGGGGGGGGGGGGGGGGGGGGGGGGGGGGGGGGGGGGTTGTTTGCCAGATGGGTGGAAAAGGCCAGAGATCCTTTATCAGGGGGAAGTTTCAGCGTGGTCATCTCATTCATCTATGTTCCAGGAAATTTATTTATTCGCCACACATGGGTGTCCTGGTTGGTCTTTTTGTTCCACAACCTAATGGACTTGACTTAAAGGGCTTGCCCAGTTCAAAAGACAATTAAGATCTGTGGATGTCACATCAGACTACACCAATGGTTAGATTTTACTTCGGAGTCACGTGAGTGGCTACGTGAAGAAGTCCCACTTGGCGCATGATCGGCATTACGTCGACGCTGTCGTTAGGCAAAGAGCTGCTGAGAAGCTCCACCAGCGGTACGGAACAGGCCCGCAGGTAAGTGGATTGAAATACTTACAGGGCGTGTTTCAAACTCCATGGTGCTGGCTTGCAGAGCCAGCAGGAGTTGAAAGTAAAAGGGAAAAAACTCCGGGGGGAAAAACGGACGGTTTAAAATGCGTCCCGGGTAGAAGCACAGCGATCGGGACGGCAGGTTAGTGCGGAGCCGGTTCCGATACCGGTGGCCGTTGAAATTAACCGTAGGGAGCATTTAGTCGCTCCACAAACCAAAAGCCACGGAAGAATCTCCAGTGGGGAGGAAAATAAAGAAGTCTGAGAGGCCGTGGTTTTAGATGATTCTAATAAGGAAAGGCCTCCAGACAAGAAAGCCTTATGGCTCAGAATGAATTAAATGGAGAAATACTCCAGCTTATTTTTCAACCAAGGTCTAAAAACACAGAATATTCCCAGGCAGGCCCTGAGCGGTTTCCATATACAAGTATATGGTACTTTTACCTCTGTGGGAATATGAACCTCAGATTGGGCTGGAGGTAGTCTCCTTGAGCAAGTCTCAGGAGTACCAGGGCAGTAAAAAACTGACCCTGAAAGTGGTGTTTTTGGTCATAAGTACCCACCACAGCACAAGTATAAATCCAGGTGTACTTAATGGGTACAAAGTACGATATCTGAAGGAAGCGGTGAGGCCATGGAAGGTAACCATGGTGGCCAACATTAATTGGTTTCTCACCAGCTTCAGGAGGCTGTTATGGTTGAAGCAGCAGATTTATATGGAACCTCTTGTGCTTTACTAGGGTGCCAATGGTGAATCCGATTAAGGCACTCATGTCTTCAATAGTGCGGAGGCACAGGGAATAAGATTCCAAAGAATTTCAAGTTTTGCTGGTGGGAAGCAAGTGAAAGAGTATGCAATGACCAAAATTAAAAAAAGACAAGTTGGCATTGTTTTATAGCCCATATGTTGAGCTCAATGGTATGAGAGGAAATTGCCATTCGGACCATTTTGCACTTTAGATTTGCAGGTCAATACAGATCAAGCTATGTTCAAACTCCTGGTTATTTACGGAGTACACCTGCCTAAAACAAATCAAAGACATTGAAAAGAGGCAAAGACTATCGGCCTCATAAAACCTTTGCAAAATTGGCTGGTCCAATGTGAAGGGGATTTGATATTGGATCAAACAGAGGCAAGGGTATGGTGAGGAAGTATTTTCATCCAGCACAGCCTTATGTAAACCCATATTGTTGGGGAAAGAAGGCCATCACGTGCATTTGGAGAAGTACAAAAACTTTATTCTATCACAGAGGAAGCTTTTTGTAGATTACAGGTGTGTTATGATAAATGATATTGCATAACAGCTGATCGGTTTATATTAGATACTGTGTAAGGTTCGACAATTAAATTTGTAAAGGAGTTCATCCACCTGTACAGAATAAAGCTAATCCTATTTTATGTTTCTGCACCTGAAAAATCTCAAATAAAGAAGAGGTAAGAAATTTATTTAGGAAAGTGTAATGGGGAAAAAACGGAGTAAGCATCCACAACAATTGTATCAAATAATTTCCCCAGGCAGAAGAAAGATGGTGGTTGTAGAGTCATTCTAGACATCACACACTTTAATACATTTGTCCATTATAAAACATTTTCAAAATGGACACCTTCAACACTGCAAGGCAGTTGTTATCAACAAGTTGTTAATTGGTTACTATAGATTTGAAGGATGCGTATGATTTAGTACCAATTTATCATCATGTTCACAGGTACTTGAAAATTAGATGGGTCAGCTATGGCAATTTAAGGCATTATCTAATGGATTAAGCTCAGCTTCTAGGCTGTTCACACAATGGTTGGAACCAGCACTTGCATTGATAAGGACACATGGTCATGGTTATCTTGATGACATTTTTAATTGGCAATGCTGATCAGGAGTCAGCTGAAAAAATAGTGCAGCAACTACAAGCCTGTTGAAAGGCTAGGGTCCTGAATCCATCCAACAAAACCTAAGCTTCAGCCATCCCCAACAATTTACTATTTGGGGTTTGTGAGTGATTCAGTACATGTTCCAGTAAATTTACCAAGAGATAAAGTGATCAATATTACAAATGTGTGTCGTTTGCCTTGTGACAAGCCTTATCCCTCCATCCGAGAAGGAGCTTGGGTAAAATAGTAACACTATTTCTGCAGAAGAGTTGTCCACTGCATTACCAAAAAAGCTCCCAAAGGGCAAAAACACAAGCACTAGAAGAGTGTGCAGGCCATTTTTGACAGCCTATGCAATTGCCAAAGGAAGCTTTTATCAGAATTACAGTGGTGATTGAGGAATTTCCACAAGCTGCATAAAAAAATATTAGCTCAGCAGCCAGCAGTCATTGCAAACTGAAGCAAGTATTCTCGGATGGTGAATAGCTTCTCGTTTTTTTGGGCAAAGATAAGTGTAATATCTGTTCTTATCAGGTTAATATCTGATATGACCCTTTCTAGGGGGCTACGGACAATAAACACCAGGGGTGGCAGATGGATTGTCCAAGAAACTTTATTTCTCCAAACATTTGGTATTAATTATTTGGAGTTGTTAGGAGCTTTTATGGATTAAAAGCTTATTGTTCTACTATGAAAGATTTGCATGTCCAATTACAAGTAGACAATACCACACTGTGGCATATTTCCATCACATGGGTCGAATAAGATCAATTACATTGTGATTATCTGGTTAACCAATGTGGCATTGGTGTATCTTTAAGAATATTTGGCTTTCAGCTATCTATCTCAGGGAGAGACAATATTGTGGCAGACAACAGATCACGAAATTTAGACAATACAGAATGGATATTAAATCCACAAGTTGAAAACATTGTCAGTGGTATGGATTACCTCACATTGATCTGTTGCGTCTAGATTAAATCACTAATTGCCCAAATACTCTCTATGGGAACCCAACCCAGGAGCAGTAGCTGTGGATGCATTCTCACTATATTGGGGGGGGAAATATGTTCTTTATATGTTCCCCATTCTGTCTGATTAGCAATGTCTGATGAAAATATAGCAAGACTCTGCTACGGGTGGTTTGGTGGCCCAAATCAGACACAGTCATGGTTCTCATGGTACGCACTGCCAACTCAAGAACAGCTTTTAACCCATCAGCAAATCTTGGAATTGAACTCGGTCTCGGGAGTGGGTTATGGGAAGAGGTGGGGGGGGGGGGGGGGGGGAGACAGTGTTAATTTATGTAAATGTGAATCCATGGGTGGGTTTGGTGAGGGAGGGAGTGTAAAAAGTATGAGTATGTGAGTGTTTGAAGTTCTTTTAAATGGAGACACACAGTAATCTCGTTGCATGTGACACATGCAATGACAATAAAGCATTCTAATCTTATTTAATAGTAAGATTAAACGAGAACTTACCAAGTTTGAAGTTTGATCGTTATTTTATGAGGAGTAACGATGAGGGATTACTTGAAGAAGCCCCGCCTGGCGCTTGATCGGCATACTTCAAAGCAGCGGCATGAAAAACACAGAACCAATAGCCGGAGTAAGATAGTACGGCTCAATATAGACTAGAACTACCAGATGATCATTTATTTTATGAGGGTCGGGAGTGGAGGGAACGTAATCCCTCATTGTAACTCCTCATAAAATAACAATCAAACTTCAAACTTGGTAAGTTCTCGTTTAATCTTACTATTTTACTTCGGAGTCACGTGAGTGACTACGTGAAGATTTTGTAGCTCTGTGTTTTTTATGTCGTAGATTCATTCCATACGACACTCTGGCTCAGTCAACACAGTAAGTGAGTAAAAATACATCTTTTAAACATTGCTTCAGTTTATGTAATAATCTTTTCATATAATAAAAGAATGAAAGTGATAACCCTTCTATCGTAGGGGAAGATTTATAACCAAAGATATAAATCGATAATATAAAACAAAGCACAACCAAAGAGAACCCAACACTGCGTGTCCAACCCCTGACACTGTGAGAACTGGTTTTCTCGTAAACTTTGAAACATTTCTTTTACATCATCCTATGGCCTCTAATTTTTGATTGAGTGGCCCGTCCTGTGCCTTGGCCATGGATGTACCTACCTCCCTGGTGGAGTGATTTTTTAACATCTCAATGTCTACTCATGCTGAGTCCCAAAATCTGTTTTAAAACCATCTAGAATGTAACTATCTAGAACCATCAGTTTGTACTGATACTTTTATGTGTTTTTTTGTGTGTAATAAATAGCGCTGTCTCACCACCATGGAGACTCTTGCCTACTTCAACATATTGAGTCAATGCTTAACCACACACAATTTTTTGGTCGACAGATATACTTTAAATTTTACCTTGGTTCCAGCTCCTCCTGGTCTGCTTTGTTTGGTTAATCATAAACATATAAGACAATGTATATCTGTAGCCACATGCATACAGTCGAAACGTAACATTTGCAAACTTTTGCACTCTTTGTGCTGATACTAAAGCCAGAGCATTATCACTTCAAATGTTAACTTCCGAAACAGTGATAGAATTTGAGCCAAAGCCTAAGCAAAGTAAGAACTATGCTGACCTCCCAAACTTCTGTATTTCTACTTTGGGCAGATTTTTATATATATATTCCGTTCCCATACGGGATATAAACGGATGAGACCCGAAAGATTCATGTCACAATTTGTCCTAAATAGGACGATAAAGCACTATGAGCCCTATTAATGGCCCTATCGCTTAGGTTGCTGATCAAAATGCAATCCAGCAAATGTCCCTCTGGAGGACATTTACCACTCCAGATGCCGCAGCAGGACCTGTAATATCATGAAAGACATTACACATCCTTGTCACCACTTTTTTTCACACTGCTGCCCTCAGGAAAAAGGTACAGGTCTGGGGGGGGGGGGAGGGTAAGGCTCTGTAACCTTTAGGAATGTTAGAATAAACACAGTCTAGTGTGTTTTTCCCCTTGATTGGGCATTTAACATGTTGCACAAACCGTGGGCAGTACTTTCTTTAAGTGGGTGTGATTAAAGTCCCCAGCCATGATAAAAACCCCATCAGCATGTGAGTTCTGTTGTTTGTTGATCGCATTTAGCAGGTAGCCCAGTGCCACATTAGCTTTAGCCTCCGGAGCCAAGTACACGGCTGTAATAAAAACCACAGAAAACTCTCTTGGGAGATGGTAGGGTCTGCATTTAACTACCATCATTTCTAGGTCTGGTGAGCAATGTCTCTCAGTAACAGTAGCATCCGTAGTCCAGTTATTGTTCGTAAAAACAACCAGTTGATGCGTCGTTCCAATAACAGTTAGCGATTCTCGGGTGAAGTGAATCGTGTTTGGTCTACCCTGGCACAATTCCCACCAAACAAACAGAGATAAGACGAAAAAACAGTTCAGTGTAGGAGAGCTCACAGCCGCAGCGTCCTGGCGCGCAGCCATCTTGCCCATCTATGTTCAATGGCACTTCATTGTCACGTGTACAGTGAAATTATATGTTGCATACAGTTCAGTATAAGTATGATTGCTATGATAACATGTATACAAAGCACATCTTAGATTCAGTAACACTGGAATGGTACACTGAGACAGTATACAAGAGTTGCAAGGTTTGGCGCCATTTTCAAGTCCCAGTTGTAAGTGCAGATTTTCTTAACCTGGTCAGGTAGGCCCGTTGTCATGGCGGCGTTGCAGGGTCAGCGTGGCCAAGCCCAGCCCTTGGTGACCTCCACCGCTCCGTGCCATTGCTGGTCAAGTCTGGTCCATGTGTCTGGCTGTTTGGAGCAGCGCCCGGTCCAGCCGAGCCCCAGGCTGCCACAGGGAAGAATAGAAGATTTACGTTCCTTAAAGATACTAATGAAATCATCTGTTTGATTTATTGACCATTTTGTAGATCCATGCTCACCTGCACTTTAATTTTAGAAGGCTTTTAATTAACTAGATCCAAATGGCAAGGTAGAATTTGAACTAATCTCTCTTAATCTTAATAAAACATTCACCTCAGAAATCAATCCAAGGACTCGGGGAATGTGGAGGATAGATTTCTGAGGTTCATGAGTCAACGACCTCTTAATTTATATCTTTTTAGGGGAGTGCAGTAGAGCTGATGACAGAACCTGTTCCAAATCTAACAGAGGTCTCTCTCACTAAACTTCAGATGTTACATTAGCTCTTGAGCTGCATTAGGATTGAGCCTTTATGGTGCCCACTTCTCCTTTATAAAACATCAGCCTGGTAGTATGAACTACCCACAGAAGTCAGCAATAGCCCTGGTTCCCTCCACCCCTCTGTCCCACTGCCTTCTCCCTCCACCCCACTGGACAGATACATAGATAGGAAAGGTTTGGAGGGGCATGCGCCTAACGCAGTGTAGATGGGGCTTCTTGGCCGGCACGGACAAGTTGGGCTGATGGGCCTGTTTGCCGTACGACCCTATGACTCTAGTTGGCCGCTAACTAGACAATGGAGCACGCCTCAACTCCCATGTGCTCCAGTAGGTAAAATGGGTAAAATGAACACTGGCAGAGGTTTTGTCATGATTGAAGTGGCCCCTGTGGCAGAATCTGGTGCGGCTTTGATCTCAGACCGACAAGCTCCCTGAGACGTCGCAGACTGTTCTAATTTAAGAGCCTCGGTACACCCATGCGCCCCCCCCCCCCCCCCCCTCCACCTCAATTGTCAGAGCAGCAAGCCATATCTGCTACAAGCAAACTGCTGCTTTTTATTAACATTGCAGTGACCCACGGCAGACTTTTATCCTGTTCAACAAGTGAACGTGCTTTTGATTAGGCCCAGGGTTTAAGTTCAATGCAGGGTTTCGACACATTCTTCAGGCAAACTACCAGAGGTCTTGTCCTGTGGGACGAGATGTTACAAGAATTCTTGCCCCGCGGTTTTGTCTTGTTGTCTGATCGGGACATTAAAAAATGAGATCCATCTGCTTGACTGAAGGTTCATGCGGATGATAAGAATCCCATCACATAACCCGGAACAGAGTGAGTTCTTACCTTACATAAAAAGTCTTTGTTCGTTTCAAACCAATTTGCTTGATGGTGATCTGATGTGATAAGGACCAGCTCAAAGCATTGTTATTTAGAGTTGACGTCCTTTGCAATCAGGCAAAATATGTAGGAAGGAACTGCAGATGCTGGTTTATACCAAAGATAGACTCAAAAAGCTGAAGAAAGGTTTCGACCCGGAATGTAACGTACTCTTAAAAATAACGGAGTCAGGGGATATGGGGAGAAGGCAGGAACAGGGTACTGATTGGGGATGATCAGCCATGATCACATTGAATGGCGGTGCTGGCTCGAAGGGCCAAATGGCCTACTCCTGCACCTATTGTCTATTGTCACCTGTTCCTTTTCTCCAGAGATGCTGCCTGACCCACTGAGTTACTCCAGCATATTATGTCATCCTTTGTAATCACCCTGATACATGGACTTTATTCAGAGATACTGAGAAACACACAAAATAGCTCGAGTCCTGACAACACTTCATGGTTTGCAAACGTTTATTTTATTTGGAAGGTGAAGCTCCATATTCAAAAGTTGCTTTGAAATTAGATCTATTTATAGAGTCCAAAAGATTGCACGGAAACAGGCCCTTCGGCCCTTCGAATTCATGCCAACCGTCAAAAGACATTCATTTAACTCTAGAGTGGCACAGCGCTAGAGTTGCTGCCTAACAGCAGCAAACCCGGGTTCGATCCTGATTACGGGTGCTGTCTGTACGGAGTTTGCACGTTCTCAGGCGATCGCTTTCGCCGAACACCTCCGCTCGGTCCGCAATAACCAACCTGATCTCCCGGTGGCTCAGCACTTCAACTCCCCCTCCCATTCTGAATCCGACCTTTCTGTCCTGGGCCTCCTTACATGGCCAGAGTGTGGACCACCGGAAATTGGAGAAGCAGCACCTGATATTTCGCTTGGGTAGTTTGTACGCCAGCGGCATGAACATTGACTTCTCCAATGTCAGGTAGCCCTTACTGTCTCTTCTCCTTCTCAGCCCGCCCTCAGCCCTCTGGCTCTTCCTCTTCCTTTCTTCTTCCCCACCCCCACCCTACATCAGTCTGAAGAAGGGTTTCGGCTCAAAATGTTGCCTATTTCCTTAGCTCCATAGATGCTGCCTCACCCGCTGAGTTTCTCCAGCATTTTTGTCTACCTTCGATTTTCCCGCATTTGCAGTTCCTTCTTAAACAAAGTAGAAACATCATTAGGGCAATAAGAAACTTCCAGGTGCAGGCCATCCTTCTGGACTTATCACAAGTATGTATTAAGTGTCAGTGTTCTGGAGCTCCTGCAAAAACCCAGACTATATGGCAACCAGTGGGTCACAGGTGCAGAAGCTTCCTGAAACTGCTGCAAAGTTCCAGACTTAGTGGAGCCAGGTCCAGCAACTTTGAAAAGTGATGTCATCAGCCCATTCTCACAGTACACCCACTTGCCATGGAGCTCCGGGTCTGTAGAGAATCGCACCTGCCCTCCCCCACAGTGAGTGGGACCCGAATCCCTCGGCATTGCCACAGGTCACAGAGCGATATCGGCGGGCCGGCGACTGTCCGCTGCGCCTCTCGCTTTTTGCATTTGGGCCCCCTCGGCACCGGAGCAGCGGCGAGGGAGGGCAGGTGTTATTCTCCACAGACCCGGAGCTCCGGTATCAGTCGGTGCAGCGACGGGAATCGCTGAGCTGCGGTTCCTGCAAAGGAGCGGCGATCAACGGGATAGATGGTAGGACGCAGCGACTGGGAGAGCGGGAGAGGGGCTTTTATTGGGCAGGTGTCTGCAGGAGAGTTCCGCTGTCCTGTTGCTCCGGTGGCTGTCGGTTGGCCCACAGCCAGCGCGGAGATGCAGCGCTGCCCTGCTGGGCCAACCGACAGCCCCGGAGCGGGCGAGGGTCTCCGCCGCTGGGCCATCGCCATCCGGAGGCGGCCGGAGGTGTCGGTGCGGAGGGGGCTCCGCTCCGGCTCCTGGGGGGTTTTGGTGGCGGTTAAACATTACAATATTTTACATAGTTAAAAATGAATGCAACATAAAAGTTAAAAATACATAATTCAAACACTTCTCTAAAATGATAGTAACTTTTCTTTTCACATACATTCTCTCACAGATTTGAGTTTGTATATTTTGTATGTTTTTATTACAGCATGTAATTATTCTGCCGCCCACGTGAAAGCTTAAGTCGCCCACTAGTGGGCGGTACTGTCCAGGTTGAAGAGCACTGATGTACATGTTTGTAGATTAAATGGTTTCGATTAAAATTGTAAATCGTCACTCGTGTGCAGGATGGTGTTAATTTATGGGGTGATCGCTGGTTGGCACGGACTAGGTGGGCCGAAGGGCCTGTTTCTCTAAAGTCAAAAGAATAAAATAGGGAGAGGCGACTGCCCACACGCATAAGAAAGACACAAAAAGCTGGAGTAACTCAGTGGGACGGGTAGCATCTCTGGAAAGGAATAGGTGACGTTTCGGGTCGAGACCCTTCTTCAGACACTCACTACCCACTCACCTGCGCTGCTGAACACTGGGTGGAGAGTAACAAAACAACAAATGTCAGTGGACTGAGTGAACGGGGTGGGAGGTTGCAACCTTCACGTGGCCCGCCCTGTTTCGACTAATGCAATCAACTCGACGTGCACAAACGGAAGATCAAATAGAACAAGTTGTCCGACAACTTTAGGCTGTGCACGCCACACGAAAGAAGAAGAATGAGTGAATTAAAGTTGGTGACGGTAGATGATCGTTAAATAATGGCATCTGGACAACCCACTGAGTTTCACTCCACAAGCCCAAAATGAAAGAGCATCTGTTTTTTATTTGAAATACCCAGTACCAGACATGAGGCAGGAATGTGATCTGTTGCTAAAAATGCACGTTAAAAACATTCTTCATCTGTCGAAGCATGCGGTGTATAAAACAACGTGAATCGCCCATCAGTTAGGCAACGTGTTTAAGTTTTCTACATCTCTTTATTAGTGCACTTGTGTTTGTGCCTGCTCATGCACATGTGCAAATTTGTTCATATGAGTGTTTGTGCAAGTGTGTGGTTGTGCAAGAGACTGCATGTGTGTGTGTGTGCGTGTGTGCGTGCGTGCGTGTGTATGAAGGCGGCTCAGGCCCCCAGCTGAAAATGCTTTGCACTTGTCTTGCACGCAAGTAAAGCCTTTGCTCGGCATCTTCCCTCATCTGTTTGCTGATAATTGTTTCAAAACTTTTCAAGTTGGAATGACTCCTAAAATTCTCCTCCACTTTTCACATCGTTCCTCAGCTTTTCCTGCTGCCGTAGCTGGCTGGACAGGTATCCAAAAAACAGCTGCAGTTATGGGGTCATACGGCACGGAAAAAGGCCCTTCAGCCCAACATGCCCATACCAACCAAGATGCCCCATCTACAATAGTCGATAGTCAGATTTATTCGTCACGTGCACAGTAAAGTGCAGTGAAATGAACTTGCCAGCAGCGGTACAATAAAAAAGAACACACAATACACAATAACACAAATATCCACCACAGCATTCATTGCTGTGGTGGAAGTCACAAAGTTTAGTCAGCCCTCCTCCACTTTCTATCCCCCCCCCCCCCCCCCCCCCCGTGGTTGCCGCTGTACAGATGTATAGTCAATGTAAGTCCCGAATCGGTTCTTCACAGCTCAGACTGAGTGATGTGATCCTCTCGCTTCCCCCATCTTGCACTAGTACACTAGTCCGACCTGCTGTGTTTGGCCCATATCCCTCTAAACCTTTCCTATCCATGTACCTGTCCAAATGCCCTTTGAGCAGAAAGGAACTGCAGGTGCTGCTTTGTACTGCAGATAGACACAAATTGCTGGAGTAACTCAGCGGGTCAGGCAACAACTCTGGGGAAAAAGGATGGGTGAGACCCTTTCTCAGACTGAGAGTCAGGGGGGAGGGAACCAAGAAATACAAAAAGGTACATAGAACAAATGAATGAAAGATATGCAAAAAGATTGAACAAAGTCAGCAACAATGATCAAGGAAAATGGTGGAGCCCACAATGGTCCATTGTTGGCCGTGGGAAAGGTGATAACGAGTAATACCCTCCAGAGTTCTTGCCTGCTCCACTGAGTTACTCCAGTACATTATGTCTGTCTTCAAATGTCTTTTGAATGGTGTTTATAGTTCCTGCCTCATCTACCTAATCTACCTCTTCTGGCAGCTCATTCCATTTACCCATCACCCTCTGAATGAAAAAGTTGCTCCTCAGATTCCTTTTAAATCTTTCTCCGCTCACCTGAAACCTTTGTGTCTGGTTGTTGATTTCCCCCCCCCCCCCCCCCCCCCCCCCCCCCCCCCCCCCCCCCCCCCCAAGCCTGTGCTGTGTAACTGTATACGTGCAAAATCAGGGTAATTATGCCAAAGAAAGACAAAGTGCACAGGTACATAACCCCTGATACTTCTACCAATCAAGAATCTGTCAATACCCATTGACTAGGCCTCCACAGCCGTCTGTGGCAATGAGTTCCACCTGAATTGGCTTCTGCAAATTGCCCATAGTGTGTAGGAAGCAAAAGTGGGATAAAATAGAACTAGTGTTGACGTGATCGATGGTTGGCATGGACTTGGTGGGCTGACGGGCCTATTTCCGCTGTATCTCTAAAATCAAAACCCTTGTGGCGTGGTCAATGCATCAATTTTTATTGAGGAGTTTGGCTGGTTCGTGTGGTGAATCTGAATTCCTTGCCACAGAATTCTCTGCCACAGAAGGCTGTGGAGGCAAAGTCTGTGGATATATTTAAGGCAGAGATTAGTACTGGTGTCGGAGGTTTTAGAAACATAGAAAAATATGTGCAGGAGTAGGCCATTCGACCATTCAAGCCAGCACCGCCATTCAATATGATCATGGCTGATCATCTAAAATCAATACCGCATTCCTACTTTTTCCCCATATCGCTTGATTCCTTTAGCCCTAAGAGCTAAATCTAACTCTCTTGAAAAAAAACTTTCTGTGGCAGAAAATTCCTAACTCTCTGTGATCCACAACTCTCTGTGGCCTCAACTACATTCCTGTAGAAGAATGTTACATGTTTCTATCAGCTCTAAATTCCATCCAGTCCGTCGCCATGATTGAATGGCGGAGTAGATGTTTAGTTTTAGAGATACAGTGTGGGCTATCGTGTATCAACACTATCCTCCACCCACTAAGGGACAATTCACATTTATACCTAGTTAATTAACCTACGTCTTTGGGATTGATGGGCCGAATGGCCTATTTCTACTCGTATCACTTATGAGGTTTTGGTTCATCACTGAGGCAGAGCTAACAGTGTAAGCCGTTTGGTTGTTTATGTCCTGGGGTTCCTTCCTTGACCTTTGCCCTTTCCCCGGGCTGTCAGGAGGGGAGGAAGGCTGAGATGTAATCTTCATAGCACTCCAGTGGTTAATGGCACTGGCCCAAATTCATGGCCATTTCGTGTCTGTCGTTTAGCACAAGGGACACTGGGGCAACTTTACAGAACGCCGGTTAGGCCAAACTTGGCATAGTGTGAAATGAGACACAAAGTGCAGGATGGCGTAACTCAGCGGGACAGGCAGTATATCTGGAGAACATGGACAGGAGACGTTTCAGATCGAGACACTTGGCATATTGTGTGCAATTCTGGCCAGCACACTATAGGAAGGATGCGATAATGCTGGAGAAAGGGCAGCAGGGTGGAGCAGCGGTAGAGTTGCTGCCTTACAGCGCCAGAGACCCGGGTTAGATTCTGACCAGCTTGTACGTTCTCCCCGTGACCATGTGTGTTTACTCAGAGATCTCTGGTTTCCTCCCACGCTCCCAAAGACATACAGGTTTGTAGGTTAATTTGCTTGGTATGAATGTAAAATTGTCCCGAGTATGTGTAGGATAGTGTTAAGTTATGGGGATCATTGGTCGGATAGGAGTCTTGCATCGGCGGTCGAGGCCCATTCTGCCAGGAAGTCACCTGGACAGGTTTCCGTGGTCACACCATCGACCATCGCTCATAAACATTCCATCTCTGGTCCAGCCCGTGGAAGGGAAAGATGTCAAGAGGTGGAACCTTCCGGAAAGCAAACTGGGTAGGCTTCTCACAACAAGTGAATAAGGCAGCCGCTGGCCTCCCACACCCACGCCCCACCAACCTGAACAACGCCTACGACTCATACTGCAAGATGCTGCTGGCCGCCGTCAAGAAGAGCATCCCCCGCGGTGTACGTGAAGCCTATGTTCCCTGCTGGGGTGACGAATGTGAAGACCCACTTCGTGCCCACACAGAATCACAAACCAGCGAAGACAGGGACAAAGCAGCGAACGACCTAATCTGCAGACTAAATGAGAAACGCTGGCAAAGATGGATGGAGACAGTGGAATCAATTGATTTCACACACTCTGGCCGTCAGGCGTGGCAGACCATGAACAGGCTGATGGGCAGGTCGACAACCCCAGCACAGCGTCCCATCGCTGCAAATCCCATCACGTCGCTACTGCTGAGCAACGGCCGCTTCCCCAACGCAGACAAGGACTTCACCATTGGCAAGAGTCCACGAGCAGCACAGGGCCCCGAGCTGCGACTCCAACCTATCCCACGATTTCACAACACAAGAAATCGAGTAGGCCATCCGACGGCTGAAAACCGGTAAGGCACCAGGCACCGACGGCATCCACCCGGGATACATAAAACACCAAGGCAAGAAGGCAAACTGACTGGCTGTGCTCCTTCCTCCCCACGCGTTTCCGCTGCCTGAAGCAGCCAGAGATCTGGCGCCGTGCCAAGGTGATCGATCTGCGAAGCCAAACAAGCCTAGCGATGACCCCAAGGGATACCAACCCATCTCACTGCTGTGTGTTCCATACAAGCTCCTGGAACGTCTCCTCCACACACGTCTCAATCCAGTGATCGACCCCCAGCTGCCTAAAGAACAGGCTGGCTTCCGAAGCGGTAGGTCAACGGCGGACCAGGTGACCCTCCTGTGCCAAGACATAGAGGACAGTTCCAGGCAGGGGAGAAGGCAGGCGCTGTCTACTTGGACCTCACAGCTGCATATGATACTGTCTGGCTGCGTGGACTACACGTGAAGCTTCTGGAAACCATCCTAGACAAGCACAGGGTGAGCTTCATCATGGAGATGCTGAGCAGCCGCAGCTTCAGGCTACACACCAGCAACGGGCAATGCAGCAGGGTGAGGAAACGTAAGAGCGGCGTCCCACAGGGCTCAGTGCTGGCACCAATGCTGTTCAACATCTACATCCATGACCTGCCTGCAACCCAGTCAAAGAAGTATGGCTATGCTGATGACCTGGCCACCCTACTCAGTAAGCCATCCTGGGAAGCAGCAGAAGAGGGCCTCTCTGAAGACATGAACATCCTGTCTTCATACCTGAGGAACTGGTGCCTCAAGCTCAGCATGGGTAAGACAACATCTTCAATGTCCCACCTCAACAACAGGGAAGCAACCCGCGAGATGAACGTCATGGTGGATAACGCCCGGTTACGGTCCCAGCCTGTCCCCACGTACCTCGGTGTGAAGCTCGACAGAACGTTGTCATGCAAACCACACCTGGAAGGTGCCAAGGCAAGGACAAGCGCCCGTGCCACACTGATACGCCGCCTAGCCGTCACCACACGGGGAGCCACGATGATGACACTGCGCATGTCCACAGTGGCCCTGGTGTTCTCAGCCGCCGAGTACTGCGCCCCTCACGACAAGAAGCTGGATGCTGCCCTCAACAGCGCCCTGCGGACTGTCTCCGGATGCCTACGAGCCACCACAGTAAACCAACTGCCCGTCCTCGCTGGCATCGCCCCGGCCAACATCAGACGAGAAGCAGCCACGCTGGCCCTCTCTCGAAAGGCACAGACCAGTGAATCCCACCTCCTCCATCAGATCGTCACAGAGACACCACGACGAGTGCGCCTCAAGTCACGGCAACCCTTTGCCACGCAAGCCCGAGAGCTGCTCTGCACAACACCGGCTGACGCTTCTAAGGCTGCCTGGGTCAAGACGAGATGGAGAGACCAGTGGAAGTCAGCAGAACCATCTAGGCTACACCATTACATCGATGACCCTATGGACATCCCTGGCCAGGACCTGCCCCGAAAGCAGTGGACAACCCTCAACCGCTTGAGGACGGACGTCGAAGGCTATGGTGTAGCGATGAAGAGGTGGGGCCTCGTGGACAGCGCCTCCTGCGAGTGTGGGGGCCCAACACAGACAGTGGAGCACATCGTCACCAGTTGTCCCAAACACTGGCCACCAAATGGTGAACGAGGTCTGATTGACCTGGATGATGACACGTTGACCTGGCTCGCCTCAACGGAGCTGCAGGTCTGAAAGACAGAAGAAGAAGGGATCATTGGTCGATGTGGACTTGGTGGGCCGAAGGACTGTATCTCTAAACTAAACTAACAGGAAATTCACCAGGATCTTGCGTAGGAAGGAACTGCAGATGCAGGGATATCCCTTCCCTCCTCACCCCACCCCTCTACTTTCAGTCTGAAGAAGGATTCCAACCCTTTCTCCAGAGATGCTGCCTGGCCCGCTGAGTTACTCCAGCACTTTGTGTCTATCTTCACCAGGGCCTTGCCTGGACAGGAGGACTTTAAATATGAAGAGAAACTGTTGGACAAGTTGGGCTAAGGTCCTGTTTCCACATTGTATCAGTCTATGACTCTATGACTAAATCTTTCCCCCCCTTATCTTAAACCTATGTCCCCTCCTTCTTGATTCCCCGACTCTGGGCAAGAGACTCTGTGCATCTACCTGATCGGTTCCTCTCATGATTTTGTGCACCTCTATAAGATCATCCCTCATCCTCAGGCTCTCCAAGGAATAGAGTCCCAGCCTCTCCGTATAGCTCAGGCCCCTCCCGATGTCCGTAGGTAAAGAAGGAGAACGTTACTGGAGTGGATCAGAGAAACAGAGGAAAATAGGTGCAGGAGTGGGCTATTCAGCCCTTCGAGCCAGCGCCGCCATTCAATATGATCTAGGGTTCTTCTTGCAAATGAAACATAAACCAAAGGAATAGTTGGATCCCAAGCCGGGTGTTGAGCAGCCAGGTTGTTGTCTCTGCGTCAATGTCTGCCAGGCCCTGAGCTCCATTTGGCAGGTGGTAGAGTGAGCACCCAGAGATGACATGGTTGGCTGTCTGTTGTCCTGCTCCGCATTCACAGGCTGGGCTCTGGCTGGAGCCCCCATCTCCACACGCTGGCATTGAAACGCCCAACTCCAGTACCAAGTCTGTTGAGCTTCACCCATGCCCCTCCGGGGAGGTCAGACCCTGGACAGCTTTTACCTGGTGAAGAGATGTAGCTGTGTAATGGAGATGAGGTTGCCTTCTACTCCTGTGACCACTTGGTGGCTGTCCAGTGTGCTTTTGCCATGATCCTGGCTGATCATCCACAATCAGTGCCCCGTTCCTGCTTTTTCACCATATCCCTTGATTCCGTTAGCCAGCCCTTAGAGCTAAATCTAACTCTCTCAACTGGGGGTCGATCGTGCCAAGGGAACAGCAGGATTCCATTACCGGCCCCTCGTACTTCACAACAATGCGATTTCTTAAGCAATATCTTTGTGGGAAGATAAGTGTTCCCAGCCCAGGTTTGTGGGTAAGACGCTTGTATAACTTGTGTAACTGGATTCATGTGATGGCAGCAGCAATCCGCAGGGCCTTCAAAGGCATTGCAGGAACCTGACATGTGCCAGCAATCTTGCTCGCTGTGATGGTCAAATTAATTTACTCCAGTCTTCTTTGTTCTCTCGCAAGTCTTTAGTGGAAACAGATGTTTTGGTTATCAGTGCAGCCATTGGAGTGAATTAACCTTCTTCATGTACTCAACGAAATACCAAGCAACTTAGCTGCTGGAGGGTCACTCCTCACTCACCATTTGAGCATCAGTGTGGGGGGGGGGGGAGCATTCACTGAAGGTATCTCCTGGATGCTAACTGGATCTTATAGAAACATATTCAATTCTTAAAGGATTGGACAGGCTAGATGCAGAAAAAAATGTTCCCCATGTTGGGGGGGGGGAGTCCAGAACTAGGGGTCACAGTTTAAGAATAAGGGGTAGACCATTTAGGACTGAGATGAGAGAAAACGTTTTCACCCAGAGAGTTGTGAATCTGTGGAATTTTCTGCCACAGAAGGCAGTGGAGGCCAATTCACTGGATTCAAGGGAGAGTTAGATTTAGCTCTAAGTGGGTCTTCTTCTTTTTGTGTGTGGCGTGCACAGCTAAAGTTGTAGGACAACTTGTTCTGTTTGATCTTATTTGATTGTGCACACCCGGGTTGATTGCATTCGTCGAAACAGGGCGGACCACGTGAAGGTTGCAATCTCCCAGCCCGCTCTTAGTGCTAAAGGGATCAGGGAATATGGGGATGGGGCACTTCTTTTCGTGCCCATTTCCTTACAAATGTTGACCTCGCTGTCATCGTCCGTCCTGAAAAGGACGCAAGCGTCCGGCAACAATCAGTGGGAAGCCGTCACTTGTCGCAATAGATGATGGTGGCAGCAGGGTTAGCTCGGGATACTTCCAGTTTCCAGCCCCGAGACATGGACGCTTCTGCCGTGGGGCCAGTAGGGTACTAATTCTGGATGATCAGCCATGATCATATTGAATGGCGGTGCTGGTTCGAGGGGCCGAATGGTCTACTACTGCACCTATTTTCTATGTTTCCACGTTTCTAGAACGAGGCTGCTCTCCCACCGAGCTGTCGGTGGCGATTTCAAAGGAGGTGCTGATGGCGACAGACGCTCGGAGCTCTCTGTTCCTCCGACTTGTAGGAATGCCGGAACAGGGGTCAGCCGCACAAGAACTGGTCCACCAAGGAGACGTCTGAACCAAAGCCAGTCCGTGGAGAACGCATTAAGGCATCTCAAGATTCAAGAGAGTTTATTGTCGTGTGTCCCAGATAGGACAATGAAATTCTGCTTTGCTTCAGCACAACAGAATACAGAACAGATCAGTATGTCCATACACCATTATATAAATACACACACACATGAATAAATAAACAGATAAGGAGCAAATAAACAGATAATGGGCTATTAATGTTCAGAGTTTTGTTTGAGTTGAGTTCAATCGCCTGATGGCTGCGGGGAAGTAGCTGTTTATGAACCTGAATGTTGCATCTTCAGGCTCCTGTACCTTCTACCTGACGGCAGCGGGGAGATGAGTGTGTGGCCAGGATGGTGTGGGTCCTTGATGATGCTGCCAGCCTTTTTGAGGCAGCGACTGCGATAGATCCCCTCGATGGAAGGGAGGTCAGAGCCGATGATGGACTGGGCAGTGTTTACTACTTTTTGTAGTCTTTTTATTTTGATTTTATTTTTTCTCTCTCTCATCTCTGGTGTAGTTACAGTCCGGCGCAGTGGTGCAGCAGGTAGAGCTGCTGCCTCACTGTTCCAGGGAATCGGGGTTCGCGATCTGGATCTGGATGTAGTACGCTGAAAACCTCTAGGTAGAGCATCACTCAGCACTGGACAATTTTTTACATTTTAGCAAGCCAATTAATCAAGCCAATTAACCTACAAACCTGTACGTCTTTGGAGTGTGGGAGGAAACTGAAGATCTCGGAGAAAAACCCACGCAGGTCACGGGGAGAACGTACAAGCTCCATAACGACAGCACCCGTAGTCGGGATGGAACCCGGGTCTCTGGCGCTGCATTTTCCTGTAAGGTAACCTCCACCGTTGCTGGAACATAGGTGCTGTGAGGTAACTCAGCGGGACTGGCAGCATCTCTGGCGAGAAGGAACGGGCGACGTTTCGTGTCGAGACCCATCTTCAGACTGATGTCAGGCGAGTGAGCGCCTCAGTCTGAAGAAGGGTCTCGACCCGTTCCTCCTCTCCAGAGATGCTGCCTGTCCCGCTGAGTTACTCCAGCACTTTCACAGAACAATACAATAGGTGAACAGGCTCTCTGTCCCACAATGCCTGCGCTGAACATGGCGACAAGTTAAACGAATCTCCTCCTGCCTGCACGACATCCATTTCCCTCCATTGCCTGTGTCTACAGGTCAATGTTCTTGTCCGGAAGCCTCTTAAGCACTGTATCTAGTATTGCCGCTGCGATAGTGCCTGCATCACGATGCCGCACGGTGGCGCAGCGGTAGAGTTGCTGCCTCACAGCACCAGAGACCCGGGTTCGATCCTGACGACGGGCGCTGTCTGTACGGAGTTTGCACGTTCTCCCCGTGACCGTTTTTCTCCGGGCACTCCAGTCTCCTCCCACACTCCAAAGACCTACAGGTTTGCAGGTTAATTGGCTGTTGTCAAAAAAGCAATTGTAAAATTGTCCCCAGTGTGTGTGGGATCGTGCTAGTGTACGGAGGTCGCTGGTCGACGAGGACTCGGTGGGCCGAAGGGCCTGTTTATGCGCTGTATCTCTAAACTAAACACAACCCCTATTTTGTGTAAATACAGTTATACAGCACAGGTTAGGGGGGGGGGGGGGGGGTTGAAATCTAGAACCAGACATCATGACATTTAAGATTTAAATATTGAAAGTTTTCTGACATATTTCTGCACTGGAGATTCCTGAATTTTAATCCTAGCAAAACTTGCAAATCTCGGAGTTGCTGGGCATCGCACTGGTGGCCAGACCCAGCGCGGATTGAAGGCATTAGTTCAGCTTCCCCCTCTGCAGCTGGTAGAACCGCTCCCTCACAGCGCCAGGGAACCAAGTTCGATCCTGACCTCGGGTCCTGTCTGTGTGTGGAGTTTTGTATGTTTTCATTAAGGTCATAAGTGATGGGAGTGGAATTAGGCCATTCGGCCCATCAAGTCTACTCCACCATTCGATCATGGCTGATCTATCTCTCCCCATAACCCCATTCCCCTGCCTTCTCCCCATAACCACTGACACCTGGGTGGCAGTGTGAACTGTGAAGAGGATGTTAGGAGGTTGCAGAGGGACCTGGACAGGTTGAGTGAGTGGGCAGATGTGTGGCAGATGCAGTATAATATAGATAAATGTGAGGTTATCCACTTTGGCGGCAAAAAACAAGGGGGCAGATTATTATCTCAATGGGGTTAGGTTAGGTAAGGGGGAGGTGCAGCGAGGCCTGGGCATCCTTGTACACCGGTCACTGAAAGTTGGCGTGCAGGTACAGCAGGCAGTGAAGAAAGCTAATGGAATGTTGGCCTTCATAACAAGAGGATTTCAGTATAGGAGTAAAGAGGTTCTTCTGCAGTTGTATAGGGCTCTGGTGAGACCACATCTGGAGTATTGTGTACAGTTTTGGTCTCATAATTTGAGGCAGGACATCCTTGTGATTGAGGCAGTGCAGCGTAGGTTCATGGGTGCTGTCTGTATGGAGTTTTATACCTTCTCCCTGCGGCCGCGTGGGTTTTCTCCGGTTACCTCCCACACTCCAAAGACGTACAGGTTTATAGGTTAATTGCCTTCGGTAAAAATTGTCCCTAGTGTGTAGGATAGTGCTAGTGTACGGGGTGATTGCTGGTGGGTCAGGCAGCATCTCTGGAGGAAAAGGAATAGGTGATTCTGATTTGTTTAAGAAGGAACTGCAGATGCTGGAAAATCGAAGGTAGACAAAAGTGCTGGAGAAACTCAGCGGGTTCAGCAACATCTATGGAGCGAAGGAAACAGGCAACGTTTCGGGCCGAAACTTTGGCTGTTTCCTTCGCTCCATAGATGCTGCTGCACCCGCTGAGTTTCTCCAGCACTTTTGTCTGCCTTAGGCGATTTTGATTCTTCTCTTCTTAGATAAAAACTGTCTAAGTTGACCACAAATCCCTATCCTTTACCTCCAGAGATGCTGCCTAACCCGCAGAGTTACTCCATCACTTGGTATTTAGAGATACAGAGCGGAAACAGGCCCTTCAGCCCACCAGGTCCGCGCCGACCAGCGAGCCCCGCACATTAACACTATCCTACACTCACTGGGGACAATGTTTACATTTACCAAGCCAATTAACCTACAAACCTGTACGTCTTTGGAGTGTGGGAGAAACCGAAGATCTCGGAGAAACCCACGTATGTCACTTGGAGAAGGTACAAACTCCGTACAGACAGCACCCGTAGTCGGGATCGAACCCGGGTCTCCGGCGCTGCATTCGCTGTAAGGCAGCGACTCTACCGCTGCGCCACCGTATCTTTACTGCTGGGATACTGCCAGGATTCACGGATATGCTTCGGAAGGACACTATTTAGAAATCGGGAACACACCACAAGGATACTACCAAGATTTACAGATAGATTTCGAGAGGGCTGCGAGATTTAGGCTATTTTCGTTATTAGTATCTCATTAACTGGATTAGCTGGAGTGACAAGCGATGCTAACATCTCAGAGCGCCGGAGGGCACATCATAGTGACTGGGGTTAACTCAGGTTGCAAGGCGATTGTTCCCGAGATGAATCCAGACTCCTGGTGAACTGGGCTGTCTGTTTAATTGAGCACACAGGTTCTCAACCTCCTAATAAGTAACCATGGGCAGTGAATTGAAAACCATCGGCATCCTGCGCACAATTTCTGAACCTAAGCATCATCGGCAGGGTTCTGCAGAGGCCGCGATCTTCTCCGCTCTGGCAGCCCCGCAACTCACCGAGACATAGGAGCGGAATTAGGCCATTCGGCCCATCGAGTCTGCTCCATCCTTAAATCATGGCTGATCTATTTCCCCATCTCGGCCCCATTCTCCTGCCTTCTCCCAGTAACCTTAGATGCAGCGGTAGAGTTGCTGCCTTACAGCATCAGAGGCCCGGCATACGATCCTGACCACGGGTGCTGTCCGTGAGGAGTTTGCACGTTCTCTCTGTGACCGCGTGGGTTTTGCTCCGGTTTCCTCCCACATTCAAAAGACTTGTGGGTTTGTAGGATAATTGGCCTCTGGAAATTGCCCCTAGTGTGTGAGGAGTGGATGCCAAAGTGGGATAACATAGAACTAGTATGAATGAGAGGGCGAAGGAAGGAGTGGACTCGGTGGGCCAAAGGGCCTGTTTTCATGCTGTATCTCCAAACTAAACTAAGCTCATCAAGAATCTATAAAACTCGACATTAAAACCGCCCACTGACTTGGCCTCTACCACCGTCTGTGGTAATGAATTCCACACATTGACAACCACAACCCTCTGCTAAAGAAATTCCTCTTCATCTCCATTCTGAAGGCACGTCCTTTTGTTTTGAGGCTGTGCCCTTTGATCCTAGACTCTCCCATTACTGGAAGCCTCTACTGCATCCACTCGATCTAAGCCTTTAATCATTTGGTAGGTTTCAATGAGATCCCTCCCCATCCTTCCAAACTCCAGTGAGAAGAGGCCCAGTGCTGTCCCGACCAGTTCTTCCCTGTGATCGTACAAAAGGCCCTGCGGGGGAACGGCAGAACCCCGGGGATCAGTCCTCCCCACGGACCTTAACATCTTCCCCCTGCTCAGCTCAGCTCAGCTCAGTTCGGTTTGGTTTAGTTTAGTTTATTGTCACGTGTACCGAGGTACAGTGAAAAGCTTTTGTTGCGTGCCAACCAGTCAGCGGAAAGAAAATACGTGATTACAATCAAGTAATTTACTGTGTACAGCTGCTCCTCAACCTACGATGGAGTTACGGTCTGTGGAATTCTCTGCCTCAGAGGGCGGTGGAGGCTGGTTCTCTGGATACTTTCAAGAGAGAGCTAGATAGGGCTCTTAAAGATAGCGGAGTCAGGGGATATGGGGGAAGGCAGGAACCGGGTACTGATTGGGGATGATCAGCCATGGTCACATTGAATGGCGGTGCTGGCTCGAAGGGCCGAATGGCCTACTCCTGCATGTATTGTCTGTCTATTGTTCTGATAAACCCATCGTAAACCGAAAATATCGCAAGTCGAAAACGCATTTAATACATCGCGATCACGTGACCGGAAGTGATGTGCGATCGCTGCCGTTGCCGAACGTTTGCCAAAACATCGCAAGTCGAAGCTTCGTAAATCGGGGAGCAGCTGTATAGATTGCTGTAGGAGTAAGAGGTTTAAGAGTGTGTGGAGCGATTGTAATATGTGAATGTAGGTCTGCTTCTGTGGCTAGCGCGCGAATGGCCCCCTGGGTTGGCCGCCATCTTGGAAGGGCTTGGCATCCCCATCCATATAAACTCCCAGACTCAAGTGGACAGTGATGTTCTCTGCGATCATTCCATGCCTCCCCACCTTCTCTGCAACCAAAAACAATGAAACACCGGAAAGGGTGCAAAATAATAATTTACATGGATGTAACTGGGTGTGAAGGTTTGAGCCGGAAAGGCTAGGCCCACACTGGAGTGTAGGAGACTGAGAGAATACCTTACAGAGGTTTATAAAGTCACGAGGGGCCTGGAAAAGGTGGATGCTGACTATCTATTCCCCAAGGTAGGAGAGTCTAAAACTAGAGGGCGTAGGTTTAAAGTGTGAGGGGGACGCTTTATGGGGGAACCAGAGAGGCAACTTTCCCACACGGAGGGTAGTGGGGACATGGAAAGAGCTACCAGAGGAGATGTACAACGACAACAACATTTAAAAGACTCTCAGACTCCTAAATGGATGAGGGAGAGATTTGGAAAGACATGGGCCAGGCTAAGTGTGACGAGCTCAGATTAGCGACTTGGTTGGCATGGATGAAGGACCAAGGAAACGCAGATGCTGGTTTACACAAAACGAGACAAAGTGCTGGAGTAACTCAACGCGTCAGGCAGCAACCCCGGAGAACGTGGATAGGTGACGTTCCGGGATGGGACCCTTCCTCAGGACCATTGATTACACTAGTTCCATGTGATCCCACTTTTACACCCTACACACTGGGGGCCAATTTGCCGAAGCCAATTAACCTACAAACCTGCACGTATTCGGTATGTGGGAGGAAACCAGAGCACCCGGAGGAAACCCACGCGGTCACAAGGATGTGTGGGTAACGCCCCAATTACGCCATCTTGCCTTGCCCTGACACGGACATTCCCTTTGATCTGCATATCCCATCCGCACTCTTTCTCCAGCCAAAAACTAACACATCTCACTCATTCCAGTTCTGACCAAGGTCACAGAGCAGAGACATTGTCTTTCCACAGACGCTGCTTGACCTGCTGAGTTTGTCAAGTGCAACCCCAGAGAGGTGCGAATCTGAGGAATTTTCTGCCACAGAAGGCAGTGGAGGCCAATTCACTGGATGTTTTCAAGAAAGAGTATGATTTAGCTCTTAATGCTAATGGAATCAAGGGACATGAGGAGAAAGCAGGAACGTGGTACTAATTGTAGATTATCAGCCATGATCATATTGAATGGGGGTGCTGGCTCGAAGGGCCGAATGGCCTACTCCTGCACTTATTTATCTATGTTTTCTATGTTTATATGGCCGCACGGTGGTGCAGCGGTAAAGAAGATGCCTTAAAGCACCAGAGACCCGTGTTCGACCCTGGCCTTGGGTTCTGTCTGAATGGAGTTTGTATGTTCTCCCTGTGACTCTGCGGGTTTCCTCCCACATCCCAAAGACGAGCAAATTTATGGGTTAATTGGCTTCTGTACATTGTCCTGAGGGTACAGGATAGAACTAGTGTACGGGCGATTGTTGGTCGGCGCGGACTTGGTGGGCCGAAGGGCCTGATTCCACGCTGTATTTCTAAACTAAACTATTTCCGGTTTGGATTTAGGGTTATTACTGTCACGTGTACTGAGGTAGAGTGACGTACTCGGCAAGGCCAGCAACATAATCAAGGACCAGTCGCACCCTGGCCGCTCCCTCTTCTCCCCTCTCCCATCAGGCAAAAGGTATAGATGTGTGAAAACGCACACCTCCAGATTCAGGGGCAGTTTCTTCCCAGCTGTTATCAGGCAATCAGGATACTACTCTGGTGTTCACCTGACGCCGGAGTTCCATCTTCCTGGCCAGAGGGCCTGAAAACATCGGACTGGCTGCAAGGCCACAAATAGGCCCCGACCTCGGGTGATCACAGAGAAAGAGGACTTAACTGTCTGAAGCCTTTCCCCACAGTGGAAAATGTTGATTCTGTTGTGGGGGGAACGTTCATGTTGAATTCTATAATGTGTTGTGTCATTTTTCTTTTTCTTTTTTCTTTTCTATGGATAGAAACATAGAAAATAGGTGCAGGAGGCCATGCGGCCCTTCGCCCCTTCGAGCCAGCACCGCCATTCATTGTGATCATGGCTGATCGTCCGCTATCAATAACCCGTGCCTGCCTTCTCCCTATATCCCTTGACTCCACTAGCCCCTAGAGCTCTATCTAACTCTCTCTTAAATCCTCCAACTCTCTCTTAAATCCTCCAACTCTCTCTTAAATCCTCCAACTCTCTCTTAAATCTGGATGCACGGAAACTTAATTATTTATTTTATGAAAAGCACTTTGGTTTCAACGCGAGTTGATTTAAACGTGCTATATAAATAAAATATATTTTTTAAATAAAACAAATAATAATAAATAATAATACTCTACATAAATACAATCGTCGAACTCAAGCACAATAGGTAGAGCAATGGGGAAAATACAGAGCGCAGAATATCGTTCTCAGCATTGTAGCACATCAGTTCCATAGACACAGTCCAATGTCCACAACAGGTTGGAGGTGAATCGGACAGTATCCAAGCTAATAGAAGGACACAAAATGCTGGAGTAACTCAGCGGGACAGGCAGCATCTCTGGAGAGAAGCATCTCTGGATGACCTTTCGGGTTGAGACACTTTTTCAGACTGAAAGTCAGGGGAGAGGAACACTGGAGAAAAGGGAAGGGCGAGGTGGGAAAACGCCAGATCAAAGCAGACGACGATCATTGAATTGCGGAACGGTTCATCGTCAGCTGACGGGAAGAAGACAACGAGTCACACAAGCGGTAAAAGTAATCAGGATTGCAGTGAAACTAGTCGGGGAACTAGGGTGGGGGGAGAGACGGAGAGAGAGGGAAAGCAAGGGTTACTTGAAGTTATTCATACGAAGGGGACCGTTGCAAACCCTGATAACAGAGGGGAAGAAGCTGTTCCTGAGTCTTTTTTATTTCAGATTTCCAGCACCTGGTGTTTTTTCTTTAATGATTCTCGTTATAACTAAAAAACGTATAAAACTGGGATAAGGGAAATAAAAAACTCTTGCCAATTAGTGTCTTTATTGAATGACAAAATAGATGATAAATGATGCTTTCCTTTCACATAGAATGTAAGTCCTTTAGAAACACATTGCCTCATAGTAGTGCACCTCCACTCGTGTAGAACATTTATGTCTCATTTCTTAAAAGCACATTAAAACACAGACAATAAATACTGTACAAGAAACTCACAATTACAGTAAGCTATTAAAGTCCTTACATTATGCACAGGGAACCTTTAAACAGTGAGATTGGTTGCAGAAACTTGTTGTGGATCATCCACGCGAGTCCTGTGGGACATGTCTTGAATTATGACAAGAAAATATATTGGGAAATACTCAGTAAAGTGCCTCAGAATTGGAGCAAATGTTTTGAGTACAGGGAGCCAAACTTCTTCCTGGTTTCCTTCCCTGTGGTGTGGTGAGCAATGCCATGATACATGAGGTACATCAGATATATAAAGCGTTCCGCTCTCTCACTCAGTAGTCCCATCCATTGAGGTTGATGGGACCATTGCAGTTGAACCTGTTGACGTCTATCCAACGGCCGATATCCCAGGGATGGGGTCACTGTTTAATGTTTTACGTGTCATTCCTAACCGTTACTGTATGTCGTTGTCACTTGCGGGCGGAGCACCAGGGCAAATTCCTTGTATGTGAATACTTGGCCAATAAACTTATTCGTTCATTCATTCATTTAGGGGGGAAAAAAACCAGGGCTCATTTGCCCTTTGTTCCAGTCCAGCTGAACAGATCCTGACCGCGGCTGACGGCTGTGTGGAGTCTGCATGTTCATAAGTGATAGGAGCAATATTAGGCCATTCGGCCCCTCAAGTCTACCCTGCCGTTCAATCAAGGCTGATCTACCTCTCACTCTCAACCCCATCCTCCTGCCTTCTCCCCGTAACACCTGGCACCCATACTAACCACGAATCTCTCAATCTCCGCTTTGAAAATGTGCATTGACTTGGCCTCCGCAGCCGTCTGTGGTTGTTCTCCCTGTGGGTTTCCTCTGGGTACTCCAGTTTTCTCCCACGTCCCAAAGATGTGCAGTTGTGTACAAATACAGCCTTTGCAAATTACCCCTCATGTGCATCAGTGCTGGATGTGTCAGTGGGAGAACAGAGAACTAGTGTGAACAAGTGATCGATGGCCGGCATGGGCTCGGTGGGCCGAAGGGCCTGGTTGGTGCTGTATCTTTAACAAAACTACAGGGTGCCCTGGCCAATAAGCCCGAGGCCATCTTGGATAAGGTGCAGGGTAAGCAGAGATTGTCCAAGAGAATTCGTAAAGAGGAAAGCGACAGTGGCTGTACCTACCCGATGATCAGTCAACCCCAACAGTTGCTAGGGGAACGAGGGAGAGGGTGAGGGAGAGACTACTGAGTGCTCCAGTGGGAGATGGGAAGCAAGGTCCGAATGCCTCTTCTGGAGGGAGCTGAAATGTGGAGCTTTGTATAACCTACCGACTGAGTACGGAAGGGCTTCGCTGGGATAGGGAAGCAGCCTGTGAAATTCCAATCAGCAAGCACACCCCATACCAATCAGGAAGCTGAGGTGGGCTCGGGGTTTCCCGACTTTTATTCCCCCCCCACCCACCCCCCAGGGCTTTTCCACCGTCTGCCCTTCAACAATGTAGACCCACCAAAGGTGGGTGGCAAAGTGGCACTGCCCGCTGAGTTTCTCCAGCTTTTTGTGTAACCCCTGCCGTTAGACCTGCTGCCTCTCAGTGCCAGAGACCCAGGACCGATCCCGACCCCTATGAAAGTTTATTTTCGGGGGGAGAAAAATATATAAATGTTTTTTGGGAGGTGGTGTTGGAAAAAGTCTGCAACTGATGGTGGTGGGGCCTATGTGTTGTGGGTGGGTGAGGAGGCAGTCAAGCGTGTGGCTTCATTGTGGAGCTTGGAACTGCCATCATTGGATGTGGAGAGGATGTTTCCACTAGTGGGAGAGTCTAAGACCAGAGGTCACAGCCTCAGAATTAAAGGACGTTCTTTGCGCAAAGAGATAATGAGACATCTCTTTAGTCAGAAGGTGGTGACTCAGTGGAATTAGTATTAGAATCTTGGTTAGTGCGGGTGGTGAGGGGTTATGGGGAGAAGGCAGGAGAATGGGGATAGGAGGGAGAGATAGATCAACCATGAATGAACGGCGGAGTAGACTTGATGGGCCGAATGGCCTAATTCTGCTCCTATCACTTGTGACCTTATGATCATTCGCACCAGTGGAGAGAATGGTATGTGTAGGAAGGAACTGCAGACGCTGGTTTACACTGAAGATAGACACAGACTGCTGGTGTAACCCAGCGGGTCAGGCAGCATCTCTGGAGAAAAAGAAAAGTGACGTTTTTGGTGTCGGAACCCTTCTTCAGAATGAAAGTAGAGGGGGTGGAACTGGAGGCAAGTTCCCCTCGACTTTCAGTCTGAAGAAGGGTCCCCGACCTGAAACGTCACCCATCCTTTTGCTCCAGAGATGCTGCCTGACCCGCTGGGTTACTGCAGCGTTTTGTGTCTATCTTCGGTGTAGACCAGCGTCTGCAGTTCCTTCCCAAACACTTGGTGTGGCAGCGTTAGATTAGACATTTAATCCATGAGGAGGTGACGAGTGGCACACATGCTGAGCGTTGCGTTTCACAGACACGGCTGGCATTCCTCAGACTTTGTTACACAATTAAAAACATTATAGACTCAGCTTTGAAACGATGACCCACGCCTAACAGTCTGAATTAAGCTTGGTCGGCTAAAAGTCGTTATGCCAAGAGGCAGCTGCAGCATCGGAAGAAAGATGGATCGACCACAATATCAGAATGCCCCAAAGCAAGTTACATTCAATGGAGATAGACACAAACAACTGGAATGTCTCAACGGCTCAAACAGCAACCCTAGAGAAAAGGAATAGGTGACGTTTCAGGTCGAGCCATCTATATCTCTCGTTTCCCTCTCCCCTGGCACTCCGTTTGAAGAAGGGTCTCGACCCGAAACGTCACCCATTCCTTTTCTCCGGAGATGCTGCCAGACCCGCTGAGATACCCCGGCTTTTTGTGTCTACCTTCGGTTTAAACCAGCATCTGCAGTTCCTTCCTACACGTTACATTCAATGAAATTCTTTCTAAATTGCAGTTGCTGCTGTAATGTAGGAATTGTGGCCATGGGTTGAGGTAAACGCCTCGGTGTGACAATGGATGGGGGGTAAGGAAGCACTAGATGCGCTTCCCCCACCCCCCCCCCCCCCCCCTCACCCCTCTGGTGAGATTTGCTTTGGAGCCAACAGTTCAACAATCACCACACCAGCGTTATGTGCAAATGGACAGGAGCGATGGCAAGGTTGCTGAAGGGTCCCTCTGAGTTTTCCTTTCCATCCAACAGTCTTCCCGAGCGGCCAAGGCTGGTGAGAAGTGGAGCCGGGGAGACAAAAAAAAATAAAGCCCCAGGAGTAGGGACCTCCATAGATGGGGAGGGTCACCTCTCGGGTCTTTGAACTGCTGAGAAAAATGGAGGAGGGGATGCGGCCACGGCAACCCCAACGCGGTGCGTGACGCGGCGGCTCAACCTCTCATTGGATCTGTAAAACACGGGAAAGACACGCCAGTGACACGTCCTCTGGCGATCCATGCCGTGACTCAGAGAAGGCCCCCTCTCTTTGGGCGAACAGTCGGTTAACATCATGTTTAACGTCAGGACCAGTCTGGTGCTGGTGGTGGTCAATGTTGGCGGTGCCAGGTTGAGATTTCTGGAGGTGGGTGAGGTGGCTTGTCTTCGGTGAAAACGTCCATTTTTAAAGGTTATCTTTTTTTTTCCTTCTTCCTCTTCTTTCCCCGTACACCCTCTCTCAATATTCTTTCGCTTCCTTGAGCTGGGCCGTGAAGTCGGCTTCCAAAGGGTTTTCTGAGCAGTTCAGCCCATTGTTGGGCGGGCGCACGGCGTTGTAGCGGCTCCAGTCCCCTTTGCACAGGATCCAGGGCAAGACGTCCACCTTGTAGTGCAGCTCGGGCGAGAACTCGGTGCTGATGAGGTTGGGGGCCCCGGCCCCCTTGCCCCGGGTGATCAGCCTCATCTGCTCGTCGTAGCAACAGTGCTGGGCGGCCAGGGTGGCGCTGTCGAAGGACAGCATGGAGCGGATGCAGAACTTGGAGGTGGGCTTGTAGATGTCCAGGCGCTCCTTGGGCCCGCTGGCGTCGCGCCAGCGGAAGAACCTGCCCTTGCCGTCTTCGCGGAGGCTGACCACGCTGTAGACCGCCTCTGCCGGGTAGGTGCAGGGGCAGCTGGGCAAGTCCGTCAGGGCCTTGCTGAGGTACTTCTTCAGAAAGTCGCTCTTGCAGTTCAGCCATTTCTCACAGCTGTCCACTTCTGCTGGGACCGAAGATTAACAAAGATTTAGTGTCACAGAGTCACAGGGTCTTACAGCTTGGAGACAGGCTAAACAATTAGAACAACTATATTATGAAAAGCAAAACACAAAAAGCTCTGGAGGAACGCTGAATACATCATAGAGTCAATAGACAATGGACAATAGGTGCAGGAGTAGGCCATTCGGCCCTTCGAGCCAGCACCGCCATCCACAATCAGGACCCCGTTCCTGCCTTCTCCCCATATCCCCTGACTCCGCTATCTTTAAGAGCCCTATCAAGCTCTTCATAGAGTGATACTGTGGAAACAAGCCCTTCAGCCTAACTTGCCCACACCGGGCAAAGTCCCATCTACACTAGTCCCACCTGCCTACGTTTGGCCCATATCCCTCCAAACCTGTCCTATCCATGTACCTGTCTAAATGTTTCTTAAATGTTGCAATCGTACCTGCCTCAACTACCTCCTCCGGCAACTACGTCCTCCGGCATCCTACTACTCTTCGTGTGAAAAAGTTATCCCATCAGGTTCCTATTAAATCGTTCCTCCCCACACCTTAAACCTATGTCCTCTGGTTCTCGATTCAGCTACTCTGGGCAAGAAACACTGTGCGTCTACCCGATCTATTCCTCTCATGATTTTGTGCTACTTAGAGAGAGAATACTCATGGTGCGAATAAGTTCCCGGTGAGCCTCGGCCACACCCCGACAGCCAGCTCGGCTCACCCGCCGCGGAACCGGGAACCCACCAGGAGTCGCCCCGGGCTCATCTCCTGCCTGACCCCAAAGACCGGGAACTGGGGAGGGAGGTGGAGGGAGTCCGCGACGGACTCTGGATAAAGGGCCAATTTCAAGATGGCGGCGGACAGAGGGGAGGATTGGTGTCGCCATAACAACGGGCCTTCAAGGCTAAGATCAGACTGTGCTCTTAAGGACTTGGAAACTTTGTGGGCGCCAGAAACGCGGCGACTCTTTGTGTCCTGTCTCTCGGTGAAGTCTACTGTGACACTACAATCGTTGCACCTTTGCACTAACATCGTTGATTGTACTTAGAAACATAGAAACATAGAAATTAGGTGCAGGAGCAGGCCATTCGGTCCTTCGAGCCTGCACCGCCATTCAATATGATCATGGCTGATCATCCAACTCAGTATCCCGTACCTGCCTTCTCTCCATACCCCCTGATCCCTTCAGCCACAAGGGCCACATCTAACTCCCTCTTAAATATAGCCAATGAACTGGCCTCAACTACCTTCTGTGGCAGAGAATTCCACAGATTCACCACTCTCTGTGAAAAATGTTTTTCTCATCTCGGTCCTAAAAGACTTCCCCCTTATCCTTAAACTGTGACCCCTTGTTCTGGACTTCCCCAACATCGGGAACAATCTTCCTGCATCTAGCCTGTCCAACCCCTTAAGAATTTTGTACGTTTCTATAAGATCCCCCCTCAATCTTCTAAATTCTAGCGAGTACAAGTCGAGTCTATCCAGTCTTTCTTCATATGGAAGTCCCGACATCCCAGGAATCAGTCTGGTGAACCTTCTCTGTAGGTGTGTTACAATACCTACCTTTAGCGGGGCTGCAGTTCTGCCGCTCCCCGTGTGCGCGACTTCAGAGGGGGGGCGGGTTTAAAATGCCGTTTTTCCCTAGACAGTCCAAATCGATCAATCTCAGGCGATTTCGTCGCTAAAGGGAAATCGCTCTGACACTTATTTTATGAAGCTATTTTTAAACTATGCTAGATCATTTATTAACTAGAGTAGTTTAAAAATCATCTTCTAAAGCCTTGAACGCCGACAGCGGAACGGACCTAACGTAGGCGATAAAAGAAGGTACACAGTTTATTTTTACATAAAAACTTGCTTCTTAGGAAGCATTTAATCAAATTTTCATCATGCGAAAAGGGGACCAAAAAAAAACCGAACCGGCCGTATTTTTCCTGCCGACTGTGGGTTAAATTCACCGCAAACCACAACGTTCCAATCCACCGCAAACCACAACGTTCCAATCCACCGCAAACCGCAACGTTCCAATCCACCGCGTTCCACTAAAACCCACTCGCAAGTTGATTTAAAGGGCCATTAATTTACAGGAATTAAACACTAAATTCCTTCCATTTGGCCTATAAATTCATGAAAATTAGATTTAAAAGTCATGTTATATTGTGGATTATAGTATGAATGTAATTTGGACACATAGGCAATTTAAAAATGTTTATCATTTCTTAAGAAATGGATAGATGTTTAGATCTAGTAATTGAATTTTGTAATTAGCTACAATTAGGTAACTAACTAATTATATGCTTTAATTTCAGGTCATCCAAGTAAGATTGTTTCATATTTGTTTCAGAATGCTTCAATCTATAATAACTGAAAATTCCATTGTTCTCTTAATTTTTAAGAAAGTTATGGGCTTTTGACTGTCCTCGATCACAGCTTTTGAGTTAAGTCAATGGAAAGTCAATGGGGAACACGATGCTAATTTCCGAGTATGAAAATGGCCATAACCTTTTTAATACTGAAGATATGAAAGTGAATTAGGTGTCAAATTAAACTTCTTTTTATGCTTTATCTGATGGGATAAATTGCAGACTTGATTTTTTTAATCTCAAAATTTTGTAACATTGCTATTCTCTGTACTCCCTCTATGGCAAGAATGTCTTTGCTTAGATTCGGAGACCAAAACTGTACGCAATACTCCAGGTGTGGTCTCCCCAAGACCCAGTACAACTGCAGTAGAACTTCCCTGCTCCTATACTCAAATCCTTTTGCTACTTATCTGATTTTACTGGATTGTATGCAAGACAAAGAATTTCACTCTACCTACATACAGGTGCAGGTACACATGACAATAAGGCATCATCAACATCATCACCATCTCTGGAACTTCTACGATGGAGAGGATTTTATTTCTATTTTGTCCATTGAGCGCTCTATGTAAAGACTTGTGGTGCTGCTGCAAGTAAGAATGTCATTGTTCCGATTTGTATACACGACAATAAAACAGTCCTGACTCTTGCCCCATTTAGAGATACAGCATGAAAACAGACCCTTCAGCCCACCGAGCCCACACCGACCAGCTATCCCCCGCTCGCACTAGTTCTATGTTATCCCACTTTCTCATCCACTCCCTACACACCAGGGGACAATTTACAGAGGCCAAATTAACCTACAAAAATAATGTTTGTGGGGGCACCAGGCAACATCTGTGAGGTGAGAGGCAGTTAACGACTTCAATTTAGTTTAGTTTAGTTTAGTTCAGAGAGTGGAAACAGGCCCTTCGGCCCATCGAGACCGTGCCGACCAGCGATCGCCCTGTACACAAGCACTAACATACACACTAGGGGCAAATTACAATTTACAATTTTTACCAAAGTCAATTAAGCTGCAAACCCGCACGTCTTTGGAGTGCGGGAGGAAACCGGAGCACCCGGAGAAAATCCAAGCTGTACAAAACTCCGTACAGACAGCGCCAATGGTCAGGATCGAACCTGGGTCTCTGGCGCTGTAAGGCAGCAACTCCACCGTGCCGTGCCTTGGGTCAATTGGAAATGGGGAAAAGTTAGAGGTGAAACATGGCGCGGTGAGGATAGGGAGGAGTTGTGGAGAGATAAGGAAAGGTCTGCGGTCGGGTGGAGACCAGGAGGAACTGAATGTCACAAGTTGGGTGAGAGATTGGACAAGTAGTGGAAAGTACATGGAAGATGGGCCAGTACAGCACAGCCACAGACCCTCTGGCCCACAATGTACACGCCGAACATGATTCCAGATTAAACTAGCCTCCTCTCGGCCCCCAACTGATCCATATCCTCCGTCCCCTGCTCATCCATGTGCCTGTCTAAAAGCCCAACAGAAAAGCTGCAGGGAAGTGTGATTAAATATGAAACTACCAGCGGAGATGGAACTAAGAACTAATGACCATGAACATTGGATATAGAGACACAAGGCAGGAACAATTGTTGGCGTCGTTGCCCTGTGATTTGTAGTGAGGCCGGTCAGACAATAGACAAAAGACAATAGACAATAGGTGCAGGAGTAGGCCATTCGGCCCTTCGAGCCAGCACCGCCATTCAATGTGATCATGGCTGATCGTCCCCAATCAGTACCCCATTCCTGCCTTCTCCCCATATCTCATGACTCCGCTATCTTTAAGAGCCCTATCTAGCTCGCTCGCTGTTTCCTCGTCTCCATTCTAAATGGCTTACTCCTTATTCTTAAACTGTGGCCCCTGGTTCTGGACTCCCCCAACATCGGGAACATGTTTCCTGCCTCCAGAGTGTCCAAACCCTTAACAATCTGGAAGTGAGTTATTTGTGTTTTGCTGTTACAGTGCAAATGGGCCGAGAGGTGAGGGTGGGAGAGGAGTAGGGAATTAAACGGAGAAATAATAGCTGCCATTTGACATGTTTGCGCCGTAGTGTCACCAAGTTGGGAAACATGCCCTTCGGCCCATTGAGTCTGAACTGACCATCCAGGACCCATTTACAGTATTTGGACACTCATCTCAATTTATGCACTGCACGCCAAACGACCCCACCATTGACTCCATCTACGCCGCACTGCCTCGGGACAACAGCCAACGTAATCAAGGACCTTTCCATCAACGTACATTCCTTCTTCTCCCGGCTCCCATCGGGCAGAAGATACGAAAGCTGGAAAGCGCGCACCACCTGATTCAGGACAATAGACAATAGACAATAGGTGCAGGAGTAGGCCATTCAGAAGTCAGAACCACCATTCAATGTGATCATGGCTGATCATCCCCAATCAGTACCCCGTCCCTGCCTTCTCCCCATATTCACTGACTCCGCTATCTATAAGAGCCCTATCTAGCTCTCTCTTGAAAGTATCCAGAGAACCGGCCTCCACCGCCCTCTGAGGCAGGAACAGCTTCTTTCCCCCCCCCCCCCCCCCACACTTCTGAACGACCCTTCTATAAGCCATGGTGTTGTCCTGATTCTCCAACCTATGTCAATGCGGACATTGGTCTCTTTATCTGCAAATCTCGGGCGGCCACGGTGGCGCAGCGGTAGAGTTGCTGCCTTACAGCGAATGCAGCGTCGGAGACCCGGGTTCGATCCCGACTACGGGTGCCGTTTGTACGGAGTTTGTACGTTCTCCCCGTGACCTGCATGGGATTTCTCCGAGATCTTCGGTTTTCTACCACATTCCAAAGACTTACAGGTTTGTAGGATAATTGGCTTGGTAAATGTAAAAATTGTCCCTAGTGGGTGTAGGATAGTGTTAATGTGCGGGGATCGCTGGTCGGCGCGGGTCCGGTGGGCCGAAGGGCCTGTTTCCGCGCTGTATCTCTACACTAAACTAAACTAAAATATTATGCTACAATGCTGTAGAACTATATTCTGCACTCTGGCATTTTCCTTTGCTCTGCTGTTGTATTCATGTTTAGTATTATCTGATTTAAATGCATTGAATGCAAACAAAAGTTTTTCACTCTATATCAGTGCATGTGACAATAATAAACCTAAACCTAACCTAATATTCCCATCATCTCCCTCCAGATTCCACAAACTAGGGTGAGTTTACAGCAGTCAATTCACCAATCCCACACATCTCCAGAGGCAATTCATGATGCCATAGGAAGTTCATGACCCACACATCTCCAACCACCTCCGACCCACACATCTCCAGAGGCAATTCATGATGCCATAGGAATGGCTGGTGTGGACTTGGTGGGCCGAAGGGCCTGTTTCCGTAGGGTATCTCTAAAGTCCAAAGTCTAAAGTCTATTGGTGGAGTCACTGCACTGCCCCAGGACGGAAGTTATATCCATCCAGTTGTACACAGTTTCAAACAGAGCAGGAGCCATGATCACCTGTCCTATCCTGCTTACTGCAACTCACAGAAGCCAATTAACCTGCAAACCTGCACGCCTTTGGAGGCCAATTAACCTACAAACTCAAACTTGTACGCCTTTGGAGCACCCGGAAAAACTTCACTCGGTCACGGGGAGAACATACAAATGCCGTACAGACAGTGCCTGTAGTCAGGATCGAACCCGGGTCTCTGGCGCTGGCTTGCTCTTAACGGGAACAGAACATGGATGTACACCCTGCCCGGACTTCATTCTAGACGGACAATGAGATCCGGGCATCGGGGGGGGGGTGATGGGCCTCCCAGTGTCACCAGACCAGATAGGGACTGGTTGACCCGTCCCTTCTACCTCCGTCGGCCAACGTGCTGGAGTTTGAGCCGTCTACTCACCCGCATCAAACAATTCTGTTCCATTCTCTCTCTCATCCAGGGTCTTTTCTGTGGCTGTATTCAGATCATCTTCCATCCCTTCAGGAAAAATGCAGCCGTCAGTTTTCAGGTCTGGCTCGCCAAACCTGCCCTCCAGTCAATCCATGCACGTGGACCAGTCCCCCACCTGAACGCTGGACCCCTGTTTGGAAGCCCGACCCAACTTGCACGTCGCTTGCTATCGGTGTTTAGTTGGACCTGGTGCAGTTTCTATCCATTGAACCCATCAAATTCCTGGACGGACACGGGAGGAACTGCAGATGCTGCAATCTTGAGTAAAACACACAAAGTGCGGGAGTAACTCAATGGGTCAGGCAGCATCTGTGGAGGGAATGGACAGGCGATGTTTCGCCGTCGGGACCCTTCTTCAGACTCATTTTGTGAACGGTGTTACTGCACCGTTCAACATCTTAGAACCTCCTTGATTTAATCCTGGGGCTTAGAATTATAGACAGTAAAACCATTCAGAAATTGGGTGTGAAGAAGGGTCCTGGTTGAGCCATAGGGTCATAAAGTGTGGAAACAGGCGCTTCGGCCCAACTTAGACGCACTGATCCGAAATGTCACCTGTCCATTCCCTCCACAGATGCTGACTGAGTCGCTGAGGAGGTCCAGCGCTTTGTGTTGTACTTAAGGTTCCAGTGTGTCCCAGCTACTGAATATTCCAGTTCTGGGTGACGGTTTGGGTCGAGGCCCTTCTTCAGGTCTGAAGCATGGACCTTGTTGGCCGGTGTGGGCAAGTTGGGCTGAAGGGCCTGTTTCTGCGCTGTATGAATCAGAGCATTGAACATAGGAGCAAGGAAGTAATGTTAGAATTGTACAAGGCATTGGTGAGACCTAATTATAGGAAATTCTGGAGTATGGTTGACCCCTGTGCATATGAAGTAAAGGCCTTTATAAATTGTACAAGGCATTGGTGAGACCAATTCTGGAGTATGGTGTACAATTTTGGTCGCCTAATTATAGGAAGGATGTCAACAAAATAGAGAGAGTACAGAGGAGATTTACTAGAATGTTACCTGGGATCCAGCAACTATGTTACAGAGAGAGGTTGAACAAGTTAGGTCTTTATTCTTTGGAGCGCAGAAGGTTAAGGGGGGACTTGATTGAGATCTTTAAAATGATGAAAGGGATAGACAGAGTTGACGTGGATAGTTTTTCCCCTTGAGGGTAGGGAAGATTCAAACAAGAGGGCATGACATGCGAATTAAGGGACAGAGTTTAGGGGTAACCTGAGGGGGAACTTCTTTACTCAGAGGGTGGTGGCTGTGTGGAATGAGCTTCCAGCAGAAGTGGTGGAGGCAGGATCGATTTTAACATTTAAAAGTAAAGTGGATAGGTATATGGACGGGAAGGGAATGGAGGGGTATGGTCTGAGTGCAGGTAGATGGGACTAGGGGAAAACAAATGGTCAGCACGGACTGGAAGGGCCGAGAGGGCCTGTTTCCGTGCTGTAATTGTTATATGGTTATATGGTTATGACTCTCTGACCCGAAACATCACGCATTCCTTCTCTCTAGAGATGCTGCTTGTCCCGCTCGAGTCACGCCGGCATTTTGTGTCTGCCCTCCACAGATACTGCCTGACCCGCTGAGTCACTCCAAAGCACTTTTGCTCAAGATTTCAGCATCTGCAGTCTTTTGTCACTCCAGGGGAAGGTGGTGTCGGGCTAACGATTTAATTTTTTGAGCAGGCCAAAGGGAGGGTCGGCAGGGTTATGTGTGTGCGGACTTCAGGAAGGCTTTTGACCGTTCTGCATGACGAGTGGACAAAAAAGACGGGAGAGAATGGTGAATTGGATGAAAAGTAAACTGCTCGGTGTCAGGTAGCAAAGGTTTAGTTTGGTTTACTTTAGTTTTGTTTATCATTGTCACATGTACCGAGGTACAGTGAAAAGCTTTTGTTGCGTGCTAACCAGTCAGCGGGAGGACTATACATGATTACAATCGAGCCCATCCACAGTGAACAGATACAGGATAAGGGGAATAACGTTTAGTGCAAGAGAAAGTCCAGTAAAGTTCCGATTAAAGATAGTCCACCGGACTCCGATGAGGTAGATGGGAAGTCAGGACATTCTCTAGTTGGTGACAGGATGGTTCAGTGGCCTGGTAACAACTGGGAAGAAATTGTTCCTGAATCTGGAGGTGTGCGCTTTCACACTTCTGTGTAAGGATTCTGGCTTCACCTTTTAGACTCCAATCACATCCCATCCATCTGTTACACATTTTTAGTTTAGAGATACAGCGCGGAAACAGGCCCTTCGGCCCACCGAGTCCGGGCCTGACCAGCAATCCCCGCCCACTAACACTACGCTGCACACACTAGGGGCATTTTACAATGACACCAAGCCAGCTAACCTACAATCCTGTACGTCTTTGGAGCGTGGGAGGAAACTGGAGCTGCTGGAGAAAACCCACGCAGGTCACGGGGAGAACGTGCAAACTCCGTACAGACAGCACTCGTAGCCAGGATGGAGCCCGGGTCCCCAGCGCTGTAAGGCAGCAACTCTACCGCTGCGCCAACGTGACGCCCACTTGTGGCCTTGTAGGGTGCTGCACCTCACGTGCTCAGAAGGGGGGCGGGGGTTAAGGATTCTGGCTTCATCTCTCAGGCTCCAATCACTCGCACAGTGTGACCATCTCCTGTCCCACCAGCTACCCTGTTAGCAGTGGGAAGCAACCCTTCCTTCATCACGTTGCCTGGGCTCCCGCCATTGGACCCCCCCCGCCACCCCCCCCCCCCGCCACTCACCCGGGCACCGGTTGAGGTCGCAGGTCCGCGACTCGGTGGCGATGCAGGCGTAACCGCAGGACCTGGTGCGCTTCTGGCTGCCCGTGCTGCAGGTCACCGTGCAGGGCGACCACGTGCTCCAGTCTTCCTCGTCCTTGTGGTCTGCGGGAGGATGAGGAGGGAGATGGGTCAGAACCGCCCGGAGTCTGGGCAAGGAGTCAGAGACACCGCTGAAGGAACACACTGAGGACAATTTGAGTTCATAATTTCATAAGTAATAGGAGCATAATCAGTCCATTCAGCCCATCAGGTCTACTCCGCCATTCACTGACTTGGCCTCCACAGCCGTCTGTGGTAATGGATTCCACTGATTCACCTCCCTCCGTCTAAAGAAATTCCTCCTCATCTCCTTTTAGTCTGAGACTCACACACAAGGCGGAGATTGACTGACTGTTGATTAGGACGGGTGGCATGGGTTATGGGGAGGGCATACCTGCATAAAGGCATACTATATGGCGATACTTTACTGAACTATTTGCAAAAAAAGAAAATAATTTCACTGTGCATCTGTGCATGTGAAAGTAAAGAACTATTGGCCATAACTATTGGCTAAGACAGTTGTTGGACAGCATTGGTGGTGCAGCGGTAGAGTTGCCGCCTTACAGTGCCAGGGACCTGGATTCGATCCTGACCACGGGTGCTGTCTGTATGGAGTTTGTACGTTCTCCTCCATCACCTTGTGGGTTTTCTCTGGGAGCTCCGGTTACCGCCCACAGTCCAAAGATTTACAGGTTTGTAGATTAATTGGCTTTGGTGCAAAAAATCTTTTAATTGTCCCCAGTGTGTGTGATAGTGCTAGTATTAATGTCCCCACTCGCTAGTAGCTGGTCGGTGCGGACATGGTGGGCCTGTTTCCGCACTGTATCTCCAACTAAAGGAGATAGAGAGGGAAGATAGATCAGCCACAATTACATTGTGGAGTAGACTTGATGGGTCGACTATCCTAATTCTGCTCCTATAACTTTTAGTTCAGTTTAGAGATTCAGCATGGAAACAGGCCCTTCGGCCCACCGAGCCCGCACTGAACAGCGATCCCCGCACAATCACACCATCCTACACACACTAGGGACAATATTACATTTATACCAAGCCAGTTGGCCTACAATCCTGTACATCTTTGGAGTATGGAAGGAAACCGGAGCACCCGGAGAAAACCCACGCAGGTCACAGGGAGAACATACAAACTCCATACAGACAGCACCTGTAATTGATGTATTCATGAGAGAGTTAGATATAGTATAGCTCTTAGGGCTGACGGAATCAAGGGATATGGGGAGAAAGCAGCAAACAGGGTACTGATTCTGGATGATCAGCTGGCTCGAAGGAGCCGAATGGCCTACTCCTGCACATATTTTCTATGTTTCTATAAAATCTTGTGCGCTCATGAACTTAAACTGCCCCTAGTGTGTAGTGAGTGGGATAACAGAACAAGTTTACAGATGCTCGATGGATGGAAGAT
The DNA here is from genome assembly GCA_035221665.1 of Okamejei kenojei. Lineage (NCBI taxonomy): Eukaryota > Metazoa > Chordata > Chondrichthyes > Rajiformes > Rajidae > Okamejei > Okamejei kenojei. The sequence goes on along the minus strand of CM069139.1, from coordinate 12,064,890 downwards.
AGACACAAAAGTAACTCAGCGGTTCAGACGGAGAGAAGGAACAGGTGACGTTTCGGGTCCCTTCTTCAGATCGATGGGTGACATGGACTATATGGGGGCCTGTTTCCATGCTGTATCTCTAAACTAAACAAGCAGCTCACATTTGGTTGGCCCGTGTTTCGCTGCCGGTTTGTGTCATCAGGTTGGTTGGCTCACCGTAATTAAACTTTTCCTTGGAAGACCAGCTCTTCTGCAAAGGCCAGTCCCTGTCCCAAACTCCATCCAAGGTGCTGAGGTAGGTGTCTTCTCCCTCGTACTCCACCGCGTAGTCCTCCTCTTCATCGCCGTCCATCCCGTTTGCCGAGTCCAGGCTTCCCACCTCAGTGGAGTCGGGATACTCCCAGAACAAGGGCCAGAAGATGTCCTTGTGGGACAGCCATTCTGCAGAGGAGAGGGACCAGTCATTGAGGTTCCCCTTTAACAGGTCCATCTCAATCTCAGCCTGGGGATCGTCCACCACCTCGATGGTCACCTGTTGGACATATAGTTTAGACATCATCGGCTTCTAATAATTACGCAATTCTTTAGCGTTGAAAACCCAACTTAAGACTTGAACTAACAAATTATTATCACATATGACATGTCACAGTGGGATTCTTTGTTTTGCATTCCCAAGGTATGCAAATAGTCGCCACGTAAAGGGCACGCACAAAGATACAAAGATTTTAACACAGTTTGTTTAAGAAGGAACTGCAGATGCTGGAAAATACAAGGTAGACAAAATTGCTGGAGAAACTCAGCGGGTGAGGCAGCATCTATGCAGCGAAGGAAACAGGCAACGTTTCAAGGTCGAGACCTTTCTGAAGGGTCTCGACCCGAAATGTTGCCCATTTCCTTCGCTCCATAGATGCTGCCTCACCCATTTTAACACAGAGTGTTCCATTTGTGGCCCTCCTTTATTCTCGGCGGTCCCCTCTAGCCGGGTCCTCCTCTGTTCTCAGCGCCGGTCCCAAGCCTCCGGCCCCCACGTGGCCCGCCCGACCGGCAGCGCCCGTGGCCTCAACCACCTTGTCTGCCGAGCCGGACTTGAACTCGGCCCCCGGCCCGATCCCGACCGCCCGCGTCCTAAAGAGACTTCAGTGTGGGAAACAGCGCGGAAACAGGCCATTCGGCCTACCGAGTCCCGATGACCAGCGATCTCCAGTACACTAGCACTACCCTACACACACAAGGGACCATTCACAGAAGCCAATTGACCTACAAACCTGTTCGTCTTTGGAGTGTGGGGAAACCGGAGCATCCATGATCAGCCATGATCATATTGAATGGCGGTGCAGGCTCGAAGGGCCGAATGGCCTACTCCTGCACCTATTTTCTATGTATCTATGTTTCTATGTTTCTGTCCGGACGAAACCCAGACGGCCACCGGGAGAACCGTACAAACTGCGTACAGACAACACCAGTAGTCAGGATCGAACCCGTGTCTCTGGCGCTGTGAGGCAGCAACTCTACCCCTGCGCCACCCTGCCGCTCTTCTTCCCATTATATAATGCGATCAGATCTCCCCTCAACCGACAACATTCACGGGGAATGGTTTGCCAACATTCTGGTTTGGCAACAGGACAGGAAGGCTCTGCAGAGAGTAGTGTGTTCGGCCGAACGCACCATGGGAACTACACTCACCCCCCCCTGCAGGACCTACACACCAGGAGGTGCAGATCCAGAGCCAGCAACATCATGAAGGACCCCGACCACCCCAGCAACGGACGGTTCCAGCTGCTACGGTCAGGCAAGCGCCTCCGCTGTCACGGGGCAAAAACAGAGAGGATGAGACGGAGTTTCTTCCCACAGGCCATCAGGACTGTAGACTCTGATCTCACCAGGGCATAAATACTGGTTCTGTTCTGTTCAATGTTGTTTTGCACAAGCATTGCCACTCACAGTTCACTGTATATGTGACACTGGACGGATTTAAGAGAGAGTTAGACAGAGCTCTAGGGGCTGGTGTAATCAAGGGATATGGGGAGAAGGCAGGCACGGGTTATTGATTGGAGACGATCAGCCATGATCACAATGAATGGTGCTGGCTCGAAGGGCCGAATGGCCTCCTCCTATTGTCTATGTTTCTATGTTTCTAAATAAAGTTGACTTGACCTGGAAATAATCCAAGTTTGTCCAACGTCTCCTGTAGTTAAAAAAGTCAGAACTTTCTTCCCCAGGGTGGAAATGTAAATGACTGGAGAGCATAGCTTTAAGGTGAGAGGGGTAAAGTTTAAAGGTGAGGTGTGGGACTGTTTTTTTTTAAGGTGGGTGCCTCGAACATGCGGCCAGGGTTGGTGCTGGAGGCAGTGGTGGCGGCCACAGAATTGTGTGTCGGACAGGGTAGTGAGCAACACAGGGGCCCCCACAGGGGATGGTCCTCCCTCCCTTCCTGTTTACCATCTCTACCTCGGACTTCAGATACAACTCGGACTCCTGCCACCTGCAGAAGTTCCCGGATGACTCTGCAATTGTGGTCTGCATCAGCGAGGGAAGGGAAGCTGAATACAGAGGTGCAGTCAATGACTGGAGTGGGACTGAATCACCTGCAGTTCCACACCGACAAGACTAAGGAGTTAGTGGTGGACTTTAGGAGGAGAGGAACACACCTGTCCCCTGTCTCCATCAGTGATGGACTCGGCTTGTACTCGCTAGAATTTAGAAGATTGAGGGGGGATCTTATAGAGACTTACAAAATTCTTAAGGGGTTGGACAGGCTAGATGCAGGAAGATTGTTCCCGATGTTGGGGAGGTCCAGAACAAGGGGTCACAGTTTAAGGAAAAGGGGGAAGTCTTTTAGGACCGAGATGAGAAAAACATTTTTCACACAGAGAGTGGTGAATCTGTGGAATTCTCTGCCACAGAAGGTAGTTGAGGCCAGTTCGTTGGCTATATTTAAGAGGGAGTTAGATGTGGCCCTTGTGGCTAAAGGGATCAGGGGGTATGGAGAGAAGGCAGGTACAGGATGCTGAGTTGGATGATCAGCCATGATCATATTGAATGGCGGTGCAGGCTCAAAGGGCCGAATGGCCTACTCCTGCACCTAATTTCTATGTTTCTATGTTTCTAAGTACAATCAACGATGTTAGTGCAAAGGTGCAACGATTGTAGTGTCACAGTAGACTTCACCGAGAGACAGGACACAAAGAGTCGCCGCGTTTCTGGCGCCCACAAAGTTTCCAAGTCCTTAAGAGCACAGTCTGATCTTGGCCTTGAAGGCCCGTTGTTATGGCGACACCAATCCTCCCCTCTGTCCGCCGCCATCTTGAAATTGGCCCTTTATCCAGAGTCCGTCGCCGACTCCCTCCACCCCCCTCCCCGGTTCCCGGTCCATTTTCTATGTTTCTATGTTTCTATGTGGATGTGCAGTTTACCAAGGAGTACAAATACCTTGGAGTTTACCCGGACAATAAACCGGACTGGTCCAGGAACGCTGAGGCCCCGTACAAGAAGGGACGGAGCCGGCTGTACTTTTTGAGAAGGCTCCGCTCCTTCAATGTCCGCAGTAAGATGCTGCAGATGCTCTACCAGTCGGTGGTGGCCAGTGCCGTCTTCTTCGCTGCCGTGTGCCGGGTCTCCAACAGGATCAACAAACCCATCAGGAAGGCCGGCTCCATCCTGGGGGTGGAATTGGATTCACTTGGAGGTGGTCTTGGACGGTAGGATGCTCCTCAAACTGCGAAGCATCCTGGACAATACAGCTCACCCTCTCCATGACACAATGGTCAACCTGAGGAGCTCCTTCAGCAACAGACTGGTTGCACCAAGATGCAGGACAGAACGCCACAGGAGATCCTTCTGCCCAGTGGCCATCAAACTGGAAAACTCCTCCCCCTTCTGTCATGGGTTAGTCTGACTCCACACCCCCCCCCCCCCCCCAAAATATCTGCACCCCCCCCCCCCCCCCCCCCCAAGCCTTTCCACGCGTTCCTTCCTACACAAGGAACTGCAGATGCTGGTTTACACCAAAAATGCTGGTTTACACCCAATGCTGGAGTAACTCAGCGGGACTGATGAAGGGTCTCGACCCAAAGTGTCACCCTTTCCTTCCCTCCAGAGATGCTACCTGTCCCGCTGAGTTACTCCAGCATTCTGTACTACTCTATGTTCTATATTAATCACATATTTCAGGACAAATCGATCCCAGTTGCCAGACTCTGGGCTTCACTGTTACTTGGCGCAGCACAATGCCCATCACCAACTGACATGGCCTTTGTAGACTCCATGACCAAAGCCTGTATTGGACAGGGTACCACAGAGAATGTGGTCGGTGAAGTGTATGTGATGCTGTTGGGGCCATTGTAAGGTTATCAGGCCACGGATTAACGAGTCAAAGGTTATCAGTCTAAATCTAAATGGTTCACCAGTGACCATTCTGTTATCAGTCGGATGATGCCTCAGTTGGCTCATTAAAAACCGGGGCTTAAAAAATTTAGCCTCAAGCTCCAGAGAGACAGCGAGTCTGAAGGAGGGTCTCGACACGAAATGTCACCCCGTTCCTTCTCTCCAGGGGTGCTGCCTGTCCCGCTGAGTTGCTCCAGCTTGTTGTGTTAAAACCAGCATCTGCAGTTCATTCTTACACATTCTTTTGAACTGGCCCGTGAAGCCAGCGCCTGCGTCTGCTCCCCCTTTGCCACTGAGTCAGTCAAGTGTTTGCGAAGTCTTCCTGTGCAACGTCTGTGTTTTTACCTCAGCCACATGTAAGGAGACACCTTGTTGTTTGGAGCTTTGAACTGTGTGTCAGGGATTTGACGGGGTTACATAGGGTCGGAATCACTCGGCAGACCACTGGCTGAGTGGAATTGATCCTGAGACCGCCCGATTTACACTGCGTAGTCAAGTCAAAGGAATTTAGCGCAGTTTTGTTTATTGTCACGTTTAGTTTAGTTTGGCGTAGAGGTACAGTGCGGAAACAGGCCCTTCGGCCCACCGAGTCCGCGCCGACCAGCGATCCCCGTACGCTAACACTATCTTACACACACTAGGGACAATTTACAACCTTTACCGGACAATTAGCCTACAAACCCGTACATCTTTGGAGCGTGGGAGGCAACCGGAGCACCCGGAGAAAACCCACGCGGTCACGGGGAGAACGTACAAACTCCGTCCAGGCAGCATCGGTAGTTAAGATCAAACCTGGGTCTCTATCATTGTGAGGCTGCAACTCTACCGCTGTGTCACCGTACTGCGGTAATGTCGTGTCGAGGTAGAGTGAACAGCTTTTGTTGTGTGCTAACCAGTCAGCAGAAAGTAAATACATGATTACAATCGAGTCGTGCACAGAGTATAGACAATAGACAAAAGAAAATAGACAATAGGTGCAGGAGGAGGCCATTCGGCCCTTCGAGCCAGCACCGCCATTCAATGTGACCACGGCTGATCATCCCCAATCAGTACCCCGTTCCTGCCTTCTCCCCATATCCCCTGACTCCGCTATCTTTAAGAGCCCTATCTAGCTCTCTCTTGAAAGCATGCGGAGAATTGGCCTCCACTGACTTCCGAGGCAGAGGATTTCACAAATTCACAACCCTCTGTGTGAAAAATGATATATGATACACTATATAGGGAATAACTTGAATATTAAAGTGTTTCTAAATATATTTAATCCAAGAAATGGAGGAAAGGGGAATAATATTTTCTTAAAATTCCCGACAACCAAAACAGAACCAGGAGGATGTGACAGAGGGGGATAGAGACAGGAGGCCACTGTGATGACCTGTCAGAGAGTGGCGATTGGAAGGCAGAGAGGTGGCAGTAGAGTTGCTGCCTTACAGTGCCAGAGACCCAGGTTCGATCCTGGCCATTGGTGCTGTCTGCACAGGAGTTTTGTACATTTTCCCTGTAACAGCTTGGGTTTTCTCCGGTTGATCCGGTTTCCACCCGCACTCCAAAGACACAGACGGGCAGGTTTGTAGGTTAATTGGCTTTGGTAAAAATTGTACCTAGTGAATAGGATAGTGCGAGAGTACGAGGTGGTCACTGGTCGGAGCAGGGCCGAAGGGCCTGTTTCTACGCTGTTTCTCTAAAGTCCGAAGCAGAGAGTGGAGACTGCCCACTCACACACTGCTGAACACTGGGCGGAGAGTAACTAAACAACAGATGTCAGTGGGCTGAGTTAATTAAAGTTGGTGATGGGAGATGATTGTTCTTGTCATCTGGATCACCCCTGGAGAAAAGGAATAGTTGACATTTCTGGTTCAGACCCGACCCAAAATGTCACCTATTCCATTTCTCCAGAGATGCTGTCTGGCCCATATGATCATTTGTGATAGCAGAATTAGGCCATTCGGCCCATCAGGTCTACTTCACCATTCATTCGTGGTGGAAAGGGGGCATAATATTTACTTTAAATTCCCACTTCAACTCCCCCTCCCATTCCGAATCCGACCTTTCTGTCCTGGGCCTCCTCCATGGCCAGAGTGAGTCCCACCGCAAATTGGAGGAGCAGCACCTCATATTTCGCTTGGGTAGTTTACACCCCAGCGATACGAACATTGAATTCTCCAATTTCAGGTAGTCCTTGCTTTCTCTCTCCTTCCCCTCGCCTTCCCAGCTCTCTCACAGCCCACTGTCTCCGCCTCTTCCTTTCTTCTTCCCGCCCCCCCCCCCCCCCCCCACCACCCCCGCATCAGTCTGAAGAAGAGTCTCGACCCGAAACATCGCCTATTCCTTTGCGCCATAGATGCTGCCTCACCCGCTGAGTTTCTCCAGCATCTTTGTCTACCTTCAATCATGGCTGATCTATCTCTCCCTCCTAACCCCATTCCCCTGCCTTCTCCCAGTAACTCGTGACACCCGTACCAATCAACGGGCCTGTTTCCGTACCGATCGCTGGTCGGTGCGGACCCGATGGGCCGAAGGGCCTGTTTCCACGCTGTATGTGTGTGTGTAAAGGTCACCCCGCTCACCTGAATGTTAGGATTCTGTGCGTTGAGGTCAGCGTTGGTGAGGTCGGGGAAGTTCTTCAGGTCCAGGACAAAGGGGTTGACTTCCTCCAGGCCAGAGCCGAACTTTGGTTGTGCCGGGAGGTCGGCGGGTCCCTGCGGCGACCACCGATGCTTGTGGCGGGGATGGCCATCGTCCTTCCAGCTTCCCAGCTTATTATCCTCGGCCTCCACCGCCGCTCCCAGCAGCAGCCGTGAAACCGAATGGCTCTTCACCTGGCAAAGAAACGCAAAGCTAATGAGGCGGGATTCATGTCCATATACGTTGCGGCAGCAGAATTAACCCATTCGGCCCATCAAGGTTTTTGATTAGTACGGGTGGCAGGGGGTCATCTCAGCCGGTCGGCCAGCATCTCTGGAGCAGATCTCTGGTTTGCAAGAATGTTCCGAGCAATGACACAAAACGTTGGAGGAACTCAGCGGGTGAGACAGCATCTCTGGACAAAAGGAATTGGTGATGTTTCGGGTAGAGACCCCTTCTTCAGACTCAGAAACGATTGGGTTAACATGTGAGAGCGTTTGACAGCACTGGGCCTGCACCCGCTGGAGTTTAGACGGATGAGGGAGGACCTCATTGAAACTTTCTGAATGGTGAAAGGCCCGGATTGAGTGGATGTGGAGAGTATGTTTCCACTAGTGGGAGAGTCCAGGATTAGAGGTCATAGCCTCAGAATTAAAGGAAGGAGATGAGGAGGAATTTCTTTAGTCAAAGGGTGGTGAATCTGTGGAATTCATTGCCACAGAAGGCTGTCAATTGATTTTTAAAAGGCAGAGATAGATTCTTGATTAGTACGGGTGTCAGGGGTTATGGGGAGAAGGCAGGAGAATGGGGTTAGGAGGGAGAGATAGATAAGCCATGATTGAATGGTGGGGCAGACTTGATGGGCCGAATGGCCTAATTCTGCTCGTAGAACTTATGAACTCTGCCATTCAATCATGGCTGATCTATCTTTCCCTCTCAACCTTATTCTCCTGCCTTCTCCCCATAACTCCTGACACCCATACTAATAAGGAATCAAGTCAATCTCCGCCTTAAATAATAATTCGCAAGCGGCACTGGAGAAACAATTATTAGCGGCAGTACGAGGTCCATGTGATTTCACTATTGCACTATTACAAGGCAGCAGACCATTTGGTCAATTACGTCATTGTATAGTAGATAAGATCATAAGAGAGCATAGTAGGGTAGATGTCAGGATGAGTATAAAAAAATATGGGAGGCATAGATAAGGTAGACATTCAGAACCTTTTCCCGAGGGTGGAAATGTCCAACTGTAGAGGGTATAGCTATAAGCTGAGTGGCGGAAATTCAATGTTAGTTTGGAGATACAGCACAGAAACAGGCCCTTTGGCCCACCAAAAACGTCGATCCCCCCACAGACTAAATCTATCCTACACACTGGGGACAATTTACAGCAGCCAGCTAACCTACAAACCTGTACATCCTTGGGACGTGGGAGGAAACTGGAACACCCGGAGGAAACGCATGCGGTCACGGGCGGAACATGCAAACTCTGGATCGGACCCGGGTCTCTGGTGCAGTAAGGCAGCAACTCTACCGCTACACCACCGCGCCACCCTTGTAAAATGGAAAATGCTCTGGCTGCTTGATGATCGTTTTCATTAGAGAATCGTGACTTCACTAGAGAACATTTTCAATTTGAAAGGCATCACTATAGAACGCTTGAAAATATGAAAAGAAATACGTGGAGGAAGGAACTGCAGACGCTGGTTAACAGACACAAAATGCCGCAGTCATTCAGCGGGTCAGACTCCGGTCTCTGGTGATGCACAGTGTCCTCCATAATGTTTGGGACAAAGACCCATCATGTATTTATTTGCCTCTGTGCTCCACAATTTGAGATTTGTAATAGAAAAAAAACACACGTGGTTAAAGTGCACATTGTCAGATTTTATTGGGTGGCAGTGTGAACTGTGAGGAGGATGCTATGAGGATGCAGGGTGACTTGGACAGGTTGGGTGAGTGGGCAGATGCATGGCAGATGCAGTTTAATGTGGATAAATGTGAGGTTATCCACTTTGGTAGCAAAAACAGGAAGGCAGATGATTATCTAAATGGTGTCAAGTTGGGGAAAAGGGGAAGTGCATCGGGAGGTAGACAAAAGTGCTGGAGAAACTCAGCGGGTGCAGCAGCATCTATGGAGCGAAGGAAATAGGCAACGTTTCAGGATCTGGGGGTCCTTGTTCATCAGTCAATGAAGGTAAGCATGCAGGTACAGCAGGCAGTGAAAAAAGCAAATGGCATGTTGGCCTTCATAACAAGAGGAGTTAAGTATAGGAGCAAAGAGGCCCTTCTGCAGTTGTACAGGCAACTAGTGAGACCACACCTGGAGTATTGTGTGCAGTTTTGCTCTCCAAATTTGAGGAAGGACATTCTTGCTATTGAGGGAGTGCAGCGTTGGTTCACAAGGTTAATTCCCGGGATGGCGGGACTGTCATATGCTAAGAGAATGGAGCGGCTCGGCTTGTATACTCTGGAGTTTAGAAGGATGAGAGGGTATCTTATTGAAACATATAAGATTATTAAGGGTGTGGACATGCTAGAGGCAGGAAACATGTTCCCGATGTTCCCGAGGGGGAGTCCAGAACCAGGGGCCACAGTTTTAAGTAGGCAATGGAGGCCGGTTCTCTGGATACTTTCAAGAGAGAGCTAGATAGGGTTCTTAAAGATAGCGGACTAAGGGGAAATGGGGAGAAGGCAGGAACGGGGTACTGATTGTAGATGATCAGCCATGACCACATTGAATGGTGGTGCTGGCTCTAGGGGCCGAATGGGCTACTCCTGCACCCTATTGTCTATTGTCTATTAAAGACCATTTATACATTTTGGTTTCACCATGTAGAAGTTACAGTGTGTTTATACATAATCCCCCCATTTCAGGGCACATAATGTTTGGGATACATGGCTTAACAGGCATTTGTAATTGTTCAGGTGTGTTTAATTGCCTCCTTAATGCGGGTATAAGAGAGCTCTCAGCACCTAGTCTTTCCTCCAGTCTTTCCATCACATTTGGAAACTTTTATTGCTGTTTATCAACATGAGGACCAAGGTTGTGCCAATGAAGGTCAAAGAAGCCATTATGAGACTGGGAACAGGAATAAAACTGTTAGAGACATCAGCCAAACCTTCGGCTTACCAAAATCCTGTTTGGAATCATTAAGAAGAAAGAGAGCACTGGTGAGCTTACTAATCGCAAAGGGACTGGCAGGCCAAGGAAGATCTCCACAGCTGATGACAGAAGAATTCATTCTATAATAAAGAACCCCCCCCCCCCCCCCCAAAATCTGTTCGACAGATCAGAAACACTCTTCAGGAGTCAGGTGTGGATTTGTCAATGACCACAGTCCGCAGAAGACTTCATGAACAGAAATACAGAGGCTACGCTACAAGATGCAAACTACTGGTTAGCTGCAAAAATAGGATGGCCAGGTTACAGTTTGCCAAGAAGTACTTAAAAGAGCAACCACAGTTCTGGAAAAAGGTCTTATGGACAGATGAGATGAAGATTAACTTGTATCAAAGTGATGGCAAGAGCAAAGTATGGAGGAGAGAAGGAACCCCAAGATCCAAAGCATGAACACGGTGGTGGGGGTGTTGCGGCCTGGGCATGTATGGCTGCTGAAGGTACTGGCTCACTTATCTTCATTGATGATACAACTGTTGATGGTAGTAGCATAATGAATTCTGAAGTGTATAGACTTATCCTATCTGCTCAAGTTCAAAAAATGCCTTTAAACTCATTGGCTGGCGGTTCATTCTACAGCAAGACAATGACCCCAAACATACTGATGAAGCAACAAAGGAGTTTTTCAAAGCTAAAAAATGGTCAATTCTTGAGTGGCCAAGTCAATCACCTGATCTGGACCCAATTGAGCATGCCTTTTATATGCTGAAGATAAAACTGAAGGGGACTAGCCCCCAAAACAAGCATAAGCTACAGATGGCTGCAATAGAGGCCTGGCAGAGCATCACCAGAGAAGACACCCAGCAACTGGTGATGTCCATGAATCGCAGACTTCAAGCAGTCATTGCATGAAAAAGATATGCAACAAAATACTAAACATGACCACTTTCATTTACATGACATTGCTGTGTCCCTAACATTATGGTGCCCTGAAATGAGGGGACTATGTATAAACACTGCTGTAATTTCTACATGGTGAAACCAAAATGTATAAAAATGGCCTTTATTAAAATTTGACAATGTGCATTTTAACTACACGTAATTTTTTTTCTATTACAAATCTCAAATTGTGGAGTACAGAGGCAAATAAATAATTGATGGGTCTTTGTCCCAAACATTATGGAGGGCGCTGTATGGCAGCAATTCTACCGCTGCCGTGAGCTCGTAGATGTGCGGTGCACGACATTTTACACAGAGGGTGGTGAGTGCCTGGTACGCACTGCCAGGGGTGGTGGTGGTGGAGGCAGATGCGATTGTGGGATTTAAGAGACTTTTAGATAGGCTCAAGCATACGCAGGGAATGGAGGGACATGGATCAAGTGTGGGCAGAGGAGATTCATTTTAACCTGGCCTCATGTTTGCACAAACAAGAGAGCCAAAGGGCCAGTTGCTGTACTGTTCTATGCTAATGCTCTAGATAGGCTGCTCTATGTTCTTTTCTTGAGGATTGAACCGCATTAGAGTCAATCCTGTGCTGTCATTACAGATAAGATAGAGTTAGATATCACTCTTAGGGCTAACGGAATCAAGGGATATGAGGAAAAAGCAGGAACGGGGTACTGATTGTGGATGATCAGCCATGATGATATTGGATGGCGGTGCTGGCTCGAAGGGCCGAATGGCCTACTCCTGCACCTATTGTCTATGTTTCTATATCATCGCAGGTTGCACCCAGTATTGGTCACGGCATTACAGATTAAAACTGTTCAATCCACGTATGTCTAATTACTGGAAGTTTAAATTTCCCAGCTGTCGCGGCAAGCATTAAATTCAAGTGTCCAGATCAATGGTCCAGTGATTTAACGATGATCTTATTGTCAGGGTCGATTAGGGGTGATGGTGGCGCTCCCGGTTCGATTCTGACCTCGGGTATTGTCTGTGTGGAGTTTGCACGTTCTCCCTGTGGCTGCGTGTGTTTTCTTCGGGTGCTCCTGTTTCCTCCCACGTGCTAAAGAGGTGTGGGTTTGTAAGAGAACACAACTGGGACTTGAAACGGGGCCGTACCTGTGACTCTGTACACGACAGCTATACACTTGTACTGTATCTGAGATGCTTATCTAAGAGGTGTCTAAGTGCTAATGTATAGTGATACTTGGACTGAACTATACACGTATGAATTTCACTGTAAATGTAAATGTGGTAAATAAACTCGGTAAATGTGACAAATACAGAACCATTGAGGATAATTGTAAATTGCCCCGAGTGTGTCGGGAGTGGATCAGAAAGTGGGATAGCATAGAATGAGTGAGAACAGGTGGTTGAGGGTCGCCGTGTATTAGGTGGGTCGAAGGGCCTGTTTCCCCACACTGTACCTCTCAAACTAAAAGTGATGTTTACTCAGGCTGGGGTATCTAGTACTAGGAGTGACTGCCTCGGAATAAGTGGTCACACTTGCTGGACAGAGATGAGAAGAATCCCCCTCACCCAAAGGACAATGGATCTTTGGAAAACTCGAAACATTAGTGGCTGGGGTTTGACTGACTGAGTATGTAGAGTCATGGAGTGATACAGCATGGAAACGGGTCCTGCAGCCCAACTTGCCCACATCGCCCAACATGTCCCAACTGCACTAGTCCCACCTGCCTGCGTTTGGCCCATGTCCCTCGTATCAGGTCTACTTGATTTTTAACAGATTGGTGCATTTTAGAGGGCAGCTCAGTGGCGCAACGGAGGAGTTGCTGCCTGACAGCCACAGAGACTCAGGTTTCATCCTGACTACAGGTTTATTTATTTATTTATTTTAAAATTTAGTTTAGAGATACAGCCCGGAAACAGGTCCCTCGGCCCACCGGGTCCGCGCCGACCAGCGATCCCCGCACATTAACACTATCCTACACTCACTGGGGACATTTTTTACATTTACCAAGCCAATTAACCTACAAACCTGTACGTCTTGGGAGTGTGGAAGGAAACCGGAGATCTCGGAGGAAACCCACGCAGGTCACGGGGAGAACGTACAAACTCCGTACAGACAGCGCCCGCAGTTGGGATCGAACCCGGGTCTCCGGCGCTGCATTCACTGTAAACGGCCTGTCCCACTTTCACGACCTAATTCACAACCTCTTTTACTCGTGGACATTTTTCATCAGGCTAGAAAAAAACGCCCCGACCTACTTGATGCCACGAGTGCCTACGACTAGCGTCACGTCCTGCTACGACCTATCTACGACCTCCTACGACCTCGTGACGACCATGCTACGAGTATGAGTCAAGGGGAAACTCGGCAGAGGTCGTGAATTAGGTCGTGAAAGTGGGACAGGCCCTTGTGGCAGCAACTCTACTACTGCGCCACCATGACCGGTGTCTGTACGGGGTTTGTACGTTCTCCCTGTGACCTGCGTGGGTTTTCTCCGGGTGCTCTGGTTTCCTCCCACACTCCAAAGATGTACAGGTTTGTAGGTTAATTGGCTTTGGTGAAAATTGTAAATTGTCCCTAGTGTGTCGCCAGCGGACGGGGCGATTGCTGGTCGGTGCGGACTCGGTGGGCCGAAGGGTCCTGTTTCCGCACTGCATCTCTAAAGTCTAAAGTAAAGTCTAAAGAGATCCATGTGTTTAGTTGACAGAAATGTCCCGAGGCACTTTGCAAACAGACATGAAGCTTCAAAGAGTTAAATGAGGGGAACAGGAGCCGAGAATATCAAGGGATGATCTAATTGAGGTGTTTACGATGATTAAAGGATTTGGTGGGTGACATTAACAATCGAGCGAGGCGATTCAGGGTGAAGTCAGGATGCATCTCATCGCACTGAGGGGATTGGAAAACGCGTAGGAAGGAACTGCAGATGATGGTTTGAACCAAAGATAAACACAAAAAGCTGGAGAATTGGGTTGATAGATCAGCCGTGATTGAATGGCGGAGTAGACTTGATGGGCCAAATGGCCTAATTCTGCTCCTAGCAATAATAACCATGCACATAACATCACGACTAATCTTTAACCTCAATCCTAGGTTCATACACCCACCCCACATCCCTTCATTTCCTGAATGTGATTCAATGATACATGATGTTTTATTGTCTGTCACATGCACCGCGGTGCACTGAAGTACTTTGTTTTGCATTCAACCTGGTAGAATCGCAGAGGAGAGCTCACCTCAGCAGTACACAAACAGTCGCCACGTTTCTGGTGCGCACAAAGTTACAAAAGTTCACCGAACAGTCCCACTCATTCATTACGCCTCCCTCGCCCCTGAAGAAGGGTCTCGACCAGAAACGTCACCCATTCCTTAGAGTTATAGAACGATACAGCGTGGAAACAGGCCTTACGGCCCAACTTGCCCACACCCGCCCACATGTCCCAGCTACATGAGTCCCACTTGCCCGCATTTGGTCCATATCCCTCCAAACCTGTCCTATCCACGTACCTGTCTAACTGTTTCTTAAATGTTGGGATATTCCCTGCCTCGTCTACCTATTCTGGCAGCTTGTCCCATACACGCACCACCCTTTGTGTGAAAAAGTTGCCCCTCAGATTCCTATTAAATTTTTTTCACGTTCACCTTAAACCTATGTCCTCTGGTCGCCGATTCCCCTACTCTGGGCAAGGGACTCTGTGCATCTACCCGATCTATTCCTCTCATGATTTTATACACCTCTATAAGATCACCCCTCATCCTCCTGCGTTCCATGGAATAGAGACTCAACCTCTCCCTATAGCCTCACACCCTCTAGTCCTGGCAACATCCTCGTAAATCTAATCTGTATCCTTTCCAGCTCGACAACTTCTTTCCGATAACACGGTGCCCAGAACTGAACACGATACTCTAAATGTGGCCTCACCAACGTCTCATACAATGGTGACATGAGCTCCCAACCTCTATACTCAATACTCTGGCTGATGAGAAAACAATCTACCTGCAACTCCACTTTCAAGGAACCATGCACCTGCACTCCTAGATCCCTCTGCTCTACAACGCTCCCCAGAGACCTAGCATTCACTGTGTAGGTCCTGCCCATGTTAGACGTCTGAAAATGCAACATCTCACATTTCTCTGTATTGAATTCCATCGACCATTCCTCAGCCCACCTGGCCAATCGATCAAGGTCCTGCCGCAATATTTCACAACCATCTTCACTATCTGCAAAACCACCTGCTTTGGTAGCATCTGCAAACTTGCTATTCTTGCCGTGCATGTTCTCATCCAAATCATTGATGTGGATGACAAACAGTAACGGGCCCAACACCAAACCCTGATGCACGCCACTAGTCACCACTAGTCCTTCTCTCCAGGGACCGGCTGAGTTACTCCAGTATTTGGATGTCCACCTTCGGTGTAAACCAGCACCTGCAGTCCCTTCCTACACACCCATTCATTTCCCGAATGCCCAAATATCCAACCCTGGCTGAGTCTCCTGGAGAGCGTCAACTGAGAGAGTCTGATCGATAGACGTCTGTAGAATAAGGGCTGATGAGAAAACAATCTACCTGCAACTCCACTTTCAAGGAACCA
Source organism: Okamejei kenojei (assembly GCA_035221665.1). Taxonomy (NCBI): domain Eukaryota; kingdom Metazoa; phylum Chordata; class Chondrichthyes; order Rajiformes; family Rajidae; genus Okamejei; species Okamejei kenojei. The sequence continues at coordinate 12,049,273 of CM069139.1, read as the reverse complement.
TGCACCTGCACTCCTAGATCCCTCTGTGGTGGGGGGGGGAGGGGGGGGGGGGGGGCAAGGTCCAGGGATACATACATCTGCCAGCCCATGTGAACGGCAAGACAAGTTTGAAGGGCAGAATGGCCTCATCCTCGTGGCCCGTTTCAGAGATGGGCCAGGCTGAAGTGTTCAAGGAGGACGTAATTGAGACAGATACAATGGCAACATTTACATAGAATACAGCGCAGTACAGCACAAGAACAGGCCCTTCAACCCGCGATGTCCCTGCTGAACAATGATACCAGGTTAAACTAATTTCTGTCTTTCACGTGATCCGTGTCCTTCACATCCACGTGCTGATGTAAAGGCCTCTTATGTGCCAGGTCCTATCTGTCTTAAAAGATGTCTGAAGAAGGGTCCCCTCGAGGGCCAGAGGACATCGGTCTAAGGTGAAGGGGAAAAAAATTTAATAGGAATCTGAGGGGTCATTTTTTCACACCAAGGGTGGTGGGTGTATGGAAGAAGCTGTCAGAGGAGGTAGTTGATGCAGGGACTATCCCAACATTTATGAAACATTTAGACAGGTGTGTGGATAGGACAGCTTTAGAGTGATATGGGCCAAACGCAGGCCGGTGCGACTAGTGTAGCTGGGACATGTTGGCAAGTTGGGCCAAACGGTCTGTTTCCGTGCTGTATCACTCTATGACTATAAGGGTCTCGATCTGAAACATCACAGATTCCTTTTCTCCAGAGATGCTGCCTGATCCGCTGAGTTACTCCAGCATTTTGTGTCTATCTTTGGTCTTAAAATATATTCCGTTAGGGGCATGCATAGGAAAGGTTTGTAGGGATATATGGGTCAAATGCAGGCCAATGTGCTAGGCTTAGATTGGGCAGTCAGCATGGAGAGGGTCCAGAGGAGATTTACGAGACTGATCCCAGGATTGTGTGGGTTAACATATGTTGAGCGTTTAAGAGTGATGAGCCTCTATTCGCTGGAGTTTAGAAGGATGGGGGGGACCTCATTGAAACTTATCAAATATTAAAAGACCTGGTTAGAGTGGATGTGGAGAGGATGTTTCCACTAGTGGAAGAGTCTTAATTCAGAGGTAATAGCCTCAGAATTAAAGGACGTTCCTTTAGGAAGGAGATGTGGAGACATTTCTTTAGTCAGAGGGTAGTGAATCTGTGGAATTCATGCCACAGAAGGATATGGAGGCCATTAATGGATACTTTTAAAAGCAGAGATAGATAGATTCTTGATTGGTACGGATGTCTGGGGTTATGGTGAGAAGGCAGGAGAATGGGGTTAGGAGGGAGAGATAGATCAGCCATGAATGAATGGCGGAGTAGACTCGATGGGCTGAGTGGCCTAATTCTGCTCCTATCACATGAACGAGATGGGCCGATGGGCCTGTTTCTGTGCTGCATATCAACGACGGCCTGAAAACTGATTAAAGAGGGAAATGTTGATGCACTTCAGAGAAATACCTTTGGAAGAGCAACAAAAGGGAGAAGGAGTTATGTTCGAGAGATCTTAGAACCATGCCACTGCCAAGAATAATTCAGCAAATTCCACTCATATAGCGGAGAGCCTTCCAAAACCACAAGGCACATGTTGTTGTTCTCACTCATTGTCCCACATGTAGATTTATATTTTTATTTCTGTATCCTTTTGCGGTATCCAGCGGAGATGAGCAAGAATTAACATTCTTTTGCACCGACTCAGTGCAGTGACAAACCACCAGGAATGCACTGATCACATCCAATGAAGAAGATGTTGGCACGGGTGATTTCCGGGAAGGGGGTGGGGGGGGGGGGGGGGGGGGGGGGGGGGGGCGCAATCTTGCAGCAGGCTCCGAGCCACAGGGGGCAGCAGAGGGCACCCACCGCTAGTCAGCCATGTTTTCGAGGCACTTCATCTGAGGCATGGGTGGAAACCCCGGGGGTGGGACGGGGGGGGCACGTCCCCTCCATGTTTTGAGAGGTGGGGAACAATCCACCTAATGTTTTGTAATCCGGATTTTAAAATTCGCTGAAAAGAAAATCTATTCAAAATCTCCGCTTTCCGTGAGACAGTGATCGAGGGTGCCGATTGGACGTGGGAGACGTCGATCAGCAGGCAGTGGGAGGGGGGCGGCATGATATGATGATTCAGCGCGATGATTGGAGGAGGGCGGAAGTAGGGAGGTTGGACTCAGGATTGAGCGCGGTGATTGGAGGAGGGAGACGACTTGGAGCAAAGATCATAGAGCGGAGCTTGAATCGGCCCGTTCGCGGGGCCTTACATCGCCCGGCACGGCTTAAAAAATCGTCTGCGGGATTTTCCATCACCCCGCGGTCAAATTGCTGCATCGAGGCTCCCGATGTTGAAGCAGCCCGCCGGGGATGGAAGATCCCGCGGCCAGTTTTAAGCCGCGCCGGGCGATGAAAGGCCCCACGAACGGGCCAATTGAAGCCCCAAGATCAAAGCCCCACGAAGCTGCTGTTACTGGAATTCGGAGTCGGTCAGCTCCCGATGTTACTGTCCACAAGCCCCACGATCAAAGCTGCATGCGTGCGTGTGCGCGCGTGCGCAGGGTCAACAAATAATGATGTCCCCCCCCTGATGTTTTGATAGCGATTCCGCCCCTGATTCTGAGGGAAGACACACAATGCTGGAGTAACTCCAAAGGCGTACAGGTTTGTAGGCTAATTGGCTTGGTGATTGTGTAAATTGTACCTAGCGTGTGTCGGGTAGTGCTAGTGGGTGTGGATCGCTGGTCGGCGCAGACTCGGTGGGCCGAAGGGCCTGTTTCCGCGCTGCTTCTCTAAACCAAGGGTTCCCAACCTTTTTTGTTCCGTTTACCCCTGGCAACTTTAATAGCACATAACAGTGTTATTTCACTTATTTATGAATAACTAATGATGAACAGATACCGGTACACCAGAACCAAACACAGTGTGTCAATGAGAAAAATACATGTACAAACCCAGAATCAACAAATTTACCCCCTGAGTAGACGAAAATTTACCCCAGGTTGGGAACCCTTGCTCTAAACTAAACTAAACTACATTCAGTGGGACCTGAGAGAAGGGATGGGTTCTCTCCAGAGATGCTGCCTGACCTGCAGAGTTACTCCAACGTTTGGTGACTCTCTTTGGTGTCAGCCAGCATCTGCAGTTCCTTCTCGCATACATTATCTGAGGGCGTTACTGAGGAGGAGGGAGGCTGAAAGAGAATGCAGGCGCTGCAATCTTGAGCAAGAAAAACAAGGTGCTGAAGGAATCTCATACCTTCTGCTCTTATCTCTCGCCTTCGCTCCAACCGAAGAGAGACACAAAGTGCTGGAGTAACTCAGCGGGTCAGGTAGCATCTCGGGAGAACAGGAATAGGTGACGTTTCGGGTCGGAACCCTTCTGCAGACTGAATCACTCCAGCATTTCTGTGTCTACCTTCAGTGTAAAACAACATCTGCAGTCCATTCCAACCATCTGCCGATCCACCCCACCCCTTGCCTGTCCACCTGCTTCCTGCCTTTCCCCTTCCCCAGCTTCCTTCTTCTTCTTCTCCCCCTACTGTTAGTCTGCAGAAGAGCCTCGGTCCAAATCGTCACTTATCCATGTTCTCCATAGATGCTGCCTGACCCGCTGAGTTACTCCAGCACTTTGTGCTTTGCCCAGGACGCCATCATCTGCAGACTCCTCGTGTCCCCATTGCTGCTCAATGAATGCAGGTTACTTTTGTTGAGAAGACAGAAACAAATTCTCACCCAGGAAACTACAGAAAACCCTATCTGAGGGAGAATGTCGCTATTTTTCTTGTCCTAACCAATACTTACTGGGTGGCTCAGCGGTGCAGCGGTAGAGCTGCTGCCTCACAGCGGCAGAGACCCTGGTTCAATTCTCCAATCTTGACCCTGGGTGCTGTCTGTGTGGAGTTTGCACGTTCTCACTGTTGTGGCCGTGTGGGTTTCCTCTGGGTTTCATCCCACATCCCAAAGACCTGCAGGTTTTTTTGGTTATTTGACCCCAGTAAAATTGCCCCTAGTGTGTAGGATATAATTAGTTGGTCAGGGTTGGTCTGTGCAGGCTCGGACCTGTTTCCTCGCTGTATCTTCCAAACTGAGAGCTGAAAGAGTGATTGTCGTGGTCACCTCCGTCCTTGCTGTTTGTCAGGAATCTTGCCGAGCTTAAATGTGTAGGAAGGAACTGCAGGTGCTGGTTTACACTGAAGATAGACGCAAAAAGCTGGAGTAACTCAGTGGGTCAGGAAGCATCGCTGGAGAAAAACCAATAGGTGATGTTTCGGGTTGAGACTCTTCATTCAGTTTAGTTTATTGTCACATGTACCGAGATACAGTGAAAAGCTGTTGTTGCATGCTAACCAGTTAGTGGAAAGACAATACATGATTACAATCGATAGATACATGATCAGGGAATAACGTTTAGCGCATGGTAAAGCCAGTAAACTCCGATCAAAGATAGTCCAAGGGTGTTCAATGAGGTAGATAGTAGTTCAGCACTGCTCTCTGGTTGTGGTAGGATGATCCAGTTGCCTGATAACAGCTGAGAAGAAACTGCCCCTGAATCTGGAGGTGTGCGTTTTACACACTTCTGTACCTTTTGCCCGACGGGAGAGGGGAGAAGAGGGAGCGGCCGGGGTGCGACCCGTCCTTGTTGATGCTGCCGGCCTTGGCGAGGCAGCGTGAGGTGTAGATGGAGTCAATGGAAGGGAGGTTGGTTTGTGTGATTGGTCAGAGTCTGATGGAAATGTCACCTATTCCTTTTGTCTAGAGATGCTGTCCGACACGCTGAGTTACTCCAGCATTGTTTGTCTATCCTGCTGAGCACAGGTTGGCTTTCACGCCAACAATAGTGATCATTCTGTGGCAGTGAAGTGCTTAGGGGCATCGTGAAGTCCGACATGGCGCCACATAAATGCAAGATGTCCCTCCACATTAAGGTTTAACTTTGAACTGTATCTTGCCCAGGGTAGGGGAATCGAGGACCAGAGGACATAAGTTCAAGGTGAAGGGGAAAAGATTTAATAGGAATCTGAGGGGTAACGTTTTCACACATGGGGTGGTGGGTGAATGGAACGAGCGGCCGGAGGAGGTAGTTGGGGCTGGGACTATCCCATCGTTTAAGAAACAGTTAGACAGGTACATGGATAGGACAGGTTTGGAGGGATATGGTCAGTCTGAGGAAGGGTTTCGGCCCGAAACGTTGCCTATTTCCTTCGCTCCATAGATGCTGCTGCACCCGCTGAGTTTCTCCAGCACTGTCTGGGCCAAGGGCAGGCAGGTGGGACTAGTGTAGCTGGGACATGTTGGCTGGTGTGGGCAAGTTGGGCCGAGGGGCCTGTTTCCACACTGTATCGCTCCACCTATAATCCCCCTGGCACTGTGGCGCTAAAGTCCAACATCATTGTACGTTCCAGCATAAAGGCGCTGGGACCGGGCTGGAAACACCGTGACCTCGGCGCCTCCCTCGCCCTCTGTCGCCGTACATCAGGCAGCCAGGAAAAAAAAACAAAACATTTGCAAACTCACGCTGCCCCCCTCCCCCAGGCTCGGTGTCATCAATGCCCTGGCGAGAGCTGGCGGCATCTGAGAGCCACACAACCAACCTCGCCCCGGGCCACGCACCGCTGTGCTCACACTGACACCCCGACACTCGGGATCCGCGCAACATGCAGCGTCTCCGCAGAGGAGGGGCGGGCGACCACCTGCTCCCAAAAGCAGCCAGTCTGGAGAAGGGTCTCGACTCGAAACGTCACCCAGACCCTCGCTGCCTGTCCGGCAAGTGACACGGGTGGAATTAGGCCGTTCGGCCCATCGAGTCTACTCCACCAATCCCATTTTCTTGCCTTTCTCCACATAACCCTGGACACCCGCTCAAATCAGGACTTTGTCCATCTCTGCCTTAACAATATCCACTGACCTGGCTCCGCAGCCCTCTGTGGCAGAGTTCCGCACATTACCTGCCCTCTGACTAAAGAGTCCCGCTGAGTTACTCCAGCTTTTTGTACCTATCTACTCAAAAGCAGCGAGGCGGGTAGGGAGCGAGGGCAGGTGGGACCCCAACACCGACAATCGCGCGATTAAACCCATTAAAACACCAGCAGAGACTCTATTTAATGCCACCAGGGACTCCATGAAACGCCACCAGAGTTCCCACCAGACACCATTAGAGATCCGATACACACCAGGAGATCCCATTAAAAACCACCAGAAGCTCCACAAAACATCACCAGGGGACCATTAAACCCCGCCAGGGATCCGATTACACACCAGAGATCCCATTACACACCATCAGGAATCCCGTTGAGCACCGTCAGAGGTCTATGAAGCGTCATTACAGAAAGTTACAGTGCTGGAGTGACTCCGCGGGCCAGGCAGCATCTCTGGAGAACGTGGACAGGTGATGTTTCGGGGCGGGACCCTCCTTGTTTAAGCAGCAACGGAGACCAGCTTAAACACTGTCAGTGACCCGGTCAAAAACATCGTCAGGAAGTCTATTGAACACCAGAGCTCCCAGTAAACACCCACCCGAGACCTATTACAGGTCTAGTGGAAAGACACACAGCGCTGGAGCGACTCAGCGGGGACAGGCAGCATCTCTGGAGAAGATGGACAGGTGATCTTTCGGGCCGGGACCCATCTTCAGCGCTGAGTTCCTCCCGCATTTTGTGTCTTTCCAAGGCAGATTAGCGTCTGCGATTCCTTGCTTTTGCATTACAGGGTCTATCTCGATTCCCGATAACGACCCGGGGTCGCGGACGTCCCGATTCCCGGTGTCTAGTGTGCCTCCAAAGTCTTAAACCATCCTCCAGAGTTCTCAGCCAAGGGCGCCCGTAAACAAGCCCTTAACTCCACACTGGGGACAGAGGCTGGGAGGTGTACAACATCATGAGACGAGTAGACAGGGAAATAGACAGAGTCCAGGGTAATATGTGAGTCTTTTGCCCACAGAGGGGATTCGAGAACCAGAGAGCGTAGGTTCAAGGTGAGGGGGGAAAGATTTAATAGGAATCTGGGGGCAGCTCTTTCACACAAAGGGTGGTGGGTGTATGGAACAAGCTGCCAGAGGAGGTAGTTGAGGCTGGGACTATCCCTACATTTAAGAAACATTTAGACATGTACATGGATAGGACAGGTTTGGAGGGATGTGGACCAAACGCGGGCAGATGGGACTAGAGAGAGAGAGCTAGATAGGGCTCTAAAAGATAGCGGAGTCAGGGGATATGGGGAGAAGGCAGGAACGGGGTACTGATTGGGGATGATCAGCCATGATCACAGTGAATGGCGGTGCTGGCTCGAAGGGCCGAATGGCCTACTCCTGCACCTATTCCCTATGGATCTATCAATCCATCTCGTGTTTCTGTAGACCTCTATAATATCACCCCCTCATCCTCTGGAGTTGAGCTCCGCAGAAGGGAATTGTAAGGTCCCGGCCAATTTCAGGACACCCGGTTACAATACAACTGACCCAGGGGCTGAGTTTGACTCGGGTTTAACTGACCCGCAGCCCGATGCGAACATGCCGAGACTCAAGGAACCGCAATCTTGATCTCAACAAAAAGTGCCGGAAGAACTCAACGGGTCAGGCAGCATCTGTGGAGGGAAATGGACACGCGACGTTTCGTCGGTCTGATGAAGGGAGTCGACCCGAAAGGTCGCCCATTCCTTCTCTCCAGAGATGCTGCCCGTCTGCCCCGCTGAGTCGCTCCCAACGTTTGGTGTGTTTTGATCCAAGCCCCAGCCCGGCGCAGACCCTGCCCGAGCCGAGCCCGGGTCGCCAGCTATTACATCCGAAGGGCACAGGCTGCGGCCAGACTGGTGGCGCGATAAAGACACAAACCTGTGCTCCGTCGTCCCGCGTCGCGCCCTCTCCCTCTCGCTGTCCGCTGCCGCCGTGTTTGCCCGTCGGGACGGCTCTCAGCAAGGCCAGCAGAGCGGCGAGGGACAAGAGGAAAGGCAAGCGGGCTGAGTCTCTGGCCAGCCGCATTGCCCTGCCTTGCCTTGCCTTGCCCTGCCTTGCCTTGCCCTGCGAGCGTGGCGGTCCGTCTGCCCCTAATGCGCGCTGTTCGCAGCGGGAGGAGCCGCCTAACTCTGTCCCCGCCGGCAGCTGCTGGATGTGGAGAAGTGGATGTGTGTGGGGGGGGGGGGGGTTGTTGGGGGGCTGGCGACGCTTTCAACAGCGGTCGACGCTTCACACCCAGTTGAATCTTTGCGAGGTCTTCTCGACACGGTCTCTCCCCTTTCCCTCCTCCGTCTCAAACCCCTCTCTGTGAATCTCTCTCTCTCAGTCACAAACCATATCTCCTGGTAGACTGCGTCCGGCCAGAGAGGCAGAGAAGCGGCTGCTGGGCTGGGCTGGGCTGGGCTGGGCTGGCGGGCAGCAACGTGTAGAGTTTGTAGACTGAAACACACACACACACACACAGCGAGTCCCGGCGCCTGGACGCTCTCTCCTCCTTCCTCGCTCTCTCGCTCTCTCTGGCGCCGGCAAACGCTGGGCTGACAACCCCCTCGCCTCCACACACGCCGATAAATACAAGCCCCCGATCAACGAGACGTCAAAGGCTTTAGTGGCGTGTGGGCGGGGAAGGGAGACTTAAACGATTTAAGGAGCGAGAAGGCGAGGGGAAGGGGAGAGGTCAGGGGAGGGGAGGGGGGGTGGGCTGGTCAGGGAGAGAGAAGAGGCGATTATCCCCGGGTTTGGGGCTGGACGGGAAACGATGGCAAGTTCGTGTTGAGATCAATCGGGAGGCAGCGTGGGGGAGCATCGGACATCTGGGACGCGGAATGAAGAGAGGGAAGTGGGAACAAAAGGCAGGGCGAGGCTTCAGCTAAGGAGGCGGCGGGTTGGGATTGCAAGTTAAACCCAGCTCAGGTGGCATCGAGAAGCGGGGAGCGTTGGGTGTCGGTGGGAGAGAGGGCAGGGGTGTGAAGGAGCGAGGATGGAGGGGGAGGGACACACAAAGCTGGGGCAACTCAGCGGGGACAGGCAGCATCTCTGGAGAGAAGGAATGGGGTGACGTTTCGGGTCGAGACCCTTCTTCAAGTCAAGTCAAGTTAACTTTATTTGTCACATACACATACAAGATGGGCAGATAAATCAAAGTGGTGATTCTTTTTGATGTGCCTGTTGTGATGTGTTTTTTAAAACAATGTCTGTTCTATATCTCTTGTCATTTGTTCTATATCTCTCTACATCCGTCTATATCTCTCGTTTCCCTTTCCCCTGAGTCTAAATAAGGGTCGCGTCCTGAAACGTCACCCATTCCTTCTCTCCAGGGACGCTGTCTGTCCCGCTGAGTTTACTCCGGCAGTTTGTGTCTACCTAAAGACAGGCACGTGTGTGAATTCACGGTTTCAGGTACCCAGAGTAAAATGACATTAAAAAAAACTAGTTCCACCTGCCTGCTTTTGGCCCATACCCCACTAAACCTGTCCTGTCCCTGTACCTGTCCAATTGCTTTTAAACGGCAATGATACTACCTGCCTCAAACACCTCCTCTGGCAGCTCGTTCCATATCCCTACCACTCTTTGTGTGAAAACGTTGCCCTCAGGTTCCTATTAAATCCCCCTTCCTTCACCTAAAACCTATGTCTTCTGCTTCTTGAAGATAGACACAAAAAGCTGGAGTAACTCAGCGGGACAGGCAGCATCTCTGGAGAGAAGGAATGGGTGACATTTCGGGTCGAGAGCCTCCTTCAGATTTCTTCCGCTTCTTGGTTCCCCCAACTCTGTGAATTTGACCCCGTCTATTCCGCTCACGGGTTCACGAAGCAGGGCCCCGACCCGAAACGTCACCTATCCATGTTCTCCAGAGATGCTGCCTGGCCCGCTGAGCTTCTCCAGCGCTTTGTGTCTCTTTTTGTCTAAACCAGTTTCTAAGACTGGAGGAACTCCGCGGGCAAGGCAGCATCTGTGGAGGGAAATGGACAGGCGACCCTTCTTCAGGCTGCCTTATCTCTCCCCCCCCCCCCCCCCCCCCCCACCACACACACACACACACACTAATGCATCGAGTTTCTCCAGCACTTTGTGTTTTGCTCAGGATTGCAGCATCTGCAGTCTCTCGCGTCTCCATAAAACAAAACAGCTGTCAAAAGGGGGCAGAGATAAATACATTCCTGATTAGTGCGGGTGTCAGGGGTTATGGGCTGAAGGCAGGAGAATGGGGTTGAGAGGGAGAGATAGATCGGCCGCGATTGAATGGCGGAGTAGACTTGATGGGCCGAATGGCCTAATTTTGCTCCTGTAACTAACGAATACAGTAATTGTTAGGGAAATGTAGTTATTAAACACGAGGGGAAGCAGAAATGGGCAGTCGGGGATGGCTCCCGAGATACTTGCATAGAGACACAAAGGTTAAAGAAAGGGCAGATAAACAGAGGGGGGGGGGGGGGGGGGTGAACTTCCCTCAGACCCATCTGTTAGCATTAGTTGGACAGTTCGGTCTGTGAAAGGCAACACGCCAGCCGCGACATCCAGCCCGGTGGTCAGTCCTTTTGAAGACAGGCACCAAATGCTCGGAGTAACTCAGCGGGATCTCTGGCAGCATCTCTGGAGAGAAGGAACGGGTGACGTTTCGGGTCGAGAGCCTTCTTCAGACTGAGGTCAATCCCCTGCACGGAGAACAGGAGAATACTCCCCGGAACCCGGCCAACAGGACAATCCGCCCCGACTCTCCCCCGCTTCTGGCAGCTTCGACTGCGAAAACGGTGCCTACATTTTAACGCTCAGGTAACTAAACCATGCTATCACTATCCACTGAGCATTCCTCACCAACTAATTACCGCATTCGGAGACCCTCGGACTATCTTAGATCGTACTCTCCTGGATTTATTGAGTCACGGTGAGGAAACCGGCCCTTCGGCTCAACTAGCCCACACCGGCCAACCTGTCCCATCGACACAAGTCTCATCTGCCTGCGTTTGGTCCATATCCCTCCAAACCTGTCCTATCCCTGTCTAAATGTTTCTTAAATGTTGGGATAGTCCCAGCCTCAACTACCTCCTCTGGCAGCTTGATCCATACACCCACCACCCTTTGTGTGAAAAGGTTACCCCTCAGATTTCTATTAAATCTTTTCCCCTTCACCTTGAACCTACGCTCTCTGGTTCTCGAATCCTCTCTGTGGGCAAAGAACATACATTACCCTGGACTCTGTCTATTTCCCTGTCTATTAACATAGAAACATAGAAAATAGGTGCAGGAGTAGGCCATTCGGCCCTTCGAGCCAGCACCGCCATTCAATATGATCATGGCTGATCATCCAACTCAGTATCCAGTACCTGCCTTCTCTCCATACCCCCTGATCCCTTCAGCCACAAGGGCCACATCCAACTCCCTCTTAAATATGGCCAACGAACTGGCCTCAACTACCTTCTGTGGCAGAGAATTCCAGAGACTCGTCTCATGATGTTGTACACCTCCCAGCCTCTGTCCCCAGTGTGGAGTTAAGGGCTTGTTTACGGCGCCCTTGGCTGAGAACTCTGGAGGATGGTTTAAGACTTTGGAGGCACACTAGACACCGGGAATCGGGACGTCCGCGACCCCGGGTCGTTATCGGGAATCGAGATAGACCCTGTAATGCAGAAGCAAGGAATCGCAGACGCTAATCTGCCTTGGAAAGACACAAAATGCAGGAGGAACTCAGCGCTGAAGAAGGGTCCCGACCCGAAAGATCACCTGTCCATCTTCTCCAGAGATGCTGCCTGACCCGCTGAGTCGCTCCAGCGCTGTGTGTCTTTCCACTAGACCTGTAATAAGTCTCGGGTGGGTGTTTACTGGGATCTCTGGTGTTTAATAGACTTCCTGATGATGTTTTTGATCGGGTCACTGACAGTATTTAATCAAATTCTTATTAAATATTTTCCCCTTCACCTTAAACCTATGTAATCTAGTCCTCGGTTCGCCTACTCTGGGCAAGAAACTGTCCCTCTCGATCTATTCCTCTCATGATTTTAAACACTATTTTTCACAAAACGTTATTCCCTTTACCATTTACACACCATTTATGGCTCGGTTGTTACTATGTGTTGTCTATCTGCTGGCTGGTTAGCACGCATCAAAAGCTTTTCACTGTACCTCGGTACACTGACAATAAGATAAACTGAATCAACCATACCCCGAGCAACAGTAGAAATGCAATTATAAGGAATAAGCCATTTAGAACGGAGACGAGGAAACACTTTTTCTCACAGAGAGTGGTGAGTCTGTGGAATTCTCTGCCTCAGAGGGCGGTGGAGGCCGGCTCTCTGGATGCTTTCAAGAGAGAGCTAGATAGGGCTCTTAAAGATAGCGGAGTCAGGGGATACGGGGAGAAGGCAGGAACGGGGTACTGATTGGGGATGATCAGCCATGATCATATTGAATGGCGGTGCTGACTTGAAGGGCCGAATGCCCTCCTCCTGCACCTATTGTCTATTGTCTAAATGCAAAGACTTCAAATCAAGAAACATTCAGACTGGTACATGGATGGGATAGGACAGGTTTAGAGGGATATGCTGGAGTAACTCAGTCGGCCAGGCAGCATCTCTGGGGAAAAGGAATTGGTGGCGTTTCGGGTAGGGACCCTACTTCAGACTCTGGTATAAACCTTATTTGACCGGGTCTCGACCCGAAACGTCGCCTATCTCCTTCGCTCCTTAGATGCTGCTGCACCCGCTGAGTTTCTCCAGCTTTTTGTGTAACCCCCTTATTTGACCTTATTGTTCCTACTGCCCCCGATGCTGTTTTTTTTTTTTTTGCAGTTCCTTGAGTCAGTAAAGAACTTCGGCCGGTGGGACTAGTGTAGTTGGGTGGGGTACGTTGGTGGGTGTTGGCAAGTTGGGTCGAAGTTGTCAGTGGCTTGTTTGCAGGCAGATAGAGGTGCAAGACGCGGAGACCAAACTCGAACCCGCAGATGCTGAGACCTTGAGCGAAACACAAAGTGCTGGAGAAACTCAGCGGGTCAGGCAGCATCTGTGGGGGGAATGGACAGGCGACGTTTCGGGGCGGATGGGTTAGGGTGCAGACTACTGCTTGGAGCGGAAGGTGGGGAGGTTGGAGGGGGAACGGGGGGACGGGGGTAGGAAATGGCCCATTGACGAGAATTCACAAGCTGTATTCCCACGGGGAAGTTAGGAGGGGGGGGGGGGGGGGGGGGGGTGAGAAACGGATAGAAGATAGGGGTTGTAACAGGGATGAACAGCGCTGGAGCTGCTGCCTCACAGCGCCAGAGACCCGGGTTCGCTCCTGACTACGGGTGCTGTCTGTACGGCGGTTCAGTGCCGAAGGGCCTGATTCCCCGCTGTATCTCTAAACTAAACTGAACGAAGCAAAACTAACTAAACCAAACTAAACTAGATGGAGCAACAACATAGAACGGAGTGCTGGAGTATCTCAGCGGGTCGGACAGCATCTCCGGAGAACATGGATCAGTCTGAAGAAGGGTCTCGACCCGAAACGTCACCCATTCCTTCTCTCCAGAGATGCTGCCCGTCCCCGCTGAGTGACTCCAGCATTGTGCATCCATCTATGGATATGTAATGTTTCGGGCCGTGGGCCTTCTTCGGATGCTGAAGATAGACACAAAACGCTGGAGTAACTCCGTCGGTCAGGCAGCATCTCTGGAGAGAAGGGATGGGTGACTGTTCGGGTCGGGTCCCTTCTTCAGACTCCGATGTAAACCTTCTTTAGTATAAACCAGCAGCGCCTGCAGTCCTTTGCTTCTGCTGTTCCAGATGCTGTTTCTGCGGCTCCTTGTGTCAGTAAAGAACGGGGACTGGATGGGAACAGCAAATGACCGTGGAGGTTCTGGTCTGTGGCAGGCAGGGCAATGAGCGGACGGAGATCGAGGAAACCGATCTAAACTAAACTAATAGACAATAGACAATAGGTGCAGGAGTAGGCCATTCGGCCCTTCGAGCCAGCACCGCCATTCAATGTGATCATGGCTGATCATCCACAATCAGTGCCCCGTTCCTGCCTTCTCCCCATATCCCCTGACTCCGCTATCTTTAAGAGTCCTATCTAGCTCTCTCTCAAGCACTTAATTGCTTATGGAACAAGCTATATGGAACTGTGTGGTGTATGGAACGAGCTACCAGAGGACGTCGTTGAGCAGGCATTATCCCAACACTTAATAAACAATTAGGCAGGTACATGGATAGGACATGTTTGGAGGGATATGGACCAAATGCGGGCAGGTGGGACCAGTGTAGCTGGGGCATGTTGGCCGGAGTGGTCAAGTTGGGCCGAAGGGCCTGTTTCCACACTGTATCACTCTATGACTATGATGATCTCGGGAGATTGGGGATGAAATCGCTGGAATTCTCTGCCACAGAAGGTAGTTGAGGCCAGTTCATTGGCTATATTTAAGAGGGAGTTAGATGTGGCCCTTATGGCTAGAGGGATCAGAGGGTATGGAGAGAAGGCAGGTACAGGATACTGAGTTGGATGATCAGCCATGATCATATTGAATGGCGGTGCAGGCTCGAAGGGCCGAATGGCCTACTCCTGCACCTATTTTCTATGTTTCTATGTTCTATGAAATGTCAGCATATCGATTGGGGAATTAACCCGCTGTTTGGGGAATGTAATTTTTGGATGCAACGAGAAACACCACAAACATAACAGGAAAAAGTTTCTCTAAGGATATGAAGACAGTCACGAAAAGAAGGACTCTCCTGACTATCAGTCTGAGGAAGGGTCTCGACCTACAAGGTTAATTCCCGGGATGGCGGGACAGTCATAGCCTGAGAGAATGGATCAGCTGGGTTTGTACACTCTGGAGTTTAGAAGGATGAGAGGGAATCTCACTGAAACATATAAGATTGTTAAGGGCTTGGACACACTGGAGGCAGGAAACATGTTCCCGATTTCGGGGGAGTCCAGAACCAGGGGCCACAGTTTAAGAATAAGGGGTAAACCAGTTAGAACGGAGACGAGGAAATACGTTTTCTCACAGAGAGTTGCGAGCCTGTGGAATTCTCTGCCTCAGAGGGCGGTGGAGGCAGGTTCTCTGGATGCTTTTCAAGAGAGAGTTAGATCGGGCTCTTGAAAATAGCGGTGTCAGGGGATATGGGGAGAAGCAGGAACGGGGTACTGATTGGGGATGATCAGCCATGATCACATTGAATGCCGGTGCTGGCTCGAAGGGCCGAATGGCCTACTCCTGCACCTATTGTCTATTGACAATAAAGTGTTCAGCAACCGCGAGATCGGGTAGGTTTTGGGCGGAATGAACGGATTTCGCTGTTATTCAGTGCAAGTGTCCCTAGTTAGTGGGCCGGCCGGAGTGGGGGAGGTATTGGATGAATCACTCTGCGGGAGGACGTGGGCGAGGGAGTGTTGGGTCCATCGGGGGAGGATGCTCTTGAACCGGCAGGTTAAATTGTTCCATTTAATCCGCTCAATTCTCTCTAATGTGCAACTTCGATTTAAGATAGAACCAGTGACAGATTGAGATGGAAAAGGTGGGAGTTTGCTTCATCTGCTGGGGATCAGGCATAGATTAGGGCTGGTGTGCTTGAAGGGCGAAATCAAATAGGCGCATTCGCCTTCTTCACTGAAAACCATGGTACGATTTAAAAGTTTCCTCTAGAGATACAGCGCGGAAACAGGCCCGTCGGCCCACCGATTCCGCGACCCACCCACACTAACACTGCCCAACACACACTGGGGACAAATTTACAATCATACCAAACCGATTAACCTACACACCTGTACGTCTTTGGAGCGTGGGAGGAAACCGGAGCTCCGGGTGAAAACCCACGCGGGCCACAGGGTGCAAACCTCGAACAGACAGCACCCAGAGTCGGGACCGGACCCGGGTCTCTGGTGCTCGTTGGGCAGCAGCTCGTCAGCTGCGCCACCGTTTACTGCAAGATTATTTAACACCGCGGTTTGATTGCAATCAAACATTTCTGAACTTGTAGGACACATTTGTAATTTACGCACAAGCAAACTCACAGTGGGCCCTGAGATCAGGAACAGACAGCAGACCCCAAACAAACTGGAGAGGTCGGAATCTGGAGCGAGAAAGCAAAAGTGCTGGAGGAACTCAGCGGGGCCGAGCAGCATCTGGGGAGGGAGTGGACAGGCGACCTGTCGCACCATGCAGGGCGACATGGGACCCGAAACGGTCGACCATCTCTCCGCCTCCACAGATGCTGCCTGACCCACCGCGACCCCCCTCCAGCAGCTTGTATTTTGCACCGGAAGATCACACAGACTCCACGGAGTCAGCACCCGCTGTCAGGGTCGAACCCGAGTCTCTGGCGCCGAGAGGCAGAAACTCTACCGCTGCGCCACGTTTAGAGATAAGAGCAAGGACACGGGCCCTTCGGCCCACCCAGCTCAAGCCGACCATCGGCCACCTGTTATATCCAGCTTGCTCGCTGGGAGGAACTGTTTTTTTTGAATATATATATTTTTTATTAGAGTATTTAGACAGTGATTTAGCAAACATATGTTATGATAGCAATATTTCATGTTCAACAAGCATACATTATTAATATTATCAAGTGTATCATTTTGACTCTAATAGTTTTTTTTTATAAAGAGAGGAGAAAAGTAAGAAAAATAGAATAAAAATCTACATCAAAGAAGAAAAACATAAAGAAAGGAATAATTTACTATTAATACATCGTAGGAGATAAGATCAAGGAATATAAGATATAACTTTTAATCTATTCCTAAATCCAAGTTTCATTTAGGGTTAAAGAAGGAACTGCAGATGCTGGAGAATCGAGGGTACACAAAAAGCTGGAGAAACTCAGCGGGTGCAGCAGCATCTAAGGAGCGAAGGAGATAGGCGACGTTTCGGGTCGAGACCCTTCTTCAGACTGGTCAGGGATCAGGGAAACGAGAGATATAGACGGTGATGTGGAGAGATAAGGAACAATGAATGAAAGATATGCAAAAAAGTATCGGTGATAAAGGGAACAAGCCATTGTAAGCTGTTTGTGGTGTGAAAATGAGAAGCTGGTGCGACTGGGGTGGGGGAGGGAGATAGAGATAGAGGGAATGCCAGGGCCCGAGGGCTGAGGGAGAGGTGGGAAGGGGAGGAGACAGCAAGGGTTAACAGAATTGAGAAAATTCAATGTTCAAGCCCAAAGGATGCAGACTCCCCAAGCGGAATATGAGATGCTGTTCCTCCAGCTTGCGGTGTTGCTCACTCTGGCCGTGGAGGAGGCCCAGGACCGAGAGGTCGGATGCGGAATGGGAGGGGGAGTTGAAGTGCTGAGCCACCGGGAGGTCGGGTTGGTTATTGCGGACCGAGCGGAGGTGTTCGGCGAAGCGATCGCCAAGCCTCCGCTTGGTCTCACCGATATAGATCATCTGGCATCTGGAGCAGCGGATGCAGTAGATGAGGTTGGAGGAGGTGCAGGTGAACCTCTGTCGGACCTGGAAGGACTGCTTGGGTCCCTGAAAGGAGTGGAGGGGGGAGGTGAAGGGACAAGTGTTGCATTTAGGGTTCCCTGCCGAACCATTCTACCCTTTTAAGTAATCAATGAAAGACCATGTTCTAACAAAAACTTCTTGTTTGTCCATTAAGGCAAATCTGATTCTTTCCAGGTATAGGGTCTCCGACATTTCCGTAATCCACATTTTAATTGTGGGGGATATAGGGCCTTTCCAAAATTTTAATATTAATTTCTTCTGGTCGGAACTGTTTTGCAAACAAGTTGTATAGAAGGGGTTTGGACCTGAAACTTTCACCGATTTCTCTTCCCACTGATGCGACCCGAGGGCCTGATTTAGAGTCACAGTGTGATACGGTTAAAACTGACTAGACCCTGCTTTGAATGAGATTTTGAATAACAGCAATGAAACAAGGCATTTATATGCAGAATGAAATGAAGACTAGACTGCTGCGTAAACCATGATGGAGCAACCTTTCAGAAGGGCGGCACGGTGGCGCGCGGTAAAGTAGCTACGCTCACAGCGCCAGAGACCCGGGTTCGATCCTGACTACGGCACCCGTCTGTACGGAGTTTGTATATTCTACCCATGACCAGGTTTTCTCTGAGATAGAGGCTTAGAGTGAACAATGTGGAAACAGGCCCTTTGGCAAAACTCGCCCAACAGTGTCCCAGCTACACTAATCGAGAACCAGAGGACATAAGTTTAAGCTGAGGAGGGAAAGATTTTACAGGAACCTGAAGGTTAACATTTTTCGCACTCGCCCACTCCGACCAGCATGTCCCATCTACCTGCGTTTGGTCCATATCCCTCCAAACCTGATCTATCCATGTACCTGTCGAACTGTTTCTTAAACGTTGGGATAGTCTCAGCCTCAACTGCCTCCTCTGGCAGCTCGTTCCATGCACCCACCACCCTGTGTGTGAAACAGTTACCCAACGGATTCCTATTAAATCTTATCCCCTTCCCCTTAAACCTATTTCCCCTGGTCCTGATTCCCCTACTGGTAAAATACTCTGTGCATCTACCCAATCTATTCCTCTCATGATTTTGTACACCTCTATAAGATCCTCCCTCATCCTGCTGCGCTCCATGGAATAGAGACCCAGCCTGCTCAACCTCTGTAGGAGGCATTAAGCTTAAGGCAGTATATTATATCCATGTCTAATATTTGTAATATTTTAGTCTTTATCTGTCTGTATTTTTGTAGGTGGGATTTGATACGTAGTTGGGGTGTGTTCTTTTGTTAGAGGAGTCTCGCATAGACTCACAGATTAGAAATTTCAGTTTGTGTCTGAGTATTTGGGGATATAGTTTCCTACCATGACAAAGACACGCATGTTATGAGACGACATGCCTTTATAAGAAGCTTTTATGTGATTAATATGACGTGAACGGAACAGCGATTATGTTATGTTACTTCTTTGTTTTGTATTACTTCAATAAATGACTAATTAATCAAGAAACGACGTCTGGAAGATTCATCTTTGCTGTCTTATGTGTGTTGTAAGTGCGTACAGCTATACCTCCAAATCATCTCCGATAATTAATGGCCACAGACATTGGATTTTGAGAACTTTGTAAAAACTGCCATTATACTCTCCCTATAGCTCACACCCTCTAATCCTGGCAATATCCTCGTAAATCGTTTCTGAACCCTTTCAAGCTTGACAATATCTTTCCTATAACATGGTGCCCAGAGCTGAACACAATATTCTAAATGCGGTCTCACCAACGTCTTATCCAACTGCAACATGACCTCCCAACTTCGATACTCAATACTGTGACTGGTGAAGGCCAAAGTGCCAAAAGCCTTTTTGACCACCTTATCTACCTGTGACTTGACCTTTAAGGAACCATGCACCTGTACTCCTAGATCCCTCTGCTCTACAACACTACCCAGAGGCCAACCATTCACTGTGTAGGTCCTGCCCTTGTTCAACGTCCCAAAATGCAACACCTCACTTTTCTGTATTAAATTCCATCAACCATTCCTCTGCTCACCTGGCCAATCGATCCAGATCCTGCTGCAATCTTTCACAACCATCTTCAACATCTGCAAAACCACTAACTTTTATATCATTAGCAAACTTGCTAATCTTGCCCTGTTTGTTCTCATCCAAATCATTGATGTAGATGAAAAACAGCACCGAACTCTGTGGCATACCACTAGTCACAGGCCTCCAGTCTGAGAAGCAACCTGCCATCATCACCCTCTGCTTCCTTCCAATTTGCTATCCATTCAGCTATTTCTCTTTGGATCCCATCCGATCGAACCTTCCAGAGAAGCCTACCATGTGGAACCTTGATGAACGCCTCTTTGAAGTCCATGTCCACAACATCTACAGCTCTGCCCTCATCAACCTTAAGATTGTTAATGTTTCCTGCCACGCTAGAGGCAGGAAACATGTTCCCAATGTTGGGGGAGTCCAGAACCAGGGGCCACAGTTTAAGAATAAGGAGTAAGCCATTTACAACGGAGACGAGGAAACACTTTTTCACACAGAGAGTTGTGAGTGTGGAATTCTCTGCCTCAGAGGGCGGTGGAGGCAGGTTCTCTGGATGCTTTCAAGAGAGAGCTAGATAGGGCTCTTAAAAATAGCAGAGTCAGGGGATATGGGGAGAAGGCAGGAACGGGGTACTGATTGGGGATGATCAGCCATGATCACATTGAATGGCGGTGCTGGCTTGAAGGGCCGAATGGCCTACTCCTGCACCTGTTGTCTATTGGTCACGTCTTCTCAAAATCAATCAGACTTGTGAGATACGACCTCCCATGTACAAAGCCATGCTGACCGTCCCTAATCAGCCCTTGCCCATCTAAATGCCTGTATAACCTATCCCCCAGCAACTTCAACTACAGATGTTCAGCTCACTGGCCTATAGTTCCCAGCATTTTCCCTGCAGCCCTTCTTGAAAAGAGGCACAACATTTGCCACCCTCCAGTCTTCCGGCACCTCTCCTGTATTTAAGGATGGCTCGTAAATTTCAACCAGGGCTCCCATAACTTCAATAGAAAATAGACAACGGTTGCCGGAGTAGGCCATTCGGCCCTTCTATCCCAGCACCGCCATTCAATGCGATCATGGCTGATCATCCCCAATCAGCACCCCGTTCCTGCCTTCTCCCCATATCCCCCGACTCCGCTAGTTTCCTCTTATAGGCAGCTGGGATCCATTGCATCCCTGGAAGAGTTTCAGGAACTAAGGAGTATACTAAAAAAGGAAATCAGAAGGGCAAAGAGGGGCCAATTCCTACCCGTCAGGCCCCCCGCATTAAAATACGTGCAGTTTAAACTAGCCCTCCTTCCTTGCTTTTCACCTGCCTATTCTGTCCACTAACCGTTCCCACACCACCCTCCATACCAACTTCTAGCCTCTTGCGTGCCTCTGTCCTGCATGAGATCCCCCCCCCCCCCCCCCCCCCCCAAATCTAGTTTAAACCCTCCCGTGTAGCATTAGCAAACCTTCCCGCTAGGATGTTGGTCCCCTTCCAGTTTAGGTGCAACCCGTCCCTTTTATACAGGTCAGCCCTGCCCCGGAAGAGATCCCAATGGTACAGAGATCTGAATCCCTGCCCCCTGCACCAACTCCTCAGCCATACATCTATCTCCCCAATCTTCCTATTCTTACCTTCACTAGCACGAGGTACTGGAAGCAACGACCCTGCAGGTCCTATTTTTCAGTCTTCTACCCAATTCCTTAAATTCTTGTGGCAGAACCTCCTTCCTCTTCCGACCTATATCATTTGTGCCAACATGTACAACAACCTCCGGCTGCTCCCCCTCACTCTTGAGGATGCCGTGCAGCCACTCCGAGACATCCTGGACCCCGGCACCAGGGAGGCAACACACCATCCTGGAGTCTCGCGCGCTGCTGCAGAATCTCCTGTCCTCACCTCTGACGATGGAGTCTCCCACCACTATGGCTCTGCCCGACGTCACTCTTCCCCGTTTTGCCTCGGCACCAGGGATGGAATCACAGCCCTGGCTACCACTTAATCTTGTCGTGTCGTTTGCTCCCAAGAGGGTGTACCCGTTTTCAATAGGTACAGCCACCGGGGTCTCTTGCACTCCACTTTCTCATGGACACCCATCTTCGCTCTTCCTGTATCCTTGGTGCGACCACCTCCTGAAGGTCTTGTCCAGGAAACTCTCGTTTTCCCGGAAGGCCCCGAGGTCATCCCGCTGCTGCTCCAGTTCCCCATCACGTTCGTTCAGGAGCTGCACCTGGACAGAATTTCTGCAGGTGTAGGTGGCCTCCAGCGCTTGCGTTGTCAGTTTCAGATGTCAGTAATTTTATCTGTGTTTTTGTTTCAGAAGGCGCGTGTAGTTTGACGTCTCCCCTTCGCTTTCTGCGGTTGCGAATAGATGAGCAAGTGCAACTTATGTGGCCAAGGAGTTGAGGCAGGGTTTCTGAGCAGGGCAGGTTCCAGCGTCGTTTGGGTGCTGCCCGAACGGCTGCATATATTTCCAACATTTTGTTTTTAAGCCAGAAAACTAAATGCACAAACCAAAGATACAACACTCCTCCCTTGTCCAGAGAACAACATGAACGTGGAGAGGATGTTTCCACTGGTGGGAGAGTCTACGACTAGAGGTCATAGCCTCAGAATTAATGGACATTCTTTTAGGAAGGAGACGAGGAGGAATTTCTTTAGGTCAGGGGGTGGTGAATCCGTGGAATGCTTTCCCACAAGCTGTGGAGGCCAAGTCACTGGGTATATTTAAGGCAGAGATACATAGATTTTTGAATGGTACGGGTGCCAGAGGTTATGGGGAGAAGGCAGGATGGAGAAGGGGTTAGGAGGGGGAGATAGATCAGCCATGATTAAATGGCGGAATAGACCTGATGGGCCGAAAGCCTAATTCTACTCCTATCACTTATGATCTTATGAACCCGCAGCATGAAAGAGGTCACACTGCTCGGGAGAAGCGTTCTCTTGCAGCATTTTAAAGCATTCCTTCTCAGCTTTACTGTGGAAGTGGGACTGATCGCTCAACAGAAATACAATTTCTGAAGCATTCAATTGAAAGATGGTTTGCTCGACTTGGACACCCTTTTTATAAAAAAAATAATGAAGGGTGTAGACACAAGGAACTGCAAATGCTGGTGGACAAGAAAAGAAATCAGAATCCAGAGTGTTTTATGGTCGTATGTCCCGAACAGAACATTCTTACTCGCAGCAGCACAGCAGTATATGCAAACACACTGTGCAGGAAGGAACTGCAGATGCTAGTTTAAACCAAAGATACACACAAAATGCTGGAGTATCTCGAGACCCAAAACGTCACCTATTCCTTCTCCCCGGAGATGCTGCCTGTCCCGCTGAGTTAGTCCAGCATTATATGCCTCGGTAAACACAGTACTTTGTAAACAATAAACACACAAAAGATCAGTATGTAAATATATTAAACATATTCTGTTCCACTCTGTGGTATGTTTCAGCATATATGAAATATGTTTAATATATAGTGGAACAGAATGTGTTTAATATATTTACATACTGAATTTCTTTCACACACACACACATTACACATATATACATACAAACACTGAACATATATTATATACACACACACACACAAAACAGAAGTGCAAATATACAAATCATTGCCCCCAAGTCGATGTGGTTCAGAGCTTATTTGGTGGTTGCAGTGTTTAATAGCCTGATGGCAGTAGGAAAGAAACCAAATATAGAACTTGCACTCAAAAAAATAAGTATTCTCACAATTAAAGTCTGCACAATTAGAAATTGCTAATGAATAATTAAGCAATTTGTGTACATTTTAATAAAAATGCTGGCATATTTCTCTTGGTTGTACCATATGATGCAAGTTCATAATTCTGCAATGGTTACGGATCTGAGCCACAAAGAACTTTAGGTACACAGAATCCCTGTTATAGACTATGTTTATATGAGTTTTTTTTTAACAGTAACTCATTGAGATAGTGGCAGATTTCATTACATATAAAGCCCACTAATTCATATATACACAGTGTAAACACTAGCAATGCAGTGAAATTCTATGCTTAGACTGCTCGTGTTTTAAGAGTTTACGGAAATTATAAACACTTTAATAAATCTTCCAACAATGCCAATGACAATATAATCAGATATTCACTCATGGAAGTTGCGCTGACTCAGTGCGTTTGGTTAATATTTGATTCACAGAACACCAGATTTATTATGGATCATTTAGAGAGTATTGTGTACAGTTTAGGGCACCATGTTATAGGAAAGAGGTTGTCAAGCTGGAACGGGTGCAGAGAAGATTTACAAGGATGTTGCCTGGACTCAAATGCCTGAGCTATAGGGAGCAGTTGAAGAGGCAAAGACTATTCCTTGGAGTGCAAGAGGATGAGGGGTGATTTTATAGAGGTGCACAAAATCGTGAGGGGAATAGATCAGGTTAACTCAGAATATCTGGCCCAGAGTAAACGGGAATCGAGAACAGAGGACAAAGGTTATAGGCAAGGGGGAAACGATTTAATAGGAACTTGAGGGGTATATCTTATTTATTTATTATTATTATTATTTTTTAAATGCACAAGGGAGGTGGGTGTATGGAACGAGCTGTCAGTACCTGCCTCAACTACCTCCTCTATCACAACGTTTAAGAAACATTTAGACAGGTACATGAGTAGGACAGGGTTAGAGGGATATGGGCCTTACACAAGCAGTGCAGCTAGTGTTGATGGGACATGCTGGTCAGTGTGGGCAGGTGGGCCCATTTCCATGCTGTTTGTCTCTGTGGAATTGCAGAAAGGTTTCAGTAGAGGTGCTGCCAATTGACCCACGGGGGTTTTACCTGTTTGGAGGGGAACCCTCCGCCCCGTCTCGTAGCTTGGCAATATCCCTGCGAGCAGGAAGATGCACAACGCAAGGGGTGATCCAAAGATGCTTGTACAGTTAGGGCCCTTGTAAGAAATCATACATGAGCGTCACTGTATTGGGAGATGTAACCAGAAAATGCTGAAACATGCCACATCATGCTGCAGAGGAGAATGGAATCAGGTTCTCAATGATCTTTCATCTAACTTGCTGATTTACCAAATTGAATACCAGTCTTGGGAAAGAAACAAAGTCTGAATAAGGGTCACCACCAGAGGCGTCACCCATCTTTTTTTCTCCAGAGATTCTGCCTGACCCACTGAGTTACTCAAGAGATTCAAGAGAGTTTATTGTCATGTGTCCCTGATAGGATAATTAAATTATTGCTTTGCTTCAGCACAACAGAACATAGTAGGAATTGACTACGAAACAGGTCAGTGTGTCCATATACCATTATATAAACATACACACGCATGAATAAATAAACTGATAAAGTGAAAATAACAGATAATGGGCTTTGCCAATGATCTAATCAAGTATTAAAATATTTTTTCTCAAGACAATAGCAAATATCACTGCAAACCGCATGATCTGACCAAGCAAATCTCAAACAACCCCGCTTTTAGTTATTTGTCTTCCTTCCCCCTCTTCCCCATTCCCTCCCCTTCCACTTACATTCCCTCTTCTGGCTTCGCAGTTCACACTCTTCTATCCTTGTCTGAAGAAGTATCGACCTGAAACTTCACCCATTCCTTCTTTCCGGAGATGCTGCCTGTCTCACTGAGTTACTCCAGCATTTTGTGTCCATCTTCGGTTTAAACCAGCATCTGCAGTTCCTCCTTCCACCTATCACTTGGCAGGCTTTGTCCTTGCCCCCCCCCCCCTCCCAACTTCTCTTCCACCTTTCTCTCCTCCAACCCCTACCACAATCAGGCTGGAGAGGCCCAACCCAAAACATCACATATCCATGTTCTACAGAGATGCTGCCTGACCTGCTGAGTTACCCCTTTGCCTTTATGTGACCTATTCACTACTACCGAGATGTTGATGTAAAAACTAATGAAACGGAAGTTAATGCAAATTGTAGAAATAGACATTATTTTTTAATAAGCTCCCAATATCATGGCACTGGTAAGAGAATCCAATGCTAGTTAATTTGTTTAATTGATTGTTACGTGTACCATAGCACAGCAAAAAGCTTTTAGTTGCATGCTATCCAGTCAGTAGAAAGACTGTACATGATTACTACACATCAAACTGCCCAGTGTACATCAGGATGCACAATGTTGTGAGAAGTCTGAAATGAAATGCTTTTTTTGCTAGTTAAAGAGAAAGTACTTTAACAGTACAAATGACAGCGACCAAAAACGTATATGGAAAGTTGTTTATTGAGAACATTTTACAATCAGTTATTATTTTAAGCAGTTATTGATTCTCCAGTGTCAACAGCATTATGCATGTTAGCAACATGCATGGATAAAGTACACCTTCATATACCAATGGAGTTTGCAAGATTACATTCAAGGTAAAAGACTGATGAGACTTCAATAGAAACATTACTGTACTCAGAGAGTACTGTCAAAAAAGTACATTTATAACATCTTGTGTACAAAAGGGCAGGTTATGTACCGACAACAGTGTTAAGTGATATCACTTGCATTTACAAACGCACTGAAATTTGATATTTCACGGTTACAACCAAGATCATTCGAAATCAGAAACAAACTGAATTGAAAGCACTGATCACTGGAATGCCACCCTCGACTGCTGCTCACAACAGGGTTGCAAATCTCCACAAACATGGGATTTGTTTTGTAGTCCTTCGACATAATTTAGAGACCTTTTAAAAAATATATCAATGCGCAGTCATACAATACAAAGTGCAGTCATCAATATTGGGAGAAAACAAGTGAAAGAAAATCCCACAACCATGTAAACATTTCTCAAGCCTTGAGAAACTTTATTGCAGTTTTAATTATGAGCCAAATTATCTTTCATTAAGTTTCACAAACATACACTGTACTTGGGTAACTGCACATTGCTTTGGAGATTGGACCTCGACAATCGCATGTCAAAATCTATGCAGTCATGATTATAACAATAACAAAATCAGTTTTAATCTGGTCAGATATCATGATGCTATGTACGCAGCATTTAACACAAAGATAGACAAAATGCTGGAGTAACACCGGGACAGGCAGCATCTCTGGAGAGAAGGAATGGGTGACTTTTCGGGTCAAGACCCTTCAGTCTGAAGAAGGGTTTCGACCCGAAACGTCACCCATTCCTTCTCTCCAGAGATGCTGCCTGCCTCGCTGAGTTACTCCAGCAATGTGTCTATCTTCAATTTAAACCAGCATCTGCAGTTCCTTCCTACTGCATTTAACACATGTGGATGACTTTTACATAAAGATATGATTCAATTAAAAAACAGCTTTACAGAATGGACGTTAAGATTTCCTTAAGAAGTTTGAAGAAATTATATAAATTGGCACCTCATCTGTAGATTGCATGTTTCGATATGATGCTTTTTTCAATAGTCCTCTTTCTACGTTGTGAAAAGGGAACAAAAACCTCAAAATGCATGGACTAGAGAATCAAGGAAAATATCTGGAGGTGAAATCAGACAAGTAGGAACTGAATTGGCATAGAAATCCACAAATATGCCAGTCTACTTTTGAACAGCAAAACGCATGAATTACAACAATTCTTTTGGTCTCCAACTACTAAGTCGCTGGTGCATTATGCAGTTATGCCATCCCTCAAGAAATAATTAATTTGTCTTACTTTAGCAACGTGGAAATGCACTTTAAGGTTAGCTACTCAAGTGATATCACTGGCCTCAACAGCAGTCAATGCCACTCTCTCAAAACCGATACTAAATTAGGCAACAGACACAAAATGCTGGAGTAACTCAGTGGGTGAGGCAGCGTCTCTGGAGAAAAGGAATAGGTGACGTTTCGCGTCTAGACATCAGACAGTTCTGAACCCAAAATGTCACCTATTCATTCCTCCAGAGACGCTGCCTGACCCGCTGAGTTACTCCAGCATTTTGCGTCCATCTTCGGTGCAAACCAGCATCTGCAGTTCCTTCCAACACTAAATTGGGCAATATTTGGTGTGTAATACCTGTGTTGAATGTCTGGTGCTAAAGCAGACAGCAATCAAGTTCTTAAATCTTCATTCAAAATAAAAAATCAATTGAACTCCAGGGGTACATTTGTTACCTGGCACCTCCCATGCGTAGCACTACTTCACCTTACAGTACTCATACTGGCCCCTTTAGCTTTAAGAACAGAGCAGCATCTTTGTTTCACAATGGTCTCAGGAGTCCTTCAATGTCCAAAGTGTGCAAACCCAGTCGAGCAACCAGCTCCCGGGAACCTTAATCTGGCACCAAAACGTTACCAAAAGGAAAACAAAAATGATCGCCCCAGTTTGTGAAATAACAACAGTTTGTTACAAGAATAACCCACTTTGCTGCAATGCGCAAAGTTACAAAAGAATCAACATTACGAACCTGGGTTTATGTGAATTTAAAACTTTCAAAGCTCCAGTTACTCCTAAACACCAGTGTATAACTTTAAAAAAAGAATCTATTTTTCATTATTTGCTGCACTCCCACAAACACCTCAGACCATGACCATTCATTGGAGGAGACAGTGGACATGTTACCTCAACACAGTTTCGTTGAGCCTGCATGAGATGAGCATGTACCATTTTTCTCCTCCCTTTTCATTACAGCCTGGCTGAGATTGAGAGAATGCTCTCTACAAATGCACCTTCAGGAAATAAAAGGCATCTTTAAATAGGAAAAAAAAGCCCACCCTTGCATGTATAGAAGACGAGGGCACGCAGAAGACTGCCGTTTACATTACTTAAATTTCATCAGCTCAACTCCTTGCAAAGTGAGTGGTATTTCCCAGCAAGTGTAATTGCTTTTTCTTTAAACATAGCGGTATTAAAAGATTTATTTAACATATAAAAAAATGCCTGCATACTGAGAGTGCCATGGGCTTGAACAAAGGCCTCTGTATGGTCTTTCATAACTGCCTTGAGTATCAGTTGGAATCAGTACAACTACTGACTTGTCTCAAGTTGGCAGTGTCCTGATCATACAGCCAAACATAACTGCACTCGTGAGTTTAACGTCTACATAGAACGAGGACTGACACCATGATTTACAGGCTTAAAGTCAAAGCTAATTGATGGTCATCAATAAATTTTGGATGTACAAGTACAAAATAATATAACAAAAGTTTACATTTATGAAAATATTCCATGAAATCACAGAGTATAATTTGCAAGTATGCCAAAATATCAAAAGGCCTAAAGGTTTATAAGAAGATTGAATGCTTCTTTCATTAAATGTTCATGTACAATAATAGCAAGAATACTGAAACCCTCTTAATCTAAGTAACACCACCAGTCACATAAGTGGGAGTGATTCCTAGGACCAGAATACACTGAAACAGTGCGGCAAATGTAACCAGAGTGCAGAGCAAAAATATGAGTATTGGCAGAAGATATTTCTTCCAGCTACTGATATGCGCACTCATGGAGTTTATCATATCATCTGAATATGATCAGTTCTTCTAAATATATTGTACACACTCCTGGACTGGCATAATTTAACCAGATTGGCTATCTACCGACCTAAAAAAGTGCTCTTTTCACTGTTATATTTGAGTAGTATTTTCAAAAGTTATGGGTACAGAAGATTTGAAGACTGGATATATGGCAGAACATCACAACCTGTTCAATATCGGGTGTGTATTGAACACAGAAGTGCGGAAGTGGAGTTATTTTTTTAAACAAATAATGATACAAGTAAAATGCTCAAGCATTTGGATGCTCGCTGAGTTATTCTATTTACTTGCGCTTTTGAAAACCTGAATCAAACCCTAGCAAGCCTACACTACATAGCAACAGCTTATTCCAAGGTACGCTGAAATGTCCTTCAACAGACACTTACAGTTTTATAACGCATGGAATTCATACAACAACATAAACAGACCTTCGGTACAGATGAGAACAGTGAACAGTGCTCTACTTTAAGTGGAATTTACATTCCAATTCCAGTTCCATGGCAGGTGGTATTTACTGGACTCTACCCCTCAGCTGAAAATAGGGCATTTCTCTCTCTGGATAGGAGGGAGGGAAGCAAAATTGAAGTCCATCATGGCCATCCTTCGGAAGGATAAAAAGAAAGCCCACTAAAAAGCAATGTAGGCTACAGAAAAGAGACAGTACAAATAATAAAGTAGAGATGCAGTTGGAGGTAGGTTAGAATTTGTTGGGACTATTTACAGAATAAGACAATATTTCGAATGGCTCTGGACAGCTGTCTGGGATGGAACTTTGCTTGCAGAGAGAGATATGGTCATGAACTGAACAAAGACATGATTCAAAAGGCCCAATATCTAGAATGTCACACTCTTTGAACAAGGGACAAAAGGGAAAAGCACGTGAAACATTCATCTTGAGCGAGTTTTCAATTGTAGTTGGTTAGGTACATGGAATGATACAGACTTGCATAAAAACAAAAGCAAACTTAGAATATATAATCACATAAATCGTCCAAGTGACAATTCAGCTCAAAACATAACTGGATTTCAGCCATCTCGCAAATGGTTAACATGATAGTAACGCTTTCCTTTCTTGAAGAAAAATGCCACATTCCACAAAATAACTCTACATTTGGTTACCATGATTTGATGCTTTTCTTTGCCCTCCACCAGAACCAAAATAGCAAATTTACTCAATAAAAGAACCACCAATCCAAAATCTGTGCAATTTAGTGCAAAAACGTCACAGTTACGTGTGCTCTGTCTTCGAGAAGTTCAACCATAAAAAGTTTCAGGTGAGATTTGTTTTTAAAAAGTGTACAATTAGATTTGGGAAGAGCAAAAACAAAGCAGAATCAAAGGAGAATGATTAGAAAGCCCTACTCAAAATGCCAGAGTTACAATGGACAGGATTCCCAAACCAGATCTCTCTCAGATGACACATGAAATCTTAACTTTCACTTTTGGAAGAAAAATGTCCATTTTATTCCACTGGTTCAGGCATCAAATTGACCAATGTTAGGAATTTAAAAAAAAACATATTCTTCTCCATCTGTATTCCCCTAGCTCTAGAGGCATATATTATGTGTGTCTGTTTGTATTTGTTCAGTGGGAGGTGCCTTTTCTCAGACCCAGTCTCTGTGCTTCAGAAGCAAACATTGCCAATCAAATGCATGATTTTTATTCTGCCCGCACACAAACCAACATACTTCAGAAGGGGGAGGGGGTCACTGGATGGCACTACTGATCAGGAATCCTGATCACTTTCCGATTTCCCTGCACAGCCGAGACCCCGTGACGCAAAGAACTGACGCACAACAAGGACGTTTCAGGCATGGACCAGCCGGTTCAGAACACATTGGGCAAGTACCCTAGAAACAACTTGCCAAAATGTGCCATGCCAACACAGGGGGCACTCACTGTCATGCCGTGGGGAGTGTTTAATGAAGGATTTATGGAAGACAGCAAATTGAAAGTTTGCTGAGAAAATACACACACACACACTGATATAACTGGACCCAATGTGACTATCTTTGATTTTTGTTTTTGCCGTTTTCTAAAAACACGATTCAAAAGAATTGAGTAAATTCAGCTCTGGGGTTTCAGGCACCCCAGTGTCCAAAGGTATTCTGAAACTTTGGAAAGGAAAGAAACAGCAAATTCATCAATGGCATGATGTGGAGTGCTACAGAATTGGGAAAAGAGTAAACATCCAGTTTTCTGGATTACTGCACTTTTAGTGGACAGATGGATCAAATCATCACTGAATTGGAACAAACCATTTGTCAACATCATTTAAAAATATCAATAGCTTGAAACATTGAGATTGAGTTCATTACATATGCTCATTATTTCTACTACAACATAAGAAAATAATTCTGCAACATTATCTTCAAAGATGACCCATTTTAAACTTAAACTGCAGAGTGGAAAACCATAGTAAACTCAAACCACAATTCCGACCAGTAGGTCTTTTGTAAAGTGGAGGATAGCATATCATTGAATTTGCAGACACACATCAAGATAGCTTTAGACACACAAGCGTCAAGACTTGCAAGGAAGAGTGAATCATTTGGTAATCCTAGCCAGCACCGGCTTCAGGCTCAGGAGTTCTCGATCTTTCTTTTCCAATTGTGCACGAACAAAAACACTTCACAACGATTTAGGTACGGGATATTTGAAATAGATTTAGACTTTTCATGGCCAGCCATCCCTCCCCTGCCAAACAAATTCCTGCAAGTTGTAATTATAATTGACACGTTCAGCAAGACATATTTTAAAAGATCAACAAGAGTGAAGTATTTAAAGTGTACTCGTTGAATTGCCTTTTTTTTTGGGCTGGGGAGGGTAGGTGGTGAGAAATCATAGAACGGTTAACGACGTTAAATCCATCTCCAAGGATTTCATGGCTGTGAGCAGGCAGACCCATTTTGCCACGGCACCTCCTTGCTTGACTTGCACTGCTGATCACATTTGGCAAGGCTCAGGGGGTACAAACTCTGATCAATCTCCGACGGTTTTAATATCTCATTAGTAAAAGTGATGCTGAGAGCCTGTATACACATCCTGTTAACACAACACCAATGGAATCAGTGAAAGGGCACATTCAACGCCTCTTGACTTCGGTTTAGGTTTTAAAAAAATATATAAATAGGTGTGAAAATTCAAAGCACAAAAGCAGCAGAGTGATAACGAACTGGAAACAGAGACTTGGACGTGCGAGTGCTTGTCTAACCAGGGCATTGTTCAATCCTCGATTTCTTCGTAGGTACTTTCCTCGAATGAATGGTCAATTAAAGGTTTTAACTTGTGTCGTGAGTATTTCAACTGTAGGAGGTCACCAACCTCTCCTATCACCTTCAGAGCCTAAATAAAAACAAACCAGACACAATATTAATATATGCAAGCAGGCAAAAAGTGTAAAAGTGCAGATATAGCATAAGATGCAATAATCCCACCGTCGTCCTAACCCGACCAGTACCTAAATAATATGTGATTAACTTTATCTTTTATGAAAGTTTAGTTTAGAAACATAGAAAATAAGTGCAGGAGTAGACCATTCAGCCCTTCGAGCCAGCATTCAATGTGTTCATGGCTAATCATCCTAAATCAGTACCCCGTTCCTGCTTTCTCCCTATACACCTTGATTCCATTAGCCCCATGAGTTACATCTAACACTCTCTTGAAAACATCCAGTGAATTGGCCTCCACTGCCTTCTGTGGCAGAGAATGCCACAGATTCACAACTCGCTGGGTGAGACATTTTCTCCTCATCTCAGTCCTAAATTGCTTACCCCATATTCTTAAACTGTGACCCCCTGGTTCTGGACTCCCCCAACATCAGGAGCATTTTTTCCTGCTACCCTGTCCAATCCTTTAAGAATGTTATATGTTTCTATAAGATCCCATCTCATCTGTCCAATCCCTTAAGAATTTTATATGTCACCAAGCTGAGAGACGGAAACAAGCCCTTGTGTCCACTGAGTCTGCGCCAACCAGCGATCCCCTGGACAATACCGCAATCCTACACGCCAGGGACAATTTACAATTATACCAAACCAATTAACCTACAGACCTGGACGTATTTGGAATATTGCATCTGAGAATTATTTAAAGTACAGGCTCAGTAACAAATAGAAACAGCGGCAACTTTTCAGCTACCATAAATAAATATTATTTTATCTGAAGTTACCGGTAGTTGCAAAGTGTAAACATTAGACAGGGCACCAGTGATAGCAGTCCCAGTTTTATATCAGAGTGGAGAAAGAAAATACAGATGTCCTGTGTGTAGATGAATGCAAAGTTAAACCCATATATTTTATTCTTCAGACCTGTCCCAAAAATAATACCACTAATATGTATCTGGCAAGATGTTACAACAGGACTAGGAACAGGAATACTTTATTGCCTTTGCTTGCATACACAATGTATACAAATAGCAGCCACCAACAGTGCTGACAAAGTTACAAAGCATGCCGGCACCTCCTTTTGTCACCACACCCCCCCCCCCAATAGTTCCCCCATGCCAGGCCCCCATTGTCCTTTGTCTCCCCCCCCCCCTCCTTCACGGCAGTTCCCCCCACACCGGGTCCTCCATTGTACTCCCCCCGCCCCCCCATGGTGGTCCTCCACGCTCTCATCGACCGAGGGTCGTCCCTCGAGGCATCGCCACATCCGCGAGGCTTCACCAGCGCCGAGGCCCCATTGTCGCGAGGCCTAATGCGCTTGACAGGAATGTGGGGCGTCCGGAGCACAAGGATGGTGGTACAGCAGAGGGAGTCAGGGCAAATAATGGCCAAGAACAATATAAAGCCATCTCAAAGCCAGCCTTTGCCAAAAAAGCCAGCGTGCTTAAAGGTGGAATCAAAATAGCAAAGGCATCAATGCAATGCTCATGTGAGCTTTTTGAATAAACTGCAGCCAAAATATAGGGAGCTGATCCAGTCTCTCAGAGTGCAGTAGGGATTTCATTGACAATGTGGAAAGCCCCTTACCATTTACAACTTGACAAAAAACCCAAATATGGCAAGAAAGCCTAACAAGAATAGATCTTTAGAAGCATAGAAACAAAAAATAGGTGCAGGAGCAGACAGGGATGACCAATTTTTGGAGTTCATCCATGCAGTCTTTGAATCTTTGCCATCGCATCTCCACCATCAACCCTTTAAGTGTACTTTGCCAGTCTATCCTAGCCAATACCTTCGGAGTCTCCTTTCTTTAAGTTCAGGACCCTGGTCTCTGAATTAACCGTGTCACTCTCCATCCTAATGCAGAACTCCACCATATTATGGTCACTGTTGCCCAAGGGGCTTTTTCGTTACACAATACCCAGTCTAGGATGGCCTGCCCTCTAGTCGGCACTTCTATTGGTTTTAAAAACCCATCCCATTTTTATTTCAGGAAATCCTCCTCCTCAGTGCTGCTACCAATTCAGTTGGCCCAATTCCAGGACAAGGGGTCACAGCTTAAGGATAAGGGGGAAATCCTTTAAGACCGAGATGAGAAATACTTTTTTCACACAGAGCGCGGAGAGTCTCTGGAACTCTCTGCCACAGAGGGTAGTTGAGGCCAGTTCATTCGCTATATTTAAGAGGGAGTTAGATGTGGCCCTTGTGGCGAAGGGGATCAGAGGGTATGGAGAGAAGGCAGGTATGGGATACTGAGTGGATGACCAGCCATGATCATATTGAATGGCGGTGCAGGCTCGAAGGGCCGAATGGCCTACTCCTGCACCTAATTTCTATGTTTCTATGTAATCTATATGTAGATTAAAGTCACCCATAATAACTGCGGTACCTTTGCTATACACATCCCTAATTTCCTGCTGATGCTATCCCCAATCTCCCTACTGGTGTTTGGTGGTCTGTACACCACTCCAACAAGCATTTTCTGCCCTTGGTGTTCGCAGTTCTACCCATAACAATTCTATAGCATCCAAGCTAATGTCTCTCCTTGCTAATGCATTAATCTCCTCTTTAAACAGCAATGCCACCCCACCTCCTCTTCCTTTCTGTCAATCCTTCCTGAATATCAAATACCCCTGCATGTTTAGCTCCCAGCCTTGGTTACCCTGGAGCCATGTCTCCGTAATTACAACTATATCTTATTCCTTAACTACTAACTGCACATTCAATTCATCCACCTTATTACAAATGCTCTGCGCATTATGGTACAAAGCTTTCAGGTTTATTTTTCTCATCTACCTTTTGCTTCTGTCCTCCTTCTATGGCCCTCTGTCTCCTTGCATTGGTTTCCCATCCCCCTGCCATGTTAGTTTGAACATGACTTTTCCGACACACTCTTTCCAATAAATTGCACGCATAAGGTTCCATGTTGACGACTCCACCCTCCCACTGCTTAGTTTAGAGATTTCTTCATTTGCTGAATGATGATTTTTAAGTTAGAGTTTCTATGACGGTCGGCAAAGTTGGTGACATAGATGTCCAAACTGAACTCAAAATACGACTGATATTCTATTATAAAATACAAGTGTTAATTGAACAGTAGAGAAATTGCAATGGATAATACCCATACTGGGGCTAGACGGCTTTAACCAAATTATTAGCAGGTGAAGATAATATTCAATGACGTTGACAATTGACAATGACTCTTATAGGATACAGTCATGGAGTAACTCCGTGGGTCAGGCAGCATCAATGGAGAACATGGATAGGTGACGCTTTGGGTCTGGGGCCTTCTTCAGTGTTTGTAGGGTGGAAGAAAGCTGGAATAGAGGGGAGATGGGCTGACTCTTAAAAGGGCAGTGGCATGGTAGTACAGTTGCTGCCCGACAGCGCCAGAGACCCGGGTTCGATCCCGACTACAGGTGCCGTCCATATGTAGTTTGTACATTCTCTCTGTGACCTGGGCGCTCTGATTTCCTTCTACACCCCAAAGGTTAATTGGCGCCGGTAAAATTGAAAATGGTCCCTAGTATTAAGATAATGCTAATGAAAGGGGTGATTACTGGTCGGCATGGACTCGGTGGGCTGAAGGGCCTGTTTCCACGCTTCAGCTCTAAACCCTAAAGGATTGTGCACAGGAACTTAAGTTTGCTGCTTTGGGAAGCTGATGGATGGGTACCTGCACCTTTAGTTAGAGCTCTTAAAGATGGCAGAGTCAAGGGATACGGGGAGAAGGCAGGGGTACTGATTGTGGATGATCAGCCATGATCACAGTGAATGGCGGTGCTGGCTCGAAGCGCCGAATGGCCTACTCCTGCACCTATTGCCTTTTGTCTATTAATGTGATGCTGCAAACGTTTGCATGTGCCTGCATTTACACGGCAATACACACTTTTTCTTAAGTGAATTATTTGGAGAGGGGGATGTGGGAGTGTGAGCCCTGCTTTAAAATGTATAACCAGAAGTAAAGCTGGCTTGGAACAGAGTCCCACTCCTGAAAAACATAGGTGGTTTAATAACATAATTTAGTTTGAATTCAAGGAAAACAATTTTTTTGGATTGATCCCACACAGAATACTTTGGCAGCACTAGATGGGATTTTATTTAAAACAATGTTCAGTACACGACCCCTGAGGGAAGTGCATACCGAAACGTGCATGTCACAGGGCCAGAGACACCAATGTACTCATCTCATTTCTGGCTCTCGAGGGCTATAAAGTGTCAATGCTCTGGGCCACATTGTATTATTCATTCAGTGGTCATACTACAGAAACCTTTTTGGATCGGATACACAGATCTGCGGCACCAGAGTCAAATAGCAACATGCGCACCTCATGCTCTTGGGTCATTACACGCGCAAAATTGGCTCTCAATCA
Source organism: Okamejei kenojei (assembly GCA_035221665.1). Taxonomy (NCBI): domain Eukaryota; kingdom Metazoa; phylum Chordata; class Chondrichthyes; order Rajiformes; family Rajidae; genus Okamejei; species Okamejei kenojei. The sequence continues at coordinate 12,012,703 of CM069139.1, read as the reverse complement.
TTCAAATTAGAACCAAACATGTTGTTTTTCCTGCTGATAGGGCTTAGCAAGTTGATACCCTGCAGGGAATTACAAAATATACTGACGTCGGATTCTCTGAAAACATGGTTGTGTGCCACAGTGCTGCACCGAAAGGTAAACGAACCAAAACATAAAGCCAGTGGCGTCTCATACATTGTGTAGGAAGGAACTGCAGATGCTGGTTTACACTGAAGGACGACACAAAAGGTTGGAGTAACTCAGCGGGTCAGGCAGCATCTCTGCAGAAGTGAATAGGGGACATTCCGGGTCGAGACCTTTCTTTAGACTGAGAATCAGACCTTTTCATATCTCTTTCATACAGTGCCCTCCATAATGTTTGGGACAAAGACCCATCATTTACTATTTGCCTCTGTACTCCACAATTTGAGATGTGTAATAGAAAAAAAAAAAAAAAATCACATATGGTTGAAGTGCACAGTCAGATTTTATTAAAGGCAATTTTTATACATTTGTTTTCACTATTTAGAAATTACAGCTGTGTTTATACATAGTCCCCCCATTTCAGGGCACCATAATGTTTAGGACACATGGCTTCACAGGTGTTTGTAATTACTCAGGTGTGTTTAAATGCCTCCTTAATGCAGGTATAAACGAGCTCTCAGCACCTAGTCTTTCCATCACCTTTGGAAACTTTTATTACTGTTTATCAACATGAGGACCAAAGTTGTGCCAATGAAATTCAAAGAAGCCATGATGAGACAGAAACAAGAATAAAACTGTTAAGAGATATCAGCCAAACCTTAGGCTTACCAAAATCAACTGTTTGGAACATCATTAAGAAGAAAGAGAGCACTGGTGAGCTTACTAATCGCAAAGGGACTGGCAGGCCAAGGAAGACCTCCACAGCTGATGACAGAAGAATTAACCATATAATCATATAACAATTACAGCACGGAAACAGGCCCTCTTGGCCCTTCCAGTCCGTGCCGACCATTTGTTTTCCCCTAGTCCCATCTACCTGCACTCAGACCATACCCCTCCATTTCCTTCACGTCCATATACCAATCCACTTTACTTTTAAATGTTAAAATCGATCCTGCCTCCACCACTTCTGCTGGAAGCTCATTCCACACAGCCACCACCCTCTGAGTAAAGAAGTTCCTCCTCACGTTACCCCTAAACTTCTGTCCCTTAATTCTCATGTCATGCCCTCTTGTTTGAATCTTCCCTACCCTCAATGGGAAAAACGTATCTACATCAATTCTGTCTATCCCTTTCATCATTTTAAAGACCTCAATCAAGTCCCCCCTTAACCTTCTGCGCTCCAAAGAATAAAGACCTAACTTGTTCAACCTTTCTCTGAAACATAGTTGCTGGAACCCTGGCAACATTCTAGTAAATCTCCTCTATACTCTCTCTATTTTGTTGACATCCTTCCTATAATTAGGCGACCAAAATTGTACACCATACTCCAGAATTGGTCTTACCAATGCCTTGTACAATTTTAACATTACTTCCCTACTCCTATATTCAATGCTCTGATTTATAAAAGGCCAGCATACCAAAAGCTATCTTTACCACCCTATCTACATGCGATTCCACCTTCAGGGAACTATGCACAGTTATTTCTAGATCCCTCTGTTCCACAGCATTCCTCAATTCCCTACCATTTACCATGTACGTCCTATTTTGATTTGTCCTGCCAAGATGTAGCACTTCACACTTAACAGCATTAAACTCCATCTGCCATCTTTCAGCCCACTTTTCCAAATGGCCCAAATCTCTCTATAGACTTTGAAAATCTACTTCATTATCCACAACACCACCTATCTTAGTATCATCTGCATACTTACTTATCCAATTTTCCACCCCATCATCCAGATCATTGATGTACATGACAAACAACAGTGGACCCAACACAGATCCCTGAGGCACCCCACTGGTCACCAGTTTCCAACCTGACAAACAGCCATCCACCATTACTCTCTGACATCTCCCATTCAGCCACTGTTGAATCCATCTTGCTACTTCGCCATTAACACCCAAAGATTGAACCTTCTTAACCAACCTTCCATGGGGAACCTTGTCAAAGGCCTTACTGAAATCCATATAGACAATATCCACTGCTTTACCCTCATGAATTTCCCTAGTTACGGCTTCAAAAAATTCAAGAAGGTTTGTCAAACATGACCTTCCAGGCACAAATCCATGTTGACTGTTCCTGATCAGACCTGTTTATCCAGATGCTTATATATATTATCTCTAATTCCCTCCACAATAAAGAAAAATCCCCAAACACCTGCCCGACATCAGAAACACTCTTCAGGAGTGGATTTGTCAATGACCACTGTCCGCAGAAGACTTCATGAACAGAAATGCAGAGGCTACACTGCAAGACGTTTCACTGGTTAACCGCAAAAATAGGATGGCCAGGTTAGTTTGCCAAGGAGTACTTAAATGAGCTACCACAGTTCTGGAAAAAGGTCTTCAGATTCAGATTCAGATTCAGATTCCTTTATTGTCATTCAGACCTTTCGGTCTGAACGAAATTTGTTACCTTGCAGTCATAACATGTAATAAATTAGAACAAAACACACAATAAACACATATTTAACATCCACCACAGTGAGTTCACCAAGCACCTCCTCACTGTGGTGGAAGGCAAAAGTCTTAAAGTCTTGTGGACAAATGAGAAAATCAACTTATATCAGAGTGGTGGCAAGAGCAAAGTATGGAGGAGAGAAGGAACTGCCCAAGATCCAAAGCATACCAACTCATCTGTGAAACACGGCAGTGGGGGTGCTATGACCTGGGCATGTATGGCTGCTGAAGGTACTCACTTACAGTGGCTTGCAAAAGTTTTCATACCCCTTGAACTTTTCCACATTTTGTCACATTACAACCACAAACGTAAATGTATTTTATTGGGATTTTATGTGATAGACCAACACAAAGTGGTGCATAATTGTGAAGTGGAAGGAAAATGATACATGGTTTCCAAATTTTATTACAAATAAAAAACTGAAAAGTGTGGTGTGCAAAAGTATTCAGCCCCCCTGAGTCAATACTTTGTAGAACCAACTTTTGCTGCAATTACAGCTGCATGTCTTTTGGGGTATGTCTCTACCAGCTTTGCACATCTAGAGACTGAATTTTTTTCCCATTCTTCTTTGCAAAATAGCTCAAAGCTCAGTCAGATTGGATGGAGAGCGTCTGTGAACAGCATTTTTGAAGTCTTGCCAGAGATTCTCAATTGGATTTAGGTCTGGACTGACTGGGCCATTCTAACACATGAATATGCTTTGATCTAAACCATTCCATTGTAGCTCTGGCTGTATGTTTAGGGCCGTTGTCCTGCTGGAAGGTGAACCTCTGCCCCAGTCTCAAGTCTTTTGCAGACTCTAACAGGTTTTCTTCCAAGATTGCCCTGTATTTGGCTCCATCCATCTTCCCATCAACTCTGACCAGCTTCCCTGACCCTGCTGAAGAAAAGCATCCCCACAGCATGATGCTGCCACCACCAAGTTTCACAGTGGGGATGGTGTGTTCAGGGTGATGTGCAGTGTTAGTTTTCCACCACACATAGCGTTTTGCATTTATGCCAAAAACTTCAATTTTGGTCTCATCAGACCAGGGCACCTTCCTCCACATGTTTGCTGTGTCCCCCACATGGCTTGTGGCAAACTGCAAACGGGACTTCTTAAGGCTTTGTTTCAACAATGGCTTTCTTCTTGCCACTCTTCCATAAAGGCCCGATTTGTGGAGTGCACGACTAATATTTGTCCTGTGGACAGAATCTCCCACCTGAGCTGTGGATCTCTGCAGCTCCTCCAGAGTTACCATGGGCCTCTTGGCTGCTTCTCTGATCAATGCTTTCCTTGCCCGGCCTGTCAGTTTAGATGGACGACCATGTCTTGGTAGGTTTGCAGCTGTGCCATACTCTTTCCATTTTCGGGTGATGGATTGAACAGTGCTCCATGAGATGTTCAAAGCTTGGGATATTTTTTAATAACTAACCCCGCTTTAAACTTCTCCACAACTTTATCCCTGACCTGTCTGGTGTGTTCCTTGGGCTTCATGATGCCCAAGGAACATATTTTGCTCACTAATGTTCTCTAACAAACCTCTGAGGCCTTCACAGAACAGCTGTATTTATACTGAGGTTAGACTACACACAAGTGGACTCTCTTTACTAATTAGGTGATTTCTGAAGGCAATTGGTTGCACGGGATATTATTTAGGGGTATCAGAGTAAAGAGGGCTGAATACTTTTGCACGCCACACTTTTCAGTTTTTTTATTTGTAAAAAGATTTGAAAACCATGTATCATTTTCCTTCCACTTCACAATTATGCGCCACTTTGTGTTGGTCTATCACATAAAATCCTAATAAAATACATTTACGTTTGTGGTTGTAACGTGACAAAATGTGGAAAAGTTCAAGGGGTATGAATACTTTTGCAAGCCACTGTATCTTCATTGATGATACAACTGCTGATGGTAGTAGCATAATGAATTAGACAATAGACAATAGGTGCAGGAGTAGGCCATTCGGCCCTTCGAGCCAGCACCACCATTTAATGTGATCATGGCTGATCATCCCCAATCAGTACCCCGTTCCTGCCTTCTCCCCATATCCCCTGACTCCACTATTTTTAAGAGCCCTATCTAGCTCTCTCTTGAAAGCATCCAGAGAGCCTGCCTCCACCTGAGGCAGAGAATTCCAGACTCACAACTCTCTCTGAGAAAAGGTGTTTCCTCGTCTCAGTTCTAAATGGCTTACTCCTTATTCTTAAACTGTGGCCCCTGGTTCTGGACTCCCAACATCAGGAACATGTTTCCTGTCTCTAGCGTGTCCAAACCTCTATTCTGAATTCTGAAGTGTATAGACACATCCTATCTGCTCAAGTTCAAACAAATGCCTCATAACTCATTGGCAGGCAGTTCATTCTACAGCAAGACAATGATCCAGCAAGAATGAAACATATTGCTAAAGCAACAAAGGAGTTTTTCCAAAGCTAAAAAATGGTCAATTCTTGACTGGTCAAGTCAATCACCCGATCTGAACCCAAGTAAGCATGCCTTTTATATGCTGAAGAGAAAACTGGAGGGGACTAGCCCCAAAAATAAGCATAAGCTAAAGATGACTGCAATACAGGGCTGGCAAAGCATCACCAGAGAAGACACCCAGCAGCTGGTGATGTCCATGAATCACAGACTTCAAGCAGTCATTGCATGCAAAGGATATGCAATGAAATACTAAACGTAACTTCTTTCATTTACATGACATTGCTGGTCCCAAACATTTTGGTGTCCTGAAATGGGGGGGACTGTGTATAAACACTGCTGTAATTTCTACACGGTGAAACCAAAATGCATAAAAATACCTTTTATTAAAATCTGACAATGTGCACTTTAACCACATGTGATTACAAATCTCAAATTGTGGAGTACAGAAGCAAATAAATAATGGATGGATCTTTGTCCCAAACATTATGGAGGGCACTGTATCTCAATTTTACCCCTCTCCTGACTCTCAGTCTGAAGAAGGCTCTCAATCCGAAACGTCACCCATTCCCTTTCTCCGGAGATCCTGCTGACCCGCTGAGTTACTCCGGCAATTGATGGCGGGTTTTTTTTTACTGAATAAACATGTAATTTACTGCAAATGTGTTGGTGTGAATCATCAGCGTTTAGCGAAAACATTCCCAGTGATGCATGCTTTAGTTTGGAATGAAAAATTACTCAAAAACAAAATGAGAAAAATACATTATACATGGAAGAGTTTGAACTGCGATACAAAGCTATGCCAGCAAGTTCTTATTTATTCAAGATTCTACCGAGAGATTTCAGTCAGAAGGGCCCCATGCACACAACAGGATAATGACCTTGGCGGAATAGCGGAGAATAATCAAGATTTTAAAAAAAGAGCATTCCCAGACCCTTGCACTTTTCTGAATAAAATCATTGCAGAAGAGATTAAGTGGACTGTTCTTTGGTGCACACCAAATAAACACATCACAACATCTTTTGACAATTATATGGAGTTCATTAGATGAATCTTGAAACCCCACCATCAATTAAAACTACATTTAATCAGTGTAACAGGAGACTCCCTCTTGGATTAAGTTGCCACTGCCATGTGGTACTGATTTGGTTATTTTGCTGAAATAAAATGGAGTCTTTTATGAACTTCAGGATATAATAGGATTTCTAATTTAAAATAAAAGCACCATATGATTGCAACAACTGCAAAGAGTACAGTATTCGTGCACACAAATACATTTGTAATATTGTTGAAGTAGATGCTGCCAGGGATTTAGATTTTCTAGTTTCACTAAAAGTCTCAGAAAGACCGTTGATTTTGTAAAAAAAAAAATTTAAGACAAACATTTCTAAGTCACAGGTGAAAAGAACTGGCACCAAACAAGTTTTTGTCCTGCAAACGCTATTTCATACCACAACAAAAAGCCCTGAAAGACGTTACCATTAAATAACAATTAGAACAAAATTCCATGATTACAAACTGTACAAGGACCTCATAAGTATTTGACTGTAGCCATTGGGAAGTGCAAAAAAAAGTGCTGGAGTAACTCAGCAGATCAAGCAGCATCTTTGGAGAATACGGGTAGGTGACATTTTGGGTTGGGACCCTTCTTCAGACTAATGATTGCTTACAAAATAATTTCTATATTACTGAGAACCAAGAGTTCTTTTTCTCATCACCGCTGTATTGGCACGCCTACATGAGCTTAATCCCCCACAAATCTAAAATTTAAATGTTTATTCTGGTGTCCAGATCACATCCTGGGCCCATTCCAACCTCGAACCTACTCCAACCCTTCAAGAATGCTATTCCTTCAGTTCTGGATGACCACCTTGCTCCAGCCGAGACACTTGGCTCAAATTACCTGCATTCTGCTTACATCCCAGTGATATGAATATCGATTTCTCTCACTCCAGGTAGCGCCAGCATTCCCCCTCTCTCTCTCCTTCCAAACCCAAGCCGCACTAGTTTCTCATTTTCACCCTGCAAACAGCTAGTTTCCTTTATCATCATTACTTTTTTGCATATCTTTCATTCATTGTTCTTTATCTCTCCACATCACCGTTTTTATCTCTGGTTTCCCTTATCCCTAACCAGTCTGAAGCAGGGACTCGACCCAAAACGTCACCCATTCCTTCTCTCCAGAGAGTTACTCCAGATTTATGTGTCTATCTTCTGCTTTCTGAAGTCTACTTGAGCAGTTGCACAATCACTCAGCTCCCTCCATGCCTCGTCTAACTTTCTCTCTTCACTCCCATCTAAGTCGGCTCACCCAGTGCTTAATTTATTTGGCACGTCAACTAAATACTCCACCTCCTTCAGTCCTTCCTATAGTGGCCAACCTCACACTTCAGTTTTCAGCCAGAAGCACGTTCCCAGCTGAAGAGGTTTATTGCACATTCCTCAAGTGCCAAACACAATACCTGGTCAGCTACTTCATAGCTAACGGAAGCAACGTTGTCCATTAAGTGACTGCCACATTTCCTATGTTACAAACAATTACATCATTCGAAATCTTAATTGCCTCCTGAGGCTGTGGAAGGCACGACTTAAATCAAAGCCCTCACAAACAGGCTAGCATAGCCTTACTCACTTCTGGCATCTGCTCATGAGCAAGCAACTCTTTAAAGAACGGCACAGAATTAGCCAGAGGTTGGGCACTTGGCTGGCTTGCGAGTCGCAATGCTGACTCGAGGTCAGTGTATCCTCTTCAAAATGTTTGCTGGTCTGCAGCGGTAATTTATTGTGCTTGGATAGAGTGGATGTGGAGAGGATGTTTCCACTAGTCGGAGAGTCTAGGACCAGAGGTCATAGCCTCAGAATAAAAGGACATGGCTTTAGGAAGGAGATGAGGAGGAATGTATTCAGTCAGAGGGTGGTGAATCTGTGGAATTCATTGCCACAGAAGGCTGTGGAGGCCAGGTCAATGGATTTATTTTAAAAAGTTTTTTTTTTTTTTTAACGTGGAAATATATTCTTGATGAGTACAGGTGTCAGGGGTTATGGGGAGAAGGCAGGAGAACGGGGTTGAGAGGGAATGATAGATCAGCCACGATTGAATGGCAATCGACTTGATGGGTCGAATGGACTAATTCTGCTCCCTCCTTTCCTCCCCCCCCCCCCCCCCCCCCCCCCCCAACCACTCCCAGAGGAAGTACAGAATAGTTCATTGCTGGATGTGCCAAATTTTGGATGGGATATTTATTCCAGGTGGAGGAAAAATACCTCTTGGTAACAGCATGAAAAGCAATTTGCCCTGATGTTCCAGCCAAGAATTATCCCTTAACCAGTCTATGTTTCTAATAGGGGCTAGTGGAATCAAGGGATATGGGGAGAAGGCAGGCACGGGTTATTGATTGGGGACGATCAGCCATGATCACAATGAATAGCAGTACTGGGTCGAAGGGCCAAATGGCCTCCTCGTGCACTTATTTTCTATGTTTCTATGTAAAATTCTTGTCATCATCTTGTTTTTTGGGGCCTTGTTAGAGGCAACTCTATACATGCAACACTTGCATTTAGCTTAAAAAGTACAGTGGAACAACTGAAGCTGTTATTATTTTAAGAGCGAAATTAAGTGTGGTTTGGGTTGAACTTTATGGGAGCCCCTGGAGTAAAATAACCAAATCACTCTCCATTCTTACTTACATGATTAAAAATAATCATTCCACATCCACTCATATCAAAATAAATATTTTTCTACTCATGGTTACAAGAGCATGCATTTCATTTCCAGTTGGATGCTCTGAGGACAACTAATAAAGGCAGATACTTTTAAATATGTATGAGACAGCTTTCAAATATAGTTCACAACAAAATAGACTGCCAGTATTTCAGTGCCTCAATACAAGATACACAAATTTAAAATATTTTTCATATATATATTTTTTACATAGTCACATATACACGTGTGTGTGTGTGTGTGTGTGTGTGTGTGTGTGTGTGTGTGTGTGTGTGTGTGTGTGTGTGTGTGTGTGCGTGTGCACACACACTCTTCCAAAATTAAGGTAAATTCTGATGGCCTATTTTAATAACAATGCATTTTAGTGAATACTTGCACATAAACAAGTTATTTCAGTGACTTGTTAAAATAAAAGTAACATTTTAAAATTCCCGCAGAGGTGAAAGAACGATCATAAAATGGAAACTTACTGTATCCAGCATCTCTCTGGTGTGAGCAGCAGATACACAAAACCTGGCTCTAGATTCTATGATGGGGGTGGCAGGAAATCCAACCACCACCACTCCAATGTTTCTTTTCAGCATTTCTCGCCCAAAAGCACTGTAGAAATAACACAGATTTAAAACATGTATTAATAAAACATGAACAGAGTCAAAAAGAGCAAACAGCGAATATTATTCGGAGGGGGAAAAGTGTTAAAGTAAGAGGATTCATTTAAAACAAAATCAGAATCTCAGTAGATTTTTGTTTTTCCGAATCAATAATATAAACATCAATGGGTCAGGCAGCATCTCTGGAGAAAATAAATGGGTGACGTTTCAGGTCGCCTGTTCCTTTTCTCCAGAGATGCTGCCTGTTCTGCTGAGTTACTCCAGCTTTTTGTGTCTATCTTTGGATTAAACCAGCATCTGCAATTTCTTCCTACATCTAAGCATCTACCGTTTAAACAGCAAAATAAATGCAAGTGGGGTCTTTGAGAAGACAGCCACAAGAAGAATAAACTCGCAATAATTTCTTGGTCAGGATGATTCAATGCTTGGATCACCCTGACCAAGAGTGGCTGCATTCAGACCTGCACACCTACATTCATTTCGTGACCTTGCAATTTTCTGAGCCTCATAAATAGCATTAACATTTGCTCTATCTAAACACGGGAGCAATGCTTTATTTTGTGCTCAATCTACATGACTAAACCACGTTACATTCACATTGTTACACTGCTGCTTTAAGGGCCTGTCCCACTTGGCGATTTTTTTCGGCGACTGCTGGCATAATTGTCTGACATATCAGGGTCACTGAAAGATTATGAACATTTCAAAATCTAGCAGCGACAAAAAATGTTGCGACACTTGGGGAAACTCCGCTCGTCAATACCGCATCACTGCCACGACTTTTTCGGTGACCTGATACGTCAGTCAATGATGCCGGCAGTCACCGAAAAAAAAAAAATCACCGAGTGGGACAGGCCCTTTACATTGTAAATGGATCAATTATAATCATGTATTGTCTTTCTGCTGACTGATTAGCACACAACAAAAGCTTTTCACTGTACCTCGGTACATGTGACATAAACAATTAAATTTTTGTTCAACTTTCAAAAGCATTCCCTTGTGGAAACTTCTACTTGTTCACTTTATTTGTGAATTAAAGAAATATTATGAAAATTATATGATCACATGAATACCATTTAATGCTGTTGACGTAATCTATCTAGATGCTTGGAAATAAATAAAATAATCACAATCAAAACCAATCAAAATTCTAGCTGCAATTGCTAGCATTCAATAACTGTTGAACAATCTTGTGCACAATTCATGACTGCAGTCAATAAATAATTAATGTTTCCATCCCGGAATACATTAGCTAGAATTTACAACCGCAAAAGATAAGTACTTAAACTGGGCTAATTGAGATGGACTTAAATAGAGGTTTTGGTGACTGATGCAATGGAACTTTTTTTGGTCATTGTTATTATTAGGAACTATTATTTAATTGGCCCACTCCCTTTTTCCTCTCCTACAATCCAATTCGTATTCTTAGTTAAGGCCTAGTACATGAACAATGTAAAAACCAAACCGCTAGTGAAATTCAGCAGGTTAGGCAGAGGTTTTTTGCCCTCTCCCATCAGGCAAGGGGTACAGAAGTGTGAAAATGCATGTGACCAGATCCAGGAACAGATCCTTCCCAGCTGATATCGGACAACAGAACCATCCTATCAACAACTAGACAGTAGTCCTGAGCTACCACCTACTTCCTTGGAGATCCTCGGACTATCTTTAATCTGACTTTATCTTGCACAAAACATTATTCCCGTTATTTGTATCTGTACACTGTGGATGGTAGTCATGTAGTCTTTCCACTGACTAGTTACCATGCAACAAAAGCTTTTCACTGTACCTCGGTACACGTGAAACAAATTAAACATTTTGGTCGCGAATCTGCATCGGGTATTCACTTATTGTCATGTGCATCTGGATGCAGCGAATGAGGTAATTTCTCATGGTCTTGGTCAGAGCAACGGCCATAGCAAGCTATGTTGCACCTGGACAGCTTGCATTTATGATGCTCTTGTAGAAATAGGCAATTGGAAACATGCTGAACTGTCTTAGCCAGAGGAAGTAGTGTTGGTGTGCTTTCTTGGCCATTGTCAATGTGGTTGAATTAGGACAAACTGTTGGCGATATTTACTCCTAGGAACCCGAAGTTCTCAACCTTCCCCACTTCAACACCATTGATACAGACATGGGCATGTGCTCCATCCCAATTCCTGAAGTCGATGCCCAGCTTCTTTGCTTTGCTGACAGAGGCTGTTGTCATGACACATACCACTCACCACTTGAACTCCTGTATTCCGACTCATCATTGTTCCAAATCCAATCGATAGAAACATAGAACATAGAAAAATAGGTGCAGGAGTAGGCCATTTGGCCCTTCGAGCCTGCACCGCCATTCAATATGATCATGGCTGATCATCCAACTCAGTATCCCGTACCTGCCTTCTCTCCATACCCCCTGATCCATTTAGCCACAAGGGCCACATCTAACTCCCTCTTAAATATAGCCAATGAACTGACCTCAACTACCTTCTGTGGCAGAGAATTCCAGAGAATGTGTGAAAAATGTTTTTCTCATCTCAGTCCTAAAAGACTTCCCCCTTATCCTTAGACTGTGACCCCTTGTTCTGGACTTCCCCAACATCTGGAATAATCTTCCTGCATCTAGCCTGTCCAAACCCTGAAGAATTTTGTAAGTTTGTATAAGATCCCCCCTCAATCTTCTAAATTCTAGCGAATACAAGCCGAGTCTATCCAGTCTTTCTTCATATGAAAGTCCTGTCATCCGAGGAATCAGTCTGGTGAACCTTCTCTGTACTCCCTCTATGACAAGAATGTCTTTCCTCAGATTAGGAGCCCAAAACTGCACGCAATACTCCAGGTGTGGTCTCAGTACGCAATACTCCAGGTGTACAACTGCAGTAGAACCTCCCTGCTCCTATACTCAAATCCATTTGCTATGAATGCTAACATACCATTCGCTTTCTTCACAGCCTGCTGCACCTGCATGCCTACTTTCAATGACTGGTGTACCATGACAGCCAGGTCTCGTTGCATCTCCCCTTTTCCTAATCGGCCACAATTCAGATAATAGTCTACTTTCCTGTTTTTGCCACCAAAGTGGATAACCTCACATTTATCCACATTATACCGCATCTGCCATGCATTTGCCCACTCACCCAACCTATCCAAGTCACCTTGTAGCCTCCTAGCATCCTCCTCACAGCTAACACTGCCCCCCAGCTTTGTGTCATCTGCAAACTTGGAGATGTTGCATTCAATTCCCTCGTCCAAATCAATAATATATATTGTAAATAGCAGGGGTCCCAGCACTGAGCCTTGCGGTACCCCACTACATTGTGTCTCATGCAAACTTGTAAACGGAGTTAGAGCAGAATTTTGCCACAGTAATGATTGCATGGGGAGGAAAGACCCGAGTAGAGAGCCTTGTGGTCATTGGTGTTCAGAATGATCATGGAGGTTGAGTTGCCTATTCTTACTGAATGCAGTCTGAAGATCAGTAAACCGAAGATCCAGTTGCAAAGAGAGATGCTGAGTTCTGGGTCCAGGAGCTTGGAGACAAGTTTGGTTGGAATTATGGTGTTGAAAGCAGAACTATAGTCAATAAACAGGGATAACATGGATGTCCTTATTGTCCAAATGTTCAATGGATGACTGTAGGGACATTGAGATGTCATCTGCCATGGACTGGTAGTTATATGTAAACTGCAGTGAATCTAGGCCATCTCGGAGGTTGACATTGATGTGCACTATGACCAGCCTCTTGAAGCACATCATGATGATGGATGTCAGAACCACTCAATGGTGGGCGTTAAGACATGTTACCTTTCCCTTCTTTGGCACAGATTGGAGCAGGGAAGAGGTTAAATATGTTAGTCAAATTCACCCGCCATCTGGTACATGCAGGTTCCAAGGACAAGGCTGTGGACTCCATCCAGGCCAGTCGCTTTCCATGGATTAATTCCCAGAAAGGTCGTTTTGAAGTCTGGGCAGTGACCTTGACTGTAGGTGAACAAGGCTGTTAATGCAGGCAAGGCCATACCGCTGTGTGGACCCGCTGAACTCCTTCAGCAGTCATCTTTACTCCAGATTACAGCACCTGCAGTCTCTGAAGTCCCCATAAACCAAAGAATGTCCCATAGATTAGTCCAAGTGTAAATGCCTATGCAGAAATAAAACACAAGCGACCCTTGGGTCTGCTCTACCCGATATTCTACCTCCATCAACATCATTTTCCTGCTCTATACCAACATTCCTAAATTCCCTTCGTGTGCAGAAATCCACCAGTCAGCTTTGGATGAAATAATGACAACCAGAAGCTTCCAGGAATTTTATTCTGAAATTGTGCCCACAGTCCTAGTGTCAGCCAGGAGAAACATCTTGTGTCTAGCCTGTCCAATCCTTCAAGAATTTGGCAAGTTTCATGAGATGACTTGTCATTCTTGGAAATACTGAAGAACAAAATCTCACTCTTCTTGATCTTCCTTCATACATCCCTGGACGGTCGAGTGAATCTTTGCTGCACTTCCTAATACGACAATTGTATGATTTAAGAAACCAAAAATATAAACAAATTCCAGCTGTGATCTCACCAAGGCCCTAATAATAATTGCAATAAGACTTCCTTACTCCCGTTTTCAGAACCCCTCATTATAAAGGCTGAGGTACCATTTCCCCTCCTGACTACTTACTGCACACCAGCAGTTTGGCCTTCATTGACAGGTCGACAAACACATCTTTTGAACATTAACGCTACCGGACCTCACCATTTAACAAATACTTCACTTTTCTGTTACATGCATAATGGCCAACTCTACATTCCATTTGCCAGGAGAAGCAGGGGCACGAACTCCAAATCCTACATTTCCAACCAGAGCACGATTCACTCAAACCCTCTTTGCACACATTAACCCAAATTCTAACAACACCAACCCTGTTAATCAACCTCCTTGTGAAATGCTGCAAGAATCCTAATGTACCATAACCTCTGGTTTTGCTTTATCTTTGCCAACAGAATTAATGAGCTCATCAGGAAGGCTGGCTACGTCCTGGGGGTGGAGTTGGATTCACTGGAGATGGTCTTGGAGGGGAGGATGCTCCTCAAACTGCAGAGCATCCTGGACAATACAGCTCACGCCCTCCATGACATACTGGTCAACCTGAGGAGCACCTTCAGCAACAGACTGGTTCTACCAAGATGCAGCACAGAACACCACAGGAGATCCCTTTTCCCCTGTGGCTATCAAACTGTACAACTCCTCCCCATACCGTTGCGGTGTAGACTGACTGCCCCCCCCCCTTTCCCCCCCCCAATCTTTGCATACCCCCAATCCTGTACTTTCAACTCGTCACTTTAATTTCATGTTCTATGTATCTTGTTGTGTTTTATGACTGTTAGCAGACCAATTTCCCTCCTGGGATAAATAATGTTTTATGGTATTGTATCTATAGCCTCAAAGAACTCCAGCAGATTAAGCAAATAATCTCACAACAGCTTGTGAGATTATTTGTTTAAGAAGATTGTTATTACATCCTTCTTTGCAGATTTCAGCAGGTTTTCCTACCACTAATGTTGGACCAACAGGTCGATAGATACCATTGTATTGTCATTTCTATAACAGAAGGACCATATTTGTTCATGTCTAATCCACAGGAATAATTTCAGAATATAACACTCTGGTAGATGATAACCATATCCAGTAACCACTCAAAAGCAACCACTTTCAAAATATTTGCGATGCAAATCACCTGGTCTTCGATTTTCAGATTCCAATTTTCCAACATTGGAATTTCTATTTTTTGACTAACATGCAATTCCCTCATTCGAGAGATCCTTCCACAATGGAACATAGAACAGTGCGGCACAGCACATGCCATTCGGCCCATCATGACCATGCTGAACATGATGCCATGTTAAACAAATCTCCTGGCTTGCACATGATCCATATCAATCCCTTTCTTGCATATCTGTGCCTCTCTAAAAGCCTTCTGAATGCCACTATCCTATCTACCACTACCCGTGGGAGCGCACCACAAACCCACTGCTGTGTGGGGAAAAAGAAAGAAAAAAAAAAACTTGCCCCACACATAACCTTTAAACTTTATCTCTCTCACCTTAAAGATATGCCCTCTAGCCTGATATTTCCACCCTGGGGGAAAAATAATCGTTATGACCATGTACCATATTTGTGCCTCAATATAGATGTGCAGGCAGATATATTGATGTAAAGCTGGCAATAGTTCTAGAGCATTCAAGTCTTCATTTGTGGACAAGGTCTTAACTCTCTCCACTAAGAGAATGTCAAGAGTGCAGTTGCTCGTACTGACATCTTTGGTTGCCTAACTGAACCCAGCCAACAAAGGGGCAAGGTCCAAAAGAAAATCAAATGTTGGTAATTCCCATCCCTTTTCAATGTACAAGCAATGAAACCGCAAAACTGTTGTGGCTGAAGATAGATGCAAAATGTTGGAATAACTCAACGAGACAGGCAGCATCTCTTGTGAGAAGGAATGGGCAATGTTTCAGGTCTCAAACCGAAACATCACCCATTCTTTCTCCCCAGAGAAAGCCTGTCCTGCCGAGTTACTCCAACATTTTGCATCTACCATCGGTTTAATTCAGCATCTGCAGTTTCTTCCTACATAAATTGGTGTGGCTGATCTGCATTTGAAATAAGAGGAAATAACACCACCCATTTATAGTCTGTTCACTTGTATTCTTTTTTCATTTGAAGTCGCAATCCAGTGGAGGTATTTTGCAAAACTGCCAGTTAATTCTGTTGCTGCAGACAGCTGAAGGAAACTAAAAAACAAATCAGAGTCTAAACTACAAAGCTTAAGTGTTTTTCATTTACCCAATTTTGGCTGGCATGTAGAGCATCAAAGGCACCACTGGTGAATCATCATTTCCATAGATAATGAATCCCATTTCCTTCAGTCTTCTTCTGAAGTAACGAGTGTTCTCCGCCAGCTGTTGAACCCGGGTCTGACCTAAACATGAGACGAACAACAAATACAAGACATGTAAGTGATTTAAAACTACAGGTGCAATGAAGCCCGGGGTGCTGAAGCATTACGTGAACCTTATTAAAATGCACATCCTGAATAAAGGCACACATCTGGCTGAGATCACTTTGCTTTAAATTAAATGTTAGTATTTTCTCTTGCATTACTTTAAAGCACTTCCATGCAAATTTGATACTGGATGAATTAATGTTTTTTTTAAAAACATCTTGTCAAAGGGTGAAACTTCGTCACATTATAATTTCACAAGTCATAGGTGCAGAATTAGGGCATTCGGCCCATCGTCTACTCCGCCATTCAATCATGGCTGATCTATCTTTCCCTCTTCACCCCATACTTCTGCTTTCTCCCCATAACCACTGACACCCATACTAATCAAGAATCTATCCATCTCTGCCTTAAATATATCCACTGACTTGGCCTCCACAGCTTGTGGGGTTAGGGGCTCTGCTAAAACAATCAGATAAACTGCTAGCTTCAATGCCACCATTCAACCACAAGCAGAGGACAAACACAGGGGATCATCTCAATGTACACAAAATATCTAGGAAGGAACTAGATGCTCGGTTATACTGAAGATAGACACAAAGTGCTGGAGTAACTCAGCGGGTCCTGAAACGTCACCTATTTTTTCTCTCCAGAGATGCTGCCTGACCCGTTGAGTTACTCCAGCTCTGTCTCCATCTCAATGCACATGCCTGGCTTACTTCCTCTTTGATACTTGCCAAAAGAAATTGGCTCCTTTAGGAAATAAAGGAATTTTTATTTGACATATCTGGACTCAAACGATTCACAATTATCGCTCGCACACATTCATGTTGTTTTCATATGCTCGACTTCACAGTATTTATTAAAAAATGTACCGGCTCAATTCTGTGGATAATCAGTTTGCGCTCAAACTACACTAGTGCATACAGCACGGACACTGAGCTAGCTTTGAGATTAGCAGTACAATACTGGGGATTATTGTAATCAAACAATTGAACTGAAAAACCAAATCATTTACAAATAAACAATTATATATTGGTTGAGAGAAGTGAAGCATAGAATTAACAAGATGATAATAAAAGAGAGACATAGAAACATAGAAATTAGGTGCAGGAGCAGGCCATTCGGCCCTTCGAGCCTGCACCGCCATTCAATATGATCATGGCTGATCATCCAACTCAGTATCCTGTACCTGCCTTCTCTCCATACCCCCTGATCCCTTCAGCCACAAGGGCCACATCCAACTCCCTCTTAAATATGGCCAACGAACTGGCCTCAACTACCTTCTGTGGCAGAGAATTCCACAGATTCACCACTCTCTGTGAAAAACGATTTTCTCATCTCGGTCCTAAAAGACTTCCCCCTTATCCTTAAACTGTGACCCCTTGTCCTGGACTTCCCCAACATCGGGAACAATCTTCCTGCATCTAGCCTGTCCAACCCCTTAAGAATTTTGTAAGTCTATGAGATCACCCCTCAATCTTCTAAGTTCCAGCGAGTAAAACCCAAGTCTATCCAGTCTGTCTTCATATGGAAGTCGTGCCATCCCAGGAATCAGTCTGGTGAACCTTCTCTGTACTCCCTCTATGGCAAGAATGTCTTTCCTCAGATTAGGAGACCAAAACTGTACGCAATACTCCAGGTGTGGCCTCACCAAGACCCTGTACAACTGCAGTAGAACCTCCCTGCTCTTGTACTCAAATCCTTTTGCTATGAATGCCAACATACCATTCGCTTTCTTCACAGCCTCCTGCACCTGCATGCCTACTTTCAATGACTGGTGTACCATGACACCCAGGTCTCGCTGCATCTCCCCTTTTCCTAATCGATCACCATTCAAATAATAGTTTACCTTCCTGTTTTTGCCACCAATGTGGATAACCTCACATTTATCCACATTATACTGCATCTGCCATGCATTTGCCCACTCACCCAGTCTATCCAAGTCATCCTGCAGCCTCCTAGCATCCTCCTCACAGCTAACACTGCCCCCCAGCTTCGTGTCATCCGCAAACTTCGAGATGTTGCATTTAATTCCCTTGTCCAAATCATTAATAGATTAATCATCAATAAGACATAAGAACTTTTTTACTCAACGATGTTATTCAAGATTTGAATAGGAAAATCCATGCGCAAGGAACTGCCATTGCTGGTTTCAAAAACAGCAAAGTGCTGGAGTAACACGGGTCAGGCAACATCTCTGGACAATATGGATGGGTGACAGGTCTGAAGGGTCCCGACCTGAAACGTCATCTATCCATGTTTTCCAGAGATGCTGCTTGACCCGCTGAGTTACACAAGCACTAATTTTGAAAGGGAAATTGAGATACTGCAATATGCAATGATGAGAACCAACCATCCTAATGTGGCTGAATTTCATTCTTGTATTAAGATTTGTCCAAGCACTTTGATTTTTCATTGCACCATTTTGAGGTGTGAATATTGTCCCATGAATATTAAGAGTTGTGACGTGCCGATTTGTAACGGACCCACCCAGCTGTGGTGTATTTAATACTTCAATGAGATCTTACAGTATTTTATACCCATGCCTTAATATTGGAAGTTACTAACCTTAGTGGCCAATTGAAACACTCCAAATTAAACACTGCGGCTAAGATGCACTTCATGATAAAAAAAACCTGCAATGCACCAGTTTAACAAGGCAAGGCCAAGGGAAGACAGCTGGTAGCCTCCAGCTTTAAACAAAATGATTTTAGACCCAAGCATAAGCTAGGTGCAGCCTCTTGCTAGTTCTGGCCTTGCATAAATGGAGATTGCAACCCATGATCCATGCTAATAAATTGAGACAAACTATCCAAACAATCTATTCAGTTCATTTTAGAAACTTCAATCACCCGAGCCTACACGTTTGAAATGTAGCCCCAGCTCGGAGCTTACCTTGGTGACTAAGATGCTTTAAACAGGGCATTAATCATGCAACGCTTCTCTGCACCCTTCACAAATCCTCAATGTCACCTATGTAGTGATTGCATTTGCGAATTCACAAATGTATTTTTTCCAGATTAAGAACAAGAATGAATACAGCACTGCCAGGTGAGGCTACACCTGCAACCAATAAACATCGCTGTGGAATATTCAATACTTCAATGAGACCAACAATATCTCAAGCAAAAACCAAACTGCTGGCGAACTCAACAGGTTGAGTACCATCTATGGAGAAAAGGAGGGTGGGGGGGTGGGACGGAAGCTTTTGGGCGGAGACCCCACATCAGGACTAAGAGCAGAGACTAAGAGTGGAGAGGGAAGGTAGGGGGACAGTAAGTAGGGAGAGATGAAGGGCAGATGCAAGTAGATGGGGGAGGGGATCTAGAGAGGGTGAAGCGTTTTCATCATCGGTGGATGGAACAAAAAAAAGCGGAGGATATGAGACTGATAATGAACACAGAAGCCAAGGGTTGCCTTAAAACAGAAAAGTAATTGCTCATAACATTCGATGGTAGACTACCCAGATGGAATACAAGGCGTCATTCTCTGCCAGGTAAAACGGTGCATTTTGTTTAATTTTATACGCCAACATTTGGAATACGTGAAAAGTCAGAATTTAAGCTACCTTTCCCAGTAGAATGTTTACTTTTTTTTCCCCTCCAGGAACTGCTTGGTACTCTTGTGAGGACCCTTTACATTTCAACACAGAAGGACTTCAGAAGGACTTCTTTGACTGTAAAGAGCGTTTGAATCCTCTGCAGACGTGGAAAACCGAAAAACCCCTCTGAAAGCTTAATTCTTACACAAACATTTGACAAAAGTACCTTTAAAGCTTCAGTGAGCAAGAATTTCATCGTAGGTGGACCCAAAATCTCTGGAGTCCGAGGAAGGGTTCAATCTCAAAACGCCACCTATTCTACTTCTCCTAAGATGCTGCCTGACCTGCTGAGTTACTCTAACCTTTTATTTTGTCGGTATAAACCAGCATCTGCAGTTCCTTCTTACACAAGAACTTCATTGTTATGCTTCTGGGTGCATATGACGGGGTGGAAGATTGCAACCTTCACGTGGTCCGCCCTGTTTCGACTAATGCAATCAACTTGACGTGCACAAACGGAAGATCAAATAGAACAAGTTGTCCAACAACTTTAGGCTGTGCACGTCACACGAAAGAAGAAGTGCATATGACAATTAAACAATTGAAAATGATGGAAACACACCAGGACAACCTGCAGCTGTGTGAAGAGGTACCAAGGTCCCATTTTAGATTGAAGATCATTTCATAATTCCATTTACTCTGCAGTTTTTATTTGCCTCATGTTATATGTGAAATAACAGAGCTTCGCATTGCTGGCAAGGTCTCTTATTTTTAGACCATGGGCAATGTGAACACAAGTTGACCAACAAGTCAAGCCCTTAAGTATAAGAGAAAACTATTCGTCATAACAGCTTCACACTAGACAGCAGAACCATGGACTAGTTCTGGACTAGAAGCCAACCTATTCTATTAAATTTGATGATTGACAAGGAGTCATAAAATCTGAACGTCTTTAGTCCAGTAATCACACTGGGATTTGACATCAGGCACACAAAACCTTCTCGTTTTGAGAGAATACAGATTAAAGGACTCAGCTCTGAACATTATACTTGATCAAGATTTTTTTTTTAGCAGGTTGACTCGTCTACAGGGGTATAATTATAATGAAATGTAAATTGGGAACCCGATGGTATCAAAGCAAACTCCTCTGCCCACCCATATTAGTAGTTTGTGCTAAAGATGAGATGTTTCAGACACTTTAAAGTTGTGGCACGAGAGGTAAATTGGGCCTGAAGTGCATGATTGAAACATCCCATTTCAAGTCCACCACAGACAAATTCTGGCTTTGATTAAAGCAAGAACATCAAAACAATCAGAAAAGTGTAGTTCAACATCTGTTCTTGTGGATGGGTGGAAGTGCAGACTGGAACATTTAATTATAAAGATCATTTTCAGTCAATAACTAGACTGAGGAGCCAAGGCAGAAAAAAAGTTTGCACCTTTACAAAAAACAGACACAAAGTGATGGAGCAACTCAGCGGGACAGGCAGCATCGATGGAGGAAAAGGATAGGTGACGTTTTCAGTCAGGACCCTTCTTTAGATTGAAAGTGGGAGGGGGGAGGAGATTGCATGTTTTGGCTGTGACCGCATGGGTTTCCTCTGGATGCCCAGTTTCCTCCCTGAACCCACTATAAAATTCCCCTGATGTGTATTCAGAGAGTGGAGGTTGTGTAGGGAGTTTTGAGAGAGTATTCTGAGGGATAGGATATACGTGCACTTAGATGTACAAGGGCTGATTAGGGATAGTCAACATGGTTTTGTACGTGGGAGGCCGTGTCTCACAAATCTAATGGGACTTGTGTGAATGGGACATGGTTGTCATGGGCAAGTTGGGCTGAAGGGCCAGTTTCCATGTTGTTGGACTTAATAACTCAATGACCCATAACCTTCCATTCACGCCATATCCTCTGCCTAGTTAAAAAGCCTCTTATATGCCACTATTGTATCTGCCTCCACCACCACCCCCTGCAGCTTGTTCCAGGCACCCACACAGTGCAAATTAACTTGCCCATACATCGCCTTTAAATTGTGCCCCTTTCACATTAAAGTCTGACATTTTCACCTTGTCAAAAAGGAAAACACATTCAGGTTTTCTCTCAACATTTTAAAGCCTGGCCATGTTTTAACTAATCCCAGTTCAGAGCAAAACCTCAACTCAAAAACATTAACTTCGTTTTCTCCCACAAAGGGACGGTAGAGTTGCTGCCTTACAGCGCCAGAGACCCGGGTTCGATCCTGCCTACTTGTGCTGTCTGCACGGAGTTTGTTTGTTCTCCCTGTGACATGCGTGGGCTTCCTCAGGGATCTCAGGTTTCGTCCCACACTCCAAAGACGTACAGGTTTATAGGTAAATTGGCTTAGCATAATGTACATTTTCCCCTAGTGTATGCAGGATGGCGTAAGTGTGCGGGGATTGCTGGTCGGTGCTGACGCGCTGTATCTCTAAACTATACTAAACTAAATGCTGCCTGGCATACTGAACATTTCCAACTCCTGTTTCTAGTAGACATATGTTTTTGGTACGTGATTTTGTCCTGTTTGAAGTTTGAGACGCTGACCAGTATTACTTTACTGGTAAGTAAATGGTATATCAGTCCCATCATGGATTAGTTCCTCTCACGCCTTAGTTCTCCAACCAGTCAGACTATCCTTTTGAAAAAATTTTCTCTACATGCTTCGTTATCACCTTCTCTGAGCTAACAACGATCTATTCTACATTTTCCTTGAACCTCATCCCCTTTGATGTCTCGCTCTTACATCTGACACTTCCTTAGCTCTGTGTCTCCCTTTCTCGACTCACAGTCTGAAGGGTCTCGACCCAAAACGCCACCCATTCCTTCTATCCAGAGATGCTGCCTGAGTTACTCCAACACTTTGTGTCTATCTTTGGAGTAAACCAGCATCTGCAGTTTCCTTCCTGCACACATGGATTAGTCTCAGCTGCTCAACATACATGCAAATTCTAACTGCTTGTGGGGCTGAACGCTTTTCGCCTCTATCTCAGCATAGTTACAACACAGCATCGCTGATCTACAGTGCATCATCTCGCAGTATCAGATTTGGCAACTAACACACCATGCCAAATTTAGCTCTTATTCCAATTGTACATCTCAGGAAACCGCTCTGCCAGCAGTAAAGCATTAATGGGCATAATGTACATTGGGGACAGTTCACAATCATGGAAATGACAGCGGTGAAGGAGAAGATATGCATTCTGTCCTGCAGTTTGGAAATGCTGATTCAAAGCTTTCAAGACTTCAATGTCACCAGCATATTTTTAAGCAAACTCAATGTAACCCGAAGACAAAGGTTCTTGCCCCAACTGAATCCAATGCACTTGAAAGCTGGATTAAAGCTGTTCAAGTCAGTTCTAGATGTCAAAACTTTGAAAATAAAATCCCCAAATCTTAAATAAAAAACGCTAGAAAGACACAGCAGACAGCATCTGTGAAAAAAGAAACAATTATTGCTCGAGGTCGAAGATCCATCAAAGTACTTGGAAGTGACTTTGCATTTAGTTTGTAAAGCCCATTTGGAAAATACATCCTTGAAAGATTACATATGCACATCTGGTAACTTTTATATCCTGTGTTTAAGAAACACCAAATTACGATAAGGTCATGATGTTAGACAATGCATTTTTTGTTGGTGAGCGATCAAGTGCAAACTGGGCAACAAGTGGACGCGACATGCTCTGTTTCTCTACATATGTAGCTGGAGACAAGAAATTAAACTTGTTTTTTGTTTCATATTCTCATTGAATTTTGCTTTTGCTTCTGGGATTTATATCCTGTCAACAATTTTTCAAAGCTGGTTAAAAATAGGGAAGCTATTAGGTTTTGCCAAAGGAGTGGTTGGCCAAGTGAAAGTGAGTGGTGAGTCTCTGGAACTCTCTGCCACAGAGGGTAGTTGAGGCCAGTTCATTGGCCATATTTAAGAGTGAGTTGGATGTGGCCCTTGTGGCTAAGAGAATCAGAGGGTATGGAGAGAAGGCAGGTACGGGATACTGAGTTGGATGATCAGCCATGATCATATTGAATGGCGGTGCAGGCTCGAAGGGCTGAATGGCCTACTCCTGCACCTAATTTCTATGTTTCTATGTTTCTAAAGTGAAATGGGGCAACACAAGTTGATTTGAGGGGTTACAATCATTAATTAGATTTGCAGCTTCATCTCATTTCGTGCTTGGTGTAAAGATATGGGTTAGATGTATTCTTGTTAGTAACCCCTTACCCAATCAAATTGGAATACAACTTTTCAAAATCAGAAAATATTGAACCTTGGAATTAAATAGAAAGTCTCATGGTTGCAACTTGGTCAATATGACGATAGCTTCCTTGCTAAGTAAAATTCGAAAAGCAATCAAGTGAACACAATAGCTCTTAGCTGTTACTATGTACTGCCCTAATTTGACAAAAGGAAGCAACTGACAATTTTGTCAAAATTGAGTTGCTGCTTGTTTTAGGGTATTTGAGATATGCTCTACACAATGGTGAACAAAATAAGTCTTCTCCGAGTACAATTTGAAAATATTTATACCAGAGAAGTAAGAAATTCTATCACAGAGAGCTGAAAAAACCCCACCTTTTCCTCATTTACAAGAAAACGCCTGTCAGTTGCTTCCTTTTGTCAAAGTAGGGCAGTATAGCCCGTAACAGGTTTAGTTTAGAAATATAACTTGGAAACAGGCCCTTTAGTCCACCGAGTTCGTACTGACTATGATCACCTGGTACGCGAGGTCTATCCTACACATGAGGGACAATTTATCGAAATCAACCAACCTACAAAACTGCATGCCTTTGGAATGTGGGAGGAAACTGGAGCACCCAACGAAAACCCACGCAGTCACAGGGAGAACATACAAACTCCATACAGACAGCATCCGTAGTCAGGATCAAACCTGGATCTCTGGCACTGTAAGGTAGCAACCCAACAACACAACAATTAACTAAAACAGGAGAAACTACACTAAACTCCAAACAAACAGACACAACTGAATTCAGTTTCTCCAGGCAACAACCTGGTGATGAGGACTGAACTGCTACAATCCTGTTAGATAGATTTTCCATCAGTAATAATAATTTACTGGAAAAGTAAATGAAACACAGCGCTTTAAAATTCAAAGCTGATAAAATCGCTTTACAGGCCCAAAGCAGCAAAGTCCTTTGAACTTGAAAGTCTGGAAAGTTTATGAAAAGTTTGCAATGACGTTAAACAGCCCAAAAGCAACATTTCGTATCTTAGCCGTAATTCCAGTTCACAAGTTTCTATGCAAAGTTGGTCTTAAAAGCAGAAATACTAGAAAGCCTGGAAAAATGGTCAATAAAGTCCTATTTTTTATCTCCAAGCAAGGTGGGCAGTGCTCGGTATAAAGCAGTGGATGGAGCCCATGCTTGCTCTCCAATTAGTTTATTTTTTCGCACATAGATCATTAGATACTGCCACCTTTCAATTCAATGAAATCTAAAACGGAGATCCAGTTGCTTGCTTCCATGGTCCCGAAAGAATCTCATGACAAACTGTTTGCTATATTACACTGCACAGCATGAACTACACCTCAAAAACAACAATCCATTTAACATAAATTTAGGATGATGACATGACACTTTGAATTATTTCGCTCGTTATAATTTCCCTCAATACATACAGTGCCCTCCATAATGTTTGTGACAAAGACCCATCATTTATTGATTTGCCTCTGTACGCCACAATTTGAGTTTTGTAAAAGAAAAAAAATCATATGTGGTTAAAGTGCACATTGTCAGATTTTAATAAAAGCCATTTTTATACATTTGGGTTTCACCATGTAGAAATTACAGCAGTGTTTATACATAGTCCTCTCATTTCAGGGCACCATAATGTTTGGGACACATGGCTTCACAGGTGTTTGTAATTGCCCAGGTGTGTAATGATTGCCTCCTTAATGCAGGTATAAGAGAGCTCTAAGCACCTAGTCTTTCCTCCAGTCTTTCCGTCACCTTTGAAAACTTTTATTGCTGTTTATCAACATGAGGATCAAAATGTATAAAATGGCCTCTATTAAAATCTGACAATGTGCACTTTAAACGCGATTGTTTCTACTACAAATCTCAAATTGTGGAGTACAGGCACAAATAAATAAATGATGGGTCTTTGTCCCAAACATTATGGAGGGCACTGTAGTTGTGGAATAATTGGCACCATACACTAGATTTGTTTGCTGAACCAAGTTCATTCACACAAACTGCAGATGCATTGAGACCTGGACTACAACTCAATGGAATAGTAATTCCCCTTGTAGGCAATCAGCTGTTAGCATAAACACCATTTTATGGGGGTGGGGAATAGAGAGAGAATGCATTACAGAGTTTATTAAACCGTTTGGGAGAAAGATAGAGGTTTACTTTTTGGATACCATCTCAGAAAAACTCAATGAGCTGGAATTATTTAATAAAAAGGAAAATGCACTTCCTCGTTCTGAACTATTGACATGGATCTTGCGACCAGTTAACATTTTTGAAAAAGGACTTTAACACTTGAAGTTAACTTTTAAAATATTCAACGCCCTTATACTATGAGGGGTTGGAAGGACAAGAGGTGAATGGATAGATAGTGAGGGAAAACAGGATGAGGAAAAAAAGCACTACATTTTTTGCCAAAAACTTTTGGTCGATGTAAAACCATTGAGAGAACATGAATGCATATACAGTAAAGAGGTCTTTGTTAAACACGGGCATACAAATTGAAGCAATTTATAGCCTGGGACCATTAATCATGTTTGTAATTCAGAGTTTCAGTCAAGTGATTTGATATCTTTTATGTTACTATGCAATTGTATTGCCCAAGATCTTACACCCTTACAGTTCTGGCGCCAGAGCTTGTATAGGGTAGTATCATTTTCAACTTCTCACGCACTGTTTGCAGGTAAGGTTACAGCTCTCGAGAGCAGTTGACAGGTTTTGAGAGGTCAGTTCTTGTTTATTTTTCCCTCCCTAGACATGATCACATGCTTCTGCTACATGCCACCTAAAGACATCAATAACTAAGGTTGTGCGTAAAAGTCAGTCTAGGTTCTTACAGTCAGCAAATACAAAATAAGATTTTAAACATTTATGGAGATGATTTTTCTGTTGCCATTGTCAGGGCTAAAAGCCATTTTAAATGCAATGGGAAGGTTTAAGATCTGTGCAATCGATTGATGCTGGATAAAGTTACAACTTTGTATTTTAAGAAACACAGGAAAACAAGTATTTCAAATTGTCTAACCGCAGGCCACCAAGTTAACTGAAGAACTGTACACCAAAAATAATGTAAATATTACAGAAATATAAATAACACCCGTATCAGCTGGGCTTTGTAAGCGTGGTCACACAAATAAGTCGATGGCAATTTCAACTTCCGAAAGCACATATTTGAGGCTGACACTGATACAATGCCACAAAGGTTAGAGGTTCAAACACTAGGTTGAGGATTTAGACAAAATTATTTGCCTACTCCGACAGATGAAAACCCTATTAAGCAAATGACGGAGCTTTCCTGGCTAAACTTCCTCCCTCCGAAAACTAAATCATCAGTTAGGAACTAACCCATGTGTTATCCGTGTCATGCACCAACTTACTGCAACGAGTGTACACATTAAACAATGCTGTACTTCAAAATGACTACTAGGTTCTGAAGGTTATGAGAAGGCTTTACAACATTTGTCCTGAGCTCACTTTGGGAGCTGGTTACATCAGATTGGCGCAATAATATTGAACTGAGTCAACGTTCCAATTTTTATTTTGTGTAGGCCAGCTTTTTCTATTTTCTCTATGCACTCCAATGATATTAAGGAATGATCTGTAACTTTTGTACATTTGGTTTGAATACTTCCCCGTTCACATGCCTGGTTCATATTCTTCTCTTCCACTCGCTGGCAGCTTAGACTTTACACTCCCATTCCACTCACTGCAAACCAGGTGTCCACACTCCCTTGCAACTTGCCTGGATCTGTTACCCACTGGTTATAAACTTTGCACGTACACGGAGCATTAACAGAATCCGATCATCCACAAATTCTGTTGCAGAGTTCTACCCCAACAGATGCTGTCTGGCCTTCTGAGCCTCCAGCAATTTGTATTTTAGTCCAGTAAATCTGAATGTATGGCACCAAAGTTCCAGACAAGCAGAGGTTTACTGTAGTTTGAAAGGGGGCACATCGACAAGATACAATTGTTTGGATTTAATTTCTGGAGCAAAGGAATTATATAAATTAATCTGTATAATATTCGGCAACGCCTAATACTGCAAACAGGAGGAAACCATCTGCATTTGTATAGTTATTTAGTAGTAGGCCCCTCTCGGTCATGACTGACCATGGGTGATGCATCCTGGTCGGATGCAAGCCGGGGCGATGTCATATGGAGGACAGGCTGTTGCTCATGCAGCACGTTCCCACCCCTCTCCACGTCACTGATCGATCCAAAGGAACAGCACGGCCATTACAGTTTGGCACCAGCGCCGTCGCAGGAGCTGCCAGAGCGAGGTTGTAGACAGCGGCGAACTGCCTTAGGGATTCCGACTCCGGATTTTCTTGAAGTTTACTCCAGCAGCCTTTTCCATGACTGGATATGGCCACAAGGCAGTGGAGGGGTTTTAAATCAGTTTTCCCTCTCCTAGATGGACTGCCTTCCCAGGCTGACGAGCCCCATCTGCCAGAGACACGTGGGGGCGGGAGCGTCTACCTTCCTGTGCAGGTCTATAGCACATGCCCACTGCCCTCATGGTTATCTAGAAAATAATAATTAGTTGAAGAATGTTTCATCCAAAGGACAGCTGCAGTCTGGAATACTATCCAAAAAGTAGGCAAAGGCAGAAATCCTCATCATATTGCAGCAATTCATGAATGAGTACCTTAAATGGTGAGACTACCAAGGCTATCAACTGAGTGTTTGGAAGTGAAATTTGGTTAATTAGTTTGAAATCGAGCATGGATATAATGGGCCAAATAGCCCCCACCTGTGCAGAGTCAACTTGTTTTTATAATTATTATAATATAGTATAAACAAAATGCACAGAATTTTTCAAATTCAAATGCATATCACAACTGTCCAAATTACTCATCTTCATACAGAGTTTAAGAAATCATTTAACAGTTATGGCATCTGACCTCCAAGTTCAATGTCCACTGTGACAAATAAAATGAATTCACCTTGTGGATTCTCAGATAACTTGCCACACAAGTTCCATGGTCTTTGGACAGACAGTAGCTTCATTAACAGAAGACAGGATAAGTGACATTTTGGGTCATAACCCTTCTTCAGACTGTAAGCAGCTTCATTAACATTTTTAAGAGGAATCCCACAATATTTAGAGGGCCTATATGAACAGTCCAAACATTTAATTCCTTCAGGATAACTTGAAGATGGTCAGCAAGTTCTATATTTTCAATGCTATGCAAATTAGAGAGAAACATGTATTTTATACACCTATCTTCATTTTTCTTTTGCAAAATAGAAGATTCAATATGACTTAATTGCAATGATATATATGAGAAACAGAGTTTACAGAGTTATGCTTGTTCCTTGAAGAATGACATTTTCTACAGGTACGGCATGCGAAACATTTCAAATTGACAGACAACATTAGAACATTCTCTATTGTCCAGATTATGGTTCCTGCTCAAGACAAAACCAATTCATCCAAATTTTGTACTTCTCTGGTTTCCAAGTTGTAGCTTTAATTTCCCTGGTGCAATAATAACCACATATAAGATAATTAATCATCATTGACCTTGGCATCATTCATCTCCATCCTCAAGATGTCACTGCGCAGAAGGGCTCTGACAATTGATCGCTATAGGCTTTTGTTCAGTTAAATAATCAACAGCAGAGCCATGTGCCAGTGTGATCAAACAGTTACCCACGGATGACATTAGATCCTTCTGACCCCATCCTTTAAGAAACTGGAAACAAAGCTACTTTGCATCAGCTACTTGCATTATTTTACTTTTAAGTCATGTGTAAATATAACATTACTGGTTTAAGGAAGCAGGATAACCAATTATAATTCCACTATTAAAACACTGACATGAAATGGAGTATGGATTGATTAAAAAAAATGCAACACTCCTGCTACAGAGTCCCAACCCGCTGAAAGGATTCTCCCGACGCCAGAGCACCATCTCCCGGCAAGAACGGTCTGGAACATCGGGCCTCCGTAAAGGCGACTGCGGAGGCCTCAATAGGCTTGACTATGGGTGGACATGGGATGGGGACTGGACATTGTGCCTTCCCTCATAATGGGAACCATTGTGGGGGAATGTTTTTTTATGTTTAAATCTCTTTATTATTGTTATGTCTGTATTCTTTAATTTTTTAAATGTGCTGCATTGGCAAGAAACATTTCACTACACCAATTGGTGTATGTGACCAATAAATAAATAACCTTTGAGTTCCCTTTTGCTCTCCAAGCTTAGGATATTACACTTGAAATGCCTAGAGTTTAATTCGCAGAAGGATACAACATACAAACAGGACCTTTGACCATGAACTCTCCATTTATATTGATCCTACCGTGACCCCTTTACTATACCCCTTCACTTTCAATTCAACTCTCTTCGTTCCCTCCACACCCTACCCCCCACATTTACAACTCAACTACACCCGAGGGGCAATTTACAGTGGCCAAATATCCTATTACCTTGTCTATGGATGTGGGAAAGGAAACACAGGCAGTCACAGGAACAATGTGCAAAGATAGACAGCACCCGAGGTCAGGATTGAACTAGGCCTCAGGAGCAGCGAGGCAGCACCTTCGTCAGCTGTCACTGTGCTGTTACTTCTTAGCTTGTTCACTCAATTCAGAGGTACACAGCCTTGACAGCATTAGATTAATTTACAGGTACCAATACACACAGAAAAAATATTCAACGAGTAACATGTTTGGTGTTCGTTTACTTAACCGGATTTATTCTCAAGTAACAGATCTTTAACTACAGGTACACTTCTTCCCAACCCTCTGGCTCTTGAACGCTACAAACACCAACTAAAGTACTAACTAGTGGGTTTTGTTTTACACTAATGTTCAGATTTTAAAACATGTATTGAAGTTTTTGTTAATTGTGTAATCTACGAGTTTTGTTTACAACTCTGTTATGCTGCTGCAGTTAAGAATTCCATTGTTTTGTTTTTGGCACATAACATTTAGAAGACATTTGGTCAGGTAAATAGATAGGAAAGGTTTAGAGGCCAAACGCAGGCAGGACCTAGTGTAGATGGAGCATCTTGGTTGACATTGACAAATTGAGGCGAATGGGACTGTTTCCATGCTGTATGACGACATGACAGTTAAACACAATCATAATCACTTGATTGAGCACAGTGCCAAGGAGCTCTGCCTAAATTGTAGTCAATGGGAATCAGGGATAAACCATTGCTGGGTGGAATCATACCTAGCATAAAGGAAGATGGTTGTGGTGGTTGGGGGCCAATCTCAACTGCAGGACATCTTAGAGGTCCCTCGCAGTGGTGTCCAAGGCCAAACCATCTTCAGATGTTTACAATGATCTTACTTCAATCGCAAGACCAGAAATAGGAATGTTCAGTTCAGTGAACCTCGCATTCTCCGAATGAATAAAACCCTCAAAAGACAACCAGTGCAAGAATTTAGTTAGTTGCTTGAAACCTGGTGGAAGAAGATACAGCTCCCTAAATTCTAAGGATAAGTGCAGTATTAAATTGTGTACTGGCCCATTTTGAAAATTTCAACTTTGCACCCATTCCTGTCAATATTATCTTTAAAGTGTTCACTTGTGACAAGTTTGTATTTACACGGCCCAATTCTAATGGATGCCAATAAATGTTAAATATACTGCTTGCTTGTCAAGTTGAATGTGTCACATTTGAGTCATTCAGTTCTTTTTCGTGTCCCATTAATAGTTGTTAAAGCCTACTGACCCCGAAATCTCACCCAACAAAATAAGCTCCAAATCTTGCTTACTTTCAGCCCACTGCATCATTTAGATCCTGTCACAGCAACTCATCAGGGGGCACAGTGTCAAATACAAGTGATCAAATCTGCCTTTATGCTAGACATGCCCGCAACCAGAACTCTCATTACTACGATTCTGCATGGTTGTTGTTTGAGTAACGATTGCTATATCCCATGTTTTTTTTTTAAAGGCAGGAGTTTAAACAAAGAAACAGCATTATAATTTTACGGCAAGTGCTACAACTCAATTTTCCAATCAAAAACTTGTTAACATTCACAGGGTATTCTATTATTACAAGTAATCCATTTCCAAAATGTTATTACCATGGAAATAGTGCATA
The DNA here is from genome assembly GCA_035221665.1 of Okamejei kenojei. Classification (NCBI taxonomy): domain Eukaryota; kingdom Metazoa; phylum Chordata; class Chondrichthyes; order Rajiformes; family Rajidae; genus Okamejei; species Okamejei kenojei. Next base: position 11,980,571 of record CM069139.1, on the reverse strand, counting down.
TATTGTGCAAGGAAGAATCTAAATTCTTCCAGCCAGAGGAAGATCGATCTGCAAAATGTTTTTACCAGTTACTTTACATACAGCAGAAAGGAAAATTAACACATTAAATATTATCTGGATTATTAAGAACACCATCTTCATCTAATCATAATAATCATAATCAAACTTTATTAGCAAAGTATGTTTTGAAACATACGATGAATTTACAACTAACATTAACATGCATCTCTCAAGGAGAAAAGTTACGAATGAGAATATGAGAGAAACTCATCATGTAAACCCGGAGGATTAATTGGTTGTGTTTTGGAACTCAACCCAACACCCCACCCCCAACCGCCTCATTCATTAATGAAGGCTTCACCGACAGCAGTTCCTCGACAACCAGAACAGCAGGCTTTTATCAACACCTGTCAATCTGATTCTCATTGACTTAATATAATTTGGAACTGCCCCCCCGTGCTCTAATGGGCAAGGCAAGTTGCACAAGGATTCAGGGCAGAACCATCCTACTGCCGTGACAATTAACGAGAAAACCTTTGCCGCACCAGCACAGGACAACCAAGGGACAGCCGCATAATTGTGGGATTGGAAAGGGCAATCACTATGATTGATGCGTCAATAATGGGACAAACCAATTCTAAGGCAAAGGTTGAAACAACTAGAAAATATCAATTATTTTTATAATGCGACAAATCTAAGTGGATAGAATTAGAGGCATGCTGAGTGGCTAAAGGATGCTGACTTAGAAAGTTCTTCAATTGGAAACAAGTGGACAGAAAAAAACCCAGGGGTATGGGGAAAGAGCGACTACATTTTTTGTTGTTGAAAGAATCAGCATAAGCCTGAGCACCTGTATTATAAGTTCACGTTCAAGAGATTCAGAGCAGACCACAATCTCCCGGTTGCCAAACATTTCAATTCCTCTTCCCATTCTGACGTTTCTGTCCTGGGCCTCCTCCATTGTCAGAGTGAGGCTAAACGTAAATTGGAGGAACAGCCTCATTTTGCGAGGTTACAACCCAGCTGTATGATTCTTGATTTCTCCAACTTGAAGTAACCCTTGCATACAGTTTCCCCCTCACTCTCCCACCCTAGTCATCGTACTAGTTTCAATGTCGTCTTGTTGAGTTTCATGGTCTGTATAACTTATCACCTAGCCCACAGCCAACAGTGGACCATTGTGGGCTCCATATTTTCTTGAACATCGTTACTTTTTTGCATATCTTGTTCCATATCTCTCTATATCGCCATCTATATCTCTCATTTCTCTTTCCCATGACTCTGTCTGAAAAAGCGTCTCAACCCGAAACGTCTCCTATTCCTTTTTGCCAGAGATGGTTCCCGACCCGCTGAATTACTCCAGCTTTTTGTGCCCATCTTGGCAAGCGTACAGGGCTATTCAACTGTACTATTTTCACAAACATACAGGACTATTCAACAGTACCTCACCCAGTACAAAGCTCTTGAAAAAGAGAACTTGCATTATCAGACTCAGTCCGAAGAAGGGTCTCGACCCAAAACGTCACCCATTCCTTTGCTCCAGAGGTGCTGCCTGTCCCGCTGAATTACTTAAACGTTTTGTGCCTATATTCGATTTAAACCAACATCTGCAACTCCTTCCTACGCAACCTGAACTATATCACCGTTAATAGTGTCAGATCAGGTATCCAGCAGAGTGAATGTCCAACTTGTTCGTATGGGATAAATGCTGGTGATCACCACCACCGTTTTGCATTTTGGTTTTATTTTCAAAGTTTCCACTGCTATCGCTGCTTCTTGTATTACTTCCCATAATGGCAGTTACAGTTCAACAGGTCAATCTTAACACTAATGGCTGTGCCGCAGAAGACATCAAACCGATTAACGGTCCCAGATGTTTTTTCTTAAAAGGAAAAAAAACATTGGGATGAAATCTAACAGAGCAGGTTCTTAATTTCCTGGACGACCATCTTAAAACTGCAAATTCCTATTTAAAATAAGCGATCCCTAAACCTGGGCGAATAACCCGCAGTAATTTTCATCAACCGGCTAAGTATGGTTACCCAATTAATCTCTGCGGTTCGATTGTGGCTCTATTTCCTGTCGAGACTATAAGACCTTTTAGAGATTGACTGATACTCTGCGGAGGCGTTCCTGCCCCTTAGAAGCTTGAAAATGGAAGGCGACCGCTGTAATTATCTGCCGGCAGATGAAAAGGAAGCCGAGAGAACCGTTTCAAAAGGATTCGGCCTCTACATCTGGAAGCTTTTTTTGAACCACGCACCCCCGCCTCCCCCCCCCCTTTTGAAATTCTTGGAACGTATCTGGAGTTGCTTAAGGCTAATATGCAAGTGTTCTGGTTGAAAAAATGCATATTGCAAGACCAGCAGTAAAACTGAATGTCAGAATGATTTACTTCAATTCCTCCACACCTCCCTCCATATGCCCCATCCCGCCCAAAGTCATAGATCTGTGTAATGAGTGTCTCTGAAAAGCTTCAGTCCAGCTATATTGACAAATTCATACTTATTAGAAAGAACAGGTCCAATATTTGCTTCTTCCATTTGAAAGCACATTGGTATCTGTACAGGATTAGCAACACGTGACAAATGTGGAACTTATTTTATGAGCTTTCATTTTGTGCTCATAAGAGATCAACGCAAGACTTGAAATTGTGAATTTAACTTTAATAGCCCAAATACCAGGAATTTTCTGAAGCCTTACTTTAAATTCAATCCCTAGACATGTACTGTTAAGCATTTTTAAGCTGTGAAACACATCATACGCAACATTCCTGCAAATACGGAACTCGAGTGCATTGCAGAACATGGTAATGGCTACCAGTCAAATGGAAAATCATCTGCTGTAAGTTAAACGCAAAGTTCACCTTGAACAGAAAGCAAGATGGCCCAGTGAATATTTGCATCCATTCATGCTCAAAAGGAATTTAAAATACATTCTTTGCATAATATTTTACAGTGATGAGAAACAGCTTGTAGATAATTATAGCCTTTCGACTTCAAAGTAATATTAATCTATGATTGAAAGGCCGATTACCATCTTGCAGAATTGATTTTATTCTCATGAAGCACTTTACACTGAAAATAGACACAAAAAGCTGGAGTAACTCAACGCGACAGGCAGCGTCTCTGGATAGACGGAATGGGCGATATTTTGGGTTGAGACCCTTCTTCAGACAGAGTCAGGGGAGACGGAAACAAGAGATATGGAATGGCAAGGAGTGAAATCGAGAGGGCAAAAGTTCCTAAGCACTTCATACTTCCTGATGTTGAAATTCACCCTCCACTTAAATGTTCAGATTCTGCTTTATTTTCGGTCCCAGACTTTTCAGAGAAACAGCAAAGATCTTAATGAACTCAAAATATCACCGACCTTGCACATAAAGCTCCTTTGCCAGATCCTCTGTTTTATTCGCAAGACGTCTTCAGGATTACAAGCTTTAGTTTCTGAATTTAAGAGCAGTAGAGGTCTCCCTGGTGCCTTAGTCAATACTCACCCAGCAATCAACATCACTTGGAAAAAGAGACAAGGTCATAATCACATTGCAGTGAAAGAGACTTGGCTGTGCACAAACCGACTGTGACATTTGCATTACATAGGCTACATGTCAAGAGCACTTGCCATGTGCTGGCTGACAGGTCAGGAGAGGAACCAAGCAAGTTGAAGTCTTTCTTGCCATGATTTTGTCTTTAATGAGGCGGCCATAACTTTGTGCAGAGGATGTTAAATTCACTTGTCTGAAGTTTCCAGAGCAACTATTTTAAAAAAAAGGTATCTTGCTCTTTTCTCTTGTTTGGCATTTTTTTTTTAATTTTCATTTTTTCGGGGGAAGATTTTTGCAACAATCTCATTCTTTGGTTGCTAGAATATCCTATGCTGTACTCTGGTATCAAGGTGTTTTCACCTTCAGTGCATACATTTGTTTGGCATCCACGTTGATAATATCACAAATCTTATTTCAACTGCTGGCAACACCCTCTGTTCCAGAAAAGTTTCCAGTCTCGGGTTGGAGGAACACGAGATTAAATTTTGCACTTCTCAGCTCATGGGGTATTTATTGAAATTATCTCCTGACATTCTACTCTAAATGGGTCATACTCACCCTGTTCTCATAATACAATAAACAATCTTCACTTGTCACCTTTCATAAAAAAACTGGTAATATTAACTTGTGTCTTTCTTGTGGCCTTAGATATCTTAATTGTATAAATACATTTGGAAGATGTACGCAACTAAACCTTATTTTCACATGGAAGGTGTGTGCTGCATTACATTTTCTTGAGGTACAAAATGATTCACTGTTTCCACAATTACTTAGTGAACTCCACAGATCTTCAACTTTCCTGGCTACAGTTGAACCTGCTAGATCTAACATCATGAGACTGGGAAACTGTATGAAGTCAGTTCTCATTTAAAAAAAATTGATCATTTTGCTTGCTGTCTGCTCTGGAGCCCTTCAATTTTTGCATTGCTAAATCAGCAGATCTAAAAGCCTCTTCCACTGAATTTGAAATTAGACAGTTCCCAGTACAATTGAAGGATCGTTTCCTCTCTTTGCAGGTTCTTTGATGAACTTAGACAAACTGAGCATTTAAACACCTGATTTACTCTACAGATTCCCCCTTATCAATGGCCAAAATCTGCTGGCAGCAAGCCAGCCATGCTCACCCTTCAGCAATCCATTAACCTTACTTACCTTATGCAGAAGATACAAAGTGCTGGAATATCGAGAAAAAGGATGGGTGACATTTCGGGTCAGGGCCCTTCCTCAGACTGAAAGTAAAGGGGAGGGTACTGGTGGCAAGAAAAGGCCAGAACAATGCAGCTGACCAAGGGTGGAGTCCATGTCCCACTGTTGGCTGGAAAAGTGGCGATAACGAAGGGTTACAAGGATGAAAACCAATGGGACTATTCAGGATGACAAGGGTGGGGGAGGGGGAAAGAGAGGAAATGCACGGGTTACTTGAAATGAGGGACATCAACGATCATGCCGCTGGGTTGCAAGCTGCCCAAGCAAAATACGAGGTGCTGTTTGTTCCTCCAATTTGCGCGTGGCCTCCCAGCCTATCCTGAGCTACTATGGAGGCACTGTGGACACAAAGTCCTTCCCATGATGTGGTCACCCACAAATGCTAACGCGGTTAGTCATGCTTCTGGCCAAGCTAAATAATGTTAGATATTCCTAAAAACTCCAAAGAGTTATATTATAAAATTGTTTACAGTCAAGTTCAATATACATCTTAGTCTCTCAGAGCCTCTCCATTCAAATGGATTTCAAGGAGGTTTAGGTTTACTATTGTCATATGTATCAACGTACAGTGAAAAATTTTGTTGTGCACGATATCCAAACAGATCAGATATACATGGATACAATTAGTTCAAACTCAAGCAGAAAAGATAGGGTAAAGGGAAAGATACAGAGTGCAGAATATAGATCACAGTATTGTAGCACAATGTCTAATGTCTTCAATGGGGTAGAGGTGAATCAAACAGTACTCTAGCTTATGAAAGGACAGTTCAGAAGCCTTATAACGGAAGGGAAGAAGTGGTTCCCAAGTCTGGAGGTGCATGCTTTTAAGCGTCTATTTCTTCAGCAGGGAGAATAAATTATTGGAATGGGACAAGTCTGATTATGTTGGCTGCTTTTCTGAGGCAGTGTGAAGTATAGATGGAGTCTATGTGATGGACTGAGCTAGATCTACAACCCTATGCACTTTCTTGCAGTCTAGTTTTAGTGCTTTATATAGGAAGGAACTGCAGATGCTAGTTTACACTGAAGATGAACACAAAATGCTGGAGCAACTCAGCGGAACAGGCAGCATCTCTGGATAGAAGGAATTGGCTGACGTTACAGGTCAAAACCCTTCTTCAGACTGAGAGTCCGGGGCGAGGGAGACAGAGATAAGGAAGGGTAAGGTGTGAACACGAGACATCAAAAGAGACGAAGCTCAGGGAAAATGTAGAATAGATCATTGTTAGCTAGGAGGTGACAACAAAGCAAACAGAGATAAGATGTAATCAGGGGGACAGTCAGAGAACTGGAAAGAGGGAGGGATGGAGAGAGGGAAAGCAAGGGTTACTTCAAGTTAGAGAAGTCAATGTTGGGGAAATATGAGGTGCTGTTCCTCCAATTTGCGTTGTGCCTCACTCTGACAATGGAGGTGGTGCTTTGGAATTTGCTTGCTCTTTTGCATATGAGCTGAGACTATCTGTCCATTGAGCTTAATCCCTTCATTGTATCAATATTTTTTTCAAGAGCATGTAAAACAAGAGTAGACACAAGGAAGCCCAAGTAGGGCAGCTGGGCCCTCAAAGCTGTTCTTTTCATTCAACGTGATGGTGATTCACCTGCCCTGTCCTTGTTTGTTTTTTTTGAAGGACAATATCGCTTTGGAGTTTACTTTACCAGTAACTGAGGATGCTTTATATCCCCCAGCCCTCCATGCAAGACCTTGTCAAATGTCTTCCTGAAGCTCATACGGACATCAACTGCGGCCCTTCAATCACCCTGGTACCTAAAAAAAAACTCAGTCATACCAACTATCCCCAATTCATTTTTGCCTGTTCAAATTTTGTCCCTCTGAATTTTCTCCAATGATTTTCCTACTACTTATTCACGGCTTGCTCGTCTGTCGTTACCTGGCTTTTCCTTGCTGCCTTTAAGGAACAACAAGTTATATTCCCGTCTCCTGGTTCATAAACTATATGAACAGAATTAGGCCATTCGGCCCATCATGTCTACTCCACCATTCAATCATAAAATGTCTTTGAAATCTCCTTAATCTTACCTGCCAACGATACTTCCTGAACTCTCCGTCTGTCTAATTCTCTTTAAAGTAACCTCCCATACCCTTCAGCCATAGAATGGGTAGTTATAGAGTCATACTCATACAGTGTGGAAACAGGCCCTTTGATGCAACTTGCCCTCGCCGACCAACATACCCCATATACACTAATCCCACCTGGTTCGTGTTCTGCCCATATCCCTCCAAACTTATCCTATCCATGTACCTGTCTAAATGCTTCTTAAAGTTTGCGATATTAGCTGCAATATTCTCCCCTTTAATTGATCGGAGACATCTCTGATCCTGGCATTGGAATGAGATTTAAGAGAGAGTTGGATAGAGCTCTAGGAGCTAGTGGAGTCAAGGGATATGGGGAGAAGGCAGGCACGGGTTATTGATAGCGGACGATCAGCCATGAATCGGTGCTCAGCAATGAATGGCGGTGCTGGCTCGAAGGGCCGAATGGCCTCCTCCTGCACCTATTTTCTATGTTTCTATGAACCATTCTGGAGTCTGGTTTGTGGTCACAGAAATATCTTTCAGTTCACCTCACTGACTTCCCCAGCCGCTTTTCTTCACTTGTCACTTCGAGACAATGTAACTCGAGGCAAAGTAGACAAAATGATTCCCAAGGCTTCAACATTTCTTGATAGACTTTTGAATCTCATGTTCCTTATGTTCAATGTAAAGTGAATCTTTCCAGATCTGTTCCCAGCAGGCCATCGGTTAATTCAGGGCTTATAGGCTTTGCTCCTGTACTATGGCTACGTTTCCCGTCTGTGCCATGTCCCTCATAAGGCAGCAGCATGCAGGTACTTAAGGAAAACACCCATCGGGTTGAACAAGGAACCATTTGTATTCTGCTAGTGGGTAAACATTAAGTGATCTAGATTAGGTAGAAGCCTAACATTATCAGGGATGGATTAGTTTTTATCGGACAAGCCAAAATGGAACATTGCGCTCCTTAAAAGAATGCAACAAGACATCTGTGGGAAGCATAACAAGTCTGTAAACAGCAAAATAAAAATAGTCCACCTCCTCACTCGAATCAATGGAGACATCTCCTTCGCAACCAGTACCTACAGATCATAATCATGCTTGTTTTCAACATCTGAACAGTATAAAGTGAACAATTTAGGAAGGCTGACCACAAGACAACTGGGAAATACATTTTCTTGAGAAGCGTACTGCAGGAAAAGCTTTCCCACACCTTCAATTTTCTTGATGATTTCCTTTCTTTTCTTCGAGGTCAACAACAAACACTAGTTTTCAACCCTCAAGTCACTGGACAATTTAATTAAAAGCAGATCAATAGAAAATAAGTAGATTGTTAAGAAAAGCTTGGATGTTGAGCTTTCCATAGAAATACCAAATTAGTACCAAATTTATGAACTTCTTCCCAGTCGTTATTAAACTCATTCTACGGATGATTTGCCAATATTCCAAGCAACCTTAATGTAGCTCTTGCAGTTTCTCTGCAGCCGTAACACTTTACTCTGCATTATTTATTTTTTCAATTTTGCACAGCCTTGATGTATAGTAAGTACATAAGTAGGGTGGCACAGTGGTGCAGAGTTAGAGCTGCTGCCTTACAGCATCAGAGACCCAGGTTTGATCCTGACTGCAGGTGCTGTCTGCACGGAGTTAGTACGCGATCCCTGTATTCGCGTAGGTTTTCTCTGGGTGTTCCGGTTTCCTCCCACACTCCAAAAGTGTACAGGATTGCAGGTGAATTGGCTTCCATAAAAATTGTAAATTGTCCCTAAGGTGTAGGATAATGCTGGAGGTCAGCGTGTACTCAGTGGGACGAAGGGCCCAATTTCCTCACTGTATCTCTAAAGTCTACAATGCGATTTGCCCGTTGCCCTTGTTCTGAGTGGTACAGCTTTGGCAGGAGTCAGAGCAGCCTGAGCGAGCAATCAAGGTACATTTTGTAGGGTGGAGTGAGTGATGTTTTGGATGGGTATAGTGTGCCAAACAGGTTGCTTTGTCCTGGATGACACTGAGCTTCTTGGGTTCAGTAGCAGCTGCACTCAACCACACAAGAGATTCCACCACATTTCTGATCTGTTTATAGTGGGCGGTGGAAAAGCCTGGGATGTCAGGAGATAATTAAATGCAGGCTGTGGTTGTAATTACTAGCTCCCCACAGTCTTTTCACCTCTATCCTCTCAAGATCTTTCCCAAAGTCATCTTTAAAACATTGTGGCTTAGTGCTGAACGTCACAAAAAAAGGGAGCAGCTGGAAGAACTTAGAAGACCAGGCAACAAATGTGGAGAGAAATCGACACCTGATGTTTTGGGTGGAGACCCTTCATCCAGACTGAAAGAATACAGGGGAAGTAGCCAATACAAAGAGGTGGGTAAAGGGGCAGGGCAAGAGCTAACAATCCATACGAGGATATAACCCATCCCTTGCATCACCTATAACTTGAGAACTAACCCCCTCAACACCTGCATCCACCTCTCTTATGAGCAATCCCACCATAACTGTATCCACCTATCATTTGCTAGCTTTCACCCACCCCATCCCTCATCCCATCTCTTTAGTCTAACTACTTCCCCTCTATGTAAAATCTAGATGAATATTGGCCACTCGAAACATTGTCATTTTTCCCTCTACAGATGCTGCCTGACCGGCTGAGTTTCCCCCAGCTGCTTTCCTTTTTTGCTCTAGATTCCAACATCTGCAATCTTGTGCCTCCTTAGTGTGGAAGTTATTTGATCACATTTTTGTGAAGCATCTGGAAATGTTTTAGTACAGACCACGTGAGCCATGGATAAAAAGTGGGAAGTCAGTGCCTTATGAATATTTGTAAATTTATCATTGATGGCACAAAAGCAGTCAGGCAGGATACGGGATCATGGGCGTTACAAGTAGGATATGAGGGCAAGTAAATAGTGATAAGCCTTTACTTAAATTTGGTTTACAAGCATTGTCTCCAGATCTGGGTGGCACACATAAGAAAAATGTGCATCCCCATTCATTAGTTAGGATACCGTTCGATTCACCACTACCCATTCAGGATATTGGACTTTATCTAAGGAAGAAATGCTCTACTATGCGGAGGACTATGCTCCGTACTCTGCATCTTCTCCTTTGCTCTATTGTATTTGAGCTTTAACTGATTGCATCCATGTACAGTATATGTGGTCTGTTTGGATAGCATACAAAACAAAGCTTTTCACTGTACTTGGTACATGTTACGATAATAAACCCAAATCTAATTTATCATAACAATTCAAGGGATGAATGACTTTAGTAACATGGAATGACTGGAATAGCTGGGATTGTTCACGATGGAATAGAAATCATGCCACAAAATGTTTAAAAACCTGAAGGCAACAGGCAAAAAATTCTTAAGGGATTGGACAGGCTCGATGCAGGAAAAATATTCCCGATGTTGGGAGAGTCCAGAACCAGGATTCACAGTTTAAGAATAAAGAGCAAGCCATTTAGGACCGAGATGAGGAAAAACGGTTTGACTCAAGAGTTGTGAATCTGTGGAATTCTCTGCCACAAATGGCAGTGGAGGCCAATTCACTGGATGTTTCAGATTTAGTTTTTCAGACTAACAGAATCAATCAAGGGATATGGGGAGAAAGCAGGAACGGGGTACTGATTTTGAATGATCAGCTATGATCATATTGAATGGCGGCGCTGTCTCGAAGGGCCAAATGGCCTACTCCTGCACCTATTTTCTATGTTTAATAGACATTGTGAAACTTGCTCCCATTAGAGAGAGAGGGGGGCATAGACAGTAGGTGATTGGCAAAAGAACCAAAAGGTCACAAGCTTTTAAACAGCGAGTGGCTGGGGGCAGGGATGGTCTGCCCAGCGTTTGGTGGGGTTAGGTACAACTGTATTACAGGTCCACCACCAATGTTGTGGCAACTGATGGTGCAGCACCTCGTTTAATCCGGACAAAATTCCGATTGTTTGCAAATGTGGTATGCGTGAGCTCCCCATGTCATTGGAATCATTTTTTTTCCTCATGTTTTTAAAGAACAGGTTGCGAACGTGTATGAGCCCCGAGGGTTGTGAGTTGCCCGATTCAAGATCAAGTGAGTGTGCCCGGCTCTGGAGACAGATGTGGCGCAGCAAATCATCCCCTGAACAGCAGCCAAGCACGAGCCATGTGCTTTTACTCCAAGTTATGTCACACAGCGGCAACAAGCCACATTATATTATTATGAATTATTATTTTTTATGCGACCTGTTGGTCTGGCAAAATGGGATAATCCGGCAAGGCTCTGGTACCAAGGGTGCCAGAAAATCGGTGGTGGACCTGTATTTAGAAGACAGCTGGATGAGTTTCTGAAATAATTTGCAGGGATACGGGGAGGGGGATTAGAAATGGGACTCGTTGTAATGCTCTTGTGTCAAGTTAGTACAGACTCACAGGCCAAATGGCTTCCTTCCATTTTGTAGCCATTCTATGACATTGGGTTAAATTGGAATAACCGATGCTGTTCAGCAAGATTCAAACTAAATACCTTCTGTGTGATGTTTTATAAAAAAATATACCCGTTTTAAGATATGGGAGCCGGTCTCAGAGGGAATATTCCAACATAGAGAGTTAGATAGAGCTCTTAAAGATAGCAGAGTCATGGGATATGGTGAGAAGGCAGGAACAGGGTACTGAGTGTGGATGATCAGCCATGATCACAGAGAATAGCGGTGCTGACTCGAAGAGCCTACTACTGCACCTATTGTCTATTGAAATGCCCAATATTGCAAGTGGGCCAAAGCCCAGTGGAACCTTCCCCTAAATTACACATTTGCAAATGTTGAGAATGAAGGCAAATAAATTCTTCATGGGAACATGACATAAGGTCAAAACGGATGGGAGCAGAATTAGGTCCATCAAGTCTATGCCATTCAATCATGGCCGATCGCTCTCTGCTAGCCCCATTTTCCGGCCTTCTCCCCATAACCCCTGACACCTGTACTAATCAAGAAACTATCCATCTGGCAGAGAGAAATGCAGATACTGGCTTAAATCAAAGGAAGACAAAATGCTGGAGTAACTCAGCGGGACCCAGCTCTGGAGAGAAGGAATGGGTGACGTTTCCAGTCTAGACCCTTCTTCAGACTATCTATCTATCTCCGTCTTAAAAATATCCATTGATTTGGACTCCACAGCCTTCTGTGGCAATGAATTCCACAGATTATGTTTTGGCCTAAACTTTTATGTTTGTGCATAAATGTTGAGCATAACTACTTAGATTTGACAGGCAAGAAACTGTAATTAAGTCTCCTAATGAACTCTTGTTTAATGTGCAAGAGTATCACAATCTTTATCTTTGTGTAGAACAACACCTGGAATTACAAATAAACGCAATCAGGGCTTTGGATTCATCTCTGCTTATCTTAGTTTATCTTTTGTCCAAAAGTAACGCAGGTGCAAGTGTTTTTTTTGTTTAAGCCAACATGCACTAAGGCAAGTTATTTTCTAAGAATGAGAAAAATGTCAGGTTTAATTCACGAGTCAAACTCAAGTCAAGATACATCCACGTAAATTGTGTTTAAAAAAAAAACTAAAATACCAGAAACGTAACCATAGTGAACTGGATTAAAACAGTAAATATTTTAAGTCAAAGACATTTCACTATTTCCCTTTTCACAGATACTGCCTTACTTAGATTGACCAGCACCGTTTTATTTCTGGTTTCCAGCATTTGCATTTGTTTCTAATATTCATTCAATATTCAAAAAACAGTTTTTATCCAGTAGTTGCTCTACACAACAGCCAAAAATCTGTAGCCTCCCTTTGATCTGGTATTTTGTTGGTTCACATGTTTGATCAATGGTGTTTTATCATTAATGTTTTATTATTATTAATATTTAGTGTTTTTCAGAGTCATTCGTAACTGTCACTGTATGTCATGTTGTTACTTGTGGGCGGAGCACCAAGGCAAATTCCTTGTATGTGAATACTTGACCAATAAACTTACTTAATCTACTGGATACAAGTCTACTGCTTTAAACACTCTCCCACATGCCATTTCCATATTGCACTACCCAATTCCATTTTAGAAACACTAATTAAGTCACCTCTTCAAATGATAAAACAAACTATTGGAAATAACAGATGCCGCCTTGCCTGCTGAGCCAACATTTGAATGAGACGGCTGAATGGTCAGCAACGTGAGCTTAACTTTCTCATCCTACCCATGCTATCTGACATACCAAATATTTCCAGAGTGCGTTGTGTTTTCTTTTGTATTAAATAAGAAATTATTACCGCAAGTAGAGAGTTTCAGCTATTAATATTGAGTGACATTCAAGTTCTGGGATTTAGAGTGCATCCATGCAGCAATGTTTAGATTTAGATTCACTTAACAACCCAATCTCGTCAGAAGCCATTGCTACTGTAATAGTGAGATCAAGCGGTCGACCAGGCAATGCTTCACCGAACACGTGTGCTCCGTCCAGCAAGGTACAGATCCAAATGCAAGCCCTTTCCATCCTCGGCCTCTTCCACTATCAGAATGAGCCCCCTGGAAGAATGGCATCTCATATTCCATTTAGATAGCCTACAGCCCAACGACATGAACGGCGAACACTCCAGTTTCAGGCAATACCCATCCTTTTTATCCATCCAACTGCCCCTGTGCACAACCTCTACTCCTCACCCCTATCACCCAGTTTTTCTAATTCCCCCATCCGCTCATTACCCACCCCTCCCTACTCCTGGTCGCCCATTTTTCATCTCTTCTCTCCCCCCCCCCCCCCCCCCCCACCTCACCCCCACTTCCGTCAACCCACAATCCTTCCCTCTGCTTGTTTCTGTGCTGTGTGACTAATATCCCGATAGGTCATGTAGCTTGTTGTTCCCAAATTACCACATCCAGTCGAATTCAGACACTCGGATCTGGAAACAAGCACTCTTCCCGTTTATGTGAAACTGCATATAGTGAATGTTCATCTTTGCAAACAGTAAATACTTGAATTCAATTCTGAGAAAATATCTCTCTTCTACTATATCAATCAATTTAAATCAATCATAGGTTTCTAACTCAAGCTAGCCCAATAATCCCAACACTAACACATTTTAGGCACTTAACCATGAACAATGGGATGTCAATGAGGAAACAATGTTTGGCAGACTTTTTTAATCCACCCCACTCCTCACAATGCACACTCTCGAAATCAAAGCACACAAGTAGATTTAAAAATATCACGGACTGCTTGTTTAATATTTATGGTATGTACATGGACTTCAAGCTGTTTCTGCAGCAACAAGCAAGAATTTAAGGGAACCTGTAAAAAAATGAGTCTGCTTCAGGTGAGAAGAATAAACTCAATGACACTGACTGGGGATGTATTGAGAGTTCTCTCCAGCAGAAGATTCTTTCAGTGCACATTTCCATTTATGGTTCTGCTTGCTGCATGATCAAAATCTCATCTGAAGAGAAACACATTTTAAGCCTCAAGTTTCAACGTTCAGTTTAGTTTAGAGATACAGGGTGGAAACAGGCCCTTCGGCCCACGAGTCCACACTGACCAGCAATCCTCGCACATTAACACTACCCTACACGAGCTCTAGGGACACTTACATTTATACCATGCATATTAACCTACAAACCCTGTACGCCTTTGGAGTGAGAGGGGAAATCTCTCAGAGAAGATCTCAGAGAAATCCCATGAAGGTCACGGGGAGAACGTATAAACTCTGTACAGACAGCAACCGTAGTCAGGATCTAACCTGGGTTTCTGGCGCTGCAAGGCAGTAGTTCCACCGGCGCCACTGTACTGTATCTCAAATCAAAGCAGTTCGAGAGCAAGTGAACCTGTTTATGTACAAAACTGCACTTGGAAGCAGTCATTTGTACAATTATATGCATGTACTGTAGTGGGGTTGACCAGAGGGAAAGCAAACAGAGCAAGTGATGCTCCCCACCAACCCAACACTGGAGGGTTTCTAACCAAAGTTAAAATGTAGCCTGAATACACTTCGTACACAAGGCAAACTCGTATGCCCCACCACAGCATGTAGATTTTCCCTTTGGTAGAGGCAGCCTTGGTATACAAAATCTGACAAGCATGCATCAGATCATTTACTTAAATCGCAGCCTGAAAAACCAATGCAAAGTCTTGCTCACTGGATTGACAATGAAAATTTAGAAGATTAGATAATGGAAATTTAGTCTCGACCCAAAACGTCCATTCCTTCTCGCCATAGATGCTACCTGACCCGCAGAGTTAACTGCAGCTTTTTGTGTCTATCTTTGGTTTAAACCAGCATATGCAGTTCCTTCCTACACTTGGAAATTTAGAGACCAGATTTCACGGCCCAGAATTTAAGTGCATGTGGTATGCATCATTCCGACTGCGTCTACATTACTGCTTAAAATTCCAGGCAAGTTATTGTTCAACTATTGCGATTAACTGAATTACTTTAATTCATTGTACAGAGAACAGAACCCCAGTATAGCAAATCAACTCGAATGTGTAGGAAGGAACTGCAGATGCTGGTTTATACTGAAGATAGACACAAAGTGCTGGAGTAACTGGTCTGAAGGGTCTTGACCCAAAATGTCACCGATTCCTTTTCTCCAAAGATCCTGCCTGACTAGAGTTACTCCAGCATTTTGTGTCTATTTTAAAAATCCTGCCATCTTGTATGCTCATTACCAAACCTTACCATTGTTGCATGAAGGAGACAAGAAACTGCAATTCTGGAAATCTGAGCAGAAAAACAAAGTGCTGGAGGCACTAAGCAAGTTAGACAGCACTTTGTGGAAGGAATTGACTGGTTATGTTTCAGGTCGGGACCCCTCTTCAGACTGATTAAAGGGGGAAAAAGCTGGAAAAGTTGCAGGGATGGGGCAAGGCCTGGCAAGTGATAGGTGGATACGGGTGAGAAAGGGGAATGGTTGGGAAACAAAGAGAGTAAGTGACAAAGCTAGATGTGAAAAGGATACAAAAGGATGTCAGATAAAGTGGAGTGGAATGCAAATCTGAAGGGAGGGGATACGAGAGGAAGGGGACAAGGGAGCAGGAATTGGATATATGGGGGGCGGGGGCGGGGGGGGCGAGCGCTTGGGAATGGGAGTGTGGAAGGAGCAGGGTGACTGGATGGTGGAAGAAAGAGTACACCATGATGCAGACTCAGGAAAGAAGTAGTGGTGGGGTTTATTACGTGAAATTGAAGAATTCATTGTTCATACTGTTGGGTTGTAAGTTACCCAAGAGGCATAAGAGGTGCTGTTCATCCTGTTTGTGTGAGGCCTCACTGTGGCAATGAAGGCCAAGGCTGTATAGATATGAGATTGAGAAGGGAAGTTAAAAAGGTTAGCAACTGGGAGTTCCAGTAGGTCCAACTACAAGAGCACCAGCCCTGTGGATTGAGAGGCAAGGAGTCCCATTGCGAATTTGTTCCCAAGAGCATATTCATGCCTCATTCACTGCGTGGCGGTTTAAACGGGCTTTTCAAAGAATGTTACAGCCGACGATATTCATACTTAGCAAATTTCAGAGTTAAACATTTTAGTTGGGTTTACTAAGTTCTATCTTTCGAACTCCATCCCAACTCAGAAGATTGAGCTTGTTAAACTTTGGTCGGGTTTACGGTAACAAGAACATCAAGTTTGCAATTCCAGCTCTTGGGTGTCCATCCATGTAAGAAAAAGCACCCATAAATTCCCATTTGAAAAGTTTATCCAATCTTCCATTAAAATGTTTGAAACTGAGAGCTAAAAACATTTTGATTGATGGATAATGAGGCAAAGGGATAGTGATTCAGTCTTTTGTTTAAATGGCAAGGCCACAGAGAATTCTGGCTGATGAATGTTAGAAGCTGTTTCCACAAACACAATCAATCATTGCATCTGACTTTCACTTGGTGTCCTGGGAAAAATTAGCCTTCAAGGGCAGCATCTGATTTCTCTTTACAAAAGTATGTTTTTCTAATACACATCACTGCCAAGCATTTTCTACATAATAATAAATATACTTCCAACTCAAACACTAGCTATTAATTATTAATGCATTAAATTCTACACACAAAAAAATTGTACAAGATAGAATGGATACAGCAGTAGCAATATTTTAGATGTGCTGAAATGGGTAATTATCTCTTCACAGAAATAAACAAAATGCACTTTAAAAGCTGTTTGGTCACTTTTTAATACTACCTATACTGAATTAATAGGTGTAGATGCATGCGATGGGCTAATTCAAACTGTTACTCATAGACGTGTAGGAAGGAATTGCAGATGCTGGTTTACACCGAAGATGGACACAAAATGCTGGAGTAACTCAGCAGCACAGGCAGCCTCTCTGGATAGAAGTTTTGGGTCGAGACCCTTCCGCAGTTACGCATCCTTTTATGGAGAAGCAATGGTTATATGGTTATACAACTTCCCACCCAGAAGCCAAGCACCGCTATGAGTGAGGGTTTGCAACTTGCGGAACTAGTCATCTGCAAATGTTTTTCCTGGCAGAGGCTTTGATGTATGAGAAAGACGGATACAGTAAGGCAACTGGCAAACTACAACCAGGGGGGTAATGCAACGGTAAAGTTCAATGCTCACAGCAGCCAGAGACAGTGCTAGGCAGCAGCTGGTGAAGACACGGCCTGTGAATCTGGACTGAATAATTTCCCCAGAATAAAATACCCAATTCCTGCAACCAATCTACCCAACTGCCATTTGATGCTTGAAATTGCCACGAAAACAGGCCCTTCAGCCCAACACATCCATGCCAACCAAAATGCCCCATCTTAGGGCATACCCCACCCCACCCTAGTGGCATAAACTGACTTCTCCAAGGAAATTGGAGGAGCAGCATCTCATATTCACCTTGGGCAGTTTGCACCCTAGCGGCATAAACATTGACTTCTCCAATTTCCAGTAGCTCTTGCTGTCTCCTCCCCTTCTCAGCTCTCCCTCAGCCCTCGGGCTCCTCCTCTTCCTTTCTCCTCCCCACCCCCACCCCACACCATTCTGCAGAAGGGTTTCGGCCTGAAATGTTGCCTATTTCCTTCGCTCCATAGATGCTGCTGCACCCGCTGAGTTTCTCCTGCACTTGTCTACCTATGCCCCATCTAAATTGGTCCCATTTGCCTGCATTTGGCCCATATCCCTCTAAAACTTTCATATTCATGTATCTATATAAATGTCTTTAAAATGTTATTGTACCTGCCTCAACTACTTCCTTTGGGAAAAAAAACAAACTTGATATACCCACCACCTTGAGTGAAAATGTTAACCCTCAGGTTTCTATTAAATCTTTCCCCTCTCACCATAGACCTATGCTCTCTGGTCTTGAATCCCCTACCTTGGGTAACATACACTGCATTCACACTATCAATGTCTTTCATGATTTTATACACCTCTAAAAGATGACCCAGACTCATAACGCCATAACCCAAATATAAATTCTGGAATGCTCTACCAAACACCCAGTCATTGCAAATAGTAAACGAGACAGATGTAAAAAAGGAACACAAAAGGCAACCCTGAATTTATAACATAGGACAGTTGACAGAGTTTCACAGCGAGAGGATTTGAGTATAGGACCAAGGAGGTCTTACTGCAGTTGCACGGGTTATCTCCTAATTTGAGGAAGGAAATTCTTGCTAGAGAGAGTGCAGCATAGGGTCACCAGGTTAATTCCCGGGAAGGCGGGACTGACATATGATGAAAGAATGGATCAACTGCGCTTACATTTACTGGAATTTAGAAGGATGAGAGGGGATCATATAGAACCATAAAATTTAGGGATTGGACAGGCTAGATGCAGCAAACATTTTCCCTATGTTTGGGGAGACCAGAACCAGGGTTCACAGTTTAAGAATAAAGGGTAGGTCATTTAGGACTGAGATGAGGAAAAACCTTTTCACCCAGAGAGTTGTGAATCTGTGGAATTCTCTGCCACAGCAGTGGAGGCCTAGTAATTGGATGTATCAAGAGAGAGTTAGATTTAGCTCTTAGGGCTAAATTTTGGATGATTATATTGAATGGTGGTGCTGGCTAGAAGGGCCTACTACTGCACCTATTTTCTATGCTTCTGTTTGCCAAAACTCAAAATATAGTGACGTTCTCAAATACATATTGTAACATCACCATTTCTACTAAATTGGAGCAATTGAGAGTGTGCAGCTCCTTGCTCTTGCTGTAACGAGGGACCTTGGTTCCCATCTTAGCCTCATTGATCATCCAAAAACTCACAGAACCCCAGAGGATGCAAGTCATCCTCAATCTAGAGACAAATATGCTGTGGGTAACCTAGAGAGCACACTAATAGTTAACCTTGAATTGTTCAAGTACTGTTTAAAAAGATCAACTGCAGGAAGTATTCACAATGTCATTTATCCACTACGACTTTAGATTTCCAGATTTATAAAAACTGCACAAAGCTAGAACTTTGATGTCCTCTCTCTCCATCGAACTGCAGCTAAGTTACCTGATTAAGTTAAACCTTTTTTAAAAGACAATTCTATTGTAACCTTAGAACAAGATTAAACCAAATCCTTATCTACTCCAAGTACTCAAGCTCCTTAATTATAAAATCATTTCCTATTCGCAGCATGCACACATTATAATTAAAGGATAATATTGCTTTCAAAATTAATTCTATCGGGTCTTTTAATCTACAAAGGTGACTTGGTTCTTTGCAGAGCAATAGGTAGCAAATATTGGTCAAGGTGTGGGGGGGAAAGAAAAAGCATTATGTTAACCGATTTTTACAATTTTGCTTATTCACACAGTGGGAAATTGGCATACGCAAGGCATTTCTTGGCATCAACAGCACCCATATTCTGCTGCATAGCCATCTCAACTGAAGTTAGGCCCACATGCTGCCTCTGACATCAAGAAGCTGGCTGGAATGAAAAGCAAACCCTCCAGAGACATTAACAACAAGTGTACATAAACCAGGGGCAGTAAATAGGCAAGAACACTTTCATTTACAAATTACATTGAGTGAAAAAAATGAGCAAAGACAATGAATGTACACAATTATGCGAGATCCCTGTAAACGTTGACCAATTTACAAAGATTTAGGACAGCAGAAAAAGTTAAATGTAGTACGGTGATAAATTCTAAATCTTGCAGTTTTTAAAACGCAACAGTTCCTACACAGAACTCTTGCAAAACTAGAGAATAGAGAAATTGTAATTTTTTGAAGCTAGAGAATTGGGACAGAAATTGACTCGATTTATATGCTGTAATATAGACATTATATGCCGCAATGGCAGAAAAGGGTGAACATTGAGGCGTTCAGCTGGATCAAAGGGTCAGACATGTACAGCACAAAACAAACTGCTGAAGAAACTTAATGGCCCAGACGGCATCTGGGGATGGATTTGGACAATAAATATTTCAGGTCAAGAACTTTCCCCTGGACCCTTCTCATTCTAGCAGAAGTTTCTCGAGTGCCCCCAAATATGTGCCATGCTGTTGGCACCCGTATAGCTTTAGGAAATTGAGGAAAGTACCAACTGCACCAGCAGCAGTTCAAACCGAGGCCATCAGAGCAAAAGTTGAGAACATCATTAACCATCTTAGTATAAATGTTTACTTCTTGGCTACCGTGCACATTATATTTTATTATCATTATACCCGACTCTGCAAAGATTCATTATGGCTTATTGACTAACTAATCTCCTCCATCACCAGGTTGTTTGACTGCTGATGTTGGCTCCACCTTCCATCACACCACAGAGACTTACCCAGAGTTGTGCCGTCTTCTCCCATGATGCAGGTCATGGAGGCGATGATCTGCTCCACAACAGGCGCAGACATTGATGTAGCGTAGACCGTACTGTGAGAGTGCGCACGAAGATACTCCACAAGCTCCTGCAATGCAGACACAGCCGTTGAAGTCTTGTGCCAGTTGGTCAAGATCAGAATCAATGAATGGCTCCAGTCTTGCAGACGTGGAGCAACTGAATTTTCACACCAAAAAAAAAAATTGTGCATACAATTCGGAAAATGCTGAGAAGCCCATTTTACTGAGTTGTAATAGCATTGGCAGTTGAGACTTTGATTTCCAAGTTGAAAGTGAACCTGCCTGCACACACATCCTTGTAATTTTCAGAGTTGTTTAACTTTTTAAAAACAAATTTAAAGGTTTCAAATTAGAAAATTAAGCAATTGACAACAAAATTCTCTGATTACGGCATGCATATAACAATAGTGAACAACTCGACTCAGGCTGATGAAGGGTCCTGACCCAAAACATCACCCATTCCTTTTCTCCAAAGATGCTGCACGACCCACTGAGTTACTCCAGCATTTTGTATAATACAGAACTACCAACTACACATACCAGCAACCCAAACTCAACTTGAGTAAAACAATGAAGCTATATCATTTAACGGCATTCAACGTGAAACCTATTTCAGAGTTACCATCAGGACTTCATGTGGCCATGTGTAGCCTGTCCAAGTCAATGGATGGCTTAAGATATTGTCATGGTTCCTCAGGCTTGGAAGAGGACACTCGAATTATAGGGAGGATTGGGATCTTCTGCATTAGCTCAACTGCACTGCACACCATCTCTGCTAACTTCATGAACTCTTCACCGTGGATCCAACAACCCCTTTTATCAACCATTCCTTTTGTTTCATTTGTATTGATTTACAGGCCTTGCCTGCATTGTAATGGAACCATGCTGGCGGTGATCCAGGAGTCCATGCTTTGTTCTTACCTCGACTTTTCATGGGCCCTCTCCCTCAATTCACCCGTGGGTAAACATCACGCAGAACAAAAGTATTGCTACGCATTGACATCCAAACATTTCCTCCCACTTATTGCAAGCCCTTCCCTTGCATAATCTCAAAAACATATTAGGCCTGAAATTCAATTGCAAGCATTCAGAAGGCACAGAAACAGTGTCTTCATTGAACCCAAGCACTGCTTTCATTCTCAACTTCTGTCCAATGATGCAACAAAACCATCTTAACATCTAAAGAGTGGTCCTGAGCTATCTCATTGGAGACCCTCAGATTATCTTTAATTGGACTTTATCTTGCACTAAATGTTATTCCTTTTATCCTGCATCTGTACACTGTGGATGGCTTGATTGGAATTATGTGCAGTCTTTCTGCTGACTGGGTAGCATACGCCAAAATGCTTTTCACTGTACCCTCGGTACACATCACGATAAACCAAACTAAATTTTGATACGTGCTCCCATCTTCAATATTCAAGATTCAAGAGTTTATTGTCATGGGTCCCAGATAGGACAATGAAATTCTTACAGCACAACAGAACATAGTAGGCATGAATACAGAACAGATCAGTGTGTCCATATACCATTATATAAATATTTACACACATGAATAAATAAACAGATAATGGTCTGTTAATGTTCGGAATTTTGTTTCATTTGAGTTTAATAGCCTGATGGCTGTGGGGAAGTAACTATTCCTGAACCTGGACGTTGCAGTCTTCAGGCTCCTGCACCTTCTACCTGAAGGTAACGGGGAGATGAGTGTGCGGCCAGGATGGTGTGGGTCCTTGATGATGCTGCCAGCCTTTTTGAAGCAGCGACTGCGATAGATCCCCTCCATGGAAGGGAGGTCAGAGGCGATGATGGACTGGGCAGCGTTTAATACTTTTTGTAGTCTTTTCCGCTCCTGGGCACTCAAGTTTCTGTACCAAGCCACGATGCAACCAATCAGCAAGCTCTCTACTGTGCACCTGTAGAAGTTAGAGACAGTCCTCCTTGACATACCAACTCTCCGTAATCTTCTCAGGAAGTAGAGGCGCTGATGTGCTTTCACATTCACTGCCTTCCCTGGTGTGCATCCAAGGATTTTGCATCAGTCACCATGTCCCATAATGTTGCCCAGAACCCAATACTTCCATTACATGAGAGAAGTGTGTATATATAGGAAGGAACTGCAGATACTGGTTTAAATCAAAGATAGACTCAAAATGCTGGTGCAACTCAGCAGAGCAGGCAGCATCTCGGGAGAGAAGAAATGGATGACATTTCAGGGGCTTGACCCAAAAAAAAAAAAATCACCCATTCCTTCTCTCCAGAGATGCTGCCTGACGGGCCGAGTTACATCAGCATTTTGCGTCAGCATCTTCCACTGCATGAGGTATGCTTGGTTTCCAAGTTAATTCAGGCACCCAGTGACTCATCTTAATATCCTTTCTCATTCTTATGCTGACTTCACAAAGGCTCAAGAACCATCTAAAGTTTTAGATGACCAAAGTTCAAGCATGGATTTTTGAAGGATAGGTCACACAAACAGGGATGTCCATGGGGGTTCCACAAAACATTTTGTAGCTTCCTTCAAAGACACGGTTGAATAAAGTTAAAAGTTTGTGGAACTAAATTATTGACCTGGCCAGGAAATAAGCAGAATCATACAAAAGTGGAGGTAATGGGAGAATGGTGGGTAATAGCTTGTGACTTTTCACAAGGGCTTGTGTTGAACCAGCAACTAATCACAATATTAATAAGTGAATGAGATGGAGTAGAAACCGATGTGCAGGTTTGTTGCTGGCAAAGACAAGACATTATAAAATCATACAAACAGAAACATGTAGACTAGTAGATTAAGAAAACGGACAGAACTGACAAAGAGATTTTAATAACGCATTGTGGGTCATGTAAATAGATCACGAAACCATGAAAAGATACCAAAATTATCCAAATAAACCTATGGAATATGCTGGTGGTTATATCTAAATGATTGGAGTTCAAGGAGATTCAAGTTATACTTCAACAATACAAAGTCTAGGTTTGACCACACCTTGGATTCTTGAGTTGTTTAGGATTCAGAAATCCTCAAAATACTTGCGTTCATAACAGGACAAGGTCATTCTTGCATAATTTCTCTGTCACATTTAAGAATATGGTTCCAGAGCACCAATATTGGTTGGATTTTCCGTTATGCAAGTTTGCAAATTGAATTTCTTTGGCATTTAGCCACTAATGTGATTAGGTTAATGATATTTCCTTACGGTGGCACAGTAGCACAGGGCCAGAGTCTCAGATTTGATTCTGACTACTCGTGCTGTCCACCTCCGTGACCATGTGGCTTTTCTCCGGGTGTTCCAGTTTTCTCCCACACTCTTGACATACATTTTGTAGGTAAATTGTCCCCATTGGGCAGAATAATAATAATACACATTTATTGTCATTGTAATTACATACAACTAAATAATGCTAGTGTACGGGGCGATCGATGGTCAGCATGGATTCGTTGGGCCAAAGGGCCTGTTTCCACTCCGCATCGCTAAAGTCTAAAGGCAGAGAAGGCTTGCATATTTACTTAAGACTAAAGTGGTTAGCATATTTCCTTAAGGCAAAGGAGGTTGGCATACAGTATTTCCATAAGACAGAAGGACATTCAGCCCAATGAGTCTATGCTGACTTATCAATTCCACACTCCACTCATTTCTATATTCTGCTTTCTTACTTGCCTGTCACCTTCTGCTGCCACCCACACCATAATCAACCAGCACATCTTTTTGGTTATAGTTAAAATGCAAACTCAGGATCAAGATGGGACCGGTGAAGCAGCAACTTTACCTGCTGTGCTACGTTGCCATGAAGCCAAGCACACCAAGTAAACAGAATTGGATTTTAAGACTGGCAGCACATAATCAGTTCCGTGGATCACTGCTTCCACCTAGTGATTTAAAAAATGCATTGTACAGCACTTTACGTCACAGTTTTACAGGAAATTGGCCGGGCGAGAGAAGAGCATTGGATATTTAGGATGAACACCGTGCTAAGGTATTCTCAACGTCAACGTAGACCGCTTCAGTAGAAATCTCCTGGTAATCCTCAATAAACGATGGTTTCTGAGAGTTTAATTATAAATACCAGTTTCAATTTTGTATTTCAAGTTTGATGCTCAATACCAACATTCACAGCAGTCATACAAGACACATTTCTATGATAGTCTACGTCCACGAACCACAACACCCTGCCTGTCCACAGCCCCCATGACATTCTTCATTTCTACTACATCTTGCCCACGCTCTTTTCACTGCGACCATTGGGAAGGTGGTACAGAAGCTTGAGAGAACCTTCACCTCCAGGTTCAAGAACAGCTTCTTTCCAGAATCAAGTTCTAGAATCAACCTGCGCAATATTAACCACAAACTTACCCCATCACCGAAACCCACCCCCGACTGTCCATTCGTGGGGTATTTGCACAATTATGGTCCGATTTACTTTGAACTCAATTTATTGTACACTTTTTCCTTAATGAAGCAGCACATAGCGTGTCTGTAAAAATGCAGCAAGACATTCATTGCTCATGTTCATATCCAGTACATGTGATATTCTAGGCTCGTCCCATTTGCTTGCATTTGGTCCATATCACTAAGCCATTTCTACCCATATATCTGTCCAAATGTCTTTTGAAAGTCATAATTATATTTGATATTATAGCTTCCTCTGGCAGATTGTTCCAGCCACAGATGACCCTCATTGTAAAAGGTCCCTCTTAAATCCCTCTCTTCTCTCCTTAATGCTCTCTAGTTTTAGAATCCTCTACCCTAGGAAAAATACTTCACATTATCCATGCTTCATGATTGTGTACACTTCAAGGTCACTGTCCAGTCTTCTATGCTTCAAAGAAAAGTGTCAGCCTACCCAACCTCTCCCTTCAACTCGAGCGTCAATTCCAGGTAACATCTGGGTGAATCTCTTCTGCACCCTTTCCAATTTAATGATATTCTTCCTCTGGGTGACCAGAACTGCATATACTACTCCAAGTGTAATCTCATCAACGACTTGTACAGCTGTATCCTGTCCCAACTTTCATACTCCAAACCCATTCCAATAAAGCCAAGCAAGCCAAACACATTTACTGCCCTGTCCACCTGATCTACCACTTTCAGGGAACCATGCACTTGTGCTCTACAGGGTTCTACCATTAACTGTGCAAATCTTGCCCTGGTTGGACATACCAACGTGCAACACTTCACACTGAATTAATTGGCCCACCTTCCCAACTGATCTAGATCTTCACAAGTCATAGGAGTAGAATTAGGCCATTTGGCCCATCGAGTCTACGCCGCCATTCATTCATGGCTGATCTCTGCCTCCTAATCCCATTTTTCTGCCTTCTCCTCATAATCTTTGACACCCATCTTAATCAAGAATTTGTCTATCTCTGTCGTAAAAATATCCACTGACTTGGCCTCCACAGCCCTCTGCGGCAATGAGTTCCAGATTAACTACCCTCAGGCTAAAGTTATTTTCTAAAAAAGCAGCCTTTAATTCTGAGACTGAGCTCTGGTCCTAGACTCTCCCACCACTGGAAACATCCTTTCCACATTTTGTTGTAGGAAAGAACTGCAGATGCTGTTTTAAACTGAAGATGACACAAAATGTTGGAGTAACTCAGCGGGACAGGCAGCATCTCTGGAGAGAAAGAAAGGGTGACATTTCGGGTTGAGACCCGGGTCAAATCTGAAGGGTCTCGACCCAGAACCAATTTCCTTGTTTCCAGAGATGCTGCCTGTCCGACTGAGTTACTCCAGCATTTTGTGTATACCTTAGATCTTGTTGTACACAGATATCCATCATCACTGTCCACTTTCCCTCCAAATGTTGGTGTCATTGGAAAACTTACTAACAATGTTAACTACATTGTCATCCTTACAAACAGCCAGTGCAAGTGATAAATTAATAATTATGAATTTCCCTAAATCCTAATCTTATGTTTTATTACTTTTTGTGCACAATAGACCAATTTTAAATATTCCCACTATCAACAGAAAGCACTGGAGTAAATTAATTCATTATTTAAAATGCAAACACAAATTTTAAGTTGGATGCTTCGTTTTAGGATCTAAAGGGATTAAATTTTACAGCAAAACGTACACCTGCGGAACATCTAGCAATTGCCACTAGATGGCAATGTTGAGCATTAAATGCTGCATTCTATTAACTGCATCTCCATTAAAGGTAAAAGAAGATAGATACAAAAAGCTGGAGTAACTGCAGTTCAGACAGCATCTCTGGAGAAAAGGAATTGGTGATGTTTCGAGTCGAGGCCCTTCATCGGGAAGGAAAGACAGCCAAGTCAGTGGATATTTTTACGGCAGAGTTAGACAAATTCTTGATTAGAATGGGTGTCAAAGGTTATGGGGATAAGGCAGAAAAATGAGATTAGGAAGCAGAGATCAGCCATGATTGAATGGCAGCGTAGACTCGATGGGACAAATGGCCTAATTCTACGCCTATAACTCGTGAAGACCTAGATCAGTTGGGAATGGGGGCCAAGGAATAGCAAGTGGAATTAATTCAGTGCGAAGTGTTTTTAAAGTAAAGTTCCAAGTTTAATGTAAAGTTCCAAGTTAAATTGAAGGTAATTTTATTTTAATCCACTTTAGTTCATCCAAGTGAAGGCTTCAAAAACTGTCAGTACCCATAATTTCTGTGGTTCACTGAATGCCTGCCTTCAACATCAATCCTTTGCTACATTTAAGAAATGGCAAAAGTATCAAGTCCATACAGATGGGTTGTGTAGGAAGGAACTGCAGATGCTTTATTTAAACCGAAGATAGACACAAAAAGCTTGGGTAACTCAGCAGGACAGGCAGCATCTCTGGAGAGAAGGAATGGGTGACATTTACGGTCTAGAATCTGCTTCAGGCGTCTGTTCTTCTGAAGAAGGGCCTCGACCTGAAACGTCACCCACTCCTTCTCTCCAGAGATGCTGCCTGTCCCGCTGAGTTACCCAAGCTTTTTGTGTCTATCTGATGGATTAAACATTTGTGTGCATCAGGTAGAGTAAACATCACCTCCCTACTTCGGACACCATTGTAAGAGGTCATCTAATGTGAAGGGCTAATTTGGCAAAGTCAGAGCTTTGGAGACCAAGGAGGTGCAGTGACACGTGGAACATATCCAACTAAACTAATGTCTCCCATCGGGGTCAGAAGGGGGAAGGAGATGTCTATACCATTTTAGGCAGACATGGAACTGCAGATGCTGGAATCTAGAGCAATCTGTGGAGGCAGAAGGATGCTCGCCAGCCTACCTTTGCTTCCACAAATGCTTCCTGACCCGCCGTGTTCCCTTCACCATTTTATTTAAACTCCTGCAGCGTATAAGCAGTGGACTGCAGTTAGCCTACTGGACTTTAGTTACTGGGAAATAGATTGAATAAGAATTCTTACGTGATTGCGACAAAAAGTTATTCAGGCAGACAAGGCATTAATAGATCACAGCACATGCAAAGGGCCTTCAGCCAACTGTGCCAACCATGATGCCAATTTAAACTAATCCCATCTCCGTGCACATGATCTGTATCCCTCCATTCCCTGCCGGTTTATCCGCCTGTCTAAATGCCACTTAAACACTGCTATCTCATTTGTTTTCATCACCAGCATGTGTCTCTATCGGGAGAAGCCAAAAATAAATGAAAGCCCGGGAATAGAGGGGAGGAAAATAAACAAAGCTGGAACCGAGAGATACAAAACACTGAAAATCAAGCTTCCTGACAGATTGATACACTGTCATTGTCCTTGTAATATTCCCAGGAATCCCATTGTAAAAGAACAGAATGTAATCTTTTGACTTGTCACATCAAATCTCAAGACTTGCCATTCAATCCAACAATTTCAGAAAAGCACCCTTACCAGTTTGTAATGTAACTGGCTAGCTCAGATAAAAGGCAATTGACCCAAAACAGTCACTTTCTCTCCACAAAAGCTGCTTACTCCCTGCATTACTTATTTCAGACCTCCAGCATCTAGACAAAGTGCTGGCGTAACTCAGCAGGTCAGGCAACATCTCTGGAGGACTTGGACCCTTTAGATCAGACGCACACCGTCACCTATCCATGTCCTCCATCAAGTTACTGCAGCACTAGTTTTTTGTAAACCAGCACCTGCAGTTCCTTGTTTCTCCATGAACAGCAACATACAAATTACTTCTAGAGCACAGGAAGCTAATCCCTTGATACAACTTAAAATCTCGGAGACAGATGCAATATGCAAACCTCTAGATTAGTTATGGCACTAAAAGGATAACACAAAATGTTAGAGTAACTGCACGTCAGGCAGTATCTGTGGAGAAAAGTAATAGATGGCGTTTCTGGTTGAGACTAAATAAACGTGAGGTGGAACTTAGCAGGTCAGGCAGCATTTGTGGAGGCAAAGGTATCGCTGTTGACTATCCCTCTGCCCCCGCAGATGCTGCCTCACCCACTGACCTCCTCCAGCAGTCTGATAAAGGGACTTGAAGCATTCCTTCTCCTTCTCTCCAGAGGTGCCGCCTGATCCCGCTGAGTTACTCCAGCATTTTGTGCCCATCTTCGCTGTAAGCCAGCATCTGCAGTTCTTTCTTACACATGGCACTAAAAAGGATTATTAGACATAAGAGTCTGAGCCAGATTGCCGTACCTTTTTCCCACCTATGTATCCACCAGCTGCGCCAAAGCTCTTGGTGAACGTTCCCATCATGACATCCACATCCTTGGGGTTGACACCAAAATATTCGACCACGCCGCGGCCTGTGGGCCCCAGAGCTCCGATGCTGTGAGCTTCATCCAGGTACAGATAAGCCTTGTACTTTTTCTTCAGCGCCACTATCTCGGGCAAACGGACAATGGAGCCTTCCATACTGCGAACGGAAAATGAAGCCTTGTTAACAAGTCCCTCATCGCTAACTAAACCCATTTCTTAGTCTTAATTGAAAGATAAATCAGACATTTATTAGAATGTTGACAAATGCAATTTTATAAATCACAAATTACATATATTCTCATTACACAATTTGTCAACATTAACATGCTTCCAAAGAAATCTCCCAAATTAAACTCGTCTCAGATGCTGCTACTGAAATTAATGCCAATTTAAGATTGGTGCAGCTCAAATGATTCATTTGATACTGAGAGACGCAGTTCTACAAATGTGGCACTGCACATTGGGATTTTTCAGTGGAAACATACATAGAAAATAGGTGCAGGAGTAGCCTATTCAGCCCTTCGTTCAACATGATCATGGTCGATCATCCAAAAACAGTCGCCCATTCCTGCTTTCCCCCCCCCCCCCCAATATCTCTTGATTCCCAAGAGCTATATCTAAATCTCTCTTGAAAACATCTAGTGATTGGCCTCCACTGCCTTCTGTGGCAGAGAATTCCAGATTCGCAACTCTGGGTTAAAACGTTTTTCCTCATCTCAGTCCTAAATGGCCTACCCTTTATTCTTAAACGGTGACCATGTAGACCATAAAGGGCCTGTCCCACTGCGGCAACCTAATTTGTGAGTTTAGAAGAGTTTGCCCTCAACTCACTCGCAGCATGGTCGACACAAGGTCCTAGGAGGTCTTTGTAACTCTCCTTTACGCTCTAGAGTAGTCCCCATGTACTCGAGGCCTCAGATAGGTCGCGGCGTTTTTTTCAACATGCCGAAAAATGCCCGCGAGTAAAAGGTTGCCATGGGGGGGGTGGAGGAAAAACCTATATATTTTTTTACTCATAGGGTTAGTCGAGGAAGGTCATAGTAGGTCGTAATGCTATCGTAGGTAATCAAAGGCAATGACATCTGTGCCAACATTGGGCAATGTTGAAGAGGCAGTTAGACAGAGAAGGGCGAGGATCATGTGGAGGCAAATAAGATTAGTTAGATTAGCATCATCATCAGCACAGTCATGCTGGACTGGAGGGCCTGTACCTGAGCCATACTGTTCCATGCTCTAAATGGTTAGAAGTAAAATGATTACACTGCTTGCCAAAGCTATTTGCTCCATCTCAGGCTCCAGGACATTTGAGATGCAACAAAGAGTTCATTCACTTCATTCTTAGTAATTGGATCGGTTTAGTTTTGTCTTTGTGAAAGGTGCCCGTCAACATGCTGATAAGCCAATGCAGTATCTGTTACCGGCCAAAATTCTTCTTCCACTAACGTGTCAGTTCAACAGCAGCATCGCAAATTAACAGCCAGACTGCCAAATGCATTGAATAGAAACAGCATGGATGGCACAGCAGTGGAGCGCTGCCTCACAGCGCCAGGGACCCAGGTTCGATCCTGACTACGGGTACTGTCTCCTTGTTCCTGTGACCACGTGGGTTTCCTCCGGGTCTTCCAGTTTCCTCCACATTCAAACGACATGCGGGTTCGTAGGTTAATCGGCTTTTGTAAATTGCCCTCGGTGTATAAGACATAGCATAGTGCACGGGTGATCGATGGTCAGCGTGGGCTAGATGGGCTGAAGGGCCTGTTTCTACACTGTATTGGCTACACTAACCACTGAAAACTAGAAAGCAACATCCATTTGTGAAAGGACACCGTTTTCCAATGGGAACAGTTGCAAATTTAAATATAGGTTTACCAATGTGTTTTTCCTTTCATTTTCAGAAACATTTATTAAAATGCATAATTAGACAGTCTCTCAGATTATTTGTTCCAATTATGAGAAAAGACACTGGCTAGTTCATGTTGCCAGAGTGGTGCTGATGAGCAGGAAACCTGTGAGGAAAGAATAACCTATTTTTAGATACAACAACAATTGTTGTTGACAGTAGATTTCTGGGAAGAATGTTTTTATTTTAAGACCGAGGGAGATAGACAAAATTAAATTCAGAATTAAGGGTGGCAGCTCGTTATTAGTCTTGTGTAAATTAAAGAGGAAAGCAAAAGTGTGCACAGGAGAGATGGTTAGCCTGATCCTGGAGTGTGGTGTGTAAAACAATTACCTAACGATTGAAATTGTTTTTAAGGATCAAACCTCACTCCCAGGTGGAATTTCTGTAAATTAACACATTTCCACACCCAAGGGAAAGGGGTCGAAGAAAGAGCGTTCTCGTCGCAACACTGTTTCCAATCTTCCCACCACCACGCACAAGAAGCACAAGATAGACACCATTGCATGCAGATGCCGAGAATCGTGCAACTTCTAATCTTCTGTGGACTCGACAAGAAGAAGGCCTAAGGGAAAGTAAAATCGGCAATAACTTGCATTTATACAAGAGCCTTTAATGTAGAACATCTTTAGACTCGAGATACAGTGTGGAAACAGGCCCTTCAGCCCACTGAGTCCATGCTGAGCAATGATCACCCTGCACATCAACACTATTCTACACACTAGGGGCAATTTACAATTGTACAGAAGCCAATTACTCTACAAACCCATACGTCTTTAGAGTGCAAGAGGAAACCAAAGCTGCTGAAGAAAACCCACACGATCACAAGGAGGTAAAAACTCCACACAGACAGCAGTATCCATAAACAGGATTGAACCTGGGTCTCTGGCACTGCAAGGCAGCAACTCTACTGCTGTGCCATTGTGCACCCCCTATCAGTCACAGAAGCGAAAAACAGCTGATCAAAGTAGCAAGTCATAAACAGATTTGAATCAAGGGGCTTGAGGAGCAAGCTTAGCAGGGAAATCGCTGATAGAAGGAAGAGTTACCAATGATGAGTGCAGGACTAGAATGCGTGATACGGTTTTGTCACGGGAATGGGAAGTTTGGCAGGTGGGACTGGAAGATGTTACACTTTTAGATTGTGGAGCCAGGAGTCAAAGAGCGTTTTACTGTCATTTGGCCCCGACACAAAACACCACCTATTCATGTTCTGCAGGGATGCTGCCCAACCCCACGGGTGGCACAGCTGTAGTCGATGCATTACAGCGCCGGAGACCCGGGTCCGATCCAGACTACGGGTGCTGTCTGTATGGAGCTTGTACGTTCTCCCTGTGACCTGCGTGGGTTTTCTCCGAGATCTTTGGGTTTCCTCTTACACTCTAAAGACGAACTGGTGTGTACGTTAATTGGCTTGGTGTATGTGTAAATTGTCCCTAGTGTGTGTAGGATAGTGTTACTGTGCAGGGATCGCTGATCGGTGTGTGAACTCGGTGGGTCGAAGGGCCTGTTTCCTCGCTGTATCTAAACTAAACCCACTGAGTTTATCCAGCACTCTGTTTTTTTTGTGTTTTGTTGTCATACGTACAAGCATGGATTAGTATAAATGTGTGTTTGGGCTGTGTGAACAAGGTGAGCCCAAGGGCCTGCTTCTGTACCTACAACTATGATAATTCCCAGTCCTCTACTTCACATTTCTTCTACAAAATGTATGATTGAGTTTTTAAATATTCTAACATTGCTACCAAATTTCATTTGATAACACTTGTGAACTACTGTTCTGTTTAGTATAGTATGTTTTGTATCGTGAGCAGTTCAAAAATAAAATGCAAGCTTTTAAACTGCAACTTGGATAAAGATAACCCGAGGATAGAGCTGACAAAACATTTTAATGTGTCAGTGTTTGAATTAGCATCAGGTCTGACACCTCAGCTAAGGGAATATGCTGCACACTGCATAGAATCCAAGGTGTCATTGAAACATTTCACAAGCTAGCGTGACAAATAGCAAGACCTCACCCAGACTGAATCCCATGACAAGCGATTGTACCTGTAAATTCCCTCGACTATGATGAGAATCTTTTTCCACGGCCGGCGAGTCCGAGGCTGCCCATGAACAATGGCGTCCTTAAGCAATTTGTCCAAGCTCTGCATATCTGAAAAGAATGCAAGCATTGTAATGATGGCTGCCCACTTGGCAGTAAAACAAACAACGATTAACAAACATGTTTGCATTTTCAACCACTAGTCAGATGTCCAAAGAAAAACCGTCATTGTTACCGGCACGACGGCACAGCGGTAGAGTTGCTGCCTTACTGCGCCAGAGACCAGAGTTCGATCCCGTCTACGGGTGCCGTCTGTACGGAGTTTGTACGTTCTTCCCGTGAACGCATGGGTTTTCCTCGGGTGCTCCGGTTTCCTCCACACACTCCAAAGACGTATGGGTTTAAAGGTTAATTGGTTTCAGTAAAATTGCAAATTGTTCCTAGTGTGTAGGATAGAGCTAGTATACAGGGATCGCTGGCTGGCGTGGATTCAGTGGTTCGAATGGCCTGCTTTCACACTGCATCTCTGAACTCAAAATGTCAAGGACAAATTTCAAAAATCTGCAGCACTTCACAAATTCAACTTGAGTTGGTAATCTATTCAGCCCATCATATCTTCACTCAAAGAATGCATATTCTCCCCAATGGCCGAATTCTTTAGTGAAACCAGTGTTTTTACCCTCACCGTCATTTCCACACGTTAATTAGGACAAAATCTTCCTTTTCGTCAAATGTATTGAAGTGAGATCTAATGAACATTTCAAAACTGGGACTGAGATTGGCCAAAGTGCTGGGGTAACTCAGACTCCCATAGCTTCAGATTTCACATCTCTTCTCCTTATCGCACCACCTTTTGTCTTTTCATCTCTGACCGTTTGTCCAACCATCTGCCTGCCAAAACCACCCATCTCACCCACATCCTTCTCCCATTCGCCCGACTTCTGCCCCCACTACTCTTCCAGCTTCCCCCCCCCACCCGACAATCAGCCAGAAGGGCCCCGGCCCAAAACTTTGCCTACCCATGTTCTCCAGGGATACTGTGTGACCCGCTGAGTTACTCCAGCACTTTGTCTCTTTTTCAACAGTTGCCAATTCTTTCAATGAATTCCCACTGCCATACACTCTTCCATTTGAGGAAGAGTGCGTCACATGTCACAAAAGCAGTGTGCTGCAAAAAATGCCAAGCATCCAGTTTGCCCAGAGCTACTCATCATTGAAAGCTCACAAACATCTATAATTGGCTTTAAGTATCATTAGCAGAGCTCTCAGCTGATTCTAATTGTACATACGGTACTTGTGTAAATTGCAATGCCTGGTCAGTCTGCAAGGGTGACTTTGAGCTTGAGGCACCTGTCACTTTATTATCATAGAGTCATTGAATGATAGAGTGTGGAAACGGGCCCTTCAGCCCAATGCACACACCAGCCAACATGTCTCAGCTACACTAGCCCCACCTGCGCATGTTTGGTCCATAGCCCTCCAAACCCGTCCTATCCATGTACTTGTCTAACTGTTTCTTAAACATCGGGAGAGCCATCAACTACCCCTCTGGCAGCTTGTTCCCTGCACCCACCAGCTTTGTGTGAAAAAGTTACCCCTTGTATATCTATTAAATCTATTCCACTTCACCTTAAGCCTATGCCCTCTGGGTCTCGATTCACTTACTCTGGGCAAGAGACTGTATCTACCCGATCTATTCCTCTTATGACTTTATGCACTTGATTTTATCCATCTCACCTGTGTTTTGATATTACGCTGGCATCCTCCTGCATGGTTTAATAGAAGCCCATGTCAGCTCAAGGAACACCTTCCTTGGCAAATCACAACTCTCGGGCCTTAAAATGGAATTCAACAAAATTGGACAACTGGCCTTTCCAATCTACCAGGGCTGAGAGGCCAACACATAATTATTTCCCTTTCTGCTGCTGCTGCCTGACCTGCTGAGCATCTCCAGTATTCGTTTTGCCACTTCAGATTCCCAGTATCGGCATTTTTTTTGTTCCATTTTGTAACATCTTTGAATCTATTATTCTGCAGCTGCTATTTTTTTCTCCCCACAGTTTCCCCAATTATAAGTTATAATTTTCTGCACAAGCAGTCTTATTTCTGGTCTACTTACTGTTGTGTTTGAAAACCCTGATGGTGGCTCCGGAAAGTCTGGCTCCAAGCACTAATGATGCATGATTGAGTTCATCACTCAAGATCAGACAACCCTGAAGATGGAAAATATACAATAAGATGAATACAATTTTATTTTACTTTAATTCCAGAGGCCAGCAGTTTGAGAAAATGTTCACTGCTAACCAAATGGATTCAATGAGCACTGCCATACTCTGCACTAGCTAATTAAAACATTCATGATGCTGAGAAATAAAAGCACCATGAGAAGAATGATCCATCCGTGGCTAAGGATGGCATCAAAATGAAAGAGAAAGAATAAAAAGTTGCAAAGATAAATGGCCGGCCGGAGGATTGGAAATTTTAGAACCAAAGTAATGACTTTTATAAGTTAGAAAACAATAGAAACATAGGACCGCCAAATTTTAGATCCCCTTAGCCAAAGGGCCACATCCAAACACCCTCTGTGGCAGAGAGTAATGACTTTTATCTCGGTCTTAAGATTTCCCCCTTATCCTTAAGAACTTGTCCTGGAACTGCCGCAATGACAGCAAACAAGAAATAAAGAGACTGCAAGATATTTTAATGGCACAGTGCAGTGAAATAAAGGGTACACAAAAAGCTTCAGCGGGTGCAGCAGCATCTAAGGAGCGAAGGAGATAGGCGAAAAGACAGTGCAGTGAAATTAAACATTTATCCGTTAGCAAATAAGTCCATGGAATGTATAATGCAACATAAGAAAACGGGAATACATTGAAGCAAAGGCACAAAGGACATTCTCAGTTTTAAAGATAACTTTCTACAATACATAGCAGCCAAAGCAGAGGGAATAAAAGGGCGGCAGTGGTGCAGCGTTAGAGTTGTTGCCTTACGGCACCAGACATCCGGGTTCGATCCTGACCACTGGTGCTGTCTGCATGGAGTTTGTACTTTCTCCCTGTGAGTTTTGTCCGAGATCGTCGGTTTCCTCACACTCCAAAAATGTACAGGTATGTAGGTTAATTGGTTTGGTACCAGTGTAAATTGTCCCTAGTGTGTAGGATAGCATTAATGTGCGGGGATAGCTGGTTAGTGTAGACTCGCTGGGCCGAAGGGCCTGTTTCCGCGCCATCTCTCTGAACAAAACTAGTGTGTACTAGATAGCTGGCCGGCGCAGACTCAGTGGGACAAAGAGCCCTTTTCCATGCGCTCTAAATTATAGCACAGCCTTCCACCAGCTGTCAAGAGTAATGGAGATTTTTTGACTTCCACAAACACTTCAGATGGAATCTTCAACTCTAAACTGTTTACTTTTTCCTTACACCTCTGGACTTTACGAGTGCATTCAACATTTCCAGTTTCCGGTCAAGCACGGTTGTGACACAATCCTGGAACCACTCTGAAGGGAAATAGTACAAATCTACGGCAGAAACCGTTACTTTGACCATCACCTCCATGGTCAGAAAGGGGAACTTCCGTGCTCTAATCTTACATCCCAGCTCAGTTCTTTAGTCTTGCAAGTTACATCCCAGGTTATGTTTTAACTCTGGCGAGTTTCTGCCTCCAACACCCTTGATGAATAATTCCAAACCCACACCCTTTAGACAAAAAAAAGCCACTTCCACTTAATCTTTCCATCAATTAACAATATGGCCTGTCTGCTAAGC
Organism: Okamejei kenojei; assembly: GCA_035221665.1. Taxonomy (NCBI): domain Eukaryota; kingdom Metazoa; phylum Chordata; class Chondrichthyes; order Rajiformes; family Rajidae; genus Okamejei; species Okamejei kenojei. Next base: position 11,943,671 of record CM069139.1, on the reverse strand, counting down.
GAAATAGACCTTTCTATTTGCCTTGTCCAGGCCTCTCCATGAACTTCCTACGCAGTTTCCTCTGATTTGAAGTAAACAAGACCTGCGTGGCTATTCTCTTCTGAAAAATAATCTCCTTCCACGTCCCTTTAAACCTCTTCTCCCTAATGCTAACACAGCCTTCCTGTGTGATGACCAAAAATGCACACACGCAGCTGTGATCTAGCTTAGGGTTTGGTACATTCAGCACGACCTCCACAAACTATGCCTCAGCAAACGCACCCAGCTTCAAGTAAAAACGTCCCTAGATAACTTCAGCTTTTCCAGAAGAATGAAAAAGCTCCTGCATTTTGCACTTCCTAGAGAGCTACCAAGTCCAGGAGAGGCTTGGCTTTGGTGCAGATGCTGATTTTTGATGCTTTTCATCAGGTCCGGCAGTATAATTAGCTATCGTATCCATCCAGAGAGTGACACAGTTCTCTTTGCCCATGACTAGAGATTGTTTGGCAAGGTATCTTCTTTTTCCTTTGTTATGAGTACACGGCGAGGAAGGGAAGCTTTAATTAACAAACCTTGCCAACAAGAGCAGGGATATTCATCGAGTTTGTTGCGAATCCCATGCCAAACGCCATGGCCGCTTCAACTCTCAAGAACCGAGCCACCATTCTTTCCAGCTCTTCATGTTTGTCAAGGTTGCCTGTGAACAGAATTGACCATTGAGAACTTAAGATTCTGCCCTCTCCGTAGACTATAATAAGGTCACAATCTTTTTGTTATGACTTCACAAACAGGTATAATTAAGCAGGTGACATGCCAGTTTCTTCCAAAAGTCATGCGCGAGATTTATTTGGAGTCACAGCAGCAACACTAGAAGAGTTTTTAAACTGGTCAACCAAGGCTTCAATTTAAACGTTGCAGACTCCAACGGTGGAAGGATCACCGAGTGATGTATTGTACAGATGATTGATTGAAGAAAACGATTACTCCCCAGAGTACAAAAAAAAACAAACAACAGGAAAAAGTGTTGCTGGAATGCATCTGCTAGGCACGAATATTTCACATGATGCGACTTCACAACTCCACAATGATTATCTGCCAATGAGCACGGTACAACAAATTGATTCAAGTCCCCATTAAATTGCCATGGTACTGTACACCTGAGAATTTACCCATAATTTAAAAAACATGAACTCTTCATCAAACAAAAAACGGTAGCCATGTTACTTAGATTTGAACACAAGTGCTTGAGTAACTCTGGGAAACTTCTCTGAAGGACACAGATAGGCATCATTTTGGGTTGCGACGCTTCTTCAGACTAGTGTCCTTGTGCCTGTTACTTAGATTGTTTTTCTAAGCAAATGTTGGCGGTGTAAACAAAAGTCGCTGTTTAGGTTTATTATCATGACAGCCACTGAGTTAACCATCACACAGCATTCTCAATTCCACGGGCATGCACCAATATTCCGAGTGCTTTTCCAAGGGGATGAGGGCTCTGCTTCTATAATTTAATCCCTGAAGAAGGGGGTCGAGGAAAGAGCGTCCAACATCGCGGCCCTGTTCTCACCAATCTTTCCACCACCACACACAAGAAGCGACAAGACAGACACCATTGTATGCAGATGCCGAGAAGTGTGTTCAGCTCTGGCTGAACAATTTCTAATCTTGTGTGTGGACTCGATAAGAAGAAGATCCCTGAAAAACATTCCAATCAGAATCTCTTGCATTATGTAGCGCAGCCCAGTAGAGTCGCTGCCTTACAGCAGAAATCCAGGTGTGATCCAGACCTGCGCACTTTATATGTCTATAGGATTTCATTAGTGACATAAGGAACAGCAGATACTGGGTTATAAAAGTGTTTGAGGCATTTCTTCATAAAGTATGATCATGCTAAATCCTGTACAAAGTTGTGAAGGAGCTCAGTGGGTCAGGCAGCTTCTCTGGAGAACATGGATATGTGACGTTACTGGCTGGGACACTTAAGGCCCAAAATATCACCTTTCAATGTTCTCCAGAGATGCTGCCTGACTCGCTGAGTTACTGCAGCACTTGTGTAAGATTTAATTAAGTAGGATTATCATACCTTATGAAGAATCTATGTTCCACATTACACACAGCCATGGTACATTTATCATGAGACATCTGAATTAGTTTCTCACTGTTGGTATAATTAACCGGGTCAATAGATGTGTAACAAGGCGTTGTTACTTATTTAAAAACATGGTTGGAGGCTGCATGGATTTGTGGACTATTGAGACTCACCGATCTCTTGGCGTGTGCTACAAATACCAACTCCGTACTGGATAGTTGATTTTCTTGCTGCATCGGCACAGAAGCCACGGCGTTCGGCAAAGCCCAAGTAATTATATGAACCCATGTTGAGGACGTCTTTGATGATTTTGCCAGTGAATCTAGTTAACAAACGTGCATTCATTACACACAGGGAATGTACTAGCTATTTATATTTTTAAATAGTCAACAATTTTAAACACAAACACACCATAATTGGCATTTGCTGAGTCCAGGTGAAACCGATTAGCCAGGTAATCTGACATTATTGAAAATTCTAAAAGTTTGAATCAACAGTGCATTTGGCTAACGTTTACGCATGGATCTTTTATCTCTGGGTCCAAAGTTAAATCAAAAGCAGGACGTATGCTACATCTTTAATGCAGTGAACATCCCAAGGTACGTTTGGAAGAGTACCTATTAAATTTGACAATCACAAGTAAAGCACAAAGTGATGGGAGTCAGCATTTGTGGAAGGAATGGATAGATAACATTTGGGGTTGGGATGCTTTTGCAGGCTGTTTGTAGCGGGAGAGAAAGCTGGAAGCGAGGTGGGGTGGGAAACCCCTGGCAATCAATGGGTACATACAGGTGAGGAGTGCTTGGTTGGGTTATGAGTGGTCAAAGGGTACAAATGAAAAGGAGACAAAAGGAAGCCAGAAAAAGCACGAGTAAAGCGACATGGGGGAAGAGAAGATATAGGTGGAACGTGACGGGGTTCAGGATAGTAGGAGAAATGTGTGTGGAGGGCAGGGAAAAATAGAGGGGAACGGAGTGGAAGAATTTGATGTTTATGTCGTTGATTTGTAGCTACCCAAGCAGAATAGTTGGTGCTGTTCCTCCAATTTGTATGTGGCTTCTGGAAAAGCAGAAAGTTCAGGACAAAAAGGTCAGGAAAGGAATAGGAGACGGTTTCAAGCAGCAATAGAGGAAACAGTAGTGTGGTGTAGACAAGGAATTCCAAAGCTTAGGGCCAAGTCAATTATGAGCTCAGCTATCAATTGCATGACCAACAGCGGTGAAATTAAAATTCAATGTTGAAGCAGCATAGAGGTCGTCTCAACACAGCACATGGGGAATTTCATGAATTTAATTAATGAACCACACAAAGCTAATCAGTAACAACAAAATAACTGGTTTACAGTTAAAACAAGACAAACCAGCTCTTAAACTTATCCTGCTTACTCCACAAGCAACTTCACACAGACAGGATACACTTAACTATTCATGGTTTGTTATAGCAAGCCATTCAGCTGCACAGAAACTACCAGGACAAACTAGTTAGGCGAGACAATGGATCTTATTCGCCATCAGTTTAAATGTCTGATTTGATCACCTTAGGATTAGTAACACTATTGTTGACACCTTTGCACATTCAAGTGCTCCGACTGGAATGTTTTGTTCAAGATGCAAACCCAAGTCAGAACTCTCTCCCTTTCTATTACCACCCAGATGAAAATAGGCTGGGTGGTAATAGTACCAGCCTAATTGTACACTCATCTCCAACATGCTCAGCTAATGTCTCCTTTAATTTAGCTTCACTCACTCTTCCTCATCTTTGGTTGTGATCCGTATCAATTTCCTCTTGTCCCTAAAGGGCAGTTGCTGTGTTCCTAGATTAAAGGCAAATAGAGGTGGTTGTCTCCAGGCAGATTTAGCGAGTCAGAAGAAGCATGAAAACCGGTTCTTTGGCCCACCTTGCCTTTGCCCATCTAAGGTAGTCCCATTTACCCCCCCCCCCCCCCCCCCCCCCCCATTTGACCCATCCCTCAAAACCCCTCCTTAAATGTCTAAGCTTTCACAATTTCTATAGTTCTTTAAAATAAAAAGCAGGAATACATGTTATTACCTCTTCTACCCTCAGCCCAAAACGGGTTACATTTTGGACGATTGTTGTAATTATTTTCTTTCCATTTCCATCATACCGCCCCACCCCTCTGTACGACCCAGAACATTTGCTGCCTTTGAACATATGCTGTAATATGGCTTCTGAACAGGAGATTAATGGCAATAATTATAATAATGTTCTAAAGCATCAGAATCATCACATCTACCCCCATGGGTGGAGCCATTGAAAAATGGAAGGCATCCCAATCTTTTCATTTTTACTACCTGGGCTTAATTAAGTAATGAATACTTTGTCGGCACCCGATACGCAGCGACTATTTGCATATTTTGAGTATGGTATGCAAAACAAAGAATTGCACTGTGACATGCCATGTGTAATAATCTATCTACCAATCTATCCAAGCACCATTATATTGCACTTCTCTTAAAGTGTCTTTCCACTGCTCAAAAATTAAAAGATCCCACCGTCAGAACATTCAGTAGATAAATAGCTGTGTCAATTCATCAACTATAAACAAAATTAATAAATGTGGGGTGGATGACTCACTTAAATGTCCAATTATAGTCATAGGAAACCCTCTCCATTACATCAAACTTTGCCCCCGGGACACTGCAGATGGGTCGGTTCCAGCTATCTCGAATTCTCATGTACAGGTTTCTGGTGTAGAAATTTTCAAAGTCTTGATACAAAGGTACAAAATCCTACAGGAGAAAAAAAAAAAAATCAATTTCAAGGGGACTTATGTCACCGTGTTATTGTTCAGAACCCAAAGAAACCAAAGAAATTGTCATGTCCAACAATCATATTCACAATTAAAAATATTTCACATAAATTGTTATACTTATAACTAAACCAAGTCCATTTGATAAGGTTGATTTCCTTATTAATTGACTGTAATAGTACACGCAAGAGAAATCTTGACAAACAAGGTTTTACACATCATGACTTGGAAATTGAGCTCAAACTAGATTCAAATACTAAATTCTCTTAAAAGACCCAGTTGAAATATTCTGCCCATGTGTTTATGTTGTTACATCCCCGCAGCAAATGGACAGGACCCTGTCTATCACATCATTAAAATCATAAAGATCCAATTGTATTCACAAGATAGTACTAAATAGAAATTTAATAGATATTAAAAATAACCTTCAGAAAGAAACACTTGCACCATAATAGACTGGGAATCATACAATACAATTATTGCAATTGATTTCTATCCTGGTGATATCTCACTTTACTTGTCATTGAAGCATTGTATGTCTATCACAAGTTTTAAGTTAAGGAGCCAGCCCGTCAAGGGATCATGAAGCCAGCATCCAATTTTTTTTAACAAATTCCAAGGCACACATCCCACCATCAGCAGTGTGATATTTGCCCATCTTGAGATGGTTATGGCAGCTTAAAGTCACCAGCAATAAATATTCCCAATATTCTCTCCATTAAAGAATATTTTGAAGGTCCCTCCATTTGGAAAGTAGAAACATAAGCGAGTGAGAACAAACAAGCCATTTGGTCCTTCGGTCTGCGGTTCATTTAGGCAGCAGAGACATGTAGACCCTAACTTGCTCTTGAAAACATCCAGTGAATTGGCCTCCACTGCCTTCTGTGGCAGATAATTCCATAGATTCACAACTATCTTTGTGAATACGTTTTTCCTCATCTCAGTCCTAAATGGCCGACCCCTTATTCTTAACATACAACATAATCAAAGACTTGTTGGACCTGGTCATTGCTTCTTCTCCTATGAACTATATGGTAGAAGGTATAGAAGCTGAAAAACACACACACACACACCAGACTCTTCCCCTCTGTCATCAGGCTTCCGAACAGTCCTTCCATAAGCTAAGGTAACTGTTCCATTCATCTCCACCCCATTGTGGACATTGGGGTTTGACTATGAAACTGATGCGCTACAATGCAGAGAACAATATGCTGCACGCTGGATGAACCTCTTCTATTGTACTTGCATTTGACCAGACTGAATTAACATAATAATCATAATTTATTGGCCAAGTATGTTTTGCAACATATGAGGAATTTGGTTTGCCATAGTCAAACCAAAAAAAGCAACAAGACACACAACATAAAAATGTAACAAACATCCACCACAGCGGCTCCTCCACATTCCTCACTGTGATGGAAGGCAATAAAGTCTCGTCTTTCCTCCTTTTCTCCCACGGTCGGGGGGAATTGAACCATCCGCAGTCCCGCGTCGGGGCGATCAAAGCTCCCGTGGCTTGGAGCGAACAAAGTTGGTCTCTCACCAGGGACAGCGAGTTCCACGCTGTTAGAAATCCGCAGGCACCCACGGTTGGAGCTCAGAGGTCGATCCCTGGCAAAGGGGTGGCCAGCTCATGATGTTAAGTTGTTAGGCTCCCGCGGTTGGAGCTCCGAGGTCCCAGCAAGAGGCCCCCAGCTCCATGATATTAGGCCACAGTACAGACGGAGATACGACATGGGAAAAGTCGCATCCGTCGAGGAATGAGGATTTTTTTTAAAATTCCACCACCCTGACATAAAGCTAAAATTAAACAAACATACATTTTACAACAAACTAAAAGCAAAAAGGAAAAAGACGAGACAGACCGTTGGCGAGGCAGCCATCGTATGGCGCCCCCTGGTGGTGTCATTTATGCATGGTATATCTGATCTGTTCGGCCAGCATGCAAAACAAAGTGTTTCACTGTACCTTAGTACACACGACAATAATAAACCTAAACCCTCAGAGTGAAGAGATTTCTCTCTGCTTCAACGCTAAATGTTTATCCTGTATCCCGAGGGTGATCTCATTGTAGAACGCCTGACTAGGGAAAACATCACCCTCCGCACCTGTTCTGTTCAACCATGCCAGAATGTTGTGGATTTTCTCTCCTTCTGATTTCCCAGTTAACAGCCCAAGCTCGCCTCGTACAACGGTGCTATCACCCATGGTGAACCTTTGCTGCTCTCACTCTTTAACAAATATATAGTGCCAAAAATGTAAACAAAGCTGCATACAAATATTCAAAGTCCAGCGACACTAAGATTTCTTTGTTCCTGTAGTCAAAATCTTACGCAATAAAAGTCAAGATACCACTTTGCTTCTTTGACTGTGCAGTCTAATGTGCATATGTTCATAGGTTTATCTCATAGGAGCAGAATTAGGTCATTGGGCCCATCAATTCTTCTGCGCCATTCAATCAAGTAGATCTATCCGTCCCTCAACCCCATTCTCCCGCCTTCTCCCCACAAACCCCTGTAATGTGCAATTGTTTCTGAACAGCCAAGAGGTAATTAATAATTCCCTCCCCATGGTCTCAAGGAAAGGCATTTACAAGATTTGTGACAGGAACCGATACTACATGTGTCTGAGTCACTTTCATTACACAATATGTACATAATAGAATAACGAGTTCTCTTATTGCTTCATGCTTATTGCCAAAACACACTGCAAGTTTCTGCAATGATGGTGCGTGAGCGCAGCTATTTTAAGGAAGTGGCACAGAAAGTGTCGTGTATGAAAGTGAAATGGCCAGTATTTTTGGACATCCGAGGCTTGATCTGGAAGATCGCGTTCCGGTCCCGATAGGGCAGCTGGTGACCAGAGACGCAGGCGGTGCAGGCTCGAAGGGCCGAATGGCCTACTGCTGCACCTAATTTCTATGTTAATTTCTATGAGATGATTCAATTAAATTATAACCGCTGAAACGGCCAAGCTAGCAAAAATCCATCTGCTTCACTAATGCCTTTCCTTCAAAGAAATTTGCCATCCCTGGCATCCAGTCTGGCTTAATTCGGAATGGCACAGTGCAATTAGTTTGGTTTCAAACCCGTTGAATAAATGAAGCCAGATGTTAAATTGATTAATGATAACCAAGTTGGCAACATGATGCCATGCTCTAAATGGATGTTCCACAAACAGACATCTTCAACTGCACGATTGTGATCATTTGAGATGATTTGGCAGGAGAACAAAATGATCTTGAAACTGGGTTTGTGAAACGTGCAAAACAAGTCAATAAATTAGTTTAATTGACAACTACCCACCTAAAGATGCTAAGGATTTGGGCCAGAAATTATCACTGCCAATTTTGAGCAGTCACTTCATCTCAAAGGACTTGTAATTTAGTTTAGGAATACAGCATGGAGATAGGCTCTTCGGCACACAGACAAGATGAGGCAGCTGGGGTGAAGTTGGGACAGTCAGGTGGACAATAAACTGAGGCAGACCAAAAAATAGGAGAACCAGGTTTTTTTTTTTGGGGGGGGGGGGTTGTTAAGAAGAAAGGTGGAGGTGGAGCCACTGCTGGCAGCTGATGAGCACAAACAGAGGCTGCCAGTGCTGGATTCTGTCACACAAGGTAAGAATAATTCAGGGAGAGATAAATGGCAGATGGACCCAGAACTTCATTCAGGAGGGGTGCAGTGGAGCCTTTGGGTGAACTGCAATGGAACTAGGAGAGGGAGAGTGGGGTGAAAAAAAGGGAGATGGTGCTGGGAAAGGGGACAGAAGTGGAAGGACTGGAGGAGCATCAGAATGAGGGAATGACAGGGGAGGCTACCTAAATCTGGAAAATTGGATGTTCATGACATTGGGTTACATAGAAACATAGAAATTAGGTGCAGGAGCAGGCCATTCGGCCCTTCGAGCCTGCACCGCCATTCAATATGATCATGGCTGATCATCCAACTCAGTATCCTGTACCTGCCTTCTCTCCATACCCCCTGATCCCTTCAGCCACAAGGGCCACATCCAACTCCCTCTTAAATATGGCCAACGAACTGGCCTCAACTACCTTCTGTGGCAGAGAATTCCACAGATTCACCACTCTCTGTGTGAAAAACGATTTTCTCATCTCGGTCCTAAAAGACTTCCCCCTTATCCTTAAACTGTGACCCCATGTCCTGGACTTCCCCAACATCGGGAACAATCTTCCTGCATCTAGCCTGTCCAACCCCTTAAGAATTTTGTAAGTCTCTATGAGATCCCCCCTCAATCTTCTAAATTCCAGCGTGTACAAGCCGGATGCAGAAGCGAGTAGGGTGGAAAAAGATAAGACCCTGGCTGAGAGTTGAACAACATGAGACAGAGAAGTGAGGCGCAGGTATGAAGAACCAAATGGGGTTGGAGCTGGGGGCAAGGTGTGGGGTCAGAGGAGAATGGGAAATTAGGGGAAGAGAGAACTTTGTGGAACAAGGGGAAGTTCTTCTTCTTGGTTTCTTGGTCCTCCAAAATATTCCAAATGCAATTTAAACTGGAGGTGGTGGAGGGAGGACTCAAGCCAGAAAGGGTATTTGGGAAGAAGAGAGCTACCTTAAATTTAGTTGCATCTGGTTGGGTAACTATGGTAGGGTGAAGACTATTCCATGCTTTAATTGTGCGGGAGAAGAATGAATTGCTGTACACATCTGTCTTGGTAGCAGGTATCTCAAATTGGATTGAGTGCCCTCGTCTGCTCCCAATTAGTTTGGGTTTGGTGTAGGTTTTGCAATCTATGTCGAGCTGTTGTGGTGAAGAGGCTAAGATGCCACACTAGAGGGTGGGGCATCACGGTGAGAATGTCTAAGGTGGAGGGAGTATAAAGAGTTTGACAGAGCTTTGGGAAAAGTTGAGCTGTGCCGCCTGAAGCCAGGTGGGAGAGCAGGGAAGTCATCCCATGGGCTCTGGATTTCATCTGTCATTAGCCTGTCCCCTCATGTTACCAATTATCAAATTCCTTGCCTAAAAAGCATGTCGACGACACAATTTCAGAATTTTGATTGAAGTTTGGAAAATGAAAAAGGTCAATAAAAAGAGCAGTGGAAGTGGGAACGTCAAGCAAGAAGTCAGACAATCAAAACAATTGATTTCATATTCATACAAGGGTGGCAGAGTGGTACAGTTATGTAGGAAGGAACTGCATTCGCTAGTTTAAACCAAACACACAAAATTCTGGAGTAACTCAGCGGGACAGGCAGCATCTCTGGAGAGAAGGAATGGGTAACGATTCGAGTCGAGACCTTTCTAAAGAGTTTAGCCTGAAGAAGGGTCTCGACCCAAAACCTCACCTGCTGAGTTACTCTAGCAAAAAAACCAAAAAAAACCCACACACACCGCTTCCTTCACCAGCCCGTTATGCAGGAGGGGGACAGGTCAAGCCGGGGGGGGGGGGGGGAAAGGAAGGACTGTGAGTGAAATTCACATGGTTCAAAGCCAATGTGATAAGGACCCACACTGCGATGAACATGAAGGTTGGCGCTGTAATTAAGATGGTGAAAGCACAATGTACGGGAAGTGTCACACAAGTCCTTTAAAAGAGGGGGGAGAAGGAGTGGAGACAACTTAAGGAGCCAGAGGTACACAGCCGTGAAGCTCGGTAGACATTAACATTACTGGTCAGTTATCCTTGGTTCTGAAAACACTGCTTACGTTTTTTTTCCCCCAATGAGCCATTGAAATTCACCGGTCAGCTCCGGCTACAACCTACAAGAACCTTCGACCTCCTGGCAAACCACTAGGACCTCCTGGCGACCCACCTACGGCACGAGAATTCTCGCTAGTCTCCATGGCGGTTACATTCTGGTCGTTGCTAATTTTTCAACTTGTTGAAAAATCGGTGACCATAATGAGGCCGCAACTAGTTCCCAGAATGCAGGAACCACGACCTCATGACCATGAAGGCGGGAACCACGTCCTCACGGCCACGAAGGCGACTACCCAGCATCCACCCGTGAACATGTGGCGACCACATAGTCTCCTGCAATCGCCTAAAAAGTCGCCTAAGTGGGACAGGCCCATTAAAGTGCCAGAGACCCAGGTTCGATCCTGACAACACGTGCTGTCTGTACCTTCTCCCTGTGACCACGTGGGTTTTCCCCAGGAGCTCCGGTTTCCTCCCACATTCTAAAGACGTACAGGTTTTTAGGTTTATTGGGTTCTGCAAGTTATAAACTGTCCTCGTGTGTGTAGGATAGTGTTGGTGTACGGGATGACCGCTGGTCAGCAAGGACTCAGTGGGCTGAAGGGCATGTTTCTGTGCTGTATCTCTAAACAAATATTCAATTGAGAATTACAATTAATTGGTCACCGTGGATCAATATTTCATCTTTATAAATTGACTTTTAAGATCACGGTAAACTTGAGCAGCTTGAGCTTTGAGCTAATGCTGCATTGTAACAGAAGCGAAACTAAATAAGGTAAAAACCAGAACCACTAAGATTTCAGGAAATGTTTGTTCAAAGATTTAAGAGATTATTCAGAGCGCACATCCTCTCATCGTGCTATTTAGCAGCTTGGAGAGGAAATCCTTTCAAATGACTCAGAAGTTATACAGATTATAAACGTTGTTTAGGATATTCCAAAAGAACAGAATGTATCAATTCCAAGAATTTACAAATTAACCACCATGGGATTATATAAAATGCATTCCAATGGCTTTTGAACTTGAGACGCAAGAGATTGCAGATGCTGGAATCTCAAGGCAAATTGCTGTGGAGAAAGGCTGGGGCAGGAGCTGGCAAGTGACAAGTTCATCCAGGTATGGCCAGGATTGATAGACAGATAAGTCAGGTTGGTGGAGGGAGAGGAGAGAGTCTTCATGTCCAAAAGTCCAAGCTTTCTGCCGGTTCACTCTTAGAAGCAGTAATGTGGAGAACTGATTAACCGCTGGCTATAACAAAGCATGAGCTAACAGTGGTGGAGGTCGTAGAGTTTATGCCTCACCACACCAAAAACGCTAGTTCGATCCCGTCTTTGGATGCAGTCTGTGTGGAGTTTGCACGTTCTCCATGACCACATGGGTTCCCCCCCCCCCCATGTCCCAAAAGACAGGACGAGTTTGTATGTGAATTGAGCCCACTAAATTGCCCCCTAGTGTGTAGAGAGTGGATGATAACAATGTCAATTGGTGATCAATGGTCAGCGTGGACTCAGTGGGCCGAAGGGTCCGTTTCTCCAAAAAACCTGCTCAAACACCCAAACCTGCGGGATCAAAAAACCTCAAATAAAGATTGCATAAGCAGAGACTGAACTGAACTGGTTGTCTCTGGCACACCGAACATACCATCCTTTTGCCCCATTAAAACAAGTTATTAAAAACAAATCTGACCAACTCTGCCAACAGTATGAAGTTGGCATTTAGAAATGTATGGGTCAACAGAAATAGTAGAGTTGCAAGAGGGTAAATTAATATGCCCTCAATGCTTAAGGGAGCTGTAAATAGTTTATATGCTTAACAGCTATTAGAACAAGAGCATAAAAGAAACTGGAGGAGATAATTTGATGTCCAAAACATCCTTGATTGTCCCATTAGATCATGGCCCATCTTATCTGCGCGTCACTTTCCTGGACAAATCTCTGAACATATCTCTGGATTTCTTAATCACTGAAAATCTATTCACTGCATCGAATAGTCTGATGAAGGGTCTCGACCTGAAACGTCACCCATTCCTTCTCTCCAGAAATGCTGCCTGTCCCGCTGAGTTACTCCAGCACCTTCACTGCATTGAACATACTTAGTGACAAAACTCCAGTTATTCTAAATAGGGAATTCTAAAGATTTACTATTTTTTAGATAATGACATTCCTTTACATCTTAGAGGTATTGGCAGACCACTCTTTTAAACTGGTCTATTCCTTGACCAGTTGAAACATCACTTCTGAATGCATGCACTCAAAAACACAAAGAATTGTGCATTTTAATGAAGCCTGTGGGGGTGATGCAGGCATGCATGAAATCTAGATTTGTTCATTTTACTGCTGTTGCATTCTTAAAGCCCAAGCCCATTCAGTCCAAAAATGTAGTTAACACCACAACCACCTCCTGATATCATTCAACCACCTCCACATTTATCAGTATCACATTTATTTATTTCAGAAGTGAAGGAAGGTCATTGACGCAAAACACTAACCACATCTCCATAGATACTGCCAGATGAGGCTGTTACACACATTTTCTGTTTTAGTTTATATTCCCTACATCTGCAGACCTTTGGAGCCATACAGTGATACAGTGTGGAAACAGGCCCTTCAGCCCAACATGCCCACACCGGCCAACATGTCCCAGCTGCACCAGTCCCATCTGCCTGCATTTGGTCCATATCCCTCCAAACCTGCCCTATCCATGTACCTAACTGCTTCTTAAATGTTGGGATAGTCCCAGCCTCAACTACCTCCTTTGGCAGCTTGTTCCACACACCCATCACCCTTTGTGTGAAAGGGTTACCCCTCAGATTCCTATTAAATCTTTTCCCCTTCACCTTGAACCCATGTCCTCGATTCACTTACTCTGGGCAAGAGACTCCATGCATCTACCCGATCTATTCCTCTTGAGGAATTCCTCAGCAACTATTCCTCAGTGACCTTCATGCTGAAACTATTGATACCTGGATCTGACAACAGAAGCCCAAAAGCCCCAAGGAGGAAAGAGAAAAAGTTAAGTAAACGTGTGCGCTTTATCATTTAAGCAAGTTTACTTGGAGAGTCTAGGACCAGAGGCTATAGCATCAGAATAAAGTGATGTACTTTTAGAAAGAAGGTGGAGGAATTTCCATAGTCAGAGGGTGGTGAATCTGTGGAATCCATTGCCATAGAAGGCTGTGGAGGCAGAATTTTTTTATTTTTAAGGCAGAGATTGACGGATTCTTGATTAGTACGGGTGTCAGTTTGGGGGGGGGGGGGGGGGGGGGGGGGGGGGGGGGGGGGGGGGGGAGAGAGAAGAGAGAAGGAAGGTGAATGGGGCTGAGAGGGAAAGATAGATGCCACGATTGAATGGCAGACCCGATCGGCCAAATGGCCGTATTCTGCTCCTTAAACTTACTTTAATCAATATCAAGCCAGGACTGCAGATACTATACCAAGCTTGAAGTTCAGCAAAAGATATACGATTTAATGCTGCATGGCCATAGGTTTTGCCGCACAGACCTCAAACTGATCATACAGAGTAAACGTTAGTGACTGATAACATAGATGAACCATTTTATCTGCAGCCGCAGTCACTACAACCTATTTATTCAAGGATACAGCATGACATGGAACCTTGAGAGAATGTTCTTGGTCAATTATTTTATTGATGTTGGTCATCTTTCTTATTTGAGAGCTGGCAGAAAGAAATGTTAGCATTTAATGGATGGACTGGTAGATAAGTACAAGCCTTAATCCATGGGGGAAAAAGCCCTTTATTTCTTTAACAAAGTACGGCTTATAAAACGGAATTCAAAGCAGTGCGCCCTCCACAAACCATTGGCACTGATAAGAAACATCAACCTGTTCATTAAATTTGTGCAAGTCTACTGATTTTCCATCGGGAGAGGTGTGGACAAAATTCCTGAATTTCATGCACAATGGAGTTCCTTGGTGCAGTCCTGGGCTGAAACTCTGCAGTAAATAGCAAGGCATAATTTAAAAACTACAGTAAAAGTGGGAAGCCTTTGTACTTGCCTTTTGTTCCTCGCGTTCGGTGGCATGATGACATTTTTCAATCTTCCACTCCCGCAGGAAGTCCCTGAGGTAGCCAAACAGCGTGAGAATTCCATATCCCATGTAGGTCAGTACAGCAACGAGCATAGGGGTCTCCTCAAAGGATTGATTAAATTGCCTTTGGTACAGACCTCCATTCTGTGCAATATGATGACTCTGAAACAGAAAAGGGATACGTGCAACATGAATGTTCTGTTATTTGGCAGCAGTCAATTTTCAGTGCAGGAAAGGATCACCTCCCCAAGAGAGTCGCTGGGATTTCCACATACCCCAGCTAACACCACAGAAACCCATAGACACTCAATAATGGATTTCACATGCCACACACTGAAGCTTTGCAATGTGACCCAAGTGAATGCTTGTACAGTCCCTGAAAACACTTGTACAGCCTTACATTTCTATAAACTTGAAGGAACTACTAAATAGTCTGGATGCAAAAAAATATTAACACATGACATTTCCAATTATGTTGCGGACAAAGCCGCAGTTGGTATTGGTGCCTGGAATTTACAATAAGCATTAAACACAGTCACAAGGTCGCATGCTAAAGTACTCAGCACAAACCACAACTGATCTCATGATGTTCCTTGTTAGTCATATTACAATTCTACTTATGGAACATACACATACTATTGCAGTAAAGGGAACAGATACTATTCTCATGTAATGGGGCAGCACGGTGGTGCAGCAATGGGATTGCTGCCTTACCGCGCCAGAGACCCAGGTTCCATCCTGACTACAGGTGCTGTCTGTGCGTCAGGTTCTCCGTGATCTGCGCGAGTTTTCTACGGGAGCTCGTTTCCTCCCATACTCAAGACATGAGGCTTGTAGGCCGATTGGCTTGGTATAAATGGTAAATTGTTCCCAGTGTGTAGGATGGTGTTAGTGTACAGGGATCGCTGGTCGGCGTGGACTCGGGGAGCCGAAGGGCCCGTTTCCGCGCTGTATCTCTAAACTGTAATAAACTACATACAGCAATAGATTCCATCTGCTAACAAGCAACATTTCCCATGCAGATGCATTCCAAGACAGGCAATCACAATTTGAAGAGTAATTTCAAATTTTCAGTTGCCATGAACATTTGTCACAGCTGTCGGAAAACGTCAAGAAAATTTCAAATGCTCAACAGTAAACGATGAAGTATTCTGCATGTATAATAGAATAATGAGCTCAAATAACCAGCTTTCTGATGTCGGTGCAATAAAGTGTGGAATGTGTCACTTTTATGCCATTCGTGACAACTGATCGTGTGCTGAAGGCACACTTTTCTAAAGACTTCAATTGTCTAAGGGGAATGTAGAGGAAATTCACTGGCCCCAATTATCTCCTCGGCTCTGGGTCTTGAGAGTCGACATGGCTGCAAAAATAGGGGAAGAAAGCTGTCAGTAACCAAACCATAGTTTGTTTAGATTCCAACCTACAGATGTTACCCCTATTTGCACCATATTAATTGTGCCTTGCACTAATATTACACAAATCATGCCTCTAAATAGAACATCGGCCATGAGAATATATTATCAGGCTCCGAGTAATGTTCAGTTATGCACAGCACAGAAACAGACCCTTCAACCCAACTCATCCATGTCAACTTAGATGTCTATTCAAGCTAGTTCCATTTGATGTGTTAACGAAGAAACTGCAGATGCTGGAGAATCGAGGGTTACACAAAAAGCTGGAGAAACTCAGCGGGTGCAGCAGCATCTTAGGAGCCAAGGAGATAGGCGACGTTTCGGGTCGAGACCCTTCTTCAGACATAGTTCCATTTGATTGTGTTTGGCCCATATCCCTCATGCTTCTTTCCTATCCATGAACCTGTCCAAATGTCATTTAAATATTGTAACTGCACCCCCTTTACAGCTTCCTCTTGCAGCTCATCCCACATTCTCAACACCCTCAAACAAAAAAACCCCAGCTTAAATTTGTTGAATTACTCCTACTTTTATATCCAAGGAATTTTCTCAATTCCAGTTGCCTGTAGCTGAGAAGCATATTCTTCCTAATCAGTGCCTCAATACTCTGCCCCACTAGTTTGTTAAACAATGAACAATGCAGCAGTTGAAACAAAGCAGCAACAGGATGTATCCAAGGCACAGATGAAAACAATGTTAACATTCTAAACCTGAAACCACATTGTGGGGTGTGTTCAATAGCTTAGCACAGGGGTTCTCAACCAGGGGGGAATTCCCCCCAGGGGGGGGGGGGGGGGGAAATTGGGTCCACAGATTAGCAAACTCAAACTGTTAGAAATAAAGGATTTTCATTATTGTATACATATTATTTGGAATGCACTTTTTGAGGCAGACAATCTTGGAAAAGGGGGGGGGGAAATGACATTCTGACATATGGTGAAAGGGGTGCATGGGGCAAACAAGGTTGAGTACCACTGGCTTAGCAAGTCCATTCCTTGAAAAGCAAACACAGACCTTACCAGAGTAGGACCCTCCACACTGAAGTACTTAACAGAAAATGCCCAACAGAAATGATTTGTAGCAGGACAAGTGTTTAAGAAGGAACTGCAGATGCTGGAACAATCGAAGGTAGACAAAAATGCTGGAGAAACTCAGTGGGCGAGGCAGCATCTATGGAGCGAAGGAATGGGTGACGTTTCGGGTCGAGAGCCTTCTTCAGACTGATATGGGGATGGGGGGTGGGAAGAAGAAAGGAAGAGGCAAAGGCAGTGGGCTGTGGGAGAGCTGGGAAGTGGAGGGGAAGAGGGAGAAAGCAAGGACTATCTGAAATTGGAGGTCAATGTTCATATCACACAGGACAAGTGTTTTTTGTTTTAACCATCTCTATTGACATTGCAAATTACATGATAAACATGCAAAATGGGAACAGATACACATCCTTCTCCCACAAAATGAGGAAAGATACTTTTCAAAGCTGCAGAATACATTGTATAAACAAAGAACTGCAGTTGTTGGTTGATACACAAAAGGACACAATGTGTTGGAGCAATTCAGGTCAGGCAGCATCCCTGGATACATATTAATAAATAGAGGTAGACAGAGATGGAAATTCTGCCTTTGCTCAGTATTTGATACTCAGGCTGTCTGGCATTTATTTTCAATGGCTGGATACATCTGGAACCGAATTTCGGAGATTTAATATAATTGAATATAATAAAATTGCCTTCATGATAACCAGTTTAGTTTAGACATTCAGCCTTTCAGCCCAAACCGACCTCCACTAACACCATCCTATCTATACACACTAGGAACAATTTGAGATTATACCAAGCAAATTAACTCAAACCTGTACATCTATAGAGTGTGGGAGGAAACCGGAGCGCCCGGAGAAATCAGGTATCAGAGAGAAGGTATAAACTCGTAGTCAGGATCGAAGCTGGATCTGTGGCAGTGTAAGGCACCACCGTGCCACCCGTGTGCCATGATTCAACTCTGCCATTGTTTATTATTAAATGCAAGTGGAAAATTATTTCATTCAAATTTCACTGTGACAATAAACTGACTTTGAAAATATACTAACAGCCTGATAAAATGCTACTGCGTTCAAGGCAGTTGTTCTGCTCAGAAGAATGATTTACAGCTCTACGAGTACAAGGACCAACGGTGGAAGCAGGTGCAGCAACTGCAGAATGGAACCGTAGCAAACTGGTTTGGTTTTTGACCATGTTGAAAATATTATATGCTATTAAATGGACATTGTTTGGCAGATGGGAATAATTTTCCCCCATCCACATGCGCACTGAATGGTAACCCACAATGATATACAGGTCAGATGATTGGTTATTCTTAAATCATCCTGATTTCAAGCCGTGAAATAAATGCCTGCATTAAGCAGGAACAAAATCATTGCACAGGGACACTTGTTGAAAATAGGAATTATTCAACTAGCATCCATTACATTGCCAGGAATGGTTGAGGGATATAGCCCGGGTCATAGAGTCATACAGTGATACAGTGTGGAAACAGGCCCTTTGACCCAACTTGCCCACGCCGGCCAACATGTCCCAGCTACACTAGTCCCACCTGCCTGCGTTCAGTCCATATCCCTCCAAACATTCTATCCAGGCAGATAGGACAAGCATCTTGATCGGCATGAAGGACTAGTTTCAGTAACTATGACTGACCATTTAAGCTTGTAAATTGTTAATATAGACCCTACCAAATCTCCCTCTCTCTTCTACAGTGTTGAGTTTGTAATACTCTAATCCTCTGGCACCTCACTTTAGGTGCAGAACACAACTATGAGCAATCCATTCCACCAAATGGAATCTTTGGGTCATGTCCTACTCAATGGGTGCTTTGGTGGTTTCTGCAATGTTACAGGAAACTACCTTTTTAGATTTTTTTTCTTAGAGACAGTCGTAAATAGGCACTTTTGCCCACCGAGTCCGCACGAACCAACAATCACTTGTATACACTAGCACTATCCTACACACCAGAGACAATTTACAATTTTAACCAAAGCTAATTAACCTAGAAACCTGTATGTCTTTGGAGTTTGGGAGGAAACCGGAGCATCCAGTGAAAACCCACGCAGTCACAGGGAGAACGTACTAACTCCATACAGACAGCACCTATAGTCAGGATCAAACCCACATCTCTGGCACTGTAAGGCAGCAGCTCTATCGCTGCGCCACCGTGACGCCTTCCCCGCAATGAGACCTTTGGTTAATCATAGCTTTCAATCAACAGATACTAAATACCGTCGAAGGTAGACGCAACATGCTGGAGTAACTCAGTTGTTCAACTGTGCCCACATGAACAAGTTGTGTTGACCACGGCTCATGAAAATGACAATTTATCAATGCATTAAATAAATCTATGGTAGACAAAAATGCTGGAGAAACTCAGCATGTGAGGCAGTATCTATGGAGCGAAGGAAATAGGTGACTCGTGTTGTAGCGTTGGAGGGAAGGGGGAATCACAGCGGGGGGGCAGTCAGAGAGGAGGTTGTTAAACTATCTTCGGAGAGAGGAGAACTTCTTCAAAATTCTTCAAAGTAGGCATACCTTGAGGAGATTTCGCAGTGGAGTAGACAAAATGTTTAAGAAGGAACTGCATATGCCAGTCTGAAGAAGGGTCTCGACCCGAAACGCCATCTTTTTCCTTCACTCCATAGATGCTGCTGCAACCGCTGAGTTTCTCCAGCATTTTTGTCTATCTTCGATTTTCCAGCATCTGCAGTTCCTTTTTTAACAAATAAACCTATGGAGTAACTCGACACTAATCTATTAAACTCAATGACCAAGTGAAAGGAACCAGATTACGAATGGATTCAATCTCTCTTCTCATTCCCAAACAATTTGCAATACAATTTGGCATCAAGAATGTATTCCGCGCCCAAGTTAATCACTGGGATTCACGTGGATAGTGGTCTACCTCCATGTGAAATGGAAGCATTGCACCAACAGCATGTCACAAGATGCAGAAGCTAAAATTAGCTGCATTTTGTACAGCGGAACACAAAATTACTTTTGTATATAATGGTAACGGACAAATTGACGACACATCTTCAACGAATTTGGGGGCTTCAATTAAAACAGGTTTCCCCTTTAATTTGTGCTGGTTGCAGTATTTAGCAATTGCCTGCTTCAAAACAAGGAAAATGAAATGGGTGGATTCAAACTGCGAGCAAATTTTTAAGACATTCTGACAACTAAGCAAATATGGAATGCACGGCACTTAGCCATTACAATTAGTGTACACACTGACACTGTTCAGCACACAATCGACATTGGTAATATTGGGCAGTAAAACATCACATCTACTCGGACCTATCCATTGTGACACCAAAATTAGCAGCATACACAGACAACATTTGTACTCTTTCCTCCCCCCCCCCCCCCCCCCACCTCCATTTCTGGTTTACAACAGGCTGGCTAGGAACACTGCCATTAATCTCTCTGTATATTCCGAGTGATTAAATCATGGGTGTTGCTGGGAGTTTAATACTTTCCTGCATTGGAAATTTCAGGGTTAAAGTTATCCCTAACTCATCGTGGTGGATGGAATTCAAAGACTTCCATTTTTTAAAAAAAGGTCTTGGATTAGAACTACAGAATTGAAACAATTAAATTAAACAATTTCCAGAACTGAATAAATCAATTTCAAACCCAGAAGAGCAGATATTACTTAAAACCCCAAACTATTTCATGTTTTTTTCCCCAAAAGCCAGAAATCATGTCCCGGGAACTATAAACTTACTCATTATAGCTGAAGATCAAGCTTCACTGTTAGCCACAGAAATCCACACCCTATCAAACGCACAGCAGATAGCTCAAAGACAAATGTTTTCACTGCGCAGAGAAAGCCGTGTTGATCTCTTGTCTTTGGGGAACAGACTTAACTTGTTTATACTTCAGCATCGAGATCGTTACCACCTGCGCTCCCAACTCCAAGTATATTCTCGCACTAAAGAAGGTGCACCATGAATCTTTTCAGCAATAGCACGTGCATGCCTTGTGAAGCCTGTAGACAAACCTGCAATTCGTAAATAAACAAGTTACGTGTTCAAAGGTTGTTGAATCAGGCCACCAGATTCACAAGACTCAGGCCATTTGGCCTCTGAAGTCTACTCCGCCATTCAATCATGGCTATCTATCCTTCCCTCTCAACCCTATTCTCCTTCCTTCAGCCCATAACCCCGGGCACCCACACTAATCAAGAATCTATCAACCTTCACATTAAAAATATCCATTGACTTGGCCACCACAGCCATCTGTGGCAATGAATTCCACAGACTTACCACCCTCTGACTAAAGAAATTCCTTCTCATCTCCTTTCTATATGTATGTCCTTTTATTCTGAGGCTATGGCCTCTGCTCCTAGACTCTAGATAGCATCATCATCTTCGGCAGTGTCTGAAAAAGAGATCCAACCCAAAGAAGGGTCCCGACCGGAACCGTCACCTGCCCACGTTATCTAGAGTTATGGCCTGACCTGCTGAGTTACTCCAGCACTTGGTGCCTGTCTTTGCATGGGCTTCAGGACAGTATGGGGGCAAATCATTTAGCTATAGCATGGAAAGGTAATCTAACTGTAATCATACATACTAACTAGTTCAAGTTCAAGTGAGTTCATTGTCATGTGTCCCTGATAGGACAATGAAATTCTTGCTTTGCTACAGCACAACAGGAAATAGTAGGCATGAATACAGATCAGTGTGTCCATATACCATTATATAAATATATACACACACGAATAAATAAACTGATAAAGTGCAAATAACAGATAATGGGCTATTTTACTTCGGAGTCATGTGAGTGACTAAGTGAAGACCCCGCCAGCAGGCATGAGCGACATATCGTCGAATGCATTGCGAAGCAACAGGTAGGGAGGAGGGTTGCTCCTCCACCGGTAAGTTTAAAACGAACCTACAGGTGAGTACTTAATATCCTGAGGTGGTTTTGTGGGCACTCTGTTGTGGTATCTTAGAATACTCCCATCATGGACAAGTCACGAACTAAGTCCAAACGGACCGCTACGAGACTGACTGCGGAGGACCGCGGGCAGTCAGCAGCGGCCGGCTTCTCCAGAGCTGCTCGTTGTTCAAACAGCAGCCCCCGACTTGACACCGCAACAGCCTGTAGGTGCACCTCAGACTGGCAGCAAAGCCACCCGGAAGTCAGGCAAGCCCGTTGACTCGGCAGGGTCCGGGCTGGAAGACTCACCACCTGCGGGAAGCGACAGCGGTCGATTATCCTGCATGGAGCGGATGGTGGAGCAATTGCTCCAACATGACCTACTCCAGCAGGAGTCTGGTCACCATGGGTCTCCTAGCAGACCCACGGCAGCACCTTTTACAGGGCTGCCAAATGTCTCACCCTCTACGCAGGGGAGCATAAGGAGTCAGATCTGGGCTGACTGAACAGGTGGAATTGGCAGAAGAATCGTCCAACTTGCTAGGGGTGCAAGAACAGGAACTACTCGGTGTCCAAGTTCACGATGCCTTCACAGAACAGACTGCCGTTGCAGCCACAGCTGGCAGCCAGCATAAATTACTCGACAACAAATCAACTACAGGGACAGGCCATGAACAGCATTTCATGGCTTGCATCGACCTAAAAGATGCATACTATTCAGTACCAATAGAGAAAGATCACCGCAGATATTTGAAATTTATATGGATGGGACATCTCTGGCAGTATAAAGCGCTGCCTAATGGATTAACATCAGCCCCCAGACTGTTTACTAAAATATTGAAACCGGCCTTGGCGTTTCTTCGAAAACAAAAACATATTGTCATGACATATCTTGATGACATCTTAATTGTGGGGAAAACCTTGGAGTTGGCCAAATTGGCTGTCTCGGCCACCAAGCTCCTATTTCAAATATTGGAGTTTATCATCTATCCAGACAAATCCAAGTTAATGCCTTCTATGACTATGGACTATTTGGGGTTCACGATTGACTCTGTTCATATGTCAGCAACAGACTTGATAGAGGCATGCAACAGCCTTATTTGCATTAGTAAACCATCTATTCGGCAAGTAGCCAGGGTAATTGGGAAGCTCGTGGCTGCCTTTCCAGCCACACAATTTGGACCCTTACATTACCAAAATCTACAGAGGGCAAAAATTGCAGCTCTCAAACACCATGCTGGCCACTTTGACAGGCCAATGCAGTTACCAGCCAAAGCAAAATTGGATTTGCGATGGTGGATTAACAATGTTCATCATTGCTCTAATCCCATCATAGTCACAAACTTTCAGTTGTGTTACAAACTGACGCCAGCGCTCACGGCTGGGGAGCAACCAATACCACCTCCAGTTGCGGTGGTAGATGGAATGCACACGAGTTAACCTTACTTCAGACACTGGGTATCAATCATCTAGAGATGTTGGGAGCATTTCACGGACCGGGCTTACTGTTCAGATATTTACCATCTGCATGTTCGCCTACAAATTGATAATACCACTGTGGTGGCATACATTAATCATATGGGTGGAATTAAGTTGATATCTTGTGATGAATTGGCCAATTCAATCTGGCACCGGTGCATAGAAAGAAACATTTGGATATCAGCTACTTACCTACGGGTAAGCTCAATACAGTGGTGGACACCAGGTCACGCAAATTCAATGACGACACCGAATGGATGTTGGACCACCAGGTATTTATTGACATTGTAGTTCGGTATGGAACACCAGATATTGACCTTTTTGCATCCAGACTTAATCACCAGATACCAACATATGTTGCATGGGAACCAGACCCATGCGGCAGTAGCTTTCTCACTACACCTGGGGGGGGGGGGAATTTGTTTTTCTATGCATTTCCCCCCCTTCTACCTCATCAGTCGGTCTTGCGAAAAATTCAACATGACTCCTCAGCCACGATTCCTTGTGGTACTCGACACTGGTCTCAGAACCATGTATTCCAATCTCCAAATGTCCGAGTTTGCTGATACATCCTGTGACAGGGGAGTCACCCGTGCCATGACCGAATGAGCCTGTTGATTTGCAGGATTTGAAAAGACCACTCCAGGAATGTGGACTGTCGGACCGAACTATGAACATTATCGCGGCATCATGCAGAGAGTCCACCAGGAAACAGTACCTCACCTATATCAGAAAATGGGAGGTATTTTGTACCAGGACAAACACTACTGACAACACAGCCACCATTATGGATGTGCTGGAGTTCTTGGCAAGCATACATTTCGACGAAGGCTAGAGCTACAGTGCCATCAACTGTGCTAGAAGTGCCCTATCCTCATACCTGGGACAGGGGTTAGAACACCATGTAGTCGGATCTCACCCTCTGGTGTCAAAACTTATGAGGGGTATTTTCAACTCTAATCCCCCCCCAGGCCTCGATATTCCCAGACCTGGGATATTGGCATTGTCCTAACCCTGCTCAGAGATTGGGCACCAGCTACATCCCTTTCACTAACTAAACTCACGTATAAAAGGGTGATACTGATGGCTCTTGTAACGGCGCAGCATACTTCCTCCATAGGTTATAATGGCAGTGTGTGAGCATGGACGCGTTTCCAGGGCATGAAATCACAGAGCTGTGAAGTCTTCACGTAGTCACTCACATGACTCCGAAGTAAAATAGTAAGATTAAACGAGAACTTACCAGTTTGAAGTTTGATCCCCACAACAGTGGTGTTGTCAGCGAACTTGATGGAGTTCACACTATGACCAGCTACGCAGTCATGAGTATAGAGCGAGTACAGCAGGGGGCTGAGCAAGCAGCCTTGAGGTGCTCCCGTGCTGATTGTTATCTAGTCTGACACATTTCCAATAAGAGCAGACTGTGGTCTGTGAATGAGGAATTCGAGGATCCAATTGCAGAGGGATGCGCAGAGACCCAGTTCTGCGAGTTTGGTAACCAGCTTGGAGGGGATGATAGTATTAAATGCCGAGCTGTAATCAATGAATAACAGCCTGGCATATGAGTTTTTGTTAGCAAGTGGTCCAGAGCGGAGTGGAGGGCCAGCGAGATCGCATCCACCATTGATTTGTTGTGGCGGTAAGCGAACTGCAGTGGGTCCAGGTTTTTGACAAGGTAGGAGTTGATTTGCTCCATGATCAACCTCTCAAAGCACTTCATCACCGCAGGCGTTAGTGCCACAGTTCGATAGTCATTGAGACACGTCACCTTACTCTTCTTGGGCACTGGTATAATTGATGCCCTTTTGAAGCAGGTGGGAACCTCAGACCTCAGAAGTGAGAGGTTGAAAATGTCCGTAAAAACTCCAGCCAGTTGGTCCGCACAGGTTTTTAAGAACACGACCAGGTATACCATCAGGTCCAGGCGCTTTTTGAGGGCTCACCCCTCTGAAGGATTTCCTGATGTCGACCTCTGTGACTGAGACTGAAATACCATCACAGCGAATGGGGAAGGCACATCAGTGTTCTCCCTATCAAAGAGTGCGTAAAACGCATTGAGCTTATCAGGGAGTGATGTTTCGCCAACATTCGAGCTGCCTCATGACTTTGCCTTGTAGGAGGCTTTACATCATCTTTATAAAGCCATTCATTCTCTATAATGGAAACCAACCAGGTTAATCAGTCATACTGCAATTATATCTACCTTGCCGGAGATGCAATTGATTTGCGCATTGCATTCTCCTGTCGCTCTGCGGCCTTCCATCGATGGAGCTGGAGGCCTCCTCGGACTGTTGTGACTGGGGTGCGGACTTAACATCGGAGCTGATCCCTTGCCTGGAATCGCTCCAACGGTGGCCTTACCATCAAGAGCTCGCAGTCTCGGGAGCTCCAACGTCGCTGAAGGTTTGACCAACCCCCGCGCGAAGTTCGATCGTCCAGAGCGCGGGAGCCGACATCCCCCCCGATGTAGGAGCTGATCACCTCGACGCGGAGGGCCAAAACACCGCCGGCTACGGGTGTCAAGATTGTCCCGTCAATGGAGGGCTCAAGACCCCTGACCATGAGAACAAAGGGAAGAGACTTGAACTTTTGTTCGCTTTCCATCACAGTGAGGAATGTGTAGGAGTCACTATGGTGAATGTTTATGTTAAAATGTGCTTTGATTTTGCTTTTGATTTGTACGACTGACTTGGCAAATTAAATTCCTCGCATGTTGCAAAACATACTTGGCAAATAAAATACTATTCTGATATACAGCTGGCCCTGCTGCATATCTAGTGATGGAAAATCTGAATAGAGCATCAACCCAACTATAGTTTAAAAAACAATTATAGAGATTAGTCAATGGATAAAATGAGCAATGCTCCATTTAGTTTAAAGGTTGCACAAGAGATAATGACTGGATCTTGGTTTGCTGAAGTTATTTGATTGCAGGACGTGGGTGGCACAGTGGTAGAGTTGCTACATTACAGTGCCAGAGACTGGTTCGATCCTGACTATGGGTGCTGTCTGTATGGCGTTTGTACGTTCTCCTTGTGACCGCATGGGTTTTCTCCAGGCTCTGGTTTCCTCCCCCAGTCCAAAGGAAGGACAGTCTTGTAGGTTAATTGGTTTGGTAAAATTGCTTTTAAAAAATTTACTCTCGTGTGGAGGATAGTGTTAGTGTGCGGAGATCACTGGTCGGTGTGGACTTGGTGGGCAGAGGGCCTATTTCCACACTGTATCTCTAAACTAAACAAAAAGGATATTTACATAGTCCAATGCTTACAGATGAACTACATTGATCTAAAAGGGACTTGAAGCAAATAAAAAGAGAAAAAGATGAATCACCTCCCAATAATTTTAAATGGAATTGAATACATTTTATTTGCCAAGTATGTATTCATACAAGGAATTTGCCTGGTGCTTTGCTAGCAAGTAACACCACGATATACAGTAGACAATTAAAAATAAAACATTATAATTTAAATGTGAAGAATTAAATAAAATACCAGAGCACAAGGAGGCTACAGACTTGGCTGCTGAGTAGAGCTACTGCTCGTGGGAAAAAAAAGCTGTTTTTATGTCTGGCTATGGCGGCTTTGACAGTCTGGAGTTGCTTTCCAGAGGGAAGCGTTTCAAAGAGTTTGTGGGCAGGGTGTGAGGGGTCAAAACTGATGTTGCGCATTCGTCGAGGGAGAGGGAGAGAGAGGGAAGGGGGGGAGAGAGAGAGCGCGAGAGAGCAAGCAAGAGAGCGCGAGAGAGCAAGCGAGAGAGCGCGAGAGATGCAGCCAGCAACCTTCTCACCCATGATTACAATGATGCGCTGCAGCCACCGGATGTCGTGCTTGCTGGTTGAGCCAAGCCACACCATGATGGAGAAGGTGAGGACAGACTACATTAGATTTTTTTTGTCATTCACACCTTTCGGTCTGAACGAAATCGTTACCATGCAGTCATAACATATAATACAAAAAAAAAAACCACACAATAAACACATATTTAACATCCACCACAGTAAGTTCACCAGGCACCTCCTCACTGTGGTGGAAGGCAAAAGTCTTAAGTTATTGTCTTCATCCCTCCTAGTTCTCCCTCTGGACCATCATTGCCTGTGGCAGATTGTGTTTCCTCAGTTGCCGCAGGAAGTATATCCTCTGTTGGGCCTTTGACTGTGGAGTCAATGGTGGCCTCCCATTTAAGGTCCCTGGAGATGATGGTTCCAAGGAACTTAAATGACTCCACAGACGTGACTGATATTGTTGATGGTGAATCAGGAGGCAGCTCAAATGTCAGCGAAGCATCACTCCCTGATGAGCTCAATGCATTTTTCCCTCTCCCCCTCCCCAATATTCTGTTGTGCTGCAGCAAGCTAAAATCCACAAACAAATTCCTTGCATGGGTACCCTGACGGTCTAGGTGCTGGAGGATGAAGTGCAGGCCTAGGTTGACTGCATCACCCACTGATCTATGTGCCCATTATGCAAACTGCAGGGGTTTCCAGCAGAGGGTTTGTGATATCTTTCAGATGGGCCAGCACAAGTTTTTCAAGGGTGTTCATGATTAAAGAGGTCAGTGTGACAGGCCTGTAGTCATTAAGACCAGCAATCATTGGCTTTTTGGGTACACAAACAATAGTGGAGACTTTGAAGCAGGAAGGGACAGTGCATGTTTGCAAGGACTGATTGAAAACTGGTGCCAATTGTGCAGCACAGAGCTCGAGGGTGGAGAGGGAAACATTGTCCAGTGTTGGAGATTTCCAGTTTTGTCTCCTGAATAGCTTTTCCACCTCTTCAATTGCTATTGTTAATGATGGAGAAGTGGCCAGACTGATGTTGGGCAGCAAGGAGGAGGTGGGTAGTGGACAAGAGCCCAGTCTTTGCAGACTGGAGTCAGGCTGCGAGTGTGAAGTGGTGAATGGGGAGGAGTGGTTGGGGAAGGGCCCAGTCCTTGCAGACTGGAGTCAGGCTGAGAGCAGGTGTGAAGTGGTGATTGGGAAAGAGTGTGCAGGGAGGGAGGGATGTTTCTGTCCATCAAACCTGCAGTAGAACTAGTTTTTCTCTTGTAGCTGGTTATTTCTTGCAAGCCCTTCCACACTGAACTTGGTCGTCAACTTCTCAGTTTCCTTGGTAGCTCCGATTCCTCTTCTCAGCTTGTACTTGACCTGCCTGCAGAGGTCAGCATCACCGCTCCTGTAGGCCTCATCTTTAGACTTGCGGAGCTGTTTGAGTTCTGCTGTGAACCAGGGCTTGTCGTTGTTGAACATGATCCTGGTCCTAGTGGGAATGCAACTATCCTCACAACAGATGACATGTCACAGTGTCTGTATATTCATCGAGGCTTGTGGTTGCTCATGTAACATACATAGTCCTTAAGCAGAACATTATGCATAATTGTTTACAAAGACCAGCAGGACTAAATAGCCTCCTGAAAATTTGTCAAATGAGGCAGGAAATTATCATGTATTGTCATAGTGTTTTCACAAGGCCACTGCTTAGAAATGACTTGTTGCAATTTATTTCCACTGGGGGAGAAATTGTGCTTGACAAGTGTCCATGCTTAGCAGTGTGTCAAGGAATGAAGACAGCAAACTGACTCATTGTGATCTATAAATTGCAGGTGCAGATTAGAGCCACAGCATAATACTGGGCATCTCTTAAATAGCTCATCTGTCCCCCTAAAGAACACTAAGATGCTCAAGTGCTGAACAATGTAGAATAACCGGTTTTATGCTGCGACTTGGCTAATTTTCAATTTGCAGAGCATACGTACAATAATAAGTGAATTATCTGTCAGTTTGAAGAATTTCTTTACCATGGGAAAGCATGTAATAAACAGTAGCAGACTGACTGGCAAAACACGATTAATACATGAGGATATCAAAATACCAAATGGCTGGAAAGTTAAACGCTGCAGGAAGATGTGGATAGATTAAATGGATACAAACATAATAAATAGTAGACAGCTTATGCTGGGCTCTGCATGCTAATGTTCAGTGCCATCAGAAATGTTCCTTCTCTGTTGCGAACAAACTCACAAGTCAGGAGGAATTTGACATGGGGACTCACACAGCCCTTTCATCCCAACTTGTCCACGCCGACCAAGGGATGTTAAACCCCATCTCCCCCCCAACAGGCTTTGATTGTATTCCTGTACAGTTTCTTCTTCGTACTTAAGAAATCTTTTGCCATGTGAGGTAGTGCATTTTGCAAGTTCAATCAAGACAAAAAGCAGTCGAGGCGATAGGATACCAAGAAATGCAAGCTCAGAGCGCACGCCTCAAGGCGCCAGATTTTCAGTGGGACCTCCGAAAGCCCATGCCACTGAGTTGGCGAATTCCACCAAGTCCGGCCACGGAAGTCCCGATGAGATCGAGATCGGTCGGCTCACCCAGCAAAGGCATCGCATTTTCAGGGGAACTTCCCGGTGGAATTTTAAGTGTAATTTTTTTTACAGCACGGAAACAGGGCCTTCGGCCCACTGAGTCCATGCCGACCAGCAATTACCCCGCACATCAACACTATCTTAAACACACTAGGGACAATTTACATATACACCAAGCCAATTAACCTACATACCTGTACATCTTTGGAGTGTGAGTGTAAAGTGAAGATCTCGGAAAAAACTCGCGCGGTCACGGGGAGAATGTAAAACTCCGTAGAGAGAGCACCCCATAATTGGGATTGAATCCGGGTCCCCAGCATTGCAAGACAGCAACTCAACCACTGCACCAACGTGTCCTCTTGTAATTCTGTCCGGATTAATGTGCCGGACCACCAGTTGCCAGAAAATCAGTGTAAACTTTTGTGAATACCTGTACTAGCTATCTAATACTCTGGCCCGATGCAGAGTTTTGACCTTTCTAGCCCCAGGTGCTGCTTATCCACCAGCAGAGACACAAAAAGCTGGAGTAACTCAGCAGGACAGGCAGCATCTCTGGAGGGAAGGAATGGGTGATGTCTGGGGTCGAGACCCTTCTTCAGACTAGTTTGTTCCCCCTCTAGAAGGGCCTCGATCCAAAACGTTTAATTTATTTTGATTGTGTATATTTGTTAGGTGGGCAACAAGGACATTCATTGAAAATATGGAAAATTTGCTCAAATTAATCTTTGCCATTAAGGAACACACCAGGAACTTTTGATTACGGGACAAATTATTCAAAGTTTTATTCATCTTCTTGCGTATGGCGCGCACAGCCTAATGTTGTAGGACAACTTGTTCTACTTGATCTTACACACCAGGTTGATTGCGACCTTCGCCAGGTCTGCCCTGTTTCGACGAATGCAATCTCCCACCCCAAAGTTTTATTCCAGTAAAATGAAAAAATGCAGATGAATAGAATTCTTCGAAAGCTAAGGATATGAAATTCTGGTAGTTATCTGGCAGCACACACACTACAGAGAACATACTATATTAGTTACTGTGCTCTTTGGCACAGGGCGTCTCTGCCAAACATGATGCCCTAAACGTTCTCCATATCACTCCATTCATGTGCCGCTATCATATCTCCCTTCACCGTCACCAGCACTTAAAACTCTTAATAACTTGCTTCTGCACATCTGCTTTAAACTTCCCCTCTCCCACAATAAAATCTAGTATTTGACATTTCTATCATGCGAAAAAGGTTCTAACTGCCTAGTCTATCTATGGCTCTTAATTTTGTACGTTTCTCCCTTCAGCCTCTGACATGTCAGAGAAAACAATCCAAGTTTGTTCAATCTATCCTTATAGCCAACACCTTTTAATCCAGGTAGTATCCTGGTAAGCAAAGATCCTAGAGTGGAGCAAGATAGACCACTCCTGCTAAATGCAATGGGCTGATGTGTAGTACGCAAGAGAGTGGAACGTGGGCCTTTTTTTCGTCCATTTCAGTAACCCGATCCGCAGTGTAATCAACATTGCGGGGGAACAGTTTACTTTAACAAATTATAATTCTGAAAATGAGAAGATTTTTACCAAAGAACTTTTATTTTTTTACGAGAATGTTTCCGTAACCGGCTTCCATCTCCGCACTAGTATCTTTGCTCCGCTATGGGATCTTTGGTGCAGCGACGGAAGCCGGTTACGGAAATGGGGCCGAAAATTACCCGTGAATCTGCCCATGACCGTACTACGTCTTTTTCATCATGTGGGCTATCTTGCTCGCTATAGGATCTATGCTGGTAACGTCTCTTCATGCTTCCTGTAATGGGACAACTAGAACTGCATACTCTAAATGTGGTCTAACCCCCATGCAAAATGACTCTTGCACTCCATGCCCTGACTGATTAAACCAAACCCAGAGTTTGTGGGCTCACATACATTAGAGATTCAGGTGATTTATAGTGACCTGACCAGCATCCCGATGAACCCATCCAAACCTCCTAAATGTACTCATGTGTAATTGTTAAATGTGCAAATCGCAACGCAGAATGCATACTTTTCAGTCAATGGCTTCCATGTTTAATAGAAATTTGTCCATGTTCACTTTTGTAAAATAATAGGCTACATTTAAATAATAGTGTATCCTTTATATTCACAATCATTTTTATGGGCAAGATA
Source organism: Okamejei kenojei (assembly GCA_035221665.1). Taxonomy (NCBI): domain Eukaryota; kingdom Metazoa; phylum Chordata; class Chondrichthyes; order Rajiformes; family Rajidae; genus Okamejei; species Okamejei kenojei. The sequence goes on along the minus strand of CM069139.1, from coordinate 11,911,793 downwards.
CACAAAATATTGGAGTAACTCTGCGGATCAGGCAGCACCTCTGGAGATTAATAGGTGGTGTTTCTGGTTGGAACCCCTTCTTCAGGCAGTTTGCAGAGATGAAATCTGCCACGGCACACAATACAAGTGGGCTAAGTTTCAGTTAGAAGGACTTCAAAGTCCTTAAGATTGGCCAAACTATTTAATTCAGATTAGGTTTAACTGTGAATAGATGACACGCAAAACCACATGATGACACATTGATTTAGCAGATCTTTTCTTCAATTTAAGTCATTTACTTTAAGGTGTCCACCATATACCAGGCACTTTGGGTTTCCAGTACTTTGTAAAATTAAATAAACTTAAAATTCCTGCACTAGTTGCAATCAGGATACAAGGCTTGCATTAAGTAAATGGTAAACACACAACTTCCTTATTTGCTTGAAACTTTTGCTCATTCTACTTAATAACATTAAAATACATCACTTTCATGAAACGTGCTAACTGCTGCAGTTACTGTGATATCAACTGTTACCACAACTTGCATTACACCAATATGGACATTACCAAAATCAACCTTTAAACTGTTTAGACAGAGTGAAGTCTCATTGGCAAGCAGGTTCAAGGACTCAATCATGCAGTTCTGAAGAAGGGCCTCGACCTGAAACGTTGCCTATTTCCTTCGCGCCATAGATGTTGCCTCTCCCGCTGAGTTTCTCCAGCATTTTTGTCTACCGAGTTCCACATAGTTTCTTTGGAACATTGGAAATTTGTGTGGAAATTCTCACACAATTTTCTCTTGCATAGTAAAGCCTCACTAGTCAATTGTGTTAATGGTGCACTTTAATGTAATTCATATGCTAATGATGCACTCAAATGGGGGCGCGTCTTCATTGCCGAGAAATACGGTAACTAAGCCGGGGAGTGTCTGTATAACCAAAGCACTTTGCATCTTCCCTAAACAAATCTTACTCATGCCTCAGATCAACCCCATATAATTATTCACAATATTAAACTAATTTGCCTTCAAATGCTTCTGACTCAACCCGTTCCAACCTCCAAGTTCCATATAATGATTCAGATACTTAATTCTGGTCTTTTGCAGCTAATTAAAATGAATCATCCCAATGTTGGCAACCTGCCTTTGGCTGCCTAGTTCATCAGCCACAATTCCCTTTCTAAACGTCTCCCACATGGTACAACCGACTGAACCTCCAAACATATGCTGAAGAAGCGTTTCATCCCGAAACATTGCTCATTTCCTTCGCTCCATAGATGCTGCCGCTCCAGCTGAGTTTCTCCAGCACTTTTGTCTACCTTCGATTTTCCAGCATCTGCAGTTCCTTCTTAAACATTTGCTTCTAATGGTTGTCTTAAAGCCTGGTGTAAAATATTGCCGATCAACAATTGAAGCATCGGACTAGATGGTGTGAGCTAAAGGGAGAGGTTGACTAGGCTGGGTCTCTATTCCTTGGAACGCAGGAGGATGAGGTGTGATCTTATAGAGGTGTATAAAATTCTGAGAGGAATCGATCGGGTAGATGCACACTGTCTCTTGCCCAGAGTTGGGGAATTGAGGACCAGAGAACATAGGTCCATGGTGAAGGGGAAAAGATTTAATAGGAATCCGAGGGGTAATTTTTCAACCCAACATTTTTCAGTGATGGGTGTATGGAACAAGCTGCTAAAGGAGATAGTTGAGGCTGGAACTATCCCAACGTTCAAAAACAGTTAGACAGATACATGGATAGGACAGGTTTGGAGGGATATGGACCAAGAAGAGACAGGTGGGACTAGTGTATCTAACAATAGACAGATACATGAGTAGGAAGGAACGGCATATGTATGTGTAGGAAGGAACGGCATATGTCTCGACCCGAAACATTACCCATTCCTTCTCTCCAGAGATGTTGCCTGACCCGCTGAGTTACTCAAGCATGTTGTGTCTACCTTAGACAGTGACATCGATTACATGGATAATTTGGAAGGATATGGACCAAGCACAGGCAGGTGGGACTAGTGTAGCTGGGACATGTTGGCCTGTGTGGGCAAGTTGGGCCAAAGGGCCTGTTTCCACGCTGTATCACTCTATGACTCTAAGCAGATTGTGACTTTTTTGGACATGACTACAGAATAAAACAAATTACATTAAAAAAAAACAAAGGCCGTTTCCCTTTTGTACAGTGTGCTTGTCCTTGGATGTCCCTCCGCCAGAAAGCACGTACCAGGCCAAACTAATCTACAACCAAGGTAGCTTTTCGAGGCAGGATGCAGGTCAATGACATTTCATAGCTGCAGCATCAACTATGCCTTTCCACAAAAGCCCCCTTGATTGCTGTGTATTTCTGGCATTCTATTTCAAATTTCCAGTACTGGATTTTCTTTTTACCCTTCATTGTCGTGAGCTTAAGAATATTTGCAGATAACTCCTTAACAATTCAGCCTTTTATCAAATCGTTTATCTATTCAAATGATAGTTTGCTCCCCTAATAGAGATCAAGCAAATGCTTTTCAATGTGACGTGGCAGAAAAAAAGTGAACATCTCAGAATTACACGAGTCATAGTCATACAGCACAGAAACAAGCCCTTCGGCCCAACAATCATGCACCTATCCACATATTTCTTAAATGCCGTCATAGCATCTGCCTCCTCTGGCAGCCTATTCCACATAGCCACCACCCTCTGTGGTCACTAACAAATCTGATGAAAGGTTCCGAACCAAAATATCAGCAATTCCCCTTGTCCAGAAATGCTGCCTGACCGGTTGAGTTACCCCAGCATTTTGTCTTTATTTTCCTTTGCATTTCTACAGGAGTTCTCACATCAATGGGACACTCATTACTTCATTAAGTTTGGACATACACTTTTAGAATGTAGCCTTGCTACGGTGAAAATGCAGCCCAAGCCTCCTGCCTGGCATGATAATGACCAGTCAATAAATGCAACAAAACTCAAGTGGGTTGTAATTTGTGATGGAACAGTGACAAGTGACAACATCATAAATATCAACCCATTCATCAAATAATGACTCAACGGCCATTCCCAACAATAAAAATATTTCCTCATTAAATAACTACAGAGGGTCTGCTTAATCATTCAGTGATACAAGTGCACTTAGCTTGTGAAGAGTCAGTGCCAACCAATGATCAATTGTGCACTAGTTCTATCCTAGACACTAGGGGCAATTTACAGAGGTCAGGCAGCATCTCTGGAGAGAAAAAAAAAAAAGGTGTGAGACATTTCTGGTCAGGACTCTTCCTCACAACCCAAAACATCGCCTATACCCTTTCTCCACAGATGCTGCCTGACCTGCTGAGTTACTCCAGTACTTTGTCAATCTAAGCTGCTGGCATGTGGCTACAAAAATTTCCCTTTGCACATGTGATACTTGAGCAAATTCCAGGCCCGTCACAGCATTGAGCTCTTTTTCCATCACATGCGCCTGTTTCTTTAGCAAGAATTCCTCACTCACAACTGCTGGCCCCTTTATTTCCTGTCTAATCCCTTTGCACTGTTTCGAGTCACTGCTTCAAGAATCATTACAAAATGTTGCTGAACTTACAACACGACACCTGTAGCGTCAAAGTCAAAAGTCAAAAGAGTTTATTGTCATGTGTCCCTGACAGGACAATGAAATTCTTTCTTTGCATAGCACAACAGAACATAGTAGGCATTGACTACAATTATATACTTAAATACACACATTAATTAATAAATTAATAAAGTGCAAATAACAGATGGAGGGGTATTAATGTTCAGAGTTTTGTCCGAGCCAGGTTTAATAGCCTGATGGCTGTAGGGAAGTAGCTATTCCTGAACCGGGTCGTTGCAATTCTCAGGCTCCTGTACCTTCTACCCGGAGGTAGCAGGGAGATGAGTGTGTGGCCAGGGTGGTGTGGGTCCTTGATGATGCTGCCAGCCTTTTTGAGGCAGCGACTGTGGTAGATCCCCTCGATGGAAGGAAGGTCAGAGCAGATGATGGACTGGGCAGTCTTTTGTAGTCTTTTCCTCTCCAGGGCACTCAAGTTGCCAAACCAAGCCACGATGCAACCGGTCAGCAAGCTCTCTACTGTGCACCTGTAGAAGTTAGAGAGTCCTCCTTGACAGACCGACTCTCCGTAATCTTCTCAGGAAGTAGAGGCGCTGATGAGCTTTCTTAATAATTGCATCTGTGTTCTCGGACCAGGAAAGATCTTCACAGATGTGCACGCCAGGAATTTGAAGCTCTTGACCCTTTCAACCATCGACCCGTTGATATAAACAGGACTGTGGGTCCCCATCCTACTCACTCCAAAGTCCACAATCAGTTCCTTGGTTTTGCTGGTGTTGAGGGCCAGGTTATTGTGCTGGCACCAAATGGACAGTCGCTCGATCTCTCTTCTGTACTCCGACTCATCCCCATCAGCGATACGTCCCACTACAGTGGTGTCGTCAGCGAACTTGATGATGGAGTTCGCACTGTGACTGGCTACGCTGTCATGAGTATAGAGTACAGCAGGGGGCTGAGCACGCAGCCTTGAGGTGCTCCCGTGCTGATTGTTATCGAGTCTGACACATTTCCACCAAGACGAACAGACTGTGGTCTGTGAATGAGGAAGTCGAGGATCCAATTGCAGAGGGATGCGCAGAGACCCAGTTCTGCGAGTTTGGTAACCAGCTTGGAAGGGATGATTGTGTTAAATGCCGAGCTGTAGTCAATGAATAACAGCCTGACATATGAGTTTTTGTTGTCCAAGTGGTCCAGAGCAGAGTGGAGGGCCAGTGAGATCGCGTCCACCATTGATCTGTTGTGGTGGTAAGCAAAGTGCAGTGGGTCCAGGTTTTTGTCAAGGTAGGAGTTGATTTGCGCCATGATCAACCTCTCGAAGCGCTTCATCACCACAGGCGTTATTGCCACAGGTCGATAGTCATTGAGGCACGGCACCTTGCTCTTCTTGGCACCGATATTATTGATGCCCTTTTGAGGCAGGTGGGAACCTCAGACCTCAAAAGCGACAGGTTGAAAATGTCCGTAAAAACTCCAGCCAGTTGGTCCGCACAGGTTTTTAAAAACACAACCAGGTATGCCATCAAGTCCAGACGCTTTTCGAGGGTTCACCCCTCTGAAGGATTTCCTGACGTCGACCTCTGTGACTGAGACTGAAATACCATCACAGCGAATGGGGGCTCGGGAAGGCACATCGGTGTTCTCTCTATCAAAGCAAACGTAAAATGCATTGAGCTCATCAGGGAGTGATGTATCGCCGACATCCGAGCTGCCCTCCTGGTTTTGCCTTGTAGGAGGTGATTGCATTCAGTCCCTGCCACAGCTGCCGAACATCTGTTTCATCCTCCAGTTTGGAGCAGAACTCCCTTTTGGCCTTTTTGATGGACTTACCAAGGTTGTATCTGGACTTCATGTAGACCACTGTATCATCAACATGAATGCCCGGTGTCTGGTCTTCAGAAGAGTGCGGATCTCAGAGTTCATCCAAGGCTTCTGATTGGGAACCACTCGGAAGGTTTTTGTAGGGATGCAGTCCTCCACACATTTCTTAATGAAGTCTGTAACGACTGCGGCGTATTCATTCAAGTCCGTTGCCGAGTCCTTGAACATTGCCCAGTCTACAGACTCCAAACAGTCCTGTAGTTGTTCCTCTGCCCCCCCGCCCCCCCCCGACCAGCTCTGTACTGTCTGGGGGTGCACTCTTTAATTGCTGCCTGTAGGCAGGAAGAAGCAGCACCGCAGTATGGTCGGATTTACCGAAGTGAGGATGAGGGATAGAGGTAGTGAATCTATAGTACAAACGTGTAACAAAAGTGACAAACATCACGTCAGGGATAGCCATTCGCTTAGTCCGCCTAAACCTACATGAACTCCCGGTTGCTAAACACTTTAACGCCCCTCCCATTCCCACACTGACCTTTCTGTCCTGGCCCTCCTCCATTGTCAAGGAGAGGCCCAGCACAAATTGCAAGAACAGCAACTCATATTTCACTTGGGCAGCTTACACCACAGCAGTATTAAAATTGACTGTCACCCATACCTTCTATCCAGAGATGCTGCCTGTCCCGCCGAGTTACTCCAGCATTTTGTGTCTATCTTCAGTGTAACCCAGCATCTGCAGTTCCTTACCACACATTACAAGTCAGGGGCTCCACCTGCTTTAACCAGAATTAATGATAATCTTTCTGCACGTGTCACGCAATAGCATGTAGATAAATAGTCCTTTGTTATACACAATATGGAATATAAAATGTTCAATTAAAATTTACGAGTCATGAGGTGGTATTTATTTTAACATTGGATTAACTGCTGATCTCATTTAGAATTGCTACGTTGAAGAATTGCTTAACTCTACCAACGTCCATAAGCAATATTTGGTACTTAGCAGTAATCACTTGAGGTACAGCCATAGAATGGCACTGACACCGTTGGTGGTTTTTAACGTTGATATTTGCTGTGAATAAAAGAGATTGCAGAGCAGAACAGCCATCAGAAAACCACATTAAAATCCCTGGTACCGAGATAAGTTAAAGGCAGTAAATCTAGATGTGGAAGTTAAGTTAATAATCCCAATAATGTCCTCCTCTTACACTCAGCTCAGTAATAAATGTTGCAAACACTATGGCATAGTAAGTGAGAAGGTTTGCCAGGGCACTGGATTTCTAAAGACATGTCAAGAAAATACCATTGGGCTATTAAAAACTTCACAAGTTCTCATCTCCAATTACCGAGTTATCAGAATTATCAGCTCCAATAAAAAATACAATTGTTTCTGAAATAGCAATAATTACTACTGCACGGGACTAACCGAATCCTTCCTATGACTGATTTTTTTAAAGTTTGAAAGTTTGATTTCATTCAAGAGCATCGATGGGAAACTCCTTGCTCCTGGAGCCTTACAAGATTTTTAAAAATACTCCATTTAGTAGTTTCCTAGCAAGCAGGATAATAAAATGTCATCTTTTAACAAGAGTTATTTTCATAAAAACATTATGCAAACTGAAAAAGTCATGCAAAAGAATTAAAATCCATTGAATCGGTTCAATTTTGAACTGTCATGTTTTTCACACTAATTTTACAAATAGGTTAAAAGTTGGTTCTTGTGGAGTTTGTTTTGAAAACTAATAAAACACACCCACTCAGAAATGTATATTGTATTAAATGTAGTAATATATCAATATATTGTAAAATCAAGGGATATAGGGGGTAGAAGTGGTACCATGAATAAAAATCATCCATTGAATGATCTCTCCTTATGTTCTCCAAATTGGCCGAAACACTCAAGTCATTTCTGGGTGGGACTTGATCACGTGCTCAACACAACAAAACTCAGAACAGGTTTAGCAACAGACCGTGCCAAAGTTTGAGCAACAATATACACAAACGTGGCATTAAGCTTCAAGTATTAAAAATGAAAACTTGCACAGGAAGTTGCAGGTGCAACACCAGTTAAGGAAACAAAAACTCTGTCAATGCTGAACCTGGTTCACACCACATAATAGATCAGCAAATTTTAAATCTACTAAAGCAAGGTGGATGGAATGCTGCCCTACAATCATCTATTCCGCTTGTACTTTTTTAAGTCCGTCTATTTTGTGCAATTAACATTTTCTAGACTGTGGAACAGCATCCCTCTTCCCATCAGAACTGCCCCCCTCCATCGACTCTAAGTCGAGACTTAAAACTCATCTTTACTCTCAAGCCTTTCTTGACGTCCTCTGAGGGAGGGCTATATGTACGTACTTAATCTATGAACCAATGTTGTATAACGTTAGTACCTCCACCAATGTAAATCACTTTGGTCAACGAGAGTACACAAAAGGCTGGAGAAACTCAGCGGGTGCAGCAGCATCTAAGGAGCGAAGGAGATAGGCGACGTTTCGGGTCGAGACCCTTCTTCAGACAACGAGAGTTGACCCTTGGTCAACGAGAGTTGTTTTTTAAATGTGCTATAGAAATAAAAGTGACTTGACTTGACTCTGTTATAGCAATCTATGATTCTAAATACATCTCGACATACATTGTTCAAACCACAGGATTTAGAGTCATACAGCATGGAAACAGGCTGCTCGGCCCAACATGTCCCGACTACACGAGTGCCATCTGGCGTATTTTGCCCAAATACCTCAAAACCTATCCTAACCATGTTTCTTGAATGTAGGGATATGTCCTTGCCTTAACTACCTCATCTGGCAGCTTGCTCCATACACCCACCACCCTTTGTGATGTATAAGTTAAGAAACACACATTTTTCTCAGATAAATTATTTAATTAGATAATTAGAGACATGGAACAATAATCTAAAGGGTTCCACCTGTGCAAGGAGAGAGTCCCGTTATAGGGCCTTCTCCATCTTTCAGTCTGAAGGGTTCCGACCCGAAACATCACCTATTCCCTTTCTCCAGAGATGCAGTCTGACCCACTGAAACAATTACAAAATTTAAACAACATTCGGACAGATAAATGGATAGGAAAGGTTTGGAAGGATATGAGCCGGCAAGTAAGTGGCTTAGATCGTTTGGGCAACTTTGTCATCATGGACAAGTTGTCTGGCATGACCGACATAATGTGAAATAATGGGTCGACTGGGCTTGTATTCACTGGAATTTAGAAGGATGAGAGGAAATCTTATAGAAACATATACAATTCTTAAAGGACTGGACAGGCTAGATGCAGGAAAAATATTCCCGATGTTGAGAGTCCAGAACCAGGGGTCACAACTTAAGAATAAGGGGTGGACCATTTAGGACTGAGATGAGGAAAAACCTTTTCACCCAGAGTTGTTAATCTGCGGAATTATCTGCCACAGCAGGCAGTGGTGGCCAATTCACTGGATGCTTTCAAGACTGGACATAGCTCTCAGGGCTAAAGGAACCAGGGAATGTGGGGAAAAACAAAGGAATGAGGTACTGATTTTAAATGATCAGCCATGATCATTTTGAATGGCGGTGCTGACTCAATGGGCCGAATGGCCTACTCGTGCACCTATTTTTCCATGTTTCTAAGTTGTGCCAAATGGCTTGTTTCCATGTTGTCCAGCTCTGATTCTATAACAGTGGAACACAACTTTTAGCCTGAAGTGTCGGCAGAGTCAGTTACTTTACTCAGTGATTGTCCTGACAATGATCAGAAACAAGCAATACTTTAAATACACATGATGTTTATAATGACTACTCCAGATTAATTAAACCATCAAATTAATGTTTATAGACAATCATTATATTTTGCAGACTAGTTATCAGAGACCACCTATGTCCATATCGGCAATATCCACCACCCTGCCCTCACCCTCAGTCACCTCCTAAAAAAAAAAAATCAATGCAATTAGTGAGACAGGATTTCTCAGGTAGGCAATATCTGTTGGTTTACACAGATACTGCCTGACCTGCTGAATTACATCTGCATTTTGTGTTTTATTCAATTATCCAGCATCTGTAACTTGCATCTATTCCTTGTATCTCTAGGTTTTAAAGTTGCTATCCTTGGTGGAATTAATTACAATTTAATGCAACAATTGCCAAAGAACTTCGACGTAGTGATATGGCAAGAAACAAATGTCTTAACTCCCTGATCTTGGACGCTAGTCCAAGGCCGACAAAAAAAAAATTGTCTGGCAACAAGTTCCACACATCAAATCTCTGAAGAAGGGTCTCGACCCGAAACGTCACCCATTGCTTCTCTCCAGAGACGGTGCCTGATCCGCTGGCCATTCGTCCCATCAAGCTTACTCCGCCATTCAATGGTGGCTGAGTTATAATTCTCCTGGCTTCTCCCCATACACGACCCCTGTAATATGTAATTGTTTCTTACTCCAGTATGTTGTGTCTACCTTCGATTTAAACAAGTATCTGCGGTTCTTTCCTACAAATCTCTCTCCAACATGGTCACCCTCTCGGCCATCAACGCCTGCACCACCACCACCACTCGCCACGCCCCAGCCATACCTGGCCATTCTGAGCAAAGCCCGGCTTTACGAAGCCGTTCCGCCGGACTGCAGCTTTGCTCTCCGAGTGCGCTTTCTCCATGAACCCGTTGACCGTGCTATAAATGTCCCCGTTGGGCGCCAGTTTGCTCTCCATGCCGCCGGCCTCTTCACCTCAGCTTAGTTGTAGTTCTCCTCCCCCGCACCCCCCCCCCCCACACTCAGCCCCGTTTCAGTGGGGGTCCGGCCCTCGGGAGCTACTCCTACACGGTCCGCTCGAGGTTGTTTCTATTCGGTCCGGGGGCTCGGGGTCGCTCCTCCTCGGTCCGCCCTGGACCGTTGGTCCCAAGGTTGGTCCGCACAGGACTGCTTCTACTCGGTCCGCAGGGGAGGTTGGTCCTACTCGGTCCGCCCTGGACCGTTGCTCCGCACAGGACTGCTTCTACTCGGTCCGCCGGGGGTGGGGGGAGGGCGGTTGTTCCTACTCGGTCCGCCCTGGGCTGGACCGTTGGTCCCGAGCACAGGATTGCTTCTACTCGGTCCGCAGGGGAGGTTGTTCCTACTCGGTCCGCCGTGGACCGTTGCTCCCACTTATTGAATTTGTTCCTAGTCTACCCGTCCCCCGGGGTTGTTCCTACTCGGTCCGCCTGGCCGCACTTCCCGCTTGTATCAAGTCGTCGTCGTCGGCGGCTGCTCCTCCTCCTCCTCCTCCCCCTCCTCCACCATAACAGACGTGCGGCCTAATGAGACCCGCCTACTCCGCTGGCCCCGAGCAGCTGGTGGAGGGGGGTGTTGAGCAATGGAGGGCCAGCTGAATGACGTCATGGCCGCGCCCCCTTGCCCACGTGACGGCGCGGTGACGTCGCGCGGTGGCGAGGCGCGGTGACGTCGACACTGGGGCGCGACCCGGCCCCGCCCCCGCTGACGTCAGCCCTGCCCATGACCGCGAGTAACCTCTGCTTGCACAAGGGCGTGCACGGCGCCTCCCTCCCTGCACCCACCTCTTGCAGCAACCCTCTCCCCACGGCGCCTCCCTCCCTGCACCCACCTCTTGCAGCAACCCTCTCCCCACGGCGCCTCCCTCCCTGCACCCACCTCTTGCAGCAACCCTCTCCCCACGGCGCCCTTTCTTCCCTCAAGTCAAAGTCAAAAGTCAAAAGAGTTTATTGTCATGTGTCCCTGACAGTACAATGAAATTCTTTCTTTGCATAGCACAACAGAACATAGGTAGGCATTGACTACAATTATATACTTAAATACACACATTAATTAATAAATTAATAAAGTGCAAATAACAGATGGAGGGGTATTAATGTTCAGAGTTTTGTCCGAGCCAGGTTTAATAGCCTGATGGCTGTGGGGAAGTAGCTATTCCTGAACCGGGTCGTTGCAGTTCTCAGGCTCCTGTACCTTCTAACCGAAGGTAGCAGCGAGATGAGCGTGTGGCCAGGGTGGTGTGGGTCCTTGATGCTGCCAGCCTTTTTGAGGCAGCGACTCCCTCCCACAAGCACTCTAAACACAAGAGAGACACAAAAAGCTGGAGTAACTCAGCGGAACAGGCAGCACCTGTTCAGAACTGTTTCCATTTGAGGGAAGTAAGCATTTGTTTAACAGCACTAGAGAGGTGGGTGAGAATAAAGTCAACAAATCTCAACCACCTGATGATCCACATCCCAGAGTTACAAGACAAGATACAAGATACATTTATTTGGCACAGTGAAATGTAATCACCATACAGTCATACAATGAAAATAAAGAACACAACATAGAGATGATAGAATTCAACATAAAACATCCCCACACAGCAGAATAAAAGTTTCCCACTGTGAGGGAAGGCACCAAAGTGAGTCCTTTTTAAGGAAGTGGCTTCAGGGATATTGTTCGGAGGTTCATAAGCAGCAGCATTAGGCCATTCGTTCCATCAAACCTACTTCGCCATTCTATCATGGCTGAGTTATCATTCTCCTGGCTTCTCCCCATACATAACCACTGTAATATGTAATTGTTTCTGAGTGGGCTGGGGTAATTAACAAATCCTCCCTCTGGTCTCACGGAAGTGCATTTACAAGATTTGTGACTCAGGGACCGATACTACATGGGACCGAGTCACTTTCATTACACAATATGTACATAATTGAATAATGAGTTTCTTCATGTTCTCCCAGTAACCCCTGACACCCGCACCAATCAAGAATCTGTTAATCTGTGCATCAAAAATACTGATGCTGCCTGTCCCTGCCCACACCGGCCAACAATGTCCCAGCTACACTTGCCCCTCTTGCCTGTGCTGGGTCCATCTCCCTCCAAACCTGTCCTATCCATGTACTGGTCTAACTGTTTCCTAAACAATGGCATAGTCCCAGTCTCAACTACCTGCTCTGGCAGCTTGTTCCATGCACCCACCACCGTTTGTGTGAAAATATTACCCCTCGGATTCCTATTAAATCTTTTCCCCTTCACCTTGAACCTATGTCCTCTGGTTCACGATTCGCCTACTCTGGGTAATAGACTGTGCATCTATCCGATCTATTCCTCTCATAATTTTGTACACCTCTATAAGATTCCCCCCCTCATCTTCCTGCGCTCCATGGAATAGAGACCCAGCCTACTCAACCTCTCCTGTAGCTCACACCCTCTAGTCCGGGCAACATCCTTGTAAATCGTCTCTGAACCCCTTCAAGCTTGACTTTTGAACAAGTTAGGTCTTTATTCTTTGGAGTGCAGAAGGTTAAGGGGGGACTTGATTGAGGTCTTTAAAATGATGAAAGGGATAGACAGAGTTGACGTGGATAAGCTTTTCCTATTAAGGGTAGGGAAGTTTCAAACAAGAGGGCATGACATGCGAATTAAGGGACGGAAGTTTAGTGGTAACGTGAGGGGGAACTTCTTTACTCAGAGGGTGGTGGCTGTGTGGAATGGGCTTCCAGCAGAAGTGGTGGAGGCAGGATCGATTTTAACATTTAAAAGTAAAGTGGATAGGTATATGGACGGGAATGGAATGGAGGGGTATGGTCTGAGTGCAGGTAGATGGGACTAGGGGAAAACAAATGATCGGCACGGACTGGAAGGGCCGAGAGGGCCTGTTTCCGTGCTGTAATTGTTATATGGTTATATGGTTATATCTTTCCTATAAAAGCGGCCGCGCAGCGGGGACTTTTAACATCGCGGACCCCCTTGCCAGAGGTCGCTGGAGAAGCGCTCCGTCCGGTTTGCGTTGTTTTTACATTAGCGCAAACACGGTAGGTGATAGTGCTACGATTTTTCGCCACCTTACTCACCGTTGTCCTGTGCTGCAAATGCACCAAATTTTGTTCAGATCGGTAGTATATTGTAAAAGTTATTAAGGTTTAGAAACTTTTTTTTTTCTCTCTCGTTTATCATATTGTTTACAGTGTACTATGTTTACATAGTCTGTTGTGTTGCAGCAAGAAAGAATTTCATTGTTCTATCTGGGACATATGACAATAAAACACTCTTGACTCTTGACCTGCGTGGGTTTTCTCCAGGATCTCTGGTTTCCTCCCACACCCCAAAGACATACAGGTTTGTAGGTTTATTGGCTTGGTATAAATGTAAATTGTCCTTAGTGTGTTTAGGGTAAAGTTAATGTTCAGGGATCGCTGGTCGGTGAGGACTCGGTGGAACCAAGGGCCTGTTTCTGCCCTGTATTCATACAGAATAATGAAAGGCTTGGATAGAGTGGATGTGGAGAAGATGTTTCCACCAGTGGGAGAGTCTGGGACTAGATGTCATACCCTCAGAATTAAAGAACGTTCATTTAGGAAGATAAGGAGAAATGTCTTTAGTCAGAGCGTGGTGAATCTGTGGAATTCTCTGTGGAGGCCAAGTCAGTGGGTATTTTTAAGGCAGAGATAAATAAATTCTTGACAAGAATCAGGGGCGGAAATCCTGGAGGGGGACAGGGGGGCACACCCCCCCCCCCCCCCCCCCCCCCCGCTTTGAGAGGTGGGGGACAATTCCCCCCCATGTTTTGCAATCCGGACTTTATCAGACATTTTCTAAGGACTGAATCGGCCTGTTCGTGGGGCCTTTCAGCGCCCGGCGCGGCTTAAAATCAAACTGCTGCATCGAGGCAATCGAGGCTCCCGATGTTGAAACCCCCGCCAGCTGATGAAAGACCCCGTGAACGGGCCGACTCAAGCCCCACGATTCGGGGCGGACAAAGCTGCTGTTTCGGAGTCGGTCACCAACCAGGTCAGCTCCAGATGTTACCGTCCACAGGGTCCACGGCCGAAGCCTCGCGTGTGTGGGCATGCGCATGCGTGCGAGCATGCGCGCGCGCGCGACCGCCAAGAAATTGTGGCCCCTCCATGCTTTGATAGAGATTTCCTTGCCTGTCAGGGATTATGGGGAGAAGGCAAGAGGATTACGTTAGGTAGGAAAGATAGATCAGCCATGATTGAATGGCGGAGTAGACTTGATGGGCCGAATGGCCTATTCTACTCCTATCACTTAAGACCTTATGCCCTTAGAGTATGCATTTTCTATAAATAAAACTAAATAAAATAAATAATCAGAATCACTGTGAAAGTTTTTGTCTCAGACTTTTCAGCAGGATTAAGGAAATGCTGGAGAGGACTGAAGGTGCACCTTAATACCATGTAATTAATGATCAGGTTTAGGTGGTGCAACTGGATTTGCACATTCTTCTTCCACGATGGAACTTTTACATAGTTACTTGAACCTTTACCATTTAATCAAAATGCTGTAGGCTCAAATTCAGTTCCAGGGTTCAGAAATATAAAGTGCCGGAGTAACTCAGCAAGTCAGGACACGGACAGGCGATGTTTCGGGTGGAGACTCGTTCCTATCCTGGAAACAAAACTGGCTATTCACCTGGTGATTTTATGAGGGGCGCAGGGTCTGAAGAACTAACCTGATCCAAAACATTACTTGTCAATTCCCTCCAGAGATGCTGCTTACCTGCTGAGTTATGCCAGCACCTTGTGGTCTTAAATTCTAACTAATTTGTGAACTACTACGACATCTTATGAAGATCCCAAACCCCAACGTTAACAATGTAGGAAGGAACTGCAGATGCTGCTCTCAACCTGATTGAATGAATGAATGAATAAGTTTGTTGGCAACGTATGTACACATACAAGGAATTTGCCTTGGTGCTCTGCTCGCAAGTACCAACAGGACGTACATTAAAACATTAAGAATAAAACATTATAGTTTAAACATGTGAACAAAATAAAATACCAGAGAAAAGGAGGCTACAGACTTTTGGTTATTGATTATTAGAGCTACTGCTCGTGGAAAAAAAGCTGTTTTATGTCTGGCTGTGGCAACTTTGACAGTCCGGAGTCGCCTTCCAGAGGGAAGTGATTCAAAGAGTTTGTGGCCAGGGTGAGAAGGGTCATAGATGATCTTACCTGCTCGCTTCCTGGCCCTTGCAGTGTACAGTTCATCGATGGGGGGAAGGTTGCAGTAAACAACCTTCTCAGCTGATCAAACGATTCGCTGCAGCCTCCGGATGTCGTGCTTGGTGGCTGAGCCAAACCAAACCATAATGGAGAAGGTGAGGACAGAGTCTACGATGTCAGTATAGAAACGTCACCTATTACTTTTCTCCGGATATGATGAGGAATTTGTGTCTATTCAAAATGTTACCTTTTCCTCTTTGCACAGATGCTGACTGACTTTCATCGTGGAGCAGGCGAGCCCTTGCCGGGGGCTCACCAGAAGGTAGTGCTCCGATCGCTGGCCCGCGGACTGTTACATCCTGTAGCCGCGGTCTGTGGAGCTTCTATCCGTGGGCTCGGCATCCGGAGCCTGGAATCCCTCGCCGGGGGATACCCGGAGAAGATGTCCGATCGCTGGCCCGCGGCCTATAACTTCCTGAAGCCGCGGTCTGCGGAGCTTCTAGCCGCGGCGTGGACTTATCATCCGGAGCCTGAGAAGAGCTCCGACCGCCGGCCTGCGACCTACAACATCCTGAAGCCGCGGTCTCCGGTAAAAATGTGCCGATTCAGAGCCTCCAAGCCGTGGAGTGTGTTCGACCTTCCTGACGAGAGGGCCTGTACATCCGGTTGTTCGTAGCAGCGACTATGGAGGGTTTTATGGCCCCGACCACGGGTGAACAAGGAGGAGGACTGACTGAACTTTGTGCCTTCCACCACAGTGAAGAATGCTGTGTTTGTGAAGAATGATGTTTGTGTTAAATCTTATTGTGTATTGTGTGTTATTTTTTAATTGTACACTGCTGGCAAATTCATTTCACTGCACCTTCGGGTGTATGTGACGAATAAAATTGACTATTCACTATTAACCTGCTAGGTGTTTCCTGCATTTTTCCGTTTTCATTTCATGTTTCCTGCGTCTGCATTTCTTTTGATTTTCTTCTCCAACGGCCTAGTTCAGCACACCATGTCACCGTTGGAGATGGAATCCATGGATGAAACAAGGACCATCATTTACTCATTTACTATTCTTGCTATTGAGGGAGTGCCGCGTAGGTTCACCAGGTTAACATCCGGGATGGCGGGACTGACATATGATGAAAGAACGGGTTGACGGGGTTTGTATTTACTGGAATTTAGAAGGATTAGAGGGGATCTTATAGAAACATCTAAAATTCTTAAGGGATTGGACAGGCTAGATGCAGGAAAAATGTTCCCAATGTTGGGGGAAATCCAGAATCAGAGGTCCCAGTTTAAAAATAAGGGGTAGCCCATTTGGGACTGAGATGTAAGTTGTGAATCTGTGGAATTCTCTGTCACAGAAAGCAGTGGAGGCCAATCCACTCGATGTTTTCAAGAGAGAGTTAATTTACCTCTTTATAGCTAAAGGAATCAAGGGGTATGGGAGAAAGCAGGAGCGGGGCACTGATTTTGGATGATCAGCCATGATATTATTGAATGGCGGTGCTGGCTCGAAGGGCCGAATGGCCTACTCCTGCATCTATTATCTATGTTTCTATGTTTCATTCTTCCCTTTATTTGTTCCCCGTCCCTCACTCGCGTTTGGGATGGTGCAAGCTCCTGTTGACAGTCCCAGCGTGTGTCCAGGAGTGTCGCGGGGAGACGCGTGCCCGGCCCGATCCACCCGCCGAACAACCGCCAACTAGAAGGCGCCCCCGGTAGGCCCGACTCTGGGCCAATAGAAAATAGGTGAAGAAGTAGGCCATTTGGCTCTTCGAGCCAGCACTGCCATTCAATGTGATCATGGCTGCTCATCCCCAATCAGTGTCCCGTTCCTGCCTTCTCCCCATATCCCCTGACTCCGCTATTTTTAAGAGCCCTATCTAGCTCTCTTGAAAGCATCCAGAAAACCTGCCTCCACCGCCCTCTGAGGCAGAGAATTCCACAGACTCACCACTCTCTGTGTGAAAAAGTGTTTCCTCGTCTCCGTTCTAAATGGCTTACTCCTTATTCTTAAACTGTGGCCCCTGGTTCTGGACTCCTTCAACATCGGGAACATGTTTCCTCCCTCTAGTGTGTCCAAACCCTTAACAAGCCGAATGAGCGACAATGGCGTGGACAGGCTCAGCGGCGTTGATTGGAACCTTGGCAACGGCGATGGGAGCCTCGGCAGCGGCGTGAGCCTTGACAGCGGTGTTGTCTCGCCCACCGAGTCTGTGCCGACCAGCGATCACCCCGTACACCGACACTATCCTACACACGGGGGGGGCAATTTATAATTTTACCAAAGCTGATTAACCTACAAACCTGCACGTCTTTGGAGTGTGGGAGGAAACCGGAGAAAACCCACGTGGGTCACATGGAGAACATACAAAATCCGTACCCGTAGACAGCACCTGTAGTCAGGATCAAACCCAGGTCTCTGGCGCTGTGAGGCAGCAACTCAACCGTTGACCACCGAGCCGCACTTTGATGTGCCACCCATTCTTATGTGTAATTCTATGATTTAATAGGTCTCTTCAGAAGATAGTTAATAGTCAGCTATGAGGGTGCGGGAGTGGTCAGATTCTGGCTAAAACCAGAACATTTTTGGCTTCCTGCCCATAAACAGTGTGAGAACCTGAAGCTGGAATCCAGCTTGTTTATTTAAGTGACTATTGAGCACAAGCTTCATTACCTAAACTGATATTTCTGTTGGTAGGGACACAATGAACCGCAGACGCTGGAATTTTGAGCAAACTACAAAGTACTGGAGGAAGACAGCGTCTGTGGGGGGAATAAATCGGTCTTCGTAGTTTCAGATTGGGACCCGTCTTCATACTGATTGATAGGCTCGGATCCCTTTGTTAGATGGATTGATAGGTAACACTTCAGGTCGGGACCCCTCTTCAGACTAATCCGAGTGTGAGTGTTCGACGAAACAGTCGGCGAGACCAAGCCTAGACCCAGCAACCGTTCCGCTGAACATTTGCGCTCACTTGGCCGACTGGATCAGAAGACAGTCACAAAATGGTGGAGTAACTCAGCGGGACAGGCAACATCCTGTGAGGTTATCCACTTTGGTAGCAAAGACAGGAAGGCAGATTACTATCTAAATGGCGTCAAGTTGGGAAAAGGGGAAGTACAACGGGATCTGGGGGTCCTTGTACATCAGTCTATGAAAGTAAGCATGCAGGTACAGCAGGCAGTGAAGAAAGCGTATGGCATGTTGGCCTTTATAACAAGAGGAATCAAATACAGGAGCAAAGAGGTTCTGTACAACTGCAAATTCTGCAGTTGTACAGAGCCCTAGTGAGACCACACCTGGAGTATTGTGTGCAGTTTTGGTCCGCTAATTTGAGGAAGGACATTCTTGCTACTGAGGGAGTGCAGCAAAGGTTTACAAGGTTAATTCCTGGGATGTCATATGCTGAGAGAGCAGCTGGGCTTGTACACTCTGGGGTTTAGAAGGATGAGAGGATATCTCATTGAAACATATAAGATTGTTAAGGGTTTGGACATGCTAGAGGCAGGAAACATGTTCCCAATGTTGGGGGAGTCCAGAACCAGGGGCACAGTTTAAGAATAAGGAGTAAGCCACTTAGAACGGAGACGAGGAAACACTTTTTCTCACAGAGAATGGTGAGTCTGTGGAATTCTCTGCCTCAGAGGGCGATGGAGGCAGGTTCTCTGGATGCTTTTAAGAGAGAGTCAGATAGGACTTAAAAATAGCGGAGTCAGGGGATATGGGGAGAAGGCAGGAACGGGGTACTGATTGGGGATGATCAGCCATGATCACATTGAATGGCGGTGCTGGCTCAAAGGGCTAAATGGCCTCCTCCTGCACCTATTGTCTATTGTCTATTGTCCATTATCCCTGCTGAGAAGGAATGGGTGACGTTTTGGGTCAAGACCCTTCTTCCTAGGCCCACTAGATCTCCCGGTTGCCAGGCATTTTAACCCCTCTTCCCCATTCCCCCAGTGACCTTTCTGTTCTATCGCCAGAGTGAGATTTAACACTAGGGTTGCTAACTTTCTCCCTCCCAAATAAGGGACAAAAGGTCAACACAAGGGACAAACTCCCTACGTCAATTCGTTGACCGACTCGGCCCGTGACTGGGTGAATGATGAGTTGGGCCCGGGTGCTGGACTGCACACAAAGCCCAGCCGGCGGGCCAGCTGAGGCGTTTTGGCCCGGGCCGCGCGACATCGCGCGCAGAGTCCGGCGCCCCGTCCAACACATGAACCGATGATCGGCCATGAGAAGGAGGGGTGGTGGTGGTGTCGACGGTAAGCGAAGGTCCGAAGGTCAGACAGCTGGCCGGGCTGCCGACCGATGGGGCCACGGCGAGGCGCTGCTGCTGCACTCCATGGGCTGCACTACGTCGGGATTGGTGAGGCGGGGCCGGACGCGGCGCTCCGACCCGACAGTCCCCTCAACCCGAGTAGTAGCAGTCAAATACGGGACAAGGGCGGTCCCGTACGGGGCAAACCAATTTAGCCCAATATACGGGATGTCCCGGCTAATACGGGACAGTAGGCAACCCTAGATAACACACACAAACTGGAGGAACAGCACCTCGTATTCCGCTTGTGCAGCTTACAACCCGATGGTATGAACATTGAACTATGAATACTCCAATCTTGGGTAAATACTCCAATTAATACTCTAATCTTCTTTCCTCCCCCCCCCCACTTTATCCCACCCCTCCCTCCCTTTAACCCTCCCCTCCCCCGTGGCTCACCTGGACTCCCGCCCACTATTCCCTTCCCCCTTCCTTCTGCTTTAGTTTCTAGCCTTTGTCTCAACCATCTATCAAAAAAAAACCCTGGCCCCTGTCTACCAGTTACCTGCAACTTTAATTTACCCGATTCACCGGGTTTCTGGTGTGGAACTCCCCCAGTTGTACTAGATGTAACATTTTATCTCCTGTGTGATTATCAACCCATCTCTGCCCCCAGGTCTTTTTAAAAAGCAATGTAACAAGTCTTCAGCAACGCTCACTGTTTACCAACCTGGCAAATGTTGTCATTAGCAACCGGACCTGGTTTACAATCAGACTGATCACACCTTTATTTCAGAAAGAGGCCTTCTATTACCACAACAGACAGAAAATGCTGGAGTAACTCAACAGGTCAGGCAGCATCTCTGGAGAAAAGGAACAGGTGACGTTCTGGGTCGAGACCCTTCTTCGGACTGAGAGTCAGGAGAGAGGGGAACGAGCGATATAGATGGTACTCAAGACAAATGAATGGAAGATATACAGAAGGCAGGAGAATGGGGTTAGGATGGAGAGATAGATCAGCCATGATTGAATGGCGGAGTAGATTTGATGGGCTGAATGGCCTAATTCTTCTCCTATCACTTACGATCTTATGAATATAAAACATAGAACGATACAGCACAAAAACAGGTCCTTCAGCCCACAATGTCTCTATAAAATAATTGCCCCACACATCTCCTTTAAACTTTAAATAGACACAAAATACTGGAGTAAGTCAGCGGGTCATGAAGCATCTCTGAATGAAAAGGATAGATGAAGTTTTGGGTCGGGACACTTCTTCAGACCTTCTGCTTCTCAGATCCGCTGAGATACTCCAGCACTTTGTGTCTATCTTGGGTATCAACCAGCATCTACAGTTCTTTGTTAGACAATAGACAATAGGTGCAGGAGTAGGCCATTTGGCCCTTCGGGCCAGCACTGCCATTCAATGTGATCATGGCTGATCATCCCCAATCAGTACCCCGTTCCTACCTTCTCCCCATATCCCCTGACTCCGCTATCTTTAAGAGCCCTATCTAGCTCTCTCTATCTGTTTCTATCCTTTAAACTTTGCCCCTCTCATCTAAAAGCTCTGCCCTCTAGAATTAGATTTTTTCTACCCTGGCACAAAGAATCTGACTGATCTATCCATGCCTCAAGGAACTTTCTCTGCTGTGTTTACGGTGAAATGAATTAACTTGTAATTATAGAGCAGAGTAAGTTTGATAGAACTTTTTATTGATACAGGGTAAAAGATCGCAGTAACAACAGCTCACAGTAACAACAGCTTACAGAGCATTACTAAAGCCACGTAATGTTTAGTTTAACTTTCTGGATTGTAAACAATGGGTGTGAATTCATCTGCTTATTATTTGCATTGCTACGTGACACCAATAACCCATCTGGTGCATAGTCATGTCCGTGTAGTAAGGAAATGCAGATGCTGGTTTAAACCAGAGATAGGCACAAAAAGTAACTCAGCAGGAGGGGCAGCGTCTCTGGAGAGAAGAAATGGGTGCCGTTTCGGGTCGAGACCCTTCTTCAGACTGAACCATTGTCAGGTGTGGCAGGCCTGACAGCAGGGTTGAGATTGACACTCCCTTTGCACCAACTAAATCCACCTCAAAATTGCAGCCAGCATCATCAGAGACCCACACCACCCTGGCCACCCACACATGCCACCCCTGCCATGGGGAAGAAGGTAAAGGAGCCTGAAAACTGTAACACGCAGGTTCAGTAACAGCCTCTTCCTTACAGCCATTAGGCTATTAAACACTACAACCTCAAATAAGCTCTGACTATTATTGTTATTATTGCACTATTATCATTTTTTTGTGTTTTATATGCACGTATGCGTGTGTGTGTATACACTTTTTTTCCTTATTTATTATATTGTTTTATTGCTGCTGCAAGTAAGAATGTCATTGTTCTATCTGGGACATATGACAATAAAACACTCTTGATTCTCTTGACTGTTGACATTCCCCTTTAATTGTCCTTACACCAAATTTTATTTCCGTGCTACCTTCAGTTCCTCCTCTTGCATTTTCCACATATTTCTCATGTTTGCACTTAAACGCGTGAAACTAATGTAAGTGTCTTTTTTTTAAATTTCACAATTGACTTTATTCGAGAAATAAAAATATACAATACATGATCCGTCGACGCAGCAGAAAATGAAGTGCGTTTTGCGCAAGATTTAGTTGACTAGCACCAGTCCTGGACCAGTTTGAACCACTTTAGGCCAACGGGAGGTGAAACATACTTAACATATTTTGTAGGAGCCATTAAGTTTAAGTCAGTATATTGTAGCCTTGTCTAACATTTTAAAATATTTTAGTTTTTATGTGTCTGTACTTTTGTACTTTTGTAGGTGGGATTTGATAAGTAGAATGGGTCTGTCTATTTTTAGAGAAGACTAGTGCAGACTCATAGATTAAGAGTCAGTGGGTCTCGGAAGGATGGTGAGAATACAGTTCTTCACCACACACACGACATGATCACGACACACACACGTTAATGAGACAACATACTTTTATAAGAAGAAACTTTCATATGATTTTTATGACAGGAATGGAAGAGCGATTGAGAAAGGAAGGTGACTGATTATTTCTTTGCTCTGTAGTACTTCAATAAAAGACCAATTGATCAAGAAACAATGTTTGGAAGATTCATTTTTACTATCTTAAGTGTGTCGTGAGTGTGTAAACCATACCTCTTTACGGGGTGATCAATTGGTCGGCACGGACTCGGTGGGCCGAACAGCCTGCTTTCACGCTGTATCTAAAGTCTAAAGATGTTGTTCTACGTTAAAGGCTCACATGTAACTGCAAGTTATTGCCGATTTCAATTTCCTTTATGTGTGGCAATGTGATAATTTACAGAAATTAGTGGACCCTTGTAGTAAAATTGTAGTGGACACGCCTAGTGTGTGGACACCCTTGTAGTGGATACGGCTTGTATGCTAGTGTAGGGGTGATCTTGTAGTGGGCGGTGGACACGCGGACACTCTTGTAGTGGATTTAGTGGACACGGTTGGGGGTGTTCACCTTGTAGTGCTGGGTACACTTGTAGTGACTTGTATCGGTGGCACTGTAGTATGTAGTCCGTGCTTCTTGTAGTCAAGGATTGAGGCTTGTAGTGGAGTAGTACACTGGACAGTTGAGGTGTCTTGTGGGCCCGACACCTTGTAGTGGACACTTGTAGTGGCCTTGTAGTGGACACGCCTTGGCAGTGGGCCCGCCTTGGCCGTGGGCCGCCTTTAGTGGACAGTAGGGCACCGCCTTGTAGTGGCAGTGGGCTTGTAGTGGCCTTGTAGTGGACCTGGCCTTGTGGGGCCCTTGTAGTGCTTGTAGTGGACGCCTAGTGGACAGTATGGCATGGCTTGTAGTGGACACGCCTTGTAGTGGGGCTTGTAGTGGACCTTGTAGTGGCTTGTAGTGGACACCTTGTAGTGGCCTTGTAGTGGCCTGTCTTGTAGTGGCCGCCTTGTAGTGGGGGCTTGTGGACAGTCGCCTTGTCGTGGGCCCGCCTTGTTGTGGCTTGTGTGGCCCGCCTTGTCGTGGGCCTTGTAGTGGCTGTCGTGGGCCCATGGCCTTGTGTCGTGGCTTGTCGTGGCCCTTGTAGTGGACACTTGTCTTGTAGTGGGGCCCTTGTGTGGACACTTGTAGTGGGCTTGTACTTGTAGTGGCCCGCCTTGTTGCAGTGGGCCCGCCTTGTCTTGGGGGCCCGCCTTGTAGTGGACATGGCTTGTAGTGCCGCCTTGTAGTGGACACGCCTTGCAGAGAAGAATTCCGAATGTACACAGAGCCTCCTTGAAGAAACGCATGATCCCAACTAATTGTTTGGAACCTCTGGCTCCGTGACTGCTCGGAGTGGAGGATCGTGTTGAGAATTAACAGGACATTCCTTCGTGAAATAAATGAGGAGGAATTTCTTTAGTCAGAGGGTGGTGAATCTGTGAAAAGGAACTCTTCTTCAGACTGAAAGATAGAGCGGATGTGGAGAAGATGTTTCCACTAGTGGGTGTCCAGGCACAGGTTCGGAATAACAGGACGTACCTTTAGAATGGAGATGAGGAGGAATTTCTTTAATCAGAGAGAGGTGAATCTGTGGAAATCATGGCCACAGATGGCTGTGGAGGCCAAGGCAGAGGTTGATAGATTCTTGATTAGTACGGGTGACAGGGGTTAATGGGAGAAGGCAGGAGAGGGAACCATTGATCAGCCACGATTTAATGAGTAGATTTGATGGGCCGAATGGCCTAATTCTGTTCCTTTCACTTGTGACCATGAATCTCATGTACATGGTTCGGGAGCACACAGTAGTGGAAAGAATTCCTTATTCATCCGCCCTGCTTCATCTGTGGCAGAGTCTTCACTTCTGGCTTCTGAGCTGGCCGGGTCCATCAGGACTAGATAGAGCGGAGGCAGACACAAACTGCCGGAGCAACTCAGCGGGTCAGGCAGCATCTCTGGAGAAAAGGAATAGGTGATGCTTCAGGTCAAAAACCTTCTTCAGATTGAACGATAGAGCGGATGTGGAGAGGCCTTTGACAAGGTTCCCCATGGAAGGTTGGTTAAGAAGGTTCAATCTTTGGGTGTTAATGGCGGAGTAGCAAGATGGATTCAACAGTGGCTGAATGGGAGATGTCAGAGAGTAATGGTGGATGGCTGTTTGTCAGGTTGGAAGCCGGTGACCAGTGGGGTGCCTCAGGGATCTGTGTTGGGTCCATTGTTGTTTGTCATGTACATCAATGATCTGGATGAGGGGGTGGAAAATTGGATAAGTAAGTATGCAGATGATACTAAGATAGGTGGTGTTGTGGATAATGAAGTAGATTTTCAAAGTCTACAGAGAGATTTGGGCCATTTGGAAAAGTGGGCTGAAAGATGGCAGATGGAGTTTAATGCTGATAAGTGTGAAGTGCTACATCTTGGCAGGACAAATCAAAATAGGACGTACATGGTAAATGGTAGGGAATTGAGGAATGCTGTGGAACAGAGGGATCTAGGAGTAACTGTGCATAGTTCCCTGAAGGTGGAATCGCATGTAGATGGGGTGGTAAAGAAAGCCTTTGGTGTGTTGGCCTTTATAAATCAGAGCATTGAATATAGGAGTAGGGAAGTAATGTTAAAATTGTACAAGGCATTGGTAAGACCAATTCTGGAGTATGGTGTACAATTTTGGTCGCCTAATTATAGGAAGGATGTCAACAAAATAGAGAGAGTACAGAGGAGATTTATTAGAATGTTGCCTGGGTTCCAGCAACTATGTTACAGAGAAAGGTTGAACAAGTTAGGTCTTTATTCTTTGGAGCGCAGAAGGTTAAGGGGGGACTTGATTGAGGTCTTTAAAATGATGAAAGGGATAGACAGAGTTGACGTGGATAAGCTTTTCCCATTGAGGGTAGGGAAGATTCAAACAAGAGGGCATGACATGAGAATTAAGGGACAGAAGTTTAGGGGTAACGTGAGGGGGAACTTCTTTACTCAGAGGGTGTTGGCTGATTTGGGGTTGAGGCGGTGTTCCTGTGGAGCGGTCCGACTCGGGGCTGAGGCGTTGTTCCTGCGGAGCGGTCTGACTCGGGCTGAGGCGGTTTTCCTGTGGAGCGGCCCGACTTGGGGCTGAGGCGGTTTTCCTATGGAGCGTCCCGACTCGGGACTGAGACTGTTTTCCGGCGGAGTGGCTCAACTTCGGAGGCCCGGCTGCGGGCCCAGTGGACTACATCGTCGGGAGCTCGCAGGTCACAGGTTGGTGACCTGTTTTTCCGGAGCTCCCGTGGCAACAGCTTCAGCCGCTGGACTGAGGGCCGCAGCTTCGGCTGCTTCGACCGCCCCGGGCCGCGGAGTTTGATCCGGCCCGTGGCAATATTGGTGCCATATGCTGCTGATGTGTCATTATCAGATATTCAGTGTTAAAAAGAGAAATAAATCACAATAAAAGCGGAAAGATGTTCCTTCCACGACGTGCGCGGAGCCTGGCCCGGGTCAGCACGGCCGAGACACCAAAGTGAAGTTGCGGGGAGGTTTACAATGTTTTTTTATTTAATGTTGTCCCTTTCTAGTCTGAAATAAAGTTCATCATTGGATATAAAAATCAGAAGAAATGTAAATGTGTGTGTTATATTATTATATACATCTATGTCACATTCATGTATGTGTGTTCTTTCCAGCACAATCAGTTGTATGCTCGCTGAATAAAACCACCCTTAAGTTATACATCACTTGTAAATCTTGCTTAAACACATTTAATTTTGTGAAATACTTAATTTAGATCACCCCAGCATTACAGACAGATCTCATTCCACTCTCTGGCTCTTGGGAAGACCAGACCCATTTTATTGTTGAAGAAGAACTCCATAGACACAAAAACATTAAGTAACATTCCAGGGCTAGAGCAACTGGAATCATCATATTGCTATTATTTTCCCAAATACTGCAGTTGTGAACGGTGTGATTAGATGAATGAATAACAGAGTGCAAGTGTAATACAACAATCAACGCAAACACAGCATATGAGCCATTGAAAAAGAAATGATTTAAAAAACATTAAAAAAGAAAATTACCAGAATCAAAATTTATAAACATCTTATTCTTTAACAAGGATTAACAGAATTAAGAATCTAACCCTATATCACACATACAAACTGTTCCCCCGCAACGTTGAATACACTGCGAGTCGGGTCGGGTCGGGTAGGTTCCGGTTACTGAAATGGACGAAAAAAATGCCCACGTTCCGCTCCGTTGCGTACTACACGTCAGCCCATTGCGTTTCGCAGGAGTGGCCTATCTTGCTCCGCTTTAGGATCTTTGATCCAGAGGCTGGTGAATCGATTGCCTCTGTTGGTGGTGGAGGCCACGTCATTGGGTATTTTTAAAGCGAAGTTTAACATGCTCCTGATTAGTACGGGTGTCAAAGATTATGGGGAGAAGGCAGGAGAATGGCGTTGAGAGGAAAATATCGATCAGCCATGATTGAATGGCGGAGCACTCAATGGGCCGAATGGCCTAATGCTGCTCATATCCCTCGTGATCTTATGAATAGCCGGATCAGTGCCATAAAACTGGAGTGGGAACAAGTTATCTCTCATTCCAGGGGGACTGCCGGAGAGAATAATGTGGAAAAAGGTGAGGTCATCCGCATCAGAAGTAAAAAATGGAAAGGCAGTGTCATGTTTAAATGATGAGAGCTTGAAAGATGTTTATCTTCATACAGACGCAGGTGTCACTGAACACAAATCAACAAAGGCTGACGCAAGGGCGGAGCAAGCAATTAAGAAGGCAAAGAGCACGTTGGCCTCTAAAGTAAACGAGTTTGAGTACAAGATTACAGCAGCTATACCCAGTCCTGGTGGGACCACAGATAGACCCAAAAAGCTGGAGTAACTCAACAGGACAGGTAGCATCTCTGGAGAGAAGGAATGTGTGACGTTTTGGGTTGAGACTGAAGAAGGGTCTAGACCCAAAACGTGAAAGGGACTCAAAGAGAAGGAATGGGTGATGTTTTGGGTTGAGACCCTTCTTCAGTCTGAAGAAGGGTCTCGAGCTTAAATGTCACCCATTCTTTCTCTCCAGAGGTGCTGCCTGACCAACTGAGTTACCCCAGCATTTTGTGTCTACCTTCGATCTAAACCAACATCTGCAGTTCTTTCCTACACATCTGCAGTTCCTTCCTACACACCTGGTGGGGCCACAACTGGAACTGGGCGCAGATTCACGCAGGGCAGTGCGAATATGGACCGAGATGCCCTGTTAACTCTTTCCACGCCTCACGCTGCCTCGGCAAGGTCACCAGCATCGGCAAGGACCGGTCTCACCCCGGTCACTCCCTCTTCTCCTCTCTCCCATCAGGCAAGACGCACTGAAGTTTGAAAACGCACACCTCCAGATTCGGTGACAGGTTTTGGGTGGCACAGTGTCACAGTGTCGCAGCAGTGGCGTTGCTGCCCTACAGCACCAGAGGCCTGGGTTCGATCCGGACTATGGGTACTTTCTGGATGAAGATTGTATGTTCTCCCTGAGACCATATGGGTTTCCTCCCACATTCCGAAGACGTGCAGGTTTGTATGCTAATTGGCTTCTGTAAATTGTCCCTTGTGTGTAGGATAGCGGTAGTGTGCGGGTGATCATTGGTTGGAGCGGACTTAGTTGACTTTAGTTTATTGTCTCCTGTGCTGTGGCACAGGGAAAAGCTTTTGGACTTGGTGATCCGAAAGGCCTGTTTCCATGCTGTATCTCTAACTTAAAATAAACAAAAGGTTCTTCCCACCTGTTATCAGGCAACTGAACCGTCCTCTCACCAGCTGGCGAGCGGTCCTGACCTCCCATCTACCCTCATTAGGGACCTTCAAACTATTTCTAGTCGGACTTCATTTTGTGCTAAACGCTTTACCCTTTCTCACACCGTTTCTCAACCGGGGTTCCCCGGAACGCGAGAGTTCCGCGAGAGGTCGCTAGGGGTTCCGAGAGAAATAGTGATCAATAGGCTAATCATATGCAAATGCATTTTTGTGTTTAATTTCATATTCGTAATTTTATTATACACGTACGGCATTTTCCTGAAAAACGCCTGGGTATTATAATAAAGTCTTCAACCTGTTATATCATTTAAAAGTATAATAATCAGAGGGAATATATTTAGCGACATCTATATTGGCAGTGTCACTATCTAAACGGCGCCAGTGTGAAACGGCCTTTAGTGGTCAGTGGACAGGAGCTGTACGTGACGGATTTGTGTATCATCAAGTGACTCACTCGAGTACAGACGCACGCACGGTCTCCATCAGTCCTGTCTGGCATGCAGGTACAGTCCCTCATTCACCCACGTTTTTTTAAGAATAAGGGGTAAGCCATTTAGAACGGAGATGAGGAAACACTTTTTCTCACGGAGAATTGTGAGTCTGTGGAATTCTCTGCCTCAGAGGGCGGTGGAGGCAGGGTCTCTGGATACTTTCAAGAGAGAGCTAGATAGGGCTCTTAATTGAACACACTAGAGGCAGGAAAGGACACACTAGAGGCAGGAGTCAGGGGATATGGGGAGAAGGCAGGAACGGGGTACTGATTGGGGATGATCAGCCATGCTCACATTGAATGGCGGTGCTGGCTCGAAGGGCCGAATGGCCTACTCCTGCACCTATTGTCTATTGTCTATTGTCATTTTTATGTAGGGGTTCCCTGTTACGTGAAAATTATTTCAAGGGTCCCACAAGGGTAAAAAGGCTGAGAAACGCTGCTTTATCGTGTATCTGTGTACACTCTGGATGGCTTGACAGTAGTCATGTGTAGTCTTTTCGCTGACTGGATAGCACGCAACAATCAAGCTTTTCACTGTACCTCGGCACACGTGACAATAATAAACTAAACTGAAGTGAAAAACATGGAGAGAAAATGTTTAGAGGCATATGGACCAAATCAGGCAATTGAGACATACTTGGAGATCCGGGTCAGGATGGATGAGTTGGGCCGAAGGGTCTGTTTCCCCGGCTGTGTTATTCTGTCTGGTTTCTCCACTTCTTGGCACAGGGGGAGCGACATGAACATTCACCAGAGGGGTTCGTAGAATGAGGGTTTTGTCCAATGGGAAAGATTAATTCATTTCTTGCCCTTGTCTACCATCTTTCTTTGAAATCCCTCCCTCCCTTGTATCTAAGATAGACACAAAATGCTGGAGTAACTCAGCGGGCCAGGCAGCATCTATGGAGAAAAGGAATAGGTCGAGACCCTTCTTCAGACTGAGAATCAGGGGAGAGGGAGATGAGAGATATGGAAAGGTAAATAGAAGAAATGAACGAAATTTATAATAGGAAACAAGGAAATGGCAGAACAGTTAAATAAATACTTTGGTTCTGTCTTCACTGAGGAAGACACAAACAATCTCCCAGAAATACTAGGGGACCGAGGATCTAGTGGGAGGGAGGAACTGAAGGGAATCCACATTAGTCAGGAAATGGTGTTAGGTAAACTTGTTGGGACTGAAGGCAGATAAATCCCCCGGGCCTGATGGTCTGCATCCCAGAGTACTCAATGAGGTGGCCCTGGAAATCGTGGATGTATTTGTGATCATTTTCCAATGTTCTCTCGACTCTGGATCAGTTCCTGTGGACTAGAGGGTAGCCAGTGTAACCCCACTTTTTTAAGAAAAGAGGGAGAGAGAAAACGGGGAATTATAGACCAGTTAGCCTTACATCAGTAGTGGGGAAGATGCTTGCGTCAATTGTTAAAGATGTTATAGCAGCGCATTTGGAAAGCAGTGACAGGATCGGTCAAAATCAGCATGGATTTATGAAGGGGAAATCACGCTTGAATAATTTTTTGGAATTTTTTTGAGGATGTAAAAATGGATAAGGGAGAGCCAGTGGATGTGGTGTATCTGGACTTTCAAATAGCCTTTGACAAGTTCACACACTAGTGTGCAAAATTAGAGCACATGGTATTTGGGGTAATGAAATGGATAGAGAACTGGTTGGCAGACAGGAAGCAAAGAGTAGGAATTAACGGGTCGTTTTCGGAATTGCAGGCAGTGACCAGTGGGGTGCCGCAAGGCTCGGTGCTGGGACCCCAGTTATTTACAATATATATTAACGATTTAGATGAGGGAATTAAATGTGTAATCAAGCTTGCAGAAGGCAATGTTGCCAAAGTTGGGTGGCATTGAGGCTGCGATGAGGATGGTATGAGGCTGCAGGGTGACTTGGATAGGTTGGGTGAGTGGGCAGATGCATGGCAGATGTAGTAAAGTGTTGATAAATGTGAGGTTATCCACTTTGGTGGAAAGAACGAGAAGGTTGATTAATATCTGAATGGTGTCAGATTAGGAAAAGGGGAGGTGCAACAAGACCTGGTGTGTTTGTACATCAGTCACTGAAAGCACGCATACAGGTACAGCAGGCAGTGAAGAAAGCTAATGGCATGTTGGCCTTCATTGCAAGAGGATTGGAGTTTAGGAGCAAGGAGGTCCTACTGCAGTTGGACAGGGCCCTGGTGAGACCACACATGTGTCCAATTGTGTGCAATTTTGGACTCCCAATTTGAGGAAGGACATTATTGCTATTGAAGGAGTGCAGCGTAGGTTCACAAGGTTAATTACCGGGATGGCGGGACTGTCATATGAAGAAAGAATGGGTCGACTGGGCTCTTATTCACTGGAATTTAGAAGGATGAGTGGGTATTTTATAGAAACATATAAAATTCGTAAAAGATTGGACAGGCTAGATGCAGGAAAAATGTTCCCGATGTCGGGGGAGTCCAGGACCAGGGGTCACAGTTTAAGAATAAGGGGTAGGCCATTTAGGACTGAGATGAGGAAAAACTTCTTCACCCAGAGAGTTGTGAATCTGTGGAATTCTCTGCCACAGAAGGCAGTGGAGGCCAATTCACTGGATGCTTCAAGAGAGGGTTAGATTTAGCTCTTGGGGCTAATGGAATCAAGGGATATGGGGAAAAAGCAGGAACGGGGTACTGATTTTAGATGATGAGCCATGATTATATTGAATGGCGGTGCTGGGTCGATGGGCCGAATGGCCTACTCCTGCACCTATTTTTCATTGTTTCTATGTTGAAAGATACACAAAAAACAACAATGATCAAGGAATGGTGGTGCCCACAAAGGTCTCAGCTTTGACCGGCTCCTCCTGTTCCTTGGCTTTCTCTCCCCTGCACCCCCCCAATCAGTCTGAAGAAGGGTCTTGACCCAAAACGTCACCTCTCCATGTACTCCTGAGATGCTCCCTGACCCGCTGAGTTACTCCAGCATTTTGTATCTTTAATTGGTGATTAATGGTGACCTGTCTCCACCTGCTGGTCGGGCTCTGCAAGAACAGTGTTCGGAACTGCAGTTGCTTGCAAAGATTGTAGAGGAGCTTGGTTGGTTGTGCCACGTTTTAACCTTGTGTACTTCCACACAAGCTTATTACGTTTATGAAGCCACACAAAATGCAAAAGATATGAATGACGTTGGATCTTTGAAGCCCGGTTAAGCCACTATAACAACTATTGGATACTATTTACTATCAGCATTTGATCTGGATACATCACAGCTTGGTTTGGGAACAGCTTCATCCAAGACCGCAAGAAATGGCAATGAGTTTAGGACGAAGCCATCCTCCCTTCTATTGACTCCATTTATACCTCGCGCTGCCTCGGCAAGGCCAGCAGCATAATCAAGGACGAGTCGCACCCCGGCCACTCCCTCTTCTCCCCTCTCCCATCGGGCAAGAGGTACAGAAATGTGAAAACACACACCTCCAGATTCAGGGACAATTTCTTCCCAGCTGTTATCAGGCAACTGAATCATCCTACCACAACCAGAGAGCAGCGCTGAACTACTATCTACCTCTGTGGTGACCCTCGGACTATTTTTGATCGGGCTGTATTGTCTTTACCTTGCACTAAACGTTATTCCATTATCATGTATCTATACATAGTAACTGGCTCGATTGTAATCGTGTATTGTCTTTCTCTCTCACACACTCATTCTCGCCTGATTTTACCATTCACCTAAATGCTTTGGCCAATTTGCAGTGGCCGATTCATCTTCGAACTCGCCTATCTTTGGGATGGGGTGGGTGAGCGGGTCAGGCAGCATCACTTGAGAAAAGGAATAGGCGATGTGTCAGGTCAAAACCAATTTCTACCCGAAACGCCACCTATTCCTTTCCTCCAGAGATGCTGCTTGACCCGCTGAGTTACTCCATCACTTTTTTTTTGTGTCTATCTTTTTAGCTTTCAGATGCGCACATGGATTTGCAGGGAATGGAGGGATAGGGATCACTTGCGGACAGATGAGATCAGTTCAGCTTGGAACTATGTTCAGTACAAGCATTAAAAATGTGCTTTTTCATTTAGATTTACCTTTTTCCCATTCCATCTGAGATTCCCCTGGTGGCTCCACTCTGTGAGTAACTGAGTGGGTAACTGAGTCCTTTTCACTGTACTTCGGCACGCGACAATAAACTAAACTGAAATAGGGTAATCAATAGACAATAGGTGCAGGAGTAGGCCATTCGGCCCTTCGAGCCAGCACCGCCATTCAATGTGATCATGGCTGATCATCCACAATCAGTACCCCGTTCCTGTCTTCTCTCCATTTCCCCTGACTCCGCTATCTTTAAGAGCCCTAACTAGCTCTTGAAAGTATCCAGAGAACTTGCCTCCACCGCCCTCTGAGGCAGAGAATTCCACAGACTGACAACCCTCTGTGTGAAAAAGTGTTTCCTCATCTCAGTCAGGCCCTTTTTTCCCCCAAGATCGAGGGTAACGGAGGAGGCCCTGCAGCAGCCTGGGGCTCGCCTGGATCAGGGAGCCGCTCTACTACATCCAGCGGGTGGAGCGGACTTTGGACTTTTTGTAAATGGCGCCAAAACATGGTGTGCGACTGGTGCAAAGAGAATTTCACTGTGCAGTGCACACGTTACAGTAAAGTGTAGTGAGACCAGGCAGGTTGAGCGAAATATTCTTTATTAACAATAACAAATGCTCGAACTACGCGTACCTGGTCAAGAACTAACGATTACAGCTCCTGTCGATGCGAAGAGCACTAACTACTGATCACTCTCAAAAGCTCGCAAAGGAACCTCTGGGCATGTGACAGTCCCGACCAACGACGAGGGTTCTGAATCACGGGATCATGCTCATAACACTCTGGAGTTTAGGATGAGAGGGAATCTCATTGAAACATATAAGATTGTTAAGGGTTTGGACACGCTAGATACAGTAAACATGTTCCCGATGTTGGGGGAGTCCAGAACCAGAGGCCACAGTTTAAGAATAAGGAGTAAGCCATTTAGAACGGAGATGAGGAAACACTTTTTCTCACAGAGAGTGGTGAGTCCCGAGGGGGACCAGTATCCTGGCGGGGAAATTTGCAAAGGCTACTGGGGGGACTTTAAACTAGAACGGTTGGGGGGAGGGACTAAAATAAAGAAAGCTAGTAGACAGGGTCTGAGGCAGGAGGCAGAGAAGGGAAGCACTCAGACCCAACGTAGAGGGGAAAGAAGAAAAAAATAATAAACAGAGAATAAGAGGTGGTGGGTTTCTTAAATGAGTGAGCGGAGAGAAAGCGGGGTATAAAATGAGGGTAGAAGCAATAGGTAGCAAGGTGAAAATTAATTAGCAGACAGACAAATCCAGGGTAAAAATCAAAAGGGGCCACTTGTCAACATAATTGTATAAGGAGTAAGAGCGTTGTAAAAACAAGCCTGAAGGCCACTGAAAAGATTGAAGCTATCGAAGGCGAGAGTGAAAAAGAGGACAATGAGGATTAATACTTAACACTAAATATATACGCGATGATATTGGATTCGGTACTTTACTGAGAAGAAACTGAACTTTAAATTACTATACTTAAGGATTGTTATGAATTTAGAATGACATTGGTCATCGTTATATAATATTTTATATTATAGTACTAATTATTACTAACCATTATTAATCATAATAATTAATCATCATCAATTATAATTAATTGGATTAATTCAGAATTAGTTAAAAGAATAAACCATAAGATTATTAAAATAGAAGATGAAGGTTTAATCCTAGATATTTGATACTATTTTGACTAATCATGGACTAATACTTTGGTCATATGAAACTAATATTTTATTTACTTTGAGATTAATAATTATTCCATTATTGGAATATATCCATTATTCCCCCCCCCCACCCCCCCCCCCCCCCCCCCCGTATAATGTTTTTCTTCAAGGGTTTTTCTTTTTTGAATTTGAAATGTTTCCTTCAAGGAAAGAACGGAGCTAGTAACATTTTTTCTTTTTTACCAAAAGCTGCGGAAGTCTTTAGATGCCTAGGCACACTAGGGTGGCTATCACTAACTACACTCTATAGATGTAGTATTTTTCTTTCTTTCACACTTCACTAATATAATAATCACTTATCTTTTCTATTTTGTAGTATATTATAATCAGTATAATCTTTATTTTGAATGGAATTATAATTGTTATTTAAGGAGATATGACCGAGAAGAAAACCTACAAGATCTAAAATTCGTCTATCTGAGGTCCAGGTGTAAGGTATGGTTTAACGTGCTGAATCATCTGCTCCATTATAGACCACCCTAATCATAAGATGCAAGACGTAAAAGTGAACACTGGGGGTGAAGGAATTACATTCTGCAGTTGGAATGTTAAGGGAATTAATGAACCCATTAAGAGAGGCAAAGTATTAGCTCACCTAAAATCGCTCAAAACAGACATAATTTTCCTCCAAGAGACTCACCTTAAAAAGGAAGCGCAATACAGATTGAAAACAAAATGGATTGCCCAAACGTATCATTCCTCATTCACACATAAATCTAGAGGGGTTGCAATTCTAGTCCGTAAAGGTATACCTTTTAAACATATATCAACTACAGAAGATACTGGTGGTAGATATATCATAGTAGTAGGCGAATTATACTAAAAAAAAGTGACTCTCCTTAATATATATGGACCAAATTTTGATAGTCCACTGTTTTTCAAGAGAATACTTAATATTATTCCGGAATGCACACAAAATAATTTAATAATTGGTGGAGATTTAAATTGTACACTGGATTCATATTTAAATAGATCATCAACTCAAAGAAAATCAAAATCTCTGTCAAGTGAATTTTTAAACTCATATATAAACAATACCAAAATTAAGGATATCTGGAGAATTGAAAACCATCCGGAAGAGAATACTCATTTTACTCATCTGTGCATAAAACATATTCAAGGATAGATTATTTCTTAGTAGACTCTAAACTAATTCCATTTACTTATAAATCACAATATCATAATATTATAATTTTGGATCATGCCCCATTAACGTTTATGGCTAAACTAAACGGAATGGACAAGAAACAGACACAATGGAGACTTAATCCTCAAATCTTAAAAGAACAGGTATGTTGTGAATATCTTGTAAAACAGATTAATATGTTCTTCGAGGTCAATGACCAACCTGAAATCTCTGCTTCCCTTCTCTGGGAAACATTCAAAGCATTTACACGAGGGGTATTAATCTCCTCTCAGGCATTTCTTAATAAAGAGAATAGAGCTAAACAACAGACATTGGAAATGGAAATAAGGCAATTAGATATAGAAAATGCAAGAGCACCTTCATTGGCAAAACATAATAAAATAGCTGCACTGAAATATGTTAAATAAAATATACACTGACCAAGTAATACAACTTTATCAACACACAAAATAATTAAATTTTGAATTTGGTGATAAACCACGTAAATTATTGGCACGCCAGCTTCGTAAAATGGACGGGGAAAAAATGATTCATAAGATTAGATCAGAAAAGGGAGAAATACTAACACTCCCCAAAGATATTAATGACAGATTTTTACAATACTATCAAAATCTTTACTCAACTAAAGTGACACAACAATCAATAGGAATGGAAGCATTTTTACGGAAATGTAACCTTAAAGGCTTAGATCTGCAAGAACAAGAATTATTAGGAGCTGAAATAACGACTAAAGGTATTGAAGAGTCAATTAGATCTTTAAAAAATGGAAAGGCCGCCGGCCCTGATGGCCTAAGTTCTGAATTCTATAAAAAAATTTATGATCTGATTTCTCCACGCTTACAAACACTGTATAAACAAGTTTATACTCAACAGCAACTCCCGGAAACTTTAAATGAATCTACAATAATACTTATACCTAAAACTGATAAGGATCTGGAAGACCCGGCTTCATATAGAGCAATATTAATACACTCTGATCAAACAGGTTTTATCCCAAAACGTCACTCATTTTATAATCTTAGACGATTGTTTAATATTATATATTCAAATAGAATTGCTAATGCAGACCTAGCAATTATATCGCTAGATGCTGAAAAAGCCTTTGATCAAGTAGAATGGCCATACTTATTTTCAGTGATGGAAACATTTCAATTGGGAGAGAAGTACTGTGCATGGGTTAAATTATTATATTCTAACCCAACAGCTAGAATACTAACAAATCAAATGTTATCAAATAAATTTAATCTTTCCAGAGGTTGTAGACAAGGATGTTCGTTATCTCCATTATTATTCGCTTTAGCAATTGAACCACTCGCAGAAAATTTCAGATCTAATCCAGAAATACATGGGTACAATATTAAAGATACAATGAATAAAATTTCTCTATATGCAGATGATGTTCTAATATATATTACAAAGCCAGAAATTAGTATTCCAAATTTATTAAATCTAATAACTCAATTTGGTCAGTTCTCAGGATATAGAATTAATTGGAATAAAAGTGAAATTATGTCAATAACGGATCACAATTTACATATACTACAACAATCACCTTTTAGAATAGTTGAAGAAAAAATTAAATATCTAGGTATTTATGTAACTATGGGGTATAGTTCTTTATTTAAATCAAATTTCCCACCTTTACAGAATAAACTAAATAAGAATATTCAATATTGGAAAACACTTCCTATTTCAATGTTCGGTAGAATTAATGCTATAAAAATGATTTTTCTGCCGCAATTACTGTACTTATTTCAGTCAATCCTGATATATATTCCGATTTATTTTTTTTTAAAGTAGACTCTACTGTTACAAGTTTCATCTGGGATTACAAGAATCATAGAATAAATAAAAAAACATTTATGTAAATCAAAGATTAATGGAGGTTTAGCTCTACCAAATTTTTTGTTTTATTTTTGGGCAGTATATTAAAAACATGAATTTTTGGCTGGAAGAAATGGATCAACAACCAGATTGGTTAAGGATGGAAAAGAAGGATTGTCTGCCTTTTGAAATCGGTTCGATTATATTTGTACTGACAAATTGCACAAAAAAACCTATAGGGAAAACCCTATAATATATAGTGGTACACAAATCTGGAAACAACTTAAAAAGGCTTTAAAACTGGATAATATACCACTCTGTCTCCCTATTGTAAACAATCCCTTATTCAAAACTTCCATGCTGGATAAAGGCTTTATACAATGGAAAAACTATGGAATCAAAAAGATGGAACACCTTTATAAGAAAGGCACTTATCTTTCATTTCAGGAACTGCAACAGATTTAGGATTA
Organism: Okamejei kenojei; assembly: GCA_035221665.1. Classification (NCBI taxonomy): domain Eukaryota; kingdom Metazoa; phylum Chordata; class Chondrichthyes; order Rajiformes; family Rajidae; genus Okamejei; species Okamejei kenojei. The sequence continues at coordinate 11,873,745 of CM069139.1, read as the reverse complement.
CATTCAAATATTTTTTTCGATATCTACAACTCAGAGATTATGTTAAATCAAATACACAAGATTATAGGAATAAGGAACCAGAAATCCTTGATGAATGTCTGAATAAGCATCCTAATACAGAAAAATTAACAACTTATATTTACAATACCATTTTAGATAGCGAGATACCATCGACGGAATCATATCGACGGAGACATACATGGGAAAATGAAATAAATCAATCCATAACGAAAGATATATGGGTCAAAAGTTTACAATATATACATCAATGCTAGCTAAACTCCAGACATGCTTTAATACAATTTAAAGTATTACATAGATTACATTACTCCAAAGTTAAATTAAATAGAATCTTTCCACAGATATCCTCTACCTGTGATAAATGTCAACATCCAGAGGCTAATTTAACACATACTTTTGCAAATTGTATAAAAATTAAGAATTTCTGGATTGAGATTTTTAGAATAACTTCTGAAGTTATTAATACTAAACTGGATCCGGACCCAAAATTAATATTACTTGGAACATCAGAACAAAGTTTAACTCTTACAACAAGTCAAAGAAATTTCCTAGATTACAGTATAATAATTGGGAAGAAATTAATATTAAAATTTTGGAAAGGCCCTTTATCCCCAACAATTAAAATGTGGATTACGGAAATGTCGGAGACCCTATACCTGGAAAGAATCAGATTTGCCCTAATGGACAAACAAGAAGTTTTCGTTAGAATATGGTCTTCTTTCATTGATTACTTAAAAGGGTAGAATGGTTCGGCAGGGAACCCTAACTGAAACTTGGACTCAGGATTAGATGAAAAATTATATTTTATATTCCTTGATCTTATCTCCTATGATGTATTAATAGTAAATTATTCCATTCTTTATGATTTTCTTTTTTGATGTTGATTTTTATTTTATTTTTCTTTCTGTTTTTCTCTCTTTAAAAAAAATAAATTATTAGTCAAAATGATTCACTTGACAATATTAATAATGTATGACCGTTGTACATGAAATATTGCTATCATAACATGTGTTTGCTAAGTCACTGTCTACATACTCTAATAAAAATATATATTAAAAAAAAAAAAAAAAAACAAGCCTGAAGGCTTTGTGTCTCAATGCGGGGAGCATTCGTAATAAGGTTGACAATTTGAATGTGCAGATAGCTATTAATGACTATGCTGTAGTTGGGATCACGGAGACATGGCTCCAGGGGGACCAAGGCTGGGAGGTGAACATCCAGGGATATTCAATATTCAGGAGGGATAGACAGAAAGGAAAAGGAGGTGGGGTAGCAATGCTGGTTAGAGAGGAGATTAATGCAATAGAAAGGAAGAACAATAGCTTGGAGGTTTTGGAATCGATATGGGTAGAGCTGCGAAACTCTAAGGGGCAGAAAACGCTTGTGGGAGTTGTGTACAGGCCACCTAACAGTAGTAGTAGAGTTGGGGATGGCATCAAACAGGAAATTAGAAATGCGTGCAACAAGGGTAAAACAGTTATAATGGGTGACTTCAATCTACATATAGATTGGGTGAATCAAATGGGCAGGGGTGCTGAGGAAGAGGATTTCTTTGAATGTATGCAGGATAGTTTTCTAAACCAACATGTAGAGGAACCAACGAGAGAACAGGCTATTCTAGACTGGGTATTGCGTAATGAGGAAGGGTTAGTTAGCAGTCTTGTTGTGCGTGGCCCCTTAGGCAACAGTGACCATAATATGGTTGAGTTCTTCATTAGGATGGAGAGGACATAATTAAGTCAGAAACAAGAGTTCTGAACTTAAACATAGGTAACTTTGAAGGTATGAGACGTGAATTGGCCAAGATAGACTGGCAAGTGATTCTTAAAGGGTTGACAGTGGATGTGCAATGGAAGGTATTTAAAGACTGCATGGATGAAATACAACAATTGTTCATCCCAGTTTGGCAAAATAATAAATCAGGGAAGGTAGTGCATCCATGGATAACAAGGGAAATCAGGGATAGTATCAAAACAAAAGATGAAGCATACAAATTAGCCAGAAAAAGCAGCCTACCAGAGGACTGGGAGAAATTCAGAGTCCAGCAGAGGAGGACAAAGGGCTTCATTAGGAAAGGGAAAATAGATTATGAAAGAAAACTGGCAGGGAACATAACAAAGTTTTTATAGATATGTGAAGAGAAAGAGATTAGTTAACACAAAGTTAAACAAATGTAGTCCATTGCAGTCAGAAACATGTGATTGATCATGGGGAACAAGGACATGGCAGACCAATTGAATAACTATTTTGGTTCTGTCTTCACTAAGGAAGACAAAAATAATCTGCCGGAAATAGCAGGGGACCAGGGGTCAAATAAGAACTGAGTGACATCCCGGTTGGCCCGGAAATGGTGCTGGGTAAATTGAACGGATTAAAGGCCGATAAATCCCCAGGGCCAGATAGTCCGCATTCCAGAGTACTCAAGGAAGTAGGCACAGAAATAGTGGGTGCATTAGTGATAATTTTTCAAAACTCCTTAGATTCTGGAGTAGTTCCTGAGGATTGGAGGGTAGCTAATGTAACCCCACTTTTTAAAAAAGGAGGGAGAGAGAAAACGGGGTATTATAGACCAGTTATTCTAATATCGGTAGTGGGGAAACTGCTAGAGTCAGTTATTAAAGATGGGATAGCAGCACATTTGGAAAGTGGTGAAATCATTGGACAAAGTCAGCATGGATTTACGAAATATAAATCATGTCTGATGAATCTTATAGAATTTTTCGAGGATGTAACTAGTAGAGTGGATAAGGGAGAACCAGTGGATGTGTAATATCTAGACTTTCAGAAGGCTTTAGACAAGGTCCCACATAAGAGATTAGTATACAAACAGATTTGGAGACCAAAACTGTACGCAAGACCACACCTGGAGTATTGCGTACAGTTTTGGTCTCCAAATCTGAGGAAAGACATTCTTGCCATAGAGGGGGTTCAGAGAAGGTTCACCAGACTGATTCCTGGGATGTCGGGACTTTCATATGAAGAAAGACTGGATAGACTCGGCTTGTACTCACTAGAATTTAGAAGACTGAGGGGGGATCTTATAGAAACGTACAAAATTCTTAAGGGGTTGGACAGGCTAGATGCAGGAAGATTGTTCCCGATGTTGAGGAGGTCCAGAACAAGGGGTCACAGTCTAAGGATAAGGGGGAATTCCTTTAGGACCGAGATGAGGGAAACATTTTTCACACAGAGAGTGGTGAGTCTCTGGAATTCTCTGCCATAGAAGGTAGTTGAGGCCAGTTCATTGGCTATATTTAAGAGGGAGTTAGATGTGGCCCTTGTGGCTAAAGGGATCAGGGGGTATGGAGAGAAGGCAGATACAGGATACTGAGCTGGATGATCAGCCATGATCATATTGAATGGCGGTGCAGGCTCGAAGGGCCGAATGGCCTACTCCTGCACCTATTTTCTATGTTTCTATGTCGGTGGAATTCTCTGCCGCAGTGGGCGGTGGAGGCAGGTTCTCTGGATGCTTTCAAGAGAGAGCTAGATAGGGCTCTTAAAAATAGCGCAGGGGATATGAGGAGAAGGCAGGAACGGGGTACTGATTGTGGATGATCAGTCATGATCATATTGAATGGCGGTGCTGGCTCGAAGGGCTGAATGGCCTCATCCTGCACCTATTGTCTTTTGTCTATTGTCCATTGAATACCCAGCTTCACCACTAGGTGCCGCTACTAAAGCACCATTGAAATGTCAAATAGAGGCTTGAAGGTGAGAGGAGGGACTATTACAGGAGATGTGCCGTGCATGTTTTTTACACAGAGAGCGGTGGGTGTCTGGAACACGCTGCCATGGATGGTGATGGAGGCAGATACAATAGCAGCACACAAGCGGCTTTTAGATAAGCGCATAGATGTGCAGGAAATGGGGGGATATGGATTGCGTGCAGGCAGATGAGATTAGTTTATCGTTGCATCGTTTACTTTAATTTAATTTAGTTTATTGTCATGTGTACCAAGGTACAGTGCAAAGCTTTTGTTGCGTGCTAACCAGCCAGTGGAAATACAATACATGATTACAATCGAGCCATCCACAGTGCACAGATACATGATAAAGGGGATAACATGAGTAACGTTTAGTGCAAGATAAAAAGTCCAGTACATTCAGCACAGACATGGTGGGCCCAATGGCCTGTTCCTGTGGATGAAGAAGGGTCGCGACCCGAAAAGTCACCCATTCCTTCTCTCCAGAGCTGCTGCCTGTCCTGCTGAGTTACTCCAGCTTTGTGTGTCCATCTTCTAGCAATGTTACAACATTTTGAGATTTTAAAAATCAAGTCTGCAATTTATCCCATCAGATAAAGCATAAAAAGTTTAATTTGACACCTAATTCACTTTCATATCTTCAGTATTAAAAAAAGTTATGGCCATTTTCATACTCTGAAATTAGCATCTTGTTCCCTATTGCTTTTCCATTGACTTAACTCAAAAGCTGTGATCGAGGACAGTCAAAAGCCCATAACTTTCTTAAAAATTAAGAGAACTGAATGAAATTTTCAGTCATTATAGATTGAAGCATTCTGAAACAAATATGAAACAATCTTACTTGGATTACCTGCAATTAAAGCATATAATTAGTTAGTTACCTAATTGCAGCTAATTACAAAATTCAATTACTAGATCTAAATATCTATCCATTTCTTAAGAAAAGGTTAACATTTTTAAATAGCCTGTGTCCAAATAACATTCGCACAAGAATTCACAATATAACATGATTTTAAATCTCATTGACATGTATTTATAGGCCAAATGGAAGGAATTTAGTGTTTAATTTCCGTAAATGAATGGCCATTTAATCATCTTGCGAGTGAGATTTTATGGAACGCGATCGTTTGGAACGTTGCAGTGCGGTGAATTTAAACACCATATCGGAGGAAAAACACTGCCGGTTCGTATGGGGCCTTAATCACATTTTCGCTGATGAAACTTTGATTAAAGTAATCCTAAGAAGCAAGTTTATATATAAAATAAACGACTTACCTTATGTTTTGTCCCCGACGTGAGATCCGTCCCGTTGACGGCATTAGAAGTAGATTTTTATTTTACTCCAGGGATTAAATTGTCCAGCGGTTTTACTTTTTTTTTCCCAAGAATGGCAGTCGGAACAATTTTTTAGCATCAGGTAGTAGCCCGAGAAAATATATCTTGGACAGGCAGGAGAAAACGGCATTTTAATCACCCCCCCCCCTCAAAGGCGCCAAAGTCCCGCACACGGCCAGTGACAGAACTGCAGTGCCGCTGAAGGTAAGTTTTGTAACATACCTACATCTTCTGTATTGTTCCATGTTCTATGAAGTGCATTGTTGAGGCGAATTTTACAAAATGATCTAATTGCAGTTTACGGGATCGTGCTCACAACATTGGCTGTGGAAGATTAAACCACTGAAGGGGGCGGTTTGCATTGGTGGAGTCAGTGGCTGCCTTCGGCCTGTTGGGGTCTTCCCAGCTCCTCGACACCGACATACTGCTCCACGGACTGTGTCTGTCCCTGCATCTGTAATCATGGTCACTGGCTATGTGTCCACATGTTATGGCGAACAAGTACTTACACTCACACACACATTCCCTCTCACACACACATTCTCTCTCTCTCACACACACTCTCTCTCTCACACACACACACACACACACATTTTCTCTCTCTCACACACTCATACACATACTCTCATACACGCACGCATTTCACTCACACTCTCTTTTTCACACACTCTCTCTCACACACACTCTTTCACACACTCTCTCTCACACACACTCTCTCACACTCTCACATACAAACACACACAGAATCTCTCTCACATACAAACACACACAGAATCTCTCTCACACACTCTCAGAAAGCCTCTCACACATACACACTTACGCTCTCACAAAAACACAACAAAGTCTCTCACACACACATGGACACAGTCTCTCTCTCTCACACATTGGATGGGATTTCTTGTGGCGAGGTCATTTCTCTTCTCCATAAATATTGATTTCAGCAATTTCAAATAACCCTTGCATTCCATCTCTCTCCGTCCACCACCCACCCCCCCCCCCCCCCCCCCCCCCCCCCCACCCTGGTGGTCTTGCTAGTTTCACAGTTTGCACCCTTTCATTTTCACCTCTTCACCAGCCAACAATGGACCATTGTGGGCTCCAGCTTCCTTGCGTCATCGGTGCCAGCAGTGATTTGTTCTGAACCTTTCCATACCTCTCAGTCTGAAGATGGGTCTCGACACGAGACATCACCCGTTCCTCCTCTCCAGAGATGCTGCCTGTCCCGTTGAGTTACTCCAGCATTTTGAATCTATCTTCGGTGTGAACCAGCATCTGCAGTTCCTTCACACACATTGCATGTCGGGATTGTGGTTCACTAGAAGTGAGAAAGAATGAGAAGGTGACTTATTTGTTGCGTTGTGAGATTTGGTAGGTGGATGAAGGGGGAGTGCTTCCACTAGCCCTGGTGTCCCGGGCCACAGGTCAGAATCTTAAAGGGACAGGTTGACCTTTCAGAACTGAGATGAGAAAAAATCTTAGGACTTTAGTCACTAACTATAAACAGGCATGCACATATGCAGACAAACATACATGTGCTCACACACTCATGCAGACACACACACATGCAAGCAAGCCTACTCGTCTCCATGGCAACAATCGCAGGGCTCACAGCACTTGGAAGGCGCGAATCAAAGCACCTGATATTGAAACTTACCCGATCGTGAAAGGCCTGGATTGAGTGGATGTGGAGAGGATTTCTACTGGAGTCTAGGACCAGAGGTCACAGCCTCAGAATAAAAGGACGTACCTTTAGAAAGGAGATGAGGAGGAATTTCTTTAGTCAGAGGGTGGTGAATCTGTGGAATTCATTGCCACAGACGACTGTGGAGGCCGAGTCGGTGGATATTTTCAAGGCGGAGATTGACAGATTCTTGATTAGTCAGGGGATACAGGGAGAAGGCAGGAGAATGGGGTTGAATAGGAAAGATAGATCAGCCATGATCGAATGGCGGAGTAGACCTGTTGGGCTGAATGGCCTAATTCTGCTCCTCGAGCCTATGGACCTACGGACAATATCACTGAAGCCACTTCAGGGTGAGACCCCTCTCACCCTGGCCACAAATTCTTTGAATCACTTCCCTCTGGAAGGTGACTCCGGACTGTCAAAGCTGCCACAGCCAGACATAAAAACAGTTTTTATCCACGAGTAGTTGCTCTACTCACCAGCCAAAAATCTGTAGCTTCCCTTTGATCTGGTATTTTGTTGGTTCACATGCTTGATCAATGGTGTTTTATCATTAATGTTGTATTATTATTAATGTTTAGTGTTTTCTGAGTCACTCGTAACTGTCACTGTATGTCATGTTGTTACTTGTGGGCGGAGCACCAAGGCAAATTCCTTGTATGTGAATACTTGGCCAATAAACTTACTTAGTTACTTACTTACTTATGTGGATCATCAGATGTTTGAGATTTGTTGACTTTATTCTCACCCACCTCTCTAGTGCTGTTTTTTTTTAAAACACATTTTTATTTCCCTCAGCTGCAGGGACAGAAAATAATATACTTGCACTTGCAACAAGGCCTTAAGAACTCCTCCCTAGTAGAGCTGGAAGCTTCACGCCACACGGCAAAGTGACACTCTGATGTTTAAAAGCCCGTTTGTTGTGCCTTTAATAACTATAATCTGTTATATCCATGGCAAGAAATTAAATCTGAATGTCCTTACAAATCAGCCTTCCAGTGACATCCCTTCTCCTCCCCTCTCGTTGTATACTGTTATTTGCAACATCAGTTCGACAAACTGCTATTTGCTTGCACACGATTCCACTTCAGCCGTTAGAGAGGCAATGCTTTAATCCTGTGTTTCAACCCATGAGACATCTCTGGAATAAGCCGCCTCGTCCGCAGAGATCTCATCACCGATAACTGTTGCGAATGGCCTGCTTCCAACTTGTCCCTGACTAGCCGTATCTAAACAAAGACCAAGGAACTACACCAATGCCTCTACTTCCTCGGAAGGCTTAGGAAGGTCAGCATATCCCAAAAAACTCTCACTGGCTTCTGTGGAAAGAATTTATCAGGATGTATCATAGCATAGTTTGGAAACAACTTCATCCAAAACCGCAAGAAATTGCAGAGAGTTGTGGACACAGCCCAGACCATTGTAGGTTGTAGAGTTTAATAGGCTGGTGGCTGCAGGTGAGAAATTGTTCCTGAACCTGGGACGTTGCAGTTTTCAGGCTCCTGTACCTTCTTCCCGATGGCAGGAGTGAAATGAGAGCGTGGCCAGGGTGGTGTGGGTCTCTGATGAAGCTGGCTGACGTTCTGAGGCAGCGTCTCCTGCAAATCCCTTCGATGGTGGGGAGGTCAGTACCCGTGATGGACCGGGCAGTGTTCACCACTCTTTGCAATCTTCTTCATTCCTGTGCATCTGAGTTACCGTACCAAGCCGCGATACAACCGGTCAATATGTTCTCTGCCGTACACCTGGAGAGATTCAAGAGATCAACAACACCGTTTGAGGAAGGACATTCTTGCTATTGAGGGAGTGCAGTGTAGGTTCACAAGGTTAATTCCCGGGATAGCGGGACTGTCGTATGATGAAAGAATGGAGCGACTGGGCTTGTATTCACTGGAATTTAGAAGGATGAGATGGGATCTTATAGAAACATATAAAATTATTAAGGGATCGGACAGGCTTAGATGCAGGAAACATGTTCCCGGTGTTCGGGGAGCCCAGAACCAGGTGCCACAGTTTAAGAATAAGGGATAGGCCTACTCCTGCACCTATTGTCTATGTATCTATGTATGTATCAAAGCCATTCATTTCATGGGAAAATGGAGGCAATTGCTGGCTTTGACGATAATAACCACATCCTCTGAATGAAATAAAGAGAGAAACCACACTTGGGCGAAACACTTGGGGGAGCTGGTTTGCTGTCTATTTGAGCTGAACCTGCTGAAATAATAGTTATGTCACTTTTTAAAACACTCGCTCGAAGAACGAATTAATGAATAAATATGTTATTTTCACATGTGACAAAACACAGTGAAATTGTTTGCTGGCAGACCCAAGGCAGGTAAATAGTCACCACATAAATGTTGACTAGTTTGGAGATACAGCGGGGAAACAGGCTATTTAAAAAAAAAAAATTCATACACAAATACTTTTATTCAGAAAACAAAAACAAACATACATAAGGGTAACACGATCAAAACTGCCTTTGTGGCAGCTTGCAAAAACCGGAAGTGGCGGCGCTGCCTGGCAGCTGCGGCTCGCCTGCAGTCCGTCTGTTTTTTTCTTTTTGTTGTTGTTTTTCTTATGTCTGTTTTAGTTTAGTTTAGTTTAGTTAGTTTATTAGGTTGTGTAAGTGTGGGGGCGGGGGTGGGAGAAACATGGTTTAGTCTCTTCTTTCGGGGGGATACGACCTTTTCTTGTCATGTCCCCTGTCTCCATCTGCGCTGAGGCCTAATGGCGGAGCTGACGGCCTCGGGGCTGTGGCGGCAGTTCCAGCAGCGGCAGTGGCCCGTCTTGGAGCTGTGGCCCGACTTGGAGCTGTGGCGGTGTTCTGGCGTTTCTGCGGCGGTGGCAGCGCGGTTTCGGAGGCCCAGCCGCGGGCCCAGCGGACGACACCGTCGGGAGCCCACAGGTCGCAGGTTGGTGGCCTGTTTTTCTGTAGCTCCCGCAGCAACAGCTGCGTCCGCTGGACTGGAGGGCGGCAGCTTCGGCAGCTTCGACCGCCCCGGGCCGCGGAGTTGAACCGGCCCGCTCGCGGAGTTGGATTCAGCCGCGGGACTGACTCGCTTGCCAGCGCCCGGCGGGGTCGCAACATCGGAGGCCTGGATCGCCTCAGCGCAGAGGGAGAACAAGGAGGGAAGAGACAAAGACTAAGACTTTTGCCTTCCATCACAGTGAGGAGGTGTTTGGTGAACTCACTGTGGTGGATGTTAATTTTGTGTTTATTGTGTGTTTTTGTTACGTTTATTATATGTATGACTGCAGGCACGAAATTTCGTTCAGACCGAAAGGTCTGAATGACAATAAAGGTAATCTAATCTAATCTAATCCAAAACAACAGTCAGCAACTTTGAAATAAAGTCATCCTCATCAGTAACACATTCAGCCTCCCGCGGCGACCAGCGTTCACGGAAGGCCTCCACAGTCCCCGCGGACACAGCGTGTTCCCTCTCCAGGGACACACGGGCACGGATGTAGGCCCGGAAAAGGGGCCTTTGGCCCGCCGAGCCCACACCGACCCATTCTCACTAGTTCAAGACTCAAGAGGGTTTTATTGTCATACGTCCCGAAACGGAACAATGAAATTCTTACTTGCAGCAGCACAACAGATATGTACACAAGGTACTCAATACAATAGGCAATAGGTGCAAGAGGAGGCCATTCAGCCCTTCGAGCCAGCACCGTCATTCAATGTGGCCGTGGCTGATCATCCCCAATCAGTACCCCGTTCCTGCCTTCTCCCCATATCCCCCGACTCCGCTATTTTTAAGAGCCCTATCTAGCTCTCTCTTGAAAGTATCCGGAGAGCCGGCCTCCACCGCCCTCTGAGGGAGCGAATTCCACAGACTCCCTCAGAGGGCGTGGAGGGATTTTTACAACTCTCTGTGAGGAAGTGTTTCCTCGTCTCCGTTCTAAATGGCTTACCCCTTACTCTTAAACTGTGGCCCCTGCCTCTGAACTCCCCCAACAATCCACATTATAGCTGGCTGACATTCCGAGGCAGCGTCTCCTGTAGATCCCTTCGATGGTGGGGAGTTCAGAACCCGTGATGGACTGGGCATTGTTCACCGCTTTCTGCAATCGTCTTCGTTCCTGGGCGTTTTGAGTTGCTGATCCATGGCCTGATACAACCAGTCAATATGCTTTCTACCGTACACCTGTGGAGGTTCCAGATGGTATTTGTTGACAAACTGAATGCCCTCAATCTTCTATGTAGGTAGAGGCATTGATGGGTTTTCCTTGTTACCCTATGTTATCCCTCTTTCGCATCCATTCCATACGCGCTAGGGGCAATGTACAGAGGGCCAATTAACCTGCAAACCCGCACGTCTTTGAGATGTGGGAGGAAACTGTAGCACTCGGAAGAAACCCATGTGATCACAGGGCAAACATGCCAAGTGCACATAGACAGTCCCCAAGGAGAGGATCGAGTACGTGGGTTTCCTCCGGGTGCTCCAGTTTCCTCCCACGTCCCAAAGACATTAGACAATAGGTGCAGGAGTAGGCCATTCGGCCCTTTGAGCCAGCAGCACCATTCAATGTGAACATGGCTGATAATCCACAATCAGTTCCTGCCTTCTCCCCATATCCCCTGACGCCGCTATCATTAAGAGCCCTATCTAGCTCTGCCTTGAAAGTATCCAGAGAACTGGCTTCCACTGAGGCAGAGAATTCCACAGACTTTCTGTGTGAAAAAGTGTTTCCTCATCTCCATTCTAAATGGCTTACCCCTTATTCTTACACAGGCCCCTGGTTCTGGACTCACCCAACGTCGGGAACATGTTTCCTGCCTCTAGCGTGTTCAAACCCTTAATAATCTTATATGTTTCAATAAGATCCCATCTCACCCTTCTAAATTCCAGAGTGTACAAGCCCAGCCGCTCCATTCTCTCAGCATATGACAGTCCCGCCATCCCAGGAATTAACCTCGTGAACCTACGCTGCACTCCCTCAATAGCAAGAATGTCCTTCCTCAAATTTGGAGACCAAAACTGCACACAATACTCCAGGTGTGTTCTTGCTAGGGCTCTGTACAACTGCAGAAGGACCTCGTTGCTCCTATACTCAACTCCTCTTTTTATGAAGGCCAACATGCCATTTGCTTTCTTCACTGCCCGCTGTACCTGCATGCTAACCTTTCTCCTTTCTTCTCCCCCCCCCCCCTACATCAGTCTGAAGAAGGGGTTTGGCCCGAAACGTTGCCTATTTGCTTCACTCCTTAGATGCTGCTGCACTACCTGCGATTTTCCAGCATCTGCAGTTCCTTCTTAAATGCTAACTTTCATTGACTGATGAACAAGGACCCCCAAATCCTGTTGTTTGCAGGTTAATTGGCCTCTGGAAATTGTCCCTGGTGCGTAGGGAGTGGATGAGAAAATGGGAAAACACTGCACTTTTGTGAACTGGTGACCGATGGTCGGCATGGACTCAGTGGGCTGAAGGGCCTGTTTCCATACTGTACCTATAAAAAATGAAAAAGAAAAAGAGACACAACAGATTGGGAAACAGATTTGCGAAGAAGCTTGGATTGGAAGAAATAATTGACATTTCACCACCAGGTTTTTGTTTGCAGTGAGTTTCCTGCCTTTATTCTTCAGCCGATGCTGAACTGCCTTCATGTGTCACATCGGCACCTCCTCTCATCTCAGGTGTATTTGCAACTCTGATCTTTCTCATTGGTCCATACTTCCCAAATATATCATTTCCTCATAGAGTCATAGGATGATACAGCGTGGAAACAGGCCCTTCGGCCCAACTTGCCCACACCCGCCCACGTGTCCCACCTACACTAGACCCACTTACCCATGCTTGGCCCATATCCCTCCAAACCCGTCCGATCCATGTACCTGTCTAATTGTTTCTTAAACTATGGGATAGTCCCAGCATCAACTACCTCCTCTGGCAGCTTGTTCCATACACCCACCATCCTCTGTGTGAAAAAGTTACACCTCAGATTACTATTAAATCTTTTCCCCTTCACCGTAAACCTATGTTCTCTGTTCCTCGATACACCTACTGGGCAAGAAACGGTGTCATTTTCAGTTGTTATTTTGTATGGCAAACTTATGTACAAGATGCGGTTTACTTCAGGAGGCAAATGTTTAGCCGCCAACATCACCTTCTTGCCCAATGCTACCAAACCAATTTTCCTGAATGTGATCTCCTTGGATTTTTTTATTCGGGTATGAATTTAAAATGAAAGATAGATGGATTAGAGCTAGGGATCCCAACCTGGGGTAAATTTCGCCTACCCAGGGGATAAATTTGTTGATTCTGGATTTGTACATATATTTTCTCATTGACTGACTGTGTTTGGTTCTGGTGGGACCGACATCAGTCTGAAGAAGGGTCTCGACCCAAAATGTCACCTATTCCTTCGCTCCATAGATGCTGCTTCACCCGCTGAGTTTCTCCAGCTTTTTTGTCTACCTAAGAATTAATGTGTTCACATTGCCGTTGTTATCTCCACGTTTTAACAAGGATAATAAAAAGCTGAGGTGTGTGGCTGAAGAAAAACACAAAAAGCATCTCTGGAGAAAAGGAATAGGTGACGTTTCGAGTTGAGACCCTTCTTCAGACTCTTTAGACCCTCTTTATATTCTACACTCTTTAGACTTCTGTGAAACAGTTACAGAAATGCTAATCTTTCTTCACCAGATAAATCTGTCAAGCAAGCACACACGTGATTCTTTAGTTCGTTGAAATATGGACTATTGCAAATGAATGAAACATTTGTGTTAATCCATTGCAACCAAGTCCAGAATACATTCTCCTTTCTCGAAAAGATGTAATTAATCAGAAGTCAATTCAAGGGCAGGCTTGTAAAAGAGTCTGGCAAAAATCTACCAAATTACCTTTCACATAGACGACATATGCTTCAGTGATCTTAATAGCTACAGTGACCTATATTCACTCGGGAGTGAACATGCAGTATCTCTGAATGGCTGATGAGATGGACTGAAGTGAAATGGACTGCTACATCGATGAAGCCACTTTAAAGGAAACCAGCGCCTTTCCCGATAAGTGATCGGCAAATCTTCTCTTGTGTTTGGGTGGGAGAAAATATTTTTGCACCTCAGTGACGTTCTGTAAACAAAATGATTCAATTCGTTAAATGATGTGGAATTGGTGAACAGAGGTGGAACGTGAAACGTATTTGTACTTGTTGATGGAGAGATCTTTTAAAGGGAGCCGTCAGCGGCTCCAACTGAGCCACACACACGGTGACGGTCCTGGTTCGAGTCCGGGTCTTGACATATTGCCGTTCTGGTTTGGGCCTATCGACAGCTTGGAGAAGGCGGGGTGATAGACAATAGACAATAAACAACTTCTACCAGCCCCAAATAGTTCGTGTTCAAATAGCCCCCGAATTAGGCCATTCAGCCCCATCAAATCCACTCCGCCATTCAATCATTGATCTATCTTTCCCTCTCAACCCCATTCTCCTGCCTTCTCCCCATAACCTCCCTCACCCGTACTCATCAAGAATCTGTCCATCTCTGCCTTAAATTTTTCCATTGACATGGCCTCCACAGCCTTCTGTGGCAGTGAATTCCACAGATTCACCACCCTCTGACTAAATACATTCCACTTCATATCCTTTCTAAAGGTATGTCCTTATATTCTGAGGCTGTGGCCTCTGGTCCTATCCTCTCCCACTTGTGGAAACATCATCTCCACATGCACTCTATCCAGGCTTTTCACTAGGTTTCAATGAGTTCCCTCTTCATCATTCTAAACTCCAGCGAGAACAGGCCCAGGGCTGAAAAAACGCTCATCATATGTTAACCCAATCATTCTGAGGATTCTTCTCGTAAACTTCCTCTGGACCCTCTCCAACATCAGCGCACCTTCCTCAGATATGAGACTCAAATAATAGGATAAGCTCAAATCCCTCTGTCCACGGCTCAGAATAAAAGGATGTACTTTTAGAAAGGAGAAGAGGATGAATTTATTTAGACAGAGGGTGGTGAATCTGTGCAATTCATTGCCACAAATGCCGGTGGAGGAAAAGTCACTGGGTATTATTAAAATGGATTGATGGGATATTGATTAATAAGTATGACAAAGGTTACAGGGAGAAGGCAGGAGAATGGGATTGGGAGGGAAAGATAGATCAGCCATAATTGAATAAAGGAGTAGATTTGATGGGCCAATTGGGCAAATGCTGTTCCTATGACTGGTTGACTGGGTTTGTATTCACTGGAATTGAGAAGGATGAGAGGCTAGATGCAGGAAAAATGTTCCCCATGTTGGGGGAGTCCAGAACTAGGGGTCACAGTTTAAGCACAGTTGGACTGAGATGATGAAAAACCTTTTCACCCAGAGAGTTGTGAATCTGTCGCATTCTCTGCCAAGAAGGCAGTGGAGGCTAATTCACCGGATGTTTTCAATAAAGTTAGATAGAGCTGTTAGGACGAATGGAATCAAAGGATATGGGGAGAAATCAGGAACGGGGTTCTGATTTTGGATGATCAGCCATGATCATATCGAATGGCTCGAAGGGCCGAATGGCCCACTCCACCTATTTTCTATAATTCCCTATGACTTATGAACTTGACTATCTAGGCTGCTACTGGCGTCAACAGGAAACCTTTGTGCCAATTTGTGCATCAGTAAACTCCAACAATCAGCACCAACATCATAATTTAAGTGATCTTCATTGAGGGAAAATTGTTGGTCAATAGACCACCAATATAAAATTCTGGAAAATTGCACCCACACCAACGCTTAAAATGTGAATTTCAAATATGTCTGAAATGTTACACCTTGAAGACATGAGATTCTTCCTAGCAGGCAAACCTGACCAATTCTTAAAGATTTTGTCTCCCTTTATCGACTTATTACAAGCATTTGGTGCAACATAACTCTGGAAATAAACTGTTTCAGGACCGGGTGAGGGGTGTGTAAAGATACGGAGCAGGTACATCCCTTTTATTTCATTCTCTTTATATTTTCTTTTTTCTTTTTCTCTTTCTCGGGCTTTACATCTTTATGGGCTCTCTCTTTCTACTTTTTCACGAACTATTAATATCACTACCTTATCTAACTTTTTCTCTCTCTCTCTTTTTCTTGCTTCTGTTACTTTTCTATTATTAAATTTAAAAACAAGAAGTTGTACATGAAATCTATTACGTTAATCTTGGTTTATATTACTGTACATTACTTCTAATTTAAAACAAAAATTAAAAAAAGACCACCAATACTTGAAAAAAAGGCCTCACCTGGGCCTTGAAATCTTCTTCATCTGTTTGATATCTCAATGAGATAAATGAGGCTGCATCAGAGTACTACATTGACTGTAGTCTGTAGCATTTGGTTGTGTTGGGAAGATGTTAAAGGATTTTAAAGATACAACAGAGAAACAGGCCCTTTGGCCCACAGAATCAGTGCCGACAAACTAACACTATCCTACACACTAGGAATGATTTACAATTTACCGGCGCCAATTAACCTACAAATCTGTAGGCCTTTGGAGTGTGGGAGGAAACCGGAGCACCCGGTGAAAACCCACGTGGTCACAGGGAGAACGTACAAACTCCGTACAGACAGCACCCGTAGTCAGGATCGAACTCGGGTCTCTGTAAGGCAGCAACTCTGGTGCTGCGCCACCATGCCGCCCAGAGTAATTGAAAAAGGAATCATTCATTTTGCTTTGTGCCATGGTAGCATGGATTTTTAATTTCTTTTTAATTTAATTTTTTTTTATTGGAAGCAATTGTACAAAAAAGAATGACTTAACAGTTCTACAACTCTAGCACAGCTTCAATTTTAACATTTTACAAACAGAATATTAAATTGAAATAAGAAAAAAGGGAGAACGCAAGAGAAAGATGAAAAGAAGGATAAAGAAGAAGAGATATGTCCATCGACCCACCCACGCGCTTACTCATCCAGCCTTACAATCAGTTTTGAGTTTGTGTTCAACCATTGTATTGTTCAAGAAATTCAATAAAAGGAGACCATATTTTTAAGAATTGATCTGGTTTGTCAGTCAAGCCAAACCTAATTTTTTCTAGATGTAGTGTCTCTGTCATTTCCGTAATCCACATCTTCACTCAGGGAACTGTTGTCTTTTTCCAAAATTTAAGTATACGCTTTTTTGCTGATATTAGACCCTAATCAAGAAAGCATCTTTGAAATACCGTTAGTTTGACACAGGCCTCTGATATTCCCAGTATTATCAGTTTTTGGGTCTGGTTCTAGCGGAATTTTCAGTGTTTTAGAGGTAACGTTAAAGACTTCCGTCCAAAACTTTTCTATTTTTGTACAGAGTACAAAAGTATGGGTTAAGGTGGCTTTGTGAGAATGACACATGTCACAAAGGGGGGAAACACGGGGAAAATCTTGCTCAATTTGGTTTTTGAGTAATATAGCCTGTGCAGTACGTTAAACTGTATCAGGCAGCATCTCCTTCGCTCAGCTGAGTTTCTCCAGTTTCTCCCGCTTTTTGTGTAACCTCGATTCTCCAGCATCTGCAGTTTCTTCGTTAAAGAGCAATGACGTATGTATTGTCGGCTTTCGTTCCATATATCCTTGGAAATGTGTTGACCCATCTCATCCTCCCATGAACGCCTATAAATCTCAGATGATGGAGTGTCGATGTTTTGGAGGGCATTGTAAATGTGGGATATCAACTTCTCTGTATCTGCATGTCTATTCAAACATTCATCGAGTATATCTGGACCTACAGAGGAGCAGTCTTGTATGTATGTTCTCACGTAATCCCTAACTTGGAGGTATCTGAAAAAGTTATTGGTGTTTAGATCGTATTTCTCTTGCAATTCTTGAAAGGAGGAAAGAGTCCCCTTCTGATAAAAGTCTCCCACAGTATTGATTCCCTGATTCTTCCATTGAACAAAAAACACATCTAGAGTAGAAGGTTTAAAAGAGGGATTATTTGCAATGGGGAGAAGGAGAAACATGTTTCTCAGTTTGAGACTGAGTTTCAACTGTTTCCAGATACGGATAGAACTGTGTATTATCGGATTATGCTCAGACGTTGACTTATTCAGGGATATTGGCGACAGGACAATTGAGCCTATACAGAAAGGCATGCAATCTTCGCTATCCATTTTTAGCCAGTTTGCCTGTTGGTATGAATCATCCAGCCAGAAAATTATAGTTTTAATATTGGTCGCCCAATAGTAAAAGAGGAAGTTAGGTAAGGCTAGTCCTCCATTCTCTTTGGATTTGCACAGATGTCTTTTGTGTATCCGGTGGCTTTTATAGTCCCAGATGAAATTAGTGACAATGGAATCAATTTTTTTGAAGAAACTTTTGGGAAGATATATCGGCATTGACTGGAATAAGTATAGAAGTTGCGGGAGAAAAATCATCTTTACGGCATTTAGTCTACCGAGAAGAGAAATAGGCAGTGTTTTCCAAAATTGAATATACATATGGAGTTTAGTAATGAATGGTGAGAAATTTGTTTAAAACAAAAGGGAATATTTTCTGGTAACATAAACTCCAAGGTATCTGAATTTTTCAGTAACGATTCTAAAGGGAAACTGTTGGAGCTGGGTGACGTCTTGTTCTTTTATTGGCATAATTTCACTTTTGTTCCAATTGATTCTATAGCCAGTAAAGGAACCAAATTGTTCTATAGTAGTTAATAATTTGGAATACTAATTTGGGGATTTGTAATGTATAGGAGTACATCATCTGCATATAGGGAAATTTTATTAGAAGTATGTTTAGTATTGTATCCATATGCCTGGATGGGACCTGATACTCTCGGCAAGAGGTTCTGTGGGTAATGTGAATAGCATCGGGGAGAGAGCGCATCCTTGTCTATTGCCCCTGAATAAATGAAATTTAGGTGAAAGCATTTGGTTTGTTAGTATTCCGGCTGTCGGATTAGTATATAAAAGCTTCACCGATTAAGTGAAGTCTTCTCCCAATTGGTTTTTTCCAACACTGTGAAAAGATAAGACCATTCCACATGATCGAAAGCTTTTTCGGCATCCAGTAAAATTATTGTTAGGTCTTCGTTTGGTATTCTCTGCAAATACATTATATTAAACAGACGTCTAAAATTATAAAATGAGTGTCGTTTAGCTATGAACCTGGTTTGGTCCGGGTGTACTAATTTGCCAATGACTAGGCTAAATCTACGAGCCAAAGTCTTGGCTAGGATCTTCTGGTCAGTACTTAAGAGGGCAATTGCTCTATAGGATTCCGGCTCTTGGAGATTTTTTATCTTTTTTGAGGAACTAACGTAATAATTGATTCTGCAAGTGTCTGTGGTAAGGTCTGTTCCTTGAGTGTTTGAGTGTAGAGGCTTCGTAGGCGTGGGGAAATTATGTTGTTAAACTATTTATAAAATTCGTTATTAAGCCCGTCAGGACCGGGAGTTTTTCCATTTTTCAGTGATTTAATGGTCTCTGAAATGTCCTTTGTTGTTATCTCTGCACCTAGTTCCTCCCGTTCCATCTCACTGAGGAATGGGAGGTTGCACTTATCAAGAAAGCTCTTCATCTTCGCTGAGTCGGCTGTTGTTTGTGACGAGTGTAGGGTTTGATAAAATTGTAGAAATCTTTCATTGATATCTTTGGGCAATGAGAGCAATTCACCTTTTTCGATCTAATTTTATGTAGGGTATGTTCATTCTCTAATTTGCGGAGTTGTCGTGCTAAACGCTTATACTTCGCCGAATTCAAAGTATTTTTGTTTAGTATATTGAAATGCCCTGCTGATTCTTGCTGAAAGTATTTGGTTTAGTTTGAATTTGAGTACAGCGATCTTATTGTGTTTTATTATGGATGGGTCAGCTGCATTTTCTAAGTCTAAATTTATTTTTCTAATTCCAATTGTTCTGCCCTAATTTTCTTCTTTTGAAAGGCTTGATATGAAATAACCTAAGATAGGCTTTAAAAGTTTCCCAGAGCAAGGATGGAGAAATACCTGGAATATTTATCTCAAAAAAAGTTTTTATTTGTACCTTCTGAGAGTCACAACAACTAGCCTCTGCAAGTATTTGTGGATTAAATCTCCAGCACGGCTGTTTATTTGCCATTCCTTCCAATTTTACAGAAAATGTAAGAGGGCAGTGATCCAAAATAATAATATGGTGATATTTTGGATTGTAGGTATGGGGCAGAAGTTTAGAGTCAACCAGGAAACAGTCAATTTGTGTATATTCATGTAGAAGGAGTATTCTCTTCCTGAAGGATTGGCAATCCTCCATACACCCTTTATATTTGTATTGTTTATATGTGTTTAAAAGGTCACTAGACCTGAATGTAATTTTTCTTTGAAATGAAGATCTATCCAGGTATTGGTCTAATACACAGTTTAAATCCCCCCCAATTATCAAATTGGACTGGGATGCGTCTGGTATTAAATTGAATATTTTATTGAAAAATTGGGGGTTATTAAAAATTGGAGCAATGAAGTTGAGTACAATTCTCCAGATACCTGCGTTCCTTGTCAACTATTGTGGACATGTTTAAACGGATTACCTTTACGGATTAAAATTGCAGTTCCCCTGGCTTTAGAAGAGTGATATAACTGTTCAATCCACCTACCCCTCAGCCTGTTAGGTGCTTTGCCCTTGAGGTTAGTCTCCTGAAGAATATTATATCAGTGTTAAGAGATTTTAAGTGGGCTAGTATTTTACCCCTTTTTATTGGTTCTTTTTTTTTCTCCCACAAATATGTAATTACTGATTCTGTTCCATTCTGTTTTGTAGTTTTTTTGCACAATCCGCGAGCATTGCCACTTTTCATTTCACTGCACATCTCGTATGCGTACGTGAAGAATAAACATGACTTGACTGGACCCCTGACGTTCCAACTACAGAACGTGATTCCTTTCCCCCCTGTTTTTCTAGCTACATCATCTTGCATTTCAAAAATGATGTGGTTTCTGCTGAGTTAAATGGTCCAAAACAATGAATAAAGTATTTATTTCAGATGAAGGATGAGTGAGCCCCTCGCCCTTTACCCCTAACCCCGCAAGATATCTCCAAGAAAAATATACTCTAGTACAAGATGTTAAGATAGTTATTAGAAAGTTCAGAAAAAAGAAAAGAGAAACAAAGGAAAGTACAACATATGAGAAACTTGCTAACAAATACCACACACCGGGGGTTAAATTAGAGTAAATTCCTTACAATATACTGTAGATACTATCATTAATATAAGATTTTGAATATTTAGGTTAGGAAAGGAAAGAGTTAGGAAAACAGAACAAAACGTGAAGATTTTTTTTTCCCTCTTAAGGGACTCAGCATTCCCCTCCAGTTAGGAATCTATATTGAGGTATGAGTAAGTAGCTGAATATTAGTTTTATCTGACATACATCACATATTAATTAACTTTCGGTCAATATTATTTTGACATATTAACAGATCGTAAGTCTGTAATAGCTTGTAACTTATAAACTCTATAAACAAGTATTTATCCCCTGTCAGCTCCTGGGCAATGTCCTGGGCAAACTGCAATGCTTTATTTGGATCAATAAAGCAGGATTCAACATCATTGTATGTGACACGGAGCTTGGCAGGGTATAACAGTCCGAATCGGACACCTGGTACATCCCTCAGAGTGGCTCTTGACTTGGAAAAGAGTGCTCTTTTCCTGACGACTTCAGAGGGAAAGTCTCTGAAAATTTCGTATCTTTTGTCCTTGGAATGTTACATTTCTGTCCATGGCCACTTTACGCAGGGTTTCCTCCAGAACATGGCAATGATGCACCCGCAGGATCAGATGTCTCGGTGGGGCGTTGTCGTCCGGCCGGGTTCTCAGAGCTCTGTGTGTCCGGTCGGGTACGGGTTTTTCCTCCAAAGCGAGCACATCCTGAAATATTAAAGAAAGAACTGCAGATGCTGGAGAATCGAGGGTACACAAAAGGCTGGAGAAACTCAGCGGGTGCAGCAGCATCTAAGGAGCGAAAAGGAGATAGGCGACGTTTCGGGTCGAGACCCTTCTTCAGACTGGTTAGTGATTAGGGAAACGAGAGATATAGACGGTGATGTGGAGAGATAAAGAACAATGAATGAAAGATATGCAAAAAAGTATCGATGATAAAGGGAACCAGCCATTGTAAGCTGTTTGTGGTGTGAAAATGAGAAGCTAGTGCGACTAGGGTGGGGGAGAGAGATAGAGAGAGAGGGAATGCCAGGGCCTGAGGGCTGAGGGAGAGGTGGGAAGGGGAGGAGACAGCAAGGGTTAACAGAACATCCTGAAGTAGTTGAGCCGAAAATCGCGGAGGTTTTGACCATGTTCTTTGCCTTCTTACACTCCAAGAATCTTTAGGTTCTGACGGTTGGTGCGCCCCTCCAGATCTCGACATTTTTCTGTTACTTTTGATAATAAACCAGAGATGCGCTCCACTTCAACTTTCAGCCTGTATGTAGCCTCGGAGTTTGTTGCCGCTGCTATTTCCATCTCCCGGATAGCCTCGCTGTGTGTATGTGAGGTAGCCAGAATAGATTCCAGCTTGTGGCTGATATCGGTTTCCAGCCTTTGAATTTCCCCGTTTAGGATGGTATTTACCTCTTCCATGCGAGAATCCATCTTATCACAGATCTCTTGCTTCACAATCGAAAGTTCCCGACGCAGAAGGCCTCCAATGTTCGCCAGGGCCTGTGGTTTGAATTGCCGTTTCCTCTCGGGGCTGCGCTTCAGGCGAGGTCGAGGCTTCACCGCGGCCTTCCTCCTCGTTTTCTTTCGTCCGTTTTGGCGACATTTTCGGTAAATACGGGAGTCGCAGGAGTCGCGTCATGATGACGTCCGCTTACCGGTCTGCTGAGCCTCTGCCGGTGAGTATGTTTAACGATCCGTTTCGTTCTTTTTTTTTTCAGTAGGTTAGTCGAAACGGTGCGGAGATGTTGCACGCGTGTCCTAACCCTCCATAGCGCCACCGGAAGTCCCCCCAGCATGGATCATTAACATTGGCGTGACGCAGAACCTCAGTATTCGCCCTGGAATCCAAACCTAGTACATTGTGCTCTAGACACCTGGGTGGGTTAGATCCCTGGACCTAGTGGACTAGTGTGCCAGAGACCAGTACGACTCAGATTGACACACAAGAAATCAGTGAGGCAGACGGAGGTAGATGATGAGGAGTCATGTAAACATTCAGAAGAATACTACCAGCTGCCAGTGGATGTTTGATCTGTCTTGGAACATTGAACAGTACAGAAGATAGACACAAAGTTCTGGAGTAACACAGCGGGTCAGGCAGCATCACTGGAGAAAATCTATGGGTGACGTTTCGTAACAGGGAATTCTAGACCAGTTAGCCTGACATCGGTGGTGGGGTAGATGCTGGAGTCAACCATAAAAGATGAAATAGCGGCACATTTGGATAGCAGCAACAGGATCGGACCGCGTCAGCATGGATTTACGAAGGGGAAATCACGCTTGACTAATCTTCTGGAATTTTTTGAGGATGTAACTTTTGGAAAATGGACAAGGGAGAGCCAGTGGATGTAGTGTACCTGGACTTTCAGAAAGCATTTGATAAGGTCCCACATAGGAGATTAGTGGGCAAAATTAGGGCTCAATGGTATTGGGGGGTAGAGTGCTGACATGAATAGAAAATTGGTTGGCAGACAGGAAACAAAGAGTAGGGATTAACGGGTCCCTTTCAGAATGGCAGGCAGTGACTAGTTGGGTACCGCAAGGCTCGGTGCTGGGACCGCAGCTATTTACAATATACATCAATGAGTTGGATGAAGGGATTCAAAGTAACATTAGCAAATTTGCAGATGACACAAAGCTGGGTGGCAGTGTGAACTGTGAGGAGGATGCTATGAGAATGCAGGGTGACTTGGACAGGTTGGGGGAGTTGGTAGATGCATGGCAGATGCAGTTTAATGTGGATAAATGTGAGGTTATCCACTTAGGTAGCAAAAACAGGAAGGAAGATTATTATCTGAATGGTGTCAAGTTGGGATAAGGGGAAGTACAACGGGATCTGGGGGACCTTGTTCATCAGTCAATGAAAGTAAGCATGCAGGTACAGCAGGCAGTGAAGAAAGCGAATGGCATGTTGGCCTTCATAACAAGAGAAGTTGAGTATAGGAGCAAAGAGGTCCTTCTGCAGTTGTACAGGGCCCTAGTGAGACCACATGCTCTTGTAGATAGTGGAGTCAGGGGATATGGGGAGAAGGCAGGAACGGAGTACTGATTATGGATGATCAGCCATGATCACATTGAATGGTGGTGCTGGCTTTCGAAGGGCCGAATGGCCTACTCCTGCACCTATTGTCTATTGTAACGGAATCCTTCTTCAAACCGATTCAGACCCAAAGCGTCACCCTTTTTTCCAGAGATGCTGCCCGACCCACTGAGTTACTCCAGCACTTTGTGTCTATCTTTGTTATAAACCAGCAGCTGCAGTTCCTTTCGACACATTGAACAGTACAGCTGCAGAACTGGCCCTTCAGCCCACAATGTCTGTGCTGAAGATGATGCCAAGACCATCTCTTATCTTCCTGTGCATAATCCATACCAGTCCATTGCCTGCCTATCCACATGCACATCCAAAAGTCTGTATCTGCCTCCACTACCACCACTGGCAGCATGTCCCGTCACCCAACATCCTCTGTGTAAGAAAACCTGCCCCGCACATCTCCTTTAATTAAACACTTTGTTTCGCAGGAGTTACAGACACAAAGGACAAACTACTGGAGGAACTCAGCGGGCTGCACAGCGTATTAGTTTGAAGATACAACATGGAAGGCGGACTGAGTCCGTGCCGATCGGCGATCGCATGCGCGCTAATTTTACCCTACACACACTAGGCACAATTTACAAAAGCCAATTATCCTGCAAACCTGCATGTCTTTGGAATGTGGGAGGAAACCGGAGATCACGTAGAAAACCCACACAGTCGCAGGGAGATCGTGCAAACTCTGTGCAGACAGCACCTGCAGTCAGGACCAAATCTGGGTCTCTGGAGCTGTATGGCAGCAATTCTACCACTGCGCCGCTTATGTGTATGGAAAATTAAAATTCTGGTCGGGACCCTGCATAAGGATGTCGCAGGAAGGAACTGCAGATGCTGGTTTAAACTGAAGATAGACACAAAATGCTGGAGAAGCTCAGCGAGGCAGGCAGCATCTCTGGAGAGAAGGAATGGGTGATGTTGGGACACCCATGCCTTCGATCCAGAAATGCTGCCTGTCCCGCTGAGTTACCCTTGCATAAGGATGTTGGGAGCTGATGTCGGGACTTGATTTTGGGAGTTGATGTTGGGAGTTGGGAAGCCTGCACAGTCTTTTGGTGAGTTCCCGCATCCTGAGAGGCAGAGATTTCCGATGGAAACTAAACACGATCCCTTTCTCGAGACACAGATTAATATTCACTTGATGGACTCAAGGATGTGCATTCCTATAGTGCCTTCACTTCCACAGTGGTACAGCTGGTAGAGCAACTGCCTCACAGCACCAGGGACCCAGGTTCGATCCTGACCTCGGGCGCTGTCTGTGTTGAGTTTGTACGTCCTCCCTGTGACTGCGTGGGTTTCCTCCGGGTGCTCCGGTTTCCTCCCACATCCCATCCTCCCTGTGACTGTGTGGGTTTCCTCCGGGTGCTCCGGTTTCCTCCCACATCCCAAAGAGGTAGATGTTTGCAGTTTTTTTTTTAAATTATATTTTTTTAATTTATTAGAAGCAGGTACAAAAATGTAAACAGCTGCATATGACATAATACAATAATTGTACATCTTCAGTTTTGATTTTTATCTAAAGATGAAAGAAAAGAAGAGAGAGAAAGCAAGAGAGAAAAAATGTGGTGCAAGAATAGAACCCCTAGATTACCGAATTGGTGCAGCCAAAGAGTGAGGAAGTAAAAGAGATAAGAAAGATGTAGAGAAATAAAAAGATAAAAACAGAAAGAAAAACAAAAGGTGATGATATACCTGCCTCGCATCCCTTCCCACCCATCACCCAACCAGTAATTCAATTCAATTCAATTCAATTCAATTCAATTCAAATTTAATGTCATTGCACAGATACAAGTATGGGTACAACGAAATGCAGTTTAGTGTCAGTACGTAGTGATAGCAATGTTTAGATAAATACAGATAAATAAATACAGATGTGGGAATCTATCGGCGGGACTCCGAGTTCAGCAGTGCGATGGTGTTATTGTAGAAGCTACTCCTCATCCTGCTGGTGCGGGACCTGAATTAAATTTAGCTCCAAAATTGTGTTGCACCATACTATCCTTGTAATAAATCAATGAATGGTTTCCATGTCTTCGAAAAATGCTCTGGTTTTTCTGCTGACAAGTCTCATATTTTCAAGATGTAGAGTCTCAGACATGTTTGTAATCCACATTTTGAGAGTAGGGGCAGATGTATGTTTCCAAAATTTGAGTATCCTTTTTTTCGCCGTTATCAGACCATAATTGAGGAAACATCTTTGAAATAGCTTCTGACATTCCTGGAATAATCAGTTCCGTGTCGGGGTCCAGTTTTGTTTTTAATGTTTTTGAGAACATTTCAAAAATTCCTCTCCAAAAGTTATGTAATTTTATGCAAGAGGCGAAGGAATGTGTTATAGTTGCTTCTTGAAGGAGACATTTGTCACAAATAGGAGATACATTTGGAAAGATCTTATTCAGTTTAGTCTTTGAGTAGTAGAGTCTGTGCAGTATTTTAAATTGAATTAATGTATGTCTAACGTTAATCGAACAATTATGTATATATAAAAGGTTTTCTTCCCATCTGTCTTTTAGAATTTTTAGGCCTACTTCCTCTTCCCAGTCTCTTCTAATTGCTTCTGACGATGGGATTTCTATATTTAGAAGGGTGTTATACAAATATAATGTTAAGTTGTTTGACTCTGAATTTCTATTCATACATTCGTCTAGTATATCTGGCAGCAGAGTTTGGTAGTCATGGGTATATGTTTTCAGATAATCTCGAATTTGAAGATATCTGAAATATTGATTACCTTTCAGGTGATATTTCGACTGTAATTCCTGAAATGAGAGAAGAGTTCCCATCTCGTAGAGATCTCCAAGTTTTTTTAATTCCTAGTCTTTCCCAATAAATAAATGTTTTATCTATAATAGATGGCTTGAACACAGGGTTATTGGCTATTGGTGAAAGAAGAGATACATTTCTTAGTTGTCTCTTAGCTGATTTTACTTGTCTCCAGATTCGTAGAGTGCTGTGAATAATCGGATTTTTATTATATAGTGTGTTCTTCAAATTTGTTGGTGGAGAAGAATCGAGCCTATATTGAAAGGTGAACAATCCTCTCTCTCCATTATTAACCAGTCTACCTGTTGGCATGAGTTATCCAGCCAATAAATTACATTTATCGGTGCCCAATAATAGTATAGGAAGTTGGGGACAGCCAATCCGCCCGTTTCTTTGGGTTTACATAGATGCCGTTTATGAATTCTATGTGTTTGATAATCCCAGATAAAGTTTGTAATCAGAGAATCGAGATTTTTGAAAAAATATTTAGGAAGGTATATCGGTATTGATTGAAATAGATACAGAATTTGTGGGAGGAAAATTATAGCATTTATTCTGCTGATTAGAGACAATGGGAGTGTTTTCCAAAATTGAATAAGAGCATTTAATTTAATAACTAAAGGCGGGAAGTTTGCATTGAATAGAGAGGTGTATTTTCTGGTTACCTGAACACCCAGGTATTTGAATTTTTCATTAGCAATTCTGAAAGAGAATTTTACTTCGGAGTCACGTGAGTGACTACGTGAAGACCCCGTCCAGCACGCATGCGCGACATTAGCGTTCATGCAGTGCACCCGCGACGAACGGGAGTTCAAGGCGCTCCCGCTACAAATTGAAAAGTCGGGCCGACAGGTAAGTTTACCGTGGCCGTGTGTGTCTTTCTCTCTGTGGTCTTGTGTTCCAGGAAGAATGAGCAAGGCCCGAGGAAAGAAGTCTGCAGCTCGCCCCCGTTCGTCCTCCGTTGAGGAATGCTCTTTGGAGGGGGGGCAAGAGGCGGCGGTTATAACTACCGAGCCGAGCCCAGCACCGCTAGTGCTGCCTGAGCAGCGGGCTGGAGGTACCTGCAGCCGGAACCGGGCGGTAGTGTCCGACGTTTCGGATGAAGATGCCTTACCGCTCGAGAGGACAGGCAGCCGCCTAAGCCGCATGGAACGGCTTATGGAGCAATTGCTCCAGCGAGATCTGCTGAGAGAGCAGCAGCAGCCTCGCCAAGGGAGTTCAGGCACTCCCGCAGTGCCTTTTACGGCACTGGCCATTGCTTCACCTTCTTTTGAAGGCAGCATTGGCGACCAGGTCTGGCTGGTCAAGAAGAGGGGTCACTGGCTGAAGATATCGGGAGTACGCAGGGTGTACAGGAACAGGAAGAGCTGCTGGGTGTGGTCAACCGCTACGTGGCCATTCCACAAGCGGGTCGGCCATTAGAGCCGAAACTTGCAGCCAGCATTAACCACCTGTCCTCTAAACCCCTACAAGAACAAGTGGTCAATGAGGCTCTTCAACTATATACAGCCCCAGGAAATTGTACATCTTTGAATGTACCTGCTGTCAATAGCCAAATTTGGGGACATTTGGGGCAGAACATCAGAAACCTGGAGTTGAAGCTCCAGAAGATCCTTAAACTCCTGACTGCAGGAATAACATCTTATGCTAGGTCCATTGATGGTGCGGACATCTCCACAAATCAGCAAGACACATTAGCTCTGCTGTGCACCACTCAATATGAAATAAATAATTTGCGAAAGGAGATTATCAAGCCTGCCCTCAAAACCCTAAATTTGCGGGACTTTGCAAAACACCGGGGTCAGAACCTCCTATTCTGCTCTTTGGGAAAGACCTTCCAAAAAAGGTGAAAGACCTGGAAGAAGAATCCAAGACCTTTGGTCTCGTGAGGGCAGGTTTGGGACCGAGCAGACCCAACAAACCCAGGCGGCAGTACCCCATGGCGTCCACCAGTCGTCGACCACACTATGGGACTGGTGAAAGCTCGGGGTCCGCAACCATTCCCCGTAAGCCTTTTTTAGGCCAGGGCCCAGAGCGGACCCCATGGAAAATGCGCCACCCCCAACAACATCGAGATCAACATCAACCCTCTACAGCCCAGCAGACGCCTCATCACCCAGCGAAGAGGCAGAAGAAGCACCAATAACCATGGAGGTAGGTGGGTCTGGTTCCTCTCAGCATATGTGCAGTAGGGGCTCTGTACTAACAGGGGGGAGATTGCACTTGTTTTTGGATGCATGGGAATCCATCACTAATGACAAGTATATACTCAGCAGCGTTCATGGCTACAAAATTGACTTTGTCCATAAAAAAATTTCACCAGTTCAGCATATACCCAAAAGGGTATTCACCCTCTCAGTCAAGGAGAAACAAGAGGGTCAAGCTGAACTGATGAGGTTACAAGCTAAAGGTGTCATTGAAAGAACAAAACATGAACCTTTGGAATTTGAGTCTAATATTTTCACTAAAATCAAAAAAGATGGTGGACGACGCATCATCATTGACTTAACTACTTTGAACAAGTCTGTCAGGTATATACATTTCAAGATGGATACTTTTGAAACAGCCAGACTATTGGTTTCTAGAGGGTACTTTCTAGCAAGCATTGATTTAAAAGATGCCTACTACTCAGTACCCATACACAAGGACCATCGAAAATATTTAAAATTTATCTGGATGAAACAGCTATGGCAATATAAAGCCTTACCAAATGGGCTAACCTCTGCTCCAAGGT
The DNA here is from genome assembly GCA_035221665.1 of Okamejei kenojei. Lineage (NCBI taxonomy): Eukaryota > Metazoa > Chordata > Chondrichthyes > Rajiformes > Rajidae > Okamejei > Okamejei kenojei. The sequence goes on along the minus strand of CM069139.1, from coordinate 11,844,320 downwards.
TGTTCACTAAAATCTTAAAACCTGCCTTGGCATTATTGAGGAAACAAAAGCATATAGTCATGGCGTATTTAGACGACATTTTAATAGTAGGGAAAACCTTGGAGACAGCCATTCTGGCAGTCGCAGCCACCAAACGTTTGTTTGAAACTTTGGGGTTTGTCATACATCCAGAAAAATCCAATCTTACACCGTCCACTGCCATGGACTATCTTGGATTTACGATAGATACTGTTCGCATGATTGTAACTCTGCCGAAGGGGAAAGCATCAGAATTGACGCTATCATGCAACAAACTCATGAATAAACATCAGCCAACCATACGGGAAGTAGCTAGAGTTATTGGCAAAATGGTAGCAGCTTTCCCAGCTGTACAATTTGGGCCTTTGCACTATCAAAATTTGCAAAGAGCTAAAGTGCATGCACTAAAGCAAAACTCAGGTCACTTTGACCGAGCTATGAGTTTAACTGCTGAATCCATTCCAGAGTTACAATGGTGGGCAAGGAACGTAAGACTCAGCTCCAGTCCCATAATGATCACCAACCCAGTATTAACCATTCAAACAGATGCCAGTGCTTTGGGCTGGGGAGCAACTAACATGCAATCCAGCACAGGGGGCAGATGGAGTAAATTTGAATCATCTTGCCTACAGACACGGGGTATCAACTATTTAGAAATGTTGGGTGCGTTTTATGGTTAAAAGCATATTCATGTAATACGCATCATGCACATGTCCGGTTGCAACTAGATAATACCACGGTGGTGGCTTATATCAATCACATGGGTGGTGTAAAGTCGATATCGTGTGACAATTTGGCCAACCTAATCTGGCAATGGTGTGTTGAAAGGCATATTTGGTTATCAGCAACTTACCTACCAGGTAAGCAAAAATACAGTGGCAGACACCAGGTCACGTAGATTTTAATGATAACATCGAATGGATGTTAAATCCCAAAGTGTTTGCTGAAATTACAAAGCAATATGGCACACCAGATATCGATCTATTTGCATCCAGGCTGAATCACCAGGTACCAACGTATGTCGCTTGGGAACCAGACCCTGAGGCAGCAGCAGTTGATGCATTCTCGCTGCATTGGGGGAAAATGTTCTTTTATGCTTTTTCCTCCCTTCTGCCTCATCAGTCGGGTATTACGCAAGATTCAATTGGATTCCGCTTCAGGAATCTTGATAATACCTGACTGGCCTACACAGCCATGGTTCCCAGTGGCTTTCGACATGGCTGTTGAAACACCGTTGGAATTCCCCAGCAGTCGACAGTTATTAATCCACCCAGTGTCAGGCATTAGTCACCCGTGCCATGACAGAGTCAATCTCCTGGCTTGCAGATTCTAAAAAGACCTCTACTGGGCCTGGGACTGTCTGAGGACGCCATCAACATGATGACCGCATCCCACCGGGAGTCCACCAGGAGACAATACCTGACCAATATAAGAAAATGGGAACGGTATTGCTCCAAAACAGGAACTACCTACACTACAGCTACAGCCACCAGTGTTGTGGAGTTTCTGCTTGGATTACATCGGGAAGGACTCAGCTACAGCGCCATTAATACAGCCAGGAGTGCGTTGTCAGCTTATTTGGTTCCAGCAGCAGGACAACTGACTTTGGGGGTCCCATCCACTAGTGGTCAAAATCATGAGGGGCATTTTTAACACCAATCCCCCTAGGCCTAGGTACACTCAGATCTGGGATGTCAGCATAGTACTGACGTACCTTAGGGGATGGCCACCACCCAGGTCACTTACTCTGGAACAACTTACACTGAAATCAGTCATGCTCATGGCTCTAGTGTCAGCTCAAAGGGTACAGTCCCTCCACCTTCTGAGGCTGGACAGCATGACAGAGTCATTGGACTGTATCACATTTCACATTCAGGGGCTGGTCAAACAAACTAGACCAGGTACCACGCCTCCAGTTATGGAGTTCCGGGCATATTCACCTGACCCACGGTTGTGTGCCAAGACCCATCTCGCCAACTACATAGACACAACATATAACTTAAGAGGGAGAGAAAAAGCCTTATGGATAAGCCACAAGAAGCCTCATGGTCAGGTGACGAGCCAAACCATTTCAAGGTGGCTCAAGCAGGTGCTTAAGTCCACGGGAGTCGATACTAATGTGTACAAATCTCATTCCACCAGGGCTGCATCTACGTCGGCGGCTAGGCGAATGGATGTGCCTATGGACCATATTCTGGCCAGAGCAGGATGGTCCTCGGAAAGAACTTTCCAAAGGTTTTATAATAAGCCGCTGGCGGAGCCTGCTACATTTGCAGACAGAATTTTAGAGTCTGCAGATAATATTTAATTTAAGCCCGGGGGAGCTCTCTGTTTTTTGTTGTTATTAATAAACCTTTTTTGTTCACAAACAGGTTATTGTTGATTGTATAACATGCTTCCTCCCTCTAAGGTCTTCAGGCAGTGAGTGAAGCATGAGCTGGTACACGGTTCGGATTCACAGAGCTTTGAAGTCTTCACGTAGTCACTCACGTGACTCCGAAGTAAAATAGTAAGATTAAATGAGAACTTACCAGTTCGAAGTTTGATCTGTATTTTATGAGGAGTTACGATGAGGGATTACGTGCCCTCCGCTCCCACCCTCTATTATACAGATCAACTGGTAATTAAGTTCTTATTTTTTCTTTACTATATTTATTTCAATTGTTTGTGTTTTCTGTGAATCCACACCGCTGCTTTGAAGAAATGTCGCGCATGCGTGCTGGACGGGGTCTTCACGTAATCCCTCATCGTAACTCGTCATAAAATACAGATCAAACTTTGAACTGGTAAGTTCTCATTTAATCTTACTATTTTAGGTGTGTTGACTCTTCAGGTTTTATTGCCATAATTTCACTTTTGTTCCCGTTTATTCTATTACCTGAAAAGGAACCGAATTCCTCTATAAGATTTAATATATTTGGAATACTGCCTTGAGAATTGGTGATGTATAATAATACATCATCTGCATATAATGATATTTTATTTTTGGAGTATTTAGAATTATAGCTGTGAATGTTTGGATGTACTCTTATATTTTCCGCCAAGGGTTCAATCGCAAGGGCAAATAACAGGGGTGATAATGCACATCCCTGTCAGTATTCTGGCAGTTGGATTATCATATAACAGTATTATCCATGAAATAACATTTTCTCCCATCTGAAATTTTTGCAGTACTGTGAAAAGATATTTCCATTCTACTTCGTCAAATCCTTTTTCTGCATCTAATGTAATAATTGATAAGTCTTCTTCTTTGGTTCTGTGTGAGTACATTATGTTAAAAAGGCATCTCAAATCATTAAACAAATGTCTCTTGGGTATAAACCCCGTTTGATCCAAGTGTATTAATTTATTGATGTATCTTCTTGCCAAAGTTTTCGCTAATATTTTCTGATCAAGGCAATTGCTCTGTATGATCCCGGGTCTTCTAGATCTTTATCTTTTTTGGGTATAAGTGTGATAGTTGCAGGTTAATTGGCCCTCTGCAAACTGCCTCCAATGTGACGGGAGTGGATGAGAAATTGGGATAACGTAGAACTCGTGTGAACGGGTGACCGCTGGTCGACGCACGGACTAGGTGGGCCGAAGTGCCTGCTTCCATGCTGTATCTGGAAACTAAACGAAGTTAAGCTTTTTCGAATCACTCCAAAGCATTTTACAACTTACGTAATGCATCAGAAGTCGGGTAGTCAAGGAATGGGGCTGATATGGGTTCCGAAGTCAAGCAGATTATTTCTCACATGTACCGAGGCACAGTGAAATTCATTATTGTATTCAGTTCAGTACAAGTATCACTATACACATAAGCACTTAGATACATGTCAACAGGAAGCACTCTCCCTTTTCCCTGGGAAATCGCTCCTTGGAATATTTTCCACGTCACCGTGACAGGGCGGTACAGTGGCGCGGCAGCGCCAAAGACCCGGGTTCCATCTTGACGACAATTGCTGCCTGTATGGAGTTTGCACGTTCCCCCTGTGACTGCGAGGGTTTCCTCCGGGTGCTCCGGTTTCCTCCCACGCTGCAATGTCGTACAGGTTTGTAGACTAAGTGTAGGAAGGAACTGCAGATGCTGGTTTACACTGAAGATAGACACAAAATACAGGAGTAACTCAGCGGGACAGGCAGCATCTCTGGAAAGAAGGAACGGGTGACGTTGTGGAATCGGTATGGGTAGAGCTACAAAACACTAAGGGGCAGAAAACGCTGGTGGGTGTTGTGTACAGGCCACCTAACAGTAGCAGAGAAGTTGGGGATGGTATCAAACGGGAAATTAGAAATGCGTGCGACAAAGGCAAAACAGTTATAATGGGTGACTTCAATCTACATATAGATTGGGTTAATCAAATTGGCAGGGGTGCTGAGGAAGAGGATTTTTTGGAATGTATGCGGGATAGTTATCTAAATCAACATGTAGAGGAACCAACGAGAGAGCAGGCTATTTTAGACTGGGTTGTGAGTAATGAGGAAGGGGTAATTAGCCGTCTTGTTGTACGTGCCCCCTTGGGCAAGAGTGACCATAATATGGTTGAGTTCTTCATTAGGATGGAGAGTGACATTGTTAATTCCAGAAACAATGGTTCTGAACTTAAAGAAAGGTAACTTTGAGGTATGAGACGTGAATTGGCCAAGATTGACTGGCAATTAATTCTAAAAGGGTTGACGGTGGATATACAATGGAAGACATTTAAAGACTGCATGGATGAACTACAAAAATTGTTCATCCCAGTTTGGCAAAAGAATAAATCGGGGAAGGTAGTGCATCCGTGGATAACAAGGGAAATCAGGGATAGTATCAAAGCAAAGGATGATGCGTACAAAGTAGCCAGAAAAAGCAGCATGCCAGAGGACTGGGAGAAATTCAGAGACCAGCAGAGGAGGACAAAGGGCTTAATTAGGAAAGGAAAAATAGATTATGAAAGAAAACTGGCAGGGAACATAAAAACTGACTGCAAAAGTTTTTATAGATATGTGAAGAGAAAGAGGTTAGTTAAAACAAATGTAGGTCCCTTGCAGTCAGAAACAGGTGAGTTGATCATGGGGAACAAGGATATGGCGGACCAATTGAATAACTACTTTGGTTCCGTCTTCACTAAGGAAGACATAAATAATCTGCCTGAAATAGCAGGGGACTGTGGGTCAAAGGAGGAATTGAGTGAAATCCAGGTCAGTCAGGAAGTGGTGTTGGGTAAATTGAATAGATTAAAGGCCGATAAATCCCCAGGGCCAGATAGGCTGCATCCCAGAGTACTTAAGGAAGTAGCTCAGGAAATAGTGGATGCATTAGTGATAATCTTTCAAAACTCTTTAGATTCTGGAGTAGTTCCTGAGGATTGGCGGGTAGCAAATGTAACCCCTCTTTTTAAGAAGGGAGGGAGAGAGAAAACGGGGAATTACAGACCAGTTAGTCTAACATCGGTAGTGGGGAAACTGCTAGAGTCAGTTATTAAAGATGGGATAAGCAGCACATTTGGAAAGTAGTGAAATCATTGGACAAAGTCAGCATGGATTTACAAAAGGTAAATCATGTCTGACGAATCTTGTGGAATTTTTCGAGAATGTAACTAGTAGCGTGGATAAGGGAGAACCAGTGGATATGGTATATCTGGACTTCCAGAAGGCTTTCGACAAGGTCCCACATAAGAGATTAGTATACAAACTTAAAGCATACGGTATTAGGGGTTCAGTATTGATGTGGATAGAGAACTGGCTGGCAAACAGGAAGCAAAGAGTAGGAGTAAAACGGGTCATTTTCACAATGGCAGGCAGTAACTAGTGGGGTACCGCAGGGCTCAGTGCTGGACCCCAGCTATTTACAATATATATTAATGATCTGGATGAGGGAATTGAAGGCAATATCTCCAAGTTTGCGGATGACACTAAGCTGGGGGGCAGTGTTCGCTGTGAGGAGGATGCTAGGAGACTGCAGGGTGACTTGGATAGGCTGGGTGAGTGGGCAAATGTTTGGCAGATGCAGTATAATGTGATAAATGTGAGGTTATCCACTTTGGTGGCAAAAACAGGAAAGCGGACTATTATTTAAATGGTGGCCGATTGGGAAAAGGGGAGATGCAGCGAGACCTGGGTGTCATGGTACACCAGTCATTGAAAGTAGGCATGCAGGTGCAGCAGGCAGTGAAAAAAGCGAATGGTATGTTAGCTTTCATAGCAAAAGGATTTGAGTACAGGAGCAGGGAGGTTCTACTTCAGTTGTACAGGGTCTTGGTGAGACCACACCTGGAGTATTGCGTGCAGTTTTGGTCTCCAAATCTAAGGAAGGACATTATTGCCATAGAGGGAGTGCAGAGAAGGTTCACCAGACTGATTCCTGGGATGTCAGGACTGTCTTATGAAGAAAGACTGGATAGACTCGGTTTATACTCTCTGGAATTTAGGAGATTAAGAGGGGATCTTATAGAAACTTACAAAATTCTTAAGGGGTTGGACAGGCTAGATGCAGGAAGATTGTTCCCGATGTTGGGGAAGTCCAGGACAAGGGGTCACAGCTTAAGGATAAGGGGGAAATCCTTTAAGACCGAGATGAGAAAGACTTTCTTCACACAGAGAGTGGTGAGTCTCTGGAACTCTCTGCCACAGAGGGTAGTTGAGGCCAGTTCATTGGCTATATTTAAGAGTGAGTTGGATGTGGCCCTTGTGGCTAAGGGGATCAGAGGGTATGGAGAGAAGGCAGGTACGGGATACTGAGTTGGATGATCAGCCATGATCATATTGAATGGCGGTGCAGGCTCGAAGGCTGAATGGCCTACTCCTGCACCTAATTTCTATGTTTTCTATGTTTCTATGTGACGTTGTGGACTTTATGCTTTCTCCCTGTGACCCCGTGGGATTCCTCTGGGTGCTCTGATTCATCCCACATCTCAAAGGGATTTGTAGGTTAATTGGCTTCTGTTAATTGCCCCTGGTGTACAGAACATGGAACTAGTGTGAACAGGTGATCGCTGGTGGGTGCGGACTCGGTGAGCCAAAGGACCTGTTTCCGCGCTGTATCTCTAAATCTCTGAGGGTAGAAGGAAGCTCAGTTTTCTGCCTCATCTAAAATGCCGTGCGATGCTGCCTCAGTACACGTTCGATTCTCGTGTATTATTTTTCCATTATGAATGGGTCACTAATGGCTTGTTTTAACATTGCCGAGTGCAACAAATTTATAACGTACTGTAAATCTTGTTGGTTACCATTACCAAGGGTGACCACGTATGGAGTACGTGCTGTGAAATGTGCGGCTGTGACATAGAAACATAGGAAATAGGTGCAGGAGGCGGCCATTCGGCCCTTCAAGCCAGCACCGCCATTCATTGTGATCATGGCTGATCGTCCCCTATCAATAACCCGTGTCTGCCTTCTCCCCATATCCCTTCACTCCACTAGCCCTTAGAGCTCTATCTACCTCTCTTTTTAAACCATCCAGTGATTTGGCCTCCACTGCCCTCGGTGGCAGGGAATTCCATAAATTCACAACTCTCTGGGTGAAAAAGTTTTTTCTCACCTCAGTCTTAAATGACCTCCCCTTTATTCTAAGACTGTGGCCCCTGGTCCCTGACAAATGGCCTCTCCTTGAACCACTATAATCCCATCCTCTTGGCACCCATCTGGGGCGCAGTAAGTAGCGGTTAGCTCAGTGACTAGGCACCCGTGGGTGCCTGATGCTCTGTGACTAGGCACGAGTGGGTACTGGTACTCAGTAACTAGGCACCCATGGGTGCTGGTACAGTGACTAGGCACCTATGGGTGCTGGTACTCAGTAACTAGGCACCCATGGGTGCTGGTACAGTGACTAGGCACCTATGGGTGCTGGTACTCAGTAATTAGGCACCCATGGGTGCTGGTGCTCAGTAACTAGTCACCCGTGGTGCTGGTGCTCAGTGACTGGGCACCAGTGGGTGCCGGTGCTCAGTAACTAGGCACCCATGGGTGCTGGTACAGTGACTAGGCAACAGTGGGTGCTGGTGCTCAGTAACTAGTCACCCGTGGTGCTGGTGCTCAGTGACTAGGCACCCATGGGTGCTGGTGCTCAGTGACTAGGCACCCGATGGGTGCTGGTGCTCAGTAACTAGTCACCCGTGGTGCTGGTGCTCAGTGACTGGGCACCAGTGGGTGCTGGTGCTCAGTGACTAGGCACCCATGGGTGCTGGTGCTCAGTAACTAGTCACCTGTGGTGCTGGTGCTCAGTGACTGGGCACCAGTGGGTGCTGGTGCTCAGTAACTAGGCACTCATGAGTGGTGGTACTCAGCCACTCCAATAAAGAATGCATGCCAGGGTCAGGAGAGGCTACAGCTCGCTGCACTGAGCAGAGGGATGCAGAAGAAACCTGCATTTTAGCGAAAGGTGGAGACAGGAGAGTCAAAGGGAGCAAACTGCCTCAGCTGCGTGGGAAATGCACTGACATTACTCATTGCAATAACAGTTGTTCAGGCTGTGCAATTAACAGGCCATCAAGCAGGTCCTGCCTGCCAGGAAAATAAATCAGGTCTGTGGTAATGTTTTGACTGAATGCACACAGAATGCTGCAACCCTCTCTAAACAGCGGCAACTCTGAGCTGGAGTTCAACGTGAATGACTCAGGAGGCAGCAGCCACCAGCAAACTTTGACATGGGCAGGGAGGAACTGCAGATGCTGGTTCCAACCGAAGATAGACACAAAGCGCTGGACTAACTCAGCAGGGCAGGCTGCGTCTCTGGAGAGAAGGATTGTCGGCAGGGGCGAACTGCGGAGGGTTCAAAGGCTTCGACCATGGGTGAACAAAGGAGGAAGATGACTGAACTTTATTGCCTTCCATCACAGTGAGGAATGTGGATTCCACTGTGGTGGATGTTTATGCTAAATTTTATTTTACGTGGCTGTGTGTATTGTTACTTTTTCACTATATGGTAACTCATATTTCACTGTGCCTTCATTGGTTAAGTGACAATAAAGGCAAACATGAACTTGAACTTAAATGCGGGGTGATCATTAGGAGATGTGTCAGATCATGAGGGGAATAGATTGGGTGACTTTCACCTCATAGTATTAGGGGAATCACGGACCAGAGGACATAGGTTTAAGCTGAGAGGGGAAAGATTTAATAGGAAACTGAGGGGCATCGTTTTCACACAGAGGGTGGTGGGTTTATGGAACGAGTTGCCAGAGGAGGTAGTTCAGGCGGGTACTTTCACAGACATTTTGTACAGAAACATGAACAGGAAGAATATGGGTCAATCGCGGGCAGGTGGGACTGATGTAGATAGGGCATCTTGGTCGGCATGGGCAAGTTGGGCCGAGGGGCCTGCTTCCACGCTGTACAACTTGTTTTTCATAACCAAGAGTGTTTCTCTGTTCAAACATAGTCTAATTGGCCTGCCTGATTGCGTGTTTTGCATCCATTATCTCCTGTCTCGTTGAGCGCTCTGATTTTCGCAGCCCACAATCAATCTTGGATATTGATTGGAAATGCGCACATTTGCCGCAACGTCACAGGTGGCTGAGGCCGTAAGGCAGCTACAGTTTCTGCACGAAAGGGGAATTGAAATCGGTATAGGTCGCAATCCACGGCTCCGTGGTCCAACATTAGCAAATGAGTACAGAAGTTGGGAGGTCATGTTGCAATTGTATAAGACGTCGGTGAGACCGCATTTAGGGTATTGTGTTCAGTTCTGGGCATCATGTTATAGGAAAGATATTGTCAAGCTTGAAAGGGTTCAGAGAAGATTTACGAGGATGTTGCCAGGACTAGAGGGTGTGAGCTATAGGGGGACGTTAAGTAGGCTGGGTCTATAAGTAGGCTGGAGCGCAGGAGGAGGAGGGGTGATCTTATAGAGGTGTACAAAATCATGAGAGGAATAGATCGGGTGGGTGCACAGAGTCTCTTGCCCAGAGTAGGGGAATCGAGGAATTGAGGACCAGAGGACATAGGTTCAAGGTGAAGGGGAAAAGATTTAATAGGAATCTGAGGGGTAACTTTTTAACACAAAGGGTGGTGGGTGTATGGAACAAGCTGCCAGAGGAGGCAGTTGAGGCTGGGACTATCCCAACATTTAAGAAACATTTAGACAGGTACATGGATAGGTCAAGTTTAGAGGGATATGGACCAAATGCAGGCAGGTGGGACTGGTGTAGCTGGGACATGTTGGCTGGTGTGGGCTAGTGGGGCCGAAGGGCCTGTTTCCACACTGTATCACTCTATGACTCTATGAGAATGTCATCCCAGTAAACTGAATTTTATGATGTGTGCTACTCTTTGGAACTTGTATACGAAACCTGGAGGCCAGTGGTGTTGCAGTGGGAGAGAAAGATCAGGGCATCTCTAACCTGTCCCAGTAACTTGGTATCGCATAGTGAAAGGCCTGGATAGAGTGGATGCAGATGAGGAGAGTGGTGAATCTGTGGAATTCATTGTCACAGAAGATTGATTGATTCTTGATTAGGGCGGGTGTCAGGGGTTATGGGGAGAAGGCAGGAGAATGGGGTTGAGAGGGAAGGATAGATCAGCCATGATTGAATGGCGGAGTAGACTTGATGGGCCGAACGGCCTAATACCGCTCCTACAAACTTATGAAATAATTAGTCATCTTGGGGCTGAAGTAACAAACAAGATCATGCTCTCCTCATCTCTGGGACAATATGCGGTGCAAAGGGACTCTGGAATAATGAATCAGATCCTGGCCATGGCAGGCCTGCTTCATCTAGTCTTGAACAATGGTGGACAATTAAACAGCTGGCCAGAGGCAGAGGTCCCAACAACTAACGTGGTCCACAGAGCTCAGTTCCACAAGTGAGAGTGTGAGTGACTGCCCTTGACTTAAGGCACCATTTGACTGAGTGTGGCATCGAGGTGGGCTGGGAAAATTGGAGCCAAGAGATAGGATCAGTCGCCTTGATCCAACTCTGCTGCACTGAAATAGACAGCCCTACTTGGCGTTGAAAATTGACTTTGTCCCTTCGGCTAAGGGTGAAACTGGGTCTGTTTAGTGCAGGGGTGGGCAACCTTGTTCTGCATAGGGGCCGGGACGCATGTCTGTGAGCGGATGGCGGGCCACATCCATCACGTGTACACATGGGTCCCGCCCCCATCCCGCCCCGGATGGCAGGCATCAAAATCACGTGTTCACAGAAGGTAGACAAAAATGCTGGAGAAACTCAGCGGGTGAGGCAGCCTCATGCGATCCTTGCATGTCTCACCCGCTGAGTTTCACCAGCACTTTTGTCTACCTTCGGTTTTTCCAGCAGCTGCAGTTCTTTCTTTAACGTGTTCACAGGAGGTGCGCGGCCGTGCCGGCGGCTTTGCGCAGGATGCGGTACAGCCAGAGCTCGGCGCTCGGCGGGCCGGATGATTACGGGAAATGAAATCCGGCTGGGGGCCGGATGATTTTGGGTTACGGGTTGCCGACCCCTGGTTTAGTGATTGAGTGCTTCATGTCTCAGCCCTCCCTTGGTATTTATCAGCAAGAAGTTTGTGAAAGAATGCTCCCCTCCACTGGCCTGCAGAGCATCTTGGACAATACAGCTCACCCCCTCCATGACACACTGAGGAGCAACTTCAGCAACAGACTGGTTCCACCAAGATGCAGCGCAGAAAGCCACAGGAAATCCTTCTTCCCTGTGGCTATCAAACTGTACAACTCCGTCCACTTCTGTCATGGGGTGGACTGACTGACCCCCCCTCTCCCCCCCCCCCCCCCCCCCCCCCCCCAATCTTTGCACATCCACAATCCTTTCCACTCGTCACTTTAATTTCGTGTTTCATGTATCTTGTGTTTTTATCTCTGTTGCCAGATCAATTTCTCTCCTGGGATAAACAGTTCTATCGTATCGCCCTGTTACATCAACTCACCTCCAACACTCACCCCTTGCAGATAATCCGACGGGAAACTGGAGCTATATAACGAGGGAAAGGCAAAAACAACAGCTAGTCAATAAATGCCTGCTGGAAGCCAGTCAAGGATACCAGTGTGAGGATGTACAACCTTTTATCACCTCCATTAATTAACTTCACAAGAGTAACTATCTGTATATCCGGTTACACCCTGCATCCAATAAAAATCTCATCAATCAACTGTTAGCAAGTGCCAATTTTACGTTGCCTAAACCTTAATGTCTATGAAACCTTACCTCTTGTTTTGATGTTTTAGTTGGGCATTTATTCTTTGGCCGGCTTTCCCCCCGTACTGGAGCCAGTGGCAAGAGTCATGGAAACTGGCCCTTCAGCTCGCCCATGCTGTCCAAGCTACCCCATCCAAGCTAGTCCCACTTGTCCTCGTTTGGCCCATATCCCTCTAAACGTTTCCTATCCACGTACCTGTCCGAGTGTGGTGTAAATGCTGTTGTAATACCTGCCTCAACTACCTCCTCTGGCAGCTCATTCCATATAGTCACCACCTCTAAGTGAAAAGGTTGCCCCTCAGGTTCCTATTAAATCTTTCCCCGCTCACCTTAAATCTATGTACTCTGGTTCGTGGTTCCCTGCCCTGGATAAAGACCTTACAAAGACCCAGCTCTTGGGCACGTCCTCCTACCTATCCTTGTACCATGAGCCCACAGATGAGCACCAGGCCATAATCTCACAGACCATTTCTGATTTGATCACTTCTAGCTGTCTGCCTTCCACAGCCTCCAACCTTATCGTTTCCCAGCCCTGCATTACCTTCTCCCCGAAATCCATACGCACAACTCCCCTGGCAGACCCATTGTCTCTGCCTGCTCCTTCCCCACTAAAATCATTTCCACGTACCTCGAATCCATCCTATCCCCCCCGGTCCAATCTCTCCCGTCCTATGTCCAAGATACCTCACATGCCCTTCGTCTCTTTAATGACTTCCGCTTCCCGAGCCCCCACTCCCTCATCTTTACGCCTGTGCCTGAGCTGTACTGTTCTATACATAGACACAAAACGCTGCAGTAACTCAGCGGGTCAGGCAGCATCTCTGGAGGATGGGTGTCAGGGGTTAGGCAGGAGAATTGAGAGGGAGAGATAGATAGAAACATAGAAAATAGGTGCAAGAGTAGGCCATTCAGCCCTTCGAGCCTGCACCGCCATTCAATATGATCATGGCTGATCATCCAACTCAGTATCCCGTACCTGCCTTCTCTCCATTCCCCCTGATCCCTTTAGCCACAAGGGCCACATCTAACTCCCTCTTAAATATAGCCAATGAACTGGCCTCAACTACCTTCTGTGGCAGAGAATTCCAGAGATTCACCACTCTCTGAGTGAAAAATGTTTTTCTCATCTCAGTCCTAAAAGATTTCCCCCTTATCCTTAAACTGTGACCCCTTGTCCTGGACTTCCCCAACATCGGGAACAATCTTCCTGCATCTAGCCTGTCCAACCCCTTAGGAATTTTGTAAGTCTCTATAAGATCCCCCCCTCAATCTTCTAAATTCTAGCGAGTACAAGCCGAGTCTATCCAGTCTTTCTTCATATGAAAGTCCTGACATCCCAGGAATCAGTCTGGTGAACCTTCTCTGTACTCCCTCTATGGCAAGAATGTCTTTCCTCAGATTTGGAGACCAAAACTGTACGTAATAAGACATGATTGAATGGCGGAGTAGACTTGATGGGCCGAATGGCCCAATTCTGCACCTATCATTTATGACCTTATGAAATGAATAGGTGATGTTTCGGGTCACCTATTCCTTTTCTCCAGAGATGCTGCCTGACCCATTCAGTTACTCCAGCATTTTGTGCATATCTTCGGTGTAAAATAGCATCTGCAGTTCCTTCCTACAACGTACTGTTCTATGTTCTATGCAACACTCAGCAGGTCAGGCAGCATCTGTGGATAGAGAAGCAAGTCTGGAACCTCTCATCAAAACCAGGAGAGATAGATAGATAAGTTCTAGAAACAAACAACTGCAGATGTTGGTTTATACCAAAGATGGCCTTTTTTTCTTCTCTCCAGAGATGCAGCCTAACCCGCTGAGTTACCCCAGGATCAGACCTCTGTTACTTAGTTTTAGTTGAGTTTAGTTTAGAGATACAGCACGGAAACAGGCCCTTCGCGACCAGCGATCTCCGCTCATTAACACCATTCTACACCAACGAGGGACAATGTTTACATTTACCAAGCCAATTAACCTACAAACCTGTACGCCTTTGGAAAGTGGGAGGAAACCGTGGATCTCGGAATAAACCCACGCAGGTCACGGGGAGAACGTACAAACTCCGTACAGACAGCGCCCGTAATCGGGATCGGACCCGGGTCTCCGGCGCTGCATTCGCTGTAAGGCTGCAATTCTACCGCTGCGCCACCGTGACTGCCTTGTACTTGCTTTAAAGTAGACTCTGAAGATGGGTCTCGACCCAAAACGTCACCCATTTCTTCTCTCCAGAGATGCTGCCTGTCCCGCTGAGTTACTCCAGCTTATTGTGTCTCTCTTCGGTTTAAACCAGCATCTGCAGTTCCTTCCTACCCATGGGATCTTGGAATACGGAGTGGGCTGGGAGATTGTGACACAGCGTGGGGCGAACCCAGCCTTTAACTACAGGGAAACCGCTCCTTGTGAAACTGGGTCCAGGGAGGGTTAGACAACCCAATGGTATCACCTTGGTCACAAAATACAAGCGGCTGATGTATGTCTGGGAAGGAACTGCAGATGCTGGTTTACGCCAAAGATAGACACAAAATGCTGGAGTAACACAATGGGTCAGGCAGCATCTCTGGAGAAAAGGAACAGGCGACGTTTCAGATAGAGACCCTTCTTCAGACTGAGAGTCAGAGGAGGGGGAGACTAGAGGCATGAAAAGGTACATTGAGCAAATGAATGAAAGGTATGAAAGGAACAAATCAAAGCCAGCCAGATGATCAAGGAATGATGGAGCCCAGGACCTGCTCCACTGTCAGTGTGAGGCCAAACACAAATTGGAGGAACAGCACCTCATATTTCACTTGGGCAGCTTACACCCCAGCAGTATGAACATTGACTTCTCTAACTTCACGTTACCCCTTGCATCCCCTCTCTCTCAGTCCCACCCCCACCCTAGTCCTCCTACTAGTCGCGCAGTGGTGGAGCTGCTGCCTTACAGCGCCAGAGAGAGTCCCGGGTTTGATCCTGACCACGGGTGCTGTCTGTACGGAGTTTGTACCGTTTCCCCCTTGACCTGCGTGGGTTTTCTCCAGGAGCTCCGGTTTCCTCCCACACTCTAAAGACGTACGGTTTTGTAGGTTAATTGGCGTCGATAAAATTGTCCCTGGTGTGTCAAGGGCCTGTCCCACTTGCCGATTTTTTCCGGCGCCTGCGGCATCATTGACTGACGTATCAGGTCGCTGAAAGATTTGCGGCGTGATACGGCGGTGACGTGGCGTGACGAGGTATTGACGCGCGGTGTTTTTTCAAGTGTCGCAACATTCCCGTTTGTCGCCGCTGGATTTTGAAATGTTCAAAATCTTTTGGCGCCACTGATATGACGCCGGCAGTCGCAGAAAAAATTCGCCAAGTGGGACGGGCCCTTTAGTGTGCGGGGATCGCCGGTTGGCGCGGACTCAGTTGGCCGAAGGGCCTGTTTCTGCCCTATATCTCTACACTAAACTAAACTAAACTAAACCGTTGTCATGCTTAGTTTCACTGTTTAGATCCACTGGTTATCCACCAACAAAGGGACTGAAGTATATCAGCCAGGGACTGGATCTTGTGTATTCTGGTGCTGTTGCAGGGAATCAATAACTCCCCGACAATTCCGTCTCTGTTGGCCCAGTAATTATTGTCTGTTTGCCTTTTATATTCACTCACTGTTTGCCTCACAAAGAGCTCCACAGACTCCGGGAAGCTTCCATATTGACCGTGTTCTCTGCCTACATCTGTTGCTAACAAATCTATCAGAGTGTCTGCTGCTAGTTTAACTTGGCATTCCATTTAAAGGGACAATTACTCTTCCAAATTCACAGTGGCAATCTAGCTAACGGCAGATGCACCAGTGTTGAAGACGGGTCTCGACCCAAATTTTCGGTTGATTTACTGTATCTTTTGTGTTGCCTGAATCTATGTGCCCACGAGCAAGCCTGGTCTTCACCGTATTTGTGCATATGACTTGATTTGACTTTACCCTTCCTTGTCTAAAAGACAACTCCAGATTCACTGGTCTTCCTGAAACATGCTGCTCCACCAGGCCATTGAGATGGTAGTAAGTGAATGCTGCCACCTGACACATCCCAAGCTGTAGGAGTATGCGCTAAGAAATGCAGTGAAGCAAGTTGCAGCCTTTCCATCCTGGCCTCCTCCATTGTCAAGAGTGAGGCCCAGCGCACACTGGAGGAACAGGGCCTCGTAGGTCGCTTGGGTAGCTTACACACCAGCAGTATGAACATTGACTTCTCTAACTTCAAATAGCCCTTGCTTTCCCTCTCCCTCCATCCCCTCAACCCTTCCCAGTTCTCCCACCAGTCTTACTGTCTCCGACTACATTCTATCTCTGTCCCGCACACTCCCCTGACATCGGTCTGAAGAAGGGTCTCGATCCGAAACGTCGCCCGTTCCTTCTCTCCAGAGATGCTGCCGGTCCCGCTGAGTTGCTCCAGCTCTTTGTGTCCATCCTCGGTTCAAGCCAGCATCTGCAAGTTCCTTCCTACGCAGCAGCGCAGATTGCTGTCTTCAGGGGAGACTGTGTTTGGACCAGTGGCAGACCTACATTTTGATAGATAGATCTTTAAGAGCTCTATCTATCTCTCTCTTGAAAGCCTCCAGAGAATTGGCCTCGACTGCCAATCCACTCTTGAAGATAGCGGAGTCAGGGGATATGGGGGGAAGGCAGGAACGGGGTACTGATTGGGGAAGATCAGCCATGATCACATTGAATGGCGGTGCTGGCTTGTAGGGCCGAATGGCCTACTCCTGCACCTATTGCCTATTGTCTATTCACAACTCTCTGTGTAAAACTGTTTTTCCTCATCTCCATCCTAAATGGCCTACGCCTTATTCTTAAACTGTGGCCCCTGGTTCTGGACTCTCCCAGCATTGGAAACATGTTTCCTGCCTCTAGAGTGTCCAAACCCTGAATAATCTTTTGTTTTCAATAAATGGCCTCATACAGCTGAAAAATTCTTTACAAAAAATATGTTACCTGACATGTACCTTTGCCTAGCACTGAGATGAGAAGAAACTTTGTCACCCAGAGTTGTGAATTTGTGGAATTCTCTGCCACAGAAGGCAGTGGTCTCGTCTCCTTCAGCAGCGTCTCGGTCTCCCTTCCTGAGCTCAAACACCCATTTCTCCTCACCTCACCTACGCTCACTTTTCCTCAACTACATCTCGACTAAACCCCTTGTCTCACTAAACCCCTCGCCTCGATGATACCTCACTACCAAACTTCTCCTCACACCTAAACCTCGCCTCGACTAAACCGTACCTCACTAAACCTCGCCCTAATAAATAAATAAACCTCACACTTCACCTCACACCTTAATCCCCACCTCAACTTAACTAAACCTCCCACCCAATACGTGCCTCAACTAATCGCCGCCACTCTCCCGCTCCCGCTATTTATAGTCCCCCCCACCCCCGGCCGTTAGCGGCACCTCACGTGAGCGGAACCAAAGATTATAGTGCTCCTGAGATGCTGCCTGACCCGCTGTGACCGCGTGGGTTTTCTCCGGGTGCTCTGGTTTCCTTCCACAATCCAAAGGCGAGCAGGGTTGTCGGTAAATGGGTTTCTGTTAATTGCCCCTGGTGTGCAGGAAGGGGCGATCGACGGTCGGAAGGACTCGGCGGGCCCAAGGGCCTGTTTGCACAACGTATCTCTAAACTGAACTGAACTAGCTCCCTCCTAGTTGGGAGTTAGATGTGGCCCTTGTGGCTAAAGGGATCAGGGGGTATGGAGAGAAGGCAGGTACAGGATACTGAGTTGAATGATCAGCCATGATCATATTGAATGGCGGTGCAGGCTCGAAGGGCCGAATGGCCTACTCCTGCACCAAATTTCTATGTTTCTATGTAACCTCTCCAAGGTCAGCAAAGGCCAATAAGTGCCAGCTGGCCACACACCTTGCTAAAGAATTCATTTAAAAATATCTTCTTTGAAAATCATTGTGAGTTATCCATCTCCAGATCTCTTTGTCACAGGTTTCCCCTCCCTCCACCTCACAGCTTGCAAAGGCAGCTGGCTCTGTTATGCTCTGTTTACCTGGCGCCCAACCGCATTCGAGGTCTTTGCAAAGTGCAGCAAATCTTTCCCATAGCTGACCGAGGCAGCAATATTTATCCCTGGCATAGATAAGAGTGGATGTGAAAAGGATGTTTCCAACGGTGGAAGAGTCTAGGACCAGAGGTCATAGCCTCAGAATCTAAGGGCGCTCTTTTAGACAGGAGGTGAGGAGGAACTTCTTTAGTCTTAGGTTAGTTAATCTGTGGAACTCATTGCCACAGAGTGCTGCGGAGGCTAAGCCAGTGGATATTTTTAAGGCAGAGATAGACAAATTCTAAATTAGAACGGGTGTCATGGGGAGAAGGCAGGAAAATTCGAGTCGGAGGCGGAGATCAGCCATGATTGAATGGCGGAGTAGACTCGATGGGCTGAATGGCCTGATTCTACTCCTATGACGTGAACAATACCTTTCAAACATGGCCCGGATTCCCACCATGTCGCCTAATTCTGCTCAGGCTCCCAGTATCCTCTGCCGAAGCGTGTAGGAATGAACTGCAGATGCTGGTTTACACCAAAGATAGACACAAGATGCTGGAGTAACTCAGCGGGGACAGGCAGCATCGCAGGAGAGAAGAAATGTGTGACGTTTCGGGTTGAGACACTTCTCCTATTTTTGATTACAGAGAGTGGTGGGTCTGAAGAAGGGTCTCGACCCGAAACGTCACCCGCTCCTTTCCCCCAGAGATGCTGCCCGTTCCGCTGAGTTACTCCAGCATTTTGTGTCTTTCCACTGCGGCAGTGATGTGTTGATGGGAATGATGTGCTTCCACTGAGGAGTATTGATCTCAAACCAGCCTTCCTGTAATTTCATCTTAATTGTGATCGACTGCACATAACTGACCCGCCATTTGCTCCCCGTGATGCAATCCATCACTTCGCACAGGCTCACTGAGTTCCTGGTAATCCAACAAGCCTTGTTGTACTTCCCTGCTCTTAGTCTAGCTCCTGTTTCATTGTTTTCCCTGAATCTCAGTAAATGTTGAATATGTTGTGGAGGACAATGGCACCCGGCCACATTTCACTCCCACTGCCGCTTCCTCTCAGCTCCAGCAACCCGGATCCGCTGATTGTGCGGAGTCTGCATGTTCTCTCTGTGACATGCGGGCACAGGGAGGCACGGTGGTGCAGCGGTAGAGTTGCTGCCCTACAGCGCCAGAGGCCCGGGTTCGATCTTGACTACGGGTGCTGTCTGTACGGAGTTTGTACGTCCTCCCCGAGCCTGTGTGGGTTTTCTCCGGGTGCTCCGGTTTCCTCCCACACTACAAGTTTGTAGGTTAATTGGCTTCAGTAAAAACTGTAAATTGTCCCTAGTGCGTAGGATAGTGTTAGTGTACGGGGTGATTGCTGTTCAGCGTGGTCTCGGTGAGCCAAAGGGCCTGTTTCCATGCTGTATCTCTAAAGTAAAGTCTAAAGTGTGCGTTTCCATCATGTGCTCCAGTTTCCTCCCACTGACAAGAGGCAAGACAAGGCCAGGACAAATCAGGCCTGATTTGCTACACATGACCTCAGGAAGGATGGAGTCCATAATGTCACTGCTCTCCGGTTCGTGACTCTTAACTCTCTTTACGGTCAAGGGTGTTTACTTGTCATGTGAACTAAGAGCAGCGCAATGAAAATCTCGTCTGCTGCGGCTTTACGGGCGCAGTAAATGCAACAGCACGGCTATAAATGTACAATAATCATAGACGCAATAAATTACCAGTAATACGAGGGAAGCAGAGCATAATAGTGCAAGCTGGATGAGAGGGATGACCGGTGGACCTTGATTTTTGGTGGATGATGGATGGCCAGGAAGTAGCCACAAAGCTCAGTCTGATCAGTCGCTGATCATGGAGGCAACTGCGGAGAATTGTTTTAAAAGCAGTGAGTTTCCACAGTTGTTGCCTGGAAGGGCGATGGAGCAAAGTTCGTGAGGTTACCGCATAAGTTTAGGGTTTGGTTTATTACAGGGCGGCACGGTGGCGCAGCGGTAGAGAGACTGCCTTGCAGCGCCAGAGACCCGGGTTCGATCCTGACTACGGGTGCTTGTCTGTACGGCAGCAATGTTACAACATTTTGAGATTTTAAAAATCAAGTCTGCAATTTAAAATAAAAAGAAGTTTAATTTGACACCTAATTCACGTTCATATCTTCAGCATTAAAAAAGTTATGGCCATTTTCATACTCTTGTAAATTAGCATCTTGTTCCCTATTGCTTTTCCATTGGCTTAACACAAAAGCTGTGATCGAGGACAGTCAAAAGCCCATAACTTTCTTAAAAATTAAGAGAACTGAAAGAAATGTTTATGTTATTATAGATTGAAACATTCTGAAACTAATATGAAACAATCTTACTTGAATGACCTGAAAGTAAAGCATATAATTAGTTAGTTACCTAATTGTAGCTTATTACAAAATTCAATAACTGGATCAAAACATCTATCCATTTCTTAAGAAAAGATTAACATTTTTAAATAGCCTGTGTCCAAATAACATCCACACAAGAATTCACAATATAACATGATTTTTAAATCTCATTGTCATGAATTTATAGCCCAAATGGAAGTAATATTTAATTCCCGTAAATGAATGGGCATTTTAATAATCGTGCGAGTGGGTTTTTGTGGAACGCGATCGATTGGAACGTTGCGGTTGCAGTGAATTTGAACCCCATATCGGCAGGAAAAACACTGCCAGTTCGTATGGGGCCATAATCATATTTTCGCCAAGGAAATTTTGATTAAAGTCATCCTAAGAAGCAAGTTTATCTGTATAATAAACGACTTACCTTATGTTTTGTCCCCTACGTGAGATCCGTCCCATCGTCAGCGTTGACGACGTTAGAAGTCGCTTTTTTAATTTTACTCCAGCGATTAAATTGTCCCGCGATTTTTTTTTTAAACTTCCGAGAACGGAAGTCGGAATGATTTTTCAGCATCAGCTGGCAGCCCGAGAAAAATATATCTCAGACAGGAGGCAGGAGAAAACGGCATTTTAATCCCCCCCCCCCCCCCAAAGGGCGCCAAAGTCGCGCATACGGCCAGTGACAGAACTGCAGCGCCGCTGAAGGTAAGTATTGTAACATACCTAGGTACGGAGTTTGTATGTTCACCTCTCTCCCCGTGACCTGCTTGGGATTTTCCTCCGAGATGACTGCGGGTTCCTCACAAAGACCGTGCACACTCCAAAGACGTTCCAGTTTGGAGGTAGGCAAGAATGCTGGAGAAACTCAGCGGTGAGGTTTGTAGGTTAATCGGCTTGATATAAAAAGTAAAGTGTCCCTATGTTGTGCAGGGTGGAATAAAGAAATGTGCGGGATCGCTGCTCGCTGCAGACTACGTTGAGTACAAAGGGCCCCTGTTTCCCTTGCTGTATCTCTAAAGTAAACTGTCTAAGAAAGAACTGCAGATGCTGGTAAAATCGAAGGTAGACACCAAATGCTGGAGTAGCTCAGCAGGTGAGGCAGCATCTATGGAGTGAAGGAATTGGTGACGTTTTGGCTCCTCGCCACTTCCTTCACTCCACACTACTCCAGCATTTTGTGTCTACCTAAAATAAAGTATTATCGTGTGTACTGAGGTACGGTGAAACGGTTTGATCTGCACGCTACCGAATCAGACAATACTATCGCAATCCAACCAAGCTCAAGTAGAGCAGGCAGAGTGCAGGGAAAGGCACACAGTACAGAATGTAGTTCTCAGCATTGCAGTGCACCGATTCCTGAGACTAAGTGTTGGGATAGAGGTGAGGTGAACTGTACCGTAGCTTACGGAAGGACCGTTAAAAAGCCCGATAACTGGGGAATAAGATTTGTCTTAATTGACAAACCCGAACTATATTTTAAAATATGGTCTCCATTTATTGAATTTAAAAAAAAGTAAACTGGTTTAACACACAATTATAGTCACAACTTGAGTTTAGGGTTGGATGAACAATGATACTCAATATTCCCCGGATCTATCTCCACAATTTTCATATTTGTAATCTCCTTTCTTTCTTGCTTTTCCTCTTTCTATTAGTTTACAGTTTTCTCTCTATCTTATTCTCTCTTCCTTTCTCTATTCTGCTTTAAAACTAATCTTAAAGCTGGAGTAAGAACTCTGTAAACCAGTATTGGGGGGGGTCGTTTTATTGATCATTTGTACAGATGCTTTCAATTAAAAAAAAAAAAAAAAATTTAAATGGGAAGAAGCTGTTCCTCGTTCTGGTGCATGCATTAATCAGGCTTCTGTACCTTCTGCCAGATGGGAGTAGGGAAAAGATGAATGACTGGGGTGGGACGAGTCCCCTGATTATGTTGCCTGCTTTCCTATGGCAGTGTGAAGTGTAGGTGGAGTTAATGGCAGGGTGGTTGGTCTGTGTGGTTGACTGGGCTACACTTTTCACAATTTCTTGCAGCCTTATTCTAGTTTCTTTTTGGAGATACAACAGTGGAAACAGGCCCAATCGGGTCCACAGTGAACAATCTATCACAGGAGTCGGCAACTTTGTTCTGCACAGGGGCCAGGACCCATGTCTGTGAGCGGATGGCGGGTCACAACTATCGCCATAGTGTGACACTCGGTGATCATTTTCGCATTCGTTTTCAAATTATATTTTCCTGCAGTTGCCAGGTACCCTCACGTGCCCCGGGACTGGCATCCATTTTCCCAGGTCCGGTCTCGCCTACCTCCCCATGGAGTGGCTGTAGCGCCCAGGTTGCCTGCGTGCCCCGGGACTAGCTGCCGTTCCCAGATCAGCTCGCGTCCCCGGGACTGGCTACAGTTCCCAGGTCACGAAAACAAATTGAAAAAGAATACGCCTGCGGGCCGGATGATTTTGGGTTAGGGGTTGGAGTGCAATCCGGCCCCGTGGCCCGTAGGATGCCCGACCCCCTGGTCTAATCATGGTGCAGTCAACACACAAGTTCTACGTTATCACGCTTTCACATCCACTCCCCACACACTGGGGGCAATTTACAGAGGCCAATTAAACCTATTAACTTGCACGTCTTTGCGATGTGGGTGAAGACCGGAGCACCCGGAGAAAACCCCATGGGGTAGAACATGCAAACATCGCACACGGACAGCGCAGCTGAGGTCAGGATCGAATCTAAGGTGTCTGTGCTGTCGGCAGCAGCCACTACTCAGCTGTGGAGTAGTGCTGTCCCCGATCCAAGCTGTGATGTCACTTGACAGTATACTATCTATGGTGTAAAAACAGAGTGTTCTATAGTTTAGTTTAGAGATACAGCGCGGAAACAGGCCCTTCGGCCCACCGAGTCAGTGCCGGCCAGCGATCCCCGCACACTGACACTAACCTACAAACACCAGCGACAATTTTACATTTATACCAGGCCAATTAATTCACAAACCTGTACGTCTTTGCAGTGCGGGAGGAAACCGAAGATCACGGTGAAAACCCAGGCAGGTCACGGGGAGAATGTACGAACTTTGTACATTCAAGCACCCGTAGTCGGGATCGGACCCGGGTCTCCGGCGCTGCAAGCGCTGTAAGGCAGCTACTCTACCGCTGCCCCATTCTGCAGGGAATGAGCAGGGCTGTAAGACTGACTATCTAGAGTGGTCTTACACGGAGAGTGCATAGTTGGACTAGAATGTGCCTGTGCAGTGAGAGTCTGTGGACTCAAGATTGCCCTTGCAGTACTGAATCTGACCAGCAAGGGGCAGCCTGTGTCCTGTAGATTTCTGGAATTCGAGGTCCATAGGACTGGACACAACACTTGGACATAAAACTTGGGCCTCACGCACATTAATTTGCTTTCCCTAACTCACCTCAGCATTCATCGTCATTTTCGAAAGTTAAGACAATAACACCCTAAATTTTATTTAAATAAAGCAAATGTCCTGTGGATGTGATCATTGAAAATGATATGGACATTACATGAAATATAATTATAATAAATGGGACCGAAGAAGGGTCCTGTCCTGAACAGTCATCTCTCCATGTTCTCCAGAGATGTTGCCTGACATGCTGAGTTACTCCAGCACTTTGTGTCCTTTTTTGTAGACCACGTTCGCAGTTCCTTGACTCTACATAAAATATACCAATGAGTGAACATATCTTCAGAGGAAGATATGGGAGGGAATGGTAGAGGACTTGGAACAGAGAATGTTAAAGGGAAATGTCAGATGGGAAAGACTATCATCAGCTGAGGTCAGGATTGAACCTGGATCTCTGGCGCTGTGAGGTAGCAGAGAGGTAGTGAGGTTTTCAAGAAAGAGTTGGATTTAGCTCTTCGTCCGAAAGGGATCAAGTGATATGGGGAAAAAAGCAGAAACGGGGTACTGATGTTGGATGATCAGCCATGATCATATTGAATGGCGGTGCTGGCTGGAAGGGCCGAATGGCCTGCTCCTGCACCTATTTTTCTATGTAGCAGCTCTACCAGCTGCGTCACTGCGCCACCCCCTTCAATGGTGTAAGAAGGACCTACAGATGCTGGTTTAAACAGAAGATATATGTTGAAACATATAAGATTGTTAAGGGTTTGGACACACTAGAGGCAGGAAACATGTTCCCAATGTTGGGGGAGTCCAGAACCAGGGGCCACAGTTTAAGAATAAGGAGTAAGCCATTTAGAATGGAGACAAGGAAACACTTTTTCTCACAGAGAGTGGTGAGTCTGTGGAATTCTCTGCCTCAGAGGGTGGTAGAGGCAGGTTCTCTGGATGCTTTCAAGAGAGAGCTAGATAGGGCTCTTAAGAATAGCGGAGACGGGGGAAATGGGGAGAAGGCAGGAACGGGGTACTGATTGGGGATGATCAGCAATGATCACCTTGAATGGCGGTGCTGGCTCGAAGGGCAAAATGACCTACTCCTGCACCTATTGTCTATTGTCTATAAGACACAAAAAGCTGGAGTAAATCAGCGGGTCAGACAACATCTCTGGGGAAATGGAACAGGTGATGTTTCGGGTCGAGACCCTGCTTCAGATTTGGGGCTGGCTCTCTGGTGAGACTCTCCCGATGAAAGAGAAAGGTCTCTCTGTTGGTCAGCTCTCTCAGTCCTCTAGTGTCCCCATTAATCTTTCCCACTGAAGGAGAACAAACCTGCGAGCAAGGTTCCCTCCTGAGATCCGCACCATCCCTGAAGTCCCATCTATACAATGGAGAGCATACACTCCACAAAATAGTTGCTTACCTTGCCAAGCTCGCTCAGCACAGTAACGAGAGCGGCATCAACCCAACATTGTGGAAGGTTGCCCAGGTACACCCTGTTCACAAAAAGTAGTCAATATCCAATCCAACTAATAAACACCCAACCAGTCTACTCTCAATCATCAGAACAGTGATGTAAGTTGTCGCCAACTGCCTCATCAAGCGGCGCGTACTCACTAATAGCCCGACACGGACGTCCAGATGGGATCTTATTGGGTCCACTTGGCTTCCCTTCCCCATCGCAAACCTTGATCCAAATGCTGTCTGTGGAATTCTCATCCTCAGAGGGCGGTGGTGGCAGGTTCTCTGGATGCTTTCAAGAGAGAGCTAGATAGGGCTCTTAAAAATAGCAGAGTCAGGGGATATGGGGAGAAGGCAGGAACGGGGTACTGATTGGGGATGATCAGCCATGATCACATTGAATGGCGGTGCTGGCTCGAAGGGCTGGATGGCCTACTCCTGCACCTGTTGTCTATTGTCTATTGAAGAGAGGAATTCCAGGCGAGCTGAGCGTGACTTCCTGCGGCAGGGAAGGGTGAGCAGGCTTTGGAGAGGGTGGCGAAGAGGTTCACCAGGACGTTAAGAAACAAAGACCTGCGGATGCTGGCTTACACCACAGTTGGACACACAAGTGCTGGGGTAACCCAGCGGGTCAAGCAGCATCGCTGGTGAAAAAGGATGGGTGACGTTTCATGTCGGGACCCTTCTTCACACTGAATTGGCGTCTGAAGAAGGGTCCCCGACCTGAAACATCGCCCATCCATTTTCTCCAGAGACGCTGCCTACCTGTATCGCCGAGTGACTCCAGCACTTTGTGCCTATCTTCACCAGAATGTTGCCGGGATTGGAAAGTGTCAGTTATAATTCTGGTTGGAGAAACTTGGAGTGTTCACTAGAGTGTCGGAGGCAGAGGGGGAGACCTGATAGGATTTCATAAAACCAGGCATAGGGAGAGGTAGAAAATCGGTGTCTTTTGCCCAGGTTGGAATTACTAGAGGGCATTGGGTTAAAGTGAAAGTGGGAAAGTTTAAAGAAGATTTACAAAGCTAATTCTTGGTGGGGTGGTAGGTGCCTGGAGCCACGCCACCAGGGTAAGCGATAGAAGCAGAAAAGAGAACAATTTTTAAGAAGAATTGGATGATCCATGGACAGGCAAGGGACAGAGGGGTGATGTGCAGACAGATGGGATCAGTTAGATTGTGCCATGTTCAGCACAGACGTTGTGGGCTGAAGGGCCTGTTCCCATGCTGTACTGTTCCACGTTCTATGATGTCAAGCCAGCATTTGACTGAGTGAAGCTACAAAGAGCCCTCATAATACTGAAGTCACGGACATGAAGGGGAAAACACTCGGATAAAGGATAATGGGCGTGTTTGTTTGAGGTTAATTATCCCAGGCCCAGGACCTGATGGATTATTCAGCGAGAGTCCTTGGCCCAGCTGGCTTTAGCCGCTTCATAAGTGATTTCACGATCAATGTAAGGCCAGAAGTGATGCTGCTGCTTAATATTCAGTTCCATTCACAACCCATAGCTCTGTGCCTGCGTGCAGCAAGGTCTAACGCCATTCAGTATTGATATTGGCTTATTATTGTGTGTATAGCGAGATACAGTGAAAATCTTTGTGTGTTATCTAGTCAAGATGTACCATACACGAGCGCAGAGTCGTAGAGTTGCAGCCTTACAGCGCCGGAGACCAGGGTTCGATCCCGAATACGTGGTGCTGTCTGTATGGAGTCTGTACGTTCTCCCCGTGGCTTGTCTTCGAGATCTTCGGTTTCCTCCCACACTCCAAAGACTTGGTATAAGTGTAAATTGTCCCGAGTGTGGGTAGGCTTGTGTTAATGTACGGGGATCGCTGGTCGGTGCGGCCTCCGGTGGGACCGAGGGGCCTGTTTCTGCGCTGTATCTACTACACGAGGTGCTAAGAGAAAGTTGCCGGTGTGCACAATGTTATAGAGTTCCACTTACACACAAAGTGCAGATTAAAAAAGTGCAAAGTCCACAATGAGGTGGGTTGGAAGATCAGGACTGTACCTTTTAGCTTATTTAGGCATGAGTGGAGAAATAGTAAACAGCATTTCCTCCACAAAGTGATGGGACGTTAACAATATCCAACACAGGAGAGCTATCTCGTCACACTCATCACCACCACCATTGACGTTTCATTTGCTTTACTTCAGGAATATGTTCATGTGAAAGGAGCAGAATGAGGCCATTCGGTCCATCAGGTCTACTCCGCCATTCAATCGTGGCTGATCTATCTCTCCCTCTCAACCCCATTCTTCTCCCCATAACCCCGGACACCCGTACTAATCAAGAATCTATCTATCTCTGCCTTAAAAATATCCATTGACTTGGCCTCCACATCCTCCTGTGGCAAAGAATTCCACAGATTCACCTCCCTCTAAATTCATTCATTCATTCATCATCGTTGAATACATTAGCGCCGCAGTGGTGCTGGTTTCCGACGGGAACGGTGACGGACGCACCACACGTCTCTGTCCTCCAGTTCCTGCGGACCTCCGCCGCTGGAAGTCTAGGATGTTGGTGTGTGTGTGCGCTTTATCATCGTTCCTTACAATGCCGTGTACGACAGTGATGGCAACTTCTACTGAAGTGTGGATGGCCGTTGGCTCGCTAGAAGCTCATCCGCCCTTTGACAGGTCTTGTTTTTGGTGCTGCTGGGGGTCCACAGCCCCCTCCTCACCTGGCAAACCAGGTGGGGGAGCCGGTTTAGTCGCCGACTATCCAGCCATGGAGCAGGGAGCACGGGATTACATGATATGGAGGAGGCGGAATCCCCTGACCTGACATAAATGTCAACTTTCCCGTTGGAAACCAGCACCACTGCTAGCTTTCAAGAGAGCGCTAGATAGGGCTCTTTAAAATAGCGGAGTCAGGGGATATGGGGAGAAGGCAGGAACGGGGTACTGATTGGGGATGATCAGCCATGATCACATTGAGTGGCGGTGCTGGCTCGAAGGGCCGAATGGCCTCCTCCTGCACCTATTGTCTATTGTCTATTGACTAAAGAATTTCCTCTTCTCCTTCCTAAAGGAACGTCCTTTTATTCTGAGGCTATGACCTCTAGTCTTAGACTCTCCCACAAGTGGAAACATCCTCTCTGCATCCACTCTGTCCAGGATGTGCTTGTGTATGGCAATACCCTGCTGGACTGCTTGTAAGAAAATAATTTCACTGTGCGTTGCACTTTGCACAAGTGGCAATAAAAGCATCATTGAGCCCTGTATGGTGGGTGGGAAGGACGTGATGGAAGCTAGGTCCCACACCACTCCAACCACGGTGCAGGCTTGAACAGTTGAGCAGGTCTTTTATTGCTGCAAGTCCCTGCATACTTATACTGATGGTCTCGCTGAGAATCATTCTGCAGCAGTCACAGTCCCAGTTTCTTCTATATTCACCACCTGAGTATTTTACAGATCCAGCTTTATGGTTGAAAGCACAGAAATTGTCTTATGTCTCCTTGGATCCCAAAGCCTCTTGCTATTGCACTGGACCAGTGTTTCTTAACCTGGGGGTCGTTTGGGGCTTTGCCGGGGGTCATGAAGGGGACACAAATAACATATCAATTTGCTGAGCCCATGTTTAGGAACCTAACAAAGGTACATACCACACAGTCTTTTGTTCACGTATGCGTGTACTGGTGCCAAAAATGTTACGAACCACTGCACTGGACGCTCAGGAACATCCAAAGTCTGTGACGACCAAGTCTGAAGAAGGGTCTCGACCGGCTGACAATAATAGACAATAGACAATAGACAATAGGTGCAGGAGTAGGCCATTCGGCCCTTCGAGCCAGCACCGCCATTCAATGTGATCATGGCTGATCATCCACAATCTGTACCCCGTTCCTGCCTTCTCCCCATATCCCCTGACTCCGCTATCTTTAAGAGCTCTATCTAACTCTCTCTTGAAAGCATCCAGAGAACCACCTCCACCGCCCTCTGAGGCAGAGAATTCCACAGACTCACAACTCTCTGTGTGAAAAAGTGTTTCCTCGTCTCCGTTCTAAATGGCTTACCCCTTATTCTTAAACTGTGGCCCCTGGTTCTGGACTCCCCCAACATCAGGAACATTTCCTGCCTCTAGCGTGTCCAAACCCTTAATAATCTCCTATGTTTCAATAAGATCCCCTCTCATCCTTCTAAATTCCAGAGTACACAAGCCCATGTCAGGATAAGATGAGTGAGATTAAGAGGCATTTCTTCTCTTGTGTCCCAAGCATTGGAGGTGGCAGACGCAAATACAACGGGACATCGAATGGCATTTGGACAGTTGTTGAGAGAAATGGACGTAATGCAGGCAAGTGGAACTAGCGTTGAAACGCATGGATGAAGTGGGCTGGAAGGCCTGCTTTTAGTCAAGTTTGTATCACTCGTTTTCACCTTCCCCTCAACCAACAATGGACCTTTGTGGGCTCCACCTTTCCATGATCATCGCTGCCTTTCACTTATCTTTCATTCATTTGTTCTATGTACCTTTACAAATCTCTCGTTTCCCACTCCTCTGACTGTCAGTCTCTCGAACCGAAACGTCACCTATTCCTTCTCTCCAGAGATGCTGCCTGACCCGCCGAGTTACTCCAGCTAGTCGTGTCTGCCTTCGGTGTAAACCAGCATCTGCAGTTCCTTCCTGCACATCAAGTCAGTTTATTGTCCTGTTGACAAGTACAGTGAGGAACAGGTACAATGAAAGATCTCGCTTGCAGCAGCTTGGATAAACATACCAAAACATATTCCAAAAGAAAGAAGACCCTGCAAGAAAACCAAGACAATAATACATAACACAGTTAGAAAAAACCCAAAAGGTAGACACAAAATGCTGGAATAACTCAGCGGGTGAGGCAGCATCTCTGGAGGGAAGGAATGGGCGACGTTTCGGGTCGAGACCCTTCTTCAGACATGTCAGGGGAGGGGGCGGGACAAAGATAGAATGTAGGCGGAGACAGTAAGACTGGTGAGAGAACTGGGAAGGGGGAGGGGATAGAGAGAGAGGGAAAGCAAGGGCTATCTGAAGTTAGAGAAGTCAATGTTCATACCGCTGGGGTGTAAGCCACCCAAGTGTAAAATGAGGTGCTGTTCCTCCAATTGTCCCAGGACAGAAAGGTCAGATTGGGAATGGGAGGGGGAGTTAAAGTGCTGAGCCACCGGGAGGTCAGGTAGGTTTCAGGTAGTTCTTGCTTTCTCCCTCCCCTTCCCCTTCCTAGCTCTCCCACAACTTACTGTCTCCGCCTCTTCCTTTTTATTCTTCCCGCCCTCCCCCCACCCCCACATCAGTCTGAAGAAGGGTCTCGATCCGAAACGTCACCTATTCCTTTGCTCCATAGATGCTGCCTCACCCGCTGAGTATCTCCAGCATTTTTGTCTACCTTCGATTTTTCCATCATCTGCAGTTCTTGCTTAAACACTTCAGGAACACAGATTGGTCAGGTTGGGCTTGAGGGTCAAGAATCAAGAGTGTTTTAGACCTTACACATACAGCCTGGAAACAGTCACTTCGGCCCATCAAGTCCGTGCCGCCCAGCGATCATCCCGTACGCTACCAGTATGCGACACGCCAGGGACAATTTACAGATATTCACCGAAGCCAATTAACCTACAAACCTGTAAGTTTTGGATCGTGGGAGGAAACTGGAGCACCCGGAGAAAAAGCACGCAGTCACAGGGAGAACGTACAAAATCTATACAGACAGCACCCATAGTCAAGATCGATGCCTGGGCCCTGGCGATGTTAGGCAGCAAATCTGCCACTGCGACTTATTGTCATATGTATCGAAAACAGAAAAGTGAAATTCTTACTTGCTTGATGCAGCACAACAGGTTTGTACCACAGTAATCAATAAATAATATAATAAACAAAAGTTAAATCAATAAAAAAAACCAATTTAGTGCAAAACAACACAAGGCCAAAGTCCCTAGTGGAACCCAGGCAGTTCGGTTCCAAGTATAGTTGGAGTTTGTAGTGGTCAATAGTCTGACGGTTATTGGGAAGAAGCTGTTCATGAACACGGATGTTACCGTTTTCAGACGCCTATAATTTCTTCCCGACGGCAGGAGCGAAATGAGAGTGTGGCTCGGATAGTGTGGGTTCTGGATGATACTGGCTGCTTTGGTGACAATAATAAACCTGAAGCTGAATTCAAGGCTGGCAGAGTTGGGATTCTGTGTTTGATAAGTGGGCCTGTCAAAACTCAGTGGTCACAGTGAGTAGGCACTTGGGCAAAATAACAGGAGGCTGTGAACAACCTTGAAACTGACCCCTAGCAATACACCGATGGCAATCAATGTGAGAGAACTGGGACAAAATGTATCTGCATGAAAAATCAAATGGCCATGAGATTTTTATGCATAAACAGGCCTTGGATTATCCAGTTTCTTCGTTCAGTTTGGGGGCATGTTTCTTTAGTTATCATCATCATCTTCCAAAGGCAGCCATTTCCATGTAAAGCAAACAGATAAATGCATCTCCTATCAGCTCCAGAACCTGGATGTCAGTTTTCAGGCCTCTATGCTTTGTTGCTGAAGACAGGGGTTTTAGAGATACACAGCACGGAAGCAGGCCCTTCGGCCCACCGAGTCCGCACCGCCCAGCGATCCCTGTACACTAACACTATTCTACACACATTAGGGACAAATATATAATTTATACTTCTTCTTCTTTCGGGTGGCGTGCACAGCCTAAAGCTGTCGGACAACTTGTTCTATTTGATCTTCCGTTTGTGCACGTCGAGTTGATTGCATTAGTCGAAACAGGGCGGACCACGTGAAGGTTGCAATCTCCCACCCCGTCATTTATACCAAGCCAATTAACCTACAAACCTGTATGTCTTTGGAGTGTGGGAGGAAACTGAAGATCTCAGAGAAAACCAATGCAGGTCACGGGCAGAACGTACAAACTCTGTACAGACAGCACCCGCAGTCAGGATCGAACCCGGGTCTCTGGCGCTGTAAGGCAGCAACTCGACCGCTACATCACTGTGCCGCCCTTGAAATGGAAGTGTGGCCAGGGTGGTGTGGGCCCTGACCACAACATCAAGGGCCGCGTGATCCTTTTTTTCTCCCCAGAGATGCTGCCTGACCCGCTGCGTTACTCCAGCATTATGTGTCTCTCTTTGGCATAAAACAGCATCTGCAGTTCTTTTATAACAAACCATA
This sequence comes from Okamejei kenojei, assembly GCA_035221665.1. NCBI lineage: Eukaryota > Metazoa > Chordata > Chondrichthyes > Rajiformes > Rajidae > Okamejei > Okamejei kenojei. The sequence goes on along the minus strand of CM069139.1, from coordinate 11,811,861 downwards.
TAACCATATAACAATTACAGCACGGAAACAGGCCCTCTCGGCCCTTCCAGTCCGTACCGACCATTTGTTTTCCCCTAGTCCCATCTACCTGTACTCAGACCATACCCCTCCATTCCCTTCACGTCCATATACCTATCCACTTTACTCTTAAATGTTAAAATCGATCCTGCCTCCACCACTTCTGCTGGAGGCTCATTCCACACAGCCACCACCCTCTGAGTAAAGAAGTTCCCCCTCACGTTACCCCGAAACTTCCGTCCCTTAATTCTCATGTCATGCCCTCTTGTTTGAATCTTCCCTACCCTCAATGGGAAAAACATATCCACGTCAACTCTGTCTATCCTTTTCATCATTTTAAAGACCTCAATCAAGTCCCCCCTTAACCTTCTGCGCTCCAAAGAATAAAGACCTAACTTGTTCAACCTTTCTCTGTAACAGAGTTGCTGGAACCCTGGCAACATTCTAGTAAATCTCCTCTGTACTCTCTCTATTTTGTTGACATCCTTCCTATAACTAGGCGACCAAAATTGTACACCATACTCCAGAATTGGTCTTACCAATGCCTTGTACAATTTTAACATTACTTCCCTACTCCTATATTCAATGCTCTGATTTATAAAGGCCAGCACACCAAAGGCTTTCTTTACCACCCTATCTACATGCGATTCCAGAATGCGATTTTCTACACAAATCGTACGTAAATTCTACAAGATTGCAAAAAGGAAAAAAACTGCAAAATAAAAATTAGTGCAATACACAATTAGAAAATAATATCCCTTGGAGGACATTCTTGCTATTGAGGGAGTGCAGCGTAGGTTCACCGGGTTAATTCCCGGGATGGCGGGACTGTCATATGCTGAGAGAATGGAACGACTGGGTTTGTATTCACTGGAATTTAGAAAGATGAGAGGGGATCTTTATAGAAACATATAAAATTATTAAGGGATTGGACACACTAGATGCAGGAAACATGTTCCCGATGTTGGGGGAGTCCAGAACCAGGGGCCACAGTTTAAGAATAAGGGGTAGGCCATTTATAACAGAGATGAGGAAAGACTTTATCACCAAGAGAGTTGTGAATTTGTAGAATTCTCTGCCTCAGAAGGAAGTGGTGGCCGATTCACTGAATGCATTCAAAAGAGTTAGATAGAGCTCTTACGGCTTGCGGAATCAGGGGGATATGGTGAGAAGACAGGAACAGGGTACTGATTGTGGATGATCAGGTCACATTGAATGGCGGTGCTGGCTCGAAGGGCCGAATGGCCTCCTCCTACGCCTATTGTCTATGTATCTATGGAAGCCTATTGTCTATGTATCTATGTATCTATGGAAGTTGAATAGCAAGAATGTTCTTCCTCAAATTAGGGGACCAAATCTGCACACAATACTCCAGGTGTGGTCCACTCGGGCCCTGTACAATTGCAGAAGGACCTCTCTGCCCCTATACTCAACTTCTCTTGTTATGAAGGCCAACATGCCATTCGCTTTCTTCACTATCTGCTGTACTCGCATGCTTACTTTCAGTGAGTGATGAACAAGGACCCCCAGATCTCGTGGTACTTTCCTTTCTCCCAACTTGACACCTTTAAGATAGTAATCTTCCTTCATGTGTTTGCTACCAAAGTGGATAACTTCACATTTATCCACATTCAACTGCATCTGCCATGCATCTACCCACTCACCCAACCCGTCCAAGTCACCCTGCATTCTCATTGCATCTTCCTCACAGTTCACACTGCCATCGAGCTTTGTGTCACATGCAAATTTGCTAATTTACTTTGAATCCCTTCATCAAAAACTTAATAGTCACTTCACAAATGACAAAGACACACGTCGCTTGTGGCAGGGATTCCATATCATCACTGACTACAAGCCCCCCCCACTGCGGATATGCCAAAACGACCCCTCTCTACCAGATGAACTGAACGAGTTCTACGCACGGTTTGAGGTTAAAAACAGCACCCAGACACGTGCACTACTGCCATCTCCCAGTGACCAGTCGCTCAGACTGTCCGCAGCCGGAGTAAAAAAGGCCTTTGCCAGCATCAACCCCGCAAAGCCACAGGGGGCCGGACACATTCCTGGTGTGCGTGCTAAGAGATTGCGCCGAGCAACTGAAAGATGTCTTCACAGATATTTTTAACACCTCGCTCTAGCCAGGCAGTAGTGCCCAACTGTCTTAAGAGTGCCACCATCGTTCCTGTCCCGAAGAAACCAAACCCAGCCTGCCATAATGACTTTCGACCAGTGGCTCTAACACCCATAGTAATGAAGTGTTTTGAGCGACTGGTTATGCAGCATATCAAAAATAGCCTACCTGCCGACCTGGACCCACTGCAGTTCGCCTACAGAGCCAACCGATCCACAGAGGACGCAGTCTCAACAACACATGAACCTCGTACTGCCACACCTTGATCGGAAAAATACTTATGCCAGGATCCTCTTCATAGACTTCAGCTCTGCTTTTAACACAATCATTCCGCAGCAGCTGGTGGAGAAGTTGGAGTTATTGGGGGTTGATGCTGGCACATGTAACTGGGTCCTGAACTTTCTATCACAACGGCAGCAGACAGTGAGGGTGGGCAGCAGGACATCAAAAAACCATAGCCATGAGCACTGGCACACCCCAAGCTGTGTCCTAAGCCCTCTGCTGTTTAGTCTGCTTACACACGACTGTACTGCTAGACTCAACAACAACTTCATCAACAAGTTCGCTGATGACACAACAGTGGTGGTCTCATCAGTGACAATGATGAGTCGGCGTACAGGATGGAGGTGGAGCTGCTCACAGGATGGTGCAAATCCCACAACCTCATTCTCAACGTGGGAAAAACGAAGGAGATGGTGGTTGACTTCAGGAGGGCGGGAAAACAACGCCATACACCTCTGCACATCGATGGAGCTGATGTGGAAAGAGTCAGCAGTGTGAAGTTCCTAGGACTCCACCTGTCAGATGACCTGACGTCCACGACCAACACCACAGCACTGGTCAAGGGAGCCCAGCAGCGACTACAGCCTCTCCGTAGACTACGGAAAGCAGGTCTCCCCACTGCACACCTACGAACGTTTTATAGGGGGACAATCGAGAGCACATTAACCTACGGCATCACCTCCTGGTTCGGGAGCTGCAAGGCGTACGAACGGCACCAACTGGACAAGATTGTGAAGATCGCCAGCAGGATTATTGGTGCTCCACTCCCTTTATTGCTGGACATATACAGGAAGAGATGTATTAGCAGAGCCATCTCATCATCAAAGACCCCTACCACCCATCGCATCACATATTCTCCATCATGCCATCTGGGAAGAGGTACAGGAGCACCAGCTGCAAAACCAGCAGGATGCTCCTCAGCTTCTTCCCGCAGGCAATTAGACTGATAAACGGACTTTGCCCCCTGCCAAAGTATCGCGCACCAAACACCAACCTGGACACACTGAAGCAGAGCCATTGTCGTGCCACTGCCGATCGGAACTCGTGATATATGTACTTTTATTCTCTATTTCTATTTATTTTTTACCGCACACTGAATGGACACGTTGAGAAACGCTTTTTCGTTTTCCTCTGGGTATGCAAGTACTCAGAAAAATGATAATAAAGATATACAATACAATACAATACAAACTAAATTGTATACAGTGTATAGATACATTGAATATTAAATTGAATATTGAATATTGAATTTCTTTGTCATTCAAAAACAAATTTGAACGAAATGTTGTCACTATACAGTAATGTATGTTACAATAAAATAGCAACAAAACACACAATAAATTTAACATAAACATCCATCACAGTGACTCTCCTCCAGGCACCTCCTCACTGTGATGGAAGGTTAAAAAAATCATCTCTTCTTTGCTTCTTCTCCCGCGGTCATGCAGTCAAACTGCTGCTTCGATGCGATCGAGGCTCCCGATACTGAAGCCCCCGCCGGGCAATGGAAGATCCCGCAGCCGATTTTAAGCTGTGCCGGGCGATGAGAGGTCCTGCGTACGGGCCAATTCAAGCTTTGCGATTCGGAGTGGACGAAAGCTGCTGTTGCTGGAGCTCCGAAAAAATAACGTTTTGTGCGAGGCAAAGCCAGTAAACTCCGAGCAAAGATAGTCCGATAGGTCACCCATGACTGCTCTCTGGTTGTGGTAGGATGATTCAGTTGCCTGATGACAGCTGGGAAGAAACTGTCTCTGAATCTGGAAAGGTGCGAGTTTTCACACTTCTAGACCTTTTGCCTGATGGGAGAGGGGAGAAGAGGGAATGGCTAGGTTCCTGAACCTGGTGGAATGGGACTTCAGGCTTCTGCATCTCCTGCCAGATGGTAGCAGTGTTTCATTCTACCTGTACGTCACCGGGCATTGTCTTAGGAAGGCACCCGTGACCACAACCCGTGTCAAGTAGGTTAACCTATGACGAGCGTTTGTCGGCACTGGGCCAGCACTCACTGGAGTTTAGAAGAATGAGGGGGGGACCTCATTGAAACGTACATAAATGTGAAAGGCTCGGATGGAGTGGATGTGGAGCGGATGTTTCCACGAGTGGGAGAGTTTTGGACTAGAGGTCATAGCCTCGGAATTAAAGGACGTTCTTTTAGGGAGGAGATGAGGAGGAATTTTGTTTTTGTCAGAGGGTGGTGAATCTGCGGAATTCTTTGCCACAGAATTCTTACAGCAAAACACATGGTGACAAGACAAAATATACTCCAATGCACACTTTTATTGATGCATATATTTTTAAAACAAATCCAGGATCTTTGGGTTTGTTGTAAGATGCTCTCAGTTAAAACTAAATGTAAATGCCCATTCAGCCCTAAAGAATCAGGATCAATGCTATAAATACATCAGCAGTAGAGTGCTGTTTTGGCTGTGATCCAATATTGCCTGAACAGTATATTGCTATTGATCTGTACTGCAGGCTGTCAGTACATCAATGCATTTCAGACAAAAGAAATCTCTTGCTTCGTCAGGTTCTGTAAGATCTTTGACACTGTAAAGACAAACTCTCAATCCCGTGGGAACGGGGGGACATCTGTACAGTTATCACTCAAAGTCCGACGCTTTTAAAACAAAAAATGAAGGAACATGTCATTCAGTTGCTGAACCCACTGCTCTGCGTGACACTGTGTCAAGAGTCCCCTGTGTACCCAGTCATCCTGATCTCAGCTGAGGAAATGCCTGAAGCACTCGATGTAACTTCAATGAGGAAGCTGCAGACCAAACAGCTTGGACTCACTCTATTTGCTATTGTCATGTGTTGGAAGGCCCGGGGCCTGGATCATCATAAGATCATGAGCAGATAGGAGCAGAATTAGACCATTCGGCCCATCAGGTCTACTCCGCCATTCAATCATGGCTGATCTATCTCTCCCTCCTAACGCCATTCTCCTGGCTTATCCCCATGACCCTCGACACCCGTACTGATCAAGAATCTATCTCCACCTTAAATATTTAAGAAGGAACTGCAGATGCTGGAAAATTGAAGGTAGACAAAAATGCTGGAGAAACTCAGCGGGTGAGGCAACTCAGCGGTCGAAACGTTGCCTATTTCCTTCGCTCCATAGATGCTGCCTCACCCGCTGAGTTTCTCCAGCATTTTTGTCTACCTTCTGCCTTAAATATATCCACTTTGACTTGGCCTCCACAGCCGTCCGTGGCAAAGACTTCCACAGATTCATCACCCTCTGACTAAAGAAATCCCTCCTCATCTCCTTCCTAAAAGAACGTCCTTTAATTCTGAGATTATGACCTCGAGTCCTAGACTCTCCCACTAGTGGAGACATCCTCTCCACGTCCACTCTATCCAAGCCCTTCACTATTCTGTACTTTCCAATGAGGTCCCCCCTCACTCATCTAAACTCCAGCGACTACAGGCCCAGTGCCTTCAAGTGCTCATCATATGTTATTAAGATACGTTCTAAAATTATACGAGCAGAATTCGGCCATTCTGACCATCATCTACTCCACCATTCAATCATGGCTGATCTAGATTTCCCTCTCAACCCCATGCTCCTGCTTTCCCCCTATGAACCCTGACACCTTTATCAATCAAAGGAGGAAGGGGGGCACAGGGCACCCTGTGATAGAATGTAAATTGTATTGTATTTTTGTATTGTATATTGTAATTTGTGTTGTATCTAGGGTAAGGGAAGTATGAGTGCCAGGGCAGCTTACTGTTCTGGATGTCAGATGTGGGAGGTAATGGAGTCGGGTAGCCCTCCGGAAGTCCACATCTGCGCCAGGTGTGTTGAGATGGGGCTCCTAAAGTAGTGTGTTAGGAACCTGGAGCAGCAGCTCGATGACCTCCGTCTGGGCAGGGAGAGTGAGGAGGTCAAAGAGAGGAGTTACAAGGAGGTAGTCTCTCCAAAACCACAGGAGGCAGACAAATGGGTCACAGTTAGGAGAGGCAAGGGGCAGAGGCGGGCGCTAGAGAGTACACCAGTGGCTGTACACCTTGGAAATAAGTACTCCTGTTTGAGTGCTGTTCGGGGGGTCAGCCTACCTGGGGGTAGCAACAGCGACCTGGCCTGCGGTACAGACACCGGCCCTGTTGCTCAGAAGGGTAAGGAAAAGAAGAGGAGGGCATTAGTAATAGGGGACTCTATAGTTAGGGGGTCAGATTGGCAATTCTGTGGACGCAGTCAGGAGAACCGGATGGTAGTTTGATGGTGCCAGGGTCCGGGATGTGTCTGAACGTGTCCAAGATATCCTGAAAAGGGAGGGAGAGGAGCCTGAGGTTGTGGTACATATTGGTACCAATGACATAGCTAAAAAAAGAGAAGAGATCCTGAAAAGAGAATTTAGAGAGTTAGGAAGAGAGTTAAGGAAAATAACCGAAAACATAACAACCTCAGGATTACTTCCTGTGCCACGCGACAGTGAGAGTAGGAATGGAGCAAGGTGGAGGATAAATGCCTGGCTGAAGGACTGGTGCAGAGGGCAGGGATTCAAGTTTCTGGATCAATGGAACCTCTTTTGGGGAAGGAGTGACCTGTATAAAAAGGACGGGTTGCACTTGAACACGAGGGGGACCAGTATGCTGGCAGGGAAATTTGCAAAGGCTACCGGGGAGACTTTAAACTAGAACGGTTGTGGGGGGGAGGGACTCAAATAGTGAAAGCCAGTAGACAGGGTCTGAGGCAGGAGGCAGAGAAGGGAAGCACTCAGACCCAACGTAGGGGGGAAAGAAGAAGAAAATAATGAACAGAGAATAAGAGGTGGTGGGTTTCCAGGGCAAAAACCAAAAGGGACCACTTGTCAACATAGTTGTATAAGGAGTAAGAGTGTTGTAAAAACAAGCCTGAAGGCTTTGTGTCTCAATGCAAGGAGCATTCGTAATAAGGTGGACGAGTTGAAGGTGCAGATAGCTATTAATGACTATGCTATTGTTGGGATCACGGAGACATGGCTCCAGGGGGATCAAGGCTGGGAGCTGAACATCCAGGGATATTCAATATTCAGGATAGACAGAAAGGAAAGGGAGGTGGGGTAGCGTTGCTGGTGAGAGAGGAGATTAATGCAATAGAAAGGAAGGTCATTAGCTTGGAGGATGTGGAATTGATATGGGTAGAGTTGCAAAATTCTAAGGGGCAGAAAACGCTAGTGGGAGTTGTGTACAGTAATAGTGGAATTGGGGATGGCATCAAACAGGAAATTAGAAATGCGTGCAACCAGGGTAAAACAATGGGTGTCTTCAATCTACATATAGATTGGGTGAATCAAATGGGCAGGGGTGCTGAGGAAGAGGATTTCTTGGAATGTATGCGGGATAGTTTTCTAAACCATCATGTAGAGGAACCAACGAGGGAGCAGGTTATTCTAGACTGGGTATTGAGTAATGAGGAAGGGTTAGTTGGCAGTCTTGTTGTGCGGGGCCCCTTGGGCAAGAGTCACCATAATACGGTTGAGTTCTTCATTAGGATGGAGAGTGACATAATTAAGTCAGAATCAAGGGTTCTGAACTTAAACAAAAGTAATTTGAAGGTATGAGAAGTGAATTGGCCAAGATAGACTGGCAATTGATTCTTAAAGGGTTGACAGTGGATGTGCAATGGAAGGTATTCAAAGACTGCATGGATGAACTACAACAATTGTTCATCCCAGTTTGGCAAAATAATAAATCGGGGCAGGTAGTGCATCCATGGATAACAAGGGAAATCAGGGATAGTATAAAAACAAAAGATGAAGCATAAAAAAGCCAGAAAAAGCAGCCTCCCAGAGGACTGGGAGAAATTCAGAGTTCAGCAGAGGAGGGCAAAGGGCTTAATTAGGAAAGGGAAAATAGATTATGAAAGAAAACTGGCAGGGAACATAAAAACTGACTGCAAAAGTTTTTATAAATATGTAAAGAGAAAGAGATTAGTTAAAACAAATGTAGGCCCCTTGCAGTCAGAAACAGGTGAATTGATCATGGGGAACAAGGCCATGGCAGACCAATTGAAGAACTACTTTGGTTCTGTCTTCACTAAGGAAGACATAAATAATCTGCCGGAAATAACAGGAGACCGGGGGTCAAATAAGGTGGAGGAACTGAGTGAAATCCAGGCTAGCCGGGAAGTGGTGTTGTGTAAATTGAATAGATTAAAGGCAGATAAATCCCCAGGGCCAGATAGTCTGCATCCCAGAGTACTCAAGGAAGTAGCCACAGAAATAGTGGATGCATTAGTGATAATTTTTCAAAACTTCTTAGATTCTGGAGTAGTTCCTGAGGATTGGAGGGTAGCAAACGTAACCCCACTTTTTAAAAAAGGAGGGAGAGAGAAAACGGGGAATTACAGACCAGTTAGTCTAAATCTGTAGTGGGGAAACTGCTAGAGTCAGTTATTAAAGATGGGATAGCAGCACATTTGGAAAGTGGTGAAATCATTAGAGAAAATCAGCATGGATTTACGAAAGGTAAATCATGTCTGACGAATCTTATAGTATTTTTCGAGGATGTAACTAGCAGAGTGGATAAGGGAGAACCAGTGGATGTGTTATATCTAGACTTTCAGAAGGCCTTCGACAAGGTCCCACATAAGAGAATAGTATACAAACTTAAAGCACACGGTATTGGGGGTTCAGTATTGATGTGGATAGAGAACTGGCTGGCAGACAGGAAGCAAAGGGTAGAAGTAAACGGGTCCTTTTCAGAATGGCAGGCAGTGACTAGTGGGGTATCGCAAGGCTCAGTGCTGGGACCCCAGCTATTTACAATATATATTAATGATTTGGATGAGGGAATTGAATGCAACATCTCCAAGTTTGCGGATGACACTAAGCTGGGGGGTAGTGTTAGGTGTGAGGAGGATGCTAGGAGGCTGCAAGGTGACTTGGATAGGCTGGGTGAGTGGGCAAATGCATGGCAGATGCAGTATAATGTGGATAAATGTGAGATTATCCACTTTGGTGGCAAAAACAGGAGGGTAGACTATTATAATGGTGGCAAATTAGGAAAAGGGGAGATGCAACAAGACCTGGGTGTCATGGTACACCAATCATTGTAAGTAGGGATGCAGGTGCAGCAGGCAGTGAAGAAAGCAAATGGTATGTTAGCATTCATAGCGAAAGGATTTGAGTATTGGAGCAGGGAGGTTCTACAGCAGTTGTACAGGGTTTTGGTGAGACCACACCTGGAGTATTGCGTACAGTTTTGGTCTCCAAATCTGAGAAAAGACATTCTTGCCGTAGAGGGAGTACAGAGAAGGTTCACCAGACTGATTCCTGGGATGTCAGGACTTTTATATGAGGAAAGACTGGATAGACTTGGCTTGTACTCACTAGAATTTAGAAGAGTGAAGGGGGATCTTATAGAAACATACAAAATTCTTAAGGGTTGCTAGATGCAGGAAGATACAGGCTAGATGCAGGAAGATTGTTCCCGATGTTGGGGAAGTCCAGAACAAGGGGTCACAGTCTAAGGATAAGGGGGAATTCCTTTAGGACCGAGATGAGGAAAACATTTTTCACACAGAGAGTGGTGAGTCTCTGGAACTCTCTGCCACAGAAGGTAGTTGAGGCCAGTTCATTGGCTATATTTGAGGGAGTTAGATGTGGCCCTTGTGGCTAAAGGGATCAGGGGGTATGGAGAGAAGGCAGGTACAGGATACTGAGTTGGATGATCAGCCATGATCATATTGAATGGCGGTGCAGGCTCGAAGGGCCGAATGGCCTACTCCTGCACCTATTTTCTATGTAAAATAATACTGCGCAGGAACAGGCCGTTCGGCCAACAATGTCCATGATGAACTTGGTACCAAATAAAAGCATGTCCTCTGCTTGGATGTGATCCATATGCCTCCATATCCACGAGCCTATCCAAAAGCCTCTTAAATGCCACCATCGCATCTGCCTTCACCACACCCCTGGTGTGCGTTCTGGGTACCCAGCAAGCTCATGCTAACCGTCGACCGCCCATTTAACATTAATCCCACATCTTATTCTTACCACATTCTCATTAACGTCCCCCAGATTCTAACAAGTCACCAGCACACGATGGGAATTTTTCAGAGGGGAATTAACCTACCAACATGCACGTTTTATGGGATGTAGGAGGAAACCCACGCAGTCACAGGAAGAACGTGCAAACTCCACGCAGGCAACACCCGATGTCAGGATTGAACCAATGGCGTTGTGAGGTGGTGACTCTGTTTGCTGGGTCTCTACGCCACCGGTAGAGTTGCTGCTTTACAGCCCTCGCAGCGCCGGACACTCGGGTTCGATCCTGACTACGGGTGCTGTCTGTACGTTCGGGTACATTCTCCCCTTGACCTGTGCGAGATCTTCGGTTTCCTCCCACACTCCTAAGACGTACAGGTATGTATGTGAATTGGCTTGGTGTATGTTTAAATTGTCCCTAGTGCATGCAGGATAGGGTTATGCCCCTGTCCCACTTAGGAAACCTGAACGGAAACCTCTGGAGACTTTGCACCCCACCCAAGTGCGGTTCCCGGAGGTTTTTGTCAGTCTCCCTAATGGTCAAAATTGGTTTCTTCTTCTATGTCCCAGCGATTATTTCAAAAATTTGAAAAAAACCTCCGGGAACCTGACAAAAACCTCCCGGAACCGCACGGAAACCTTGGGTGGGGCGCAAAGTCTCCAGAGGTTTCCTAAGTGGGACAGGGGCATTAGTGCGCAGGGATCGCTGGGCGGTGCGGACTCGGTGGGGCCGAAGGGCCTGTTTCCACGCTGTATCTCTAAACTAAACTAAAACTAAACCCCCTGGCATGTCGGCCATTTCTTCCCCTACTTCCATCCAGTGATATTGTGTTGACGTTGCACAAGGAACAGCGCTGGAAATACTTTGACTGCAAATCTAAAATACATTAACTAGAGTGAAGGCGCAGCTCATAAACCACAAATTGTAAAGAGCAATAAAAAGTGAATTATATCACTGTCCGCATTCTATATTTAAACCCAGTAACACTCTAGTAAAACTATATTTCATTTGGCTCCATAACTGAGAATGAACTGATGGAGCATAACATGGGAGATGATGACAGCAATAAAATTCATCAGGGCTTTGTCATCTTAAATGAGCACCATCAACTGTTTAAACAGATCCAGGTCTATGCCTTGTTATTAGTGATATATTCCAACAGGACTTTCCTCCAGTCTTGATGTTCGATGGCACTGAGGAAGAAGACATTAAAATCGGATTTGAGATGTCAAGTTTTTTTTTAAAAATTATAAAAAGGCATGGATTTTCCTTTACTTTGCCTAAATGGGAGGAGGAAAGGTACACCATTCTTTTCTTTGACTCATGAACAAGGTCTATGCACAAAAGAAAATTCAGAGCTTCTGGCCATTCGGGTTCTACTTAACGGCTTTAAGATTCAAGATTCAATTTAATTGTCACATGCACCAATTAAGGTACAGTGAAATTCGAGTTACCATACAGCCATGCTAAGGGAGAAAGCCACAATACACACAGTCACATAAAATAAAATTTAACATAAACATCCACCACAGCGGAATCCACATTCCTGACTGCGATGCAAGGCAATAAAGTTCAATCATCTTCCTCCTTTGTTCACCACCGTGGTCGGTGCTTTTGAACCCTCTGCAGCTCGTTGTTGCCGACGGGATATTGACGGTCCGACGTCCGAGCCCTCGCGTCAGGACGATCGAAACTCCGGCGTCGGGACGGATTGGAACACTCCGCGGCATGGAGCTCCGAGTCGGCCTCTTCCCGACTGCGGGCTTCATGGTGGTCTCACCCTGGCTACAAACTCTTTGAATCACTTCCCTCTGGAAGGCGACTCCGGACTGTCAAAGCTGCCACAGCCAGACATAAAAACAGCTTCTTTCCCACGAGTAGTAGCTCTACTCAATAACCAAAAATCTGTAGCTTCCTTTTGCTCTGATATTTTATTTAATTCACATGTTTAATCAATAATGTTTTATTATTAATGTTTAATGTATCATCCTTAACTGTCACTGTATGACATGTTGTCACTTGTGGGCAGAGCACCAAGGCAAATTCCTTGTATGTGAATACTTGGCCAATAAACTTATTCATATCCCTCCAATCCTGTCCTATCCATGTGCTTTTAAACATTGGGAAAGTCCCTGCCTCAACTAACTCCTCTGGCAGCTTGTTCCATACACCCACCACCCCTTGTGTGAAAATGTTACTCCTCAAGATTCCCATTAAATCTTTTCCCCTTCACCTTAAAAACCTATGTCCTCTGGTCCTCGATTCCCCTACTCTGGGCAATAAACTCTGTGCATCGACCCGATCAATTCCTCTCATGATTTTATACACCTCTATTAGAGCACACCTCATCCTCCTGCGCTCCCAGAATAGCAAGGAGTAAAGACCTCCATTAGGACGATCCAAATATAAGTAGGTAAATGGTGTCAGAGCCACAGTAGAAAAATAGACTTAGAAAATAGGTGCAGGAGGAGGCCATTCGGCCCTTCGAGCCAGCACCGCCATTCATTGTGATCATGGCTGATCGTCCCCAATCAGTACCCCGTTCCTGCCTTCTCCCCATATCCCTTGATTCCATTAGCCCCTAGAGCTCTATCTAACTCTCTCTTAAATCCATCCAGTGACTTGGCCTCCTCTACCCTCTGTGGCAGGGAATTCCATAAATTCACAACTCTCTGGGTGAAAAAGTTTTTTCTCAACTCAGTCTTAAATGGCCTCCTTCTAATATTCCAAATATTCTAAGACTGTGGCCCCAGGTTCTGGACTCGCCCAACATTGGGAACATTTTTTCTGCATCTAGGTTGTGTAGTCCTTTTATAATTTTATATGTTTCTATAAGATCCCCCCTCATCCTTCTAAACTCCAGTGAATACAAGCCTGAGAAAACCCACGCGGTCACGGAGAGAACAATAGACAATATGTGCAGGAGTAGGCCATTCAGCCCTTCAAGAATATACAAACTCCGCACAGACAGCACCGGTAGTCGGGATCGAACCCGGGTCTCTGGCTCTGCAAGCGCTGTAAGGCAGCAACTCTACCGCTGCGCCACCGTGTTGCCCTATTCAGCTGTCTTCTTCATCTTGCCAAAGTGGATTACCTCATGTTTCCCCACAACGTACTATGGCTAGTGGCAAAATACTGGGATGATAAAACACTAGGCATTTTATCACTACTGCTTGCCTTTATGGTCCTCCCCCTCATATTTAACATGCATTTTGTATGCCTGCAAGGACTCCTGGACCACAGAAGATGGAACTTAAAGACCCATTAATCAATTCTGACATTATGTTTTGCGTTTAATTAAAACATTTCAGGCAACCGAGAAGTCGATAGTCATATATTAATACCTTTTATTATTCAGATGGTATAAAATTGAAACTCCCATCAGATTCGACCATGTAATAGCTCTTGGGCTTTCTTTTAACATTGTCACTTTATCAAAGTCGCCACTTGCTGGAGCACAGTTTCTCCTTGTGAAGAGAAAAAAAAAAGCAACCATCACAACTGGATGGAGAAATGTGGACGGAACGCTCCCTGTAAACAGGCATAGCTGGATGAACCCATGGAAGGAGAACTGAATGAGATCTCAGGAAACATGCTTGGGTGGAGTATGAATGGAGGAACCCTTCTGGTATTTCCTCATCAGATTTCAAGGGTTAAAACATAAGAAGCTGTCTTGAGATAAAGAGAATGTGTGGAAAAGAACTGCAGATGCCGGTTTAAATCGAAGACACACACAAAATGCTGGAGTGACTCAGCGGGGCAGGCAGCAGAATGACCCATTCCTTCTCTCCAGAGATGCTGCCTGAACCTTTATCTCCAGCAATGTGTGTGATAAAGAGAGCTGAGGCAACCCTGCCTTGATGAGAACTCCTCCACATAATCTTCAGGAATGGTCAGAGGAGTTCTGGAGTCTCTGCCACATCAGTCCGGACCAATTTCCGTTCATTCTTTTCCGTGGAGTAGCCTTGAGGATAAGCCTGGGCGGCATCTATCCTTTCACAGTCTGTCTCGACTGGGAAACATTGTCCAGCTCCCAGCACCTGTCTCACAGTCATGTTCACCCTGGAGCTCTCCAGGTATTTAGCGCAGATTTCCCAGTCACCTTCGTCGCTTTGATGGTTGTTGCTGGCTGCTGTCTGCGCCAGACAGCCAGGGAGTAGCCCCCCTTCCACATTAGGGAGGATCCGGGGCACCGCATGGTAGACGAGGCGGCTGCTGCCCGACATGATCATGATGTCGCCGCTGTGCATGAACATGGGGAGGGGACAATCCTGCCTCTTCAGGCCTCCAAGAAGAAACACAGCCGACTGACCAAAGCTGAGAGACAGAGACAGAGACAGGGAGGGAGAGACAGAGAGACAGACAGAGAAAGAGACAGGATAAAGACGGAGGGAGAGAGACAGAGGGAGAGAGAGAGTGAGAGACGGAGGGGAAGAGAGATCGACAGGGGGGGAGAGAGAGAGAGAGAGAGAGAGAGAGGGGGAGAGAGAGAGGGGGGGAGAGAGACAGAGGAGAAGAGAGATCGACAGGGTGAGAGAGAGAGAGAGGGGAGAGAGAGGGGGAGGGCGAGGGTGGAGGGAGAGGGGGGAGGGAGAGGGAGAGAGAGAGAGGGGGAGGAGAGAGAGAGGGGGAGAGAGAGGGGGGAGAGAGAGGGGGAGGGAGAGGGGGGGAGGGAGAGGGGGGAGGACAGGGAGGGAGAGGGGGAGGGAGAGGTGGGAGGGAGGGGGAGGGAGAGGGGGAGGGAGCGGGGGAAGGGAGAGGGGGAATAAGAGAGGGGGAGAGAGAGAGGGGGAGAGACAGCGAGGAGAGAAAGTGCAAGCGAGAGAGAGAGAAAGAGAGAGGAAAAGAGAAAGAGAGAGGGGATAAAACAAATGTAGTCATTTTATTTAATTTCGACCTGCCAGTTTTCTCCATCTAGCCCCTTGTAACTAGATGCTGATTATAGCTCGGTGGCTGATCACAAATATTCCCAAATGTTTGTAGACCATTGGATCATGAACATATGCCACCTGGACTTGGTCAAAGTAAGCTAACAGACCAAGGTCTGGAACTAGACTTGACAGTGTAGCGAATGATGGACTAATGTGTATGTAAAGTAAATGACGGGCTCGCAGCCAAAACATAAAAGAAATGGAAACAACCAAGTCGGTGAATGTGATATGATGGTGTCGGAAAGAAATGCAGATGCTGGTTTAAATCGAAGGTCTTGACCCGCAACGTCGCCTATTCCTCCTCTGCAGAGATGCTGCCTAACCCACTGAGTTACTCCAGTATTGTGTGTCTACCTGGGATATGATGCTAACAGCTGTGAGGGGTGTTACAGTGGGAGTGAGTGACTTATGTGATGGAAAGGATAGAAGATTGGAAAATCACTCAAGAGTTCATGACCACACCGAGGTCACAACTCAAAATGTAGCAGGGAAAAGACTGGGTGGACATCATAGATCATCATCATCATTGTGAAAACATTAGCGACACAGTGGCGCTGGTTGCCGACGGGAACGATGACGGACGCACCACGCGTCTCTGCCCTCCACTTCCTGCGAACTTCCGCCGCTGGAAGTATAGGATGTTGGTGTGTGTGTGCGCTTTATCATCGTTCCTTGCAATGCCGTGTACGACAGTGATCGCAACTTCTACTAAAGTGTGGATGGCCATTGGCTGGCCAGAAGCTCATCCGCCCATTGACAGGTCTTGTTTTTGGTCCTGCTGGGGGTCCACAGCCCCCTCCTCACCTGGCAAACCAGGAGGGGGAGACGGTTTAGTCGCCGACTAACTATGCATTGGATTTTTAGAACGGAGACGAGGAAACACTTTTTCTCACAGAGAGTTGCGAGTGTGGAATTCTCTGCCTCAGAGGGCGGTGGAGGCCGGTTCTCTGGATACTTTCAAGAGAGAGCTAGATAGGGCTCTTAAAGATAGCGGAGTCAGGGGATATGGGGAGAAGGCAGGAACAGGGTACTGTTTGGGGATGATCTGAATGGCTCGAAGGGCAGAATGACCTACTCCTGCACCTATTGTCTATTGTCTATTATCTATTATCCGACCATGGAGCAGGTAGCATGGGATTACACGGCACCCGTGGCGGGGGTAACTCCCCCCCCCCCGACCTGACCTGGAAGTAGAGAAGGGCATATTATGCAGTCACAATGGACAACCATAGCAATGATTTCAATTCACAAGGGATGAGTGGAAACCCAAATAATCTGGTCTGTAAATAAACATCATACACCACTACTCTTCTGCACTTACCAAGTGCTACCTGATGCAGATTGATCACGGAGATTAATAGAGCTATTAGAAAAGTGGTATTTGACTCATTTTTTCTTTACCTGAATGACAAGAGGGGTTTGGAGCAGTCAATCTCTGATTCGTCCACGTGAATGCCCAGCGAAGAGTCAAAATGATAGTAGTTCAATATCCCGGCTTCTGCCTTAAACTGGTGGAAGCCACAAGCTGCTGCCACCTGCTCCGACAGGTACGCCAGGTCTATGGGGAATGTCGTACAGTGGTCGGCCGAATATTTCTGCAAGTGGAAAGCCCAAAACATGAGAGAACGTCACCCTTAGCAAAGAACTCATCAGTCAATTACAGTAAGCATGCAGGTACAGCAGGCAGGGAAGAAAGCAAATGGCATGTTGGCCTTCATCACAAGAGGAGTTGAGTATAGGAGCAAAGAGGTCCTTCAGCAGTTGTACAGGGCCCTAGTGAGACCAAACCTGGAGTATTGTGTGCAGTTTTGGTTCCCTAATTTGAGGAAGGACATTCTTGCTATTGAGGGAGTGCAGCGTAGGTTCACCGGCTGCTAAAACTACAGCCATTTCAGGTTTCACAAACAACTGAAAATATGCATTGGATGTGTGGGAGTTCATATGGAGACACTGGGGAAACGGGCCCTTCGGCCTAACATGCCCACATTGACCAACATGCTCCATCTAAACTAGTCCCACCTGTCTGCTTCTGGCCCATATCCCTCTAACACTACCCTATTCATGTACCTGTCTAAGTGTTTTAAACCTTGCCCTAGTTGATTGTTGTGATTGAAATGCACTTTTAAAAGACGCCAATGGATCACCTCCATAAATCAATGTGGTCACTGAAAGCAACAAACCTTGTGGTTGAAGAAGGAATTTGAGTTATTATGATTGGGCTACTGAGAACGTTAATTGTCTACCTTGCTTTCCATATATTTCTGGACATCTTTATTTTTGCGGAGGACAGACACAAAAAGCTGGAGTAACTCAGCAAGGCAGGCAGCAAAGGACAAAGGACATTTATTGTCACATACACCAATTGGTGCAGTGAAATTTGAGTTACCATGCAGCGCCCAAAAAAAAATAAACACAACACTATAGAGTTTAACATTAAACATAAAAACATCCCCCCACAGCGGAATCAACGTTTCCCACTGAGAGGGAAGGCAACAAAGTTCAGTCCTCTTCCTCTTGTTCACCCGTGGTCGGGGCCTATTGAGGCCTCCGCAGTCGTCGCAATGGCGGCGCAGTGTTTCAGGCCCTCTCGCCGGATAATGGAACTCCGGCGTCGGAAGAACACTCTCAGCGGCTTGGAGTATCCGAATAAGCCGCTTCCTGCGGCCCCCGAAGTCCACAGGCCGAGCTCGGCAAGAAATCCCAGGCTCCGCGATGTAAAAAGTCAGCGCCGCAGACCACAGCTCCACAGTGTTCAAGTCGGCAGTCCCAGGACTCTGGAGCTTCCAACACGGCGATCCTCGGTAAGGCATCGCCCGCTCCGCGATGGTAATTCAGTGCTGCGCTGCTGCTGAAGCTCTGGCCGGTCATCGGCAGGAAAGGCCGTGCCAATCCAGTTGGTAGGCCGCGAGGAGGGAGCAAAGATGCGGCTCGGAGGAAAGGCGCATCCTCGACCAGGTAGGGACTGAGGAAAACAGTTTCCCCCTTCCCCACCCCCCCCCCCCCCATCCCCCAGATAAAAAGAATAAAAGTCCTCCAAAACAAAACTTTTGACAGACTAAAAATAAAAATATGAAGGGACGAACAGCTGCAGGCGAGGCTGCCACACTCGATGGAGCCACCACTCGGTCTGGAAAGAAGGAATGGATGACGTTTCGGGCCGAGACCCTTCTTCAGACGTTTGCGTATATATCCAATTCCCTTCAGAAAGCTGCCCCTGAATCACATCATCTGAAAGTTCTAGGAGATACACCTTGCAATGATGAGAGGGGAGAGGATGGTGATACAGCACAGTGCCCTCCATAATGTTTGGGACAAAAACCCATCATTTATTTATTTGCCTCTGTACTCCACAATTTGAGATTTGTAATAGAAAAAAATCATTTGGTTAAAGTGCATTTGTCAGATTTTAATTAAGGCCATTTTTATACATTTTGGTTTCACCATGTAGAAATTACAGCTGTGTTTATACATAGTCCCCCCATTTCAGGGCACCATAATGTTAGGGACACAGCTATGTCATGTAAATGAAAATAGTCATGTTTAGTATTTTGTTGCATATCCTTTGCATGCAATGACTGCTTGAAGTCTGAGATTCATGGACATCACCAGTTGCTGGGTGTCTTCTCTGGTGATGCTCTGCCAGGCCTGTATTGCAGCCATCTTTAGCTTAAGCTTATTTTGGGGCTAGTCTCCTTCAGTTTTCTCTTCAGCATATAAAAGGCATGCTCAATTGGGTTCAGATCGGGTGATTGACTTGGCCACTCAAGAACTGATCATTTTTTAGCTTTGAAAAACTCCTTTAGCAGTATGTTTGCGATCATTGTCTTGCTGTAGAATGAACCGCCAGCCAATGAGTTTTGAGGCATTTGTTTGAACGTGAGCAGATAGGATGTGTCTATACACTTCAGAATTCATTATGCCACTACCATCAGTAGTTGTATCATCAATGAAGATAAGTGAGCCAGTATCTTCAGCAGCCATATATGCCCAGGCCATAACACCCCACCACCGTGTTTCACAGATGAGGTGGTATGCTTTGGATCTTGGGCAGTTCCTTCTCTCCTCCATTCTTTGCTCTTGCCATCACTCTGGTATGTTAATCTTCATCTCATTTGTCCACAAGACCTTTTTCCAGAACTGTGGTTGCTCATTTAAGTACTCCTTGGCGTACTGTAACCTGGCCATCCTATTTTTGCGGCTAACTAGTGGTTTGCATCTTGCAGTGTAGCCTCTGTATTTCTGTTCATGAAGTCTTCAGCGGGCAGTGATCATTGACAAATCCACACCTGACTCCTGAAGAGTATTTCTGATCTGCCGGACAGGTATTTGTGGGGGGGGGGGTTCTTTATTATAGAGAGAATTCTTCTGTCATCAGCTGTGAAGGTCTTCCTTGGCCTGCCAGTCCCTTTGCGATTAGTAAGCTCACCAGTGCTCTCTTTCTTTTGAATGATGTTCCAAACAGTTGATGTTGGTAAGCCTAAGGTTTGGCTGATGTTAACAGTTTTATTCATGTTTCTCAGTCTCATAATGGCTTCTTTGACATTCATTGGCACAACTTTGGTCCTCATGTTGATAAACAGCAATAAAAGTTTCCAAAGGTGATGGAAAGACTGGAGCAAAGACTAGGTGCTGAGAGCTCTCTTATATCTGCATTAAGAAGGCAATTAAACACACCTGAGCAATTACAAAGACCTGTGAAGCCATGTGTCCCAAACATTATGGTGCCCTGAAATAGGGGGACTATGTTTAAACACAGCTGTAATTTTTACATGGTGAAACCAAAATGTATAAAAATGGCTTTTAATAAAATCTGACAATGTGCACTTTAACCACATGTGATTTTTTTCTATTACAAATCTCAAATTGTGGAGTACAGAGGCAAATAAATAAATGATGGGTCATTGTCCCAAACATTATGGACACCACTGTATATATCCGAGTCAGCTTGGAGTGCAGATTGAAGGTGACAGCAATCCTGTTTTTTGATGACCTTGCTCTTGTAATTTCAAGGAGTTGCAGCTGAGCTAACTTCTTGCTGCAGGGCATGTTGTAGATTATCGATGCAGCAGTTGGTAATGCAGTGAAATGCAGGGTTGCATGTTGGTGCAGTCGTTAGGAGCCATGGATTCAGGTTTGATCTTGATCTGGGTTTGCACATTCCCTGCAAGACAACGTGGATGTCCCAAGGGGCAGCCCAGTGGTGCAGGACTTTGGCGCAGCGGTAGAATTTCTGCCTCACAGTACCCGAGACCCGGATTCGATCCTGACTACGGGTGCTGCCTGTACAGAGTTTGCACGTTCTCCCTGTGACCACGTGGGTTTTCTCTGGGTGCTCCGTTTTTCCTCCCACATTGCAAAGACGTGCAGGTTTGAGGGTTAATTGCCTTCTGTCAATTGTGCCTAGTGTGTTGGATAAGTAAGTAGGTTTATTGGCCAAGTATTCACATACAAGAAATTTGCCTTGGTGCTCCGCCCACAAGTAACAACATGATAGATATGAGTTACGATATGAGTTATGAATGACTCAGAAAACACTAAACATTAATAAGAATAAAATATTAATGATAAAACACCATTGATCAAGCTTGTGAACCAACAAAATACCAGATCAAAGGGAGGCTACAGATTTCTGGCTGTTGAGTAGAGCAACTACTCGTGGATAAAAACTGTTTTTATGTCTGGCTGTGGCAGCTTTGACAGTCCGGAGTCGCCTTCCAGAGGGAAGTGATTCAAAGAGATTGTGGCCAGGGTGAGAGGGGTCGGAGATGATTTTGCCCGCTCGCTTCCTGGCCCTTGCAGTGTAGTTTATCAATGGAATAGAACTAGTGTATGGATGATCGCTGGTCGGTGTGGACTTGGTGGACCGAAGAGCCTGTTTCCACGCTGTATCTCTAAACTAAACTAGACTAGCTAATAAGCCTTGCAAATGAATGAAACATTTGTTTACAGGATTGGCAAAAGAATCACAGGAGAGTTGACAACTATGAGATAAAGAGGGAATTTGAAAGCTGTAGGTCAACAGGGAAGTGGCAGTGATGGAGCCAGCACTGATGGGCTCACTTGACCCAGCTGTGTTTACGTGCGATATGCCACTGTATCATTTCTTTATCCTGACAAAACCTTTAGACTTTAGAGATAGTGCGGACACAGACCCTTCAGCCCACTGAGTCAGCGTCGACCAGCAATCACCCCTTACACTAGCACTATCCTAGACACTGGGGACTATTTACAATTTTACCGAACCTACACCTGTGGAGTGTGGGAGGAAACCAGAGCACCCGGAGAAAACTCCACAGTTACAGGGAGAACATACAAATTCTGTACAGACAGCACACGTAGTCAGAATCAAACCCAGGTCCCTGGCACTGTTGGCTTAACATGCTGCAACTCTACCACTGCGCCGCCTTGCACCTAAACTACAAGAGGACTCCAAGCATTTTGGATAGCAGTGGTGGGTACTTCAAAAACATTTGCAGAGGGAGAGAAAACAAATCTGCATGGTTGAGATGGCTCGGATAATTTTGTGAGTGGGTGCAGTCACTGAGCAAGGACTCTTCCTCGGTGAAGGGAGTGGATTCCCAGAGGTACCAGTTAACGTTTGTTATCTGTCCACACTTCTGACAGGTCAGTGTGCAAATCTGACAAAAGGCTCGGAGCAGGTCACCTCAAAATGGAACCGGATAAGAAGGATCTTAACTTGCAAATAAATAAGCAAAGAACGGATGTTATCATAAAATGCTTTTTTTCCAGCGGCAGAGGAAAGTTACCTTTGTTCCCCAGTTGTAGTGATATCCTAAGGTAACCCATCGAAGTTTCTCCAGCAAGCTTTTAGCCTCTCGTTTACCAGAGCCTTTTAGCCTAGAAAAGAACGATTCCATTAAAAACCACACTTGCACTCATTCCCCTGCTCCTCTTTTTATTCCTTTGGGAGCACACCACTTCTATCCAGCAACCTTCATCCGAAGATTTCTGCTCTAATAATATCAGTTTGGGGACAGTATATCACTTAAGTAATATCCTGACAGTCTTCAAGCCCCTTCACTGCTCATGAGATACGGTGGCTCATACCCATTCGGTACCATTGCTTGCGGAATAGGCAATGTTGGACTAGAAACTCACCCAAGCAAATAAAGCAAGTCGGGAGAGATTGGCAGCTCAGGGATTTGAAATACACAACAGTGAGAGATGCTTCATGCTCCCGGCATCCAGGCACCTTGAAACTGAAGGTTTGTTAAGTTTTCAGGAGTCATACTTTATCAACGTTGCCTGTCTCTAACGCTGGAGTCGGCTGCCGGTCTATTTTGAAATGTATACAGTACACGTTTATTGTTTTTGATTCA
The DNA here is from genome assembly GCA_035221665.1 of Okamejei kenojei. Lineage (NCBI taxonomy): Eukaryota > Metazoa > Chordata > Chondrichthyes > Rajiformes > Rajidae > Okamejei > Okamejei kenojei. The sequence goes on along the minus strand of CM069139.1, from coordinate 11,789,185 downwards.
AAGAAGCTTAAATTTAATTAAAACTTAATAAAACCTGAATTTAAAAAAGTGTCCTTTAGCTTTGCAAAACACGATCGGGTAGCCTTAGAAAGAAAGATTAGCAATTTAACAATAATCCTCTTGAAAACTGAGACTGGAACGCATTCAATGGCATCGGATGGGAGTGGGGGAGGGAGCCAGCAAGAGTGACGGGAATAGGAAGAGAATGAAACAAAGTTTGCAATTCTGCAGTGAAGGTTTTGATGCCTTGCGACTGAAACTAACAAAAAAACAATGGCAATACTCCTATTGCGGATCTAAGATTCCAGCAAAATTCCTTTTACATCCGATCAGCAGAAGGAAAAATGGGGCCAAAATATATGACAATGTTCTGTCATAATGAGCATCCAAAAGACACTGCAGCTCCATTAGATATTAGGCGGAAACAGGCCCTTCGGCCCACTGAGTCCACGCTGACCAGCAATCCGTGCACACTAACACTATGCTACACACACTAGGGAGAATTTACAATTTCATTTCGTGAAGACCCCGCCAGGCACGCATGCACGACATATCGTCGACCGCATGCGAGCGACGGGCAGTGAGGAGCGTTGCTCCTCTACTGCAGGGACCTGCAGGTAAGAAAAACTAACCTGCTGTCCTTCTTTCATTTCAGGGACTCTGTTGTCAGAGTACTCCAGGCCGCTTCGGCACTGACTGCGGACCGCGGGATGCGGGCAGTCAGCGGCGGCACTAATGGTTTGGAGTCGGGAAGAGCCCGTTGACCCAGGTGGGTCCGGGTTCACACTCGCCGGCGGAGGACGGCAGAGGTAGCCCGACTCTACACCGCAGCCCGCAGGACACCGCGGGCTGGCGGCACGAATAAAGGAATGGGGCTTGCAGGCGTGAGCGACGGCAGAGCAGCAGCCCGACTCTACACTGCAGCCTGTAGGACACTGCGGGCTGAGGGCATTAACAAAGGAGTGGGGGCTAGCCCCAACTCAACTCTACTGCACAGCCTGCAGTATCCCTGTCTGTATTAACAGGTAATGGGGCTTGCAGGCAACGGCTGTGGGCTGACGGCTTTACTTACGCCGTTGCCCCGACTATAATTTTATACCGGGCAGGTTGGGCAGCTCGTTGACCCGGTATGGTCCGGGCTCACACTCGCCGTTCACAGGCAGTGACGGCAGAGCGGCAGCCTGACTCTACACCGCAGCCCGCAGAGTCACCACGGGCTGACGGCAACACTGCCCGGCAGTCGGACAGGCTCATAGAAACATAGAAATTAGGTGCAGGAGTAGGCCATTCAGCCCTTCGAGCCTGCACCGCCATTCAATATGATCATGGCTGATCATCCAACTCAGTATCCCGTACCTGCCTTCTCTCCATACCCTCTGATCCCCTTAGCCACAAGGGCCACATCCAACTCACTCTTAAATATAGCCAATGAACTGGCCTCAACTACCCTCTGTGGCAGAGAGTTCCAGAGACTCACCACTCTCTGTGTGAAAAAAGTCTTTCTCATCTCGGTCTTAAAGGATTTCCCCCTTATCCTTAAGCTGTGACCCCTTGTCCTGGACTTCCCCAACATCGGGGAACAATCTTCCTGCATCTAGCCTGTCCAACCCCTTAAGAATTTTGTAAGTTTCTATAAGATCCCCTCTTAATCTCCTAAATTCCAGAGAGTATAAAACCGAGTCTATCCAGTCTTTCTTCATAAGACAGTCCTGACATCCCAGGAATCAGTCTGGTGAACCTTCTCTGCACTCCCTCTATGGCAATAATGTCCTTCCTCAGATTTGGAGACCAAAACTGCACGCAATACTCCAGGTGTGGTCTCACCAAGACCCTGTACAACTGAAGTAGAACCTCCCTGCTCCTGTACTCAAATCCTTTTGCTATGAAAGCTAACATACCATTCGCTTTTTTCACTGCCTGCTGCACCTGCATGCCTACTTTCAATGACTGGTGTACCATGACACCCAGGTCTCGCTGCATCTCCCCTTTTCCTAATCGGCCACCATTTAAATAATAGTCTGCTTTCCTGTTTTTGCCACCAAAGTGGATAACCTCACATTTATCCACATTATACTGCATCTGCCAAACATTTGCCCACTCACCCAGCCTATCCAAGTCACCTTGCAGTCTCCTAGCATCCTCCTCACAGCGAACACTGCCCCCCAGCTTAGTGTCATCCGCAAACTTGGAGATATTGCCTTCAATTCCCTCATCCAGATCATTAATATATATTGTAAAATAGTTGGGGTCTGTACTGAGCCTTGCGGTACCCCACTAGTCACTGCCTGCCATTGTGAAAAGGACCCGTTTACTCCTACTCTTTGCTTCCTGTTTGCCAGCCAGTTCTCTATCCACATCAATACTGAACCCCTAATACCGTATGCTTTAAGTTTGTATACTAATCTCTTATGTGGGACCTTGTCGAAAGCCTTCTGGAAGTCCAGATATACCACATCCACTGGTTCTCCCTTATCCACGCTACTAGTTACATCCTCGAAAAATTCCACAAGATTCGTCAGACATGATTTACCTTTTGTAAATCCATGCTGACTTTGTCCAATGATTTCACCACTTTCCAAATGTGCTGCTATCCCATCTTTAATAACTGACTCTAGCAGTTTCCCCACTACTGATGTTAGACTAACTGGTCTGTAATTCCCCGTTTTCTCTCTCCCTCCCTTCTTAAAAAGAGGGGTTACATTTGCTACCCGCCAATCCTCAGGAACTACTGCAGAATCTAAAGAGTTTTGAAAGATTATCACTAATGCATCCACTATTTCCTGAGCTACTTCCTTAAGTACTCTGGGATGCAGCCTATCTGGCCCTGGGGATTTATCGGCCTTTAATCTATTCAATTTACCCAACACCACTTCCCGACTGACCTGATTTCACTCAATTCCTCCTTTGACCCACAGTCCCCTGCTATTTCAGGCAGATTATTTATGTCTTCCTTAGTGAAGACGGAACCAAAGTAGTTATTCAATTGGTCCGCCATATCCTTGTTCCCCATGATCAACTCACCTGTTTCTGACTGCAAGGGACCTACATTTGTTTTAACTAACCTCTTTCTCTTCACATATCTAATAAAAACTTTTGCAGTCAGTTTTTATGTTCCCTGCCAGTTTTCTTTCATAATCTATTTTTCCTTTCCTAATTAAGCCCTTTGTCCTCCTCTGCTGGTCTCTGAATTTCTCCCAGTCCTCTGGTATGCTGCTTTTTCTGGCTACTTTGTACGCATCATCCTTTGCTTTGATACTATCCCTGATTTCCCTTGTTATCCACGGATGCACTACCTTCCCCGATTTATTCTTTTGCCAAACTGGGATGAACAATTTTTGTAGTTCATCCATGCAGTCTTTAAATGTCTTCCATTGTATATGCACCGTCAACCCTTTTAGAATTAATTGCCAGTCAATCTTGGCCAATTCACGTCTCATACCCTCAAAGTTACCTTTCTTTAAGTTCAGAACCATTGTTTCTAAATTAACAATGTCACTCTCCATCCTAATGAAGAACTCAACCATATTATGGTCACTCTTGCCCAAGGGGGCACGTACAACAAGACGGCTAATTACCCCTTCCTCATTACTCAAAACCCAGTCTAAAATAGCCTGCTCTCTCGTTGGTTCCTCTACATGTTGATTTAGATAACTATCCCGCATACATCCAAAAAATCCTCTTCCTCAGCACCCCTGCCAATTTGATTAACCCAATCTATATGTAGATTGAAGTCACCCATTATAAACTGTTTTGCCTTTGTCGCACGCATTTCTAATTTCCTGTTTGATACCATCCCCAACCTCTCTGCTACTGTTAGGTGCCTGTACACAAACACCCACCAGCGTTCTCTGCCCCTTAGTGTTTTGTAGCTCTACCCATACCGATTCCACATCCTCCAAGCTAATGTCCTTCCTTTCCACTGCTTTAATCTCCTCTCTAACCAGCAACGCTACCCCACCTCCTTTTCCTTTCTCTCTATCCCTCCTGAATATTGAATATCCCTGGATGTTCAGCTCCCAGCCTACGTCACCCTGGGGCCATTGTCTCCGTGATCCCAACTATATCATAATCATTAATATCTATCTGCACGTTCAACTCGTCCACCTTATTACGAATACTCCTTGCATTGAGACAAAAAGCCTTCAGGCTTGTCTTTACAACGCATTTACCCCTTATACAATTTTGCTGAAAAGTGGCCCTTTTTGATTTTTGCCCTGGTTTTTGTCTGCCTGCCACTTTTACCTTTCACCTTGCTACCTAATGCTTCTACCCTCATTTTACACCCTCCTGCCTCTCTGCTCTTGTACCCATCCCCCTGCCACATTAGTTAAATCCTCCCCGACAGCACTAGCAAACACTCCCCCAAGAACATTGGTTCCATTCCATTCCAGGTGCAAACCGTCCTGTTTGTACCGGTCCCACCTCCCCCAGAATGGTCCCAGTGCCCTAAAAATTTGAATCCCTCCCCCTTGCACCACTTTTCAAGCCACGTATTCATTTGCATTATCCTCCTATTTCTACTCTGACTGGCCCGTGGTACTGGTAGTAATCCGGAGATTACTACCTTTGAGGTCCTACTTTTAAAGTTTATCTCCTAGCTCCCTAAATTCACCTTGTAGGACCTCATCCTTTTTTTACCTATATCGTTGGTGCCAACATGCACCACGACAACTGGCTGTTCACCCTCCCCCTCCAGAATGTTCTGCAGCCGTTCAGTGACATCCCTGACCTTTGCACCAGGGAGGCAACATACCATCCTGGAGTCACGTTTGCGGCCGCAGAAACGCCTATCTATTCCCCTGACAATTGAATCCCCTATTACTATTGCCCTTCCCCTCTTTTTTCCCCCTCATGTGCTGCAGAGCCACCCATGGTGCCATGAACCTGGCTGCTGCTGCATTCCCCTGATGAGCCATCTCCCTCAACAGTATCCAAAATGGTATACCTGTTTAGGAGGGAGATGGACCAGGAGGGTCCGGGCTCGGAGACTGCCATTCGTGGGCAGCGAAGGCAGAGCAGGAGCTCCGACTCAACGCCGCAGGCCGCAGGTATACCGCGGACTAACGGCTACTCTACCCTATAGAGGTAGTAGACAGAGCCGGGGCCCCGACTCACACACAGGCGGGAGCCTTGCTGTTAGCGGCAGTCTATGTCCCGCATGAGAGTCTGGTCACCATTGGAGCTGGGGGAAGGGGGGAGAGAGTGCGCTCCTCCACCGGAAGCTCATAAAGACCCTCAGGTAAGATACTAACCTTGAGTTGTTTAGCTTCTGTACTAGACTTTGCTTACAGAAACAATGGATGGGAGACCAGAATGAAGGCATCGAAGTCTGCCTCCCAGGGCCATGGGACTTCGGATGGGAATCAGCGCCCACTATTCCCGGAGCTGCCCGCAACACCGGCAGCGCCCGCTCTGTGGGCCGGGATAAGAACGCGGAAACCGGGGAGCCCTGCAGCAGCCAGGACCCGATTCTCCACCACGGCTGGCCATGGAGCCGTAAAGTGGTAGGAGCACCGCGCAGGAGCAGGGTAGGCAAGACCCTGACTCCCTACCACTGTCACCTAAGCATAGGGACAGTGGAGCAAAGGTGTGTAAGCGTGTTATCCGCTTGGCGGCACGTTCTCTCTCCCCAATTATGCAGGTCACCAGAGGGAGGACCAGGGGAAGAACCGCACAACAGTCGGTGAAGCCCCGCTGTAGGAGCCGGGGTCGACTTTCCACCGGAGCAGCCGCCAGTTCACGGACCGGTGAAGGATTGAGGCCTGGGTCTGCAAGCCCGCATGTGCGGCCGGCACAGACTCACCGCCGGGGGAGCCTGCCAGAACGCGGGCCGGTGTAGTCTCATCTCGGTCACCGCACCCCCCTTTAGCGGCAGGATGTGACCGAACGTCGGGACAGGCGGCAAGCCCGCGCGGACGTCGGGGTACCACGCTTCGGCGGCCGGGACCGACTCATCACCGCTCATGTCTTATCAGACTAGCGGGCTGCCTCCGTCCGGAAGACGGCGGACCAGCGGCAGGTCCGCGCGGGAGTCGCTTAGCCACGCAGAAGCGGCAGGCAGCGACATCCTGTCTAGGCACCCTTGTTATCACCTCGATGAGGTGCGGGGCGATGACAGAAGCCTCAGGGATTCTCCAGAACCTGAGGAAGTCGACGTCATCCGCAGATGTGGCGGCGGTCGCATGGCTCGGATGGAGCGTATCCTAGAGCACAACCTCTGCACCTGGACCAGATGTCCTCCAGTCCAGGAGACATGCGGCTGGGCCACCCAGCATGTCCACGTCATCGGTGGGGAATGCCACGGATCAGCAGCTGGCGGACACATAAGACAGGCTGGAGCAGGAACCTACAGTACCTGAGAAAACCCAGGAGGAACTGCTGAATGTGGTCTCCAAGTTCGCCCAGCCGAAGCACTCAGCCCAAACCAGGGGCCCAGCATGGACTACCTCACCACACACCAGCTGCAGGAACAGGTCTTTACCGAGGCGATCAACATACACCAGGCCCAAACAGCTACATATCGTTGAATGTACCGACAGTCAACACGCCCATCTGGGGCAACATCAGTCCGGGGATAAGGGTACAGGAGCTGAAGGTCCTAAAACATCCTGAAATTGCTGACGTCGGGGATTGCTGCCTTTGCCAGGTCGGTTGACGGCATGGAAATGACGGCGGAGCAGGAGGATGCTCTTGCATTGTTAGTCATGAAGTTAACGCATCCCGGAGTATCGCCATCAAACCGACTCCAAACCCCATATTTGCGGGGTTGTACTAGGCATCTGCGACGCCACCACCGAGACAGCTGTTCGGTGAGGACCTGCCCAAACAGGTCTAGGACCTGGATTAGGAGGCGAAGGCAGACGGGTTGATGAACCCACCTCCCTCCAGCAGGCCGGCAGTGTGCAGACAAACACCATATGCAAGACCTCGGGGGCCACCTGAAAGACCAGTAAGGACCTACACGCCGGCAGCACCTCAACACAATTCAACGGAACACCAGGAACCAGAACGTCAGGCCCGCCGGTAACCATGGAGGTAAGGGGGTCTGGTTCTCTTGGAAGTGCTGCATGTTTAACCTCACAAGTAGGAGAGTGGTTATATACATTCTGGATGCAATTGATTGTCACTACCCCAGGGAACAAAGCTGTAGACATAATAGAGGCATGTAACAGCCTTGCTTGCGCCAGGAAACCGACTATTAGACATACTGCTAAAATAATTGCTAAACTTGTAGCTACATTCTAGCTACATAATTGGGCCGTTACACTATCTAAGCTTGCAAAGAGCAAAATCTCGGCATTAAAAGCGAATGCTGGACATTTTTACGGGCCTATGCAGCCGCCAATCAAGGCATAAATTGAGCTACAAGAGTGGATTAGCTATGTTTGTGATTGTTAAATCCCATCATTACATCAAACCCATTAGTCGTGTTACAATCCGACGCAAGGACTAAGGGCTGGGGAGCTGCCGACACCATTTCCAGTTGGGGTGGTAGATGGGATTTGCACGAGTCTACTTTTCGTCAATCACAAGGTATAAACTGTTTAGAAATGCTGGGAGCATGTCACGGGCTACGGGCTTAATGCACTAATCTGCAGCATACGCATGTCCGTCTTCAATAATACCACTGAGGTGGCGTATTTAAACCTTATGAGTGGTATCAAGTCAATATCTTGTGATGAATTGGAAAAATTAATTTGGCTCTAGTGGATTGAAAGAAATATTTGGATATCAGCTACGTACCTTCTGGTTAAGCTCAATACAGTGGCGGACACCAGGTCACAAGTATTTAATAACACATCAAGTGGATGTTGAACCTCCAAATATTTGCTAAAACTATAGTCTAATATGGAACATCAGATATTGACCTCCTTGAGTCCAGGTTGAACCATTGGATACCAACATATGTCTCTTGAGAACCAGATCGTGGGGCAGTGGCGATGGATGCGTTCTCGCTACATTGGGGGGAAATGGGTTTTCTATGCTTTCCCCCATTCTGCTTCATCAGATAGGCGTTGCAGAAAACGTAACCAGATCTGCAACAGAAAGGACCATGGACATCATACAGCAGCGTGCAGAGAGAGTCCACTAGGAAGCAGTACCTTACCCACATAAGGATATGTGAGGTTTCCATAGTCGGACCTAGACCACCTACATATCTACTACGATCTCCAATGTGCTGGAATCCTCACGGGCCTGCATTATGATGAGTCCCTCAGTTACAGTGCCATATACAGTGCCAGGAGTGCACTGTCATCCTATCTCAACATTGGAGTGGGATCTCACCAGCTGGTATCCACACTGAAGGGTATGTTCTATCCCTCCCCAACCATGATATTACCAGAGATATAGGGGGGTGGTGTTGACCCTATTCAGGAGCTGGTCGCCTTTGGCGGATTTACCACTGGACTTATTCACCTTCAAAGTGGTGATGGTAATGGCACTGAAGACAGCACAACAGGTCCAAACTCTACAGGAATTGCCTGGATAGAATGGTTTCGACCCACAATAAAGTGACTGCGTTATAGAAGAGTTGCTTAAACTACACAGACCTGCGACTACAGATCTGAAAATGGGCATCAGGAGATGGCTCAAGGTGGTATTCGGTGCAGCAGGTAAGACACTAACATTTTAAAATGTAATTCTACCAGGGCTGCATCCACATCAGCGGCGAGGACCATGGAGGTGTTCATGGATTATGTCCTCGCAATAGCAGGCTGGGCCAGTGAAACTACATTTCAGTGGTTTTATAACAGACCTGTGGACGCTCCCGCAACATTGCGGAGTCAGTTTTAAATGCTGTTCCCTAAACGTTTGTCCCCGAGTTCAGGGGTTTATTGTTGTATTAACAATAATGTTATTATTTTTCAGCTTGTTCAAGTCTGAAATACGTTAACATATTTCTTCCATCAGTATTGCGGCAGTGTGTAGGCATGGACGTGATCCAGGGCATGTAATCACAGAGCTTTGAAATCTTCACGAAGTCACTCACGTGACTCCAAAATGAAATAGTAAGATTAAATGAGAACTTACCAGTTTGAAGTTTGATCTTTATTTTATGAGGAGTTGCGATGAGGGATTTCGTGCCCTCCGCTCCCAACCCTCTACTATAAGGTCAGCTGGTAATTAGAGTCTCTTCAATCTTACTAGTTTTGCTTGCGGCAGCTGACAAAAAAGGATATCGCCTGGGCCTGGCTCCCATATCACCAGCAGGCCTTTGACCGCCTCAAGTCGAAACTGATTAGCACTCCGACGTTGCGGTTCTTCGACGTGGGTCGCCCCATCCACCGTCACCTGTGACGCTTCCAAGTTCGGCCTGGGTGCGGCCTGCCTTCAGTCTGTCGATGGATCGCTGCATCCTGTCTCTATGCCTCCCGCACCATGACGGACACCGAGCAGCGGTACGCTCAGATCGAGAAAGAGCTGCTCGCGGTGGTGTTCGCCTGCTCCAAGTTCAGAGACTTCCTGTTCGGCAGCAGATTTACGGTCGAAACCGACCACCAGCCACTGGTGACAATCCTGAACAAGCCGATTCACGCTGCCCCTGCCAGGCTGCAGCGTATGATGCTGCAGCTCCAGCGTTTCGACTTTGACATAATCTACAAGAAGGCACCGAGATGCACATTGCGGACACCCTGTCGCGAGCCCCGCGTACCTCCTGCGCTCGCCACCCCTACGAAACAGAGGACTTGCTCGTACTGGGCGTTAACTTTATTCCCACCAAGCAGCTACAGGTTTTGGCCGAGCACACCGCTGCCGATCGGTTTTGCAGCAGCTTGCCTCGGTGATTAAAGCAGGGTGGCCAACAAAGCGCTCCGCCGCGCCATCTGAAACACAGCCTTTCTTCCTGGTCCGCGACGAACTGGTGCTCCAGGATGGCGTTATCGTCAAGGGACATAAAGTTGTGGTCCCGTCCTCCTGTTTGACTTTTACTTTTGTGCAGCCACAGCGGACACCCTGGGGTCGATGCAACACTCGCCCACGCTCAGTGCCAATTCTGTTGGCCTGGAATGGCCAAATATATCCGAGACCGAGTTTCTGCCTGCTCCACGTGCAACAGTCTTGCGCCACACCAGCAGCGACAGCCCCTGCTGCAACAGCCCGCCCTGCTTTGGCCTGGTCCTCGCTGGCTGCCGACATATTCGAGTGGCGTGGTAACCACTACCTTGTCCTGGTCGACTCGTACTCCAACTGGTTCGAAGTGGATTTGCTTGACATCCCTCACGTCGGAGATGGTGATCCGCAAGCTGCGGAAACACTTCTCCACTTTTGGGACCCCGGTCAGGCTGCAGACTGACAACGGCAGGCAGTTTACAAGCCGAGAATTCAAAAGCTTTCGACAAGTGGAACTTCGTGCATTTCACCAGCAGCCTAGAGTACCCACAGAGCAACGGCCTAGCAGAACGGGCCGTCCGCAGCGCCAAGCTTCTGATGGAACAGGCGCGACTATCCAATTCTGATTTGTATTTGGATCTCCTGAACCTCAGGAATGTTTCCAGGGATCCGGCCATGGGGTCACCTGCTCAGCGTCTGATGTCCAGAACTACCAGATCCACCGTCCCGATTGCCCAGCGCCAGCTGAAACCTCGGGTGCTGGAGCCCGCCTCCGTGCAGAGGTGAATTCAAGAGAACATGACAGCCAGCGGCGTTCCCACGATCGGTCGTGCAGACCACTCGATCCTCTGTTGCCCGGACAGGTTGTTCGATTGCAGACCGCCAGTGGTCACTACCGTCTGGCCACCGTGGTTGGGGTGGCCGACTCACCTCGTTCGTATCTGGTCGACTGTGAGGGTACCATTACCGAAGAAGCCGACAACACCTGCTTGCGGTTAATGAGCCACAGCCGCAGCCCCCTGGGCCCCTATGCCCCTCCACTCTCCTATCAGCAGCCGGCTGCCGCCCCGGCTGGTGTTCCCTGCATGCCTCGGTCCCCGTCGCGGGCGCCTCGTTCCCCTCTGCGCGGGTCCCCTGTTGCCGGTCGCGGTTCTCCCTCTCCTGTTTCTCCCACCCCAATGCCCTTCCCTGGTTCCCCGGCTGCCTTGCGTCCTCCTGCTTCTTCTGCTCTTTCGGGGGGAGGGGGAGACATCCGTACGCGCTCGGCAGGATCAGTAAGCCGCCTGTTCGCTACGGCGATTTCGTTTAATTCTGCTGTTTAATTCGGTTGTCGTGACAACAATCTGTTTTTTGATTTCTAAGGGGAAGGATGGTTTATATGCAACCAATAATATAGTTACCTCACTCCCATTAACCCCGCCCAGTTAACATCAATCATAACGCCTTCCCCTCAGTAGGAAAATGTAGCCGGTGCTTGAAGGTGTATGTAATACCCAGTGCTATCATTAAAAGATGTTGCACACTTAAGAGCTTGTAAAGTTTTCAATCTTACTATATTAGTTCATTTCAGGGAAGTTCTGTGATTCCACACTGCTGCTTTGAAGAATGTCGCACATGCGTGCCTGGTGGGGTCTTCACGAAATCCCTCATCGCAACTCCTCATAAAATAAAGATCAAACTTCAAACTGGTAAGTTCTCGTTTAATCTTACTATTTTAGCCTACAAACCTGAACGTCTTTGTAGTGCAGGAGGAAAGTGGAGCTCCCCAGAAACCTCACGCGGGTCACAGGATGAACGTGCAAACTCCACAAAGATAGCACCCGTAATCAGGATCGAATCCGGGTCTCCGTGCTGTAAGGCAGCAACTCTACCACTGTGCTACCAAGCTGTTGTGTTTCGAGATTTGCATCCAATGAAGCTTATGGCAAGAATGTGCCGGGTTGGAGTGGATGCTGGTTTACAAAAGAAGACAAATAACGTTGGAGTAACTCAGCGGGCCAGGCGGCATCTCTGGAGGACTAGGCTAGACAACCTTTCTGGTCGGGACTCTTCTCCAGAATGGACGATGTACTTTGGCACAGAACCAGGGGCCACAGTTTAAGAATAAGGGGTAAGCCATTTAGAACAGTGTCGAGGAAACACTTTTTCTCACAGAGAGTGGTGAGTCTGTGGAATTCTCTGCCGCAGAGGGCAGTGGAGGCAGCTTCTCTGGATACTTTCAAGAGAGAGCTAAATAGGGCTCTTAAAGATAGCGGATATGGGGAGGGCAGGCACGGGGTACTGATTGGGGATGATCAGCCATGATCACATTGAATGGTGGTGCTGGCTCGAAGGGCTGAATGGCCTCCTCCTGCACCTATTGTCTATTGTCTAAAATCAGAATGGATTTAGCTTCATTGATTAGGAAGGGCTATATAAGAAGATAATTCCACTGCTGCATCTCAACAACAATTTACATTTATACAGCACCTCTCACATCGAAGCATTTCTTAAGAAAACCAAACAGAAAGCTGACAAATCTTATTCAACTTTAACAAACCACCTTTCGGAACTACTGTGAGTTAAAAAGTTCTTGATTTTCTGATGCAACCAATTTAGTAAATATGCAATTCCAGGTCCGCCTTTTCAATTTCACATTATGGACTTGCTCAGCATGTTTAAAATGAATTTACAAATGGCCAGCAGGTTCACACGCACAAAAAAAAAAAGAACATTTGGTTCTCCCATTACACTCGGATCACTACGGAATGATTACCTATGTGATAATCAGCTATTACTGTCTTTTATAGCTATTGGTATAGTCATGGGACACAATTTAAAGTTAGGCCTTCATTTTCCATACATTCTTACAAAGTTAATTGTAGCCAGTGCAATTTCGACTGCCATCAAATAGTTCTAGTCAGAAGTGTTAACTCAGTTGTTGCTTTTGAAACAAAGTGCATTGGATCCATTGCATTCACACAATGCCAATTTTGAAGATAAATGAGAATGCTGAAATAAAGAGGATGAAAACAAAGTGACACTAACAGTACATAAAAATTGCGAAAGGCAACGGATAGGATAGAAAGACAAACTTTTTCCCAGGGTGGAAATGTCAAAAATAAGACGGCATGGCTGTCAGATCAGAGGGGGTAAATTTTAAAGCAGATAGACAGGTCTATTAATATTTACAGAGAATGGTGGGTGCCTGTGGTTCTCTGCCTGGGGTGGTGGTGGAGACAGATAAGATAGCGGTGTTTAAGAGGTTTTTAAAGAGGAACGTGGCTGTGCAGGGAATAGAGGGATAGGATAATGTGCAGGCGGAGAAAATGAGTATAAGAACATCACGTTCGGCATAGCCAATGCAAACCGAAGGGCTTGCTCCTGTCTGTAATGTTCTATATTATAAATACACAGCAGGATAGACCTGGTATCTGTGAAGACAGAAGCATGGTTCTAATGAAATGCCTTCGACCTGAAGTATTAACTTTGATTTTTCTCTAGTGTTGTGGTATTGAAAATGAATCTGTTCATTGCTATTCCAGCAAAATAGACCCCACCAATAAAACCAGGTCATTCTAACCTGCGCATCTTTTGAATACAGCAATAACGCTTAACACCCCAAAAAATAATGTTTACTGGCACATTCTGGAGCACAACAGAGCTAGGTTTTAGCAGTGGAGATTGTTGAATAGTTGTCAGCTCTCTTGACATCTTATGATATCTGATACAGAGAGACGGGAGACCTTACTGTCAAAACAAATCTCCTCTGTCCCTGCATTTGCTTTCTTCCCAGTCTGAGATTAGATGGCTGCATTTTACTTCAGAGGTCATGGACAATGGGTTTTATGGCACACCAAGAAAACGATGGTCACAATCTGAAATGTTTACACAGATTGTGGTGTAATGGATCAGTACGTAAACATCACTGTGTACCTTCCAAGTGTAAATTTAGAACGTTTCAAAATTTGACGTGTAGTAATGATCTTTACCAGAAAGGGAAATTTGAGAAGTAACAGAACTTACATTAGGATGTAATGTATATTAGAGCATAAAAACCCATTTTTTCTCATCAGCTGTCATAAGGTTTTTAGCCCTAGGCGTGATAATGCGGCAGTTCATGGAACAGGAGGACAAACATTTTTATCTGCAGGCAGGCATCACAGTTGTGCAGTTACATGTCATTCTGAAAACCTTAACTTAGATTTTAGAGGTACAACATGGAAACAGGCCCCTTTGGCCCACACCGCCTAGCCATCACCCCATACACTAACCCACACGCACTCGGGACAATTTTACAACTTACCGAAGCCAATTAACCTACTAACCTGTACGTCTTTGGAGAGTGGCAGGAAACAGGAGCACCCGGAGAGATCCCACGCAGTCATAGTCATAAAGTGATACAGGCCCTTCGGCCCAACTTGCCCACACCGGCCAACATGTCCCAGCTACACAGTTCCCACCTGCCTGCGCTTGGTCCATATTCCTCCAAACTTGTCTTATCCATGTACCTGTCTAATTGTTTCTTAAACGTTGGGATGGTCCCAGCCTCAACTACCTCCTCTGGCAGCTTGTTCCATACACCCACCACCCTCTGCGTACAAACTCCACGCAGACAGCAGCCGTAGTCAGGATTGAACCCGGGTCTCTGGCACTGTACCTCCCTACCGTCGAGGGGATCTATCGCAGTTGCTGCCTCAAAAAGGCTGGCAGCATCATCAAGGACCCACATCATCCTGGCCACAAAACTCATCTCTCCACTACCTTCAGGTAGAAGGTACAGGAGCCTGAAGACCGCAACGTCCAGGTTCAGGAATAGCCACTTCCCCACAGCCATCAGGCTATTGAACTCAAACAAAACTCTGAACATTAATAGCCCATTATCAGTTTATTTGCACTTTATCTGTTTTATTTATTCACGTGTGTATATATTTATACAATGGTATATGGACACACTGATCTGTTCTGTATTCATGCCTTCTATAATTCTGTTGTGCTGAAGCAAAGCAAGAAATTAATTGTCCTATCTGGGACACATGACAATAAACTCTCTTGAATCTCTTGAATCTTGAATCTGTAAGGCAGCAACTCTACTGTTGTGCCACTGTGCTGCCCTTTGCGCAACTGCGCCACCCCTAGCTAATGCAAAAAAAAAAAAACCTTATCATAAATGACTGAATAATGGAGACATTAACCAAATAGAGTTTGATCGTTCAGTTTAAGTGGTGAAAGTTGAACATCTCTGGAGTCGCATATATTAACCTGCAGTAATTTAGACCAAACACTCAACCAGCCAATAGATCCAACTAAAGTACTATATGTTCCCGGAGTAGGGGGAATGGGAGGAGCAACAATAAAATGAATGCTAGTGTGAGGAACACATTTCTTTCAGATGCCAGCATGGTGGCGCAGTGGTAGAGTTGATGCCTTACAGCACCAGAGACCCGGGTTTGAACCTGACTGCGGGTGCTCTGTGTACGGATATGTTCTCTCTGTGACTGCTGTGGGTTTTCTCTGGGAGCTGCGGTTTCCTCCCACACTCCAAAGATGTACTGGTTTATAGGTTAATTGGCTTCGGTTAAAAAATAAAATTGTAAATTGCCTCTAGGGTGTAGGATAGTGTTAGTGTTAGCGTTAGTCTGAAGGACCTGTTTCCGCATTGTATGTCTAAAATCTAAAGTCTAAAGCCAGTGGACAGTTCCATCTGTTACGTTTATTTCCCAGGATTCATTGGACATAGATTCAAGAAACAGATTCTGCCTATGATGGGGTTTTCAGATCTCCAATATGATTAGCTGAATACTGACCATTCAGGATGCAGCTTTATTTTGGAATCAGATGAGTTTATAAGTCTTGAAAGAGCTGTATGATTGTTCAATAATTCATTGGATATGTATTCATCTAAATTGAGGATGTTTTTTCGGGAGATGTGTTTGTCTCTCAATGTGCTTATTTTAATTTAGTTTAGAGATACAGCGAGGAGTCAATTATTAAAGAAGTAATAATGGGGCATTTGGAAAGCAGTAAAAGGATTAGTCCAAGTCAGCATGGATTTATGAAAGGAAAATCATGCTTGACTAATCTTATGGAATGTTTTGAGGATGCGACAAATAAAATGGATGAAGGGGTGCCAGTGGATGTAGTGTATCTAGACTTTCAGAAAGTCTTTGATAAGGTCCCGCACAGGAGACTGGTGACTAAAATTAGAGCACATGGTATTGGGGGTTAGGGTGTTGACATGGATAAAAAATTGGTTGGCAGACAGGAAGCAAGGGGTACGAGTGAACGGGTCCTTTTCAGAATGGCAGGCTGTGGCGAGTGGAGAGCCGCAAGGCTCGGTGTTGGGGCCGCAACTGTTTACCATATATATTAATGATTTGGAAGAAGGAATTCGGAGCAACACTAGCAAGTTTGCAGATGACACAAAGCTGGGTGGCAGTGTGAAGAGGATGCTAGGAGGTTGCAGGGTGACCTGGACAGGTTGAGTGAGTGGGCAGATACGTGGCAGATGCAGTATAATATAGATAAATGTGAGGTTATCCACTTTGGTGGCAAAAACAAGGGGGCAGATTATTATCTCAATGGGGTTAGGTTAGGTAAGGGGGAGGTACAGCGAGACCTGGATGTCCTTTTACACCGGTCACTGAAAGTTGGCGTGCAGGTACAGCAGGCAGTGAAGAAAGCTAATGGAATGTTGGCCTTCATAACAAGAGGATTTCAGTATAGGAGTAGAGAGGTTCTTCTGTATAGAAACATAGAAACATAGAAATTAGGTGCAGGAGTAGGCCATTCACCCTTCGAGCCTGCACCGCCATTCAATATGATCATGGCTGATCATCAACTCAGTATCCCAGTATAGGGCTCTGGTAAGACCACATCTGGAGTATTGCGTACAATTTTGGTCTCCTAATTTGAGGAAGGACATCCTTGTGATTGAGGCAGTGCAGCGTAGGTTCATAAGATTGATCCCTGGGATGGCGGGACTGTCATATGAGGAAAGATTGAAAAGACTAGGCTTGTATTCACTAGAGTTTAGGGATCTTATAGAAACATATAAAATTATAAAAGGACTGGACAAGCTAGATGCAGGAAAAATGTTCCCAATGTTGGGCGAGTCCAGAACCAAGGGCAACAGTCTTAAAATAAAGGGGAGGCCATGTAGGACTGAGGTGAGAAAAAACTTTTTCACCCATAGAGTTGTGAATTTGTGGAAAACCCTTGCCACAGAGGGCAGTGGA
This sequence comes from Okamejei kenojei, assembly GCA_035221665.1. Taxonomy (NCBI): domain Eukaryota; kingdom Metazoa; phylum Chordata; class Chondrichthyes; order Rajiformes; family Rajidae; genus Okamejei; species Okamejei kenojei. The sequence continues at coordinate 11,772,134 of CM069139.1, read as the reverse complement.
GGCCAAATCACTGGATGGATTTAAGAGAGAGTTAGATAGAGCTCTAGGGGCTGGTGGAATCAAGGGATATGGGAAGGCACTCACGGGTTATTGATTGGGGACGATCAACCATGATCACAATGAATGGCGGTGCTGGCTCGAAGGGCCGAATGGCCTCCTCCTGCACCTATTTTCTATGTTTCTATGAGACAGATCCTACGGCTCACAGAGTCCGCGCCAACCAATGATCACCCGCACACAAGGGACAATTTACGGAACCCAATTAACCCATAAACCCGCACGTCTGTGGAATGTGGGAGGAAACCGGAGCACCCAGAGAAAACCCACGTGGTCACAGGAAGAATGTGCAAAGTCCATACAGACAGCAACCGCAGTCTGGATTGAACTTGGATCTCTGGCACTGTAAGGCAGCAATTCTACCACTCTGGCACTGTGTTGGGGGAAATGGGTGCATATGCCCCAGACCTTTTTGCCATTCTTTCCTTTCATTACTAATGATATGCCACTCCAAATTTTGGCTCCAGTTCTTCAATGTCTGCTTCCACCTCCCTCTAGGAGTAACTTATTTGAGCTTCAATTTTTTAATTCACATAGAATTCCATAATGTGCTATAAATTCCAACCCAAGAACATTACAAGAACACAATGTTAACAGCAGATTAAAGCACAGATGACAGCAACTGGTTGGAGAATTGAAAAATGCATGTGTGCTTTGGCAGAGCCTGCTCCACACAATGCCCACTTGCATCACTTTTATTTACTGGTTTGATGAATGGTCTAATTCTGCTGCTAGTTCTCATTAGTCGTGGGACAAGTATTTGCTTTCATAGTGTTCACTTACTGTTAGAACAATGGGAATTTGGGAAATCGACCAGAGGCAGAATGTTTGGATAATACTCCCTGATATAAAAAAAAGTGCACTGAAGATGTAGAAACAAGAAGGTGCAGAAGATGGCTAATGTACAAAAGGACACTAAGTGCTGGAAAAACACAGCAGGTCAGGAAGCTGGTGTTCTTTCAGGTTCGAAGAAGAGTCTTGACCTGAAACGTCACCCATGCATGTTCTCCAGAGATGCTGCCTGACCTGCTGTGTTACTCCAGCATTTTCTCTTTCTCCCGTTCTCTCTCATGCTCCTTCTCTCCCTCTCTGTTTCTCTCTCCTCTTTTTCTTTCTCCCCCTCTCTCTCTCCCACTCCCTCCCCATCTTTTTCTCTCTCCCTCTCGCTTTCTCCCCCTCTCTCTTTAGGTAACTGAAGACGAGTCTCGACCTGAATCGTCACCTATCCATGTTCTCCAGGGATGCTGCCTGACCTGCTGTGTTACTCCAGCCCATTGTGCCCGTTTGTGCTGAAGATGCTTGTTTTCAGATAACCGACCCATGGGTTCTCACCTGCAAATAATTGACACAATATAATAAAGAATACTTTTCTTTATTATATCTTGCCCAGAATTATGCCTGGATTAGAGGGTATTAGCTGTAAGGAAAGGTTGGACAAACTTAGATTGTATTCTTGAAGGTAGATAAAAATGCTGGAGAAACTCAGCGGTTGCGGCAGCATCTGTGGAGCGAAGGAAATGGGCAACGTTTCGGGCCGAAAACCTTCTTCAGACTCTTGAATTCTATTCTATTGAATTATATTGTATTCTTGAAGTGTCTTGAGGCTGAGGGGAGACCTGCTAGAAGTATCTTAGATTACAAGCGGCATGGATAGGGTAGACCGTCAGAACCACTTTCCCCGAATGGAAATCAGTTTCAGTTTAGTTTATGGTCACGTGTACCGAGGTACAGTAAAATGCTTTTGTTGCATGCTATCCAAGAGACTTTAAAGACTAGAGGGAATATCTTTAAGATGAGAGGCGCAAAGTTTAAAGGTGATGCGCGGGGCAAAATGTTGTACACAGATAATGGTGGGTGCCTGGAACCTGCTGTCAGGGTTTTGTCGGAGGCAGATACGATAGTGGCATTTGAATCAGCTGCCAGCAGAGGGGATTAGTTTAATCAGCATCATGTCCGGCATAGACATTGAGAGCCGGAGGGCCTGTTCCTGTGCGGTACTGTTCTATGCGTTCTGTGTTCTATCTTGTCACAAACACCTTTATTCGTGTTTCATTTATTTCCATTGTTTAGCTACCTTTTATTCGTTTAGGACTCAGCTGAATCTTTGAACGGGTTCCAAATGAAGTGGCAGAAAAAAAGAACAAATTTCATTAGTATAGGACTGCGACTGCAGTTACATTTCTCAATGTATTTCACGGAACAATGATCAAACATAGAACGATACCGCCCTTCGACTCACAATGTCCGTGCCGGACATAATGCTCAATTAAACTAATCTCCTCTGCCTGCACGTCTAATGAATTGAAGCAGGGTGGAGTCGGTAGGTGGGAAATTGGCTAACTTATTGAGAGTGCTATATCAAGGGAAAGTCAAGGCTGATCAATTAACATTATTTGGGGTCTGAAGAAGGGTTTCGGCCCGAAACGTTGCCAATTTCCTTCGCTCCATAGATGCTGCCGCACCCGCTGAGTTTCTCCAGCAATTCTGTCTGCCTAGCATCATTTGGCACTGACCTCAGCTGTTCTCTGCTTTGCTCCCACAGGTCCTTGGTTTCCTCGGGTGACATGTGCAGGTCTAAATTGCAAACATTTGGTTTCCGAGGGTAGATTTTCAAACACTGCTGGGCCCAGTATCGCTGCCATCCAGGAAGAAAGGGATCCGAAATGAACGTGAATCCTAAGGGCAGAAATGGACGGACAGAAAGATCAAAATAATTTACAGCAAAATAATCCCAAATGATAATAAAATGAAATAAGCATCCATTTGCTTCTTTGTGCAGAGATATCATGGTTTCCTTTATTTGTGCCAAAAATATACATTAAGAATGCTTCAGAATAGACCTGAACCGCTAACTGTTTCTCTCTCCAAGGGTGCTGCTGAGTATATCCCTCATTTTCTGTTTTTATATTACATTTCCAGCATCACAAGGATTTGGCATATGTGTGACATATATTACAAGACCTGACCAAAGCACGGAATGTACTTCCTTAACCAATCTGGTCTACCTTGATTCATATATTCAACAGAATGAGTGCTCAATTGCTCTTCTGGAAGTACTTTGGGCAGAATCGGTACAATAGTTGTGAAGCTCAGAACTCACTTATTAGAAGCTGTCGTTGCGGGGCATCCAGCTGCGGCGGCGCTGAACTTTAAGCACCGCGGAGCCTGGGATCTCTCGCCGAGATCGCCAGTGTCGGAGCTCCGGCCAGCGCGGCCTGTGGACTTCGGGAACCGCGGTCTGCGGGGAAGAAGCGGCCGTTCCAGGCACTCCAAGCCGCGGAGAGTGTTCTCCCGACGCCGGAGCTCCATCATCCGGCGAGAGGGCCTGAAATATCAGCCACCATCGCGGCGAATGCAGAGGCCTCAATAGGCCTGACCATGGGTGAACAAGAGGAAGTGCACTGGACTTTGTTGCCTTCCCTCACAGTGGGAACCATTGTGGGGGGATGCTTTTATGTTTTATGTTAAATTCTTCAATGTTGTGTTTTATTTTTGGTGTGCTGCAGATGGCTCGCAAAACATGGCTGCTAGAGGTGAGAGTGAACGCTGGCGCGATTGGCTGCCGCTGCTCTCTCTCCGAATTGTGTATTGTTGCTGTATATGTTGTTTTTGTTTCATGCTTGTTTTAACTGTAAGGTGTCCTTGAGAGTCCTGAAAGGCCTATAAATAAAATGTATTATTCTTATTACGATATGAATATGCCGTTGCAAGATATCAAAGTAGAAGTGAGCCACCTAGGAATACAAGCACATAGTTCCCTGAATTTGGCCTCCCAATTGACAGGGTGGTGAAGGTGGCTTTTGGCATGCTGGTCTTCATCAGGAGGTATTAGGTATTGGTTGGGATATTATGTTGCAGTTGTGCGAGATGCTGGAGAAGCCACGTTTGGAGCATTGTGTGCAGTTTTGGTCACCTGCTATAGGAAGGATGCCATCAAGCTGGAAAGAGTGCAGAGAAGATTTACGAGCATGTTGCCTGGACTCAGGGGAGTTATGGGGGGCATTGGGCTGGCCGGGATTTTATTCCTTGCAGCGTAGGAGACCGAGGGCTGACCTTATAGAAGTATATAAAATCACGTGGGACACAGATTGAATGAGTGCACATAGTCTCTTTCACTAAGGTTGGGTAATCAAGAACTAGTGAGTTCTAGTGAGAGAGGCAATTTTTTCACACGGAAGGCGGACCATATCTAGAATGAGCTGCCAGAGGAAGTTGTTGAGGAAGGTACAATAACTACATTTAAAAGACATTTGGACATGTACATGGACAGGAAAAGTTTAGAGGGATATGGGTCAAACATGGGCAGATGGGACTAGCTTAGATGGGCTTCTTGGTCAGCATGTGTGCCAAATTGCATGATTCCATGCTGCCTCTCAAATCCAAGCACTACAGATGAGCTTCATGTTTCGTTTAAAGATACAACATGGAAAAAAGTCCTTCGGCCCACCGCGCATATGCGACCATCGATCACCCGTTCACACTAGACCACTTTCTTATCCACTCCCTACACACTCAGAGCCGTTTACAGAAGCCAATTAACCTACAAACAAGCATGTCTTTGAGAGGTGGCAGGAAACCAGGGTACCCGGAGGAAACCCACATGGTTACAGGGAGAACGTGCAAACGCCACAGAGGTCAGGATCGAACCTGGATCTCTGGTGCTGGGAGGCAGCAGCTCCACCAACTGTGCCACTGTGCTGCCCTGTGCCACACTTTTCCTGGAGTGTGATTAACTTCATTGGTGAAATTTACTGGAGAAGGTTTGGTGTTGAACATTTTCTGTCTTTGACAAGAACTCTCTACATCAAGGTAAAGGGCAAACTGTCTTGGAGAAAGGTACTGTATTTCCACCTTTTACCCAGTTTAACCATCCTAAATTCTATTACCATGTTCTTATTGATACAATTCAGCTCATGCTTTGCAGTACAGGTTCACATTCACACTTCTCCCTTGGCATTACAAATTGTGAGTTTCACCATCATGCATTCTTGCATTGGAAATCCTTCAGATTTAAGAATGTTCAATGGAGTTCTTCAAGCTTCTAGCGGATCAGAAACTATTTACTGCTTCCAGCCAACTACGGCACTCTCTTAATCTCTGCTAGAGATAAGAGGCCTTTGATTCAGCGTTGCTAAAGCAGAATTGTCATGAGTACAAATATACAAAATATAAGCAGTCTGACAAAACCCTCACAAACATGCAGTTATTTAAAAAAAATTTTGTGAAGTGATCGGCCAATGACACTGCCTTAGAAAATACAGAACAATTGTTCCTTTTAATGCCAAATATATATATTTTGAGATCAGATTGCAGTAAAAGGAAAACTGAGAAGTGATGTTATTTCAGCGAGAATGCAGAGGAATATGGAAATAAAAAAGGAAATTCTATTTTTTATATCCGGAGATTCTATCGTGACATCTATTCATGACAAGACAGGCTCAGTCATCTGGAAAGAACCAAGTTAAAGGTCTTGTGGAGCATTAGTATGGGATAAAATGAGAGCGCAAGAAAGGATTAGTCAAAGACATCAGAGCAAAATTCCTTATAGCTGATGCAGAAAAAAAGAAGAGAGTATCTGCACTTAATTTACTGCCAGATCAATTGAAGTGATTATAGCTTATACTACCTGCAGACAGTCAAGTCAACCGTTTGCTGGTCCCAGAACGGTGATGCTTGACCCTAATCACCTTCATTCAAGAACTCAGCGCGGTATTGTAAAATGCAGTTCCCAGCTTGCAAAGAACCTCTTCAGGCACCATCGGCCAAACGGCCTCCTTCCGTGCAGTACAATACTAAATATATTTTCAATCTGCAAACAGATGGTCCACCACTGACAGATGAAAAGATGCCATTAATGGTCACCATTTTAAGCAACATCTGCACTCGCTCTATTCATACTTCATGAAAAAGGATGGGGTTGTAACCGGCTCGGGTTGCATGATGCACATTACCTGGATAACCAGCTAATGTATACGCTTTCCACTTCCTAACTGGCTGTAGTCCAGCTTTACAGGCATCCCTATCGCTGACAGAGGCTGTATGAAGTGGTGCAATCAGAACCTGAAGAGGAAAGGAAAAGAGGAAAGGCACAATCATTTGGCAGATCACAAGTGATTAAAACGATTGGGCGGATCACCAATTACGCGAACACGTATGCAACTATTTAATATTGTATACCATCGAGTATACCATCAATAATGTTTTATTATTTACACTTAAATTTTGAAAAAACGCAACCACGCCAACGTTCAAAATGTGGATTTCAAATATGTCAGAAACGCTACATCTTGAAGAAATGAGATTCTTCTTACTAGGCAAAGTTGACCAATTCTTAAAGATTTGGTCTCCTTTTATTGACTTCTTACAAGCATATGGTGCAACATAACATAACCGTAGAAATTAAACGGTTCAGAACCGGGTGACGGATGGGTAAAGATACTAAATAGATATATCTCTCCTAATTTCTTTTCTTTCTATTTTCTAATGTTTTTCTCAATCTCCTTAGCTTCTTATCTCTGCTCTCTGTCTCTATCGCTATCTGTTTCTACTCGCTTGTCTATCTATGTCGACACCCTTTATTTTCCTTTTTTCTATCACTGCTCTTTTATTATTAAATTAAAAATAAGAAGTTGTACAAGAATGGTAATGTGTATGTATGTATCAGGTACTACATCACTGTACTTACTGCTAACAAAAAACAAACAAAAAAAAGTTTTATTATTAATGTTCAATGTTTTATGTGTCATTCCTAACTGTCACTGTATGTCGTGTTGTCATTTTTGGGTGGAGCACCGAGGCAACATCCTTGTATGTGAATACTTGGCCAATAAACTTATTAATTTATTCATAGAAAATTGTAGTGAGACTGAGGTGTTTAAGGTGGTTAAATGTTTTGAATGGGGAGGGAGTGGGAAAATATCTCTTTTATGAAACGAGGACAGGAGAACATAATCACAACCAGGGTCACGTAATCTAGAAGTTAAATCAGGGAATACCTCTGGAGAAAATCTAAAACAGGGCAAGGCAATTGACGATGTCAGGACTGAGCTTGATGCTATTGTCACTGGAGGTGGGGTGGTGGGGAAGGTAGAATCAAGTAGGATCATGGAGTAAAGATCTGATTGAATGATGTCATCGAGCCAATCAGCACCGAAAACAGACTCTTCAGCCCAACACGCCAATGCCAACCAAGATGCCACGTCCAAGCTGCTCCAATTTGCCCGCATTTGGCCCATATACTTCTTAACCTTTCCTAGTCATGTATCTTTTAAACACTGTTCAACTACCAACAACCCTGAGTGAAAAAGGTGGCCCTCAGGTTCCTGTTAAATCTTCCCCCTCTCACTTTAAACATTTGTCTTCTGGTTCTTGATTCCCTTACCCCGGATAAAAGACCATGCATTCGACCTATCCCTCTCATGGGATCACCCTTCGTCCTCCTGCGCTCCAAGGAATAAAGTCCTATTCTGCCCAACATTTCCCCATAGCTTAGGTCCCTCAAGTCCTGGCAACATCCTGAAGGACTCAAGGCCAAAGACCCCACTCCTGTCCTGCCTTCTTAAGTCATCTTACTTCATACTGTACAACAGGAACGTTTGTCAACTACAAGCATTCCCCGATATTCTAGTACAATTCATACAATGAATAAGATGAGGTAATCTGCAATGGTGCAAAATCCTCTTTTGAATAGGAAATTTGTATTTAAAATGATTGCAACCATATCTCATTTGTTATGCATAAAGTAGAGCTAATGTACATAGCCTCAAAATAACATAGAACAGTACGGCACAGGAACAGGCTGATGAAACAAATTCATCGACAAATCATCTTAACACTCTTACTCATCACCTTAAACCTATGCACTGGTCGTAGGCACCAGAGATAAAACATTTCTTAGTATCTACGGAACTGCTAATTCTACATATCTTTATCACATTCCTTCTCAGCTTTCTCTGCTCCAAGGAAAATAAACCCATCCTTTTAGTTTTTTTAGTTTTGGAGATACAGCGTGGAAACAGGCCCTTCGGCCTACCGGGGTCGGCGCCGGCCAGCGATCCCCGTACATTAACTCTATCCTACACCCACCAGGGACAATTTTCACATTTACCAAGCCAATTAACCTACAAACTTATACGTCTTTGGAGTGTGGGAGGAAACCGAAGGTCCCGGAGAAAACCAACGCAGGTCACGGGGAGAACGTTCAAACTCCGTCCAGACAGCACCCGTAGTCGGGATTGAACCCGGGTCTCCGCCGCTGTGAGGGAGCAACTCTACCGCTCATTTCAATTGACATTAAAACATAGAACAGGAACAGGCCAATCATGACTTCCTAACTCTAACAATCAATGCCCCTAACAAAGAAGGCAAGCATACCATATGCCTTCTTTACCACCCTATCTACTTGTGCTGTCACCTTTAGTGAGCTGTGAACTTGGACTCCAAGATCCACACCCATACATTGTATAACAGGAAAGCAAAAGTGTTTGTGAAAACTATTTCAATATTACTTTGCTATTTTACCATTTGCTGCTAAGAAGGTCAAGTGGCAATATTTCCTCTTAATATTGATCCCTTTTTCTCTGCTATTCTCGGCATTTCAACATGTTGACAGCAAGAGTGTGGAATCTAACGGTGTAAAAATTAGAGTGTTGATACACGGTGGGTGGAAGGTTTCACACTGAACCCAGAGCTGATGTCTCAATCAATGCGTGCCGGCTACCCGAGCCCTCAGTACTGTAATGTTGACGGCACATCAGTAACGGATCCTACACCCCTGTCATCTCCAATTTGCCAGCGGTAAGAACAACATGACATCAAGGAACAATATCCGAACTGCTGCAGTAACAGTTGTGGAGGTGTGGGTGAGGGTCGACTTTCTCTTCTGTGCTCAAACACCGTAAATATTAAAATCATTGACCCCAGTGCCCTCTAATATGGAAAATCCTCCATGTTCCTATAAAAACGTATATATAATGCTACGGTGGAAGATAGGAGAGTTTTAGAGGGATACGGGCCAAAGGGCGACACAGTGGCGGTAGAGCTACAGCCTTACTGCATCAAAGATCCGGATTCGATCCTCACTACTGGGGCTCGTCTGTACAGAGTTTGTACGTTCTCCCCTTGGCCTGCGTGGGTTTTCTCCGAGATCTTTGGTTTCCTCCCACACTCCAAAGACATACAGGTTTGTAAGTTAATTGGCTTGGTATAAAAACATGTACGATTGTCCCTAGTGTGTGTAGGGTAGTGTTAATGTGCAGGGATTGCTGGTTGGTGCGGACTCGGTGGGCCGAAAGGCCTGTTTCCGCGCTATATCTCTAAACTAAACAAAACTACAATTAGGTAGTCAAAAATGCTGGAGGAACTCAGCGTCTATGGAGAGAAGGAACAGGTGACGTTTCGGGTCGAGACCCCTTTTCAGACTGATGTCGGGAGGGGGGGGGGGGGCATTTTTCCCGCCCCGCCCCCCCCCCCCCCCTCTCGACATCAGTCTGAAGGAGGGTCTCGTCCCGAAACGTCACCTATTTTGGTCGGCGTGAGCAGGTTGGGCCTAAGGGTCTATTTCCATGCTGTGTCCAAGAGAAAGTGTACTGTATTTATATGGCGCCTTTATGCAAGGAATCATAGAAGGCTGGTAGAATCATGGGAACATAATACTGTGTCTATTACTAAAGCATGGCTTAAAGGCCAGAATTGCTCAACTTTGCAGATTGTGGAGTTTTCAAATGGATTTAAGAGGTGGGTGAAGATTAAAAATCAAGCTGGCGGAGCTGGTCACTTTGGATAAGGAAACAATTACAGCTGCGAGGAGGGAGTTATATGCTGGAAGGATCAATAAACAAGGTCATATTGGTTAAAATATGGAAAAAAAAGGGAAATCCATATTTGGCTCACAAAGAGTTAGAATGGAACAGAATAGTAAGTTTGTAGACATATACTCCAGAACAAAAAAGGGTAGTGATTATAAAAAAAATCATGTCCTTTTATATTCATAAGATAGACCATTCGGCCCATCAATGCTACTCTGCCATTCAATCATGATCTCTCCCACCTAACACCATTGTCCTGCCTCCTCCCCATAACCTCTGACACCCAATACTAATCAATAACCTATCTATCTCTGCCTCAAATATATCAACTGACTTGGTCTCCAGTGCCTTCTGTGGCAAAGAATTCCACAGATTCACCATCCTCATAACCTGATCTAAAACAATGTGAAAGATCGACAGGATGCAGAGGTCTTCAGTGTATTCTGCTGAACTTAAAAAAAAAAAAAATCATACTTATCCAGTTTAGCAAGAGAGAGCAGATCTAGACTTGAACCTGGTCTCCGGAAGGAGTAGCAAGCAGTGGGAGCATATTTTGTAGGCAGTAATCATAATTCCACCAGCTTTAAAACAGTAACGGAAAAGAACAAAGGTTCAAGTGAGTAAAGGTTCTAAGCTTGGGAACGCCTGTTATACTATGCTTAGCTATAATTTAGCAAAAGTGGAAACAGAAAGTGTGTGTATATATTGAGAACGAAGGAGTAAGAGCAGGGAGATTGGGTCGACACGGCAGTGCTGTGGTAAAATTGCTGCTTACAGCGCCAGAGGCCCGGGTTCGACCCGGACTATGGGTGCTGTCCGTACGCAGTTTGTACAATATCCCCGTGACGGCATGGGTTTCCCCCCATACTCCAAACACGTATAATTTGGCTCTGGTAAAAATTGTAAAATGTCCCTAATGTATAGGATAGTGCTAGCATGCACGGGGATCACTAGCCGGCGCGGACTTTAGTTTAGTTTAGTTTAGAGATACAGCACGGAAACAGGCCCAGGCCCTTCGGCCCACCGCATATTAAAACTATCCGACACGAGGCACAATTATTTTTTTACATTTACAAAGCCAATTAACCCACATACCTGTACTTCTTTGGAGTGTGGGAGGAAACCGAAGATCTCAGAGAAAACCCACGCAGGTCACGGGGAGAACGTACAAATCTCCGGCGCTGCATTCACTGTAAGGCAGCAACTCTACCACTGCGCCGCCTGTGCCACACTCTGTGGGCCGAAGCGCCTGTTTCCGCGCTGTATGTCTAAAGTAAACTAGATTCTGAAAGTATCGAGAGATGTAGAAACATAGAAACATAGAAAATAGGTGCAGGAGCAGGCCATTCGGCCCTTCTAGCCTGCACCGCCATTCAATATGATCATGGCTGATCATCCAACTCAGTATCCTGTACCTGCCTTCTCTCCATACCCCCTGATCCCTTTAGTCACAAGGGCCACATCTAACTCCCTCTTAAATATAGCCAATGAACTGGCCTCAACTACCTTCTGTGGCAGAGAATTCCACAGATTCACCACTCTCTGTGTTGAGTGTTATGTAGAAGAGTGTTATGAGGAATGAAATCAGAAAATACTGAATTATTCAGCACAGCAGGCCAGGTAGCATCGATGGAAACAGAAACAGAGTTAATGGTCAAAACAAATAACTAGTGAGTGAAGGTTTTCATATTTGCTTTTCCAGATGTACAAGGATATTGCAAGGAGTGGAGAAGTTTAGATCTGCGGGGAGAGTTACTATGCAGGGACTGTCTTCTTTTAACAAAGATTTAGTGAATGTTTGTAAGATTATGAAAGTCTGGAAGAACCTATTTCTTCCTTGGAAAGCTTAGGATGTTTAGCATGTCCCCAACAACCCTCGCTCACTGCTACAGATGCCTTATAGAAAGCATTTTATTGGGAAGCATCGCAGCATGGTTTGGGAGCAGCTCAATCCAAGACTGAAAGTAGTTGCAGAGAATTGTGGACACAGCCCAGCCCATCACACACACCAACCTCCCTTCCATTGACTCCATCTACACTTCACGCTGCCTCAGCAAGGCCCCATCATAATCAAGAACCGCCCTGGTCACTCCCTCTTCTCCCCTCTCCCATCAGGTAAGAGGTACAGAGGTTTGAAATACCTCCAGATTCAGTGACGGTTTCCTCCCAGCTGTTATCAGGCAACTGAACTACCCTCTCACCAGCTAGACAGAGAGTGGTCCTGACCTCCCATCTACCTCACAGGAGACCTTCAAACTATCATGTTATTGGGAAGCATTACAGTAAGCTTCCCCCCCGCCCCCCCATCAGTTTGAAGAAGGGTCTCAACCCAAAACGTCGCCTATTCCTTCTCTACATAGATAGTGCCTCACCCGCTGAGTTTCTCCAGCATTTTTGTCTACCTTTGAACTATCATTAATCAGACTGTATTGGTTTTTATCTTCAACTAAATGTTATTCCCTTTACCCTGTATCTGTACACTGTACTCAGCTCGACTGTAATCATGTATACTGACTGGACAGCACGCAGCAAAAAGTTTTTCACTGTACCTCAGGGCAGGTGACAATAATACACTAAACTAAACTGTGAGACGAGAATTAAGTTACACATATAAGAAAGGTATGAAATTCTAAAGGACTGGACAAGCTTGATGCAGGAAAAATGTTCCCAATGATGGGGGAAGTCCAGAACCAGGGGCCACAGTCTAAGAATAAAGGGGAGGCCATTTAAAACTGAGATGAGAAAAAAAACTTTTTCACTCAGTGAGTTGTGAATTTGTGGAATTCTCTGCCACTGAAGGCAGTAGAGGCCAATTCACTGGATGAATTTAAAAGAGAGTTATGGGCCTGTCCCATCTACGCGACTTTTTCGGCGACTGCCGGCCCCCGTCATAGGTCGTTGCAGGTCGCCGAAGATTCCCACAGCCGAGTAACCTCAATCGCGCTGTCGGAATTTAAGGACATGAGTGAGGCCAGCGAGCGGCAGGAGGGAGGTTTTTAGACGGAGAGCTGCCAGAGGTGAGCGGGGACCGGCAGAATGAGCTGAGGCGGCGGCTGGTTCCGCTGTCCGGCCCGGCGGCCGCTCAGCCACCCGAGCTACTTCTCCCCCCCCCCCCGGCCTCAATGCGGTGGCATTCCACGACTCCGTGCAAGGAGCGTCACAAGTGGCATTATCCCAATCCCCTCCTTCATAACATTCGTGCCCTCCCCGCAACTTTACCCCGGGCCAGACTCCCCAAACGCTTGGAAAGGAGCTCTCCCCCCACCCCCACAAATACGGTATTTAAAAACACCACCAAGAAATGTACTTACCACATCATTGGTACACGACAAACCATATTTGAAAACCCCGCCAAGAAACTTGCGCTGCGCATGAGCAGTAGACTGATGCGCATGCGCAGTGCTGCAAAGGCAGAATTTCTGCTGCCTTCAGCCCTGATTGACAGTGACGGCTTCAGGCAGCGCTGACGGCACGTGGGCTGCACACACCTTCCCGTGTTACAAGCGCTGCGGATGAAAGGCACGGAGAATTATGCCTACCTAAGAGATCGGTCTCTTACATAGGCATAATTCTCCCATGCCTTTACTATTTATATTTAGTAATTACTAGGTTATAATTTTAGTCAGGGTAGGCAGTGCCTACCTTGCCTACCCTGACGGCACGTGCCTGTCTTGCACCTATTTTCTATGTTTCTATTTTGCAAATTTGGAATTCTTTGCTCAAAAAGGTGATGGGCAAGGAAGAAAACATTGATAAAGTTCAAGGGCAGGTATCTGAAGCTGCACAGTTTAAGGCTCTGGATTGGGAAGTGGGATGATCTAAAATAGAACTTTTTTAATCGTTAGTATGGATTCAACAGGCATAGAGTTCTCCTTCTGTGCTATCATGATTCTATGCTTTTATCATATCTATGATTTTTATAAACTATCTGCAAATCAAGAGGTGACCATTTGAACTTTGCACATCATGGGCACAAGAAACGCAATCGTTTTTAAAAGGGTGAACAATAATTGATGTACTTTGTCATTAGCGGATGAGAGGAAAGGGCTTTAGAAACATGTTATAATTAAAGGGTTCCTTTTTTATTCAAATTGTAGTTTTCTCTTAATTCATTCCTACCTGAAGCATAAATCAATTGTTTTTTATTACATGAAACGGAGATACACTCAATTCTTGGGTCGCATGTTCATTCACAATATTAGCCAAATATTCTGTGGTGGGCGATTCAATTCCAAAGAGAAAATGAGTGGTAAAAGATTGAATGCAAGGATAAGCAATTAAATATAGGAAGTGGCAAAAGCAGCATCAGAATCATCTCTCACTTTTCCAATAATGTGGTGACTCCAGTTGAAGCAGACTTTCTTCCTTTGATATAGCAGTAGTTAGCAACCCGACAAACAGCCCAAACTCCCCTTCAAATAGCCTCAACATCAGTTCAGTTTAGTTTATTATTATCACGTGTGCCCAAGGTTCAGTGAAAAGCTTTTGTTTGCCTGCTAATCTGATCACAAGTCTATACATGATCACAATGAAGCGGTCCACAGTGCATAGATGATAATGGGTTCAATACTCAGTGCAAGATAGTTCAAAGGTCTCCAATGAGGTAGATGGGAGGTCGGGACCCCACTCAAGCTAATGAGAATCATGCCACAATCTGAAAAAGCTGTGTATGCACCTGTAAAGTAAATGAATCAATACAAAAGTGCAATAATGCAGTGCATCTATTACCGAATTTTCCGGCAATGAAGACTCACTGCGTCGATGACGCACCCCTAGTAGCTACCCGCCAACCACCACCTCCACTGGTTGCGCCTGTGCCGAAGGACACCGTGGCTGGCTGGCGGGTTGGCAGAAGGCGCTGAGGTGGTGGCCGGTTCGGCTGTCCAGTCCCGGCGGCTGGACAGCACCCAAGCTACTGCGTTGCTAGCATGATCCCCGACCCCCTCCTTCTCAACGCTCCTACCCTCCCCGCAACTTTACCCCTGGCGGCCCAGCCAAGTTTGCTACTTTGTGCTGTCCCGGGCCAGAATCCCCACACGCTTTGAAAGGAATTCTCCCCCCCCCTCCCCCCTCCCCTGCGGCACTGTCCTTTTAAATCAGCTGCCAGCAATGAGGGATAGACTTGGCTATCCCTCAGTACAGCAACATCGTAATAAATATCCGGGCCTTATTTTAGGGTAAGAAATGGCGTCTTCATTGAAGGGAAATATGGTACTTTCTGTGCTCATCCCTAATCCTAGAAGTAATTCTTCAAATGTAGAAGAATAGGTAATGTAGCCTCTTGAGCTCTTCCCATCATTCAACTAGATCATAGCCAACAAAATGTGTAGGAAGGAACTGCAGATGCTGGTTTACACCAAAGATAGACACAAAATGCTGGAGTAACTCAGTGTGACAGGCAGCATCTCTGGAGAGAAGGAATGGGTGACTGAGGGTCTGAAGAACTGAGTCTGAATATGCGTCTCGACCCGAAACATCACCGATTCCTTCTATCAAGAGATGCTGAGTTTCTCCAGCATGTTGTGTCTATCTAGATCATAGTTAAGCCAGGCTCAAGTACAAATATTTTAATTTTCCTTTCATCCCTTTGTAGCTCTCATTTTTAAGAAAATCAAATCTTGGATTTAAAATTAATAAATGAGCTATCAATTGCAATTTACCGAGCAGACTTCCAATTTTTTCACACACTTTTGAATGTTTTTTAATAATATAGTAAATTTATAACAAAGTATGGAAATAGAAGTTTAAGATGAATCTCTTCAATGAAAACCAACCATGCTGCAGATGCCGTAAATCTGAAATATAAACAGAAAATACAGAAGCCTAACACCATTCTGTACCAAAGTAACAGATAACATTTTAACTTCAGGATTCTTTATCATAACTGGATCTCCCAAATTGCGTAAATCTATGAATTTCTTAAATCCTGCTGTCTTTTCAAAATTTAGACTATTAGTTGACTGGCAAAGAAACCAATTAAGCTAAATCCCTCTGCAGGGAAAACAGAAATGCACGATTGGAAAGTACTGAAAGAATATTTTTGTAAAATTTGTGTATATTATTACTTGCAGGTATCTTGCAGGAATATGGTTTAAATTAGATTTATCAATTTACATTGTTATGGTTTGAGGAAGGGAATGTGCAAATTGCAACTTCATATTCATTGTTAATGTTACTTCAAATAAATGTCTTCCTCTCCCCCACCCCCCACCTCACAACCTCCCAGCACAAAGTAGAAATAAAACCATAGGGAAAGGGATTATAGAAGACGGTAAAATAAAATGCTCTATTTACAGCTAGTGCAGAGAGTTAGTCTTCCTGGAGTCTAAAGTCCAGTGAAAAATCAAAAAGCAGATGATGAAAAAGTAAAATTAGAACAGAAAATGATGGAAGTACTTAACAGCTTAGCCAACATCCTTAGGAAGACAGATAGTGTTAATGTTTCATGCTAAAGATCCTTTGCAAGGACTGAAATAAAAATGAGAAATCAACATTTGCAGAGAAGATGGAAAAGGAGAGACTAGAACAAAGGGAATATCTCTGACAGATGAAGCTGGGAGTGCCGTGGCATATGGAGTGAAACTGTGGCCAATGGGAAAAAAAAGGTTGTTAGAGTCAGAAAGAACACAAGTAAAGGGACATATAAACACAGTGAAATGTCAAGCCTTAAAACAAGGGTTCCTAACCTGGGGTACATTTACCCCCAGGGGGTAAATTTGTTGATTCTGGAACTTAAAATAATAATGTTAAAAACAGTATTTTAAAATTCCCCCTTTGTCGGTTGCTTTATTATGGTAGAAGTATAAACTCAAATTACCGAACAAAACAAGGTCGGGGTAAATTTACTTTCGAAAAGTTGCCAGGGGGTAAAAAAAAGGTTGCGAACCCTTGGTTTAAAGAATGTCCAGCATGTTTGGGCATGCTACTCATGGCAAAAAACGGATTAATTTTACAGATGGATGATCTTCACAGGACAGGTCAGTTCTGGTACAAACAGAGAGAGCAAGTTACCTGAAATTGTTGCATTTGACAAAGAGTCCAAAAAGCCACCTGAGGTGCTATTTCTCAAGCTTGGACCTTTTTTTATACAGCAGAAAACCAGAGACAGATAGATCAGAACAGGACTGGGATAGATTGTTAAGTGACAAGCCACTGAGAGCTCTGGATCACCCTTGTGGACTCAACATAGCTGCTCTGCAAAGTGGTCACCCAAACTGCATTTGGTTTCCCTGATATAAAGGAGGCATTGTTAGCACCAAATGCAATGAACCAGGTTGGAAGGAGTGTCAATGAACCACTGCCTCACCTGATAAGTGACAGAGAGTTTCTTAACCTGGTTAATCGCAGAATGATTGCAGCACAGGCAGCCATTCAGCCTGTTGAGTCTTTACCAGCAATATGTAAGAGCAGACACAAAAAGTTGGAGTAACTCAGTGGGTCAGGCAGCATCTCTGGAGAAAAGGAACAGGTGACACTTCGGGTAGAGCTTTAAATGTTTTTTAAACATTTACTTGATTTTTAAGCATTTACTTTGACTTCTTTGCTATTACTGCTTTATATTTCTATTAATACAGCCACAAGATCCTGTATACTTTTATAACAGGTTAATGGCGCTGTTACTTTCAATAAACAATGCACATAAAACCAGAGGGATATATTTTACTTTCCCAAATATTAATTGGGATTGCCTTAGCGTTAAAGGTTTGGATGGGGTGAAAATTTATAGGTGGGTCCAGGAGAGCTTTTTTGACACAGTATGTATAAAGAACAACGAGAGAAGAAGCATTATGAGATCTTATCTGGGGGAACATGGGTGTACAAGTGAAGGACGTATAAATGGGGAATCATTTGGAGATAGTGACCACAGTTCCATACTTTGAAGTGTTTTTGGAAAATGATTGGGATGGGTCAGTAATAAATGCTGGAGTAACTCAGTGGGACAGGCAGTATCTCTGGATAGAAGGAATGGGTGATGTTTCCGGTCGAGACCCTTCTTCAGACTAAAGGGATTGGTGAAAGCCTAGACATTCATCCTTTTTCTCCAGAGATGCTGCCTGACCAACTGAGTTACTCCAACTCTTTGTGTCTAGCTGTGGGTGGACAAAGTCAGGCAAGTGATAGTTTAGTTTAGTTTATTATGTCGTCAAGTGTTCTGAGGTGCAGTGAAAAACTTTTGTTTGCATTCTATCCAGTCAGAGAAAGGAAGCAAAGAACTGTAGATGCTGGTTAATACACAGAAGGACATAAAGTGCTGGAGTAACTCAGCAGGTTAGGCAGCATCTCTGAAGAACATGGAATATGTGACATCTGAAGGTTTGTGACCAGAAATGTCACCTATCCATGTTAGAATCATTCAGTGTGGAAACATGCCCTTCGGCCTAACAGCATTTCTGGAAAACATGTCCCAACTACACTAGTCCCACCTGCCTGTGTTTGGTCCATATCCCTTCAATCCTGTCCTACCCATGTACCTGTCTAACTGTTTCTTAAAACGTTGGGATAGTCCCAGCCTCAACAACTTCATCTGGCAGCTCGTTCCATACAGCCACCACCATGTGTGTGAAAAAGTTACCCCTCAGATTCCTATTAAATCTTTTCCTCTTCACCTTAAACCTATGTCCTCTGGTCCTCGATTCACCTACTCTGGGCAAGAGACTCTGTTCTCCAGTGATGCTGCCTGACCTGCTGAGTTACTCCAGACACTTTGTGTCTTGTCTCGTAAACCAGCAGCTGCAGTTCCTTGTTTCGTGCACAGTTGCCACTGCAAGTAATAATCTCATTATTTTTTATCTGGGATATATATGGCAATAAAACTCTCCCTCTCCACTGTTCTGTCTGTCTCTCTCCCTCTCTCCCTCTCTGTCTCCTCTCTCTCTCTCTGTCTCCCTCCCTCTCCCTCTCTGTCTCCTCTACTCTGTCCTCTCCCTCTCTGTCTGTCTCCCTCTCTCTGTCTGTCTCCCTCTCTGTCTGTCTCCCCTCTCTGTCTGTCTCCCTCTCTCTGTCTGTCTCCCTCTCTCTCTGTCTGTCTCCCTCTCTCTCTGTCTGTCTGCCTCTCTGTCTGTCTGTCTCCCTCTCTCTCTGTCTGTCTCCCTCTCCCTCTCTGCCTGTCTCCCTATCCCTTCCTCCCCGAGTGATAGGTGGTTACAGGAGGGAGGCCGGTCCGGGCTGCAGTCTTTCCCTCTCACACACACGCCGGCGGCCATTCTGGGATATATATGGCAATAAAACTCTCCCTCTCCCCTCCTCCCCTCCTCCCCTCTCTGTTCTGTCTGTCAGAAACACGCCGGGTTTCTGCCATTCACCTACTTTGAGATTCTTCTGTGCTCTGGAAAAGTCGAGCACGGCGGAGAGGTCGGGCGGGGGTTTGCGCCGCTTGTAGTACTTGAAGAGCCTCCTGAAGGCGTCCTCGCCTTGCTCCAGCCGCCCGGCCGCCGCCGCCGCCATCGCCATCGCCATCGTCCCGCCTCGAGGAGGAGGAGATCACAACCGACGGCGCCGCCACAACCCGTCACAAACCCATCCTAATCACCGCCTTCGGGAAAACAAAACCACTCGTGTTGTTTTTTTAAAGTTTTATTTTGCCGGGGTGTGTGTGTGTGATCGCGGTTGCCCTGGGTCGCAGGTGGGAGGTTGGAGGTCATCGTCAGAGAGACGGCATAATGGCGGCGGCGGCGGCTCCTTCAAGGAAAGTCTTCGAGGTCTTCGTCTCTCGCGTCCCCTGGACTCTGGCCAGCAGTGAGTGGCGTTTCTTTTCACTCTCTGCTGCTGCTCGGGCTTCGGCCGAATGTTATTTTTATTTCTAAAACAAACAAAAAAAATGTGCCGGTTGTGTTTAGTTTGTGGCGATGGAGGGAACTTAGGATAGAAACATTAGAAAATAGGTGCAGGAGGAGGCCATTCGGCCCTTCGAGCCAGCACCGCCATTCATTGTGATCATGTCTGATCGTCCCCAATCAATAACCCGTGCCTGCCTTCTCCCCATATCCCCTGACTCCACCAGCCCCTAGAGCTCTATCTAACTCTCTCTTAAATCCATCCAGTGATTTGGCCTCCACTGCCCTCTGTGGCAGGGAATTCCACAAATTCACAACTCTGGGTGAAAACGTTTTTTCTCACCTCAGTCTTAAATGACCTCCCGTTTATTCTAAGACTGTGACCCCTGGTTCTGGACTCGCCCAACATTGGGAACATTTTTCCTGCATCTGGCTTGTCCAGTCCTTTTATAATTTTATATGTTTCTATAAGATGCCCCCTCATCCTTCTAAACTCTAGTGAATACAAGTCAAAGATGAAGCGTTTGGCAGCACTGGGCCTGTACTCGCTGGAGTTTAGCAGGATGAAAGGTTTTTCCTGCATCTAGCTTGTCCAGTCCTTTTATAATTTTATATTTTTTCTATAAGATCCCCCTGATCCTTCTAAACTCCAGTGAATACAAGCCAAAGATGAAGCATTTGGCAGCACTGGGCCTGTACTCGCTGGAGTTTAGCAGGATGAAAGGTGGGGTGGTGGTGGTGGTGGGGGGACACCTCATTGAAACATCATACATACAGAATAGTGAAAGGCTTGGATAGAGTGGATGTGGGGAGGATGTTTCCACCAGTGGGAGAGTCTAGGACTAGAGGTCACAGCCTCAGAATAAAAGGACGTTCCTATAGGAAGGAGATAAGGAGGAATTTCTTTAGTCAGAGGGTGGTGAATCTGTGGAATTTGTTGCCACGGACTTATGTGGAGACCAAGTTAATGGATATTTTAAAGGCAGAGATAGATTCTTGATTAGTACGGGTGTCAGGGGTTATGGGGAGAAGACAGGAGAATGGGGTTGAGATGGGAACATAGATCAGCCATGATTGAATGGCGGAGTAGACTTGATGGGCCGAACGGTCTAATTCTGCTCCTATCACTTATGTAGGGCCCCAACCCCGCGTATGGCAGCTCCTCCTTGCCCATTGCCCCCTGGACTCAATGAGTGGCTGTATTTATATTGAAATTAAAACTGTAGCTGTTAGAAACACTCAGTACGTCGCTCAGTGTCTGTGGAAGGAGAGATGTATTGGTGTCATTTAGAGAGGTTTACGTTGAAGATTGCCAAAATGTGTAGGAAGGAGCAGCAAGCAGGTGCTGGTTTACAGCGAAGATAGACTCAAAATGCTGGAGTAACTCAGCACGACAGGCAGCATCTCTGGAGGGAAGGAATGGGTGATGTTTCTGGTCGAAACCCATCTTCAGACTGAGGGCTGAAGAAAGGTTTCGACCCGAAACGTCACCCATTCCTTCTCGCCGGAAATGTTGCCTGTCCCGTTGAGTTACTCCACCCTTCATCAGAGGATTGAATTGGGATTTTCAATGTGACTGGATATTTGTGAAAATAAATGACAAATTCAGAGCAAAAATAAACCACAAACTGCTGGAGGAACACAGCGGGTCAGGCAGCATGTGGAGGGGAGATATCTAGTAGAGAGAGCTGAGGGGAAGGGAGGGGGCAAGAAATAGGTGAATACAGGCGTAAGGATTGGCCAATGAGTCAGGTAGAGTAGGTAAGGGTGGAGAGAGTCATCAAAGCTGGAGGGGATACGTGGCAAGACATATGGGTGCAGATGGTGGAATCTGATACGGAAGGAAGCTGGGGAGCGAAGGGTAGAACCTCTCTCTCAGCTTTCTCCCATCTACTCCATCAGAGTGCAGAAAGTTCCAGACCTGAAACATTGCTTATCTATTTCCCTCCACGGATGCTGCCTGACTTGTTGAGTATTCACTGGAATTTGGAAGGATGATAGGGGATCTTATGGAAACATATACAATTCTTAGAGTATTAGACAGGGTAGATGCAGGAATTTTTTTCCCGATGTTGGGGGAGTCCAGAACCAGGGGTCACAGTTTAAGAATAAGGGGTAGGCCATTTAGGACTGAGATTAGGAACATCTTTTTCACCCAGAGAGTTAAGAATCTGTGGAATTCTCTGCCACAGAAGGCAGTGGAGGCCACTTCACTGGATGTTTTCAAGAGAGAGTTAGATTTATTTCTTGGGGCTAAGGGAATCAAGGAATATGGGGAAAAGGCCAGAATGGGGTACAGATTTTGGATGATCAGCCACGATCATATTGAATGGCGGTGCTGGCTCGAAGGGCCGAATGGCCTACTTCTGCATGTACTTTCTATGTTTTCTCAGTAATTTGTTTTTTGCTCGTGATTTTCGTATCTTCAGTCAGCAATGAATAATGTAGGGCTGTTTCGACCACTAACAAAGGATCTTCAACATGAAACATTAGTTTTCTTTCTTGTTTGCACAGATGCTCCCAGACCTGCTGAGTGTTTGCAGTATTTTATATTTTTATTTAGTAATTCCAGCATCTACATTTTTCGTTAAAATATTAATACTGTTATAGACAATAGACAATAGACAATGGTGCAGGAGTAGGCATTTCGGCCCTTCGAGCCAGCACCGCCATTCATCCCCAATCAGTACCCCGTTCCTGCCTTCTCCTGTTGATGGCTGTGAACTTGCGGGTAAGGGAGGGTGTCAATTGGAACTTTTGGAAATAAATTTATGGGTACCCAAGAGATGGTAATTATAGGAACATGAGGAATGGGGGTAAATTTGGGGTGCCTTTGCTCTTGTTTCAAAGGAAAGTAGGCTGTACCTAAGATCCTCAAGAGGTGTCGTATTTAGCTTATTTTACTAATTTTCTGCATCTGAAATAATCTTTCGTTCATTGACTCCAGGATCCATTCTTGCAGTGTGTGGCACTGGTAGATTATTGCTGATTTGTGTGAACTCATTTGAAAGTATCTTTAAAAGAGAATTTCCAGGAACCACCAGAATCTTTCTTAGCAAGGGGAAAATGTACCACCAGAATCTTTCTTAGCAAGGGGAAAATGTACCCTGTCCACTGTGTGAACCTTGTATTCGAAGTACAGTGTTGACTGAATGGGTTGATCTACAAGGGATTGACATGGATACAGTGAGCCTAACTTCATCCCCATCTGTTGATACAATTCAAATTATTCTCATCGAAGTTAGTCCGATTTGAGTGAGGTTTACCATATATCACGCTAAACATTTCTTCTCCATATACTTGTCCAAATGTTTTTTTTAATGTGTGTGCATCAACCACTTTGTTCCATATACTCGCTACCTTTTGTGTGAAAAAATTGCTCCTTGGGTTCTCGGCTCACTCCTTAAATCTGTGCCCTCTAGTTCTTGACTCCATGACCCTGGGAAAAAAACTGTGCATTCACTCTATCTATGCCTTTCGTGATTTTACACATCTCTATAATTTCACCCCACAGACTCTTAACGTTCCTAAGAATAAAGTCCATGCCTGCCCAGCCTCTCCCTCTGACCGAGTCCCTCAGTACCTGGCAACATTCTTGTAAAGCTTTTCTGCACTTTTCCAGTTTAAAGACTTTTTTCCTATAACGGGGTAACCAAAAGTTATCAGACTTCTTGAAATGTGGCCATACCATTGTTGTACACAAGTGCAACATAACATAAACTCCTGTCATGATCAAGTTCATTTTTTAGTGAGATGACTGGAAGGGGATTTATAAACTGGGAAACTTGTATTGAAAGCAGAATAGGGAAAAAAGTGAGTGGTTCAAAAATATTTGTACACTGTACGCTCAAGGAAATATTTATATATTTAATCTACAATATTTTCAGTCAGTATATTATTGGATGAATAAATCTGTATTTTTGCAGAAGAAATCAAGGAATATTTTGGTCAGTTTGGGCCAGTGAAGAAATGTCTGCTTCCATTTGTAAGTATTTCATTACTTTCAATCATATTGTTCCATTTTAATTGACAAGCTAAAAAGTTTGTTTCCTGTTTTCAGTAGGTTTGGCTGTATTTTTCAATTTTCAAAGTCAATTAAATGGCGTCCTTCTAGATACACCATTGAAAACCTTGCTGTCTGTCAGACTCCAGGATAAGAAAAGAAGGGGCAGTCCATATTTCAAAGAGGTCCGCGTTTTTTTAATCTATTTTATTGGAATTGGGAGACATAGAAAACTGTGACATATTAAAGAATTTGATAAATATGAAAAAGAGCAGGTAGACAACATTTCAATATAGATATATATTAAATGAAGCATTAAAGTAAGGATAGTGAGCAGATTCTGCTGTCAGTTGTGAAATTTCTGATGGTATAGAGAGACAGATTTTGGATTGGAAACATTAATGGTCGAAATGCACGCAGATGGAGAGAAAGCAATCTAAATGTGTAAAACACAAAAACAAAGGAAAAAAGGTGATGCAAGATGCTAGGCACATACAGTCTTGCACACTTCCATAAGGTATACATCGAGTCAATAAAATACAGCATGAAAATAGGGATAGCTTATAATTATGAAAAGTAATGACATGTTGGGCATTATTAAACATCAAAATATGAAACAACAATTTAATTTTTAAAAAAAGGCTGATATTGTTTCCATTGTTGAAGTACAAATGACGATAATTTATTTGGAATATAGTTGAAAAGTAAAATTCTCCATAAATATAATAATTACATTTCTTTATCATGCTGAGGGAGGGACGAATAGGCCCAAGACCAATATTTAAACTTAAGTAAGGGCATTTACGAGGCCATGAAAGCTAGTATGAGTGGTCTATGCATTGCAAAGGAATCGTATCAAACTTAAAGAAAAAACATATAAAGTCAGATGGTAGGTCAGAACTTGGGATATCTTATAGCAACAAATGACCTAGAGAAATAATGAAGGTAAATTAGAATATGGGATAAAGCTAGTTCAAAATGTAAAAAGGAATTTCTATGGATATTTTAAAAAGTAGTGAGTTAACTAAGTCTTCTCGAGTTTGAGGAATTAATAATGAGAAACAAGAGAACAGATTAATGAAACTGATATCTTGCAATAGTCTTCACAGTATTGGATACGTAACATCTCAAAAGTAGCTCTCGATTAGGATTTGGAAAGGAGTGAGAAAAAATACAGTTATAGGAACGTGATACTGAGCAAATTGTTGGAGCTGCAAGCTAACAAAATGATGGGATTCTGATGGACCAACCTGGAGCCTTCAAGGTAGTACCTAGTGAGATAGTAGATACATCTGTTTCCCTTGACCACAATTCCCTGGTTTCAGGGAAGATTCTGTTAGACTCCTTTATTCAAACAGAAATGAGAGAGAGAGCAGGCAACTATAGACCAGTTATTCCAGCATCCATCATAAGAAAAATGTTCAAAACTATTATTAAAAAGTGTGTGGTAGGGCATGTAAAAATATTCACAGTAATCAGGCAAACAATTGCATAAAAATGTTAATCTATTTATTGGAGTTTCTTTGAAGAAGAAAGTGCTGTGGATAAAGGGAATTTGATGGAGGAACTGTGCTAAGATTTCTGTGAGACATTTGATAGGAAGCCTTGTCAAAGCGTGATGCACAAAATAGCTCATGGTATAGGAAGTAACATTGATAGAATATTGGCTGACCAACTGAAACCAGAGATTAGGCATGATAGGTCTTTTACTGGTCGTTGGGTGGCACAGCGGCAGAGTTGCTGCCTTGCAGCGCCAGAGACCCTGGTTCGATCCTCCCTACAGGTGATGTGTGTACGGTGTTTGTACGTTCTTCCTGTGACCTGCGTGGATTTTCTCCGGGTGCTCCAGATTCTTCCCACACTCCAAAGTCGTACAGGTTTGTAGGTTAATTGGCTTTGGTAAAATTGTAAATTTTACATTTTAGTGTGCATCCTCCCTAGTGTGGAGGATAGTGCTATTACATGGGGTGATCAGATGATGGGCAGTCTTGGGAAGCTAATAGCCCTGCTCCTAATTCATATGTTCATGTAAAGTTGTATTGAAAATGGAATCCAGCTATGATTTTAATTTGTACAAGTTGCCTTGAAATTTGGAACAATTACATGGTTTCAAGGTGAGTCTGGTATGGAGTAGATAACCTGTTGAGTATTTCACTGTTCTGTTATTTCAAATTTTTAACAGCTGCGGTATCCTTTTAGGATTTAAAACAGAAAATACTCAGATGAAGTGGCATTCAAGAGAAAAACAGTTATTGTTCCAAAGGCATAAACCTGATTTGAAAGATTTGCAGAAATGTCAGTAAATTAGTTAGTAATGTTCATTAATTCAACTTCATATTACAGGACAAGGGGAATGGATTTCACAAAGGATTCTGTTGGGTTGCCTTCAGTACAGAAGAAGGGCTTCAAAATGTGCTACAGAAGGAAGTGCATCTCGTTGAAGGCACAAAGGTAATTAAAAAATGCCGCTTTCTTTTTTCATAAGTGATAGGAGCAGGATTAGACCATTCGGCCTATCAGTCCACTCTGGCATTCAATCATGGCTGATCCATCTCTCCCTCTTAACCCCATTTTCCTGCCTTATCCCCATAACCTCTGACACCCATACTAATCAAGAATCTATCTATCTCTGCTTTAAAAATATCCATTGACTTGGCCTGCACAGCCTTCTGTGGCAATGCATTCCAGATTCACCGCCCTCTGACTAAAGAAACTCCTCGTCATCTCCTTCCTAAAGGCTCTTCCTTTAATTCTGAGGCTATGACCTCTGGTCCTAGACTCTCCTGTTAGTGGAGACATCCTCTCCATCCAGGCCTTCCACTATTCAAAGGTAGGGGTGCACCAAACTTTCTTGACATTTAAAAGCACTACATGTAAAACTACAATGTCTTCAGTCTCTGGCTGCTAGTGTGTGACTGCTGCACAATACCTTGCAGTAAAGATGGCATTAAGAGACCAAAAGAAAATGGTAAAGGAGTACATAATTTTGATTCTCAAGGATCTGTAGTAAAACTTCACTGATGTTCTACACAGGACTTGGGTGCGGCAGGATTGATATATAGATACTTTATAATCACATGTACCGTGAAGGTACAGTGAAATTCGTTGTTTTTGCATACACGGTACACAAAAGAGGCACCACAAGGTACAAAGTTTAGTTTACCAAGGTACAGCGAAAAGCTTTTGTTGCTTGCTAACCAGAAAGACAATACAAGATTACAATCGTGTATATTTTAGTGTATAGATACATAAGGGAATAACGTTTAGTGCAAGGTAAAGCCGGCAAAGTCCATCCAAGGATAGTCCGAGGGTCACCGAAGAGGTAGATGGTAGTTCAGCACTGCTCTCTGGTTGTGGTGGGATGATTCAGTTCCCTGATAACAGCTGGGAAGAAACTGTCCCTGAATCTGGTGGTGTGTTGTTGGTCCCTTCTTCGATTACCACCCACATCATAGGTCCCTCTTGTTCTCGACTGCCCCCCCACTGTTCTCGGTGCCCCCCCCCCCCCCACCCACGCCAGGTCCCCTTTGTTCTTCGATGTTTTGGCCCCCAGGGACTCCGGCCTCATGTTCCATGTCTCTCCTCGTTCTTGGTGAATGCCGGTGGCTCGGGCCTGAGTTTGAAACCGGCGGTGTGCGAGCCTACCAGTAGGTCCTCTGTCTATGGTCCGAGTTTATCTGTACTGCAGGGTATTACTCTAATACCTCAACACACCTTTGTTAAGTGAGCAAAGTCACATTGTTCCAGTGAACAGTTTAAGGGCCCCATTGAGCCAGATGCTGAATTGCCAGGATTTCCTGAGCTACATACCAGATTATCAGTTTGACTTTAGTTTCAATGGAAGCAGTGTGGAAAAGATTCATTAGATTGATTTCTGGGATTAAATTATTAATGTATGAAGCGAGAGGGAGCAGGTTGGGTCGATACCAAACCAAAATAGGTGGAAGGGCAGGTAATGTAGAGAAAGCAGGGACTCTGCAGAAGGACTTGGACAGGTTGGGAGAGTGGGCAGAAAAGTGGCAGATGGAATATAGTGTAGCAAAGTGAGTCGTGCATTTTAGTAGTAGGAATAAAGGTGTAGACTAAATGGGGAGAGAATCCAGAAATCAAAGGATCTTGTGAGTGCTGGTGCTGGATTCCCAAAAAGTTAATCAGCAAGTCAAATTGGTAGTAAAGGAAACAAACACAATGCGAGCATTCATGTCAAGATGGCTTGTATACAAAAACAGGGATGTAATGCTGAGACTCTATAAGGCCGCATTTGGAATATTGTGAGCATTTTTGGGCCCCATATCTGAGGAAGCATACGGTGGCTCTGGAGAGGGTCCAGAGGAGGTTTACAAGAATCCCAGGAATTAGTAGGTTAACCTATGATGAGCATTTGTCGGAACTGGGCCTGTACGCGCTGGCGCTTAGAAGAATGCGTGGGAGAACCTCATTGAAACATACAGAATTGTGAAAGGTTTGGATAGAGTGGATGTTTCCACCAATGGGAGCTTCTAGGACTAGAGGACATAGCCTCAGAATTAAAGGATGTTCTTTTAGGAAGAAAATTAGGAAAAATGTCTTTAGTCAGAGGGTGGTGAATCTGTGGAATTCTTTGCCACAGAGGACGTGGAGGCAAGGTCAGTGGAAATAGATTATTGATTAGTACAGGTGTCAGAGGTTATGGGGAGAATGGAGTTAGGAGGGATAGATCAGCCATGATAGAATGACAGAGTAGACTTGATGGGCCGAATGGCCTAATTCTACTCCCATTACTTATGGCACTCAGTAGAGTTGAGTTATTTTATTGAAACAAAAGATTCTGCAGAGATGTCTCCCTTCCTGGGTGTATCTAGAACCAGGGCCTGGAGATGTGGAATAATTCAAGTTTTAGTTTGATGGAGTATACCTCAACTGTGGAGTCAAGGAGACAGAGAGAGACAGCAGGAGAATGGCGATGAAGCTAGATTGTGGCAGCTATTATCTCACTGTACGATGGAGCAAGTGGAGGATTCACTCCTATTTGTTTTGTAAGATTAATGTGGTCACAGTACGTTTAAATAGCATCCTTGTATTCTCACCTAACACTTCCAAATTAACCTTGGTCTGAAAATAAATCCACAAAAGGCACAAGAAAGTTTGCTTTATTTTAAAAAAGGACAAATGCATTACCAAGTGGTAACACCACCAAACCTATAATACAGCGGCAAAGTTCAGCAAAGACCCTCTAACCACCAGGTGCTGCCAGCAACCAACTACCTGGCTTGCATTCAGACAGTTTTGTTACAATTTACAGCAACACAGTTCCATGGGGATAATGTTGGTATTACATTAAAGCAAAACTAGAAATTGAATAACTCATTAAAAATTTATTCTCTTCACAGCTTCAAGTTCAGAGAAACAGAAAATTATTCCAAGGACAAAGAGCAAACAGAATCACTGAATCAGCTCATTGATACCAAATATGGAGGGTGTAGCTCAATATGTTTGACTTAAAGTTGGTGAATAAACAGTTGTGATGTTTAAAATCTCCTGTTTCATTTCTCGGGCACTTATGCTAGCTTAATTAGAAAATGAGTAGATTGTTTTACTTTACGGGAACGTCACTGTAAATGAAGTTCACACGAGGAAACTCTGTTTCCAAGATGTGTTCTATCCATAATGTACAGTAAGTCCATGCAGAAACAAATGCTAGAGATACTGATTTGATCTAAATGGTTAAAACGTATTAGAAAAAGTTCATCTATTCCTTTCTTCGCTTCTTTCCTTCATGTTCATATTCTTTTGAACGACCACTTTCAGGCCTCTTTGAGCCACCGTGTTGCTTGGCTTCCTCCAAGAACTTATCCAGCCCAAAGGGATCTTCTTCGTCCCTCTCAAACTGAACAGGGCCTTCACGGCGCTGTTTACGGTCTGTACCAGAAAATTCTCGGTCGGGGACAAAACCCTAAGAAAAACACACAACATTTCATTGCTATCAGGTGGGGCAACAGCTCAAAACGAATTTTACATAAGTGGTTCAGACAGTGTCAGCGAATGGAATTCAAGAAATTAAGATTTTTATTAAACCCATTTCCTGAAGCTACTTGTGCAACTACCATCATTTACAGGTGTGCAGGAAAGAACTGCAGATGCTGGTTTAAATCCAAGGTGGACACAAAATGCGGGAGTAACTCAGCGGGACTGGCAGCATCTCTGATCTTCAGAAGACTGAAGAAGGGTCTCGACCCGAAATGTCACCCATTCCTTCTCTCCAGAGATGCTGCCTGTCCCACTGAGTTACTCCAACATTTTGTGTCTACCTACCATCATTTACATCCATTCAGCAAAATGGAAGAGATATATAAATGTTATATGTTTACAAATATTTTAGAAAATGTTTCACAGTCACAACCTTAATTGTTCTTGATGCCCATTTCCAAACTAGCAGCGACTTGTCTTCAAGGCAATCTATAAGAGCACTAATACTGAGATTCTCACAAAAAAGATAAGTTTATGAGCTAGAAAAAAAGCCTGATTAGAGCTGATTCTCATGGAGAAGAAGTGACCCAAATGTTAACTCTCTCTCCATGGATGGTATCTGACTTGTTTTTTGTTAAAGGGAGAATTCCAGGTCTTAATGGCAAAGTAGCTACTGAAGGTGGACATTCAAAGCTGAATGACTGAGAATTAGAGGAACACAGATACCACAAAGAGTTGAAGAATGAATTCACGAGGTGGCCCTTGATTTGGAATGATTTTGAGTTTAGTGAGTATAGAACAAGGGAGTATTGTCACACACACACATGAGAAAATGAAGCATAGGGGAAAATAAAAAACTAGGATTCACTCACACGATTATTTTTCATAAATGTGTCCAATTCATCGTCATAAGTGTCTTTATCAGCGTTCTTGGTAGGTCTGTATACATTTTGTGCCAAGTCTTTGCCAGCTCTCCAAGGCTGGTCATAAACATTGTAAAGTTCATCCTCTCCTCCTGCAAAGCCACTGTCCATGCCCTGCCATTATAAAAAACATAATTCAGATGAGCTTTGATTACTACTCACCAGTGGATTATCCATAAAACGTAGGAACGAGGGAGACAATTGCGTAATTAACAGTTCCACCATTCCTTTATAACGATCACACTGTGTGTTACCTTGTTCTGGTTGAAGAGTCTTTGGTCATACTGCAGTTCAGTTGATACACGTTGATTTGGTACACCCAATGCAATCAGCTCGCTAATATCTCGTTCCTGGTCCTTCTGCACTTTGGACCTGGTATTCAAGCAAGTTTAATTACTTATACTTTGAATTCATATGCCATCATCAAACCTGTGCAAAAGCCCACGTTGTAGGGCACAGGCTACTTAAACATCTTTAATTGTTCACACTTCAAAGTTGCTTTTTAGTTGGACAAAGAACTTCAGAACGTTACTGAAGATGTATAGCACAAAAAAAAAAACACATAGAATAGTTATTTTCGTACGCAGTAGGAGGCAACCATTTGGCTCAAGTATCTGGCAAATACTTAGGAGGACTAGGGAGAACAAGTTGAATTTTCCTTAACACCTGACAGCCTTACAAGTTGCTGACTCGTGCACCTCTCCTCGTCTCCACAAGCATTGTGTGGTGATTAATTCCACCAGATGCTATTATAGACAGAGCTTGCCACAGGTAAGCTGGCGAAGCCAAGGTTGAATGGATTTATCCCTCAACTCTCTGTTGGCCACAGACCAAATTTGGCAGATATACCCTACAGGTATTATAGGCGATCATAGCCACTCTTGTTGACACTAAAGAAACAAAGAATGTACCAAGAGCATCGAATGTACTCTGGCGGGAAGACTTTCAAAAGTGTTGTTCAATATGGAGGAACACGGAACGATACATCAACTGAGGAAGAACAGTAGACGATCAGATCAGACAAGAATGCGAATTTAGTCTGGAGTAAAGGTTTTTATGACAATCTGGTGGATTTGTAGTCATAAAACAATTATCATAGGACCATTTCACCAGTTG
This sequence comes from Okamejei kenojei, assembly GCA_035221665.1. Lineage (NCBI taxonomy): Eukaryota > Metazoa > Chordata > Chondrichthyes > Rajiformes > Rajidae > Okamejei > Okamejei kenojei. The sequence goes on along the minus strand of CM069139.1, from coordinate 11,740,510 downwards.
CCATGGTGAATGTCTTTTTCTCAGACTTGGATTACTTTGGTCAACCTGTGTGCCAACCATCCATGAACGATACATTTTAAGTTTAGACAAAAAAAGTGATGAGTTTTTCTAGGCCACAAGTCACAAAAAGGTATTGAGGAGAGGAACATTCACACATACACTCTATACACTCCAAAGATGTATCAGGTTGTAGGCCAATTTGCTTGGTGTAATTGATTGTAAATTGTAAATATGTCCCCAAGTGTGTGTAAGGAATAATGTAAAGTGCGAGAATCGCTGATCGTGGCGCGGAACTCGGTGGGCTGAAGAGCCTGTTTCTGCATTAGTATACTCATAAATCTAGAAACAATAGAGTTGACTTAACTCACAGGTTCAGACCATTCTCACAGGTTTCTTAATGTTGACAAACCTCTTATCTGGAGCTGCACCGGGCAAGATTACGATCATGTTTTCGTCGATCTTTGCTTCTTTCATCGTCCTAATTTCATCCCGTTACCTTGTTTCATTTTCATCTGTGGAGAGAAAAAAAAACGAATTTCTAAATCATAAAAATATCATTTTAACTGTCTGTAAACCACTAAGAACAGATATTTCCATTGGATAACATTACTGTCAGACATACGGTTAACTAACTCCTCCTCCCATTCAACACTGACTCTTTCAGCGCAAAAATTGGCGAGGAATGAACACCACTTCATATTTCCGCTTGGGCAACTTACATCACCAGAAGCATGAACATTGCCTTTGCTCTTAACTTCGTTGCTTTGCTTTTTCCTCTCACCGCTCATCCCCTCCCCTTACTTCCCAGTCTCTGACCACCAGTCTTACTGTCTCCGACTACATTTTATCTCTGAACTGCCTCACTCCGTCATCAGCCTGAAAGAAAGAGGTCTCGACCAACGAAACGTCCACCCATTCCTTCTCTCCAGAGATGCTCCTGCCTGTGAGTTACTCATCATTTTGTGTCTCACTTCACATAGATATTCTGTCAAAATGGTAGTAACTAATTAGCGTTCAAAGTAAAATCATGAACGAAATGGCCTGCTGGCATTTGTGTGCAATCACAGGTTTTTTAAATTTTATGTAACTTCCTTAATGAAAGATTTACGTTTTACAAAAACAACATTCCTGTTGGTGCCACATGTGCATTTTCCTAATAGCAAACATCACTGTTGGCAGTGTAATGTGAATTCAGTCAACATCACCTGCACACAACCTGATCTCCACGCTGCGACAGTGGGGTCCACAGCCAGAGGTCATATGTTCATAACTTCGAGGAGCAGAATTAGGTCAGTTGGCTCATTAAGTCTGCTCCACCATTCAGTCAAGGCTGAGCTACATTTCCCTTTCAAGCCCATTCTCCCCATAACCCAACTCGTACTAAACAAGAATCTGTTAATATCCACCCTAAAAATATCTATTGGCCTCCACAGTTTTCTATGGTAATGAATTCCACAGATTCACCACCCTCTGACAAAAGAAATTCCTCCTCATCTCCTTTCTAAAGGTGCGTCCTTTTATTCTGAGGATGTGACCTCTAGTCCGAGTCTCGCCCACATAGGTGAGAAACATCCCTCTGTGCACATCCACTCTATCAGTCTTATCAACCTATTCGGTAAGTTTGAATGAAGCCCCTACTTATCCTTCTAAACTCCAGCAAGTACAGGCCCAGTGCTGTCAAACGCTCATCATATGTTAACTAATCATTCCGTGGGTCATCCTCGTAAACCTCTGGATCCTTCCTCAGATACTTTTCGTGTGGAGCCAAAAGAGGTGATAATAAATGCAATCCCATTTCCTCAAACCCTATTTACTGTTTTAGTAATTGCCTGGAGCAGTTTCCTCAACTTCTTTCCAAAAATGCAATTTGAAGAAAATCTCTACATCCAATTGCCTGAGAACCCAAAAAGCTTCCAAAATAAAGTCAGACTCGTACTTTTGAAAATATTTAAATTAATTGAATGTGGTAACCATCCGTTTTTACAAAACATTCAAAACGTGTTATGTGGCGGTGCATCTGGCTGTTTAACGACGTGTGGAGCCAGGGAGTTAAAAGGGATTTAAACTCAAGCTACTTTATTTGAAAATAACTTGATGTGTGAAGTGCTGAGATTTGAGTGGTGCAATGCGAGTGGGAAGGGAGTGGAGAAACGGGGTCCTGATCAGCAGGAAGGGAGCACAGAACCCATTTTCTGGTAACCCATCAGGTTGGATTATTGGAGATTTACCTTACACAAGATGTCCTTGCAAGTCCCTCCTACCTTTTTCTATGTGAGTCTTGATGCCAGCTCTTCTTTCCCTGGCAATCTGAGCCAATTCTCGAAGTTTCTCTTCCTTCTTTTCTTTCTCTTTTTGAGCCATTTTCCTTTCAACTTGTGCTCGCATCTCGACGGCTTCACGGGCCTAGGCACACAGCATAGGTTAATGAAGCAGGACTGTCTTATTGGAGTTGAATGTCCAAAAAAAGCAAATGGAGGAATTTAATAAAAAACTATGCTGCATTTTGCAACTTTACAAAATAAAAGTTTAGGACGATACCTTTCTGTCTGCAATATAAAGAGCCTCTGCAAGTTTGGCAAAGTTTTCATTGATGTGAACTGTTTGAAGTCCCCGCCCATCGGCAGCCAGGCGTTTGTCCAAGGGAATGGTGTAACCCTGGAATACAGAGCACAATCACACTAAAGAGCAGCAAGCTAGGGACATTGGCCAGCCAAAGTCATGGGCAATGCAAAGCCTTAAACAACAAAACAAAATACAGATAATTAATTCTGGAATCTTCATTTAACCCTCACTGATTACATACAGAGGGCAGCTGATTCATGACCTCACACCTGCTTTGTTGATTCTGTTAATCAGATCAAGATCTTCTAAGAACTAAGGTTTCTGAAGCTTCATCTGAAAGTCGACATCTTCTTGACTATTGATTTCAACAAATTACAATCAAGTAGGGAATTATCAGGTATCAAGCTTTTTTTTAAACTCAGGAGTAAACAGCCAGGAAAAATAATGAAAGCATAGTACACGTGCAATAAAAAAGTTATGGTGAAAATATTTATTGCAATTCTGAATTTTCTTTATTTGCGCCTGAAGATGAAGTATCAGCAAATTCAGGAACATTGATCCGGTGCTATTTGAATGTAATGCTAAGAACATTCTCCCCGGGGTCATATTCAGTTAGGAAATGAATTCAATTTACACTGAGATTTTAACAGATCACTCCCACTTCCAATGAATTTTTTCCTCCTGTAAGAAGATAGGCCAAGGTTCGGATTTCCACAGCCAGAGCTGGAGCTTCACATCCTGCCACTTGATACACCTTATCCAACTATGCACTGATCACACGCCTTGTGCAAATGCCTGGATGGTTGGCTGAGGTCAGGCTAAACTTGAGACAACGGTCAGGGACACAAACGGATATGGATCAATTCAGACTCAAGTCAAGGAGGGAAACTGAGAAGAGGTTGTGACCTCCATCAAGTGGCACACTCTCCCGTTCCCTTTGTGTTGCAGTTGAAGTATCTTGGGCTCTTTAAACTACTACATTCTTTCAAACGGCAATGCCACTATTCCATGCTATTATCCAACCAATTAAAAAAAAAATCACCAGACTTTGACTCTTTAAAAATAATATATATATTTGATTTATTTAGTATTTACAATACTAAAAAAATACTAAATATTTAGTATTTACATTACTAAATAATTCAAAACAAAATCCACCACCATAGTACAAGTAAAACAAATATTCTTAAATAATATTTCTCCATCCTTAATAAGGATGCATTCCACCCCGAGGTGCCCAGCGGTCCCGGAAACCCCCCCTGGGTGCCTGTGGACAGCACGTAGTCCATCTCTAATACCACCTGGGCGCGGACGTAACCCCGGAAAAGGGGCAAGACTTTGACTCTTGGTGTGCTCAGACCAGGTATTTGCCACCATCGTGTCTGTACGATCCCTTATCAAGCAACTTCCGCTTGTTGCATGAAAGATAAGCACAATCTACAACTTCCATTGTGTGTGATCAGTGCCTAATTGGCTTATTGCATTTTTTAAAGCTGATTTCCCCATTCTCATGCCTTGACTGTGCATCTCTGCAAGCATTGTACTGCTAAGATTGAAAAAAATAACATATCCTTAAAATCACTACTGTTCCCAATACTGTAAATATGACAATTGACTATACTAGCCTTCAAATTAAAGATTTGTCCCACTCCAGTCATTCCTTTTCCTCACTCTGGCCAGGCAGAAGATATAGAGGTTTAAAAGCATACAGCACCCAGGCTCACAAACAGCTTCCTCTCCTCCATTAACAGGTCCTTCCACAAGCTAAGGTACTATCCTGATTCTACTCTATTGCAGACATTAAACGTGGTCTCTGGAAATAATGCGCTACAATGCTGAGTGCTGAGAGTTTATAATCTGCAATCCACATCCTTCCCTTTAAGGGCCTGTCCCACTGTACGAGGTAATTCAAGATTTCTCCCGAGTTTTCCCCGATTCAAACTCGGAGAATTATGGTAATAGCCGCTCGTAGGTACTCGGGGCTCTCGTGAACATTTTTCAACATGTTGAAAACATTTCCCGAGCTTACCTGCCATTAGCGCCACGAGCCGCTGAGAGACGTCCCGAGCTCTGACGTACCAGCTACCTACTTACCACGAGTTTGATTTTTTTTTAAACTCAAAGGAGATCTCTTGGATAAACTCATATAGTGGGACAGGCCCTTTACTTTACCTATTGTACTTGAGTTTGGTGTGATTGCACTTATGGAGAGTATCATCCGATTTGATTTAGCCAGCATGCAAAACAAAGCTTTTCACTCTACGTTGTGACACCTGACAATAATAAACCTATTTTTTAAATAATTCTATTTTGAGAAGACCCCAAGAACAAAATCGCTGTCTCCTCACCTTGGCGTTCTTCCAATTTGAAATGCATGGAGGAATTTTCCATTCTTGCTGTTCTTTTACCGTCATCTGAAATGAGAAAAAAAAAACAAAGGTTCCATTAGAAGACTCAAACAAAGACACCCCTCAACGTGGTCGAGTTTAAAACTAATGCAGAAACAAAGTGCTGGAGTAAATCAGCGGGTCAGGATCAAGCAGCATCTCTGAAGAATGTGGTTAGATGACGTTTCAGGTTGGCACCTTCCTCATGCTGACGCAAAATTCTGGAGTACCTCAACGGTCACTTAAAACAAATATACCACTGTAGCAATCTTACAGTTACAGTGGCTGCTCATCGATTATTTATATTTAAGAAATTGTATGTGCAAATTGCGCATACAATTTATATTTAAGAAATTGTGTTGTTGTTGACACTAAAACTGGTGGTATGATAGACAGTGAAGGCTATCCAAGATTGCAAAAGGATTTTGATTAACTGGGCCAATGGGTCGAGGAATGGCAGATGCAAGTTTAATTCAGAAAAGTGCAAAGTGAGGCAATTTGGTAGGACAAACCAGGGAAGAACTGGGGAGTGTTGTAGGACATAGACCAAGGCATGTGGGGAGGGGAAGATTTCAAAAAGGGCAGCTCTTCACACAGAGAATGGTGCATATATACAGAATGACTTCCATAGGAAGTATCAGAGGTGAGTAAAATTTTACCATTTACATTCGGGTATAGGTGGACAAGGTTTGAAGGAATATGGGACAGGCACAGTTGAGTGGGACTAGCTCGTTAAGGCAATAATGCCAGCAAGAACATGTTTGCCCAAAGGCTTGTTACCGCATTGTGTGGCTCTACAACATTCATTCTCCAAGGTGTCTGCGCTGCTCGAATTCTTGCCCTGTGATCATCCCCAAATTTAATCTGTCCTCCAATGATGATCGTGTCTTCACTTTCAAAATCCAAGACTCGAGGAATATTTCTGTTTATCTTTTCTCCTATTAAATCGGCACCTAATCACTCTCTCCCTCAGATATCTTCAGTCCAGGGCTCTTGCTTAACTTTTTTCCCTGTTGCCAGCCGGGCAACATTGACAGCTTTTTAGGTTGCCAAATGACAGTTTAGGTGGTCATTTAAAACGGTTTGCATGATGCGTGCGATAATGTGGTCGGACGAAGTACATAGTTACCAGTCAGAATTATGCTCAATGAAGCATTCACATATGTTCAAGAAGGAACTGCAGATGCTGGAAAATCGAAGGTAGACAAAAATGCTGGAGAAACTCAGCGGGTGCAGCAGCATCTATGGAGTGAACGAAATAGGCAACTTTTCAGGCCGAAACCCATCAGTCTGAAGAAGGGTTCGGCCCGAATCGTTGCCAATTTCCTTCGCTCCATAGATGCCGCCGCAGCCGCTGAGTTTCTCCAGCACTTTTGTCTACATTCACATATTATTTCTGCTTCAAATAACTCACAAACTAAACATATTCACCAATCAAGACATGATACATACCACAATGACATGCATCAAAAAATTTAAATCCAATATCTCAACTCTTTTTACACATTGCAATTAATGCAATTTCTATTAGTTCGTTCCGCTTCCAAACAAAAATGTGGTTGGATTATTCAGCAAATGATCAACCCTGTGTCGATAAATCTTGGACCATGCACACTACAGATTGATGCAAGCATGTTTTCTGTGAAGGACCGAAAATTACCATGACATGGCCATAGCATGGGTCGTTATTGCTATTGGCACAGAAACACTCTGGCTTCCCACATAATTTATCCATAACAAAATATACAGGTTGCAAGGAAATTTCTAAAGGCATCTTATAAAAGCTGTTAAAAAAGACTATACCCATCTGACAGGTTAAACATTACACTAACTGACAAGAGATGGCCAAAGGATATAACTGCAGCAAATGTTCTTTTGGTAATATGTTTAAAGGTGTCAAAACAAATAATAACATTGGGAATTAAAACACATTTGATTGCATTCCGTTATCAGTCAATGTTCGCTCTGAAGACCATGAATCACAATATGGTCAGGGGGGGTGTGAATCAGTGCGGGGTGATAGATGGCGGGGGGGGGGGGGGGGGTTGAGAAGGCAACAGGTGCGGAATGGATGGATTGAGGCGGGGTGAATTAGTACATGTTGGTTGGAGGATGTAAAATTGTGAGGGGAGAGCACGGGGGATGTCTGTGTGTTACATGGGGGATCAGTATGGGATGGATGGGGGGGGGAGGGGTGGGTCAGTACAGGATGAATGGGGGTGGATCAGTACAGGATGAAATGGAGGTAGACAAAAATGCTGGCGAGGCAGCATCTATGGAGCTAAGGAAATAGGCAACGTTCCGGGTCGAGACCCTTTTCCAGACTGTTCCCCCATTCTTCTCGAATGGGGGGGGGATCAGTACAGGATGAATGGGGGGGGGGTCAGGACAGTGTGGATCGAAGGGTCTGTGCAGGATGAATGGGAGATCACTACAGGATGAATGAGGGGATCAGTATAGGATGAATGGGGGATCAGTACGGGATGCATGAGGGGATCATAGAAACATAGAAATTAGGTGCAGGAGTAGGCCATTCAGCCCTTCGAGCCTGCACCGCCATTCAATATGATCATGGCTGATCATCCAACTCAGTATCCCGTACCTGCCTTCTCTCCATACCCTCTGATCCCCTTAGCCACAAGGGCCACATCCAACTCACTCTTAAATATAGCCAATGAACTGGCCTCAACTACCCTCTGTGGCAGAGAGTTCCAGAGACTCACCACTCTCTGTGTGAAAAAAGTCTTTCTCATCTCGGTCTTAAAGGATTTCCCCTTATCCTTAAGCTGTGACCCCTTGTCCTGGACTTCCCCAACATCGGGAACAATCTTCCTGCATCTAGCCTGTCCAACCCCTTAAGAATTTTGTAAGTTTCTATAAGATCCCTCTCAATCTCCTAAATTCCAGAGAGTATAAACCGAGTCTATCCAGTCTTTCTTCATAAGACAGTCCTGACATCCCAGGAATCAGTCTGGTGAACCTTCTCTGCACTCCCTCTATGGCAATAATGTCCTTCCTCAGATTTGGAGACCAAAACTGTACGCAAGACCCTGTACAACTGAAGTAGAACCTCCCTGCTCCTGTACTCAAATCCTTTTGCTATGAAAGCTAACATACCATTCGCTTTTTTCACTGCCTGCTGCACCTGCATGCCTACTTTCAATGACTGGTGTACCATGACACCCAGGTCTCGCTGCATCTCCCCTTTTCCTAATCGGCCATCATTTAAATAATAGTCTGCTTTCCTTTTTTGCCACCAAAGTGGATAACCTCACATTTATCCACATTATACTGCATCTGCCAAACATTTGCCCACTCACCCAGCCTATCCAAGTCACCTTGCAGTCTCCTAGCATCCTCCTCACAGCTAACACTGCACCAGCTTAGTGTCATCCGCAAACTTGGAGATATTGCCTTCAATTCCCTCATCCAGATCATTAATATATATTGTAAATAGCTGGGGTCCCAGCACTGAGCCCTGCGGTACCCCACTGGTCACTGCCTGCCATTGTGAAAAGGACCCGTTTACTCCTACTCTTTGCTTCCTGTTTGCCAGCCAGTTCTCTATCCACATCAATACTGAACCCCTAATACCGTATGCTTTAAGTTTGTATACTAATCTCTTATGTGGGACCTTGTCGAAAGCCTTCTGGAAGTCCAGATATACCACATCCATGGTTCTCCCTTATCCACGCTACTAGTTACATCCTCGAAAAAATTCCACAAGATTTGTCAGACATGATTTACCTTTCGTAAATCCATGCTGACTTTGTCCAATGATTTCACCACTTTCCAAAATGTGCTGCTATCCCATCTTTAATAACTGACTCTAGCAGTTTCCCCACTACCGATGTTAGACTAACTGGTCTGTAATTCCCCGTTTTCTCTCTCCCTCCCTTCTTAAAAAGAGGGGTTACATTTGCTACCCGCCAATCCTCAGGAACTACTCCAGAATCTAAAGAGTTTTGAAAGATTATCACTAATGCATCCACTATTTCCTGAGCTACTTCCTTAAGTACTCTGGGATGCAGCCTATCTGGCCCTGGGGATTTATCGGCCTTTAATCTATTCAATTTACCCAACACCACTTCCCGACTGACCTGGATTTCACTCAATTCCTCCTTTGACCCACAGTCCCCTGCTATTTCCGGCAGATTATTTATGTCTTCCTCAGTGAAGACGGAACCAAAGTAGTTATTCAATTGGTCCGCCATATCCTTGTTCCCCATGATCAACTCACCCGTTTCTGACTACAAAATCAGTACAGGATGAATGAGATATCAGTAAAAGATGAATGGGGAGATCACTACAGGATGGATGGGGGTTTGGTGCAGGGTAAATGGAGGGTCGGTCAGTACGGGATGAATGGAAGGATCAGTGCAGTATGAATGGGGGGGGAGAAGTGCAAGATGGATGGGAAGGGGGGTCAGTACAGGATGAATTGGGGGACCAGTGTAACTTGGATGCGGGTGGCAGGAGAATCAATGCGAGGAGGGTAGGGTGATGAATAGATTGGGGGGGGGGGGGGTAAGATGGGGAGGGGAGCACAGGGGATGGTCAGTGAGGACTGAATAGAGATCAGTGCGGGATGGAGAGGGGTCCCAGGATATGAGGGGTGGAGGGGGGGGGGGGGGGGGGGTGGGGGGTGGAACCGAGAGAGAGAGAGAGAGAGAGAAAGGGGGGGGAAGGGGCAGAGGAGGTGGGGAGGGAGGAAGGTCAGCGCTCCTCGGACAACATCGCCACACTACCTTGGCCATCCCTGTCCAACGCCAAAGTGCCGCCGCCAAAGGGGGAGGTGGTTGGGAACTCTTCGCCACCGCCTCCCCTCCTCCGCCAGCCGACAGGTAGGTGCGGGGCCGAGCTTTGCAGCTCAAAGATCCTATAGCTATTGGATCTTTGGTGCAGCTGCTTCAGAGGGCGGAAGGAGGCCTCCGCCTCCCTCTCTCTCTCTCTCCCTCCCTCCTCCCGGCCTCGACGTGCGAGAGGGGTTGTATTGAAAGCGCCGTTAACGAGTTTGCAGGCAGCGGCTGTAATCAGGGCGATAGCGGCCGCTGCCTGCAATTCAAAAGCTACTGCTGCAAATCCACCAACTGTGCTTTCAAAACAACCCCTCTCGCACGCCAAGGCCAGGAGGAGGGAGGGAGGGAGAGGGAGAGGGAGGGAGAGAGAGGGAGGATCCAGAAAGGATTTCGGCCCGAAACGTTGCCTATTTCCTTCACTCCATAGATGCTGCTGCACCCGCTGAGTTTCACCAGCACTTCGATTTTCCAGCATCTGCAGTTCCTTTTTAAACATGGAGTATAGCTTTAATGTTTAGTTCAGAGATACAGCACAGAAACAAACCCTTTGGGCCACCAAGTCTATGCTGACCAGATTACCAGTTCGCACTAGTTCTATACCCACCTGACATCAGTGGTGGGGAAGATGCTGGAGTTGATTATCAAAAATGAAATAGCAGCACATTTGAATAGCAGTAATAGGATCAGTCCAAGTCAGCATGGATTTATAAAGGGGAAATCATGCTTGACAAATCTTCTAGAATTTTTTGAGGATGTGACAACTAAAATGGACAAGGGAGAACCATTGGATGTAGCGTACCTGAACTTTCAGAAAGCATTTGATAAGGTCTCACACAGGAGATTAGTGGACAAAATTAGAGCACATGGTATTAGGGAGAGGGAATTGACATGGGTAGAAAATTGGATGGCAGACAGGAAACAAAGAGCAGGGATTAACGGGCCCCTTTTAGAATGGCAGGCAGTGACTAGTGGGGTGCCGCAAGGCTCGGTGCTGGGGCCGCAGCTATTTACAATATACATTAATGATTTAGATGAAGAAATTAAAACTAACATTAGCAAATTTGCAAATGACACAAAGCTGGGTGGAAGTGTGAACTGTAAAGAGGATGCTATGAGGATGCAGACTGATTTGGAAAGGTTGGGTGAGTGGTCAGATGCATGGCAGATGCAGTATAATGTAGAAAAACGTGAGGTTATCCACTTTGGTGGCAAGAACGGGAAGGCAGATTATTATCTAAATGGTGTAGGAAAGAACTGCAGATGCTGGTTTAAATCGAAGGTAGACACAAAATGCTGGAGTAACTCAGCGGGTCAGGCAGCATCTCTGGAGAGAAGGAATGGGTGACGTTTCGGGTCGAGACCCTTCTTCAGACTGATGTCAGGGGAGGGGGCAGGATAAAGATAGAATGTAGTCGGAGACAGTAAGACTAGTGGGAGAACGGAAGGGGATGGAGAGAGAAAGCAAGGGCTATCTGAAGTTAGAGAAGTCAATGTTCATACTGCTGGGGTGTTATCTGAATGGCATCAGGTTAGGAAAAGGGGAAGTACAACGAGACCTGGGTGTCCTTGTACATCAGTCACTGAAAGTAAGCATGCAGGTACAACAGGCAGTGAAGAAAGGTAATGGCATGTTGGCCTTCATAACGAGAGGAGTTGCGTATGGGAGCAAAGAGGTCATTCTGCAGTTGTACAGGGCGCTGATGAGACCACGCCTGGAGTATTGTCTGCAGTTTTGGTCTCCTGATTTGAGGAAGGACATTTTTGCTATCGAGGGAGTGGAGCGTAGGTTCACAATGTTAATTCCCGGGATGGCGGGACTGTCATATGACGAAAGAATGGAGCGACTGGGCTTGTATTCACTGGAATTTAGAAGGATGAGAGGGGATCTAATAGAAGCATATAAACTTATTAAGGGATTTGACACACTAGATGCAGGAAACAAGTTCCTGATTGTGGGGGAGTTCAGAACCAGGGGCCACAGTTTAAGAATAAGGGGTAGGCCATTTAGAACTGAGACGAGGAAAAGCTTTTTCACACAGTGTTGTGAATTTGTGGAATTCTCTGCCTTGGATGGGAGTGGAAGCTGATTCATTGGATGCATTCTAAAGAGAGTTAGATACAGCTCTTCAGGCTAGCGGAATCAAGAGGATATGGTGAGAAAGCAGGAACGGGGTACTGATTGTGGATGATCAGCCATGGTCACATTGAATGGCGGTGCTGGATCGAAGGGCCGAATGGCCTACTCCAGCACTGTTTGTCTATGTATATATATATAATCCCACTTTTTCATCCACTCACTACACACGAGGGGTAGTTTACAGTCAACTTACAAACCCACACACCTTTGGGGCGTGGGAGGAAACCGGAGCACCTGGAAGAAACTCATGCTGTCACAGAGAGAAGGTGCAAACTCCACATTGACAGGACCCAGGTCTCTGGTACTGTAAGGCAGCAGCTGTAGCAGCTGAGAAAGACTGGTAGCAAAAGCATGCTCTTAAAAAAAATTAAACTGACGATCAATTGTAGACAGGGAAATTGTCAGGGGTTCAATTTGGCTTCAGCACCAACTCCCTTGTATACATGGCAATCCATGTTCTGCATGATATTCTGCAGTGTTTTTGTAGGGGAAGCGAGTTGGGAATGTGTGATTCTCTCAGTGATGGATGTCACACTGAACTTTACTAGACAGCAGACTGCCTGATAAAATAATGTTTCTTTAAAATAGCAATGCCACGTTTCACTTCGCTGCAGAGTCATTATACCATAGTCCATTTCACCAGTGAAATCTACAGGAGAGGACGAACTGTCAGTGATAGTTAATGCTGCTCCTCATTGCTCTGTTCAATGCCATGCTTCACCCTGGCACCAAACAATAGCACGTTTTAATTCAGCGCCAGTAATTGACTTTGAAATGCACCAACGCCACGATTCTGCTGTGGGGATTTAATTTATCTCTGCTGGATATATGGAAGGCTATGAAGTTATGAGTCAATCAGCTCATCAAAAAAACCAAAAAGCATTAAAAACAAAGGGTTTGTGCAACTGGCTTATTACAGATTCCAAATGCAGCTTTTATGCGGAAGTTAAAAAAATAAATCTGCTGTAAAATATTGGTGAGCACTGTTCCCTTGCATTAGTTGATCACGCTCCTACCTTTCTGCTAGGCGAATGCATGACAGGTGCAGGAGGTGATGGGGGACCTCGGGGAATCTTCTTATTAATCCTAAACACAAAAGAGACACTCAGATTAGGCCATAATGAGCTCCTCAAGAAGAAATTGTAGAATCATGTCATTTTTACCCGATCCACACTCCATCCACAGCGCTGCATTGGAACCGTGTCATTAATGGAACACATTAATGAAACATTAATTGCAACATTTTCCAATTAATGGAAAACAATTTCACAATTTAAAGAAACATACTTCAGACCCAGAAAATGACCAGGTTTCTGAGCATGCCAAAGTATAATCAGCATTTGTGTTGGAACTCCTGAATGTTGTAAATAGATTCAGATTACACAACTATACGAAATTAAGTTAACTTGTGCTCCTTTTGAAACAGCTATACTAATATGAAACGTCGCAAAAAAATAAAATAAAGGCCTCACTGCTATTCACTTACTTGAATCGTGGTGGTTCCATGGGGTCCTTTTGCATTTCCACCATCCTGATAACTCTCTGCTTAGCTCCTGAGTTGAAAGCAACACCTTGTTGAGAAGGAGTATACCTGCATTGAGGAATAAATGTAGTTTGCTGACATGGCACAAAAACACTACTTGTCCTCAATTCTCCAAAATTATACTGAATTTAAGGAAATGTAGTAGCTGAACCAATCTTGGCATTAGATGAATCACAAGTTGTGATCAGCAACCGTTTAATTTCTTTCTCCCATTCAATTATCTACATCTATGGATCTAGATGCTGCCTACTGTCTCATCAACTTGCCTCTTCACCCCTCTGATGTGTCAAAATACAGTTAAAATTCAGTATTAGACAGAAATCTTTCCAGCTAACCGACTAATCCACCCCACGACCACTTAATCTAATAAACTTATTGACTTATTTATCCATTTCTATTGACTTAGGTTTTAATTTTACAATAATTATGTGCGTTAAATTTGTTAATTGGCTAGCTACCAATTCCATACCAATTCCATCTATCCACCTGACAAGCTGAAATTGAACCAAGTTGTCCTCCAGCTAAAGTTTCCGACCATCAAGGTGCCCACTGCTCAGTAGCATTATTTTACTTCACCAATGCTTCAGAGCAGTTGACTATGAAAATCTCATCCATACATTTGTTTCCTTACAAAGTAAGAACAAATAAGCAGAAAATTGGTAATTTGGTCCCTAGCACCTGCTCTTCTATTCATTAAGCTCCTGGCTAACCTTCTTCTTCAGTGCCACCTTCTTGTGTTAATCCCATAATATCTAACTGGTTATAGTGAGCGAGTCTCCACAGCTTTGCTGCAAGAAGAACTCCAAGGATTCAGTAACCTTTGGTGAAGAAACATTTTCTCATCTCTGAACCATTCCAGTTACAATGGAGTTTATGGTATGTAAAAATATTAAGGGACATGCAAGAACCTTGAGGTATAGGTCACCCTTGATCCAATTCAATGGCGATTGACTCAAATAATCGAATAAATGGTTCCTATTATTAAATATGTACTATTTTCGGATTATTCAGCTTGTTAAAACAAGTTATTGACAGAGTGAGAGTCAGCTAACCCTCCACTCCACCCAAAGCTGGATTGTGTACAAAACATTATGCAAACAAGAAAGACCAACATTTTCTGAAGCAGGTCATAGTCCTATATCCAAGTGAAATCCCATCTCATCTGAGTACTGAGTACTCAGTTACTCTTCTAACCTGATGTACTGTGCAGGGGCTAGCTTCTCAGCTGCTCGAACAGGCATGGCTGCTGCAACTTTCTGTGAGACTTGTTTCTCCAGAGCTGAACGCGTCTTTTCAGTCAGCTGTAATGAAACAGGAGTTATTTTAGCACGTTAACATGCATTACCTATGGACAACGTATCTAACAACTACATCTGATCTTAATTTTCAAGGATTAACAGGCTGTCGTACCCAAGGCAAAGTCAACTGTCAAACTGTGTTAGTTTTTAAACTGAGGTGTTAGAAACAACATGTCACACAACATATGGTGTTGCTTATTACCAGAGCTAGGGTGTAATCATATCCTCGATTACGGAGATTTTCTTCTGACGCTACTAACATTTCCACCGACAACGCATATGCTATTTATTGCGCACAGGATTAGCAATAATGCTGAAGAATGTGTTAAAAAACATCAGATGAGATTGGTTGAGTTTATGTAAAAATATTAAGGGACAGACAAAAAGAAAAACGAGGTATAGATCACCATTGATCCAATTCAATGGAGAATAACTGTTCCAGTTACTTTACAGTCTTCCCACACCTACTACCAATCAGCCATGTGTGTGAATATCAATAGGCTATTTAACAGCAAGGGGCTAAACAAAACCTGCAAGCCAACATCATTTCACAGCAGGAATCAATGGATGGCAAACTGGAATGCAGATATTCAGAGAGGCTTGTATCTTTTGCAATATTGTAACCAATTATAACAGACTGATGATATGCTGAACAAGCTTAAACAAGTCAATACTGATTGGAGACTGAGTTTGCAACTTTAATATCTCAGATAACACAACATATGTAAATTTACCGATGGAGCCTTCAAAAAGCTCCAGAACAAATAAAATATTCATTCTGCAATATTCTAACTGGCTCATCTTTTTTTCTGGCGTCTCCTTGAATCAATCAGCCTGACCTGACCTCTCACATAGCACGCCTACACAATGTGTCGCAACACCTTCAATTTAATACAAGACACGGTCTTTTTTTGTGATTAAAGTATGGAGGATTTGTAATGCTGAAATAGCTACGAGCACTCAATTTATTTTGGAGGATGGACACTTAATATTCCGTGAACAGAATAGCATAGCCTTTGTGCAGCAAAAACCCTCCAAGATATTGTGCAGGAGTACAGAATTCACCTCACACGCAGAACCAGAACTAATGCACATTGAATAAGAAAAGAACCTTCATTTATTTAGCTATTTGAAGTCGTTTGGCTCGAAGCCACTATGAAATCGTCTTTATTATGCCCGCACTGACAGCAGTTTTGAACATATCTGGCTAGCAATATCAGCCTTTCCAAATGCCTGAATACGTGTAAAATTACTTCAAAATTATTTTTGTGTAAAAACAGATGCAAATGCTAGAGGAGCAGCACGGAAGCAGCCACTTTAACCCACAATGCCCACGCCAAATCACCAATTCACACTAGTTCCGTGTTATCCCCCATTCTAATCACTTGGGGCAATTTGCAGAAGCCAATTAACTTAACACACCCGCACGTCTTTGAGACGTGGGGGATGACCAGAGCAGCCAGAGGAAATCTGCGTGGTCACAAGGGGAACGTGCAAACTCCACGCAGATAGCCCCCGAGGTTGGAAAGGTCGGGCGCGATCTGCGTGTTCGCCAGATATGTTAAAAAACATCTGTCAATGCGGGCATAATAACGAAGATTTCATAGCGGCTTCGAGCCACAAGACTTTAAATAGCTAACTAAACAAAGTTTTCTTCAATGTGCATTTGTTCTGGTTCTGCTTGCGAGGCAAATCTTACGTGGTCACAAGGGGAACGTGCAAACTCCACGCGGATGGCGCCCGAGGTCAGGATCGAATCTGAGTCTCTGGAGCTGTGAGGCAGTAACTATGAGCTGTGCCAGTAAACTATTATTTTGAAACAAGGCAGAAAATGTGTACACTAACTTGCCCACCCAGAGAAATTAGTTCATCCATTTGATGAACTTAATCGACAAATAAATAATTCCATTCGCTCATAGAAAGAACCAAGATTTGTTTAAAGAGCGTGGCCTGTGTGCCAGATTTCTCTCTCCTCCACAGGTCTTTATTGCCACCTTGTATGCAGAAAAAGTCTGCTGGTGAAATGTTTTTTGGGAACAGCACAGGCAATTTACCAGTGCCCTATTGCAAACTGGTAGATGGTATGCAAATTCCAATATTTTCAAACTTAATAAAATAATAGAAATGTTTAATCCAGCTGACTGCCCTTTCCAAATATCTAAAATGACTCCACAAATGTCGAACTTATTCAATAATGATATCCCTCAAAACAGAAACACTCTCAATGTCATACAGACATTGAGTTAAAAGTAACTCACCTCCTTTATACTGTCTTCATCCGGCCTCTGCAGCTCTGGATCATCTTCATTTATAACTTCTTTGGGAATAAGATCTGTAAACTTGCTGTATACAACCTGCACAAGCAGAAACAAAATTGGTTATTAAGCATTGTTAAAATGAAATTTGCAAACCCCAAATCTGTATTACCCACAAACCTGCAGGTAGAATCCATGGCTATTTACCAACTACCCTATAATTTGAAGAAAGTACATTTGGCCAGAGTGGGAATCAATTTAGTTTAGCTCATTGTTACGTGTACCGAGGTACAGTGAAAAGGTTTTTGTTGCGTGCTATCCAGTCAGCAGAAAGACTACATGTGATAACAATCAAGCTGTTCACAGTGTACAGATACAGGATAAAGGGAATAATGTTTAGTGCAAAATATAGTTCAGTAAAGTCCGATTCAAGATAGTCTGCGTGTCTTTCAAATACGTTTCCTTAATTATGGCCTGATCATGGCGAATAAACGTATACTTAAATTTTGGAAAAATACATCTTCCCCAACTCTTAAAAAGTGGATTACAAACATGTCTGAGACACTACATCTTGAAGATATGAGACTTGTCTTAGCAGGAAAACGAGAGCAATTTTCAAAGATATGGTCTCCTTTCATTGATTCATTACAAGGATAGTATGGTGCAACACAACCGGCATTGAACCGATTTACAGACTGGGTGATGGGTACGGTGAGAAATGAAGCAGATTTATCAAAACCTTTTTGTTTTTTCTCTCCTTTTTTTGTTTTTGTCTTTTTATTTTATTTTTTTTAAGTTTTTACTTACTCACTTTTTGATTTCACTCATTTGGTAGTTTAGAGGCTCTATTCTTACACATTCACTTTCTTTTTCACTTTCTTTCTTTCTTGCCTTCTCTCTTTTTCTATTTCATTTTTTTAAAATTAAAATGGAAGCTGTACAATAAATGTATTATGTCATGTGCAGCGGCTTATACTTTTGTACACTGCTTCTAATAAAAATATAAATAAAAAATAAAAAAATAAAAAAAGATAGTCTGCGTGCCTCCAATGAGGTAGATGTGGACGTTGCGAGCCGGCAGCTCTGCCAGCAACGTGTTATTTTTTTTAACTTGTTTTTGTTTTTTTAGTGTCTCAAGGTGTGTTTTTAATGCTTCTGTGTGTCTTGTGTGGGAGGGTAAGGGGGAAACCGCTTCGGTCGCCTCCTCCACGGAGAGAGGTGACTTTTTCCATGACGCCTCCCTCGTGGCCTAACATCAAGGATCGGTGCGGCCTTTCCTGGAGACGCGCCCAGGGCTTCAGCCGCGGGGGGAGCGAGAACTCTTTTGTCGCGGAGCGGGCGAGCCCTTGCCGGGGAGCGCTCCGTTCGCTGGCCCGCGGCAGCCTGAAGCCACGGGTCTGCGGAGCTCCAGCTGGCACGGCATCCCCAGCTGGCACTGGGATCCCTCGTTGGGGACCCCGGAGAAGAGCTCCGACCGCCGGCCCGTGGCCTTCTTCTACCGTGAGCACAGTGGGGACTTACCGCGGCGGGATCCTTCGCCGGTGATCCCTGGAGAGGAGCTCCGACTGCTGGCCCGGCGGTGCTTCTGACTGCGGCGCGGTGGGGACTTCAGATCTCCAACCGCCGGCCTGCGGCCTACACCATCTTGAAGCTGCGGTCTCCGGTGGGGAAATACCGATTCAGGACTTACCTTGTCTGCACATCAGGACGCCCGCAGCAGCGACTGCGGAGGGTTGTGGTCTCGACCACGGGAGAAATGGTGTAGGACTGACCAAATTTGTGCCTTCCACCACAGTGATGAATGCTGTGGTGGATATTTGTGTTAAATTTTTGTTGTGTATTGTGTGTTCTTTTTTATTGTACCGCTGCTGGCTGATTCATTTCACTGCCAGTGACGAATAAAACTTGACATGATGGTAGCTTAGAACTGCTGTCTTGTTGTTGGTAGGATGGTTCAGTTGCCTGATGATACTGAGGTCTCTGAATCTGGAGGTGTGTGTTTTCACACTTTAGTACCTCTTGCCAGATGGGAAAGTTGAGAAGAAGGAGGCGAGAAGAGGGAGTTTGAGGCCAGTTCATTGGCTTTGTTTAAGAGGGAGTTAGATGTGGCTCTTGTGGCTAAAGGGATCAGGGGTAGGGAGAGAAGGCAGGTACAGGATACGGAGTTCGACGATCAGCCATGATCATATTGAATGGCGGTGCAGGCTCGAAGGGCCGAATGGCCTACTCCGGCACCTATTTTCTATGTTCTATGACCAGGGTAAGATTCATCCCGGATTATTCTGGTGGCCTTGCCATACCACCTGGTGGATGGCATTCTACACACTGCCACTGTGTTGTTGGACATGGGTCATAGGACAACATGGTAAGTCAGTGGATGAGAATCTGATGGGCATTAGCGTACCTTGTCCTTTGACTGTCCTTGCCGAGCAATAGCATCAAATTTGATCTTTCCCTCTGCGTCCACCTGAACTGCCAGGGCATTGGATGCTTTTTTCTTGCGGCCCATTTCCAGTGGAAACTGGGCCATGTGAACCTCTGGGAATGCACCTCCATCGCCAAAATCCTGGAGAGGAAAACAGACAAATCATTACTATCACGAGTTACAGAACCAAAGGTCACAATTCATTCACTGAAATAACCAGCAGGCCTGGCATTGTGTTGGTTTGAAGAAGAAACAAAGCATTTCATATTGATAACTTTTCGTCAGAACCTTAAACATTAAACCATTTCTTTCTCCACACTCATCTGCTCAGTATTTCCATCGTGTTTTTATTTCAGATTTTCAACATCTGCAGTATTTCCCTTTTGGACCACGTTCAGAATATCTGCAAGTTCCAAGCCAAATTAATAATGCCAATTTCATATAGATTGTACTTTGGCCAAGAAACAAAAAAAATATATTGATTTTTGTAAAATATTATAGCAGCATACATAAAGGAGGTTAAATAACACATTACTTGTCAGATTCGGGCAGCTATGTATCGCGTTCAAATTCTCAAATGCTTCAAGACAGTAAACTGTTATACATTTTAAAGTCTGAAGAAGGGTGTTGGCCCGAAATGTTGCCTATTTCCTTCGCTCCATAGATGCTGCCCGAGTTTCTCCAGCATTTTTGTCTACCGTACATTTTAAAGCACTGTTTTAAAACAGAGCACTTTGTTTAGATATTTCCTCTTTTGCAGCCTCTGTACATCTGTTTTGTGATCTTTTTGCACTGACTGTGACAGATTGGCTGTATAGTTTATTAAGAGAATGAAAATATACTAGCCTGCAGAAAACCTTTACAAGAATGATCTCATGAATGAGTAAGTTAACCTATGATGAGCGTTTGTCGGCACTGGGCCTGTACTCGCTGGAGTTTACAAGAATGAGTGGGGGCCTCATTGAAACAAACAGAATAGTGTAAGACTTGTTGGATAGAACGGATGTGGAGAGGACGTTTCCACGAGTGGGAGAGTCTAGGGCTAGAGGTCATAGCCTCAGAATTAAAGGATGTTCTTTTATGAAGGAGATAAGGAGAAATGTCTTTCGTCAGAGGGTGGTGAATCTGTGGAATTCTTTGCCACAGAAGGCTGTGGAGGCCAAGTCAGTGGATATTTTTAAGGCAGAGATAGATAGATTCTTGATAAGTACGGGTGTCACAGGTTATGGGGAGTAGGCAGAAGAATGGGGTTAGGAGGGAGAGATAGATCAACCATGATTGAATGGCGGAGTAGACTTGATGGGCCGAATGGTCTAATTCTATTCCTATTCCCTATGACCTTGAATGTGGCCATGCAGAGAACAATATGTGTGTACCATTTTCAATTGTTTAAGAAAATATTTAAAAAAGTTGATCACAACTAGAAACAGGGAAATCAGCATACTTTAAATGTTATTTGGTATTGACAGTGGGCAAGATGCTAGCAGATAGAATACAGAGTACAGAATTGTGAAGTTGAAGGTAGAAATATAGCAAACTAAATTTAAATGCAATGAAACCACAAAATATTAAATAATAATGCACAAAACAGAGAGCAGGTATAACAACAAGTAATTCGGAAGTTTACCAGATTGTTATGTTTTCATTGCAAGAGGTATATAATACCACTGCAAGCAATTTTTGATCTCCATATTTATATCGGAGTCAGTGCAGAGGCGGTTTAATAGGTTGGTTTATGTTGGCTTTATGTTATAAAAGAGAAATCGAACAAGTTGATGTTTCCTCTCGGACCTCTTTTCAATTTCCAGTATTTTGTTAAATGTCATCAACACTAACGCGAAGCGTACCAACAGCTAACCTCAAAAATGTGAATGGGAGGTATGCCCATTAAACATTTGCTGTAACGGCAAATGCCATCCCCTCAGTTTTCATTTCACTCCTCTTGTGAAGAGATGTGGCGCAGAATCTGAACAACTTGAAATTCTTCTTTTTCAATTTGTTTATTTATTAGAAGTACAGTAAATTACATTAATACATGCCAGGTATATATTATTACATTGATTGTACCCCTTCATTTTTTAAAGCTATTGAGAAAGGGTAGAAATTGAGAAAATAGAGAAAGTGAAAGAGAATAGTGATAGTGTAGAAGCGTGACGAAAGGAAAGAAGACCCTTTAGACGAGGAATTAGAGAAAGTAAATTAAGAGATCGACCGTAGAAAAGAAAAAAGAGAAAGAAGAAAAAAGAAAAAGACAGTTGCTCTATTATGAACATCACGCAAAAGGGATATACCAACGACACTTTTTCATCCCTCTTTACCAAGTCCTTTTTAAAGTACTATTGCACCTTATTTATTTATTTTAATCAGTTTTATTTTAAATAATTTTGTAAAGATTTCAAAAATTTCAACCCAAAATTTTTGAATTTTTATACAAAAAACAAATGAATGCACTACAGTAGCTTCTTGAGACTGGCACATCACAGAAAGGTGATACGTTGGGAAAAGGTTTACTTATTTTGGGTTTTGAATAGTATAATCTGTGTAATATTTTAAATTCGATTAAAGTGTGTCTTACATTAATCGAGAATTTGTGTACATTTAATAAATGTTCATCCCACCTCTCTTTTGAAATTTTAATAGCTAATTCTTGTTCCCAGTCTCTTCTAATACCCTCAGTTGTTGGTATTCCTTCATTTAAAATAATATTATATAAATATGATATTAAGTTTGCTGAATCGGCCTATGTCTTCATTGCTTCTTCCAGTAAATCTAATAGCATGTTGTGATAATCTTGCATATATTTTTTCAGATAATCACATATTTGAAAATATTTAAAACATTGATTGTTTTCCAGATTATATTTTAGTTGTAATTGTTGGAATGATAGTAATTTTCCAGTTTCATACAAGTCTCCGAGCGTTTTAATTCCTACTCTTTCCCATTGTGTAAATGATTTGTCTATAATGGAGGGTTTAAACGAAGGGTTATTAACTATTGGAGATAAGATAGATATCTTAATTTTAAATTATGTTTTATTTGTTTCCAAGTTCTAATTGTACTATGTATAATTGGATTTTTGTTATAGATTGTGTTATTCAACTTGATTGGTGAGAGGAGGATCGCTCCAATATTACAAGGGGAGCAGTCCTCTCTCTCCATTATAATCCAATCCACCCGGTTGAATCATATTTTTAATATTTATTAACCAATAATAGTACATAAAGTTAGGGAGTGCTAATCCACCTAATACTTTGGGTTTATTCAAATGTGTTCTTTGTATTCTATGTGATTTATAATCCCATATAAAATTTGTAATGTCTGAATCCATTTAAAAAAAAAAAAACATTTTTGGTAGGTATATAGGAATTGATTGGAATAGGTATAGAATTTGTGGTAAAAAAAAAAATCATTTTTGTAGCATTTATTCGACCTATTAAAGACATCGGAAGCGTTTCCCAGAATTTAATTAAATTATTGAATTTCTTAAGTAAAGGATTATAATTTGCGTTAAACATGTCTTGATATTTTCTGGTAATTTCAATGCCCAAGTATTTAAATTTTTCTGTAGCCATTTTAAAGGGGAATTTTAAGAGGTGTGTTGTCTTTCGGCTTTATTGACATAATTTCACTTTTGTTCCAGTTTATTCTGTATCCTGAGAACGATCCAAAATCCTCAATTATGTTTAAACTTGAAATTCATTGAGATAATTTGCAATCAATAATGCTAAAGGTACCGATGTCAATAAAGATGACTGTCATATCACAGATGTATGACTTGACAATGTTAATGACTGCAGCTGAATATTTAGCTGATGTACATGGCGTGGGTCAATCTTGTGAAACGCAGGCAATTTGTTCACGACAAGGCTGCGGACGTTACCTCCAAGGAGCGCGGAACCCATCCCTTTCGGTGCCCATACGGCGGAGGCTCTCTGCGTGATGCCACCAATGCTGTTTGCCTAGCCCGCTGAGCACGGGTCTTTTCTTCAGCTTCCAGCTGGTCCTGCGATAGCTGCGTTGGCGCAGGAAGAAAACTTTGAAAATAAAAATAAAAATAAAAATAAATTTTACTACTTCTGATACACAAGAGCAAGGTAAAGACATCCTGACCTCTCCACTGTGGAACCACAACTGGAACTGAAGCACAGCGGTAAGCACGATCTGCCTGACCTGGTTACTTTCGTTCCGAGAACATCAGCTTTTTAATGTCACATTGTGAACCAAGGACAAGGTCCAGCTGAATAACAGCCGGTGTGGAGCCATAAACTCCATACCACGGGTACTGGACGAATAAAATAACCACATGTAAAATCTAAGCAAGTTATACCTGGAACAGTTCCATTCTTGTGAATTCTTGTATTGTACGTGCTATTCAGTGATTTTTATATTTTTCAGCAAACTCTTTTTAATTAGGGATCTTGTGAAAGATTGTCATTTCAATTCAAGGTATGACTGTGGAGACTGTCCACACCTTTGGTGAGCACTTTATTTTGTAACCGATCCCTGACATACTTTGCCACAGAACAAACATGTGAGAAACTTTTGATCTGGGATCTGCCATATAAAAAGCGAAATAACTCAAGAACTCAAGGTATTGGGGGAAGCTTTAATGTGGATTGAAGAGCGCTCTTTACATTGAAGATAAAGGAGTCCTTCACAGAATGGGACAATGTAACCCAGCAATTGATTCCTATCTCTATTACCTACTTACAGGAACCAGAGAGTAAAGCATCCAAGTTTGTTGATGACATGAGAAAAGATGGGATGTAAAGCTTTGATCAAGATGTATAGATTCTGCCACAGGATAGGTTGAGTGAGTGGTTGAAAACTTGGCAAAAATGATTTAATGCAGGAAAGTGAGGCTTTGGTAGAAGGAAACAGAAAAGAGACTATTAGAGTTATAAACCAAACAACATGGAAGCAGGCCATTCAGCCCAATTCATCCATGCTGACCAAGTTGCTTAGCTTAACCTAGACCTTAGCCTGGCCCACATTCCAGGAAGCCTTTCCTATTCATGTACCCAAGAGCTTTTAGTATAGTATTTTTATTTGGTAGCTTTTTAACAGAGGGTACGTACTGTGGTCTGCGTGAAAATGTTGCATTAAACAACATTAAGACAGTTAAATGGATACGAAAGGTTAGAGTGAGATGGGTCAAAGGGATAATGTTAGGTGTTACGTTTTGGGTCGAGACCCTTCTTCAGACTGAAGAAGTGTCTCGACCCGAAACGTAACCCATTCCTTCTCTCCAGAGATGCTGCCTGTCCCACTGAGTTACTCCAGCATATTGTGTCTACCTTCAATTTAAACCAGCATCTGCAGTTCTTACCTACACGTTAGATGAAGCATCTTGATCGACACGGATGAGTTGACCTCAAGGGCGTTTCCGTGCTGTGTCAGTCTATGATAATGTGCAAACATACAAATGTGGAGCAGGAGTAGGCCACTGGGCCCCTGGAGCCCACTCGCCATTTAATACAATCCTGTCCGACCTGACTGTAATCACAACTGCAGTCATCCTTCATCCATTTTATAGATCTCTTATTTTATCTACCAGCAATTGATCAATTGAAAGATGCAGCTTGGAAACATGCCATTCAGCCCACCGAATCCAGACGGACCGTTGGTCACCGATTAACACTGGTTCCCCAAGTATCCACTCCGAAAAGCTAGGGGAGAAATTTACACAGGCCAATTAACAGCAAACTTGCACGTCTTTGGGATGTGGGAAGAAAACCAATGCAGTCACAGGATGAACATGCAAACTCTACCAAAGGAAGTAGCCATAGTCAAGATTGAACACGGTCTCTGGCATGGCGCTGCAGCAGCTCTACCAGTTGAAAAAAGGCAAAATACTGGTGTAACTCAGTGGGTCATGCTGCATCCCTGTTGAACATGGACAGGTGATGTTTTGGGTCAGGACCCTTCCTCAGAGCCCAACCTAAGAGGAGCCCGACCTAAAATGTCACCTATCCATGTTCTCCAAGGATGCTGACCGACCTGCTAAGTTACTCCAGCATTTTGTGCCTTTCTTTGGTAAACCAGCATCAGCAGTTCCTTGCTTCTACAATTCTACCAGCTGTGCCAACATGCCACTGTTTGACAAGAGCATGGTTCTTATCAAAGACAAAGTTTTGATTATCAACACAGAACATAGTACAGCAAAAGAACAGGCCCTTCGGCCCACAATATATGTGGCGAACATGCCAAGAACATCTCTATTCTACCTGCGAATAATCCATATGCCCCTATATCCATATGCCTATCCAAAAGCCTCTTAAATACCATAGTATCCACCTCAACGACCAACCCTGGCAGCGCATTAGACACTCACCACCCTCTGTGAGAAAAAGGTGCCATGCACATCTCCTTTAAACTTTGCCCATCACTACCTCCACTATTTCATTTTTCTATCCTGGGATAAAGGTTCTGACCGCCTTAAAATACTTAACCATAGTTTCAGAACTGCGGGAGCAGGTGTTTGAGAGGAAAAGCACATGATCAAAAATATGTTACGAAAGATTTTGTACAAAGAACATTGGTTGAAGTGCTCAAGGGTTCCCAATGGTACAATGTAGTAATGAATCACATTGGTCGTGATATTTCTGCGAATGTTAGTATGAATGTACAATAAACTAAATTCTATATAGTTATAAATCAAAGATAGTAATTAATGATAAGAAGGTTATTAACTCGGGAGCAGCACTGTACAGCAGTTAAGAGTCACTGTATCTCAGTATGAGCACCCCTGGATCATGCACAAAGTTGACTGGCTAGGGGGCCTTTTTGATGGGATCCTGATCTCAATCTTCTGTAAAATATTTTTTATTATAGAAACATATTTATGAAAATTACAATGTTTTACATAAATGAAAATACATCATTATATACTTTCATGATATTAATAATATTGATATTATTATTAATATTAAAATTTAAGACTATATGCTTCTATACGTTTTTTTATTTTTTTTTATAAAGTAGGAAAAGATAGAGATAAATAATGAAGAAAATATGAAAGCGAATGGAGTGTTAATCATTAATCCGTCATTGGAGATATAGGCATGATTTATTATATATATGTCTTCATCCATTCTAATATTCAGGCCTCAGTCAAGCCCTCGTACCGAGCCGTTATGACTCTGTAAATATTCAATATATGGAGACCATATCCCTCTGAAGAGATCTAACCTGTCCATTAGGACAAGCCTCAATCTCTCCAGATGAAGAGTCTCCGACATTTCTGTATTCCACATTTTGATTGTAGGGGATGTAGGGCCTCTCCAAAATTTTAATATTAATTTTTCCAATTATTAACCCATAATCAATAAAAATTATTTGATTCATTGTTATTAATTGGTCTGTTTCCAGTATTCCTAGTATTATTAACTTTGAATCAGGTGTCAAAATTATATTAACAACATTTGAAATTATCCTAAATATTTCTATCCAGAATTTTGTAATTTTTATACAGTTTGTAAATGAGTGTGACAAGTTGGCTTCTAAATGTTGACATTTATCACATATAGGAGATACTTTTGGAAAAATATTATGTAATTTAGATTTTGAATAATATAGTCTATGTAGTATTTTAAACTGTATAAGAGAGTGTTTAGCATTTAGCGAACAATGGTGTATATGTTGTAAACTTTCAACCCATACTTCTGGTCTAATAATTTGGCATAATTCATTTTCCCAAGATTGTCTATGTATTTCTGTTGATGGAACATCACCTTCCAATAAGATGTTATATATATATGAAATCATTTTTTCTGTATTCGGATGTTTATGTAAGCATTCATCTAAAATTCTGTCTTTCTATTTCCGAGTTCCTGCGTATTTGCTTTAACATAATCTCTAATTTGTAAATATCTAAAATAATCTTTAGAGTGTAGTCCATAAATTTGTTGTAGATCTTGAAATGAAAGGAAGGAGTTTTCCTTATAGAGATCACCAACCTTAATAATTCCATTATTTTTCCATTGTAAAAAAGCTTTATCCATCATTGAAGGTTTAAACGTAACATTATTTACAATGCTAAGAGATAGTGGTATAGATTTTAGTTTTAATGTTTTCTTTATTTGTTTCCAAATACGTATTCCACTTTCTGTTATCGGGTTTTCACTATAAGTTTTCTTAGCTAGATTAATATTAGCAAATATTAGAACTAATTTCAAAAGGAGAACAATCTTCTTTTTCCATATTTAACCAAGTTGGTCGGTTATCTATCTCTTCTAACCAAAAATTCATATTTTTAATGTTGACTGCCCAATAATAAAACATAAAATTTGGTAGTGCTAGACCTCCATTTATTTTTGATTTACATAAATGTTTTTTATTTATTCTATGGCTCTTATAATCCCAAATGAAGTTAGTGACTAGGGAGTCCACCTTTTTAAAGAAATTTTTAGGGAGATATATCGGAATTAATTGGAAAAGGTATAATAATTGTGGAAGAAAAACTATTTTTATTATATTAATTTTACCTAACATTGAAATAGGTAAAGTTTTCCAATATAAGATATTCTTATTTAATTTATTCAATAATGGTGGGAAATTAGATTTAAATAATGAGTCAAATCTTTTTGTTACGAAAATTCCAAGATATTTAATTTTTTCATTTGTTATCTTAAAAGGGAACTGTTGTAATATGTGTAAGTTATTTACCGTTATTGGCATAAGTTCACTTTTATTCCAATTGATACTATATCCTGAGTAGGATCCAAATTCAGTTATTAATTTTAACAAATTTCGAATACTAGTTTCTGGTTTTGTGATGTAAAGTAATACATCATCCGCATATAAAGAAATTTTATTTTTAGTGTCTCTAGTATCGTATCCATATATTTCCGGATGTGATCTCACCCTCTGAGCTAGCGGTTCTATTGCCAGTGCAAACAGTAAAGGGGATAAAGGGCAACCTTGTCTACAACCTCGAGATAGATTGAATTTAGGTGATAACATTCGGTTTGTTATTATTCTAGCTGTCGGATTTGTATATAGCAATTTGATCCAGGTAATAAACTTTTCTCCCAGTTTGAAAGCTTCCATAACCGAGAACAAATAAGGCCATTCCACTTGATCGAAGGCTTTCTCTGCATCTAACGAAATAACTACTAGATCTTTATTAATACCTCTTTTCGAGTATATGATATTAAATAACCGTCTCAAATTATATGAAGAGTATCGTTTTGGTATAAATCCTGTTTGATCGGGATAAATTAATTTATTAACAACTGAGCTTAACCTTTGTGCTAATATTTTAGTTAATATCTTTTGATCAGTGTTTAAAAGAGCTATTGCTCTAAATGACCCTGGTTCATCCAAGTCTTTGTTTATTTTAGGTAAAAGTGTTATAGTAGATTCATTTAATGTTTCTGGTAGTTTTTGCTGTGTATATATATGTTCATATAATGATTTCAGACGTGGTACAATCTGATCATAGAATATTTTATAAAATTCCGAGCCAATGCCATCAGGTCCCGGTGTTTTACCGTTTTTTAATGATCTGATTGATTCTTGGATTTCTTTTATCGAAATATCAGCATTCAGTAACTCTCTATTTTGTAAATCCAACCCTTTCAGGTTACATTTTTTTTTAAATGCTTCTATTACTATTTTATTTTCTGTTGTTTTAGCAGTGTATAAGTTTTTATAATATTGCATAAATCTTTCATTAATATCTTTAGGTTGTGTTAACAATTCGCCATTATGTGATTTAATCCCATGGATTATTTTTTCAGCTTCCATTTTCCTTAGTTGGCGAGCCAATAATTTTTGAGGTTTATCACCGAATTCAAACTGTAATTGTTTAGTATGTTGATAAAGTTTAACAACTTGATCTGTATATATTTTATTTAATTATTTCAATGCTGCAATTTTATTATGTAGTATTGTAGTTGGATTCGCTGCATTCTGTATATCTAATTGTTTAATCTCCTTTTCCAAATCTTGTTGATCCTTACGATTCTTTTTATTATAAAATGCTTGGGAGGAAATCATGATTCCCCGGAGGTATGCTTTAAATGTTTCCCATAATAAGGAACAAGATATTTCCGGTTTATCATTTATTTCGAAAAAAATCTTAATTTGTTCTGTGATATATTCCTGAGTAATTTTATTTTCTAAAATTTGTGGGTTAAGTCTCCACTGTTCTGATTTTTGTATTTTACCATTTATTTTGATCTTAAATGTTAATGGTGCATGATCTGAAATTATAATATTATGATATTTGGATTTATAAGTGAGTGAGATAGGTTTAGCATCCACAAAAAAATAATCTATTCTTGAGTAAGTTTTATGTACTGACAAGTAAAAAGAGTATTCTCGTCCGGTAGGGTTTTCTATTCTCCAAACATCTTTGATATTAGTAGTTGCCATATATGCATTTAATAAGTCACTAGAATGTGATTTAGTTTTTCTTTGCCTTGTAGATCTATCTAAGTATGGGTCTAATGTACAATTAAAATCTCCTCCAATTGTTAGATTGTATTGTGTTAATTCCGGGATATTGTTAAATACTTTCTTGAAAAACAATGGGCTATCAAAATTTGGTCCATATACATTAACAAAAATCATTTTTTGTGTATTTAATTCTCCTATAACGATAATAATATCTTCCATCTTTATCAGTTATAGTTGATGTATGTTTAAATAAAATACCTTTACGAAATAATATTGCTACGCCTCTTGATTTATGCGTAAAAGAACAGTGATACATTTTATCTATCCATTTAGCTTTCAATCTATGTTCAGCATCTTTTTTTAAATGGGTTTCTTGAATAAAAATTACGTCAGCTTTATTTGCCTTTAAATGTGCAAAAACCTTTCCTCTCTTGATCGGTTCATTAATACCTTTAACATTCCAACTACAAAACGTTATTCCCTCATTCCCCATATTCATTTTTGAGTCTTGCATCTTTTGACTATGGAGGTCTACGATAGAGTCTATGGTTCAGCACGTCAGACCCGACCTTACACCCGAACATCAAATAGATGAATTTTAAGTCTTGTGCATGTCTCTCACGTATATATATCTCCATTGATCCAATATATAACTCAATTCAAATTGAGAAAAACATTAATAGATTATATAAAAGAAGAGCAAAGGATAGATTAAGAGGTTAGTATTGTTCATAAAGAATGGAAAAGCTACATCAAGAATTGTTGCAGTTAGTGCTAGACATACTAACATGGCTAACCATCTACCGACTTCCGTAGTTGATGTTAGTAACTTAACCAGCTCCCCGGTTTTTGGAATTGTTATTCCATAATAATATTTTACCGGGGTATAACATTAGAAAAAAAAAGAAAGAGAAAAAAAAGGGTAAAAATAAAGACATTTAAATTATAACAATTAAAGATATAGAAATACATATATTTAAGACTTATTTAAAAATCTAATTATTATAAACAAAAGAAACAAAAAAAAATCGAAATACATATATTTAAAACTTGATTAAAAATCTAATTATTATAAACAAAAGAAACAAAAAAAGGAAAGAGAAAGAAAAACTCCATCCAACAAAAAGAAGATAAGAATTAAAAATGAAAATGAAAATTGCTGGTGTAAAAGAAAAATCTCCAAATGAAATCAATCCCTAAATTTAACTCTATTCATTCCAACATAGATAATCATTAATTATTAGTAATAGTGATTAATCTTAATTAGTAAAAATGATGTTAATAAAGATACCGCAGTGTGTCTATAATATGTGTTAGTTATTTATATTAGTAGTGTAATTATACTAATTATTAGTATCCAGGTGAGGTTTTCCAATCCACTTCTTTCTCCAACTTCCATCCAACGTTGTCCTGTTCGGTCCAGTCCTGCGTTGTTTTGTGAAGTCTTGCAAAGTCTTGGGGATTCTTGTAGAGTTCTTAAAAGTCAATATATTTGAAAGTAGCTGCTTCTCAGGTCTGGATCAGGCGAGCTACCTCCACTATTTCATTTTTCTATCCTGGGATAAAGGTTCTGACCGCCTTAAAATACTTAACCATAGTTTCAGAACTGCTGGAGCAGGTGTTTGAGAGGAAAAGCACATGATCAAAAATATGTTACGAAAGATTTTGTACAAAGAACATTGGTTGAAGTGCTCAAGGGTTCCCAATGGTATGTAATAATGAATCACATTGGTCGTGATATTTCTGCGAATGTTAGTATGAATGTACAATAAACTAAATTCTATATAGTTATAAATCAAAGATAGTAATTAATGATAAGAAGGTTATTAACTCGGGAGCAGCACTGTACAGCAGTTAAGAGTCACTGTATCTCAGTATGAGCACCCCTGGATCATGCACAAAGTTGACTGGCTAGGGGGCCTTTTTGATGGGATCCTGATCTCAATCTTGTCCACATGAGATTTACATGTTCTCGCTGTAGTTGTGTGGGTTTCCTCCAGGTATCCTGATTTCCTCAACCATCCCAAAGATGTGCAGGTTTACAGATTAAATGGCTATTGTAACATGCCCTCAGGTGTAGAGCTCCGCTGGAAGCCAGGGTGAGATGATGGGAAGGTGGGAGAATAAAACAGCTTGTAGGCTGGGAGTAAAATGTTCTTAATGGTCATATTTATGACATTGTTGTTTTGGTTTAATATTAATAAAAGTTAAAGGAAAGATTGAATAGATTCAGCGTAGGTTCACCAGGTTAATTCCCGGGATGGCGGGACTGACATATGATGAAAGAATCGGTCGACTGGGTTTGTATTCATTGGAATTTAGAAGGATGAGAGGGAATCTTATAGAAATATATAAAATTCTTAAAGGATTATAGGCTAGATGCAGGAAAAATATTCCCAATGTTGGGGGAGTCCAGAAACAGGGGTCACAGTCTACGAATAAGGGGTAGGCCATTTAGGACTGAGATGAGGAAAAACTTTTTCGCCCAGAAAGTTGTGAATCTGTGGAATTTCAGCCACAGAAGGCAGTGGAGGCCAATTCACTGGATGTTTTCAAGATAGTTAGATTTAGCTCTTAGGGCTAAAGGGAACAAGGGATATAGGGAAAAAGCAGGAAAAGGGTACTGATTTTAGATGATCAGCAACTATCATATTGAATGGTGGTGCTGACTCAAAAGGCCGAATGGCCTACTCTTGCACCTATTTTTCTATGTTAATAACCGGTCTCCAAGGTTGGGTTAAGAGCATTGACATCAACGGTACAACTGCATTGACATCCCAAATTTAAGTCAACACCAACATTGCTATAACCTAAAATAGGCTCTAAACGAAAATCTGTTCATCTAGTGGGTCCCTGATTTCTATAAGTCTAACATAAATCAACAAAAGCACCATGAGGTAGAATAGCAAGAAAGAGTTATAAAGTTCGATGCAATGGTACCTCAAATGTGCTGTGGTTCTAGCCAAGGTTTAAAGGAGGGTTTTGATCGAGACCTATTTTACAGTACCTTCCTACGAAACTATTAGATAAATAGTAATATGCAGAAGGTTATATTTAATTTCACCAAAGTTGCAACTACCTCAAATTACAGAATCCATGAATCATGCAACATAAATTGTGATTTGGTCCATTGTGTCTTTGTCAAGAACTTGATATTAGGCAACATCTGTACATCAGCGAGACCAGGCGCAGGCTCGGCGATCATTTCGCTGAACACCTCTGCTCAGTCCGCCTTAACCTACCTGATCTCCCATTTGCTCAGCACTTTAACTCCCATTCCCAATCTGACCTTTCTGTCCTGGGCCTCCTCCATTGTCATAGTGAGGACCAGCACAAATTGGAGGAACAGCACCTCATATTTTGCTTGGTAGCTTACACCCTAGCAGTATGCACATTGACTTCTCTAACTTCAAATAGCCCTTGCTTTCAGTCTCTCTCCATCCCCTCCCCAGTTCTCCCACCAGTCTTTCTGTCTACAAATACATTCTATCTCTGTCCCGCCCACTCCCCTGACATCAGTCTGAAGAAACATCTCGACCCGAGACGTCACCCATTCCTTCTCTCCACAGATGCTGCCTGTCCCCGCTGAGTTACTCCAGCATCTTGTGTCTACCTTTGAAATTAGGCCCCCTCTGCACTCACCAGGTTAATGCAATTTTTCCTAATTCCTCTTTTTTGTTTTTAAAGAATAACATTTCTTTTTTATTTATTTCCAATGTGTGCATCTTTTTGAGGTGTTGAGAGTTACCATGGCAGCAACTATGTGGTAACACCAGATACTACACACCATCACAATTAGCCCATTACCAACAAACCTTAGGTTTTAAGGTCAACGAGATTAATCATATTCGGAATGTATCAAAACGGGATCCCAGAAAACAAACCACAAGAAACTTGGACATCTATTAAAATAGCAAAAAAATGCATTCCCTGAGACCAATGAGATCAAGTGTATGAGAGGAATATATCAGGTAGACACACAGAGTCTCTTGCCCAGTGTGGGTGAATCGAAAGCCAGTGGGCATACGTTTAAGGTGAAGGGGGGAAAGATTCTAAAGGAACCTGAGGGGTACACTTTTTCACACAGAGGGTGGTGGGTGTATGGAACAAGCTGCCAGAAGAGGCAGTTGAGGCAGGAACTATCACAATGTTTAAGAAACATTTTGACAGGTACATGGATAGGATAGGCTACGAGGGATATGGACCAAACACAGGGAAGAGGGACTAGTGCAGTTGGGACATGTTGGGCCGAACGGCCTACTTCCAGACTGTGTGACTCTATGATTATTTATTTTTTTCTGACTCTAGCATAATAAAATTAATCGAGTATGGACTGAGCCAGAAATGTAACATGTGCGGGGGGTGTACAACCCACCCGCGGCGTTGCTCCCATTTCCGGCTCCCTCCACTATCCCATCTCTAGGTTGGCAACTTGGAACTGGTGAAAGATCAGCATCCAGTCAAAGGCCAACCAACACAACAGGCCCACAGGCCCACCACCACCAGCGCTGACGGTGACGGAGCCAACACAATCTGCAACATCTCCGGGCTTATTCCACAGCAGGTTGTTTTGTTTGTCTGTTATGTTTTGGGACGACCTCGCGTTTCTCTATATACAAGAAGGCTGCCTCGAAGCTAGAGTAGCAGACCCCCACCTCCCCCCCAACACAACAACAACAAACAACAAAGTATGACCAGTAATTATAAAACAGAACCAAACCTCGTCAGCGCCATTTTCTCTCAGTGTCGCCGCCGCCGCTGCCACTTTGCGTCTGACGTCACGCCGCAAGCGCGGCCCCAGTCCGCGGTGCCGCAGACGTCATTACGCGCGCAGTCAGCTGCCGCAGACGTCATTAACGGCGCGGCGCGCGGCCGTCCCGCGCCGCTGCCGCAGACGTCATCACGCGCAGGCGCGGCGCGGCCGGTTGCACACATGGCGCCAACGGCCCTCGACTTTGACGCCTCAAGCCGCCAGCGCAAAGCCTCATGGAAGTTGTAGTCCGCCACAACCTGATTCATCTTTTCACGCATGAAGTAAAGAGTCGTTATTTTCCTTACCGAAATACTGCCTTCTGCGAGGAGCATTTATTTCATGAAGTCAACTTAAAAATTAAATCTGTTCTTTAAACCGTATTTAAAGCGTTGTAGTTTATTTCTAACCGTTCCCTGCTTAAATAGATGGGGGTGTTGGAGCATGTGGACTACATCTCCCATAGATCTTCGCGCGACAGAGGCAGGTCACGGGTCAGCGCTCCAGAGCTCCCTGTGAGCTAGACGCTGAAATTGACAGTAGCTGGTAAGTGTGGGGATGGAAGATGTTGGTAGTGGGACGTGGTATCACCTTTGTAGTTGTTGGATTGCGACGCTGCCCGTGTTTACCAGTTGATCAGATTATGCACGTAGCTAAAAATATATGTGGTGCTGCCATGTCAAATAGCATGAATGAGGGAAAGGTCACTGCCAAAGAGAATATTGGAATTAAGAGAAGCAGCGAAGAAAAGTTACTCAATATTATAAACTGAATGTTGGAATGTACAGATGCAGCGATGGAAAGAGTTACTCAGCCTTACAAACTAAAAATGCTTCCAAACGAGCTGAGTAGCACACGATAATGGATTTATTTATTGCAAGTTGCATAAGTGCTGACTGTTCCTATATTCTATGTTCCTCAGTGTCGACATCACCAATATTCATATATCATTAAATAGGTTGTCCAGATAGCAAGGATGAAAAATCTGGATTATTTTAATTCAAGAGTTGTTTGGGTAGTAGTGCAAATAATAAAATTAAATTGCACTTGTATTGATCACCCAAGACCCAGCTGACATGTGGAGCAAATGCTTGAGTACTTGGTGGGGGAGTTATTGAGGAAGGGAGTGCGGGGAAACTCTAGTGGCTTTATACTTGCCAAAACAGTACTTCAATTTGGAGGTCTTTGATCTGTACGTGTGCACGGTTAGCATCAGGCTTCTGCAGAGGACTATGGGAAATATATCAAATGGCCAACCTACATCAATTAAAAGCATGTGGGGAGAGGGAAACTGAGACAGTGTTTCAGGTGAATGGGGAAATGTAGATTAATGAACCACAATTCCGGATAACAAAAAAGACCCAAAAGTGCTTGAGTAACACAGTGGGTCAGGCAGCATCTCTGAAGAACACGGATAGGTGATGTTTCGAGTTGGGATTAGAATTCAGATTGATTGATTGAGTTGGGGAAGGGGGTGAGGTAAACTGGAAGGGGGTGGGGCAAGATGACCATTTCGAAAGATCATTCGCCTGAAAAAAAGGGAAGCAAAGTGCTGTAGTTACGCAGCAGGTCAGGGAGCATCTCTATAGAACATGGATAGGTGACGTTTGGATTAGGATCATTCTTCAGATAGATGTTGGGGGAGGGAAAAGGCAGAAAGTGGGGCAGGACAAAGCCTGGCATGTAACAGGTGGATACAAGTGAGGGGGGGGAGGGTTGATTGGCAGATGGCTCGAAAAGTGGCTTCATTCCAAGCATACACTTCCTCCAACCCCCCTTTTTTTTCTATCATTCACTCTCCCCCTCTCCCAAGTGCCCCAACTGGACGTGCACCTATTTCTACCCTCCCCCTCCCCTTCCACATCCATTCCTTCCTCTAGCCTCTTCAATCCCTTTGTCTCACACCTTTGAAGCTTATCATTTCTGTCTTATCAATTCTGGCCCTTGTCCAACCATCTGCCAATCACTTCTTCACCTGTATACACCTATTACTTGCCAGGCTTTGTCCTGCCCCTCTTTCCGCCTTCTCCCTCCTCCAACATTTATCTGAAGAATGATCCTAATCCAAACATCACCTATCCATGATCTACAGAGATGCTGCCTGACCAGTTGCGTAACTACAGCACTTTGCTTCCCTTTTTTTCAGGTGAATGATCTTTCAAAATGGTCATCGGCCTGAATTGTTATCTTTCTTTGTCTAGCAACAGTTTGATAGTTTGCAATATTTCTAGTAATATTTTCCAACATTTGCACACACTGACCAATGCTGGGCCACCTGGTCTATAGTTTCTTGCTTCGGTCACCCTCATTTCCTGAGTAATGGAGCTGCGTTTGCTGTTTTCCAGTCATCCATGAATTGTTATTGACACATTCTTCATCTCTACCGCCACTTCATTTAAGGCATTAAGTGAGATTTGTTGTCTTAATCAAGAAGGCAATTTCAACAAATCAATGCGCTAATTAAAATCCAAATTGCCCAAGAAGCCAGAATTTGAGTAACCCAAACAAATGTATAGGAAGGAATTGCAGATGCTGGTTTACACGGAAGATAGACCAGAATGCTGGAGCAACTCAGCGGGAAGGCAGCATCTCTGGAGAGAAGGAATGGGTAACGTTTCAGGTCGAGATCCTTCTTCAGACGACGATAGTAGGGCTGGAGGAGCTTCAAGAGTAGGGCATAAGACGACTTTGAAGCTGGTACTTGGGTGGGGGACGGATGGAGAGAGAGGGAATGTAGAATCCAGTGGTATGAATATTGATTCTTTAACTTCATGTAACCCTTGCACCGCCCCCCCCTCCATCCCTCCCCCACCTGTCGCACCAGCTTCAAAGTTGTATTGTTGACTCTCATTGTCTATACTCATTTTCACCCAGCCCGCAGCTAACAATGGCCTGTTTCGTTTATCGTCGTTACTTTTTTGCATATCTTTCATTCATTTGTTCTAAATCTCTTTACATCACCGTCTATGTCTCTCTTTTCCCTTTTCCCTGACTCCATCTGAACTAGGGCCTCGACCTAATCATCACCTTCTCCTTTTCTCCAGAGATGCTGTCTGACTTTGTGTCATCAACCTTGTGGGCGGTAATTAACTGGATTGTATTTTGTCCTGCTTTTTGTGAACAGGACATTCCCGGACAACTTCCCACATTGTCGGGTATCTGTACTGAAACAACTTGACTAGAGATGCATTAGATCCTCCCCAGCCCAGTGCACAGAGAACACAATGTTGGGAATCGCAAATAAATAGCAGAACAAACTGAACTCGTTTCTAATTAATGTAAAACAGCATCTCTGGCATAATGGTCATGCTTGTCGCATCTGGGATTGTTGGGGAGAGGTTGGAAGAAGTGATTTTCATGAAGACAATATTCATGGCACGTAGAGGCTGGATCACAGTAGACATAACGCTGAACTTGTAGTTCCCATGAAAGTTTTTTAAAGTCTTTACAATGACTCGGTATGTTTGTAGTTTTCTTTTCAGCTGCACAATAATTTTAATTAATGAAATAAGTCAAGTCAAGAGTATTTTATTGTCATATGTCCCAAATTGAAACAATAAAATCCTTGCTTGCTGCAGCACAACAGAATATGTAAACATAGTACATAATGGGAGAAAATGAGGGAATAGCAGAAACTAGTTATTGCACACTGTCCCTGGGTTTTGAACTGCTATACATGTGAATGAGCTCCTGCAGCACAGTAGTGTGGGTGATGAATAAAGTTCTATCGTATCGTATAGAGCTGCTGCCTCAGAGCATCTGAGACCCGGGTTCGACCCTGACCTCGGTTGCTGTCTATGTGGAGTTAGCACGTTCTCCCTGTGGCCACATGGGTTTACTCCAGGTGCTCCGGTTTCCTCCCACACCCCAAAGACGTGCGGGTTTTGTGGGTTTTTTATCACCGTAAAATTGCGCCCAATGTTTCGTGATTAGATGTGAAAGTGGGATAACATCGAACTAATGTGAATGTATGATTGACGGTCAGTGTGGCCCCGTTGGGCCAAAGGGCCTGATTCTTGGCTGTATCTCAAAACCTAAACTCCATTCAAATGTTTTCCGTAAGTACTTAAATTAGCTCTGATGAATGGCAGGGCTAGTTTCCTCTCTCTCACCATTTCTGCTAAATTGCTCTCCTAATTCTCGTGTGCTTTTGTGGGCATTCATTACAACACTGTGAAGGTGCACATCAACCAGAGCGATCGATTTTTGCTGTTGTGCATTTTCTGAACTACGGACAAAGTGAACATATGGATATCTGTAAAAATGTTCGTTATCCATGGACAGCCTGTAATTGCAGAACATTTAAAAATCATTAGATAATTACGGAGAGTTATGAAAGGAAATTGTGTACGACAAATTTGTTGGAGGTCTTTGAGAATGAGTGGATAAAGGTACCAGGCTTTGTTTTGCCCATCTTCTCTTCCAGCTTTCTTCCCCTCACACCCCTCCAATCTGTCTGAAGAAGGGAGGTCATAAGTAACAGGAGCAGAATTAGCCCATTCGGCCCATCGTCTACTCCTTTCTATTCTGGCTGAATTATCTCTCCCTCTTAACCCCATTCTCCTGCCTTCTCCTCATAACCCCTGACACCCTAACTAATCAAGAATCTATCTGTTTTAAAAATATCCATTGACTTGGCTCCACAGTCTTCTGAGTATTATCTGAATGGTGGCCGATTAGGAAAAGGGGCGATGCAATGAGACCTGGGTGTCATGGTACACCAGTCATTGAAAGTAGGCATGCAGGTGCAGCAGGCAGTGAAGAAAGCGAATGGTATGTTAGCATTCATAGCAAAAGGATTTGAGTATAGGAGCAGGGAGGTTCTACTGCAGTTGTACAGGGTCTTGGTGAGACCACACCTGGGGCATTGCGTACAGTTTTGGTCTCCTAATCTGAGGAAAGACATTCTTGCCATAGACGGAGTACAGAGAAGGTTCACCAGACTGATTCCTGGGATGTCAGGACTTTCATATGAAGAAAGACGGGATAGACTCGGCTTGTACTTGCTAGAATTTAGAAGATTGAGGGGGGATCTTATAGAAACGTACAAAATTCTTAAAGGGTTGGACAGGCTAGCTGCAGGAAGATTGTTCCCGATGTTGGGGAAGTCCAGAACAAGGGGTCACAGTTTAAGGATAAAGGTGAAGTCTTTTAAGACCGAGATGAGAAAAACATTTTTCACACAGAGTGGTGAATCTGTGGAATTCTCTGCCACAGAAGGTAGTTGAGGCCAGTTCATTGGCTATATTTAAGAGGGAGTTAGATGTGGCCCTTGTGGCTAAAGTGATCAGGGGGTATGGAGAGAAGGCAGGTATAGGATACTGAGTTGGATGATCAGCCATGATTATATTGAATGACGGTGCAGGCTCGAAGGGCCGAATGGCCTACTGCACCTATTTTCTATGTTTCGTTGTTTCTGTGGCAAAGAATTTCACAGATTCATCATCCTCTGACTAAAGATGTGACCCAAACATGACTCTAAAACTTTCAGCTTTCCATGTTCTCCAGGGATGCTGACCTTCCGAGTTACTCCAGCACGTTTTTTGTTTTGTGTAAACCAGCACCTGCAGTTCCTTTCTGCTTCATAAATGTTTTTAATTTATAGGCAACATTGACAGGATGGACGTTCCCATTTGTGGGAACCTTCTTGAAATATTAATTCTGTCTACAGATACTGTCTGTAAAACAAATAATTATGTTTTTTTTAAATTTCACATTCCTGTCATCTACTGCTTTTGTATAATATTGTTATTTTAATGTTGTCGAATGTGAGCAAAGTTTCCATCGTGACCTGTCTATTGTTATCTCTGATCTACCCCAGCAATGCAACAATGTACATTTTATGGTACAGAAACAGTCTGTATGGTCTATGCTTGAGTGAGTTTCTTTCCAGCCCATCTCTCTCTGTTACTTCCTCTATATAATTTAACTCCACTGTCCCTGTCGTAGTGACTTCCGTACGTTGCGTTCACACAGGGTGAACTACTTCTCCTAAATTCCCTGTTAAATTTATTAATTGCTTTCTAATCTTTCTTCCCCCCGGGGCTTAGCATTTCTGCATGAGGAAATTTTGTCTCATTGAATACTTTCTAGTGGTAAGGAGGGATAAACTTGCAATGTTTTTTGCAAGGAATTTGGACAGGTACATGGAAAGGAAAGGTTTAAGGTGATATGGGGGAAAATGCAGACAAATGGAACTAGCTCTTGGTTGGCATGGATGATTTGGGCCTAGGGCCTTGCTTCTTTAGTTTAGAGATACAGCGTGGAAACAGGCCCTTTGGTCCACCAAGTTCACGCCAACTATCAATCCCCCGTACACTAGTTTGATGTTATCTCGGTTTTGCATCCTACACACTAGGGGAAATTTCCAGAAGCCAATTAACCTACAAACCTGCACGACTTTGCAGTGTGGGAGGAAGCCGGTGCACCCGGTGAAAACCCACGCAGGTCACAGGGAGAACGTACAAACTCTGTATGGACAGCACCCGTAGTCAGGATAGAACCCTAGGTCTCTGCCGCTGTAAAACATCAACTCTACTGCGCCACTCTGCCGCCCCTAGGCTTCTGTGCTGTAAGTCTCTA
Organism: Okamejei kenojei; assembly: GCA_035221665.1. Lineage (NCBI taxonomy): Eukaryota > Metazoa > Chordata > Chondrichthyes > Rajiformes > Rajidae > Okamejei > Okamejei kenojei. The sequence goes on along the minus strand of CM069139.1, from coordinate 11,699,368 downwards.
TAATCTCCTGAGACCTCTCTCTGCTCACCCTGAACTCTATTCCAGAAAAGAAAGCTCCAATCTTTTCTCAGTAAAGATTGTTGCGATGTTTTGATTTGGTAATTAAATGTGTGAACGTTTGTATCCATGCACCAGCACCTCTGTATCTTGTTCACTCACAATGGGGAGACCTGAACCATGTATATTGTAACATAACTCTCTGTTTCAGTCAGGCCATTGGTGCTGCTGGGATAACGGGCTCTGTTTATAATGGAGTTGGATTTAAGTGTCACAACAGAGATTCCGCAGATGCAGTTTAAGATGCCTGACAATGGGCTCAGAAGAATATCAGATCCGCTTGTAGCAATAGCTCCCCGGGAAAAAACCTTGCCATAACATTTCGCCATCAGATCAGCAGTTAAAACATCATCGGGGAGGGTCAGGAAATTGCAGAGTAAGCAGATTCATAAGTCATAGGAGCAGAATTAGGCCATGTGCCCCATCACGTCCACCCCACCATTCAATCATGGCTGATTATCTTTTCCTCTCGACCCCATTCTCCTGCCTTCTTCTCATAACCTATGTCACCCGTACTCATCAAGAACCTGTCAATCTCCGCCTTAAAAATTCCCCACTGATTTGGCCTCCAATGCCATATGTGGCTATGAATTCCACGAATTGACCGCCCTCTGACTAAAGAAATTCCTCCTCATCTCCTTACTAAAGGCGTGTCCTTAACAGCAGATATGTTGTTCTATGATAACTCGGTAGTTCTACGGCAAAAGTACGCCAGAGTGGCTCTTCCATCACGGGTGAGATGTCCCTTGCGGTTGGTAAAAGTCCAGTTTTGTGTATTTATAATTTCATATCTTGTTACATACACCGTTTATTACTTAAAAACAATGTTTCCATTCAGTAAATTTACTTCAGAATACACTTTAACGATCAGTGCCAATTTGCAGGCCGTATTTGCTGATGAAATTTTTTTTATGCATATGATAACTTAAAGCAATTTCAGTTAAATCCTGGTGCATTGTGACCTTTCTGCCTATCTTGTGCTTATTGTTCTGGGGTGAGTGCGCGGGTGATTCTTGAGTTCCCTTGGTATGTCCCATGCGCAGGAGCATTGGAATTGCAATATCATCAGGTTTTCGTTAGCAGTAGCCAGCCGCTTCTTGCGGGAGGTGTTGAGAATGATATTTCTTTATCCTCTGAAGGGAAGGGCAAAGTGTTGTTCATGCACACATTAAGGCATCTTCCAGGGCCACAGTCTGTCAAGAGCTGCATCTCGTTACCTGCAGGTCAGGCAAAGGGCATTCTGCCTCCTGTTAAACACTCACGACACACAAGTCAGGTCAGAAGCCATTTATCTCAACACACATCTATCCATGTGTGTGAGAGGCCGTGCTGAATTATTATTTTTTTTAAACTGCAGAAGTTGAATACAATTATTTGCTCAATGACTTGCAGGTGACAGAGAGAGACTACTGGCCATAGAGATATACCTCGCCATTCGTAATTTATCACCAAGAGTGGTGTCTCAACTATTGGCAGGTACGAGGCAGAGCATGGTTCCCGCGAGAGGTGATGTTAAAATAAACTTCTACTAACTGGACAGATACATGAATAGGAAAAGTTTGGAGGCTTGCGGGCAAATAGGCCTAGCTTGGATGGGGCATCTTCGTCAGCATGGACCGGTTGGGCCGAAGGGCCTGTTTCCATGCTGTATGACTCTGTCTGGACCTTGAGTCCGTAATAAAGTTATTATTATTATGATTAATCCAATTCCCTATTATTATTATTATGATTAATCCAATTCCCTATTATTATTATTATGATTAATCCAATTCCCTATTCAATGTCAAATCCAAACATCAGACTCCTTTCCTACCCCACTGAAATAAAAATATTAATTATACAGATATGGGGCAGCACGGTGGCGCAGCGGAAGAGTCGCTGCCTTACAGTGCTTACCACGCCAGAAACCGAGTCCTGTCTGTACGGAGTTTGGACGTTTTCCCCGTGACCATTTGGTTTTCTCCGCGATCTTCGGTTTCCTCCCACATTCCAAAGACGTACAGGTTTGGTGGTGTGATGCAAATGTAAGTTATCCCGTGTGTGTGATTAGGATAATGTTAATGTGTGTGGATCGCTGGTCGATGTGGTCGGTCGAAGGGCCTGTTTCCTCTTTGTATCTCTAAACTAAACTGTATTCTGGAACTCAAATGACAAATGAAAATTTAGACGGCAGGAGTTTGCTATTCACCCTCCTACAATACAATACAGTTTTATTCTTCACATTGCACATAAAGTGCAAATTAAATGAATTTGCCAGCAGCGGTACAATGATAAAGCACACACAAAAACACACTAAAAATTGTAACACAAACATCCACCACAGCATCCATCACTGTGGTGGAAGGCACAAAATTTGGCCAGTCCTCCTCAATTTTCCTCCATCCTGAGCTGGTTGCATCAGTTGGTTATACAGTGGTTGCTTTGTATCTGGACACTATCTATCCAGTTTTGTTACAGAACCCCAGAAAGCCTGTGGCTAACAAATCTATCAACTTCTACATTTTGACCAATGGTGACCATCCTCAGGCTTCAAAAAACACTTTGATTTGTTTGGGGATGGGATGAAGACTTTCAGATTTCCATTTGTGTGAGGAAGAGCTGCCTGATGCCACTTTTTTACTTGGCCTATCTCGAAGTTTAAGCTTGTTCAGATCTGTATGCCGCCTACCGATCTACCACTTCCTTCTTCAAAGCACATACAACCAGATATGGGAACAGCTTCTTTCCCTTTGCTCTTCGACTTCTGAATTGACCTTGCATAATCTAGGGTGCAGTCCCATTTCTCCAACCCACCTCATTACGGACATTGGACTTTATTTTTTGGAACTGTTACGCAACAATGCTGAGAACTATATTTTGCACATAGACAAAAATGCTGGAGAAACTCAGCGGGTGAGGCAGCATCTATGGAGCAAAGGAAATAGGCAACGTTTCGGGTCGTGATCCTTCTTTGTCTGAAGAAGGGTCTCGACCCAAAACGTTGCCTATTTCCTTTGCTCCACAGATGCTGCCTCACCCGCTGAGTTTCTGCAACATTTTTGTCGACCTTCGATTTTCCAGCATCTGCAGTTCCCTCTTAAACTATATTTTGCACTCTACCCTTTCCTTTGCTCTACCTGTTGTATATGAGTTTGGCTTGATTGGATTCATGTATAGTATTATATGATTTCATTCGATAGCATGCAAACAAAAGCCTTTTGCTGCACATGACAATAATAAACCTAAACAGAGCAAGCAGTTTCCCTTAATCCCCCTTCTGGATCCTTTGATCGCCTTAAATACTGGTTATAACAGGCTTGTCATGTGTCGCCAGCCATTCCTAATGGTTGCCCTCAAGGTTTGTTGTGCCAGTTCTGATGTCAACTCATCCTCTTGTGTTTCAGCGTTGTTCTATTCTTTTGCGCCTCCCAAGACACACATCTAGCACTAAACGTTATTTCCTGGATCAGCACAGTGTGAATGGCTCGATTGTAATCATGTATTGTCATTCCGCTGACTGTTTAGCACTCAACAAAAGCTTTTCACTGTAGCTCTGTACATGTGACTATAAACGTCACGTCACCCATTCCTTCTCCCCAGAGATGCTGCCTGTCCCAGTGAGTTAGTCCAGCATTTTGTTTCTATCTTCGGTAAACAGAAATAACTTGCCTGCATACCTCCTATAGCTGTTTTATAGTGTTTGAACTTCAACCTTCCCTGCTTAAAATTCTTGTTTGAGCTTTGGTTTCTACTGGATTGATTGAAAGAAACAGCATGGAAAACGGCCCTTCGACCCACTGAGTCCGTGCAAGCCCTCGGTCGCCCATTCACACCAGTTCTATACAATCCACTTCCTACACACTAGGGGCAATTTACAGAGCCAATTAACCTATGAATTTAGTTTAGACAATGGGTGCAGGAGTAGGCCCTTCGAGCCATTCAATGTGATCATGGCTGATCATCCCCAATCAGTGCCATGTTCCTGCCATCTCCCCATATCCCCTGACTCCGCTATCTATATAGCTCTCTCTTGAAAGTATCCAGAGAACCGGCCTCCACCGCCCTCTGAGGCAGAGAATTCCACAGACTCACAACTCTCTGTGTGAAAACGTGTTTCCTCATCTCCGTTCTAAATGGCTTGCCCCTTATTCTTAAACTGTGGCCCCTGGTTCTGGACTCCCCCAACATTGGGAACATGTTTCCTGCCTCTAGTGTGTCCAAACCCTTAATAATCTTATATGTTTCAATAAGATCCCCTCTCATCCTTCTAAACTCCAGAGTATACAAGCTCAGCCGTTCCATTCTCTCAGCATATGACAGCCCGCCATCCCGGGAATTAACCTTGTAAACCTACGCTGCCACTCCCTCAATAGCAAAAATGTCCTTCCTCAAATTAGGGGATCAAAACTGCACACAATATTCCAGGTGTGGTCCACTAGGGCCATGTACAACTGCAGAAGGACCTCTTTGCCCCTATACTCAACTCCTCTTGTTATGAAGGCCAACATGCCATTCGCTTTCTTTGCTGCCTGCTGTGCCTGCATGCTTACTTTCACCGACTGATGAACAAGGACCCCCAGATCCTGTTGTATTTCCCCTTTTCCCAACATGACACCTTTTAGATAATAATCTGCCTTCATGTATTTGCTACCAAGTGGATAACCTCACATTTATCCGCATTAAACTTCATCTGCCATGCATCTGCCCACTCCCCCAACCTGTCCAATCACCCTGCATTCTCATAGCATCCTCCTCACAGTTCACACTGCCACCCAGCATTGTGACATCTGCAAATTTGCTAATGTTACTTTGAATCCCTTCATCCAAATCATTGATGTATATTGTAAATAGCAGTGGTCCCAGCACCGAGCCGTGCGGTACCACACTAGTCACTGCCTGCCATTCTGAAAGGGACCCGTTAATCCCTACTCTTTGTTTCCTGTCAGCTAACCAATTTTCTATCCATGTCAGCACTCTACCCCAATACCATGCGCCCTAATTTTGCCCTCTAATCTCCTATGTGGGACCTTGTCAAATGCTTTCTGAAAGTCCAGGTACACTACATGCACTGGCTCTCCCTTGTCATTTTCCTAGTTACATCCTCAAAAAATTCCCGAAGATTAGTCAAGCATGCGCAGAAACAGGCTCTTCAGCCCAGCAAGCCCGTACCGACCAGCGATCTCTGCGCATTTACACTATCCTACACACACAAGGGTAATATACACTTGGACCAAGCCTATTAACCTACAAACCTACGATAGACACAAAAAGCTGGAGTAACTCAGCGGGACAGGCAGCATCTCTGGAGAAAAGGAATGGGTGACGTTTCGGTTCGAGACCCTTGCCTGTCCCGCCGAGTTATTCCAGTCTATCTTCGGTTTCAAACCAGTGTCTGCAGTTCCTTCTTACACATTTCATAACCTACAAACCTGTACCTCTTTGGAGTGTGGGAGGAAACCAAAGATCTCAAAGAAAACCCACGCAGGTCACGGGGAGACCGTACCAACTCCATACAGTCAAGCACCCGTAGTCGGGACCGAACCCGGATCTACGACGCTGCAAGCGCTGTAAGGCAGCAACTCTGCCACTGCGCCACCATGCCGCCCTTGTGGAATGATCCCTTCTGACACTCCGATCTGCTGGTTGGACAGTTTGTGGGAGTCACGTGGGAATCTCTTGGCTGTGGGTCGGGAAGAGTTGAATAAAGAGGTTGCCTTCAGAATACCGGTTCTGTTATTTTTCCGAGCAGCTTTCCCACGTTTTGTCGTGACAGCCAATTGAGAGGATGTTTCTATGGACAGAAATAGCACTGCCTCTGTAATTGCAGATTTTATCAATCTTCCCCCCCCCCCCCCCCTTCAGATGTGATCATCAATCACATCTCCCCTGTTGCAGGTGTCGGTGCAGTTACAATTAGCCCATCAAGGAAACTGCTCCTTGCATTGTGTTGGGACATTAGAGGTGCTGTCTTTGAATGAGACCTTGAATTGCTGTCTCTGATTGACATCCAAGATCCTCTTGACTTTAATCAAGGGGGAACAGGGGAATTCTTCTCCTCATCCAACATGAATGAAAATGCATTTTCCAACTACTTCCTCGGGTCCTCTTGATGTTGGGAGAGCTGCAATAGAATAGTTTATGTATCAAAACCAGTGAAAGACATCGCCTCAGTCCTTGTGACAATAAAGTACCATTGAAGCATTGAAGAGATGGTGCTGGGTCCAGGAGATATGGATTTGAGTTCAGTAGGAGATGAGCTGTCGATGGAGAAGGCTGAAACCATCCAAACCTAACCAGATGTCAACTCCCTGCTCTCTTCCCTTGCTTGTGAGAGGAATAGATATTATAGACCTTTAGAAGTTGGGCAGTGTGGGCATGTTGGACCGAAGGGCCTGTTTCCAAGCTGTATGACTATGACTCTATAACCATTTTCTATCGGGTTGGGATGTCAAAGACTAGAGGGCATAGCTTTGTGGTGAGAGAGAAGAAAGTTTAAAGGAGATGTGCAGGGCAGCGTTGAATATGCTACTTGGGATGGTGGTGGAGACAGATACGATAGTGGCGTACAATAGTCAATGGTGCCTTTATTGCCACGTGCGAAGTGCAAACGCCCTGTGAAATTCTTTTCTTGCAAACTGTCCAGTGGAATATTGCCTTACCGAAGCGCATCCCCGATTAGCAAGTGTACAGAAATAGTCCATACTATTCCCTACATAACCTCTCCTAAGAGGTTATGTAGGGAATGGAGAGGCATGCATCCAATACAGATAGTTAAGATTGGTTTATCTTGGCATCATGTTTAGCACAGACATCGTGGGCCAAAGGGCCGTTCCTGTGCTGTAATTCTCTATGTTCTGTGTTCCACCCTAATGCAGAGGCAAGACTTGGATTCGCCATCTTTTGGTTCGACAGTCTCTTGAAGGTTTCATTATGTGACCCCTGCTTTATTTTTGAAGTCTCCAATATTAAACTTCAAAACGAACAAGAAAAAACACCCAAAATGTAGCAACAAAGAACTGCAGATGCTGGCTAATTAATGTACAAAAGGTCACAAAGTGTTGGAGTAACTCAGCAGGTCAGGCAGTATTTCTGGAGAACATTGATAGCTGTAATTTCGGGTTGAGACCCTTCTTGCATCTTGACCTGAAATGTCACTTCTTCATTTTCTCCAGAGATGCTGTCTGACCTGCTGAGTTAGTCCAGCACTTTGTGTCCTTTTGTGAAAAAAACAACCAATTTTACAAGCAATTTTATTTTTTTTTAAACTTGCTCTGAGATTGCTGTCATCAGTATCTTTGGAAATCCACACTTAGCCTTTTCTAACTGATAAGATAGTCACAGCATTGATGTGAGGTACATCCAGACCAATTTTTTGATTTTTCACTGAAGTGTTGCTTCAACAGCTGGGGATGTTTTGGTAGATAGATTGTTGATCAGTGGGGTTAGGAGGGAGAGATAGATCAGCCATGATTGAATGGTGGAGTAGACGGGTCCTCATTCTGCTCCTATCATATATGACCTTAAGAGATGCGTGTGATGAAAGGGACCTGGTAGTGGATGCAGAAAGAGGTGCACGTTCAACTGTTGGAGAGCTGATTGTGACCTGGATTTTAATAACTTTCTGTTCTGTAGCCAGGGATTCATTGAAAGCCCCTCTACTCCAATGGTTCTGGAATGGCAAGGTGGTTCCTGAGGCTCGGAGCGGCAGGGCTAACAGTGTCCGGTTTATACGCTGCCACCCGTATGGACCCTAATGATATCGGACTCGTTAGAATTGGACGAGCTGTTGCCACAGTAAGTAGTGTTGCTAAAACAGATAAATTACATTAGCAATTGGATTTTATTTTGAGATTTACCTCACGGTATTAAACGATCATCTTGGAATCGGAGACAGCTCTTTTGGACAGCGCAGATTCCGAGGCACTTCAGCACCTGCTTACACTAATCCAACTTTTTTATAAGCACTCTCAATATATATTTTTTAAATGGCTTGGAGAAATCTTATTACACAAACTAACTATTTCAAAGTTTTCCTGCCTGACATCTGAATCTGTGTTCAGCTTGTCTAAACCTCCGAAGTGTTTCTCATATATCTAATTCTGCTCACCCATCACGGTTGACCTCTGACCTTAACTAGTTCCCCATGGCCTCCGATTTTAATCTAATCTTCTAATCCTACTTATCTTCTTCTTTAATTTATTTTGAGGAACTGCTCTTCCTTTTAATTCTTTCGGCCTCCCTTCACCCTCATGAGCACTTCAGATTATTTGTTTCGTGAATCCAAGTTTAGTTCACCCCAATTTACCCTTCCTTATAAAACCATGTACCTGTTTCTAGTATTAGGATCTTCGAGCTCCTTTATCTAGCTTTGTGTGTGATCATTTGGCATAGCTATTGTATATGCATTGCCATTACGCTTATGTATTATTGTATTGCATAGTGTAACAATATTATGTCATAATACTATGAAATATATCATGTAATAATAACGTACGATGTATAATAGGTGGTATATGGTATTATGCATCAACATTATGCTGTAACACATAACTTATTATTATTGGATATGTAAAGTCAATTAACAATTGTCATAAACTATAACATGTGGGGATGGAGGGGTTTTGGGATTGGTGTGTCAATGAGAGCCTCTATGTATGTTATGTCTTGTACTGTATGTTCTATGTTGGACCCCCTCGAAAACGAGATGACTGTTCATCTCAAGGGGTTATCCGTGAATAAACTTGTTTCAATCAGAGATTGACAAATTGCCCGATCGTCGAAGGCTTTTCCTCAACAGTATTGACTCATTTCTGGGAATGCTTTTCTCCATTTCAAATCGATTAAGAGAGGGAAAAATAGAAAATGGAAGTAAACTTGCAGAAAATATAAAAGCTGACTGTATAGTGCATACAAATACATAGAGAGAAAGTTGAAGAAATGAGACTGCAGATGTTAGAATTATAAGATCATAAGTGATAGAATAGAATTAGGCCATTCGGTCCATCAAGCCAACTCTGTCATTCAATCGTGGCTGATCTATCTCTTCCTCCTAACCCCATTCTCCTGCCTTCTCCCCATAATCTCTGACACGCGCACTAATCAAGAATCTATCTATCTGTGCCTAAATATATCCATTGACTTCGTCTCCACAGCCTTCTGTGACAAAGAATTCCACAGATTCGCCACCCCCTGACTAAAGAAATTCCTCCTTAGCTCCTTTCCAAAGAAACGTCCTTTAATTCTGAGGCTATGACCTCAAGTCCTAGACTCTCCCACTATTTCGCTTTTCTGTACGTTTCAATGAGGTCCCCCCTCATTCTTTTAAACTCCAACGACTACAGGACCAGTGCCATCAAGAATCATGAGCAGAAACGTGCTGAGTTTCCACCCCCCCCCCCCCCCCCCCCCCCCCCCCCCCCCCTTCCCCCCCCCGGAGGTTTCTTTTTACAAAATAATAGCGGAGTCAAGTGGATCACACCAGTCAGAGATTGGGGAATTCATAATGGAGGACAAGGACATGGCCACAAAATTAAACAAATACTTTGGATCTGGCTTCACTGAAGAGGACAGTAGTAAGTTCCCACAAAATCTTAAATTAGTATTAGTGTGAATAGAGGGTTGGAGAAGTGAACAGTATTCATCAAGATTCCTGATAGCTAATATTTTTCTAAGGCCTGATTTGCACCCTAGAATACAGCAGGGAATAATTTAGTTCAGTTTAGTGATGCAGTGCGGAAACGGGCACCGAGCTGCACCCGTACATTAACGCAAGGTATCAAGTATACAAACCCAAGCCAATTAACCTGCAAACCTGTATGTCTTTGTAGTGTGGGAGGAATCCGATTATCTCAGAGAAAACCCACGTGGTCACGGGGAGAACGTACAAACTCCGTATAGGCAGCACCCGTAGTCGGATCGAACCCGGTTCTCTGGCGTTGCAAGCGCTGTAAGGCAGCAACTCTACCGTTGTGCCACCATGCTGCCCAATTATAAGGGACGGAGAGGGGAAGATTGAGCAACAGGCATTGCCGGTGTGCCCTGGTTACTGGCAGGAACTCAATGAAGGAAGCATAGCCGTGTTTAGACTTTACTTTAGAGATGCAGCACAGAAACAAGCCCTTCGGCCCACTGAGTCCAAGCAGGTACTATCCTACACACTGGGGACAGTTTACAATTTTTTTAACAAAAGTCAATTAGCCTACAAACCTGTACGTCTTTGGAGTGTGGGAGGAAACCAGAGCACCCGGCTAAAACCCACACAGTCACAGGGAGAGTGTACAAACTCTGTATAGACAGCACCTGTAGTCTGCACTATTGTGCTGTGGCTATATTGGTTGTATTTTTCATGACTACAATTGCGTACAGTTTTGGTCTCCAAATCTGAGGAAAGACATTCTTGCCATAGAGGGGGTACAGAGAAGGCTCACCAGACTGATTCCTGGGATGTCAGGACTTTCATATGAGGAAAGACTGGATAGACTTGGCTTGTACTCGCTAGAATTTAGAAGACTGAGGGAGGATCTTATAGAAACTTACAAAATTCTTAAGGGGTTGGATAGGCTAGATGCAGGAAGATTGTTCCCGATGTTGGGGAGGTCCAAAACAAGGGGTCACAGTCTAAGGATAAGGGGGAATTCCTTTAGGACCGAGATGAGGAAATCATTTTTCACACAGAGAGTGGGGAGTCTCTGGAATTCTCTGCCACAGAAGGTAGTTGAGGCCAGTTCATTGGCTATATTTAAGAGGGAGTTAGATGTGGCCCTTGAAGGGATCAGGGGGTACGGAGAGAAGGCAGGTACAGGATACTGAGTTGGATGATCAGCCATGATCATATTGAATGGCGGTGCAGGCTCGAAGGGCCGAATGGCCTACTCCTGCACCTATTTTCTATGTTTCTATGTTACACAGATTATAGAATACTTTTGACATGTTTGGCATAAGGAATCCAATTATGTAAGGGAAAGGGAGGAAGAGAAAACTCGAAACTGTAGACTGTTTAGCCTAACATCAGTAGAGGGGAAGATATAGACTTTTAGAAAGGATGAGACAACGGAGCACTTGGAAAATATCAATGGGATCAGGGAAAGACAACCTGGCTATCAGAATCATGTTTGACAAACTTATTTATGTTTTTCGAGACTGTAACTGGTTGAATAGATAAGGAAATGCCTGTGGACACGGTGTACTTTGATTTTCAGAAACTCTTTGATTCAAGTCCTACAAAACAGGTTAATAAAAACAATGAATGTTTAGTGAATGTATTTAAGAAGGAGATAGATAAATGTTTAGATTTAAAAAAAACAAGGGATTTGGGGGCTAGAGCAGGAATGTTAGTATTGAGGAGGAGGATAAGCCTTGATAATATTGAATGGTCAAACTGGTTCATAGAATTGAATAGTCTTCTCCTGCTTATTTTCGGTGTAAACCTCTCCTACTTTTTGAGGCTTTTCCTTAAAATGTTCCTCTTTGACCTTTAGTCTACTTCTAATATTTATATTTACTTGGTTCCCACTTCTGTTTCTTCTTCTTCTTGCGTATGGCACGCACGGCCTTAGGTTGTAGGACAACCTGTTCTGTTTGATCTTATTTGATTGTGCACGCTGGGTTGATTGCATTCGTCGAAACAGGGCGGACCACGTGAAGGTTGCAATCTCCCACCCCCCACTTCTGTTTAGAATTTGCATCAACTCAATCTATCTGGGCTTTGAAAATGGCACCAAAACATGGCACCTCTTGCATGCGGTATCAGCAGACTATTTCTGTACACTTGCTAATCAGGGTTGTGCATGGGTATGGCAATGCTCTATTGGACTGCTTGTAAGAAAATAATTCCACTGTACATTTGCACGTGATAATGATAGCACCATTGAACCACCATTCTTCTTGTTTTGACACTCCAGCCTTTGATACTACTGCTGTTATTTGGGGGGTTGCCAGGTTTAGATACATGTTCTCTGTTACATTATCCAGTAACAGATCCTTGTTGGACACCATTACTCTTTCCAACAAGTTGTTTGGATATCTCTTGTCCTTGTTCCACCCTCTGCCAGATGACCCAATTGGCATTTAAGAATAAGGAGTAAGCCATTTAGAATGGAGATGAGGAAACACTTTTTCTCACAGAGAGTGGTGTGTCTGTGGAATTTTGTGCCTCAGAGGGCGGCGGAGGCAGGTTCTCTGGATGCTTTCAAGAGAGAGCTAGATGGGCTCTTAAAAATAGCGGATTCAGGGGATATGGGGAGAAGGCAGGAACGGGTACTGATTGGGGATGATCAGCCATGATCACATTGAATGGCGGTGCTGGCTCGAAGGGCCGAATGGTCTACTCCTGCACCTATTGTCTATTGGCATTGTTCAGTTTTGACAATATTAAACTGTTATATCCAGGTTTTCTCTAGCTGTCTAGCTGATTTCATGGTTTGAAGTATGACATAAATTGAGACAAAATCATTCTCAATGATGAATCATTTAGAATCATCAATGGTCCACCATTTAGAAATCATTTTGAAACACCAGATCATCAACTAGAGAGCGCTCCTGACCGACCATCTACCTCATTCGAGACCCTCGGACTATCTGGACTTTATCTTGCACCAAATGTTATTCCCTTTATCTTATATTTGTACATCAGCCGTGGGCTGCTTGATTGTAATCATGTGCAGTCTTTCCTCTGACCAGATAATACGCAACAAGAAAGCTTTTCACTGTACCTCGGTACGAGTGGCAATAAACTAAACTAAACTAAACATTCACTTTTTTCCCCAACTTGATTCCTGATCTCTTCTCATGGACAGTTGGTATGGGATGAGGATGAGCCTTCAGTTTCTTGAGCATGGAGAGAGAGAGAGAGAGAGAGAGAGAGAGGATAGCTGACCTAAAGTGGGTAGAGGGGTTGGTCCCATCATTGCAGTGGATGGGACGCCCATCTATCCAATTAGAGGGGTTTACGGCAGCTTGGCTGTGTATCTATTAACAGTCAAAGTGGAGTGGTCTGGATTGATGTGGGAGCGGGAGCAAGACAACTCAATGATGTTACCTGCCAGTAGTGATCAGTGGAGTAGCGTAAGTAATGGGCAAAGACAGGTTGCCTATTGACTAACTCTCCTGTTCTGTTCACTTCAGACTGCAGTTATCAGTTATGACTACATTATCTCGCTCAGGGGCCTGGAGTACGGGACAGACGAATACGAATCCATCAAGTCGCAGGTAAGTCCAAATTCTCATGCTTGTGTGAAACTGAGCTTTCGCAGATCTGCAAATTCCTGTAATGCCATGGAGTTCAATTCAATTCAATTCAATCTTTAATTGTCATTGTGCAGTGTACATTGCAGAGACAACGAAATGCAGTTGGTATCTCCGAAGGGCGAACTTACGAATAAACAAGAAATTGCGCAGTAGTATGAGTATATACATCTATACATATACAGTGGTATCCGTGCAATTTGCTGGTGATTGGATAGTCCGGTGGGGGGGAGGGGTGGAGACAGGCAGTCATTGAGGTGCAGCGTTGAGAAGTGTGACAGCCGCAGGGAAGAAGCTGTTCTTGAGCCTGCTGGTCCGGCAGCGGAGGGACCTGTAGCGTCTCCCGGATGGGAGGAGGGTAAACAGTCTATGGTTGGGGTGTGAGCTGTCCCTGGCGATGCTGTGCGCCCTGCGCAGGCATCGTTTACTATGGACAGACTCAATGGAGGGGAGTGAGGAGCTAGTGATGCGTTGGCGATCTTCACCACCCTCTGCAGAGCTTTCCGGTCGGCGACAGAGCAGTTGCCGTACCATACTGTGATGCAGTTGGTAAGAATGCTCTCGATGGTGCTGCGGTAGAAGTTCACCAGAATCTGGGGAGACAGGTGGACCTTCTTAAGTCTCCTCAGGAAGAAGAGACGCTGGTGAGCCTTCTTGATCAGCGAGGATGTGTTGTGGGTCCAGAAGAGGTCATCGGAGATGTTGACCCCCAGGAACCTGAAGCTGGAGACAAGTTCCACCTCTGTCCCGTTGATATGGATGGGGTTGTGCGTGCAGCCCTCGCGATCTCCTGGTCCACAATGAGCTCCTTGGTTTTCTTGGAGTTGAGGGCCAGGTTATTGTCGGCACACCATGCTGTTAGGAGCTGAACCTCCTCCCTGTAGGCCGACTCATCGTTGTCGCTGATGAGGCCAATCACCGTCGTGTCATCTGCATACTTGATGATGGTGTTGGTACCATGTACAGGTATGCAGTCGTAGGTGAAGAGGGAGTAGAGGAGGGGGCTCAGCACGCAGCCCTGGGGTACGCCAGTGTTCAGGGTGAGTGTAGAAGAGGAGTGGTCATCCAACCTAACAGACTGTGGTCTGTTGGTTAGAAAGTCCAGTAACCAATTGCAGAGGGAGGGGTCATCGAGTTTGGCGATCAATTTTGAAGGGATAATGGTGTTGAATGCTGAGCTGTAGTCGATGAACAGCATTCTCACATAAGTGTGTCTGTTGTCGAGGTGGGAGAGGACGGAGTGGAGTGCCGTTGAGATGGCATCCTCCGTGCTCCTGTTCTTGTGGTATGCAAACTGGTAGGGGTCCAGAGTGGGAGGTAGGCAGCATTAGAGGTGTGCCATGACCAGCCTTTCAAAGCACTTGGCGACGATAGGGGTGAGTGCAACTGGGCGGAAGTCGTTGAGGCTCGCCGCAGTGGAGTGTTTTGGCACTGGCACGATGGAGGCAGTTTTAAGGCACGTGGGGACAACTGCCTGGGGCAAGTGACAGGTTGAAGATGTCAGTCCAGACGTCTGTCAGCTGTGCAGCACAGGTCCTGAGGACGCGCCCGGGGATGCCGTCAGGGCCGGCAGCCTTACGTACATTGATCCTACTCAGTGCCACGTGCACGTCATAGGGGTTGAGTGTGAGGGGCTGGTGGTCATCGGGGAGCACAGCCTTGGTGGCTAACTCTTGGTTGTCCCTTTCAAAGCGGCCATAAAAGTGATTGAGTTCCTCGAGGAAGGATGCGTCGCTGGAAGTGGGGGTGGAGTTGGTGGCTCTGTAGTCAGTGATGGCCTGGATGCCATGCCACATGCGTCGGGGGTCGGAGTTGCTGTCGAAGTGCTCCTCGATCCGCAGCTTGTATCTGTGTTTGGCGTTCTTGATGCCCCTCTTCAGATTGGCCCTCGATGAACTATAGGCATGGGCATCGCCTGACCTGAAAGCCGAGTCCCGTGCTTTCAGCAGTCGCCTGACCTCGCTGTTCATCCATGGCTTCTGATTCGGGTATGTGGTGATTTGTTTGAGAATGGTGACACGGTTGATGGAGGAGTTGATGAAATCCAGACCAGAGGAAGTATAGGTGTCAATGTCAGTGTGGGATCGAGGGTGGCCTGAGCTGCAAACTCATCCTAATCAGTGTTACCAAAACGCTGCTGGAGTGTGGAGCCCGCTTCATCAGACCAAACCTTGACTGTCCTCGCTGTGGGTTTAACGCGTCTGATGAGAGGGGAGTACTTGGGGAGCAGGAACAATGATAAGTGATCAGACTGATCAAGGTGGGGGAGGGGGATGGCTTTGTATGCTTCAGCCATGTAAGTGTAGACTTTGTCCAGTGTCTTGTCCTCTCTAGTGGCGAAGGAGACATGTTGGTGGAATTTGGGGAGTACAGTCTTCAGGTTGGAGTGATTGAAGTCACCCGCAGCATTGAAGGCTGCATCTGGATTGAGGGTCAGTTGTTTGCTAATGGCAATATGCAGTTCTTTCATTGCAAGCTTGGCATTAGCATCAGGAGGGATATAGGCTGCAGTTTGTTTGAAGAGTTTGTTTTGAAGATGGTGAGGGAGTGTGGGTCGCATACTGCGTTCGGAATCTGCCACTGTTTTATACTGAGGGGTTGTTGGAAAATGCAATGTGGAAACTTAAAATGAACAGTAAGAGTGGGCCATTCAGCCCTTGGAGCCTGCATTAACCTTCAATGTGATCGTGGCTCAGCATCCAAATTAATTGCCCCCTCTCTCCCAGCTATCTCCCATCGATTCCATCAAAGACACCGATCCAAAACACCGTCCGTCCATTCCCTCCAGAGATGCTGCCTGGCCTGCTGAGTTCCTCCAACACTTTTTGTTTGTTGCGGCCGCAACTCTACCGCTGCCTGTTTGGTATAACGTCATAACATGGTGTTTAATGCAATTAATAACATTTTCCAAGGCATGCCTTTATAAATAGATTTGTCTCGACCCGAAATATCACCCATTCCTTCTCTCCATAGATGCTGCCTGTCTGGCCGAGTT
Source organism: Okamejei kenojei (assembly GCA_035221665.1). Taxonomy (NCBI): domain Eukaryota; kingdom Metazoa; phylum Chordata; class Chondrichthyes; order Rajiformes; family Rajidae; genus Okamejei; species Okamejei kenojei. The sequence goes on along the minus strand of CM069139.1, from coordinate 11,683,095 downwards.
AGCCCAGCATTTTGTGTCTATCTATATATATATATAAATTATTTGTTCTTCTACATAAGATGAATTACATCTAGGATGAGGGATATACACAAAAAGTAATAGAAGTAATTATTGCACTTTTTGACTTTTTTTAATGGATTGGGAGGCAGATTAATGGGCTATCTGTGTTTATCTTCACTATGCGTAAACCGTCTCGGACACCTTTTTAATTGTTCCTGAGCATGTTGTGTGTGATTGGAGCCTTGAATTAGGCCGTCTTCAGTGACACGCGCCCATGATTTGGAAAATGGTGGCAATCAGGTCGAGAGTGTTTCATTGTCATATATTCCAAAAAGGAACAATGGAATTCTTACTTGCGGCAGCCTAACAGGTTTGTAAACACAGTACCCATAGGTAATATCATAAATAAATGTTTAAAACAAATTCAATAGACAATAGACAATAGGTGCAGGAGTAGGCCATTTGGCCCTTCGAGCCAGCACCGCCATTCAATGCGATCATGGCTGATCATCCCCAATCAGTACCCCGTTCCTACCTACTCCCCATATCCCCTGACTCCGCTATTTTTAAGAGCCCTATCTAGCTCTCTCTTGAAAGCATCCACAGAACCAGGCTCGCCACTCTCTGTGAGAAAAAGTATTTCCTCATCTCCATTCTAAATGGCTTACTCCTTATTCTTAAACTGTGGCCCCTGGTTCTGACTCCCCCAACATCGGGAACATGTTTCCTGCCTCTAGCGTGTCCAAACCCTTAACAATCTTATTCAATATATATATAGTGCAAAAAAACAAAAGTACAACTCGGGCAGTTCATAGTTTAGAGTTTAGATGGAATTCATAGTGTTCCATAGCCATGGTCGAAAGGAAAGGTAGACACAAAAAGCAGGAGTAACTCAGGGGGTCCCACAGCATCGCTTGAGAAAAAGAATAAGTGATGTTTTCGGTCCAGACCCTTCTTCAGACTGAGTCTGGGGAGAGGGAGATACAGAGATAAGGAAATGTAAGGTGTGAAAACGAGACTAAGGGAATGGAGATCAAGGAAAATGTAGAATAGATCATTATTAGCTCTGAAAAGGTAACAGCAAATCAAACAGAGATAAAATGTCAACAAGGACAGTCAGACTGGTCAGAGAACTGGGAAGGGGGGGGGGGGGGGGGGGTGGAGAGAGAGGGAAACTAAGGTTACTTGGAGTTAGAGGTCAATGTTCATACGACTGGGGTGTAAGATGCCCAAGTGAAATATGAGGTGTTATTCCTCCAATTTGCTTTGTGCCTCACTATGACAATGGAGGAGGCCCAGGACAGAAATCAGTGTTGGGATGGGATGGGGAATGAAAGTGTTTGGCAATTGGGAGATCGGGTAGGTCCAGGCGAACTGAGCGAAGGTGTTCAGCGAAACGATCACCCAGTCTTCGTTTGGTCTCGCCGATGTATAAGAAGGAGCTGTTCCTGAACTTTGACATTACAGTTTTCAGATTCCCATATCTCCTTCCCAATATCAGGAGTGAAACGAGAGGGTGGTCTGGGTCCTTGATAATGATGGCTGTCTTTATGAGGCATCGACTCCAATATATCCCATCGATGGTGGTGAAGATATGATGAACTGAGCAGTGTTCACCACTCTTTGCAATCTCCTTTGTTCCTGGGCATTTGGGTTGCTAAACCAAGTCCTGATGCAACCAGTCAATATGCTCTCTACCTGCACCAGTAGAAGTTCAAGAGGCTGAATTTCCTCAATCTTCTAAGGATATAGAGGTGTTAATGGGCTTTCCTGATGATTACATCGATATGCTGGGTTTAATATGGGCTACCATGATGTCGGGGACAACTGTGACACTTCCAGTGCTGGTGCTGCACAGGGTAAGAAGATTTGTCTTTAATCAGGGAAGATTAAGAATTTGGGTTCCATTGTGGAGAAACAGACTTTAGTGTTATTCAAATAAAGAGTTTAATAACATATATATATATATATATATATATATATATATATATATATATATAGATATATATATATATACACACACACACACACACACACACACACACACACACACACACACACACACACACACACACACACACACACACACACACACACACACACACACACGTGTGTGTGTATATATATATGTGTGTGTGTATATATATGTGTGTGTCTGTGTATAGTGTATATATATATGTGTGTGTGTATATATATGTGTGTGTATATTTATATATATATATATATATATATATATATATATATATATATATATATATATATATATAAAATGTACAACAACATTTGTACAGCTAATGATGCTACAGATCAGGTTAAACATTTGGTCTATATCCAATCATTGCAGGCAAAAACCCAGAAGTGTAAGAAACCCGGCAGAGAGTCTGTGGAATTCTCTGCCTCAGAGGGCGGCGGAGGCCGGTTCTCTGGATGCTTTCAAGAGAGAACTAGACAGGGCTCTTTAAAAATAGCGGAGTTAGGGGATATGGGGAGAAGGCAGGAACGGGGTACTGATTGGGGATGATCAGCCATGATCACATTGAATGGCGGTGCTGGCTCGAAGGGCTGAATGGCCTACTCCTGCACCTATTGTCTATTGTCTATTGTAATGTAAATATTAGACCACATTGAGCTGCATTTGCATGGGACTCCTGAAGAATGGTCCCGACCTGAAACGTCACCCATTCCTTCTCTCCAGAGATGCTGACTGTCCCACTGAGTTACTCCAGCATTTTGTGTCTACCCCTGAAGGTGAGCCCATTCATTGATTGCGTGGACCATCGAAGGTTTGTCACACTGCATAAACAGTGAGGCACAGAAGATAAACAACATTGCAACTGTTTTTTCAAAACTGCGTGGAGGGACTGCAGCTTCTATGGAGCCGGCCCTGATTTTATCTGCCGGTGACCAAACTTGGAGTATGATATCCATTAATCTGGATCATTTCTCCTATTGCTTTCCCCAAGCATGAAGTATAAAATGATTTATGCCGAGTCTTTGATATCTTAAAACATTGTTCGCATACTTTGTAGATACAACTTATCTAACAAAATTTGATGCCAAGTCACGTAAGGAAATAGTAACATAGAGACATAGAAACATAGAAATTAGGTGCGGGAGCAGGCCATTCGGCCCTTCGAGCCTGCACCGCCACTCAATATGATCATGGCTGATCATCCAACTCAGTATCCTGTACCTGCCTTCTCTCCATACCCCCTGATCCCTTCAGCCACAAGGGCCGCATCCAACTCCCTCTTAAATATGGCCAACGAACTGGCCTCAACTACCTTCTGTGGCAGCGAATTCCACAGATTCACCACTCTCTGTGTGAAAAACGATTTTCACATCTCGGTCCTAAAAGACTTCCCCCTTATCCTTAAACTGTGACCCCTTGTCCTGGACTTCCCCAACATCGGGAACAATCTTCCTGCATCTAGCCTGTCCAACCCCTTAAGAATTTTGTAAGTCTCTATGAGATTCCCCCTCAATCTTCTAAATTCCAGCGAGTACAAGCCGAGTCTATCCAGTCTTTCTTCATATGGAAGTCGTGCCATCCCAGGAATCAGTCTGGCGAACCTTCTCTGTACTCCGTCTATGGCAAGAATTTCTTTCCTCAGATTAGGAGACCAAAAGACAGTCAGGAGTGTTTATTTCTCTCATGCGCAAGATGTGAACCGTAATGGTCCTGTCCCACTTAGGCGACTGTCATGTTCACGGCACTCGCCTGAAAAACCGACACACACACACACACACACACACACACACACACACACACACACACACACACACACACACACACACACACACACACACACACACACACACACACACACACACACACGTGAAAACGGGGGAGCACTGTCTGAAATTCACACGGTGCATAGCCAAGGTGATACAGACACACACCGCGATGAACAGGAAGGTTTAGACAGCTAGCACAGTGTACGGTAAGTCCTTTAAAAGAGGGGGTAGTGGAGGAGAAGCCAGACAACTTTTAATAAGCCAGAGATACACAGCTGTGACGTTTGGCGGACATTTAACATTACCGGTCGGTTATCCTTGGTTCTGAAAACACCTGCTTACGTTTTTTTCCCCAATGAGCCAATGAAAATGCCCGGTCAGCAAAGGCGATTAACTAAAACTACCTCCGACTACCTCGACTACCCATAAAAACATGGCGACCCCACTACAACTGCACCTGCGACGACAGGATTATCGATTATCTCCATGGTGACCAATTTTTGGTCGCAGAAAAATGTTCAACGTTGAAAAATTTGAGGCGACCATACTGAGGCTGCAACTAGTTCCAAGAATGCGGGAACTCCTCGCGACCATGAAGGAGACCCACTAGCGACCATGTGGCGACCATGTGGCAATCATGAGGCAAGCGCAGAGTCTCCTGCACGTGCCTAAAAAGTCGCCTAAGTGGGACAGGCCCTTAACAATGAAATTCTCACTTGCTGCAGCTTTGCAGGCGCTTTAGTCGCATCGGTAGGACGGATGACCGGTGATGGGTTCTTAGCGATCTCTTAAAGATGGAGAATACAAAGTGCTGCAGTTCGGCATGTCCCCAACAACTCTCACCAACTTCTACAGATGCGCTGTGGAAAGCATTTTTATCGGGATGCATCACAGCATGGTTTGGGAACGGCTCTGTCCAACCCTCGGAGTAGCTTTGATCTGACTTTACTGGAGTTAATCTTGTTATTCCCTTTATCCTGTGGATGGCTCGATTGTAATCATGTATTGTCTTTAAACTGACTGGCTACAACGCAACAAATGTTTTTCACTGTGCCTCGGGACACATGACAATAAACTCAACTCAGCGGATCAAGCAGTGCCTTGTGCCTACCGCTGAAAGTGGGTGGAAGGGATCCATAGAGATTCGAGTTGGGGAATATTAAGAAAGAAATGTTTCCTAGTGGAACACTTGGGGGTTTTGGCGGCAAGAAAGAGAGTTACAGTATGAAAGGAAAGTGCCAACTCAATAAGTTGGTCTGAAGAAGAGTCCCAACATGCAAAGTCAGATATCCATGTCCTTCAGAGATGCTGGTGACCCGCTGAGGTACTCCGGCATTTTGTGTCTTGTTCAGTTGCCACGGTTGATGTCTTCAAAGCAGGACATGCTTTCTTGGGGGCCTTAGTGTTTTATGTTCCACGATACAGGTGTGGCATCACAAAAACAAGGCTGAAGTTGTGCGAACCCTTTAAAATTGCCCTGCATCCTGATCACGAAGCTTAGGGGCACAGTGGTAGAGTTGCTGCCTTACAGCACCGGACCCGGGTTTGTTCCTGATTACCGGTGCTCTATGTGCGATCGCCCCGTGACTTATGTGGGTTTTCTCTGGGAGATCTGGTTTCCTCCCGCACTCCAAAGACCTACAGGTTTGTAGGTTCATTGGCTTCGGTAAAATTGTAAATTATCCCTAGTGTGTGTCGGACAGTGTTAGTGTGCGGCGATCGCTGGTCTTGATGGGCCAAAAGGGCTGTTTCCACGCTGTATCAACTAAACTAAAATAACAATTAAAGCATTTTTGCTCTGAATTTATTTGCCGGCTATGAAGATATTAGATCGGTGAGGTGGGTCAATGATGCAATTCCAACATCGTCGATGCATTTCCAACAAGAGGATCTTTGCCAATACCAACAACTTGCCTAAGGCAAGCTCAATTATAATTTTCATATTATCGTAGCCAATTGTATCTTTTGTGAGCGTTTTGACCAGCCTCGGCAGGGGTTGCCCATGTTTACCTGCGTAGCAGTATTGTGGTGGTGTACAGCGAGGTCACTTTAAGATGAATGAAAAGGTAAAGATTCTTCTTCAAAGTGCCCCTGTAACACTCATTGTCGGAGTGAAGAGGAGTTGGCTGGTATCTTGATTTTGACTGATTAAGAATGAACAGTTTGCAAAATCCTCTGTGGGTCATTAATTGGAATAACCCTTGTAGCAAGGTTTCAATATAAATATTTACTAATGTTAATTAAGGTAAATTATTAATGAAGTGCCTCACTGACTTATTGACATTTTAAAGTTTATTAATTGCCCACTTGGGGTGGGAGATAGTTAACTCCCGACTATATTATTATGGAGTTGCACAACACAGCTTTGGAGTACAAATCTGGCAAAGAATTGCGCTTTTCTATCACTGTAAGCCCCTGCTCCCAGTTCCCCGCACAGGTCAGTCAATAGACAATAGACAACAGGTGCAGGAGTAGGCCATTTGGCCCTTCAAGCCAGCACCGCCATGCAATGTGATCATGGCTGATCATCCCCAATCAGTACCCCGTTCCTGCCTTCTCCCCATATCCCCTGACTCTGCTAATTTTAAGAGCCCTATCTAGCTCTCTCTTGAAAGCATCCAGGGGACCTGCCTCCACCGCCCTCTGAGGCAGAGAATGTCACAGACTCACAACTCTCTGTGAGAAAAAGTGTTTCCTCATCAGCAGTCATTGCTTGTGGTGTGTCTCCATGTACCACACAGCGTTGTGTACTTCAACTGGGCTTGTCAAGGGCCTGTCCCACTTGCACGTCATTACGCGACATCGTTTACGCGTCACGATGCACGCATGGCGCGTAGTGAGGCGTGGTGACGTAGGCAGTGTCGCGCGCGGCGCCCCAGGATTTGGGGATTCACAAAATCTGACGCGCAAACGACACCCACGTGGGACAGGCCCTTCAGTGTCTGAACAGTAGTTGCTTTCCAATATCTAGATTCGGCTGGAAAGAGTGCAGAGAAGATTTACAAGGATGTTTCCAGGACCCGAGGGCTTGAGCTCCAGGGAGGGGTTGAACAGGCTAGCACTTGAAGTGCAGGAGGATGAGGGGTGATCTTTCAGAGGTATACAAGATCATGAGGGGAATGGATAGGGTGGGTGCACAGTCTTTTACCCAAGGTAGGGGAAATGAACGAAAGGACATAGGCTGAAAGTGAGAGACGCAAGATTTAATACGAATCTGCGAGGCAACTTCTTTCACACAGAGGGTGGTGAGTGTATGGAATGAGCTGCCGGAGGAGGCAGGTACTATGACAACATGTCAAACAGACATTTAGGCAGGTACATGGATAGGAAAAGACTTTGCGGGAGATGGGACAAATGCGGGCTGGTGGGATTAGAGCAGATTGAGCATTTTGGTCAGCATGGGAAAGTTGGGCTGAAGGGCCTGTTTCCGTGCTGTACGACTATGACCTAGGCTGTACGCCTACATTCTCGTCCACTTGCCGTGAATGCCTATCTTTTGGGAATAATCTCAAAGGGAAGGGACTGAAAAGATGAATGCAAAAATCTATGTAATCAAAATATCCTACTTTGCCAAAATTTTACATTGCACTGTAAGTTGCATTGTCACTGGATGGTTATCAGTCGACCATATTGTGCAGATTGCAAGGAATGGGTGGGAAAGGAAACATAGAAACATAGAAACATAGAAATTAGGTGCAGGAGTAGGCCATTCAGCCCTTCGAGCCTGCACCGCCATTCAATATGATCATGGCTGATCATCCAACTCAGTAACCCGTAACCTGCCTTCTCTCCATACCCTCTGATCCCTAGCCACAAGGGCCACATCCAACTCACTCTTAAATATAGCCAATGAACTGGCCTCAACTACCCTCTGTGCAGAGAGTTCCAGAGACTCACCACTCTCTGTGTGAATGGGTGGAAAGTTGGATAACGTAGAACTAGTGTCAATGGGTGATTGGTGGTTGCTGTTGATTCAGTGGGCCGAAGGGCCTGTTTCCATGCTGTATCTCTAAATATGGGGGGGGGGGGGGTGGGGAGAGACCCAGTATCTGTTCATTGACCACCGCTGTATTTTCCCCATTTAGCCTGACGGTGGCGCTGCTGGTTGCTTCGAAATTAATTATAGAAATTATAGGAACTTGGCAAATAGTTGTTATCACTCCACTTCTGATTCGGCTGTCCTCTACTTCAGCGCTAGTTTCTTCGCTCTTCCCTTCCTCCATTACAAACATTAAAAAAAAGATTTTAAAAGCACTACATTGTACAAATGAAAAGTACAGCACTGACCCAACCCTAACCCAACACCACAGCACTGGTCAAGAGAGCCCAGCAGCGACTACACCCTCTCCGTAGACTACGGAAAGCAGGTCTCCCCACTGCACACCTACGAACTTTTTATAGGGGGACAATCGAGAGCACATTAACCTACGGCATCACCTCCTGGTTCGGGAGCTGCAAGGCGTACGAACGGCACCAACTGGACAGGATTGTGAAGACTGCCAGCAGGATTATTGGTGCTCCACTCCCTTTATTGCTGGACATATACAGGAAGAGATGTATCAGCAGAGCCATCTCCATCATCAAAGACCCCTACCACCCATCGCATCACATATTTCTCCATCCTGCCATCTGGGAAGAGGTACAGAGCATCAGCTGCAAAACCACAGGATGCTCCTCAGCTTCTTCCCGCACGCAATTAGACCGATAAACGGATTTGCCCCCCTGCCAAAGTAGGGCGCACCAAACACCAACCTGGACACACTGAAGCAGAGCCATTGTCCGTGCCCACTGCCGATTCGGAACACGCGATATATGTACTTTTATTCTCTATTTCTATTTATTTTTTTTTACCGCACACTGAATGGACACTGGTTGAGAAATGCTTTTTTTTCGTTTTTTCCTCTGGGTATGCAAGTACTCAGAAAAATTGAATAAATAAAAGATATACAATACATACATGAGAAAAGGAGATTGCAGACTTGACACCACAACCAGGACTCCCAAAAGTGTGTAAACATAGAAACATAGAAACATAGAAATAGGTGGCAGGAGGTAGGGCCTATTCAGCCCTTGAGCCTGCAACCGCCATATCAAATATGACGATGGCTGATCAGCCAACTCAGTATCCAGTACCCGACCTGCTCTCTCTCCATAACCCTCTGAATCCCCTTAGCCACAAGGGCCACATCCAACTCACTACTAAAATATAGCCAATGAAACTGGCACTCAACTACCCTCAGTGCAGAGAGTTTCCAGAGACTTCGCCGACTATCTCTGTGGTGGTAGAGACCTCGCCACACCCGCTTGATTTCTCCATCGTTTTTGTCCACCATTGTTACCCACCAAGATCATTTTTTAAATGTGGCTTTATTTTGCGAACACATTTTTTTTGATGTTTTTTCAATGGTCATTTATTGTCACATGTATACCAGCCACAGTGACAGTTAACAACTCCGACGCTGGGCACAAACATGCTCACGGTGCAAGAGCAAAAAATTACACCGGAATTACACCGCGGAACAAGAAGGGAAAAGCCCATGGAAAAGATTATGCAGCTTGATCAGTGTCTCCACAGCAGGATCCCTTGATATTGCAAAGTGGATTCATTTAGGAAACCAAGGTTTGAAGCGAGGTGGGGGAAAAAGCAAAGTCCTCCAAATCTTGCTTGCAAAAGGTTGAGAGGTGTGTAATGGAAACCGCACCCACTTCAATGCCATATAGGATATGTAGTTGGCACTAGGGAGGACGGCTTCATGGCCACTTCGGGGGGCACGGAACCTGAATAAATAACTGTTTGGCAAGATCAGTATAGCTCTTTGTCCCATCAATTGATATCCCCTATTTCACTGCAACGAAAGCTGACTTGTTTCTCTATTTGTGTAGGAGAAAGACGGCTGATGCTGGATAAAATCGAAGCTAGACGCAAAATGCTGGAGTAACTCAGCAGGTCAGGCAGCAATCTAAGGAGAGACGTTTGGTCGAGCCCCTTGTCAAGAACCCGACAACACCATTCCTTCTCTCCATAGAATGCTGCTCACCCACTGAGTTACACCAGCATTGAGTCTACCTTGTTTCTCATTCTCATTCCAATGAGAGGTCCCATGTTAATTTGCTTCGTCTTTCCAAAGATGCTGTGACTCCAATGTTTTGCCAGCTTTTTCGTTCGTTTTTTTAAGTCGGTCGGCGCCCCGTTTCATTGACCATGCAAAGGTATTACGAAAGGAATGCTCCTTTGAGTATGTGCACACAGTAGATTGATAGTAATGTGGAATTGGAAATGTTAACGGAATAATTTGCACACTAAAGAGGGATGTATAGAACAGATACAATTCAAGGCATTACTTGGGGGTTGGATTAAAAGCAAGTCGTGAGTCAAGAGTGGTTTATTATTGTCAATATGTACCGAAACGGAACAATGATTCTCACTTGCAGCAGAGCACAAAAGTTTGTAAACACAGAACATAAAAGATATATCAATAGGATAATATTGTAAACTAAACAAAAAAAGAAGTTTAATAAATTAATAAAAAACTATTTGTGCAATAAACGTCAACAAATCCCCCAAAAGGCCACCCCCGATGGAATCAAGGCAGTTTTGTTGTTTGGAGCTTGTGTTGGAGTTTTGTAGCAATTCAATACCGGTGGTTGTTTTTGGAAGAAACTGTTCTCTCAATGTTACAGTTTTTTCCGGGCACCTGTAAACAACCTATGGTTCCACGATGGGCAGGAGATGAAATGAAAGAGGTGGCCAATGGTTGGTTGGGTCACTGATGAAGCCAGCTGCCCTTTCTGAGCCATTGCCTCCTCAAGATTCCCTTCGATGGTGGGGAAGATCAAGTATAATCGAGGACATTGAAACATTAAAATTGAGCCAAGTGTTTTTTTTTTGGGGGGTTGGTCCCAGTATTATAACTCAGTTTCTGTGAAAATTGGTGATGACTTGCTGAGTTTGTAGGCGAGGTAACCTAATGTTGAAGTATTTAACAGATATGCAATAGCAAGAATCGCAGATGTTTGGTTTTGACCAAGGAAGGGTCCACAAAGTCTCTGAATACTGAATAAGGTTCCGAACCTCAAACATCACCTATCAATTTACTCAACGATGTGCCCTGACTCTGCAAATGATACTCCCAGCACTTGTGTCGAAACTTTGGTGGCAGTGAAAGACGGGTTCCATCTGTAAATGCTGGCCGGGAGCGTTCTGCAGTGACCGTTGCCATGGACTGGATTAAGTCACTCAGACTGAGGCGCAATGTGTTTGAGGGGGGCAAGGGGATATTCAGCTCACTCTTTGAGGGCAAAACCAATCAAGGTATAGGCACCATTGCAGATAGAATTTCTCAATAGTCTACCTGAAGAGGGATGTGAAACTTGGGATAAAAGGCAAGCTAAGCAGATCCATGCAAAACATTCCTGGGAGAAAGTGAGTCACAAGTTGGGTCAAGGCATGCCAAGGTTGTTACTAAGGAGATTGATAGTACATAAGTTCTAGGAGGAGAATTCAGCCATCAAGTTCACTCTGTCATTCAATCATGTCTGATCTATCTTTTCCTCTTGATGAGATCAAGTGAATACAGAAGTGGGAACATGGAACGAGCTGCCAGAGGAGATAGTCGAAGCAGATATGATAACATTCAAAAGACATCTGGACAGATACATGGATAGGAAAGACTTGGAGGGATATGGACCACACGTGGGCAAATGTGACTAGCATAGATGGGGCATCCTGGTAGGCATAGACATGTTGGGGTGAAGGGCCTGTTTGCATGCTGTATGCTCTATCACTCCAGATGCAAAGACCATGGTGAATACTCTGGGTGGAGAATGACATCCTGATATTGGCAGCTGTGGCCACGCAAGTCTTCGTAGCAGCAAAACATGTACAGTGGCTAGAGAATTGGAAGATAATTATTTTGAAAGCCAGAAGGTTCCTGCACTGCGGATTCATGTGTTTGCCTGCAAGGGTTGGACCCATGTGTATTGCGCTGCAGGGCAGCCAGTAAAACAAATGTCATGCCTGATAGTGGGGCAGAACGTGTCCATTACTGAAGCACCTTTGGAGGTCACCAGGACCTTCTGAAACAATCCATCAAGGAGCGGCAACAATGTCCCGGAGTGAAGGACGGTCAATGCGAGCAGTCTGAATCATAGCTATCTTTTGGATTTGTGATGTACCGTTTTTCCAGAAGCATTGGGAATATTTACAATCTTCGGTAGTAAGCAGTTGAGGAAGAGTCCTGTAATCTATTTTGGAACAGGTGGGAGAGACTGTTGTCACTGGTGTTATCAGGATGACGCTGCAATTGGGAATCCGCAGATAAGGCAGAAGGCAAAAAACCCTCTGCATGTAGGTATGTAGTGAGGCATTAGTTTCAAACGTTCCTGGGGCAGACACTGCTAGAAACATAGAAAATAGTGCAGGAGGAGGCCATTCGGACCCCTCTAGCCAGTACCACCTGCCATTCATTGTGGACAAGGGCATGTGATCGTCCACTATCAAGAACCCTGCCATCTCCCCATATCCCTTGGGACTTCCACTTAGCCCCTAAGCCCGATCCAATCTCTCTTAAATCCATCCAGTGATTTGGCCTCCACTGCCCCTGTTGCAGGGAATTTTCCATAAATTCACAACTCTCTGGGTTCTCACCTCAGTCTTAAATGACCTCCCCTTTATTCTAAGACTGTGGCCCCTGGTTCGGGACTCGCCCAATATTTGGAACATTTTTCCTGCATCTAGCTTGTCCAGTCCTTTTATAACTTTATGTGTTTCTATAAGAAATCCCCTCATCCTTCTAAACTGTACCAGGTGAGACTGTCCAGGGTTTTGGGAAAGTCTCTACAAGACTTCATTTGTTTAAGGTGTTGCAGAATGGCCTGAGTTTAGGTCGGATTGGCCTGGATTCATGAAGAGAGTATAAAACACTGTTGGAGTAACCAAATGTGGTTCATACCAAGAATAGACTCAAAGTGCTAGGGGTAACTCAACGGGTCAGGCAGCAACCCTAGAGAAAAAGGATGGGTGATGTTTTGCGTGTGCGGACAGGATGTCGAAAGACGAGAAGCCGAAGCCAAGATGCCAAACGTACATCGTGCCGAAAAGCCACGGCGCCGAACGGACAAAATGTCTCCGGGGACGGGATTAGTCCGACCCCTTGTCATTCATCGACAAAGGTCAGCGATTGGTCCAGATCTCTGCGTCCATCACATCACTGGCCGGGGGAGACGGGAGGGTGGGGAGGGGAGCTTGAGCTTGTGTTTGTAAAATGGTGGCAGTGACACCAAGCTGCTGCGGATTTCCACAGAGGCAAGTGAGGTGATGGACGTGGGGGTCTGAACCAATCGCTGATCTTTGTCGATGACTGACAAGGTGTCGGACCAATTCCGTCCCCGGAGACGTACAAGTTACAACAATTTAATTATTTTAAAATGTAACAAGGTACAACAATTCTTGCAGCAAATATAGATTTTTTAAAAGTGTTTCAAACCTATTCATCATTTCGGCTTCATGTCCGTTCGGCGTCATAAATTTTCGACTTCATGGTCCCGTTCAAAGTCATTTCTATCGGCGTCGTTGTCCGCCGGACTTCGTGGTCCTTTCAGCGTCGCGTCTGTTCGGCACCCATCCTCGGTTTTTTCGTGATCGTGATGTCCGGTGCTCGCATCTTGGCTTCGACTTCTTGGCTTCAGCTTCTCGTCCTCGCGTCCCGTCCGTGTACCTCCCAATCTGGCCAGCTTGTTTCCATGCACCCATCGCCCGTTGTATGTGGAAAAAAAGCAAAGAATACCTCGAGTTAGTTCTTGTGTAGTTCATTTCTGCAATGTTTGCCAAACACACTGTTGTGCAGATGCACTGATTTGGTGACGTTTTGATGCTTTGGAAATGGGCATCTGAATGAGGAACATATATGTGGTTGAATGTAGTGAGGTTGCAAACTGGGAACACACCAGTCCTGTCTGCAGCACCTTAAATAGGTGTGTTTTATGATAACTTAATAGCAGTGTGTCGGGGGAAATACTCAACATGCACTTCAAGAGCTTGTCACTCCGAACCAGTAACAGACAGGAATTGTTCCAGTGTCTTTCACATACAGCTCCATTCTGAATGCCTGGATGCCAACCGTGAAGGCAGCAGGACAGAGTACGCCAGTCATATTATCAGTGTGGTTGAATGACTTGTTACCAATGAAGCGCACACCCTCCTTTCACTTCTATCAGCTCGTAATTGTCTTTAACAAAAACAAATAACCATTGAAGTCCCATGTTTTCCAACTCTGGGCTGAGCACTCTGAATTCTGAAGGCTTCAATGACCTGATCTGTAATAGGCCTGATGGCCGCAGTGCATTAACTCAGAAAGGACAGTGGTATCGGAAACATTATCCAAACCGCCTCCCTCTGCTCACAGTGGCTGTAACAAATGACCCCTTAAAAAAGTGTGCAGTGCAGGGAAGCAGTCACTGTTGGGATCAGATCTGCCTTTTGTTCCTGGGCTCTTGCTTTGTCTGTCAGCTACCACATCTACTGCACCACACAGCGATCACACTTTCAAAGGCACTGGCTGTGAAATGCTTTTGGAGGCTCAGATTGTGAAAGGCCCTTTTAGCCCGTGCCAATTTGGCTGCTTTTCTTTACCAGTTTCTTACAACATAGAAAGCATAGAAAAATAGGTGCTGCAGTAGGCCATTTGGCCCTTCGAGCCAGCACCACCATTTAATATGATCATCTAAAATCAGTACCTCATTCCAGCTTTTTCCCCCCAATTCCCATTGATTCCTTTAACCATAAGAGCTAAATCTAATTCTCTCTTGAAAACATCCAGTGAATTGGCCTCCACTGCCTTCTGTGGAATTCTCTGCCATTTAGTACTGAGATGGAGGAGAAACACTCTGGTGAAAAATTAGTCTCCTCATCCTCAGTCCTAATGGCCTACCCTTATTCTTAAACGTGACCCCCCCTGGTTCTGACACCACCAACATCGGGAACATTTTCCTGCATCTAGCCTGTCCAAATCCTTTTAAGAAACTGTTTATAATGTATCTATAAGATCCCCTTGCTCACCTTATATATTCCAGTGATTTTTGTTTTTGAGCCACTGTCTTCTCATGTTTACACGCATGTATTCCCCTTGCCTTTTTCCTCCAATTCCTGACCTGACCTAGCCCCAAGCCCCTGTGACCCAACCGTCAGCGGTAAACCTCCGGAGCTGCCAGTTGCCGTTCCGGTTGGGACGAGTGGCTGTCATATGGATGGGTGGCACGTATGTGGTCTGGGTTTCTCCTCTACAACGATACGTTCCTGAAATAATTGATTTCCCCTCAGCATTGGCCCCTTTTTAGGGAAAATAACGGAGCACTTGGAGGAAACCCACGCGGAACCGCAACGGGGGAGAACGTGCGATACATCCCACACAAACACACGGAACACACATCTGTTTATAACTGTTAAGATTATACCCAGTTTATTTGTATATTGCTAATTAATTCCATAAATCGTCCTCAGTCCCAGTAAAGATCATATTAATTTCCCCTTCGACCCTTTTTTCTCGACAAAAGTTGTATTGCTCTCTCCTTTTGGTACATTCTGTCCTAAGGTTGACCATTTCATTACTCCGTACCATTGCCTTATCCTTTGCTTTTGACATATCAGTTCAACAGACTCTTTCCCTCTCCCAAACTTTTATTTAAAATGTTACTAGTTTTAGGAGTTGGACCTAGTGTAGCTGGGACATGTTGGCCGGTGTGGGCAAGTTGGGCCGAAGAGCCTGTTTCCTCACTGTATCACTCTATGACTCTGTGACTAAGTCTTGGTCATTTGATTTGCCATAACACTGTCCCAGATCAACTCGGGTGAATGGTCCCCCTACAAAAAGGTTCTAATTCCCTGTCACATTTCTCCACGTACCGTTATCCACGAGTCGCAGGAAGGTTGGCGAGCCCCCGGCGGGCAAAGAAATGCTTCCAGGGCAGCATCCAGAACAGTCTGAAGAAATTCCACATCACATCGAGCAACTGGGAGCACATTGCACTGGACAGGCGCTCCTGGAGGAAATCCTGCAGGAAGGCGCCCGCACTTCACAAATGGAACTACCCGTGTCACAGGGACTAAGCGACAGCACCGTAAGAGCGAAGAGAAGGCGGTCTCGAACACTACCCGACCACACGCCAGTCACGCACTAGCCACGTGTGCACCCAAGGTGTCTGGATCGCAGGATCGTTGTCCTGGATCGCTGATCGTGTCTGGAACGCCCTCTACAGATCCTACAAGTAGACGGCCCTATGCGAGAGGAGAGGATAGTCATTACTCGTTGCGAGTGACCGCCGATGAATGACACGCTCCGGCCTCTCTCCATCTTATTTGACCACTTGCGTCATGACTGAGGAGTTATCTGGAATTGCCACTACTTGTGGTTCTGCTTTTTAATGTGGACCCAAAGCTCCACTTTGTATCCTTTACTGCACCGATCACTACAACCTTCAAATAAGTTCTCTGAACTACACAGAATCTGTGGGTAATTGGTTTGTCTTTTTGTACTATTATTGTTTTGTTAGTTGCTTTTACATAGTATGTGTGTGTTTTATAATATAGATAAGACACGCACACATATATAGATGTTGTGTTACTTTATGTAACTGTTTAGAAAATGTGGTTTATGTATGTAAACATGTGTGGTGTGGGTGTGTGTACATGGAATTTAAAAAATTATATTTTACGAGTACTATGTTTACATTTTTTTTACGCTGCCTGGCAAGGTAATGAATTTTTATTTTTCTAATCTGACATTTTGACAATAAAACACTCCTGACTCCATGGATTAAGCATATCCATTTGGGGAAAGTTTTGAAATCTCCAAGATTTAGTGTGGCTCTGGCTGTTTCTCCTGTTCCTTTCCTGTTTGACAAATGGAAAGCAGTTGCCTAGAAGAAGAAACATTTGGGTTATACTCATTATTACAGGGAGCCAGCCGCCTTGCTCATTTTGTGCTGACAGGTGAGGGGGAACACCTTTGGAGTTGCGGTCTGGGCAACAGGCAAGTATGGGCAGAAAGTGGATTACTATGGGCCCATCACTGCTTGTGGTCCCAAAAACCTGGAGAGCAAGGTTTGAAATGTTATTCATTGCTGTATAGAAACTAGACCTTAGTTTATGAGATAGTCTATAGTTGTAGGAAGTTGGTTTAAACTTTAAGAATAAGGAGTAAGCCATTTAGAACGGAGACAAGGAAACACTTTTTCACACAGAGAGTTGTGAGTTCTCTGCCTCAGAGGGCGGTGGAAGCCGGTTCTCTGGATGTTTTCAAGAGAGAGCTAGATAGGGCTCTTAAAAATAGCAGAGTCAGGGGATATGGGGAGAACACAGGACCGGGGTACTGATTGGGGATGATCAGCCATGATCACATTGAATGGCGGTGCTGGCTCGAAGGCCAAATGGCTACTCCTGCACCTATTGTCTATTGTCTAAACCAAAGACAAACACAAAATGGTGGAGTAACTCAGCGTGGCAAGGAAGACCCATTCCTTCTCTCCAAAGATGCTGCCTGTCCCGCTGAGTTACTCTAGGATTTTGTGTCTATTTTTGCTTTCTCTATAGAATTGGATAGCAGCGGCACAGCGGTAGGTGGTAGGGAGTTGCCTGCCCAGCGCCAGAGATCTGGGTTCGATCTGACTGAGTGCTGGTCTGTTAAGATTTATACACGCTCTCCTGTGACTGCGAGGTTTTTCTCTGGGCGCTGGGGTTTCCTCTGCGCATTCCAAAGACCATGCAGGTTTGCAGGTTTAATGGACTGCAAAATTGGCCGTGTGTGTGTAGGAGTGACTGGTGTATGGGTGATGCAAGGTCGTCATGGATTTGGTGGGCTGAAGGGCCTGTTTCCATTCTGTATCTCTCAAACTAAACTAAACTAAAATGGCCATGTAGTAGACAATAGACAATAGGTGCAGGAGTAGGCCATTCGGCCCCCCTTCGAGCCAGCACCGCCATTCAATGTGATCTGTACATCCCCCCATCAGTACCCCCCGTCCTGTCTCTCTCCCCGTATTCCCCCCCCTGACTCCGCTATCCTTTAAGAGCCCTAATCTCTCTCTCTGAAAGCAATCCATAAACTATCTTCCGCCGCCCTCTGAGGCAGAGGAATTCCACAGACTGTCTCCCACATAGTCGGGGGTCCTTGATTTATATAGATTGGTATTAGACGATTTTTAAGATAAACATTAGATTGAGAATTCGATTTTTGTGAACATTGAAATGTGCATCTACGAAGCGTTTGTCCCCATCAGAAAAGTTTTTTCTTTTAGTTCCATTCACTGGACACATGAGTGGTTGCCGGGTCTTCAACAGGAGCCTGGTAAATCATTCACATGTCGTCTGTCTTAATGTCACCTAAAAATACTGGGTACTGCCTTGTGTATTGTCATTGAGCTTGTTATATATCCTGGAGAGATCTATGAGAATGTTCATTTAATTTCTTTATTTTATTATGTCTCCTGATATATTGGCCTCTTTTTTCACACCTCACTTCTTCCCCATCTGCTTGTGGCTATAGGAGAGAAGGCAGGTACGGGGATACTGAACTGATGCATATTGAAGCTGCTGGCACATGCTATATTATTTTCACAACATTGCATCTTCCCATTGCTCTCTCTATTGTACCCGAGTTGACGGATTAGGTATTTATATATATAATATGAAGGATAGATCGCATAGATGGAGAAGTCCTCTTGCCCAGAGCAGGTGAATTGGGACAGAGAAATGTAGGTTTAGGTGAAAGGAATAATTAAATAGGGATCGAGAGTAACCTTTTCAACAACAAAGGCTGGTGGGGTTGGGGAACAAGCTCTGGAGGAGGTAGTTTGAGCTGGGGACTATCCCAACGTTTAAGAAAAAACCGTTTTGAATAGGTTGCATGGATAGGACAGGTTTGGAGGTATAGGAGACAAATGCAGCAGGGTGGACTAGTGTGCTGGACATGTTGGCCGGAGTGGGCAGTTGGGGTGAAGGGCCTGTTTTTCCACGCTGTATCCACTCTATACCTCTATATATCAGACTCTTTAGCAGGCAAACAAAAGCTTATCCTGTACCTCTTGCACGTGAACAAATTAAATAAAACCCTAAACCTAAAAACCATTCCCTCCTCTGAGTTCCTTTCTTACCTCCCCAACCGGGGAAATCTTCTTCACATCCTTTATTTGTTTCATCCTCCAGTCCCACAACCCGTCCTAACTCCTCCAGCGGACTTCCACTAAATTAATAACACCACGATTATATTTTTTAACTCAACTGACTGCTTTAGATATGTTCCGGCGTTCTTGTATCCACGTTTCATACACCACAGTTAGACACAACAACAGGTGTCAAACATCTCAGCGCGGGTGGAGGGGATTCAGCGCTCGCCACTATGAGTTCATTCATCCATGTACCTGAGCAATGGGCACCAAGACTACAGTGAACAAGTAAACAGAATTTTTAGAATTTGCGCAAACGATTATCTCAAATCAATATGGATTCTGTCCCATGCATATTTCCCTACAGTGCACCTAAGCAAAATTTTCAAAAATATTTCTTTCCACCGAGGATGAAATGGCCGAGCCATTGTCTTTGAAGCTGCAAAAAAATGCTCAAAACAGCTTGAGTGATTTCATGCACAATTTAACCGTCCATCATGCAATCCCAGCAATGGTCTCGTTTAAATTGACAGTGGGGGATCATTTTGATTGTTGCTTTCGCTTCTTTTGAGGAAAGGAGCAGAATAAGGGGGCTACCAAAGACTCCCAGTCCATTGGTAACTGACGTCCCAATGAAATGCAGCGAGAATTGGATATCGTCTTAATCTCCAAGATGTAATCCCAATTTAATCCATTTGCTGTATTTTGAGCAATTCCAATTAGAGCAACTCAAGTAGTTTCCATGGCAACCTGTGCGAGCTAAGGCTGAGTATCCCATTGGGCAAATGGCAGAGTGGCTTGGCCTTCATTGTTTTATGTCAATCCTTGTCCACCATTTGCTGAAAAATGGTGCTTAATTTTAGATACTTTTTTTGACAGCTGTGACTTGGTGAACAAGTGAGCCAAACATTTTGTGGATATAATCCCATTAAGTACACTCGCAGTTCAGTTTAGAGATAACAGCACGGAAACAGGCCCTTCGGCCCACTGAGTCTGCGCCGGCCAGTGATCACTGTACACTAGCACTATCCTACACACTAGGGACCAGGCACTGGGGACTAGGTAATTTTTACCAAAGCCAATTAACCTGCAAACCTGTACGTCTTTGGAATGTGGGTGGAAACCTGAGCTCCCGGAGAAAACCCACGAGGTCACGGGAAGAACGTGCAAACTCCATACGGACAGCACCCGTAGTCAGGATTGAACCCGGGTCTCTGGCGCTGGAAGGCAGCAACTCTACCGCTGCGCCACCATTCTGTCCCAGAGCAACTAATGGAACTAATGTAAGCATGGAACAACTAATTTTCAAATCTGAGCCGGAAAGTATTGGTTCAAGCCACAGGCCAGGAAATAAGAACATGACTCAGGCTCTACTCTGGTATTAAGGTAGCATTGAATGTGAGTGTATGTTAAACCAAACCCTTGGCTTTCCTTACCTGTACTCAAAAACACCCATGGCACTATTCAAAGAGTTATCCAACTGTTTTGAGGCCAACATCTTCTCATGATCACATTTTACTTTTCCTGGGTTAGATCGTCCACACACAAGGACTGGTCAGATGAATAAAAGCACAAAGTGCTGGAATAACTAAGCAGTCAGGCAGAATCCTTGGAGACCATGAGATGGTGATGTTTCGGGTCGGGACTCTTCTTCAGAATCTTGATTAGCACCTGCGGTTCCTTTGTGTCTCCGTTCTGGAAATGTTGCACTATTCAGTCAGTTGCACAGCATTCTTCTAAACTCCAGAAGATGCAAACTTAGTCTGTCGAATCTTTCTCGCGAGACAACCTGCCCAAGCCAGATGTTAGCCAAGTAAACCTCCCTCTGAACTACATTCGACCCGTTTATGAAATGTAGTTTACCACATTCTTTAGAACACATTAAACTACAGTTAACAAGTTCTGAAGAAGGGTCCAAACCCGAAACGTCACTTATCCATGTTTAGTCTGAAGAAGAGTCCTGACCCAAAACGTCACCTATCCATGTTCTCTAGATATTTTGCCTGATCCACTGATTTACTCCAGCACCCTGTTTTGTTTTTTTGTAAACCAGCAGTTCCTTATTTCTTCAAATGTTTATAGTCATCCTTAAATAAGGAGAGTATATGTTATATAGAGTACGCCAGATGTAGTTTCTCCACTGTCCTTTATCAATGAAACAAAGCCTCCCTCCTTTTGTATTCAGATCCCTCAATAGTAAAATCCCTTAGCAATAGAAGATGACATTCTGTTCGCTTTCCTCATTACTTGCTGCACTAGCCTTTTGCTAATCATGCTCTCGGATGCCCAGAGATGCCGAGCTCTGCAATTGCTCACCATTTAGATAATCTGCTGCTGCGTTCTTTTTGCCAGCCAAATGGGTATTTTGACATTTTCCCACGTTGTGCTCACTTTGCCAAATCTTTGTCAGCTCACTCAGCCCGTCTATATCTCTTTTGTATCTTCCTTGAGCTCTCATTACAACTTGCTCCCTTATCTATCTATGTGCCATCTTCAAATTTCGCAGCCATGCCCTACATCCGTAGGCCCCCTCGGTCGTGACCGACCATGGGTGATGCATCCTGGTTGTTGGCTGCTTGCTCCAAGCCTCGGCTGGAGCAGCGTGGCTTGTGGCTGAAGAGACCAATGTGGGAGTGACAGTCTCTGTGGCAAAGGTCACATTAGTGTGTGTGTGGTCTCTGGTTTGTTGAAGTCGCTGCGCTCCTTTCTGCGCGCCCGCTTGTCTGCCGCTGCGTTCAACAGTTTCTCTTCCCCCGTTCTTATAGAAACGTACAAAACTCTTAAGGGGTTGGACAGGCTAGATGCAGGAAGATTGTTCCCGATGTTGGGGAAGTCCAGGACAAGGGGTCACAGCTTAAGGATAAGGGGGAAATCCTTTAAGACCGAGATGAGAAAGACTTTTTTCACACAGAGAGTGGTGAATCTCTGGAATTCTCTGCCACAGAAGGTAGTTGAGGCCAGTTCATTAGCTATATTTAAGAGGGAGTTAGATGTGGCCCTTGTGGCTAAAGGGATCAGGGGGTATGGGGAGAAGGCAGGTACAGGATACTGAGTTGGATGATCAGCCATGATCATATTGAATGGCGGTGCAGGCTCGAAGGGCCGAATGGCCTACTCCTGCACCTATTTTCTATGTTTCTATGTTTTGAGATGTTGGTTCAGGGTACCTCTCCACCTTGTGCGGTCAGCTGCAAGGCTCTCCCAGGACTCCACATCGATGTTGAGCGCCTTCATCCAGGTCATTTATAAATGTGAGGAGTTGCGATCCCAGCAACGGACCCTGTGGAACACTATAGAGTCACAGAGCATGGAAACAGGCTCTTCAGCCCAACTTGCCCATGCTGATCAAGATGCCCCATCCTCACTAGACCTGCCTGAATGTCTCCTTTTCATGACTCTAGGATGAGGTCCACCATGAGTTGGAGATTTCTTGCCTTTCAGCTCTAACTGTTGGCTCAGTATTGCTTTTGAGTTCCTCCCTCCATTCCAATTCCCAATTTACAGCAGTTTTCAAGATGTTACCCATGGACCTCCAGAAGTCTGAGGCAAAAATACTTCATCTGTTATCTTTAAGAAGGAACTGCAGATGCTGGAAAAATCGAAGGTAGACAAAAATGCTGGAGAAACTCAACGGGTGAGGCAGCATCTATGGAGCGAAGGAATAGGTGACGTTTCAGATCAAGACCCTTCTTCAGAGGGATATGGGGAGAAAGCAGGAATGGGGAACTGATTTTGAATGATCAGCCATGATCATATTGAATGGTTCAGCTCTTTTGCTGAACTGAAAGCAAGATCACAGTAGAGTGATCCAGCCAGTAACAATTTGCCTCCTGGACCTTGTCTTTTCTAAATCAGGCGTAAATGCAAATCTACTGTTGACCCAAAGGAGAGGGAGAGATTAATTAATGATTATTACAATGGGTGGCACTTCACAACATGGAAATCCACGAGCTTTAATCTGCCCCAATTAATCATGTCAACAATTTATTATCATCATCTAATTCAGGTAAACGGTAATGTTACCACTGGGGTGCTCAGAGGCACAGGGTCATTGAAGATTCATGAGAGCGGAGGAAGTTACATTTACCAGGTAAATAATGTGGGTGTTGATCTAATTCAGATGTCATTATGGCAACACCAGAGAGAAGGAAGCAGCAGCAGGCAGACAGAAGGGGGAGGTAGGACTAGATAGTAATAATCACAGGGTCAAGACCTGGGGCAGTGGGCACACAGGGAGATGCAAGGCAATCATGCCAGGGTCTTCACACCTCCTCTGGAGTCAACTGCCAACAATCCAAGCCGCTCTCACCTTTCTAATTAATTCCGGCCCCAAGATAGTCCATAACTGAGAATATAAATGCAACAAATTTTAAAAGACATGAAGTGCTGGAGTAACTCAGTATTTCTGGAGAACAAGGAACTCTGTGAAGAAGGGTCCCGACCCAAAACATCACCATTCCATGTTCTCCAGAGATGCTGCCTGACCTGCTGACTTACAGCAGCACTTTGGTTCCTTTTGTGTAAACCAGCATCTGCAGTTCCTTGTTTCTACAACTTGTAAATTAGCATCTGCGTTTCCTTGGGGTAAAATTCAGTTTTACAGCTCTCTTAAGACTGAACTTTGATAATAAACTAGAACTTTCAAATCATCCAAAGGTTGAAAAGCTAGTCTATACTGCAATCCAGGGCAAAGTCGTTCAATAAATGCCAGTCGGCAAGAAGCAAGTCAGAAGTACTTTGCAGTCTGTAAAGGATGTCCTGAAAGGACTTTGCGATTTTTTTTTTCAGCGACAGCGAACGTCAGTGACTGACGCCCTAAAAACCGCCAAGTTGTACGACACTCCGCGCCACTGTCACGTAAGCTACGACACTCCGCCTCGCCCGCCTTCACAACACAAGAAGCTTACGCCGGTATAATGATCACATTGGAGATGAACTTATCTACAATAAATCTAAGGACCAATAACTTTTTAATGGATAAGTCGGTGTGTTATGTACCCGCTTCACTGGCCGTCATGCGCAGGACAGCGTACGTCAGCGTGTGACAGGGCGCAGGACATGATAAGACACCCAGATGTCGTCTGAAGATTTTGAACATTCCAAAATTCAGGGGCGCCGGGAGATACCGCGCATCGCTACATGTGTCAGCGCGCGTCACGCCGCAACTACCTGTTGCCGAAAATGTCACCCAAGTGGGACAGGCCCTGAACCATATACATGTCTACAGCAGTGTAAAGGTTAAATTAATGGGGCAGGAATGGGAATTAGACAACTAGAAATCCACCTCAAAATTGGGGTTTCACATTCCAGTAATTAAATAAATCTGGAATTTTAAAAAGTAGTCTGGTTGGCTAGTGCCCTTTAGTAAAAGAAGCCTACTCTCCTTAACCATTCGAGACTACACGGGACTGCAAGCCCACCGAAACGTAGATGCTTAATACCATCCCTAATCAATTAGGATACAAGATGAATGCAGGTTCTGCCAGCCGTGTGTATATCCCAGGAATAAATACGTTTTGAATCATTCCAAACGGCCTCTCAAAGGCCAGTAAATGCTCGAGAAGATGAAATGAGAGTGGAGATGATAAAAAGGGCAATTATACTGGCATGAAGGCTGCACTAACAGGTGAGGGAATAACAAGAGAGGCAAAGGCACACTTACGAGGATCTTACAGAATGCACAGAAATAGACATTCTAATGAAAAATAATTTGTCCCAAGGTAGGACCCTTGGAGATGCTTAACGAAAAATATAGTATCCAACATATTTTAAGGCAGAGGTACATAGATTCTTGATTAGTGAAGATGTCAGAGGTTATTGGGAGAAGGCAGGAGAATGGGGTTAGGAGGGAGAGATAGATCATGATTGAATGGTGGAGTAGACTTGTTGGGCCGAATGGTCTAATTCTACTCCTAACACATGACCTTATAACATAAAGAAAAATAATATGAATGGCGGTGCTGGCTCAAAGGGCCGAATAGCCTACTCCTGCACCTATTTTCTATGTTTAAAGTGTTCATTTGGATGTCAGATTTCTTTTACATGTCCCTCAGTTGGGACAGATTGTTTGCTTTTCTTGTCATGGTTTGGAGCCCATTGGCGTGGTGTCAGATGGTGGGTGAAGTTGGCAAGATGTCAAGAATGTTTAATCGTCATATGTCTCAAAACAGAACAACGGAATTCTTACTTGTAGCTGCACAATCAGGGAAACATAATGTGCAGGAACGAACTGCAGATGCAGGTTTACACTGAAGATAGACACAAAATGCTGGAGTAACTCAGCGGGACAGGCAGCATCCCTGGATAGAAGGAATGGGTGATGTTTTGGGTCGAGACCCTTCTTCAGACCCGACCTTCTGAAGAAGGGTCTCGACCCGAAATGTCACCCATTCCTTCTATCCAGAGATGCTGCTTGTCCCGCTGAGTTACCCCACGTAAACATAATACTCAGTAGATACTATAATAAACAACTAAAATACATTCAATAAATGAAATATAATTCATTTAAAAATTAAAGTCTGAGGGCAAGTTGAAAGTAATGATGGCTGTTGAGGGAGCCCATACATCAGGCTTGGATAGAGTGGATGTGGAGAGGATGTTTCCACTCGTGGGAGAGTCTAGGAATAGAGGTCATAGCCTCAGAATTAAAGAACGTTCTTTCAGGAAGGAGACGAGGAAACATTTCTTTAGTCAGAGGGTGGTGAATCTGTGGAATTATTTTTTTTAAGGAAGGAAGGAAGGAAGGAAGGAAGGAAGGAAGGAAGGAAGGAAGGAAGGAAGAAAGGAAGGAAGGAAGGAAGGAAGGAAGGAAGGAAGGAAGGAAGGAAGGAAGGAAGGAAGGGAAGGAAGGAAGGAAGGAAAGGAAGGAAGGAAGGAAGGAAGGAAGGAGGGAAGGGAAGGGAGGGAGGGAAGGGAGGGAGGGAGGGAGGGAGGGAGGGAGGGGAGGGAGGGAGGGAGGGAGGGAGGGAGGGAGGGAGGGAGGGAGGGAGGGAGAGTAAGTTAGGGGTTATGGGGAGAAGGCAGGAGAATGGGGTTAGGAGGGAAAGATAGATCAGCCATGGTTGAATGGCATTGTAGACTTGATTGGCTGAATGGCCTAATTCTATTCCTATTGCTTATGACTTTATGACTGATGATCTGCACTGAAGCCACATGTTAAAGTGTGGGAGACAATGAGAGCTTGTGATTGTTTGCCCCCTCTTTAGGAAATGTCAGATCATCTTTACAGAATATTATTTTTGCCCCTTTTTTAATTGTTTCGGCCCCATGGGCTTGTTTAGTTTAGAGATGCAGCGTGGAAACACTCGGCCCAGCGAGTCCACGCCGGTCAGCGATCACCCCCTTAAACTGGCACTATCCTACACAATAGTCACTCCAGCTTCGTGTGTCTATCTTCGGTTTCAACCAGCATCTGCAGTTCCTCCCTGCACAGTCCTCATCCTACTTCACTGGCAAAGTGCGCCTGTTTTTTTCTCTTCAGTCAATTTTGTCTTTGCTATTAGCTGATTATATTCATTGAAGCATGTACACAGCAGGCGCAATAGCAGCGCATTATTCTGGTCAGATGTGAAAATCCCTTTCAGTTTCTGTCAGTTTTTTATTTGGTACAGAAGACAAAGAAAGGCTTGAGCCTTAAGGCTTATGGATCACTACATTTCGGTCTATAGCCAACCTTACTTAGTGTATAAAATAATTGACTATGTGAATCCTATAAATCTCTTCCTATGAAAGGGGGAAGGGGTGGGGGAAATACAGGGCCTTGAGGAGAGTGCAGGGTATTGGGCTAGAAGGATTGCTGACATGGACTCAAAGGGCTGAATGGCCTCTTACAGTGAATCCATTACTGATTCTGTATTACAGTGGCTTGCAAAAGTATTCATACCTCTTGAACTTTTCCACATTTTGTCACGTTAAAACTACAAACGTAAATGTATTTTATTGGATTTTCTGTGATAGACCAACACAAAGTGGCGCATAATTGTGAAGTGGAAGGAAAATGATACATTGTTTTGAAATTTTTTTACAAATAAAAAACTGAAAAGTGTGGCGTGCAAAAGTATTCAGCCCCCTTTACTCTGATACCCCTAAATAAAATCCAGTGCAACCAATTGCCTTCAGAAGTCACCTAATTAGTAAATAGAGTCCACTTGTGTGTAATCTAATCTCAGTATAAATACAGCTGCTCTGTGAAGGCCTCAGAGGTTTGTTAGAGAACATTAGTGAACAAACAATGTTCCTTGGGCATCATGAAGCCCAAGGAACACACCAGAAGGTCAGGGATAAAGTTGTGGAGAAGTTTTAAAGCAGGATTAGGTTATAAAAAAATATCCCAAGCTTTGAACATCTCACGGAGCACTGTTCAATCCATCATCCGAAAATGGAAAGAGTATGGCACAACTGCAAACTACCAAGACATGGCCGTCCACCTAAACTGACAGGCCGGGCAAGGAGAGCATTGATCAGAGAAGCAGCCAAGAGGCCCATGGTAACTCTGGGGAAGCTGCAGAGATCCACAGCTCAGGTGGAGAATCTCTCCACAGGACAAACCATTTGTCATGCACTCCACAAATCGGGCCTTTATGGAAGAGTGGCAAGAAGAAAGCCATTGTTGAAACAAAGCCATAAGAAGTCTCGTTTGCAGTTTGCCACAAGCCATGTGGGGGACACAGCAAACATGTGGAGGAAGGTGCTCTGGTCTGATGAGACCAAAATTGAAGTTTTTGACCTAAATGCAAAACGCTATGTGTGGCAGAAAACTAACACTGCACATCACCCTGAACACACCATCCCCACTATGTAACATGGTGGTGGCAGCATCATGCTGTGGGGATGCTTTTCTTCAGCAGGGACAGGGAAGCTGGTCAGAGTTGAAGGGAAGATGGATGGAGCCAAATACTGGGCAATCTTGGAAGAAAATCAGTTAGAGTCTGCAAAAGACTTGAGACTAGGGCGGAGGTTCACCTTCCAGCAGGACATCGACCCTAAACATACAGCCAGAGCTACAATGTAATGGTTTAGATCAAAGCATATTCATGTGTTAGAATGGCCCAGTCAAAGTCCAGACCTAAATCCAATTGAGAATCTCTGGCAAGACTTGCTGTTCACAGACGTTCTCATCCAATCTGACTGAGCTTGAGCTATTTTGCAAAGAACAATGGGCAAAAATGTCAGTCTCTAGATGTGCAAAGCTGGTAGAGACATACCCCAAAAGACTTGCAGCTGTAATTGCAGCGAAAGGTGGTTCTACAAAGTATTGACTCAGGGGGGCTGAATACTTTTGCACGCCACACTTTTCAGTTTTTTATTTATAATAAAATTTGGAAACCATGTATCATTTTCCTTCCACTTCACAATTATGCACCACTTTGTGTTGGTATATTACATAAAATCCCAATAAAATACATTTACGTTTGTGGTTGTAACGTGACAAAATTTGGAAAAGTTCAAGGGGTATGAATACTTTTGCAAGCCACTGTATATTCATTACCTATTTGTAGCAGAAGGCTTGAATGTCTAAAGCTCCTTCTAAACCTTAATGTCTTATAGTTCTTTATGGTTAGGGCCATGGAGTCATAAAGTCACACTGTATGGAAACAGGCCCTTCAGCCCAACATGTCCATGCCGAATAAGATGGCCCATCTGCATTGGTCCCACCTGCTTGCGTTTGGCCCATATCCCTCTAAAGTGCTCCTATCCATATACCTGTCCAAATATCTCCTAAATGTTGTTAAAATGTTTCTGCCTTTCTGCCTCAACTACGTCTGCTGGCAGCACATTCCACATTTTCACGTGTGTTAAAATTAACGACCTGTTGACCAATTTCAACTCAGCAAGTTCCCGCAAGTCCCCACATTTTGAAGAGTTTGCTGAGGGATTAATATCGGCCTGCCTACCAGGAATAACTCCCTTGCTCATCAAAGAGATCTTTTAGTTTAGGTTTTGCTCTATTATTGTCATGCGTACCACGATACAGTGAAAAGCATTGTTTTGCATGCTATTCAATCAAATCGGATAATGCTGTAGATCAATGCAATCAAACCAAACTCAAGTACAGTCTGTATAGCAAAGAGACTGTTATGTGTGTGGGAGGGGGTATGTGTGGGGGAGGGGAGGGGAGGGGCTGTGGGAGAGGGGGTTGTGGGAGAGGGGATTGTGGGGGAGGGGGAAACCTTCAAAACCTTCATAACTTTTGTACTATTTCGCCGATCGGAACAAAACTTATTTGACTTGCAGCAGAGGATAATGGTGAGTAAGGTGGCGAAAAATCGTAGCGCTATCGATCTTGCGCAAATTTAATTACAACGCAGACAGGAAATGGTTAAGATGAGAGTTTTAGTAACATATAGATAGAAGACAGATTAGTTTCGAGAAGAGATGCAGCAGGGAAAGAGGCCCTTCGACCTATCGAGCCCGTGCCTAGTTCTAGGCGATGACTGGTTCCACACTGCACCCTGTGGACAATTTACAGAAGGCAATTAACCTACAAATCCGCACGTCTTTGGAATGTGGGAGGAAGCAGGAGCAACGCGAAAAAAACCCGAGCGGTCACAGGGGGGTCGTACAGACTCCGTATGGGCAGCATCCGTAGTCAGGATTGAACCCCACGTCTCTGGCACTGCACGGCAGCAACTCCTACCTGATGTTCAGTGAAATGACTCGTGTGAGTTAAATATTCTCGCGGTGGTGCATTCCCCCAGTGGTGAGTGGGTGCAGTGATTTTTGGATGCACTTGATCGCCTTGTGACTATGGCTAGGTCACTAGCACCCTGACAGGTTAGAAACATAAATCCCCATATGGATTGTCCACTTGGATGGCACAGACCCAGCTCAGCTTTCAGTGCACAAACCCGACTGTTTTTCACAAGCCATCGGTTCAACTCATAACATGACACAATCTTTGAAGGAAATCACTGGTGACTACAAGTACACTTTTGGTCATTACTATTGCAACGTTTAATAAACGTTTGGACAGGTTTTCGAGGGATATGGGCCAAACACAGGCAGGTGCTAGTGTAGATGGGATATAGAAACAAGAAATTAGTGCAGAGCGAGGACCATTTCGGGCCCTTCGAGCCTGCACATTCAAATATGATCATGGCTGATCATCCAAACAGTATGTACCTGCCTTCTCTCCATTGATCCCTTCAGACAAGGGCCACATCCAACTCCTCTTAAATATGGGCCTGGCCTCAACTACCTTCTGTGGCAGAAGAAATTCCACCAGATTTCTCTGTGTGAAAAACGATTTTCTCATCTCGATCCTAAAGACTTCCCCCTTATCCTTAACTGGTGACCCCCTTGTCCTGGGCATCTGCATCTAGCCTGTCCAACCCTTAAGAATTTTGTAAGTCTCGATATCACGGTACAAGCCAAGTCATATCACATATAGTCCTGCCATCCCAGGAATCAGTCTGGTATAAGGGGATATGTTGGCCGGTGTGGGCTAGTCGGACCGAAGGGCCTGTTTCTACCCTGTCTGACTCTATGAAATGCCAGACCAATTGGTTGTTTGCATTCCTATAATTTATATTATTGATATTTTTGAGATACGGCCTTCAGACCAACCGATGATCACTGGGATCACTATATTATCCCATGTTCCCATCCGCTCCCCACACGGTGGGGGTAAATTCCAGAGACCAATTAGCCTGCAAACCCACGCAGTCGCAGGGAGAATGTGCAAACTCCACAGTGACAGCACCCGAGGTCAGGATCGAACCTGGGCCTGTGGTGCTGCGAGGCAGCAGCTCCATCGGCTGCACCACTGTGCCACAATGTTGCACACCCGTCAAAAGTGAAGTGATGTCACCTTGCAGCTGTAAAATCTCAGCCCTTGTGTATTGAGGAGCTGCAAGTCCAAAATATTCATTGACAAGTGTACCTCTCTTCCTCCTCCCCTCCCCCCTTACTCCAGTCACTATGAAGTTCAGGTTAGTTTATTGTCACTTATACCATGGTACAGTGAAAAGCTTTCGCTGCCTCAAAAAGGCGGCCAACATCATCAAAGACCCACACCATCCTGGCCACACTCTCATTTCACAGTTGCCATCGGGGAGAAGGCGCAGGAGCCTGAAAACTGTAACGTTCAGGAGCAGCTTCTTCCCTACAGCCATCAGGCTGTTAAACACAACAACAAATAAGCTCTGAACTGCAACAGACTATTATTATTATTATTATTGCACTATATTTGTTTATTTATTGAATATGTGTGAATGTGTGCAGTGGCTTGCAAAGTTTCATACCCCTGAAGCTCTTCCACATTTTGTGTACACCCAAACGTAAATTAATTTTATTCGGATTTTTTGCGATAGAGCAACACAAAGCATAATTGTGAAGTGGAAGGAAAATGATATATGGTTTTCTTTTACAAATAAAAAACTGAAAGTGTGCCGTGCAAAAGTATTCAGCCCACTTTAGATACCCCTAAATAAAATCCAGTGCAACCAATTGCCTTCGGAAGTCACCCTAGTAAATAGAGTCCACTTGTGTGTAATCTATCTCAGTATAAAACAGCTGTTCTGTGCCTCAGAGGTGTGTTAGAGAACATTAGTGAACAAATCATCATGAAGCCAAGGAAGACACCAGTTGTGGCAGGAATCAGGGTTAGGTTATAAATAAATATCGCAAGCTTTGAACATCTCACTGTTCAATCCATCATCTGAAATTGGAAAGAGTATGGCACACTGCAAACCTACCAGATGGGTCCTCCTAAACTGACAGGCCGAGCAAGGAGAGCATTGAAATCAGAGAAGCAGCCAAGAGGCCCATGGTAACTCTGGAGGAGCTGCAGAGATCTACACTCGGTGGGAGAATCTGTCCACAGACAACTATTAGTTGTGCACTACACAAATCGGGCCTTTATGGAAGAGTGGCAAGAACAAAGCCATTGTTGAAACAAAGCCATAAGAAGTCCCGTTTGCAGTTTGCCACAAGCCATGTGGAGGACAAGCAAACATGTGGAGGAAGGTGCTCTGGTCTGATGAGGCAAAAATTGAAGGGCCTAAATGCAAAAGCTATGTTGGCGGAAAACTAACACTGCACATCACCCTGAACACACCATCCCCACTGTGAAACATGGTGGTGGCAACTCATGCTGTGGGATGCTTTTTCTTCAGCAGGGACAGAGAACTCAGAGTTGAAGGGAAGATGGATGGAAGCCAAATACAGGGCCATCTTGGAAGAAAACCTGTTAAAGTCTGCAAAAGACTTGAGACTGGGGCGGATGTTCACCTTCCAGCAGACTACGACCCTTACAGCAAGAGCTACAATGGAATGGTTTAGATCCATATTCTGTTTTAGAATGGCCCAGTCAAAGTCCAGACCTAAATCCAATTGAGAATCTCTGGCAAGACCTGTTCACAGATGCTCTCCATACAATCTGCTGAGCTTGAGCTGCAAAGCTGGATAGCATACCTCAAAAGACTTGCCTGTAATTGCAGCAAAAGGTGGTTCTCTATTGACTCGAGGGTGCTGAATACTTTTGCACGCCACACACAGTTTTTTTAGTGGAAACCGCACTCCACTTCAATTATGCACCACTTTGTTTGGTCATCACACCACAATAAAATACATTTACATTTGGGTGGTTGTTACAATGTGGGCTTGAATACTTTTGCAAGCCCTGTCATATGCCAACTATTCGATACTTTTTTTGCAATCCGAATCCGATTTTTTTTCCTCAATATTCCGAAAAAAAATTGGAAAATTCGGAATTGGGATGGAAGCGTGCAATATTGGCGGCGCGGCGCTGGAGACAGCGAGAGAGCTCAGCGCCGCTTATGGGACCACGCACGGTGTACGGTCTCACGCATGACCCCGCCCCGCCACGGTGGCGTTCGGCGTCACTGCCCCCCCCCCCCCCCCCCGCACTCACTTTGTTCTGCCTGATACACAAAATGCTGGAGAAACTCACGGGTGCAGCAGGAAAGTCTGAAGAAGGGTCTCGACCCGAAACGTCGCCTTATCTCCTTCGCTCCTTAGATGCTGCTGCACCCGCTGAGTTTCTCCAGCTTTTGTGTAACCCTATAGGTCACTTTTTCCAGCGTTCTGCAGTTTACTTGGACGTTCAACAAATAAAGCCTGAACTGCCCTCAACTCAGACTAATTATTCCGATTATTCATTATCTCACTATAATTTGTTTATTTATTGAGGTATGTGCGAATGTGTGTATATATACACACTGAACTTTCCTTTCTCCTGTCGTGAACTATGTTTCCATATTCTGTTGTGCTGCAGCAAGTAAGAATTTCATTGTCCTATCTGGGACACATGACAATAAGACACATGACTCTTGACTCTTAACCAGCCAGTGGAAAGACAATACATGATTACAATCGAGCCGTCCACACTGTACAGATACATAATCAGGGAATAATGTTCAGTGCAAGATAAATCCAGTATAGTCCGATCAACGATTGCCCGATAGTAGTTCAGGACTGCTCTCTGGATGCAGTAGAATGGTTCAGTTGCCGGATAACAGCTGGGTCCCGACCCTAAACATCGTCTTTCCTCTACTGATATTTCCTCTGTTGAACTTCCCTCTACTGATGCTACCAGACCAGCTGAGTTCCTCCAGCACTTTGTGTTTTGCTCGGGATGCGAGCATCTGCAGTTACATGTGCCTCCAACCTGTTCACTGCATCTACTTTGCCAGACCGTTACATAAGAAAGTTTGATTACGCTGCCTTACCGAGCCAGGGACTCGGGTTCAATCTTGACCAAGGGTGCTGTTTGTACGGAGCGTGTACGTTCTCCTCATGACCACGTGGGTTTTCTCAAAGCGTCATAGAGAGTCATAGAGTGATCCAGTGCAGAAACAGGCCCTTCGGCTCAACTTGCCCACACCGGCCCACATGTCCCGGCTACACTAGTCCCACCTGCCAGCATTTGGTCCGCATCTGTGGAATTCTCTGCCTCAGAGGGCGGTGGAGGCAGGTTCTCTGGATGCTTTCAAGTGAGAGCTAGATGGGGCTCTTAAAAATAGCGGAGTCAGGGGATATGGGGAGAAGGCAGGAACGGGGTACTGATTGGGGATGATCAGCCATGATCACATTGAAAGGCGGTGCTGGCTCGAGGAGCCAAATGGCCTACTCCTGCACCTATTGTCTATTGTCTATTATCCCTCCAAATCTGTCCTATCCATGTACCTGTCTACGAGAGCTCCGGTTTCCACCCACACTCCGAAGTTGTACAGGGTTGTAGGTTAATTGGCTTCTGTAAACTGTAAATTGTCCGCAGTGTATGTAGGATAGTGCCAGTGTACAGGGTGACATGAACTTTGGCTGAATGGCTCGTTTTTACGCTGCATCTCTCAAGTCTAAAAAACTGTCTACCACTATGAAACCACAATGCAAAACACTGCATGTAATCTATTGAACAGCATATGTATTTCTCAAAATATCTCCCCTTTGAGACTGAACATTGTGTTGGAGTAACCGGATCCTGACCTTCAGCATCACTGTTACACAGCTTCGAATAAACAATAACATCTTGAATGGATCCTGGCCATGCAATTCACTCCCAGAAAGATGTCATTCCATATATGCAACATCTGAAGCCCAGGGATAAGAATCTAGCCTGTAACTCACACCCCGCCACCTGTTACTCTACGCAAACTGTCTGATCTCAATGAATGACTATCCGCCTGCAATACCATCCCACCTTTCCATGCTTTTATATTTGAGGCACATGAACCCTTGTGTTAGATTGTCAGGCCTGAAACTCACTCCGAGGTACCTGTTATTCGACAAACCTGGACCACCTGTTTAGATCCCAGTCTGTAATTCAGTCTCAGCTCCTTGTTAGTCCATTTATAAACTATCTTGCATCTTTAATTGGAGCCCAGCTGGTAACTCATTCCCAGGTGCTCTTTATTCCATTCAGATGTAATTAAGAGACATTAAGACAGACACTTAAATTGGCAAGGCACAGAAGGATATGTTCTTAACGCGGGCAAGTGAGGTGAGTGTTGATGGGCCAAAGGTTGGCATGGATGTAGTGGGCGAAAGAGCCTGACTCTGTGGATCCAAAGAACCTCTTGCAGAGAGGAGAACCTCTTCAAATTAGGTAGACACAAAAAGCTGGAGTAACTCAGCGGGCGAGGCAGCATCTTTGGAGAGAAAGGAATGGGCGACGTTTCGAGTCGAGACCTTTCTTCAGACTAATTTGAGGAAGGACCAGGTTAATTCCCGGGATGGCGGGACTGACATATGATGAAAGAATGGGTCAACTGGGCTTGTATTCACTGGAATTTAAAAGGATCTTATAGAAACATAGAATTCTTAAAGGATTGGACAGTCTAGATGCAGGAAAAATGTTCCCGATGTTGCAGGAGGGGTCCAGAACCAGGAGTTAAGAATAAGGGGTAGGCCATTTAGGACTGAGATGAAGAAAAACTTTTTAACCCAGAGGGTTGTGAATCTGTGGCATTCTCTGCTACAGAAGGCAGTGGAGGCCAATTCACTGGATGTATTCAAGAGAGAGTTAAATATAGCTCTTAGGGCTAACGGAATCAAGGGATATGGGGAGAAAGCAGGAACGGGGTACTGATTTTGGATGATCAGCCATGATCATATTGAATGGCAGTGCTGGCTCAAAGGGCTGAATGCCCTACTGCTGCACCTATTTTTCGATGTTTCTATAGTGCCGGCACAGTCGCACAGCTGGTAGATCTGCCTGCTCACAGAGCCAGTGACCCGGGTTTGATCCTGACCTCGGCTGATATCTGTGTGGAGTTTGCATGTTCTCCATGTGGCCGCGTGGGTTTCCTTCGTGTGCTCCGGTTTCCTCCCCAAGACATGCAAGACATCCCAAAGACATGCAAGACATCCCAAAGACCGGGTTAATAGGCGTCCGTAAATTACCTCTCGTGTGTGGCAAGTGGATCTGAAAGTGAGATAACACTGAACTAATGTTTCTATGCTGTATCTCTAAAACTAAAACAAAAACCTTTCTAGTTTGTGTGAACATATGTCTGCTATTTTGTATGATTTATCTGAACCTTTTGATTAGATTTGAACCTCGGGTATCCGTTGGAATCCTTAGGTTATCCATTGCTTTATCCGATGCCTAGATTCATGCAGCGTGGAAACAGGCCTTTCCGTCCAACATGCCGGCGCCAACCAACATGTCCCATCTACACCCGTCCCATCTGCCTGCGTTTGGCCCATTACCATATCCTTCTAAACATGTCCTACCCATGTACCTGTCTAAATTGTTAAACTGTGCAATTATACCTGCCTCAACTACCTCCTCCAGCAGCTCGTTACTTACTGGGTGTGAAAAAGTTACCCCTCAGGTTCCTGTAAAATCTTTCCCCTTTCACCTTAAACCTACATTCTCTGGTCCTTGATTCACCCACTTTGGGCCAGAGACCCTGTGCATCTAATTTTGATGAAAGATCTTTCACCGTTCTCCACAGTTGCAATTTGACCAGCTAGATAACCGCAGAACCATATTTCCCTACTTGAGGAAGAGACTCTGTGTCTACCCGCTCTATTCCTCTCATGATTTTGTTCACCTCGAAAAGATCATCCCTCATTCTCCTGCATGTCAAGGAGATTTAGTCTGTTCAACCTCTCCCCATAGCTCAGGCCTTCGAGTCCTGGCAACATCCTTCTGAATCCTCTCTGCACTCTTTCCAGCTTGTCAACGTCATCGTTTATTGAGTGTTTAATTTTGCAGCAGAGCTCAGGAATGCCCGTCAATCCCACTGTGATTCATCACTATCGTCCGACTGCGCTGGGAAATGATTTTGCTCCGATACCCTCTGTGCAGTCAACGTGACACCACCTCACCTTATCCCCTGGAGTCGCAAGCCTTATTGTGCCAAATAGAAACTCCGGCAGCAAAGGCCTCTCGGTGATTGGAGGCAGAAGACGTTTTGCAGGAGTTTGACTCAAAATGACTCTCCCGTCTCCTCGCTCCACAATGCCGATCCTGTGAAGTCACACGGTATCAATCTGGCCAGTGCCCTTTTATTGTTTTGTTACCAATTTAAATTTAAAAACGAATCAATTTTCCCTTTGCAAAAAGCAAGGCTTAGAATGGAAAGAGGGTGTTGCTTTCGAGTCAATCCCCAAGCACTTTAGAGACTGGAGGGCAGTTAGTGTTGTAATGTAGACAATGCCAGGGCCAATTTGCACAGGCGAGCACCCACAAGCAGTAATTTTGTAAACAACCAGACTATCTCCTTTCACTCTACTGCATCCACGCCAGTCAACAGGGCCAAGATCCACACTTCAGTAGAAGTTGCGATCGCTGTCGTACACGGCATTGTAAGGAACGATGATAAAGCGCACACACACACCAACATCCTAGACTTCCAGCGGCGGAGGTCCGCAGGAACTGGAGGACGGAGACGTGTGGTGCGTCCGTCACCGTTCCCGTCGGAAACCGGCACCACTGCGTCGCTAATGTATTCAACGATGATGAATGAATGAATTGATTCATGCATTTTTTTTGAATAATGTGCATGTCTAATTCCTACTGAAGTTTAATTTACACGCTCCTATTTTCCAAATAATGTGCTCAAATTTAGGCTTGGCAGTGTACGGCAGCATGGTGGCGTGTGGTGACTGGCTTTGGGTGTCGTATCTGTAATAAGAGCAGAATTAGGCCATTCGGCCCATCAGGTCTACTCCGCCATTCAATCGCGGCTGATCTTTCTCTCCCTCCGAACCCCATTGTCCTGGGTGGTGGGCCTGCAGCAGCCTGGGGCTTCATTGGACTCACCTGGATTGGGGCGCTCTAGTACTTCCAGCATGTGCACGTTTTCTTTGTAAACCGCGCCAAATATATGGCGACTGTGCCTCTGTGGGTTGTGCAAAAGAATTTCACTGTGCTGTGCATACATGGCAATAGGGCGGCACGGTGGCGCAGCGGGAGAGACCTGGGTTCTAATCCGACTACGGGTGCTGTCTGTACGGAGTTTGTACATTCTCCCCGTGACCGCATGGGTTTTCTCCCAGATCTCCGGTTTTCACCGCAATCCAAAGACGTACAGGTTTGCAGGTTAATTGTCTTGGTGTATCTGTCCCTAGTGTGTGTAGGATAGTGTTAAAGTGCGGGGATCGCTGGTCAGCGTGGACTCGGTGGGCCGAAGGGCCTGATTCCGCGCTGTATCTCTAAACTAAAAGAAGGGGTCATTGAACCATATGTTTTATTTACCTGCTGCTTTTCAAGCACGTAACCCCCATGTAAAATGCAAGGTGTTTGTGCCCCACAGTACTGTATTCTCTCAGGTGATGTTTAGTGAAGCAGCATTGGAGCAAGGCCTTTGGCCTACTGCATCCATGCCAACCATCGATTACCCGTTCACACTATTTCGAATGTGCGTTATCCGACTTTCTCACCCACTTCTTACACATTAGGGGCACTTTTACGGAGGCTAATTAACCTACAAAAACCGCACGTCTTTTGGATGTGGGGGGAAACTGGAGCACCCAGAGGAAACCCACATGGTCGCAGGGAGAAGGTACAAACTCAGTACAGACATCGCCCGAGGTTAGGATCGAACCCGGGTCTCTGCCGCTGGGATGCTGCAGCTCCACCAGCTTTGCCACTGGTTGTGCCTGAGCTGAGGTTTCTGAGCTCAGATCTCCGTAATTAAATTATAATCGCAATCCTTCTGGCTTCGTCATGGGTTCACAGGTGGCATGAACTTACACGTGACTGTGGTTCCAGGGAATTGGAAGTTTTATATGAGACGGGTTGGAGTAGAAGTATGAGGATAATACGGAGAGACAGGATAGAGTGGATGTATGAGGTGATGATGAGGAAGCTCTCTGTGTGGAGTTTGTATCTTCTCCCTGTGACCGTGAGGGTTTATTCTGGGCGCTCCAGTTCCTTCCGACTTCCCAAAGACACGTGGGTTTGTAGGGTAATTGGCCTCTGTAAATTGCCCCTAATGTATCGGGAGTTGGATAAAATAGAACGAATTTAGCAGGTAATCGATGGTCAGCGTGGTCTCGGTGGGTTTAGTTTAGAGATGCAGCGTGGAAACAGGCCCTTTGGCCCACCAAGTCTGCACCGACCAGCGATGCCCACACATTAACACTGCCTACAAACACTCGGAACAATTTACATTTATGCCAAGCCAATTAACCTACAGACCTGTACGTCTTTGGAGTGTGGGAGGAAGCCGAAGCACCCAAATAGAACCCACGCAGCTCACGGGGAGAATGCCGTACAAATTCCGTACAGACAAGCACCCATAGTCAGGATCGAACCCGGGGCTCTGGCGCTGTAAGGCAGCGACTCTACTGCTGCGCCACCGTGCTGCTGGGTCAAGGGCCTGTTTCCATGCCGTACCTTGTGAAGCAATTCAATCAATGGCTTGTGTATGAAGGAACTGCAGATGCTGGTTTAAACCAAAGATAGACACAAAATACTGGAGTATCTCAGCGGGACAGGCAGCGTCTCTGGAGATGAGGAATGGGTGATGTTTCGGGTCGAGACCCTTCTTCAGACCCGGAACATCACCCATTCCTCCTTTCCAGATATGTTGCCCGTCCCGGTGAGTTACTCCAGCATTTTGTGTCTATCAAGGAATTGCTTGGGTGGGGAGTGGACTTGAAGGATTAGTTTGTATTTTATTGTGAGGGTGATATCCTGACAGAGTGAATGATTCTTCTCCTGAGGCCTTGCAATTCTAAGACTAAATGATAATGTTTTTTTGCAGATGGGTATTGCTCCTAGTGGCATATTTGTCAATTTTAAAAGGATGTCTTTTAAAATAAAATTCTGTGGGAAAGGAAGATAAGTAGGAAAAATGTTCTGCAGTATCAAAGAGAAGCTGAAGGAATTTACAATGGATCAAAGGGATCGGATAGGCCATTCGGCATCTTGGGCCTCTTTAGTCAAGCAAAATCATGGCTAATTTTAGTTTAGTTTGGAGATACAGCGTGGAAACAGGCCCTTCGGCCCAACGAGTCCACACCGACCAGCGATCCCCGCACATTAACACTATCCTACACAGACTAGGGATAATTTACATTTGTACTAAGCCAGTTAACATACAAACCTGTACGTCTTTGGGGTGTGCGAGGAAACGGAAGATCTCGGAGAAAACTCACGCAGGTCAAGGGGAGGTGGTTACAGACAGCCGACCCGTAGTTGGGATTGAACCCTGGTCTCTGGCGCCATAAGGCAGCAACTCTATCACTGCGCCATCTTGCCGCCTGGTCTATGATCTAAATACATGTAGCCTCCTGACACCACATCTTCAAAAACCTTTGTTAACAAAAATATAACGTCCTAATTTAAAATTCACAACTAAGCCAGCAATAATTTCATGTTGAGAGCAGAAGGTCAGAAGATCGAGGAGTTCTGAGGGGGGGGGGAGATTGTCCACTGTTGCTGACACTAACGGATTCACGGGAAGAGTGGTTTTAAATGTTTAAAGATGCAGCATGGAAACAGGCCCATGGACTCACTGAGTCCACACCGACCTTCGATCGCCCGTTCACAGTAGTTCTATGTTGACTCACTCTTTGCATCCACTCCGTGCACATTACGGATCATTAACCTACAATTAGCCGATTGACCAACAAGACCGCACATCTTTGGGATGTGCGAGGGAACTGGACCACCCAGCGAAAACCCATGTGGTCGCAGGGAAAATGCACAAATTCCACACAGACAGCACCCGAGGTCAGGATCGAACCTGCGACTCTGGCGTTGTGAGGCAGCGGATCAACCAAATTCCACTCTAATTCCATCTGCAAGTTTGCAGATGACCCGACTGTCAAACAATGACAATGACAGAGTACAGGAGGGCGATAGAGATCTTTGTAACGTTGTTGTCAAGACAACACCTCCCCCTCAATGTCAGCAGGACCAAAGAGGAGTTAGTTATTGCCTTCAGGAAATATGGCAGAGTACATGCCCCAATCTGCATCAAGGGTGCTGAAGTGGAAATAGTCGAGAGTTTTGAAATCCTGGACATTAATATCGCCAACAATCTGCCCTGGATTAACCTCATCGAATCCATGACTAAAAAAGCACACCAACATGTCTACTTCAGGAGACTATGTAAGTTCAGCATTCCTCCAATAACTCCTAACAACTTCCACAGTTGCACCGCAGAAAACACTCTGTCCTGTTGCATCACAATTGGTTTGGGAACAGCTCTGCCCAAGACTGCAAAACATTCCCTTAGAT
Source organism: Okamejei kenojei (assembly GCA_035221665.1). Taxonomy (NCBI): domain Eukaryota; kingdom Metazoa; phylum Chordata; class Chondrichthyes; order Rajiformes; family Rajidae; genus Okamejei; species Okamejei kenojei. Next base: position 11,642,039 of record CM069139.1, on the reverse strand, counting down.
TAGTGGACGTAGCCCAGTCCATCGCACGATCCAAGCTCTTGCACTGTAATGCTACATGTTCTGCTCTCTGGTATTTTCTTTGCACTATCTTTTGTAATGGCACTGACAGGCTAATTGAGTTGCTCCTATGCTGTGAACTTTGTATAGTTCTCTGATATCCTGACATTTTTCATTCTGTGCACGGCACGGTGGAGTTTTGCATTCTCTGTGTATGGTGGTGTTGATGTTTTGCATTTTCTGTGCACCGTGCTAGTATTTTACATTCAGTGGAGACCGCATGGACTCATTTTGCATTCTTCAAGCATAGTTCGGCTGGTATTTTGCTCTCTCTGCACAAAATCTGCCGGCATTTTGCAATATCTATGCATGGTAGGGCAGGCGTTTTGGGCATTTTGTACATTTGGAAGCATGCAATTTGCTCTCTGCGCGCATTGTAAGCTGGTATTTTGCATCCTTTATGGACGCAACATGTGTATTGTGCATTCTGTGTGCGTAGACTGTGTGTATGTTGCAATCTGTGTGCGCAATGTGCTCAAATTGAGCAAATCTGAGCACAGTTGGGGCGGGTAGGTGGCGCAGCTGTAGAGTTGCTGCCTTACAGCGCCAGAGACCCGGGTTCGATCCCGACTGCGGGCGCTGCCTGTACGGAGTTTGTACGTACTCTCCGTGACCGCGTGGGTTTTCTACGAGATCTTCAGTTTCCTCCCACACTCCAAAGATGTACAAATTTGTAGGTTAATTGGCTTGGTATAAATGTAATTTGTACCTAGTGTGTGCTGGGTAGTGTTAATGTGCATAATTCTGACTGGTATCTACGCACTTCGTCCGAGCACATTATCGCAAACCGTCTTAAGTGACCACCTAAACTGTCATTTGGCAACCTAAAAAGCTGTCAATGTTGCCCATACACTATGGTATGACTGGCTAGCACACAAGCAAGAGCTTATATCTCAGTACATGTGATGGTAATAAGCTAATAACAGGCACTCCCCCAACTTGCATCACTGGCAACTTGTGTAAACACACAGTTACGTAAGCATTCTTTGAGCCCACTGACTCACCTGTGGTCTCCCTGTCGGAGCTCCATCCTGGTCTACTCGTCGGATAGTAAATTTATGCGTGCACGGTAGCACTTCCATTTCAGACTTGTTTAACATCTGATCAGTGCAAGGGTCTGCAGGACGTAACCCTATGTCTGAAAGCCTTTGTACGTACAGTCTGCGCTACCCTATTTTTCCCGTGTCGAGAATTTTCCCGTGTCGTAATTTGCAATCGTTTTCCAGGGTGATTACCACTCAAACATTTAGTTTAGATTAGGCATACAGCGTGGAAACAGGCCCTTCAGCCCACTCGAGTCGGCGCTGACCAGCGATCGCTGTACTCTTGCACTATCCTACACCCTAGGGACAATTTACAATTTTTTTTACCAAAGCTTTGGAGTGTGGAAAAAAATCCATGGGGTCACGGGGAGAACGCACAAACTCCCTACAGACAGCAGCCACAGGATCGGACCCGTGTCTCTGGCGCTGTGAGGGGGCAACTCTACCGCTGTGCCACCTTGCCGCCTAGTTGCTGAGTGAAAATTACAGAGGAAAGGTGCCACATTCTTCCAAACAATTTGTAGTGCATGCATTGGTGCTTGAGTGCTGGCCAAATGTCAAATGTTATAAAAAATGCTCCAACTGTTGGGGAGTTGGTTTAACTTTGAAGGCCACTGAACGTTTGTAGATGATAATGTCGAGTGAGAAGGCTCTTTTGTGGTGCTGTTCATTAAAGCAAGTAGCGAGCATTGAAGTTCCAACAAAACAACCTTTATTGACGGGAGTCAGCGGCAAAGTAACAAAAGTGGCTGGCACTCTAATGAATGAAAAAATCATACTGAATGGAACACACAGTCCTCTAAATGTGTGTTTATACACCTACACTGCACTCTCGTTATAAAACGAACAAATCCTGCAACTGAATAAGCAAAACTTAAATTAACTAGCAGTGGTCTGAAAGCCATTTTCCCCTTAACCATGCTGAAGACTGTTGGCTATAACAATAGCTTCAGCTCCAGAGCTAACACGTTTCACTGGTTTGTCCATTGAGCAGAATGGAATGAGATAGAAAGTAGTTCCTCGACAGGCACTTAAAAAATATAGCTGTAAATTAATACGGCTGTCATGAAGAATTCACTCATTATTGGGGAAAGTGGGAGCCTGATTTCTCTCACACATTAAATTTCATGCCTGACGGTACATCGCACCCAGACTGCTCCATAATGTCTCTTAAAGCATTTAAAGCAAGATTTATTGCACAAAATGAATGCTAAGCTCTACTTTTGTTCCCCGGGGCCGCATCCAAGCCAGTTGGCTGTGGTCAATTGGACTGTGCATAGCCACCCCAATGATACATCAATAGATAAAAGAACCATTCTACAAAAATGTTCAGGGGCTTTCTTCCCAGCAGAAAGGTATGGTTACAGCTCTGCCACCTTCATGGTGGAACCTGTATTATTTGTCTGCGTGAATAGATTTGCTGTTTCTTCAATGTTTTTGCAACTGCAACTGAAGACATGAAAAAAAGAATACAAATGCAATCGGGCCTTGAGTCGGCAGCGAACACCCATTGGGCTAATAAAGTAGCAATGTTACAACATTTTGATATTTAAAAAATCAAGTCTATTATTTATTCCATCAGATAAAGCATAACAATAAGTTTAATTTGACACCTAATTCACTTTCATATCTTCAGTATTAAAAAGGTTATGGCCATTTTCATACTCGGTAATTAGCATCTTGTTCCCTATTGCTTTTCCATTGACTTAACACAAAAGCTGTGATCGAGGACAGTCAAAAGCCGATAACTTTCTTAAAAATTAAGAGAACTGAAATAAATTTTCAGTTATTATAGATTGAAGCATTCTGAAACAAATATGAAACAATCTTACTTGGATGACCTGAAATTAAAGCATATAATTAGTTAGTTACCCAATTGTTAGTTACAAAATTCAATTACTAGATCTAAACATCTATCAATTTCTTAAGAAAATATTAACATTTTTTAAAAAGCCTAGGTGTCCAAATAACATTCACACAAGAATTCACGATATAACATGATTTTTAAATCTCATTGTCATGAATTTATAGGCCAAATTGAAGGAATTTAGTGTTTAATGCCCGTAAAATTAATGGCCATTTAAATCAGCTTGCGAGTGGGATTTTCTGGAACGGGATGGATTGGAACGTTGCGGATGCGGTAAATTTAAACCCCATATCGGCAGGAACAATACTGCCGGTTTGTATGGGGAATAAATCACCGTTTTGCAACATGAAATTTTGATTAAGGTCATCTTAACAAGCAAGTTTATATGTAAAAATAAATTGCTTTCCTTTACCTGTCCCCTACGTAAAATCCGTCCCCGTTGTCGGCGTTCACGGCATTAGAAGCTAATTTTTATTTTACTCCAGCGCTGAACTTGTCGGGTGATTTAAAAAAAAAAAAGTCACATACCGGTAGTCGGAACGAATCTTCAGCAAAAGCTCGCACCCCGAGAAAATAAAACTCCGGAAGACAGGGGAAAACCGCATTTTAACCCCGCCCCCCACCCCAAAGGCGCCAAAGTCGCACACACGCCCAGTGAAGGAACTGCAGCGCTGCTAAAGGTAAGTTTTGTAACATACCTAAATAAAGCAACAGTTGTAGGATTCCAGTCGCTACATTTCACAACCAAGGTCACCTGAACCTCAGTAGTTTAGTTTAGTTTGGTCTAGAAACTCAACACAGAAACAGACCCTTTGGCCCACGGTGTCCTCACCGACTACCCTACCCTACCCTACACACACTTGGGACAATTTTACAGTGATACCAAGCCAATTAACCTACAAACCTGTACGTCTTTGGAGTGTTGGAGGAAACCGATCTTGGAGAAAACTCAAGCAGTCACAGGGAGAACGTACAAACACCATATAGACAGCACCCATATTCAGGATGGACCCCGGGCCTCTGGCACTGTAAATGGGCCGGTCCCACTTAGGCAACTCTTTCGACGACTGCCAGGGACTAGTTTTAATGGAATCCACGTACGACACCTGGCGACAACCTAAGACAGCACCTACAACAACCCGCAACAGCCGAAATTGGCGCCACTGTCGCCGAAAAATTTTCAACATGTAGTCGCCCATAAAATCGCCAAAGTGGGACAGGCCCATAAGGCAGCAACTCTACCGCTGCGCCTCCCTCAGCCATCGAACTTCAAAATGCGGGAGATGCTTGTGTGAGGCAAACCTCCACGAAACTCAGTCCCTTTCTCACCGAGAGGAAGGACCGAACACTTAACATCTGTAAGACAAAGATCCAACAATGAAGGTCCACCATGAGACCGTGAAGTTCTCTCAGTTTAGTGTGCAGCATGGAAACAAGGCCTCCGGTCCACAGAGTTCAACTCCGACCAACGATCACCCGTATACAACGCACTTGGGAAAACGTACAGATGCCGATTAACCTACAAACCCGCATGTCTTTGGAATGCAGGGGGGAATCCGGAGCACCCGGAGAGCACCCACAGTCACAGGGAGAACGTGCAAACCCCATATGGACAACACCTGAGGTCAGGTTCGAACCTGGGTCTCTGGCGCTGTAAGGCAGCAACTTTACTGTCCCGCCACTGCATTGCCAGTGTTTAAAAAAAATTTAAGCAGCTCTTTGAAAGTTTGTTATGCGCTATTATGGGCTATATCTGAAAAATGAAGGCGTTAAACATAATAAGGGTGTTTCCCAAGAGCAGAAACAAATAGAAATTGTCACTGAGGGGTCATTAGCTTGTTCGGAATGTCACGTTTTAGAGAAGGAGTGAGAAAGAGAGAGGTGTGGGGAGGAATGTACGGAACTTGGAGCTTGTTTGAGTGCAGGGATAGTCATGAGTGGTGAGGCGAGGCTGCCCAGGATACAAGTCTCAGAGGCACACCAAGATCTCAGTGGGATAGAGGGGAGATGGTTGAAGTGGTGCGGAGTATATGGGTTGAGGAGGGGGTGGGGGGGAGGGTGGAGGGATTTGAAAAGCTTTGAAGCTTTGAAGCCTGGGTGAACTCGAAGGATCTCCGAGGGAAAATCAAAAATATGCCCTTACAGTCATTTTAACCTTATCAGTGAGCCTCGTGAGCAGGTTGGCAGAAGACTTGGCAATAAAGTTGAAATGTCTATACGGACACTGTACTCCATGTTCCACTTCAAATACACTATTACCTCTCACTCACAATGCAGGTAGTTCTGTTATAATGGATGTTTTCACAGCACGAATTGGATATAATGCAAGTGATGAAATAGAAAACACTACTTGCATTACACAGGCCTAATTGGATATAACACACTTTTGGTCGGGAACTAGAGGACCACTTAAACGTTACTTTTGAAATTAAGAAGCAGAAAAAAAACTGTCTTAGATTTAAACAGTATGGAGAGGGAAAAACTGTTTCCATGTAACCTCCCAGTAGTAATCAGACACCAACGTGTAGGAACGAACTGCAAGTGCTGGTTTAAACCGAAGATAGACACAAAAGCTGGAGTAACTCAGTGGGACAGGCAGCATCTCTGGAGAGCAAGAATGGGTCCAGGCAGCATCTCTGGAGAGAAGGAATGCATGCCTTGTCTCCAGAGATGCTGCCTGTCCCTCCGAGTTACTCCAGCATTCTGTGTCTGTAATCAGACACCAATGTCTCTTAAGAACACAGCTGCTACTTTAACCATGGGTGGCCATTGAAATTGATAAACAATGGCTTCCATTGACAAGTTGAGGAATGATACTCTGTTGAACAATGTAACCTATAGTCTTTTGTAGTTTTGGCTGGCAGAGGCCAAAATAAAACTTATTACCCTTGAAAAGGCCTTTAATTTTGATAATCCTGCAGGAAAAATAGCTGTTATTGTAATCCTGAAACTCTTATCTAACCTACTTTTCCCTACTTTGGACACAATTGGTTATATCAAATGATTTTCTGTAATATAAGATTTTTTAGGAATGCACCGGTTGTGGTGCAGAACTGGCATTATCTACATTTTGAAACCTGCACTCTTGAACCAAAATGCATGAGCAAAATAACGATATATATATTGTCAATATGGGTTTTTATCAGTATTTAACACAAAATTTCTCAGCAGTTCTTTTGGAATATTAAACTGGAGCAAGCATCTCGTTCTCGGAGAAGATTGAAGCATCCAGCCAAAGGCTGGTGCCCAGTGGAGCTAACCTGGTCTGCACCTTTGAACCTTGCTGAAAGCTGCTTTAAAACATGTTAAAAAAAAATCAATGGCAGCTTTGTACATTTTCTTTGAGAATTTGCAAATGTCTAATTGTACATTGCCTTTTGATCACGGGTTGGTGGCACTGGATCAATTAAATTATCGATTCGGGCGTTGCAGTGAAGTACAGCCCTTCCTTTCATTTACATTTCATTTACATCAAAGCAAGGCATTTTACGAGCAGAACAATGAAATGCGAGCTGCTCCGGCTGCCGGCTATTGACGAGAGCACTCCGGGTGAGTTGTAATTAGATGCAAAGCAAATCATTGCACTTTTGAAACATAGCAAATAGGTGCAGGAGTGTGACATTCGGCCCTTCGAGCCAGCACCGCCATTCAATATGATCGTGGCTGATCATCCAGAATCAGTACCCCGTTCCTGCTCTCTCCCCATATCTCTTGATTCTGTTAGCCCTAATGAGCGATATCTAACTCTTTCTTGAATACATCCAGTGAACTGGCCTCCACTTCCACCTGCGGCAGAGAGTTCCACAGATTCACAACTCTTTGTCCGCTTCAACCTCAGTAGAGAGTCCAGTGTAATGGATTCCGTTCCCCATGTTACAAACTGGAACAATAATCCTTCCTACTGCGTAGAAAGGAACTGCAGATGCTGCTTTATACCGAAGATGTGGTGGACAAAGTGCTGGAGTAATTCAGCGGGTCAGGCAGCACCTCTGGAGAAAAAGGGTGGGTGACGTTTTGGGTCAGGACCCTTCCTCAGACTTAGGGTAGAGAGGAGTAGAGGAAAGTCAATCCTCTCCATCCAGGGACCCCGACAGTCCTTTCAGATAAGGCAGAGGTTCACTTGCACCTCCTCCAACCTCATCTACTGTATCCGTTGTTCTCGGTGTGGACTCCTATACATCGGCGAGACCAAGTGTAGTTTCGCTGAACACGTGTGCTCAGTCAGCCTTGGCCTACGCGATCGGCATGGCACGGATAACATGGGGTAAATGCTCTCCCCAAAGGAGGTGTGCAGGGCAAGTTTTTTTTTACACCTGGGTTAGACACAAAGTGCTGGAGCAACTCAGAGGGTCAGGCAGCATCTCTGGAGGAATAGGATGGGTGACGTGCGGGACCCTTCTTCAGACATCCTTCCTTCTAAATTTCCTTCTGAATGCTTGACGTGGCAGGAATCCCATTCTGTGTTTGACTAACGCCTTGAATTTAAGAAAGGAGCTCATTAGCAAGACCGATTGTATGTTAGGCCTCTAAACACAAACCTTGCCAGCGACGTCCAAAATCCACAAATGAATTAATATTCTCGGACAAGAAGATGATGATGAGACTTGCTTTGGGCTTCAGATTAAGGAAGAATGATGTCAACCACTTTTATGAGAGATTCGAGAATGGGGAAGGGAAACATAGAAACATAGAAACATAAAAAATAGGTGCAGGAGTAGACCATTCGGCCCTTCGAGCCTGCACCGCCATTCAATATGATCATGACTGATCATCCAACTCAGTATCCTGTACCTGTCTTCTCTCTATACCCCCTGATCCCTTTAGCCACAAGGGCCAAATCTAACTCCCTCTTAAATATAGCCAATGAACTGGCCTCAACTACCTTCTGTGGCAGAGAATTCCACAGACTCACCACTCTCTGTGTGAAAAAAGATCTTCTCATCTCGGTACTAAAAGACTTCCCCCTTTTCCTAATCGGCCACCATTCAGATAATAGTCTACCCTCCTGTTTTTGCCGCCAAAGTGGCTAACCTCACATTTATCCACATTATACTGCATCTGCCTTGCATTTGCCTACTCACCCAACCTATCCAAGTCACCTTGCAGCCTCCTAGCATCCTTCTCACAGCTAACACTGCCCCCCAGCCACGTGTCATCCGCAAACTTGGAGATGTTGCATTCAATTCCCTCATCCAGATCATTAATATATATTGTAAATAGCTGGGGTCCCAGCACTGAGCCTTACGGTACCCCACTAGTCACTGCCTGCCATTCTGAAAATGACCCGTTTACTCCTACTCGTTGCTTCCTGTCTGCCAGCCAGTTCTCTATCCACATCAATACTGAACCCCCAATACCGTGTGCTTTAAGTTTGTATGCTAATCTCTTATGTGGGACCTTGTCAAAAGCCTTATGAAAGTCCAGATATAACACATCCACAGGTTGTCCCTTATCCACTCTACTAGTTACATCCTCGTAAAATTCTATAAGATTCGTCAGACATGATTTCATAAATCCATGCTGACTTTGTCCAATGATTTCACCACTTTCCAAATGTGCTGCTATCCCATCTTTAATAACTGACTCTAGCAGTTTCCCCACTACCGATGTTAGACTAACTGGTCTGTAATTCCCCGTTTTCTCTCTCCTTCCCTTTTTAAAAAGTGGGGTTACATTAGCTACCCTTCAATCCTCAGGAACTACTCCAGAATCTATAGTTTTGAAAAATTTGTTCCAGAATATTTAAGGGTAGAGTTTTACGCTGAATTTAAATTCTCAAGCTGCCCTGACGGAATTTGATTTCTCACTCTGTGGATCAGTAGTCCAAGGGTCTAGACTGTTAGTCCTACTCTGGGTATCAGCTGCTCTACATCAGTGAGACCATGCGCAGGCTTGGCGATCTCTTCACCCAACACGTCCGCACAGTTCAGATTAACCAACCCGATCTCCCGGTGGCTCATCACTTCAACTCCCCCTCCCATTCCGTTTCCCACCTTTCTGTCCTGGGCCTCTCCATGGCCAGAGTGAGTCCCACCGGAAATTGGAGGAGCAGAGCCTCATATTTCGCTTGGGTAGTTTACACCCCCAACAGGTATGAACATTGACTTCTCCAATTTCAGCTAGTCCTTGCTTTCTCCCTTCTTCCCCACCCCTTCCCAGCTCTCCCACAGCCCACTGCCTCCGCCTCTTCCTTTCTTCTTCCCCCCCCCCATTCCCTCATCAGTCTGAAGAAGGGTCTCGACCCGAAACGTCACCTATTCCTTCGTTCCATAGATGCTGCCTCACCCGCTGAGTTGCTCCAGCATTTTTGTCAACCTTAGACTGTTAGTCCAATAATTTAACTGATGTGTGACCATCCCCTGATAAAGAAATAGACACTAATCTATGGGAGAATTTACTTAAAATAGGATTCGTATGACAAGTTTTAAGAAGTTTGGAAACTAAAAATTGAGGAGAATTCCAGCATGTCTGGATCTAGACACTCCCATTACTGGAAACATCCTTTCCATGTCCTCTCTACCTAGACCTTTCATTATCTGGTAGTTTTCAATGAGATCCTCGTGTCATAAGTTCATGTCATGGGAAAAGGGGAAGTACAATGGGATCTGGGGGGGGTCCTTGTTCATCAGTCACTGAATGTAAGCATGCAGGTACAGCAGGCAGTGAAGAACGCGAATGGCACGTTGGCCTGCATAAGAAGAGGAGTTGAGTACAGGAGCATAGAGGTCCTCCTGCAGTTGTACAGAGCCCTAGTGAGACCACACCTGGAGTATTGTGTGCAGTTTTGGTCCCCTAATTTGAGGAAGGACATTCTTGCTATTGAGGGATTGCAGCAAGGGTTCACAAGGTTAATTCACGGGATGGCGGAACTGTCATATGTTGATAGATTGGAGCGGCTGGGCTTGGATACACTGGAGTTTAGAAGGATGAGAGGATATCTTATTGAAACGTATTATATTATTAAGTGTTTTTTTTTTTATGATCACCCAGAAGATTGGCATGTTCCCAATGTTGGCGGAGTCCAGAACCAGGTAGAATAAGTGGTAAGCCATTTAGAACGGAGATGAGGTAAAACATTTTCACACAGACAGGTGTGAGTCTGTGGAATTCTCTGCCACACAGAGCAGTGGAGGCTGGTTCTCTGGAAAGAGTTAGATAGAGCTCTTAGGGATAGCTGAGTTAAGGGATATGGAGATAAGGCAGGAACTGGGTACTGATTGTGGATGATCAGCCATGATCACATTGAATGGCGGTGCTGGCTCGAAGGGCCGAATGGCCTACTCCTGCAACTATTGTCTATTGTCATAGGAGCAGATGTAGGTCATTCAGCCCATTCTGTCTACTCCCCCATTCAATCATAGCTGATCTAGCCTTCCCTATCAACACTAATTCACCTGCCTTCTCCCATAACCCTTGACACCCGTACTAATTGAGAATCTCCTTCGAAACTCCAGCGACTACAGCTCCAAAGCCTTCAAACATCCTGGGTAGACACAAAATGCTGGAATAACTCAGTGTGTGAGCAGCATCTCTGGAGAGAAGGAATAGGCGACGTTTCGGGTCGAGACCCATCCTCAGCCTGATAACAAACATTCCTCATACGTTAACCCAAATCATCCCCTGGATCATTTTGGACCCTCTGCAAATCCACCACACCCTTCCACAGATACAGGGCCTAAAATTGCTCACAAATTAATTAATATTCCAAGAGAAAGGCATTGGTGACGAGTCTTGCTCTGGGCTCGACATTAGAGGAGAGTCATGAGTCAGACACTTTAATGAGGGATTCCAGAAAGGGGGAATGAAAACAAAGCTTCCTATCCTGAAGGACGTAATGAATCATTTGTTTTTTTTTATGATCACCCAGAAGATTTATGATCTGTTATGTGCAGAGTGTTACACAGAATTCAAATTCTCTGGCTGCCCTGATGGAATTTGATTTCTCATTCCGTGGATCAGTAGTCCAACGGTCTACTGTTAAAGTATAGCAATCAAATCCAGTTCATCAAATCCGGTTAAGGGCCTGTCCCACTTGGTGATTTTTTCGGCGACTGCCGACGTCATTGACTGACGTATCAGTTCGGCGAAAGATTTTGAACATTTCAAAATCCAGCGGCGATAAAAAAAAAGTTGCGACACTTGAGGAGACACCGCGCGTCAGTACGTTATCACGCCGCGTTACGCCGCTACTTTTTCGATGACCGGATTCGTCAGACAATGATGCCGACAGTCCATTTAACTGATGTGCCACCGTACCCTGGTAAAGAAATGGACCTGTGGGAGAGTTTAATTAAAATAGGATTAATATGACGTTGTAAGAAGTGTTTGGAAACTAAAAAGCGAGGAGGATTCCAGAGAATCCAAGTGATATGTGCAACATCCAGGTTCAGGAATAGCTCCTTCCCCACAGCCATCAGTCTATTAAACTCATCTCAATCAAAACTCTGAACATTAATAGCCCATTGCACTTGACCTGTTTATTTATTTATGTGTGTATATATATATATATACATATAGACATAGAAACATAGAAATTAGGTGCAGGAGCAGGCCATTCGGCCCTTCGAGCCTGCACCGCCATTCAATATGATCATGGCTGATCATCCAACTCAATATCCTGTACCTGCCTTCTCTCCATACCCCCTGATCCCTTCAGCCACAAGGGCCACATCCAACTCACTCTTAAATATGGCCAACGAACTGGCCTCAACTACCTTCTGTGGCAGAGAATTCCACAGATTCACCACTTTCTGTGTGAAAAACGATTTTCTCATCTCGGTCCTAAAAGACTTCCCCCTTATCCTTAAACTGTGACCCCCTTGTCCTGGACTTCCCCAACATCGGGAACAATCTTCCTGCATCTAGCCTGTCCAACCCCTTAAGAATTTTGTAAGTCTCTATGAGATCACCCCTCAATCTTCTAAATTCCAGCGAGTACAAGCCGAGTCTATCCAGTCTTTCTTCATATGGAAGTCCTGCCATCCCAGGAATCAGTCTGGTGAACCTTCTCTGCACTCCCTCTATGGCAAGAATGTCTTTCCTCAGATTAGGAGACCAAAACTGTACGCAATACTCCGGATGATAGTATATATATTTCTATATATATAATATATATCTATATATATATATAGAAACTTACAAAATTCTTAAGGGGTTGGACAGGCTAGATGCAGGAAGATTGTTCCCGATGTTGGGAAGTCCAGGACAAGGGGTCACAGCTTAAGGATAAGGGGGAAATCTTTAAGACCGAGATGAGAAAGACTTTCTTCACACAGAGAGTGGTGAGTCTGGAACTCTCTGCCACGAGGGTAGTTGAGGGCCAGTTCATTGGCTATATTTAAGAGTGAGTTGGATGTGGCCCTTGTGGCTAAGGGGATCAGAGGGTATGGAGAGAAGGCAGGTACGGATACTGAGTTGGATGATCAGCCATGATCATATTGAATGGCGGTGCAGGCTCGAAGGGCTGAATGGCCTACTCCTGCACCTAATTTCTATGTTTCTATGTTTCTATATATATATATATATATACATATATATATATGTATATATATATATATATTCAATGCTATATGGACACGCTGATCTGTTCTGTATTTATGCCTACTATATTCTGTTGTGCTGAAGCACAGCAAGAATTTCATTGTCCCATCTGGGACACATGACAATAAACTCTCTTGATTCTTGATTCTTGAAATGGAATAACAAAGGCTTTTTTTCTTTTGATGGAAATAATAGAAAATGCTCGAGGAACTTAGCACTGATCCTTCGTCAGGCTCCAGACCCAAAATGGTCATCCCCCCCCCCCCCCCCCATACCCCCCCATTCTCTTTCCTATGCATCTCACCCCATGGCGCACCCATTTCTCCCACTAGCTCATCCCTCTTTCCCCCACCCCAACCCATCCTCACCATCCCCGGCCACAACCCTGTGTAATGTGCGTTTTTGACAGGATAGTAAATTGAAAGGATAAACAAAGGAAAGTAAATTGAAAGGATAAAGAAGAAACATTTTCGTGCCATTGAGACTCCAGTATACTGACTAGACATCCACAAATACACATCCTAATGTGGTCGGCTCAATTTTTAAACGCTATAGGAGTGGAAACCTGACAAGGACATAAAGTGCTGGGGTAACACAGTGGGTCAGGCAGGGTCTCAGGGGGACGTGGGTAGGTGACATTTCGAGTCGGGGACTTTTCTTCACACAAGGAATCTGTATACAGTCATACAGCGTGGAAACAGGGCCATCAGCTTAACTTGCCCACTGCGGCCTACATGTCCCATCTACACTAGTTCCACCAGCCTGCATTTGGCCCATATCCCTCTAAATCTGTCCTATCCATGTACCTGTCTAAATGTTTTTTAAACGTTGCGATAGTCCCTGCATCAACCTCCTCAGGTAGACACAAAACTAACTAACTCAGCGGGACAGGCAGCATCTCTGGAGAGAAGGAATGGGCGACGTTTCAGTTTGAGACCCGTCTTCAGACTGATATCGGGGAGCACAAACATAGAATGTAGTCGGAGACAGTAAGACTAGTTAGGGAAGTTAGGGAAGTCAATGTTCATACGGCTGAGTACCTCCTTCTTCAGCTTGGTCCATACACCCCTCACCCTTTGCGTGAAAAAGTTACCCCTCATGTTCCTATTATATCTTTTCCCCCCTCACCTTAAACCCATGTCCTCTGGTTCCCGATTCCCCTACTCTGGGCAAGTTTGTGCACCTATTTAAGATTACCCCTCATCCTGAGTCTCAGCCTGCTCAACCTCTCCCTGTAGCGTCAGAGCAGGTCTTTCGTCGGAGAGGGGTGAATCTGTGGGATTCTTTGCCACAGACGGCTGTGGAGGCCAAGTCAGTGGATATATTTTTAAGGCAGAGATAGATAGATTCTTGATTAGTACGGGTGTCAGGGGTTATGGGGAGAAGGCAGGAGAATGGGGTTAGGAGGGAGAGATAGATCTGCCATGATTGAATGGCGGAGTAGACTTGATGGGCCGAATGGCCTAATTCTGCTCCTATCATTTATGAACAAGCTCAGGCCCTCAAGTCCTGGCAACATCCTTGGGAATCTTCCCTGCACCCTTTCCAGCTTGACTCACAAGGTTTATCCAGAGTGTGTGGCTGCTTTTGGGGTTCCAGAGTGTGGCAGAATGGACAGCTGGGGCCAGTATCCGGAGAGCTTGTAGTAACAAGCAGCGGTCGGTGGCGCAGTGGTAGACTTGTTGCCCTGCAGCGCTTGCAGCGCCAGAGACCCGGGTTCGATCCCAATTAGGCGTGCTGTCTTTCCGGAGTTTGTACCTTCTCCCCGTGACCTGCGTGGGCTTTTCTGCTTGTTTACTAGCATGCATTGTATCTCTAAACCAATAATAAATTTGGTTATTATTAAACAATAAACCAATAACCCAACTAAAAAAATAATCTGAAACAAAGAATTGAAAGTTATTTACGATGAAATGAAGATGTCATTATCAGCAAAGACAGACACTAAATGCTGGAGTAACTCAGTGGGTCAGGCAGCGTCTCTGGAGAAAAGGAATAGGTGACGCTTTGGGTCGAGACCCTTCCTCCAACTCTCAGACAGTCATTATCAGCAGCCTTGGTGACATAGTTTCTTTGTTATAAATGCCCCTATTCCTCCTGAGTAACAAGGAGTTAAATGAAACTATTCGCCCTGAAATGGGCACGTCCCATGTACGACGGGGAAGGGCCAGGTATTCTTAATATGCAGTATAACCATCAGATGATAGCAAGGTACAATTTCAGTTTCAATTCCACGCGAAAAGTGCACAGGCACTAACCGGAAACATATTCATTATTATGGGGACATTGTACGGCTCAGGGGATTTAGTACATATCTTGCACAGGGCTTGACTTGATAACTTACAAGATGTAAATTTGGAAGTGAGTTGGCGGCATGTGTGATATAAATGATATCCTGTTGGTATTAATAATAACTTCTGTTTATATAAAGTGTAAAAGATTTAGTCTGATGAGAGAAATTAGGTAAAGTTAATTAAGTAGATGGGTAAAACTAATTGATCTCAAAGCAGTACTAGATCTCATTATAGCTTTTGTGTCGTCTACATCAAAGCAAGTGAGTGTTCATTATCATATTGTCTTATGGATGCAGAATGTTTATGCTTTAATATTCTCTTGCCCTATCGATTTGTTGTACGTTTAAAATATGTGCCCTGCAAACTTGTCCTTGGCCAATTGATGTGTGATCAGAATCCAGACTCGTCCGTCAAAATTCTCTTCTTGTATTGACCTGGCAAAGGTTCGGAATATATTGCTGTGTAGAATGGGTTTACAGGGTGTGTTTTTGTTCTTTACATGCTCTCCGGTTACTCTCTGATGCGGAAGAGTTTAGTTCCACTTCACAGTGGTTGACCCCAGCACGGTGGCGCAGCGGCGGAGTTGCTGCCTCACAGCGCCGGAGGCCCGGGTTTGATCCCGACTACGGGTGCTGTCCGCACGGAGTTTGCACGTTCTGCCCGTGACCTGCGAAGGTTTTCTTCGAGATCTTTGGTTTCCTCCCACACTGCAAAGGTTTCGCGGGCGCCTTGGCTCGGTGCATGTGTAAATTGTCCCCAGTGTGTGTGGGTTAGTGTTAATGTGTGGGGATTGCTGGTTGGTGCGGGCCCGGTGGGCCGAGGGGCCTGTTTCCTCACTGTATCACTGAGTTTATCTGAACTAAACACCAGCAAGTGCCTTAAATTCAAGAGAGTCAGAGGGTGGAAGTTAGTGGAGTGGCCGTTACAAAGGAGAAGGTGCTTGGGAAGCTGAAAGGTCTGAAGGTGGATAAGCCACCTGGACCGGATGGACTGCACCCTAGGGTTCTGAAAGAGGTGGCTTTAGAGATTGTGGAGGCATTGACAGTGATATTTCAAGAATCACCAGAGTCAGGAGTGGTTCCGGACAATTGGAAAAAAATTACAATATTACCCCGCTGCGCAAAAAGGGAGCAAAGCAAAATAGTGGGAACTAAATTTCTGACTTCAGCGGTTGGTAAGATTTTAGAGGATTATGTTACGGAGTACTTAGAAGTCCATGATAAAGTAGGCCGAAGTCAGCATGGTTTTGTGAAGGTGTGGTCTTGCCTGACGAATCTGCTGGAATTCTTTGAAGAAGTAAGTAGGACAGACAAAGGAGAGTCAGTGGATGTTGTTTACCTAGATTTTCAGAAAGCCTTTGATAAGGTGCCACATGTGAGGCTGTTAAGGAAGATGAGAGCTCACAGTATCAAAGGGCAGATACCAGCATAGATAGCAGGTTGGCTGGATGGCAGAAGGCAAAGAATGGCAATAAAGGGGGCTTTTTCTGGTTGGCAGCCAGTGACTAGCGAAGTTCCACAGGGGTCGGTGCTGGGGCCGCTACTCTTCACGTTGTATATTAATGATTTGGACGAGGGGATTGAAGGGTTCCGAATGTGGCCAAGTTTGCGGATGATAAGAAAATAGGTGGAGGAGCAGGTGGTGTAGAGAAATCAGGGACTGTGCGGAAGGACTTGGACAGGTTGGGAAAGTGGGCAGAGCCATGGCAGATGGAATATAGTGTAACAAAGTGTGGAGTCGTGCATTTTGGTAGTAGGAATAAAGGCGTAGACTTTTTTCTAAAAGGGGAGAGAATCCAGAATTTGGAGGTGCGAGCGAACTTGGGTGTGCTTGGATTCCCAAAAAGTTAATTTGTAAGTTGAATCGGTAGTAAGGAAGGCAAACACAATGCCAGCATTTATTTCAAGAGGGATAGAATACAAAAACAGGGATGTCATGCTGAGGCTCGATAAGGCGCTGGTCAGGCCGCATTTGGAGTATTGTGAGCAATTTTGGGCCCCATATCTGGGGAAGGATGTGCGGAGGAGGTTTACAAGAATGATTCCAGGAATGAGTGGGTTAACATATGATGAGCATTTGACAGCACTGGGCCTGTACTCGCTGGAGTTTAGAAGGATGAGGTGGGACTTCATTGAAACTTATCGAATAGTGAAAGGCATAGATAGAGCGGATGTGGAGAGAGGATGATTCCATCAGTGGGAGAGTCTAGGACTAGGGTCATAGCCTCAGAATTAAAGGACGTTCCTTTAGGAAGGAGATGAGGAAGAATTTCATCAGTCAGAGGGTGGTGAATCTGTGGAATACTTTGCCACTGAAGGCTGTGGAGGCCGTCAGTGGATATTTTTAAGGCAGAGAAAGATAGATTCTTGATTAGTATGGGTGTCAGGGGTTATGGGGAGAAGGCAGAAGGCACTGTGGTGGATGTTTATGTTAAATCATTAATATACAACGTGAAGAGTAGCGGCCCCAGCACAGACCCCTGCGGAACTCCGCTAGCCATTGGCAGCCAACCAGAACAATTGCCACCTACCACTCTCTCTGTGGGGAAAAAAAGGCACATAAATCTTCTTTAAACCTTTCTCCTCTCACCTGAAAGTTGTGCCCTTTTAGTATTTGACAGTTGCACCCTGGGGAAAAAGGATTCTGACTATCTACCCTCGACATACCTCTCATATTTGTTCTCACTTCTCTCATTTCTCCCCTCAGCCTCCGGCACTCCGGGAAAATAATTCAACTTCATCCCATTGTGTAGTATAGTTTAGTTTAGTTTAGTTTAGAGATACAGCGTGGAAACAGGCCCTTCGGCCCATCATGTCCGCACCGACCAGTGATCCCCGCATGTTAACACTATTTTGCACAGACTTGGGGCAATTTAGACAATAGACAATAGGTGCAGGAGGAGGCCATTTGGCCCTTCTAGCCAGCACCGCCATTCAATGTGATCATGGCTGATCATCCCCAATCAGTATCCCGTTCCTGCCTTCTCCCCATATCCCCACGACTCTGCTATTTTTAAGAGCCCTATCTAGCTCTTGAAAGCATCCAGAGAACCTGTCTGCCAGAGAACCAGAGAATTTACACTTATACCAAGCCAATTAACCTACAAACCTACAAACCTCTACTTCTTTAGTGTGGGAGGACATTAAAGATCTGGGAGACTGGATAGACTCGGCTTGTACACGCTAGAATTTAGAAGACTGAGGGGGGATCTTATAGAAACTTACAAAATTCTTAAGGGGTTGGACAGGCTAGATGCAGGAAGGTTGTTCCCGATGTTGGGGAAGCCCAGGACAAGGGGTCACAGTTTAAGGATAAGGGGGAAATCTTTTAGGACCAAGATGAGAAAAACATTTTTCACACAGAGAGTGGTGAATCTCTGGAATTCCCTGCCACAGAAGGTAGTTGAGGCCAGTTCATTGGCTATATTTAAGAGGGAGTTAGATGTGGCCCTTGTGGCTAAAGGGATCAGGGGGTATGGAGAGAAGGGAGGTACAGGATACTGAGTTGGATGATCAGCCATGATCATATTGAATGGCGGTGCAGGCTCGAAGGGCCGAATGGCCTACTCCTGCACCTATTTTCTATGTTTCTAAAACCCACGCGGTCACGGGGAGAATGTACAAACTCCATAGTCAGTTGTTTGCACCCGTAGTCGGAGCTGGGTCTATGGAGCTGAAAGCGCTGTATGGCAGCAACTCTACTACTGCGCCACCGTACTGCCCGTTAATACCTTCTAATCCAGGCCACACACTCTCCAGAGTTTCCAGGTTTGCAAGCATTTTGCGTTTTCTCGTGGAATTCAAAGAATTACAAAATAAAGTTTGAACAAAAATGTATGAAAATTTGAGTTGGTTTCCTTCTCTCTGCAATTTGGCTGCACTTCTCTCCAATGTTGGCACTCCTACCACTGAGTCATGAGTTGGTGGGTTCTCCTCCCACTTGCGAAGTTAACACACGCTGCCACTTCCGTACATGTCTGAGGAATCGTTGTGTTGTTGAAAATGCCACCTTCTTGATGAGATTTTGGAGTAATATGTCGCCTTCTTTCTCAAGTGTAACTGAGAGATCACATTCAAAGAAGCACAGAGGTGATGCCTTATTAGTATTCTTTACTGAATCTAATACATTATGGTCTGAAGAAGGGTCTTGACCCGAAACCTCACCCATCCCTTCTCTCCAGAGATGCTGCCTGTCCCGCTTGGTTACTCCACCTTTTTGTGTCGATCACTGATTTAAACCAACATCTGGATTTCCTTCCTAATATGTTATGGCATGGGTTAATTAGTTATTTAATTTAGTTTAGTTTAGTTTAGAGATACAGCCCAGAAACAGGTCCTTTGGCCCACCGAGTCCGCACCGATCCCCGCACATTAACACGATCCTACACACACAAGGGACAATTTATAATTTTATCAAGCCAATTAATCTACAAACCTGTACAACTTTGGAGTGTGGGATAAAACCGGAGCTCCCGGAGATACCCCACGCAGGTCACGGGGAGAAAATAGCAGATTTCCTGGTCTATAGGATATCCTTATTAATGCACTAAGGCATCTTGTATTCACATTTTTATATATGTTTGACAGCAGTGCTACATTTTCTATTGAACCCAAGAACTTTAGAGGGAGTGCGGGCATCAGAAGCATTTGAGTTTGACGGGAGGTGGGAGCCGCACGCAGCGAGTGGTACGTCCCCAACTCTACCCCCACTCTACATCTCTTCATCTCACCACACAGACCAGACTCCCCACTATTGACTACAACTGCATTTCATGCTGCTCCGGGAAAGCAGCCAACTTAACTAAAGACCTTTCCTACCCGGGCCATTCTTTCCTCTCCCTGCTCCCATCGGAAGAAGAAACAGAAGCTTAAAAGCGCGTATTAGTAGAATCAGGAATGCATTATTTCCCTCTGTTATCAGGCTTCTGAATGGTCCTTCCATAAGTTGGGGGACCGTCCGATTCTCCTCTACCTCATTGTGTCCATTGGACCTTGTCTCTGGAATTCAGCGCTAAAATATTGAGAACGACAAGATCTGCATTTTGTTTCTGTCCCGATCTTGAATTTAGTTTACTTCTTGAATACTTGAATTTAGTTTACTTCTCTTTATGTATAGTATTATCTGATTTGACTGGATAGCGTGCAAAACATAACTTTACACATGAAAGTAATAAATCTAAACCGAATGTTCTTTGTATCGGGTAGTTGTGCATCGCCGGGGCGAGTTTGTCGGTAGCAAGCATCTTTCTGAAAGCAATGAATGCTGAGGGCAAACCTTAACAACCTGAATACGGACTTGCAGAAGGGTCTTGACAAAGTCGCAATACGTGGTGTAAAATAAATATTGAAAGCATGTACATGAGGTCAACAAAATATTAGACAATCTTGGTAAATGCTTGTGGGAAAGTGAAGAGCGTGTGCCACCCCCACCCCCACCCCTTCCCGGATCACAGTCACAGTCATCGGTAGCCACAGTCACCCGTAAATAAAACCACTACATCCAAAATGTGACTTTTTATGATCATGGATGACAATCCATCTCACCTCAGTTCAAATTCAAATGAAGGTTCCTGCTCCCGCCTTCTGCTGTCACTTTCATAGAAACATAGAAACATAGAAATTAGGTGCAGGAGTAGGCCATTCAGCCCTTCGAGCCTGCACCGCCATTCAATATGATCATGGCTGATCATCCAACTCAGTATCCCGTACCTGCCTTCTCTCCATACCCTCTGATCCCCTTAGCCACAAGGGCCACATCCAACTCACTCTTAAATATAGCCAATGAACTGGCCTCAACTACCCTCTGTGGCAGAGAGTTCCAGAGACTCACCACTCTCTGTGTGAAGAAAGTCTTTCTCATCTCGGTCTTAAAGGATTTCCCCCTTATCCTTAAGCTGTGACCCCTTGTCCTGGACTTCCCAACATCGGGAACAATCTTCCTGCATCTAGCCTGTCCAACCCCTTAAGAATTTTTGTAAGTTTCTATAAGATCCCCTCTTAATCTCCTAAATTCCAGAGAGTATAAACCAAGTCTATCCAGTCTTTCTTCATAAGACAGTCCTGACATCCCAGGAATCAGTCTGGTGAACCTTCTCTGCACTCCCTCTATGGCAATAATGTCCTTCCTCAGATTTGGAGACCAAAACTGCACGCAATACTCCAGGTGTGGTCTCACCAAGACCCTGTACAACTGAAGTAGAACCTCCCTGCTCCTGTACTCAAATCCTTTTGCTATGAAAGCTAACATACCATTCGCTTTTTTTCACTGCCTGCTGCACCTGCATGCCTACTTTCAATGACTGGTGTACCATGACACCCAGGTCTCGCTGCATCTCCCCTTTTCCTAATCGGCCACCATTTAAATAATATTCTGCTTTCCTGTTTTTTGCCACCAAAGTGGATAACCTCACATTTATCCACATTATACTGCATCTGCCAAACATTTGCCCACTCACCCAGCCTATCCAAGTCACCTTGCAGTCTCCTAGCATCCTCCTCGCAGCGAACACTGCCCCCCAGCTTAGTGTCATCCGCAAACTTGGAGATATTGCCTTCAATTCCCTCATCCAGATCATTAATATATATTGTAAATAGCTGGGGTCCCAGCACTGAGCCCTGCGGTACCCCACTAGTTACTGCCTGCCATTGTGAAAAGGACCCGTTTACTCCTACTCTTTGCTTCCTGTTGCCAGCCAGTTCTCTATCCACATCAATACTGAACCCCTAATACCGTATGCTTTAAGTTTGTATACTAATCTCTTATGTGGGACCTTGTCGAAAGCCTCTACTGTTTCAATGCCGCTACTATTGGAGTCTGGCCTCGGGTAACTCCATTCCCACCTGGGAAATGAAAAGTTTCCATTGACGGTGCCACGGTAGACTCACGAGTCACTAAGGTAAACGCACGGGCCACTACGTTATTACAACGAGTTTAAATGTTTCAATTTTTAACTTGAACAGTGAATTTGACCCGTGGAAAACCTCAAACATGTTTGAATTTTTTCACGAGTTGACAAGTTTCACGGGTACCTGCCGTTAGCGCCACTAGTCGCTAAGTTGCGCGTGCGAGTTCCGACGTTCCCGCTACGTTAATTGGACATGATTACAGCGAGTGAAAATTCGGGGTCCCTCGTGGGTCAACTCGCACCGTGAGACAGGCCTTTTTGGATTGAACCTGGATCTCTGGTGCTGTAAGGCAGCAATTCTAACGATGCCCCACTGTGCTGCCCAATTTTATTTTCAGTCAACGGGACATTTCCTTATGGATGTCTGCAACTGCGTGTGTCTATGTAAAAAGCATTTAAAGTAATTGACATGTTCTGAAGTAAGGTCCCAACTCGAAACGTCAACTATCCATGTTCTCCAGAGATGCTTTAGGCTTCGGACTTTAGAGGTACAGCGCGGAAACTGGATCTTCAGCCCACTGAGTCCACGCTGACCAGCGATTATCATACACTAGCACTATCCTACACACTAGGGGCAATTTTTACAGTTTACAGAAGCCAATTTGGCCAATGGTCACCCCATGTTAGGAAGGATGTGGAGGCCTTGGAGAGGGTGCAGAAGATGTTGATCAGAATGACGCCTGGATCAGATGGTCCTGCCTATAATGAGAGGATTGTTTTCTCTGGAGTGGCGGAGTTTGAGGGGAGACCTGTCAGAAGTATATAACATGTTATATGGGTGGTCACGGTGGCGCAGCGGTAGAGTTGCTGCCTTACAGCCCCAGAGACCCAGGTTTGTTCCCGACCACGGGTGCAGTCTGCACGGAGTTTGTACTTTCTCCCCGTAATCTGCGTGGGTTTACTCCGAGATCTTCGGTTTCCTCCCACACTCCAGACGTACAGATATGTAGGTTAATTGGCTTGGTAAATGTAAAAATTGTCCCTAGTGGTGGTGTAGGATAGTGTTAATGTGCGGGGATCGCTGGTCGGCGCGGTCCCGGTGGGCCGAAGGGCCTGTTTCCGCGCTGTATCTCTAAACTAAACGAAAAATAATTGTCAGAGGCATAAACAGTCAGAACCTTTTTCCTAAGGTGACAGTGTTAAAAACCTGAGGACGTAGCTTTAAGCTCAGAGGGGGGAAGTTTAACACCGATATGCGGGACACGTTTTTTTTTTAACACAGAGAGTGTCGCATGCCTAGAGCGTGATGCCAGGAATGGTGGTGGAAGCAGATACGATAGTGGCATTTTTTGATAGATGCTTTTAGACACATAGATATGCAGGGAATGGAGGGATATGGTTCACGTGCAGGCAGATGAGATTAGTTTAACTTGGTGTCATGTTTAGTTTAGTTTGGTTTAGTTTAGCGATGTAGCGCGCTGTAAAGAAGCAGGTCCTTCGGTCCACCGAGTCCGTGCCGACCCGCGATCCCCGGACACTAACACTATCCTACACACACTAGAGACAATTTACGATTATAGCAAGCCAATTAACCTACAAACCTGTACGTCTTTGGAGTGTGGGAGGAAACCGGAGATCCCGGAGAAAACCCATGCAGCTCACGGGGGGAACGTACAAACTCCGTTCAGATAGCACTCGTAGTGAGGATTGAACCCGGGTCTCTGTTGCACTAAAGGGCCTGTCCCACTGTACGAGCTAATGCAAGAGTTCTCCTGAGTTTCCCCTGATTCGAACTCGGAGAATTACGGTAATAGCCGCTCGTAGGTACTCGGGGCTCTCGTGGACATTTTTCAACGTTAAAAAATCTTTACGAGTCTTCCCGAGCTTACCGCGTTTCACGAGTACCTGCCGTTAGTGTTGCGAGCTGCTAAGAGACGTCCCGACCTCCAGCGTACCCGCTACGTACATTCTACGTACTTACCACGAGTTCGATTTTTTTTTTAAACTCGGGAGAGCTCTTGAATCACCTCGTACAGTGGGACAGGCCCTTAAGGCAGCAACTCTACCGCTGCGCCACCATTTGGCATAGACATTGTGGGCCGAAGGGCATGTTCCTGTGCTGTACTGTTCAATGTTCAACGGAGCAAATCTCAGTTGCTTGGTCTGTGTGGGTGCTTTGAAGCCCCATGAAGGCGAGAGATGGGATAGGCCATTCTGCCCCTTTGGCCTGTTCCGTCAATTAATTATGGACATGACTCAATTGCTCCATTCCCACTTACCTACATTTTGTTCCAAATCCTTTGACCTAATAAAAACCCATCGCTTTCAGTCATGACTGCTGCATCTACAGCTTGTTTGGGGGAGTGAGTCTCAGCCCTTTTCATTTTCATCGGCTGTCAGACATGCTTTGCATTTGCAACATCTGCTGTTGTTATTTTAGATTCCTGGCTTCCCTGCTGTTTCCGCTTACTGCAGGGGTGTTATTTGATGGGAGGCACTTTGTGCGACTGACGTTCGCCACAGCCAGAAATTGTTTGATAATCTTCATTTTCAAATCACTCCCAAGCACAAAACCAACAAAGATGAATCCTTTCAGATTATGTCGAAAACCGGGATTGCTGGTTAAAACCTGGATCAACCTTTTTTGACCTCCTCTGCTGCTCGTTAACGAGTTGGGTTTGGATAGGTCTTGATCAATGCTTCCTGATCGGTGCCTCGGCAGAGAGGCAGAGAGGTCTTCAGCACGGGGAAAGGCCATTTGGCCCATTATGATAACGCCAGCTGTTTGGCCTGCTCTGTGGCCTCTCCCTGCAGCCCCTAATCTTTCCCTCCTTCATGATTTCTGGTCTTAGAGCCTAGAACGGCACAGCACCGGAACAGGCCCTTCGGCCCACAATGTCTGCGCCGAATTATGCCGAGACCAACTCTTATCTAAAGTCAAATTTGAACCAGGCTGTTTAAAATGGCACGAGTAAAAAGCGTCGTGAAAGTGGGACAGGCCCTTTACACTGGAGATAGACTCAAAATGCTGGAGTAACTCATCAGGTCAGGTAGCATCTCTGTAGAGAAGGGATCGGTGGCGTTTCGGGTCAAAACCCATCTTGCCCTATTGGTAAGTCAAATTTGAACCAGGCTCTTTAAAATGGCAGACTTCAATCCCTAAAGAACATCAGTAAACCAGATTAATTTATAGGTGAATTTGTTCGTTTCGTGGTCACAGTTACTGACTTTAGACATACCTGCACACAACCCATCTGCCACAGAAGGCTGTGGGGGCCAAGTTAATGGATCATTTTAAGGTAGAGATAGATAGATTCTTGATTAGTACGGGTGTCAGGGGGTTATGGGAAGAAGGCAGGAGGATGGGGTTTGGAGAGAGAGGTAGATTAGCCATGATTGAATGGCGGAGTAGACTTGATGGGCCGAATGGTCTAATTCTGCTCCTATCACTTATGAACAACTCCCCCCATCAGAGTGGTCACAGCCACATTAAAGGATAAAGCAGATATGTGGCGCCATTTGGCCGATTATACCTCCTATTTCTCATTTTCTTATCTGCCCTAATTTAGTTTAGTTTAGAGACACAGCGCGGCAACAGGCCCTTGGACC
Organism: Okamejei kenojei; assembly: GCA_035221665.1. NCBI lineage: Eukaryota > Metazoa > Chordata > Chondrichthyes > Rajiformes > Rajidae > Okamejei > Okamejei kenojei. The sequence continues at coordinate 11,616,785 of CM069139.1, read as the reverse complement.
CATCGAGTCCATGCCGACCACAGTTCCCATGCACTAGCACTATCCTACACACTAGGGACAATTTACAATCTTTACTGAACCCAATTAACCTGCAAACCCGCACGTCTTTGGCGCGTGGGGGGACAACCCACGGGGTCACAGGGAGAACGTACAAACTCCATAAAGACAGCACCCGTAGCCAGGATCGCACCTGGGTCTCTGGCGCCGTCAGGCAGCAACTCGGATAATGTTTTATTATTAATGTTTAATGTTTTATGTGTCATTCCTAACTGTCACTATATGTCATGTTGTCACTTGCGGGCAGAGCACCAAGGCAAAGTCCTTGTATGTGAATACTTGGCCAGTAAACATATTCTTATTCTTCTTATCCTCTACCGCTGCAACACCGTGCTGCCCCTGTTCATTGCACTTGGTACCAAATATGGTTCGAAGCATTCCCATAAAGCATCTTCAGACATTTGATGACACTGATATCATTAAATGCAAATCTTCTCATTTCCCAGCCTCGTGCACTTGGAGCAATCTTTCCCGTTCTTTCTCTGCTCTCTGAAGGACTGTGCTCAGTTTCTCTGGAACCGTTCGTTGCATTTCTACTTCCAGTCAGCAAGATCTACATAGCTAAAACCCCTAAAGCTTTTGTGCCAGGCCTGTCAAAGGCTGTTTGCTCAAAAGTGTCACTTCCGAGAGATCACACCTGAAAGTGCCAGACATCTGCCAAACTACTGTGAATATTTCAGATAAGCAAGCAATTCACTAAAAAGGAAAGAATCGCAGATAGCGAGGAATATGAATTAACAAGAAGAAGCCAACAGCAAGGTATACAAATATAAAAGCTGCGAACATATATAGCTGAGCAGAAGTGCCTTCTGGCGAGATATCAGCAAGTCCAAATAAATTTATTGTCGGTCGCTGTTATGAACTCATATGAACTAATCAATTGGTTCTTGATTAGTACGGCTGCCAAAGATTATGGGGAGAAGGCAGGAGAATGGGATTGAGAGGGAAGGATAGATCAGCCATGATTGAATGGCAGAGTAGACCTGATGGACTGAATGGCCTAATTCTGCTCCTATTGCTTACGAACTAATTCCAGGCATCTCCCTGCCCCCTTTCTGTGCCTACCCCTGATTGTACCAAACTATTTTTTTTTTTCATACAAAATGCTTTTATTCAGAACAAATACAAAGTAATAACACGATCAAAGAATGCCTATATTGGCATTTTACAAACAAAGTTATCGAATTAAAATATTAACATTTTTATCAACAATCCATTCGACCTCCCGCGGTGACCAGCGTTCACGGAAGGCCTCCAGAGCCCCAGTGGACACCGGGTGTTCCCTCTCCAGGGACACTCTACCAAACCTTGGCATTCAGTTTTGACCCTGAGATGGAAGTGTCGGAAGGAACTGCAGGTGCTGGTTTAAACCAAAGAGAGACACAAAAAGCTGGCATTACTCAGCGGGACAGACAGCGTCTCTGGAGAGAAGGAAAGACAATAGACAATAGGTGCAGGAGTAGGCCATTCGGCCCTTTGAGCCAGCATCGCCATTCACTGTGATCATGGCTGATGCAAAAAGTTCCACTGATTCACAACTCTCTGGGTGAAAACGTTTTTCCTAATCTCCATTCTAAATGGCCTACCCCTTAGTTTTAAACCGTGGCCATTCATTCCTTCTCTCAGGAGATGCTGCCCGTCCCGCTGAGTTACTCCAGCATTTTGTGTCTATCCTGAGATGGCAGCTTTGACCGATCAACATAAGCCCATCTCCGTGACACCATCCTCCTCTGCCTCTGCCGGTGTTCATTCACGTTGAAACCCTCAGTCTTGCTTCAAGACGCGACTCGTACAATGAGCAGCTGGTTCCCCTCCCCTCCCACCCTCTGTACACTCAATGCCAGGTACACTCTAAGGTCTACATTGTAACTCTGTTCGCTGAACACTGCTGTGCTCAATGTGCTCAATGACCTACATAGATTCCGGCTTTCAAAGCTCATTGATTTTTTTTTTACATTTTTATCCTTCCATGGCTTATTTCAGTTACCAACAATCCTCGAAAGTCTTCGCGCTCCTCCATTTTTGATCGGCCTACATGCCCCGATAAATGCCAGTGAGAATCTCCGCTCTTCCCCATCTCTAGGGGCGTGGGACGGTTTGACACGCTACCCCTTCACTCAAAGCATCCCCACGGTGATGGGGATCCCGTGGCCTGAAGAAGGGTCCCGGCTCCAAACATGGCCTGTGCGTCCACGAATGCTGCCTGACCCGCTGTCTTGCTCCAGCACTGTGTGTGTGGCTCAGGATTCCTGCATCCGCAGATCCTCGTGATCCCATGGTGATTCGCAGCAGCACTGTCAAGCAATATTAAATGCTGTGTCACAAAAGCAGACATTAACTCAACACAGCCATGTTGGCCATCATCATACAGCACAAAAACAGGCCCTTCGGCCCAACTTATCTCTGCCGACCAAGGTGCCCCATTTAAGCTACTGTCATTGGCCTCAGGTTTGGGAGACCAACTGGACAATTCCTCCTCCTATGTCTTGTGCTCTTTCCACAGCCTGACCCATTGACCATTTTCTACATTTTTTCAGATGTTTAGCCGGCAGTTTTTATTTTATTTTTTCCTGCAGATGAATAACTGTCCAAACAACTTTGCTGGTTACATGGTATTTTGATTAAAACTGCTTCCTGTTGAGAGGACCAGAGGACATAAGTTTAAGGTGAAGGGGAAATTATTTAATAGGAATCTGAAAGGTAACCTTTTCACTCAAAGGGTGATGGGCATATGGAACGAGCTGCCAGAGGAGGTAGTTGAGGCAGGGACTAACGCAACATTTAAGAAACAGACAGGTACATGAATAGACACAAAATGCTGGAGTAACTCAGCGGGACAGGCAGCATCTCTGGAGAGAAGGAATTAGTGACGCTTCGGGTCGAGACCCTTCTTGAAGCATTTGCAGTTGCTTCCTACACAAGTACATGAACAGGACAGGCTTGGAGGGATATGGGCCAAATGCAGGCAGGTGGGACTAGTGTAACTGGGACATGTCGGCCAGTGTGGGCAAGTCGGGCCGAAGGGCCTGTTTCCATGCTGTATGACTATGACCCTACTGATGCAATGCTCAGGAAGCAACCCTCTTCTGTGCAGGTACATATCTACACTGCAGGCTTGACATAAAGGGCTTTAGCCAAAGAGTTCCCTTTGATTGAAGCTCTCGATTAAAAAAAAAAATTCACCAGTCAATATATGCAGACTCTCTCTCGAGCTTATCAGGAAGATGTGATGATGTGCTTCAGTGATAAGTGTGACCTTGTCACAGAGTCTTTTGTCACATACCTTACACATTTTATTCCATGGTAGGAGAATCAAAGCCTCAGTATGTATGAGAGGTCCATGAAAATGCACGGTGGCTTAGTGGTAGAGCTACTGCCTTAAGGGCCTGTCCCACTGTACGAGGTAATTCAAGAGTTCTCCCGAGTTTCCCCTGATTCGAACTCGGAGAATTACGGTAATAGCCGCTCGTCGGTACTCGGGGCTCTCGTGGACATTTTTCAACATATTGATAAATCTTCACGAGTCTTCACGAGCTTACCATGTTTCCCGAGTACCTGCCGTTAGCGTTACGAGCCGCTAAGAGACGTCCCAAGCTCCGACGTACCCGCTATGTACATTCTACGTGCTCATCACGAGTTTGATTTTTTTTTAAAATTCGGGAGAGCTCTTGAATTACCTCGTACAATGGGACAGGCCCTTTACAGCACCAGAGACCCGGGTTTGATCCTGACTGCGGGTGCTTGTCTGTACAGAGTTTGTACGTTCTCCCCGTGACCACATGGGTTTTCTCGGAGATCTTCGATTTCCTCCCACTCTCCAAAGACATACAGGTATGTAAGTTCAAAAAGCTGGAGCAACTCAGCGGGACAGGCATCATCTCTGGAGAGAAGGAATGGGTGACGTTTCGGGTCGAGACCCTTCTTCAGTCTGTCCCGCTGAGTTACCCCGCTTTATGTGTCCATCTTCAGTTTAAACCAGCATCTGCAGTTCCCTCTTACACAGGTCTGTAGGTTAATTGGCTCAGTGTAAAAATGTAAAAATTGTCCTTAGTGTGAGTCGGGTAGTGTTAATGTGCGGGGATCGCTGGTCGGCGCTGACTCGGTGGGCTGAAGGGCCTGTTTCCACGCTGTATCTCTAAACTAAACTAAACTGAACATCCACTGCCTGCAATGATCTTGGAAGCTCTAAGGTGCGTGCTAATTACAGAGTGGGCGTAGGCAGAACCGCTGCAGGGTGGAATTTACGGCCAGACCTGTAGCCAACTGTCTATTTTTAGCTCTGCAGTCTACATTACAACACTCGTTACTGCTTGAGCATGTGGGATCTAGAGTGTGGTAGTTGTTACAAGGCTGGTAATTAAGAGGTCTGTGCTGACAATCCCGAGACACGCGTTCTGTTTCAAACCCGACGTATTAAATAATCTAGAAAAGGTGCTGATGTCAGTAACTGTGACCACGAAACTAACAAATTCTCCGATAAATTAATCTGGTTTACTGATATTCTTTAGGGATTGAAGTCTGCCGTTTTAAACAGCCTGGTTCAAATTTGACTTTAGACGTACCAATAGGGCAAGATGGGTTTTGACCCGAAACGTCACCGATCCCTTCTCTACAGAGATGCTACCTGACCTGATGAGTTACTCCAGCATTTTGTGTCTATCTCCAGTGTAAAGGGCCTGTCCCACTTTCACATCGTTTTTTACTCGTGGACATTTTTCATCATGCTAGAAAAATCGCCCCGACCTACTTGATGCCACGAGTACCTACGACTAGCATCACGGCCTGCTACGACCTACCTACGACCTCCTACGACATCGTGACGACCATGCGGCGAGTATGAGTCGAGGGCAGACTCGGCAGAGGTTGTGAATTAGATCGTGAAAGTGGGACAGGCCCTTAAACCAACATCTGCAGTTCCCTCCTACACTTTTTGCCTGCTCCACCACAAAACCTCCTCACGGTATGCCGACTTGGAAGAAGTTCTTCTCCTCTCTTGGACGGGAGAGTTCTGCAACACCCTCTGTGATTTCTCCTGATCTCTGAAGAAGTGTTTCAAGCTGAAACGTCACCTACTCCAGAGGTGCTGCCAGCATTTTGTGTCTCTCACGAGAGGGATGGCAGAGTAGAAAGCATGAATAAAAACAATCACCACCCTCAATGATTTTTTGGTATCAAGTCATCCGTGAGGGTGATTTGCTTTCACTCGATCACCCATGTTCCTCCTTGTTCACACCACACCACATTTTCAGGATCTAGGTATTTTTGGAAGTAATACCTGTGACTGTGGCTTCACTCTAATAAACACACACACACACACACACACACACACACACACACACACACACACACACACACACACACACACGCACACACACACACACACACACACACACACACACACACGCACACACACACACACACACACACACACACACACACACACACACACACACACACACACACACACAACACACACACACACACACACACACACACACACACACACACACACACACACACACACACAGCCACACACACACACACACACACACACACACACACACACACACACACACACAGCCACACACACACACACACACACACACACACACACACACACACACACACACACACACACACACACATCCACACACACACACACACACACACAACACACACACACACACACACACACACGCACACGCACGCACACACACACACACACACACACACACACACACAGCCACACACACACAGCCACACACACGCACACACACACACACACACAGCCACACACACAAACACACACACAAACACACACACACACACAGCCACACACAAACACACACACACACACAGACACACACACACACACACACACACACACACACACACACACACACACACACACCGCCTTGAGCAAAACACATTACATTTTATCTCTACTTGCTTTGTTGTCACCTTCTCCTAGCTAACAATGATCTATTCCATATTTTCCTGGATCTCATCCCCTTTGATGTCTTCTTTTCACACCTTACATTTCCATATCTCTGTGCCTCCCTCTCTCCTGACTCTCAGTCTGAAGAAGTGTCTCGACCTGAAACATCGCCCATTCCTTCTATCCAGAGATGCTGCCTGTCCCGCTGAGTTACTCCAGCATTTTGTGTCTCGCGATGGATCAAAGGTGCTGTTTCTGTGCTGCATGACTCAATATATATTTTTTCCAAGAGCTCCTGGCTTTACAAGATAGAGATACAGGGGGAATCAGCACCCATTTATAACTCTATATTTCTATAGACCTGTCATTCCGTGTTCACTTTTGTTTCTCTCGTTCACGTGGCTGTACCTTTCTAATTCAAAATGTTTCTTGTTTCTTTCCCACAACCGCCAATGATATCGAAACAACTTTGATTTATGTTCACAGGCCTGTTATTATGCTTCAGGTAATGGGCCTGTCCCACTCAGGCGATTCTTTGGGCGATTACAGGCGACTGCCGCAAAATTGTTAACATATTGAAAAATGTTTGGCGACAGTGGCGACAGTTTTTGCTGCCGTGGGTTGTCGCCAGGTGTCGTTGGTGAATTCCATTAAAACTCGTCCCCGGCACTCGCCAAAAGAGTCGCCTAAGTGGGACAGCCCCATAAGAATTTCATTGATCTGGTGGTACATTTGACAGGATAACACTCTGGACTCTTGTTCTGTCGCAGCCACAGATTCCCGTTCTTTCCTTGGTCTTGCCTCTTTGTCCCTCAGTCTGTAAGTTCCTCTGGTGCATTGGCACCTTTGTCCTCCTCCAGGTGCTTCTTGAACAACTGTTCTATCTAATTACTATCTGATGACTATCTAAATGGAGTCAAGTTGGGAAAAGGGGAAGTACAACGGGATCTGGGGGTCCTTGTACATCAGTCTATGAAAGTAAACATGCAGGTACCGCAGGCAGTGAAGAAAGCGAATGGCGTGATGGCCTTTATAACAAGAGGAATCGAAAATAGGAGCAAAGAGATCCTTCTGCAGTTGTACAGAGCACTAGTGAGACCACACCTGGAATATTGTGCGCAATTTTGGTCCCCTAATTTGAGGAAGGACATTCTTGCTATTGAGGGAGTGCAGCGTAGGTTTACAAGGTAAATTCCCGGGATGGCGGGACTGTCATATGCAGAGAGAATGGAGTGGCTGGGCTTGTACACTCTGGAGTTTAGAAGGACGAGAGGGGATCTCATTGAAAGATATAAGATTGTTAAGGGCTTGGACACGCTAGAGGCAGGAAACATTTTCCCGATGTTGGGAGTCCAGAACCAGGGGCCACAGTTTAAGAATAAGGAGTAAGCCATTTAGAACAGAGACGAGGAAACACTTTTTCTCACAGCGAGTGGTGAGTCTGTGGAATTCTCTGTCTCAGAGGGCGGTGGAGGCAGGTTTAATGGATGCTTTCAAGAGAGAGCTAGATAGGACTCTTAAAATAGCGGAGCCAGAGGATATGGGGAGAAGGCAGGAACGGGGTACTGATTGGGGATGATCAGCCATGATCACATTGAATGGCGGTGCTGGCTCGAAGGGCCGAATGGCCTACTCCTGCACCTATTGCCTATTGTCTATTGTCCATTAACTCTAGATTTATATCATCCCACCATTGGCTCCACCTGTCCAGCTCTGGAACTCCCTTCTGGAAAAGCACCACCTCTCCCTGATAGCGTTACACCACGTGGAAACAGGCCCTTCGGCCCGACTTGCCCGCGCCGACCAGCATGTCCCATCTACACTAGTCCCACCTGCTCCCGCTTTGCCCATAACGCTGGAAACCTACGTTTGTCCAAATGTCTTTTAAATTAATGAATGCATGAATACTTTAGTGTCACATGTGACAAGTCACAGTGAAAGTCTTTGCTTGCATACCTGCCAAGGCGTGCGATAGCCGCCCATGCATGGAGCTTACAAAGTTACAAATCCCGCCCCCCCCCGCCCCCCCCCGCCCCACGCCAGTGTCCCCCTTTGCTCCTTCGCCTAACTCCCGCTCTCCATCACGGAGTTTAGGAAGAACTCCCGCGCCGCCCTACATCCCTTTCAGTCCCACCCATTGTCCATTGTTCCGTTCATCACATGTTATGATAGTGTAACCTGCCCACCACCTCTCCAGCTGTTCATTCCACATACCTACCCATAGCCTTTGTGTAAAAAAAGGTGAGGCGCCCTCAGGTTCCTATTAAAATCTTTTCCCTGTTCAACCTTTAAACCCATGTCGTGGTTTTCTCGATTCTCCAACTCTGAGTCCATGAGACTAGTTGCATATAAACCCAATCCGCTCCTCTCATGATCATGTACGCCTAAAAAGGAGCAACCTCTCTTAATATCTCCTACGCTCCAAGAAATATTGTCCTACCAAGGATTACAGCTGAAGGTAGATCATAAATGCTGGAGAAATCAGCGAGGTGAGTGGAGTGCAGCACTATGGAGCGAAGGAAATAGGCAAGCGTTCGGGGCCGAAATCCTTCTTTCAGTCTCTTGAAAGTATCCAGATGAACCTAGCCCTCCACTGCTCTCTGAGGCATGAGAATTCCACAGACTTCAACAACTCCCTGTGTGAAAAAGATAGAGGTAGTGGTAGGAAAAGTGGAAGAGGAGATACTTCTAATAGGAAGTAAACTGGAAGAAAGGTTTTGGCCGCGACACGTCTGCTTATTTTTCCTTCGCTTCATAGATGCTCGCCTCACACCGCTGGAGTCTTCTCCAGCATTTTTGTCTACCTTCGATTCTCCACCATCTGCAGTTCCTTCTTAAACAAAGGATTAAAGCTGGTCTCTTTAACCAGGCATTTGCCCAAGTCCTAGTCCCAGTGTCAGGTTTTCCATCAAAGCGTTTATTTAAAGTGCCTTGGGATATTTTATCATGCCAGACAGTGCTAGACAAGACAGTGCAAGGGGTCTTTACAAAGCTGTTGCTTTGCCTTACCTCTCTGGGTTCACTCCAGTTTGCAGAAGGGTCCCGACCAAAACATGCCTACCTCTCCATGTTCATTCCAAGGATTTCCTGGGTGTGTGTCTGTCCTAACGCATCTGAGTTCCTCCAGCTTGTTGTCTTTTTTCCCCACACCACTCACGCATGGTTTGAACTGCCTGGAGCTGTGAGATGAATCATCTTCTCTGTGCTCATTTGGGATAACAGTGGTTTGGTGACAGAGCTTAGACCTTGGTCTGCAGTAGAACTCAGTGTCCCTGACAGTGCCGTTTGCTCAGCATTCACGGTCATGCATCACTTTTTCTAATTGTATTACGCAGTATAAATATTAATCATGTGCTCTCTGTCCTTGCTAAAAGTTGCAGAGTTGGCTTACCGCTGAACCTTTTTTTAATTCTAAAGCCTGTATTTTAAACGAAATGCAGTCTTGTCTGCATTTAAATGGAAATATAACCATTGTAGGAAACCCAGCTGAGGAAGGGACATGACGTGGCGAGCTTAACGTCCAGAATACCAGGTACACAGGTGTAGGCAATAGACAAATAGCGGACAATAGGGGGTAGGAGTAGGCCATTCGGCCCTTTGAGCCAGCACCCACACATTCAATGTGTAATATGATAAAAGAATATGTGATTTCTGTTTCCATTCTGGTTTTGTATTTTGTTTGTTTTTCTGCACAAAGTCCACGAGCATTGCCACTTTTCCATTTCGCTATGTGACGCGATCATAAACGGTTGACTTGACTTGACTTGACTTGGCTGAATCATCTATCGCAATCAGTAACCCCGTCCAGCCTTCTCTCCCATATCCCCTGGCTCCGCTATCTGATAGGAGCCCTATCTAGCTCTCTTGTGAAAGTTATCCAGAGAACCAATCGGGTCCTCCAACCAGCTCTCTGAGGCGGTGAATTCGCACAGACTGCGCGACACAGCTCCCTGTGTGAAAATAGATAGAGGGGGTGGGGAAGAAGCGGGAGTGCAAGTGGGAGGATACTTCTATAGGAAGTAAGGGCTGCTAGATGCTAGGGGTGGTTTACAACACTGGATAAGATTGCAGCAATTGTGATGTAGACACAAATGTGTGGAATCAAAACTCGCTGGATCAGCAGCATCCTAGCTCCTGAGATCTCAACGGGAATACAGTTGGCTTGTCAAAAGTAGTTCATACCGCCTTAAGATACTTTTTCCACATGTTTGTCACTTCGTTGTAGTACTCAACTCACCACAAACGGTACAAGATAGTATTTCTTAATTGGGATTTCTGGTTGATGACCAACACACTAATAGTGTTTAGTGCAAACATTGTGAAGTGGAAGGAAAATGATACATGGTTTCCAAGATTTTATTACAAGATAATACTAAAAAAATGCAAACATAGTGTGGCGTGTGATGTGCTGATGCCTGATACCTGGCTGAGTTTACGACCAGCAGTGGATTATTTTGTATCTTATCTCTTCACTGATGGCGGTAGTGGGGAGCTACAACTATTGCAATTACATCGCCAAAGAAATCCAAGGGGTCTAGGGTCGGAGATATAACTGCGAGATTTCCCCTGAGTGAGAGCTATATAACGTCGAAGCGATCGAGAATATGAAGCGACGTACGATGAACTGATTATGTTCCTGGGCAGTGAAACATATATAGGCCTAGCCACAACAAATTTGGGCCTGAATACTCAGCGAAGAGAATCACAACATATGAGCGGGAGCGATTGCTCACAGCTGCAACCCAATAAAACTAGGTTGGCATGGGGGCGCGAGGGGGTGGCAGGGAAACATGTCCTCTCCACTATCACTCGCGCGAGCGTGGGTACTGGTGTTTGATTGGCGGAAGATCACAGTACCTGGTCTTTTTGGGTATCACTTGCTGACGTCTTTTCGTATGTATACAGTGACTCTAGAGACTTGCTTCACAATTGGGATGTGATTTCTGGTGTTTGCTCACACGGTCCATTTTGTCATGAAAAGCCCCACAAGGGACAGGGCCAATGGTCTGACTACTCTTTGGGGGAGAAAGGAGAGAGCCTGGATGCTCTACTAGGCGATTGCCAGCCGAGGATAGAGACATCTTTGCGGCCAGAGCGAGTGATCAACGGAACTCAGTTAGAGGTTCTAACAGGCGCCAGTAGCGTTAGTAAATAGCTTATTTGTGGGAAATAAGCAACGGGCAGGGCACGGGGGGGGGGGGCAGGCGACAGTTCGTACACTACACTATGTACAATTGGAGGACACACAGGCCAACGTTTTTGCTGTTATTAATCAGGAACTTGAACAGAACTATGATCAAGAAATCCGTTTGGCTATCTATTATGTATCTAGGCTAAAGGGGCGGGTACATCTGAACTAACGTGGTGATGCTTTTGTAGTGTAGAATGTTTCACATTAAGTCTTGCTTTGAGGGAGTTATCTGCACCGTTATGGATATTACAAGTGTTATTCCCAGTATGGAACCGGGACTACTGATCAATATTCTGGCTGAGAGAATGGAGCGTGGCTAGGCCTTGTATAACTAGGAGTGTAGAAGGATGAGAGGGAATCTTTGAGTAAATATACATTATTAGGCGGATTCTTATGGACACCACTAGAGGCAGCACGAAACACTGCATTGCACTGGGTGGAGTCAGAAGGTTAGTTGGGAAAGTCAGACAGGGTCACCAGGCATGTCACAGTATGGGGGGGGGGATGAGCGTGTTCTAGGGGAGAGTACAAGTGACACAGTTTTATAAGTTAATTTTCCATGAAGCCGGAGTACAGCGTGGCGCGCCTATTGTCACAATAGGAGGTTGCGTTTACTTGGAATGCTCTCGAGCAGACGTGCAGGTGGAGGTGGCTGACTGGCTGTTCCCCTATACTTTTTGCATGATGAGAAGCTGAGATGTAGGATGCACTCTTCAACTATCAAACGATGACATAAGTTAGTGGATATGGGGAGATATGCAGGCAGGAAAAATGGGGGGGTTAGCTGAGCGGGTTGAGCAGCATGATGCATTATTCGGAGGGTGCTGGCTCGAAGGTTGGCCGGCCCAATGGCCTAGCTGCCTGCACCTATTGGTCTATCATACTTATTGCACAGGTAGGCGGAGACATTCTTCCTGCTGGAAGAGAAATGTGCAGGCTGGAGCAAGGGAGCCGGGTGTGTTGGAATGCAGGTCATTGACGGTCTGGTCACGCACAAAAAAAGTGAGAGTGCAATGGTGGTATGATGGCAGACCGGGCGGGGGCACCTGTTTCACGACTGTGAGGAGTCCCGAAGGAGGGTGTACGGTCACCATAGGGGTCACTGATTCTCCCGGCTGGGCCCGCAGGGGGGCAGTGCCGTGATGCTTGCCTGGACCTAGATTGAGGGGGGCAAGTGTGGTGGGCGGTGAGGTGGATTACTACAAACTTGTGATCAATCTTTCAGATTAAACTAGCAACTGCAGTCCCCTTTTCTGCACACTGGGTTTCAAGTAGATCCCTGGCAGAGATTTAGAAGACTCGCGGAAGCGTATTGCTGAAGAGATCAGGAGGACCATAAAGGCGTGGCATGAGTTACGCTCTGGCAGAAAATAATTAAGAAGAATATGGGGGGAAACACGTAATTGGAGATAGAATAGATCCCCTCAGAAACCACTGTGTTATCCATGTGGTGGAGTCGCAGGAGGGTGGGTGGACTTTCTCAATGAAATATTCTTACTCTGTTTTTTATTATGAGATGAGTGGGAACGTAGGGAACTTAATGCGTAGATGAAAAGCGTTTGCAGATAACACAACGCTGGGTAGCACGTGTGAACTGTGTTAGGATATGCCCAATGAGGAGTGCTGGGTAGCTTGGACAGGTTGAGATGAGTGGGCAGATGCATGCCAGATGACGGGTTGATGGTGGATGAATGTGAAGTTATCCACTTTGGTAGCAAAAACAGGAAGGCAGATTATTATCTAAATGTAGGTATGTTACAAAACTTACCTTTAGCAGCGCTGCAGTTCTGCCATTGGCCGTGTGCGCGACTTTGGCGCCTTTGAGAGGGGGGCGGGTTTAAAATGCCGTTTACTCCAGACCATTCAAATCGATTCATCTCAGGGGATTTAGTTGCTGAAGAGAAATCGCTCCGACATTTGTTTTATGGAGGTATTTTTAAACTGCGCCGAATAATTTAATTGCTAGAGTGAATTAAAAATCATCTTCTAAAGCCGTGAACGCCGACAACGGGACGGATCTTACGTAGGGGACAAAAGAAGGTACACAGTTTATATTTACATAAAAACGTGCTTCTTAGGAAGCCTTCAATCAAATTTTCATGTTCCGAAAAGGTGACGTAAAAAATATGCGAACCGGCAGTATTTTTCCTGCCGACTGGGGGTTAAATTCACCGCAAACCGCAACGTTCCAAACGATCGCGTTCCACAAAAACCTACTCGCAAGTTGATTTAAATGGCCATTAATTTACGGGAATTAAACACTAAATTCCTTCAATTTGGACTATAAATTAATGACAATGAGATTTAAAAATCATGTTATATTGTGAATTCTTGTGTGAATGTTCTTTGGACACTTAGGCTTTTAATTTTTTTTAACCTTTTCTTAAGAAATTGATAGATGTTTAGATCTAGTAATTGAATTTTGTAATTAGCTACAATTGGGTAACTAACTAATTATATGCTTTAATTTCAGGTCATCCAAGTAAGATTGTTTCATATTTGTTTCAGAATGCTTCAGTAACTGAAAATTTCATTCAGTTCTCTTAATTTTTAAGAAAGTTATGGGCTTTTGACTGTCCTTGATCACAGCTTTTGAGTTAAGTCAATGGAAAAGCAATAGGGAACAAGATGCTAATTTACGAGTATGAAAATGGCCATAACTTTTTTAATACTGAAGATATGAAAGTGAATTAGGTGTCAAATGAAACTTTTTTTTATTTTTTATGCTTTATCTGATGGGATAATTTGCAGATTTGATTTTTAAAATCTCAAAATTGTGTAACATTGCTACTAAATGGTCACCTTATCTAATTATCTAAATCAGCGCCTCATATTTCGCTTGGGCAGTTTGCATCCCAGCGGTATGATCATAGACTTCCCTAATTTCAAGTAGTCATTACTTTCTCCTTCCCTTCTCAGCTCTCCCTCAGCCCACTGGCTCCACCTCTTCCTTTCTTCTTCACGCCCCCCCCCCCCCCCCCACCCTCACATCAGTCTGAAGAAGGTTTTGTCCGAAACGTTGCCTATTTCCTTCGCTCCATAGATGCTGCCTCACCCGCCGAGTTTCTCCAGCACTTTTGTCAACCTTCTATTATCTAAATGGTGTCCGGTTGGGAGAAGGGGAAGAACAACGGGATCTGGGGGTCCTTGTTCATCAGTCAATGAAAGTAAGCATGCAGGTACAGCAGGCAGTGAAGAAAGCGAATGTCACGTTGGCCTTCATAACAAGGGGAGTTGAGCAGAGGAGCAAAGAGGTCCTTCTGCAGTTGTACAGGGTCCTAGTGAGACCACACATGGAATGTTGTGTGCAGTTTTGGTCTCCAAATTTGAGGAAGGTCACTCTTGCTATCGAGGGAGTGCAGCTTAGGTTCACGAGGTTAATTCCCGGGATGGCGGGACTGTCATATGGTGAAAGAATGGAGCGACTGTGCTTGTATACATTGGAATTCAGAAGGATGAGAGGGGATCTTATTGAAACATATGTGATTATATGATATGATATATGATTATTACGGGATTGGACACGCCAGAGGCAAGAAACATGTTCCCGATGTTGGGGGAGTCCAGAACTAGGGGCCACAGTTTGAGAATAAGCCATTTAGAACAGAGATGAGGAAAACTTTTTCACCCAGAGAATTGTGAATCTGTGGAATTCCCTGCCTCAGAAGGCAGTGGAGTCCAATTCTCTGGATGTTTTGAAAAGAGAAGAAAAAAGAAAGAAATCGACACGAGATCCTAGAAGGTCTTTGTAACTCTCCTTCATGTTCGAGAATAGTCCCCGCGTACTTGATGCCTCAGCTAGGTGGCAGCGTATTTTTCAACATGTCGAAAAATTCCCGTGAGTAAAAAAAGGTCGCCATGGAAAAGATCGGTACTTTTTTTACTCGTAGGTTTAGTCGTAGTATGTTATTCGTAGGTAGTCGTGGCATGTTATTCGTAGGTAATCGAGGGTGGTCGAAGGTACTCAAAGCTAGTCGAAGGTAGTCGTAGGTAGTCGTCATCATAGTCGATGGGAGGTCGAATGAGATCGAAGGAGGTTGTCTTCACTCTCCACTATTCGGTGTCTAATTTTCCCGAAGCTAGTCGAAGCTAGTCTTCAACATAGTCGAAGGAGGTCGAAGGAGGTCTTCTACATAGTCGAAGGAGGTCTTCAACATGACACTTTTTCAAACTCTTCTAAACTCGCCAATTAGGTCACCGCAGTGGGACAGCCACTTTAAAGATAGCGGAGTCAAAGGATATGGGGTGAAGGCAGGAACGGGGTACTGATTGTGGATGATCAGCCATGATCACAGTGAATGGCAGTGCTGCCTCGAAGGGCCGAATGGCCTACTCCTGCACCTATGGTCTATTGTCTGTGTCTTGAGGATAGTCTGTATTAGTCCAGATGGCCCTTAATGTTCCATCTCTGGGTGATTTCAAGTGCTCATTCATATCCTTATTGAATGTTGTCAGTGATTCTCTCAGGCATCGCATTCCATATACTCACCACTCTCTGGATGAGAGCAGAGGGTAGGCCTGGAACAGTCAGCTAGAGACCAGGAGAGACAGGATCTGTTTTCCCCAAAACAGAGGAGGTGAAGTTTGGACATGATTGTGGTATGTAAAATTATGTTAGGTAGAGATAGGGGTAGATAGCAGATACATTTTCCCCTTATCGGAGGTAGATAAAAACTGGAGGACATAGATTTACTGTAAGATGCAAGAGATTTCGAGGGGATCTGAGGAATGTAGGAACTACAGATGCTGGTTTACATTGAAGATAGACACAAAATGCTGGAGTAACTCAGCTGGACAGGCGGCATCTTTGGAGAGAAGGAATTGGTGACCTTTCAGGTCGAGACCCCTCTTCATCTCCCCAGAGATGCTGCCTGTCCTGCTGAGTTACTCCAGCATTTTGTATCTATCTAAGGAACTGAAGTTAGTCTGAAGAAGGGTCCTGACTTAAAACGTCACCTATCCGTGTTCTCCAGACATGTGCAGGAAGGAACTACAGATGCTGGTTTACACAGAAGAGAGACACAAAGTGCTGGAGTAACTCAGCGGGACACGGAGCGTCTCTGAATAGAAGGAATGGGTGACGTTTCGAGTCGAGACCCTTTAGATTTAGTTTAGAGATACAGCGTGGAAGCAGGCCCTTCGGCCCACTGGGTCCACTCCGACCAGTGACCCCAGCACATTAACACTATCTTATAACAACTAGGGACAATTTTTTTAATTTAACATTTACCGAGCCAATTAACCCATAAACCTGTACGTCTTTGGAGTGCAGGAGGAAACCGAAGATCTTGGAGAAAACCCACGCAGGTCGCGGGGAGAGCGTACAAAATCAACACAGACAGTACCCATGGTCAGGATCGAACCCGGATCTCCGGCGCTGCATGAGATGTGTCGGAGATCCAGAGACTCATTCTCCAGCACTTTGTGTCCCACCGTACATAAGTGTCTCGTTTAATTCCAAAGCTAAACTCAAAGCCCCCACTTGTAGCCATTACCAAAACTCCTTTGGCATCTCCTCGTAGGATTTGCTCTTTTCTCCGATCCTTGTTTTGGTTTTCACTTCACTTATAAATAGCACGTAAATTCGCAATATAATTGGGAATAATGCAACGGGAAAATTGTTCATTCTGAGAATTCTTTGCATTCGCAAAAGAAAACGTTATCTTCAAAAGACTTTTTGTTAGCGTGGGACATTGACTATGAGCTTGTCGTCATCCAAATACAAAGGTCGTCTAATCTCAAGCAAATCTGTTTGTGAAATTGAAAAGCAACTCCTTTTAAGAGTTAGTTGTGTCTGCCTATCAAGATCTACAGCCCTCCTTCAAAATCCTTGGGGATGAGAACAAGTGACTTGACAAAGGATGCATTCTATATCCGGAGTGAAATCTGGTAATGTATAAACCTGTTTAGCTGTCACTATGACTTTTGCTCAAGAGTCTAAGTGTGCAGCAGAAGATGGGTTTTTTTTTAAGGACCTGCTCCGCTAGGCAGAGGAGAGTGTTGGTAGAGGGAAATTGGCTGGTTCTGCGGTTCATTAATCCACCGCTAGGTGGAGGAGAGTGTCTGAAGAAAGGTCTCGACCCGAAACGTCACCCATTCCTTCCCTCCAGTGATGCTGCCTGTCCCGCTGTGTAATGGGCCCTGTTTTTCAGGCAACTACAGGCGACTAGTTTGTAGCCACATGTTCGCCAGTGGTCGCCGGGTGTCGTCTCCTCAGTCACGCAAAAGATCCGTAGCGTCTTTCTGGTCGCCGCTAAATCTTCAACATGTTGAAAAATTTTCGGCGACAGTGGGTTTGACGCCAATGAGCGCAGCTTGACTTCTCCTGACGTAGGTGCTGTCGTAGGCTGTCGCCAGGATGACGTAGGTTGTCGCCGGTTTGTCGGCGACCTGCTAGGACTATGACAGTCGCCGGCAGTCGCCTAAAAAACGCCAAGAGGGACAGGCCTTTTACTCCAGCATTTTGTGTCTATCTTCTCTCAGTGCGTAGCAACTCAGTGGAGTTTGATAAAGATTATTTGTGACCCTTGATGGAGAATATTGAAAACCTTCAGCAGGTCAAAGAGTGTCAGACCATGCTAGGTCTGCTGAGTATTTCCAGCATTTTCAGATTTCCAGCATCAGCAGGATTTTCATTGCGATGTTTCAGGGATCCAAGATGGTCCCTTTTCACCCAGAGCGTGCTGAGTACCTGGAGTACACTGCTTGAGAAGGTAGCGAGGGTTAGAAGCAAGGTCTCCACTGTGGGTGGCATTTGGAAGATGGTCTTCTTGCCACAGTTCATGGTTCTTGGTTCTCCAACATATTCCAAATGGAATTTAAAATGGAGGTGGCGGAGGGTGGACTTAAGGAAAAAAGGATTCTTGGCGAAGAAGATCTACCTTAAAAGTTTAATTGCGTCTGGTTGGGTACACTATGTAGAGGGTGAAGACTATTTCCATGCTTTTAATTGTGCGCTGGAAGAATGGAATTGCCTGTACAACATCTGTCTCTCAAATAGCTGGTATCTCAAATGGATCGATCTTTTGATGCCCTCGTCTGCCTCCTAAATAGGTTTGGTTTTTGATGTAGATTTTGGGTAATCAATTGTGAAGCGTGACCATTTAACAGTTCTGTAAAAACAGGTCCAAACATGAGCTTTACGTCTGTCTTGGAGAGGGTTCCACCCCAGTGCATACAGTGTCTGACTTCACCTCAACATTGAAGGTGAAGGACTGGTATTGGACCATTTGTGACCTGTTTGATGAATGTTCAATACACACTCGGACACAAGCCCTTTTGGCGAAACCAACTTGTCCATGTCCTCCAAGAATACCCATCATAAGATAGCCCCCCCCCCCTTTTCTCGCATTTTGGCCCATCTACCTCTAAATCTTTAAAGGGAACTGAATCAGATGCTGGGAAAATCGAAGGTAACAAAAGAATGGAGAAACTCACGGGTGCAGCAGTGGTCTATGGAGCGAAGGAAATAGGCAATGTATTTCGCCCGAAACACGAGGAGCACACTGGACGTAGTAATCAGTTGAAAAATCTTATTGAATGGACAATCTAATTCAAGGGTCCAATTGGCGGGAGGCCTTTCACAGCGTTGGAGAGTCTATGCCCGTGGGTAAAGTTGCGGGAGAGGCATGTGTTTGAAAGGAGGTCCAGAGATCGTATCAGACTCACTCACCGCTGCCGCAGGCGCTCCGGCATCGGACAGCATAACTGGCCGCCCACTTCCATGGATAGAACAGTCTCGGGTCTAGCAGCCGCCGGACCCGACAGCAGGACTGGCTGCCACTTTCACGCCTTCTGCCGCCGCTCACACGTCTGGCAGTGCTCTGCCGTCTGGAACATCTCTCACCTGCCGCTCGCCGGCATCGCTCATGTCAACCGCGTTCCCCGCACATCCCTTAAATTCCCACAGCCAAATAACCTCAACTGGTCCCATTGACGACGCGCTGTCGAATTTAAGATTTGCGGGAAGCCGGCGCGTTGACGCGCAGGCAGAGATGTTCAACGGAGAACACTGGCCAGAGAGACGGGTACTAGCAGAAGGGTGCTGAATTGGCAGTGTCCCGGCGGGCGGCCTGCTCAAAGTCAGTCACCCAAGCTGCTTCCTTCCTCGAAGTGGCCCAGTTCTGCTGTCCATGCCCGGAGAGCTGCTGCAGCCGCCCAACGCTAATTCACTCCCCGGCCACAATAAAACCATACAGCAATTAAGCACGGAACAGGCCATCTCGGCCCTTTTACTCCGTGCCGAATAAACCACTTACTCTCACCTAGTCCCATCTACCTGCACTCAGACCGGAGCGTGGCAAGTGGGTTACTGACCCCAATCCCCTCATGCACAACGCCCAGAGACTTCCACAAACACTGTGACTAGTTATCCCCACCACACCAGGGAAATACAGCATTTATAGAAATTAAGCACCACGATGCACTTACCACGTTATTGTTTGATTATAGTCCATTCTTCACTCTGGTTTTTTCCTGAGACACTTTAAATAATGGCAATCCATGTATTTGAAAATGCCCGGCAAGAAACTCGCCGCTGGCATGCCAGTGGCTGCTGCACCTGCGTAGTAAACAGCAAAGGCAGAATTTTCTGCTGCCTTCAGCCCAGATTGACAGTGACGGCTTCAGCAGCGCTGACGGCCCCGTGGCTGCACAACCTTCCCGTGTTACAAGTCTGCGGATGAAAGGCACTGAGAATTATGCCTACCTCGGAGATCGATCCTCTTAGATAGGCATAATTCTCCCATGCCTTTACTATTTATTGTAATAATTGGCCATATCATAAATTTTTAGTCAGGGTAGGCATTGGCCCTCCTTGCCTACCCTGAACGGGGTTAAAAAAAAAAAAAAAAAAAAACATGCCTGCTGTGACTTCAAGAGAGTATTCGTCAACATACCGAATCTCCTCAATCTTCGAAGGAAGTGGAGGTGTTGATGGACCTTTCTTTCAGGTTGCATCAAAGTGCTGAGCCCAGGACAGATCTCAAGAGATGTGCACGCCCAGGAACCTGCAGTGGTTGACTCGCTCCACTGCCAACCCGTCGATGAAGACAGGCTGACCCAAGTGGGAAGTAGGAGCGCCGACAGGCACAGAGGTTGTGTATCTACGGCACTGCCCTTCCAAAGTCAACAATCAGCTCTCTGGTCTTGCTGAGAGCTGGATTGTTCTTCAATCTCCCTGCTCTCTCGACTCATCATTTACCCTCACATCGTCATCAGTCTTTGTCAGGGGTTCTTATATTGAGACACATGAGCAAGGTAACAGCGACATTTTGGTAATTTTGCATCAGTTCAGCAAAGTATTACCGCACAATCACACAATCCTAGATTAAGTAAGTCTTTTTCCAAAATGTGGTAGAAAATGGTCCACTGAGACAGGTGTTATTTACGGGTTGTGTCAAGGGGTTTGTGGTGAGAAGGCTGAGAATGGGATTAATGAGGGAGAGATAGATCAGCCAATGATTGAATGGCGGAGTGGGCTCAATGGGCTGTATGGTTTAAACCTGCCCTATAACTTATGACCGATGAAGATAGAAGATGCATCAGGTTTGCTATTCTTAAAAAACATAAAACATAGAAAATAGTGCAAGGAGTAATCCATTCGGCCGCTTCGAGCCTGCACCGCCATTCAATAATGATCATGGCTGATCATCCAAATTCAAGTATCCCGTACCTGCCTTATCTCCAAACCCCCTATCCCCCTTGCCACAAGGCCACATCTAAACTCCCCATAAATATAGCCCATGAACTGGCCTCAACTACCTACTTGTTGGCTGAGAATTCCACAATTCACCACTCCTGTGTGAAATGTATTCTTTCTCATCTGGTCCTAACAAGACTTCTCCCTATACCTTAAACTGTGACCCCTTGTTTCTGGACTTCCCACACGAGGTGCCTGCTGCAACCTGCATGCCTACTTTCAATGACAGGTGTCCCATGACACCCAGGTCTCCGTTGCATCTCCCGTTTTTCCTAATTGGCCACCATTCAAAAATAATAGTCTACTTTCCTGTTTTTGCCACCAAAGTGATAACTCAAACATTTATCCACATTATACTGCTCTGCCATGCCTTTTGCCCCACTCACTCACCAACCTTCCAGTCACCTGCAGCCCTTCCTAGCATCCTCCTCACAGCTACACTGCCCCCCAGCTTCGTGTCATCCGCAAACTTGGAGATGTTGCAATTCAAATTCCTCATCCAAAACATTAATATATATTGTAATAGCTGGGGGCCCCAGCACCGTGCCTTGCGGTACCCCACAGCTCTCTGACTGCCATTGTGAAAAGGACCCGTTTATTCCTACCTTTTGCTTCCTGTCTGCCAGACCTGTTCTCTATCCTCAAAAACTGAACCCCCAATACGTGTCTTTAAGTTTGGCACTAATCTAATCTCTTTATGTGGGACCTTGTCGAAAGCCTCTGCAAGTCCAGATATAACACTCCAACTGTTCTCCCTTATCCACTCAACAGTTACATCCTCGAAAAAATCTATAAGATTCGTCAGACATTATTTACCTTTCTTAAATCCGTGCTGACTATGTCCAATGATTTCACCCCCCCCCCCCCCCCCCCCCCAAATGTGCTTGCCTTTCCCTATCCCCATCTTTAATAAACTGATTCTAGCAGTTTCCCTCTAACCGTGTTAGACTAACTGGTCTGTAATTCACCCGTATCTTTCTCACCCTCCCTCTTTTGTAAAAAGTGGGGTTACATTATACCCTCCATCCTCAGGAACTGCTCCAGAATTAAAAGAGTTTTGAAAAATTATCACTAATGCTATCCACTATTTCTGGGTTTACTTCCTTAAGTACTCAGGGAATGGCAGCCTATCTGCCTGGGGATTTAATCGGCTTTAATCCATTCAATTTACCAACACCATATCCCGGCTAGCTGGATTTCGACCAGTTCCACCTCATTTTGTCACTCGTCCCCTGCTATTTCCGGCAGAATTGGTTCGTTCTTCCTGTAGAGATGGAGACAGACTAAGTAGTTTCATGGTCCGCCATGTCCCTTGATCAATTCACCTGTTTTCCTGACTGCAGGGATACATTTGTTTTAACCAAACTTTTTCTCTTTCACATATCTAATAAAAAACTTTGCAGTCAGTTAGTATGTTCCCTGCAGTTTTCTTTCATAATCTATTTGCCTTTCCTATGTAATCCCTTTGTCTCCTTTGCTGGACTCTGAATTTCTTCTCCAGTCCTCTGGTAGGCTGCTTTTTCTGGTAATTGTAGCCGATCAGTCTTTTGTTTAGGATAACTATCCCTGATTTTCCCTGGTTATCCAACAGATGTACTACCTTCATGATTTATTATCTTTGTTGCCAAATGGCTGAACAATTTGTGTTAGTTCATCCATGCAGCTTTAAATTGCTTCAATTGAACCCTACCACCGTCTACCCTTTTAAGAAATTCTTTTGCCAGCATAGTCTTGCCCAATTCACCTCTCTACCCATCCAAAGTACCTTTTTTTTAAGTTTCAGAACCCTTGTTTCTGATTAATTATGTCACACTCATCCATCCTAATGAAGAGAACTCAACCATATTATGGTCACTTCTTTGCCCAAGGGGCCAACGCAAACAAGACTGTTAAACTAACCTCCTCATTACTCCAATAACCACAGTATCTAGAATAGCCTCTCTCTCTCGTTTTTGTCTCTACAGATTGGATTTAGAAAACTATTCATGCATACCCAAGAAATCCCTCTTCCTCAGCAAACCCCTGCCAATTTGGATTTCACCCAATCATATGTCGAATTGAAGCGCCCTATATATTTAACTTTTTTTTCCTTTGTTGACACATTTCTAATCTTCCTGTTTTGATGCCTTCCCCAACTCCACTATTATTGTGAGGTGGCTTGTACACAATTCCCACAAGCGTTTTCTGCCCCTTAGAGTTTCGCAGCTCTACCCATATCGATTCCACATCCCCCAAGCTAATGTCCTTCCTTCTGGCCATAAAAGCATGTTATGGTTGTCCGGCAGAGCGTTGCAGATCGGCCTGGCTAAGTGAAGTTGCAGGCTCCTCCACTGCTGCTCCACCGTGTGCTGCTGCAGGCCTTGTCCGATCGGTCTGCGCGATCGGTCTCTTGGAGAGGCGCCTGATCCAGTCAAGCTCCAGGAAGCTGCAGGGTCTCTAGCTGCCTCGGTCTAGATCCTCGTTTCAGCTCATGAACCGTTGTCCCCCTCTGTGCGCACCTTGTGCGCACAATATTCAGTGAAAGAAATGTATTCAGTGATTAATAAGTATTCACAGCCAGGGCATTGGGTGAAGAAAGCTAATTGGCATGTTTGGGCCTTCATAACAAGAGGAGTTGAGTATAGGAGCACAGAGATCCTAAGCTGCCAGTTGTATAGGGCCCTAGTGTGAGACCACACCTGGAGTTACAAGTGTGCAGTTTTGGTCTCCAATTGAGGAAGGACATTCTTGCTATTGAGGGAGTTTTCAGCGTAGGTTCACAAGGTTAATTCCGGGATGGCTAGACTGTCATATGTTGATAGAATGGTGGCAAGCTGGATTGTATACACTGGAATTTAGAAGAAACGAGAGGGGATCTTATTGAAACAGAAAGTTTATTAAGTGAATGTGAGACATATATGCATAGAGGCATGAAACATGTTCCCGACGTTGGGGTGTAAGTCCAGGGACAGTGGCCACAGTTTAAGATTAAGGGGTAAAGCCCATTTAGAACGAGAGATGAGGAAAAATAACATTTTCAGCCAGAGAGTTGTGAATCTGTGGATTCTCTGCACTCAGGAAGGCAGTGGAGGCAATTCTCTGGATGCCTTTCAAGAGAGAGGTTCGAATAGAGCTCTTAAAGATAGCGGAAGTCAAGGGATATGGGGAGAAGGCAGGAAGCGGGGTACGATTGTGGATGATCATCCATGATCACAGTGAAATGCGATGCTGACTCGAAGGGCCGAATGGCCCTCCTGCGACCTATTATCTATTGTCTATTCAGACAGCACCTTGCGGTTAAAACGTAACCTGGATCTCTGGAGCTGAGGGAGGCAGGAGTCAACTCAAACGGGCCCAGAGCCACGTGCCATCCCTGGTCTCAGACTAACTTCACAGTACTGGGCTTTGTACACTCTGGAGTTTAGAAGGATGAGAGGCGAATCTTATTGATAACATATAAGATTGTTAAGGGCGGGGTTGGACACGCTAGAGGCAGGGAACCGTGTTTCCCCGATGTGGGTGGGGGAGTCCGGAACAGGGGCCACAGTTTAAGAATAAGAAGTTAAGCCATTTACAACGGAGACGAGTGAAACACTTTTTCTCACAGAGAGTTGTGAGTCTGTGGAATTCTCTGCCTCAGAGGGCGGTGGAGGCAGGTTCTCTGGATGCTTTCAAGAGAGAGCTAGATAGGGCTGTTAAAAATAGCGGAGTCAGGGGATATGGGGAGAAGGCAGGAACGGGGTACTGATTGGGGATGATCAGCCATGATCACATTGAATGGCGGCGCTGGCTCGAAGGGCCGAATGGCCTACTCTTGCACCTATTGTCTATTGTCTATTGTCTACTTTAAACCTGGCTGTCTCTCCCCGAGCTGTGCTGCCTGTTTTGCACACCCTTCTTTTGTTAAGGCACCCGTACAGAATTCAACCGGTCGGTGCCTCAGGATTTTGATTTTCTTTCGATCCATTGTCGCTCGCGACAAAAATTGATGTTGCTCATGGATTTTCCCGGTAATCGACTGCCCATTCTTTCTTTATAGACTGCCGGTAATGATGTTCGAACCATTAAGCCTCTTGCCTGCGCGCTGTGCATGATCAATGAGTCGGAGTCTGCCACGCGGAAAAAGACCAGAAACCAAATCAAATGCCTATGAGAGCAACCATCCAGATTATATCCAAGTGCGTTATTAAAATAGTGGCGCAACATTGCGAAAAGCTCTTGCACAACCCGGCAGTGTCCCACTGTCCCAATGAAATAGCTTGCAAATTCAAAATTGTTCGATGCTTTATAAGGCTGTTGATGCATAGCAAGCTCCGACACAGACTTTGTATGCCAATTAATGGTTTGATCATATTTTAGAGTGGCGCAGCGGTGGGAGTTGCTGCCATAACAGCGCCCGGAGACCCGGGTTTTGATCCCGACCCATGGGGTGCTGTCTGTGCGGAGTTAAAAACACAGAAAATAGGTGCAGGAGTCGGCCATTCGACCCTTCGAGCCAGCACCGCCATTCAATATGATCATGGCTGATCATCCAAAATCAGTACCCCGTTCCTGCTTTTCCCCCATATTCCTTGATTCCGTTAGCCCCAAGAGCTCTCTCTTAAAAAACATCCAGTGAATTGCTCTCCACTGCTTTTGGTGGCAGAGAATTCTGCAGATTCACAACTCTCTGGGTGAAAAAGTTTTTCCTCATCTCTGTCCTAAATGGCCTACCCCTTATTCTGAAACTGTTGACACACGAAATCCTGGTTCTGGGACACCAGGAACATTTTTCCTGCATCTACCCTGCCCAATCCCTTAACAATTTTACATGTTTCTATAAGATACCCTCTCATCCTTCTATATTCCAGTGAATATAAGCCTAGTCGATCCTTTCATTTGTACGTTCTCCCCGTGACTGCGCGGGTTTTCACCGAGTTCTTTGGTTTCCTCCCACGCTCCATAGACGTACAGGTTTGTAGGTTAATTAGCGGTGCAAATGAAAGTGTCAATGTAAAATTGCCCCTAGCGTGTGTAGGGTAGTGTTAATGTACGGGGATCGCTGGGCGTGTGGACTCGGTGGGCCAAAGAGCCTTTTGTTTCGCTCTGTACCTCTAAACAAAATCTTAGTGATGCTCATGGATCAGAAGCTGGAACAGTGGGCAGTGTGAGGAGTTAATGAGACCCACACATGGGCCATTCAAACAGCTGGACGTGGCATATTGGAAAAACGAAAATGCTGAACATTGCATTTTTAGTTCTTCTGCTCTTTGCTCGCATCCCCTTTCCTCCCACCGGCACCTACCTTCAATGCACTTCCAGCGTTTCCCGGGGTTAGCTGTTCAATATTTTGCTTTGTTACGGGAATGTTTTTAAATAACCCGGTCCCCGTGAACCGTCACCGATGTGTCGAGTCCCCCCCCCCCCCCCCCCCGGGCTGCCTGCTATCGCCACGACGCACCTTAGTATACGGGGAATAATTACATGTTCTTTTAACCAAGTTCATTTAGCCGGCAGCTGTCCTTCTCTGCAACGAAAATCGAATCAAATCCCCTAGGGCAGTCATTTGGGTCAGGAAGGCGTTTTAATAGGTGGGTGGTGGAGGATGATGAAAAGCTTCCTTAAATCTGTAACCGTTGAGCTCCCTGCGACGCCTGTTCTTGTGTTTGCCACGGTCACTGTCTTTGTCCCTCGTCCTAAATAATGTGATGTGACGTGGTCCCAGGCTGTGAAGGAGAGAGCAGCGGGGGTCAACGTTTTGACCTGTGGCTGCTCAACATCACCACTGGCTCCCAAACAAGGGAGGCGGGACAGACATTTTGGCGTGCATCGTTTCTGGCAACGAGAACAAGCTCCGCCACTTTCCCTTCAAGCCTGACCTTGCTCGTTACTGCTGCACAGCGGGTGCGCCTTGCAAACGCGCAGGGCAATGGTGCAATCGTTGCATTAACATTTCATTCCAGCGCTACCAAGGGGTGGGTAAGGGTGTGCAATGTTTTAAAACCCTTACCTGTAATTAACAATCAATTAGCAAGATTGTTAAGGGCTTGGACACACCAGAGGCAGGAAACATGTTCCCGATGTTGGGGGAGTCCAGAACCAGGCGCCACAGTTTAAGAATAAAGAGTAAGCCATTTAGAACGGAGACGAGGAAACACTTTTTCCTCAGTTCCAGAAGTGCGTGAGGTGTGGAATGGTAATTCTCTACCTCAGAGGGCGGTTGGAGGCAGGTTCTCCCCCCCCCCCCCTGGGTGCTTTCAAGAGAGAGCTAGATAGGGCTCGTAAGTAATTAGCGGAGTCAGGGGATATGGGGGAAGAGAGAGGAGGGGAGAGAAGGCAGGAACAGGGTCACTGATTGGGGGATGAATAGCCATGATCCATAGAATGGCGGTGCTGTGCTCGAAGGGCCAAATGGCATACTCCTGCAACCTATTGTCTATATTGTCTATAGTGCTAATTATCGCCATTGATGACAGCGTTGTTGCATACCTGGTGACCTGGATGAGGATGAGAGTTGAGGGGGCCCATGGATGTTCTTGCAGGCATTTTTTCCATCATCATCCTACTCATTGAGAGGAATAGCTCGGTTAGATGCACTGGAATCTCTTGCCCTGGAGTTAGGGGCGGGGGGATCGAGGACCAGAGGAGCTAGGGTTCTCAAGGTGAAGAGGGATAGGAAAGAACATGAGGGGCACAGCTTTTTTCCACACAACCAAAGGGTGGTGAGTGAATGGAACAAGCTGGTCAGAGGGAGGTGGGTTTGAAGCTCGGGGACTGATCTGGGAGGATTATCACAAAGTTTAAGAAACAAGGTAGAACAAAAATCTGCTGGAGAAGAAACTCTGCGGCCAGTCAGCAGGCAAAAGCAGGCATCTATGGAGCGAAGGGAAATTAGGCAACGTTTACGGCCCAGAGCTTGACCTTCTCCAGCATTTTCGTCGACCTTCGAATTTTTCAGCATCTGTTAGTTCTGTCGTGAACATTTAAGAAATCAGTCAGACAGGTACACGGGACAGGACAGGTTTGGAGGGATATGGAGGCTAACGTGCGGGCAGGTGGGGACTAGTGTAGCCTGGGACATGGTTGGCCGGTGTGGGCGGGTTGGGCCGAGGGGCGGGTTTCCACACTGAATCACTCTATGGCTCGAGGACTATACTCGCCATGCATGGGGCTGTCTCACTTCGGTTGCAGGGAACAAGCATCCCTGGAGGGAGCATCAGCTTGCCTGCTGGTGGCTTGCTGCTTCTGTTCACTTGCATCTTAGTCAAGAGCCAAGAATGTTTGATGGTCATGTGTCCCAAAACGGAAACAATTAAATTAACTGTACCTCGGTACACGCGACAATTAAACTAAACTAACGCTTCCTTGACTATGGTTTAATAACTGCGAAAAAACGTATACTTAAATTCTGGGAAAAGATAACAGTTCCCACAGTGAAGATGTGGATCACAGAAATGACCGAGACACCACATCTAGAAAAAAATAAGGCTTGTTTTGTCTGACAAATTTTCCAAAACATGGTCTCCTTTCATTGAATATCTTCAACAACATAATGGTTGAACACAAATTCAAAACCGACGCTCGGGTCTGGTGAGCGGGCGTAGGGAAGGGTAGTGGGATATATCTCTGCTTTTTTTCCTCACTTCTTCGTTAGTTCAGGGGTTTTTCTTTTTTTTCTTTTTCGTATCTTTTTCGAAATTCTTTCTTTTCTTTTTCCTTTCTTCTTCCTTTCCCTTCTTTCCTTTTTTTTTTCCGATTTACTTATCAGTTTATAAAGTGTTAAAACTGAAGCTGTACGAAAATTGTATAATTGTTATGTCGATTACTTCCTCCTTGTACAATTGCTTCTAATCAAATAAATATTAAAAAAACCAAAAAAAAACCCCAACTAAACTAACTAACTAACTTACAGTACTTGCAGCAGCACAACAGATATGTAGATATGTAAACATAGTAATCACCACAGGTACACACCATAATAAAGAACCAAAGTTCAGTATTGAAACTTATTTTGGTGTATATATTATCATGGGATGTGTGTGTGTGCATATATGTATGTGTCCTATAAACATGCCCTATCCATGTACCTGTCTAACTGTTTCTTATACGTTGGAATAGTCCCAGCCTCAACTACCTCCTCCAGCGGCACTTTCCATACACCCTCCACCCTTTGTAATAAAAAGTTACCCCTCAGATTCCTGTTAAATCTTTTCCCCTTTATCTTAAACCTCTGTCCTTTGGTCCTTGGTTCATCTACTCTGGGCAAGAGACTCTAATTTTGTGCATCTAATTTTGATAGTTTTGATGAAAGTTATTCAACGGAAACACCAGGTTTTCTTGTAGAAACATCTCAAATTCTTAAAGGATTGGACAGGCTAGATGCATGAAAAATGTTCCCCATGTTGGGGGAGTCCAGAACCAGGGGTCACAGTTTAAGAATGAGGGGTAGGCCATTTAGGACCGAGATGAGGAAAAACTCCGAAACACCATTCTCTACAATTTGAACAGCTGGATAACGGCGGAATCATATTTCCATAGTTCCAGACAACACAGAAGGAGACCACTTAGAACCTAGAACAGTTTAGCACAGGCCCACTCACCCACAGTGTCGGTAACAAACTTGATGCAAAGTTAAACTAATCTCCGCTCGCATATGATTCATGGCTTGTATTCACCGGAGTTTAGAAGGATGAGGGGGGATCTTATAAAAACATCTAAAATTCTAAAAGGACTGGACAAGCTAGATGCAGGAAAAATGTTCCCAATGTTGGGCGAGTCCAGAACCAGGGGTCACAGACATAGAATAAAGGGGTCATTTAAGACTGAGGTGAGAAAAAACTTTTTCACCCAATGAGTTGTGGACCCTATTCTCTGTGAGAAATTCCCTGCCACAGAGGGCAGTGGGGGCCAAATCACTGGATGGATTTAAGAGACAGATAGAGCTCTAGGGGCTAGTGATCAAGGGATATGGGGAGAAGGCAGGCACGGGTTATTGATTGAGGACGATCAGCCATGATCACAATGAATGGCGGTGCTGGCTCGAATGGCCTCCTCCTGCACCTATTTTCTGTGTTGCTATGTTTCTATGTTCATCAGCCATAGGAGCAGAATTGGGCCATTTGGGTCATCGAGTCTACTCCTCCATTCAATCATAGCTGATCTATCTTTCCCTCTCAACCCCAATCTCCTACATTCTCCCCATAACCGTTGATCCATTTCTGCTGATCCGTCCATCTCTGCTGCCTCACAGAGCAGACCCATCATCCACCTAACCATTGTTCCTCCTCCTCCCCCCCCCCACCCCACAACAATTCTCTGCACATTCTACCACGAACTTGAACTTGACAGATGTTCCTTGGACACTTGAAGCCACCACATGCGAAACTAATGGGCTGAACTTCAGGGATGAATGAGCTGTCGAGGTTCAGCAGCTTGATGTGGTTTGAAGGGAGCCGACTCGTCCCATCAAAGTAATCGCGAGAAGAGAACCTTTAAACTTCCCCCGTCCCCAGCACCCCTGCCTCTGTTGCCGGGAGTCCTGTAACTATTCAATCGCAACAGAAAAGATGCTGGAAATAAGCAGCAGCTTGACATTCATCATTTGGAAAAATAGGAAGTCAAGATAGGGTAACACAGCGGCGCAGCGGTAAACATAGACAATGGGTGCAAGAGTAGGCCATTCGGCCCTTTGAGCCAGCACCGCCATTCAATATGATCATGGCAGATCATCTAAAATCAGTACCATGATTCCGTTAGCCCTAAGAGCTAAATCTAACTCTCTACTGAAAACATCTACTGAATTGGCCTCCGCTGCCTTCTGTGGTGGAGAATTCCACAGATTCACAACTCTCTGGGTGAAAAGGTTTTTCCTTATCTCAGTCCTAAATGGCCTGCCCCTTATTCTTAAACTGTGACCCCTGGTTCTGGACTCCCCCAACATGGGGAATATTTTTCATGCTTCTA
This sequence comes from Okamejei kenojei, assembly GCA_035221665.1. NCBI lineage: Eukaryota > Metazoa > Chordata > Chondrichthyes > Rajiformes > Rajidae > Okamejei > Okamejei kenojei. Next base: position 11,585,978 of record CM069139.1, on the reverse strand, counting down.
TCCTGTCCAATCCTTTAAGAATTTGAGATGTTTCTACAAGATATCCTCTCATCCTTCTAAATTCTAGCCCAGTCGACCCATTCTTTCATCATATGTCAGTCCCGCCATCACGGGAATTAGTCTGAAAAACCTATACTGCACTCCCTTACTTGCAATAATGTCCTTCCTCAAATTAGGTTACCAAAATTGCACAAAATACTCCAGGTGCGGTCTCACCGGGGCCCTGTACAACTGCAGTAGGACCTCCTTGCTCCTAAACTCCAATCCTCTCGCAATGAAGGCCAACATGCCATTAGCTTTCTTCACTACTTGCTGTACCTGCAAGCTTACTTTCAGTGACTGATGAACAAGGACCCCCAATTTCGTTGTGCTTCCCCTTTTCCTAATCTGGCACCATTCAGATAATAATCTGCCTTCCTGTTCTTGCCACCAAGGTGGATAACCTCACATTTATCCACATTATACTGCCTCTGCCATGCATCTGCCCACTCACCCAACCTATCCAAGTCACCCTGTAGCCTCATAGCATCCTCCTCTCAGCTTACACTGCCCCCCAGGTCTGTGTCATCCACATACTTGGAGATGTTACAGTAGACAATAGTCAATAGACAATAGACAATAAACAATAGGTGCTGGAGTAGACCATTCGGCCCTTTGAGCCAGCACCTCCATTCACTGTGATCATGACTGATCATCCACAATCAGTACCCGTTCCTGCCTTCTCCCCATATCCCTTGACTCCTCTATCTTTTAGAGCTCTATCTAACTCTCTCTTGAAAACATCCAGAGAATTAGCCTCCGCTGCCTTCTGAGGCAGAAATCTAAATCGATAATCTATATTGTAAATAACTGGGGTCCCAGTACCGAGCCTTGCGGCACCCCACTGCCTGCCATTCTGAAAAGGACCCATTAATTTCTTCTCTTTGCTTCCTGTCTGCCAACCAGTCCTCTATCCATGTCAATACCCTACCCGCAATACCATGTGCTCTAATTTTGCACTCTAATCTCTTGTGTAGGACCTTGTCAAAGTCTTTTTGAAAGTCCAGATACACCACATCGGACTGATCCAGTCGAGAGAACATTGGAAAATACATCCACGATTTCTAGGGCCATCTCCTTGAGTACTCTGCGATGCAGACCATCAGGCCCAGGCGATTTATCTGCCTTCAGTCTCAACAGTTTACCCAACACCATTTCCTGACTAATGTGGATTCCCTTCAGTTCCTCCCTCCCACTAGATCCTCGGTCCCCTAGTATTTCTGGGAAGACAGAACCAAAGTATTTGTTTAACTGTTCTGCCATCTCCTTGTTTCCCATTATAAATTCACCTGTCTCTGATACATATTTAAAGAAGCTTTTACAGTCAGTTTTTATATTCCCCACTAGCTTTCTTTCATGCTCTTTTCCCCCTCTCTTAATTAACCCCTTTGTCCTCCTCTGTTGAGTTCTAAATTTCTCCCAGTCCTCCGGTGTGCTGCTTCCTCTAGCCAATATGTATGCATTTTCCTTGGATTTAACGCTATCCATGATTTCCCTCGATAGCCACGGTTGAGCCGCCTTCCCCGTTTTATTTTTTCGCCAGACAGGGATGAACAATTTCTGGAGTTCATCCATGCGTTCTTTAAATCTTTGCCATTGCACTTCCACCGTCAACCCTTTAAGTATAATTTGCCCATCTAACCAAGTCAATTCCCGTCTCATACCTTCGAAGTCTCTTTTCTTTAAGTTCAAGACCCTAGTCTCTGAATTAACCATGTCACTCTCCATCCTAATGCAGAATTCCACCATATAATGGTCACTGATGCCCAAGGAGCTTCGCACAACAAGATCGCTAACTAATCCTTCCACATTGTACTATACCCAGTCTAGGATGGCCTGTCCTCTAGTCAGTTCTCCTACATATTGGTTTAAAAAACCACCCCATATACATTCCAGGAAATCCTCCTCCTCAGCGCTGTTACCAATTTGGTTGGCCCAATCTATATGTAGGTTAAAGTCATCCATAATAAGCGCTGTACCGTTGCTACACGCATCCCTAATTTCCTACTTGATGCTATCCCCAACCTCCCTACTGCTGTTTGGTGGTCTGTATACAAATCCAACAAGCGTTTTCTGCCCTTGGCTACTTCGAGTTCTACCCATACCGATTCTACAGCATCCAAGCTAATGTCTCTCCTTGCTATTGCATTAATCTCCTCTTTAACCAGCAATGCCGCCCCACCTCCTCTTCTTTTCTGTCTATCCTTCCCGAATATCAAATACCCCTGCATGTTTCGCTCCCAGCCTTGGTCACCCTGGAGCCATATCTCCGTAATTCCAACTATATCATGTTCCTTAACTGCTAACTGCGCATTCCATTCATCCACCTTATTACAAATGCTCTGCGCATTAAGGTACAAAGCTTTCAGGTTTGTTTTTCTTATCTCCTTCTACCTTTTGCTTCTGTCCTCCTTTTATGGCCCTCTGTCTCCTTGCATCGGTTCCCATCCCCCTGCCCTGTTAGTTTAAAAGTGACCTTTCCTACACTCTCTTTCCCGTTAACTGCACGCATGTTATTGACTCCACCCCCCCCCCCCCCCCCACTGTTTAGTTTAAACCCACCCATGTAGCACTAGCAAACCTGCCTGCCAGAATGTCGGCCCCCCCTCCAATTAAGGTGTAACCCGTCCTTTTTGTACAGGTCACCCCTGCCTCAGAAGAGATTCCAGAAATCTAAATCCCTACCCCCTGCACCAACTTCTCAGCCACACATTCAGATCCCCTATCTCCCTCTTCCTCCCCTCACTAGCACGAGGTACTGGAAGCTACCCAGAGATAACCACCCTAGAAGTCCTGCTTTTCAGCCGCCTACCTAGTTCTCTATACTCACGTTGCAGAACCTCCTTCCTCTTCTTACCGACGTCGTTTGTGCCTACATGCACAACTACTTCCGGCTGCTAACCCTCCCTCTCGAGGATGTTCTGAAATCTGTCTGAGAGATCCCGGACCCTGACACCAGGGAGGCAACACACCATGCTCGAGTCTCGCCTGTCGCCGCAGAATCTCCTGTCCGCACCTCTGACAATGGAGCCACCCACCACTATGACTCTGCCTGACGTTGTGTTGGTCTCGCCGGTCTCGCCTCAGCGCCAGGATTCGAGTCACAGACCTGTCCGCCGGCCACACTGGAGGCATCGTCTGCCCCGACAGCTCCCAAGAGGGTGCTCCTGTTTTCAAGAGGTGCTTCCACCGAGGTCTCCTGCACTCGCTTCGTCCCCTTCCTTTCCGTCCCTAACCGCCGTGCCTCATGCACTCTTGGATTGACGAGCTGACTCTAGGTCCTGTCCAGGAAGCTTTCGTCTTCCCGGATGGACCGCAGCTCATCCAGCTGCTGCTCCAGTTCCCTAACTCGGTCCTTGAGGAGCTGCATCTGGGCACAGTTCCCACAGGTGTAGCGGTCAGTGACACCAACAGTGCCCCTGGCTTCCCACATCCTGCAACAAACGCACTGCAAGAACATTCCTGCCATCACTGCAATAAGTTTAAATATTTAAATTAAATCCAACACACACACACAACCGATTAAATGTAGCCTCCTCGTCAACGACTTTTGACCCAAAGACTCGCACCTCAACTCTCCAAGGCACCTCACCTCTCCAAGGGCGCTCCGCTACACCTGAACTTAATTTAATCTAATCACATCAACTATCCCAGCCAATCCATCCCTCGCTGGTCTGACTGCCGCTCCTCTGCGACCTTCAAGGTAATTGCCCCGGGCTGTCTCTTGGCGCTCTTTTTAAAGGTCCCGTACTTTACTCGCCTAGGTGATAGCCTTTCTTCAGCCAATCCACTCCCTCGCTGGTCTGGCTGCAGCTCCTCTGCGACCTTCAAGGTAACTAATTACAGTGTCAGTGCCTTACAGTCTTAGGCCCAGGTTCGATTCTGACTGCGGGTGCTCAACGGAAATGAGGAAACACTTTTTCTCACAGAGAGTTGTGAGTCTGTGGAATTCTCTGCCTCAGAGGGCGGTGGAGGCCGGTTCTCTGGATACTTTCAAGAGAGAGTTAGATAGGGCTCTTAAAGATAGCGGAGTCAGGGGATATGGGGAGAAGGCAGGAACGGGGTACTGATTGGGGATGATCAGCCATGGTCAAATTGAATGGCGGTGCTGACTCGAAGGGCCGAATGGCCTACTCCTGCACCTATTGTCTATTGTCTATTGTCTACAATCAGTGTTTTGGGGTAATTTGCAGTTGCCCTTGAGATGGGTAAAAGAGAATATTGGGTAATAAAAAGGAACTGCAGATGCTGAGTTATGGGCCTGTCCCACTTAGGCTACTTTTTAGGAGACTGCAGGAGACTGTTCACGAGTGGTTGCCGGGGAGTTGCCTTCATGGTCGTGAGGAGTTCCCGAATTCTGGGAACTACTCGCGGCCTCATTATGGTCGCTGAGAATTTTTAAACGTGTTGAAAAATTAGCGGCGACTAGAATGAAGTCGCCATGGAGAGTAGCGAGGATTCTCGAGCCGTAGGTGGGTCGCAAGGAGGTCCTAGTGGGTCACCAGGAGGTTGAAGGTTCTCGGAGGTTCTCGTAGGTTGTAGCCGGTGCTGACCGATGAATTTCATTGGCTCATTGGGGGGAAAAAAAGGTAAGCAGTAGTTTTCAGAACCAAGGATAACCGACCGGTAATGTTAAATGTCTGCCGAGCTTCACAGCCGTGTATCTCTGGCTTCTGAAAAGTTGTCTCCACTCCTTCTCCCCCCTTCTCCCCCCCCTCTTTTAAAGGACTTACCGTGCACTGTGCTTTAGTCGTCTTAATTACAGCGCCAACCTTCCTGTTCATCGCGGTGTGTGTCTGTATCACCTTGGCTTTGCACCGTGGGAATTTTTTAGACAGTGCTCCCCCGCTTGCCCTGGCCCCCGTCTTTGCGATGTGTTTGTGTGTGAGCCACTTAGGAGATTTTTCAGCGGACAGTCGACATTCCAGTTCCCGGTTTTTCAGGCGACTGCCGGCAACTTGACAATCGTCGGCTGTCCGCTGAAAAATCTCCTAAGTGGGACAGGCCCACTTTTTGCTAGATATTTATACCAAAGTTGCAAAGACGTGGAACGCTGGAGTATCTCAGGTGGTCAGGCAGCCTCTCTGGTGAAAATGTAAAGGTGATGTTTCGGGCTGGGATCCTTCTTCAGATAGTATGTTGTACGGGACTTGGGAAAATGGTCTCAGATTGCTGAGGTTGGATTCTAACTTCACACTCAAACTGAAAGCTCCTTGAGCTCCAGTCTCCTGCAGCAACGTGCCATCTCCAGAACGATCACTCTTTGTGCCAGACAGCAGTCCCGGGGGCTCGCCGAACAACATCCCCGTGGCGAGCGAGACCCTCGCATCATTTGTAATTGTAGGCCGTTTGATTTACTGCGGAATTTTCTTTACAAATTGCTTTGCGAGACCTTAATTAACCTTGCGGCAGTTGTAACGTGTATTCCCTTTAGTCCCCAGTGGCCCAGAAACATCCAGACCGAGCCTGCAGGAACAGCTCTTCCTGGCGGACGGTGCTAGAGGAACTTGAATAGGAATTCTCATCATCTCCTCCTCGTGCTGAGAATAAATCATTACACATAAAGATAACAGCAAATATATCTTTGACCTCCATCCCCCCTCCCTCCGCCTTCCAGGCAAATGCAGCCAGTCTGATTTTCACAGCTTGGCTCCATTATTGAGGTCACGTCTCATTGAGTGGCAGAGTGTGACTCGGGGAAATGTTCGCCGCCCTTGATCTTCACTACCTGTCGTTGATCCGAGCTCCTCACGTGCTTGCTCACTCAGCTTGTCAGCCTTTGACTGAGACCCTTCGCAGCACGCAGCAGCTCACGACCGAGCGGAGAGCCGTAAACCTTCATCCTCTGGTGCCTGATCTCCCCTATTCTGTTTAGTTTTTTGTTTAGCTTGGTTTCGGGACACAGCACGGAAAACAGGCCCTTCGGCCCACCGGCGATCCCCGCACATCAACAGTTACACTGTCCTACGCACCACTAGGGGCAATTTACTCCTATAACAAGCCATTTAACCTCCAAACCTGTATGTCTTTGGGGTGCGGGAGGAAACCAAGATTTTGGAGCAAACCCACGGGGAGAACGTACAAACTCTGGACGGGCAGCATCCGTGGTCGGGGTCGCACCCGGGTCTCCGGGGCTGCAAGCGCTTGTCAGGCAGCAACTCCACCGCTGCGCCACCACGATTTCCTTGAGATTTGGGACGTGGACGGAAACCGGGGCACCCGGAGAAACCCCGCCCGGTCACAGGTAGAACGTGCAAAGACACAAAATGCTCTGGTAACTCAGCGGGTCAGGTAGCATCTCTGAGCTCTGGGCAAAAGACTCCGTGCAGTCACCCTGTCCATTGGGGTCAAGGAAAGAGCGTTCCCGTCGCGGACCCTGGGGTTTCCACCAATCTTTCCACCACCACACACAAGAAGCCCACGAAGCGACAAGACGCCATTGCATGCAGACGCCGAGAAGTGTGTTCAGCTCTGGCTGAACAATTTCCAATTTAGTTTAGTTTAGAGATAAAGCGGGGAAACGGGACCTTCGGCCTACCGGGTCTGTGCCAACCAGCGATGCCCGCACATGAACCCTATCCTACACCCACATTTACCAGGCCAATTAACCTACACACCTGTACGTCCTAGGTGTGTGTGATGAAAACGAAGATCCCGGAGAAAACCCACGCAGGTCACGGGGAGAACGTGCAAACTCCGTGCAGACAGCACCCGTAGCCGGGCTCGAACCCGGGTCCCCGGCGCTGCACTCGCTGTAAGGTGGCAACTCTACCGCTGCGCCACTTGTGTTGCGGACTCAATAAGAAGGCCCTGTCTATTCCCATCGTGATTTTATGCATTACAGGATCACCACTCCCACTCCTGAATAAAGTCCTAGCCTGCCCCAGCCTCTCCGTATAGCTCTCGTGACGAAACCAACCTCGACTGTGGATGAATTTGAGTGTTTGCTCAGTTACAGGGCATTGAGCCAACTAAAACCATCTAAGCAGCAGAAAAGAGTCCCGGCTGAATGGGCTGATATTTCATCCGCACTCAGTGTGTAGCGGAGATAAGCTAACCGAGCCACAATAGGCGGCAGGTCAGGCGCTGCCCGCTGCACTGGAATAATCACATGATATCAGTATAATGGGATCTGGTGGAGCAGCACAATCCTAATAGCAGAGCTGAAGAGGCTAAAGCTGCAGACCCTCCCCCCCCCCCCATGCCCCCCCCCCCTGCCTCCCCAGCCCAGAGCTGCCCTGTGAGGCAGCGTGAGACAGATGAATCTTTATTTTAGTCAGAGTCCTTGTGTGAAACGCTATTGCCTCTCACTCTGCACACAGACTGCACCCGTTCACCACTGTAGATAGATACGAACTGCTGGAGTAACTCAGCGGGACAGGCAGCATCTCTGAAGAGAGGGAATAGGTGACGTTTTCTGGGGTCGAGACCTTTCTGACCCTGAACGTCACCCATTCCTTCCCTCCAGAGATGCTGCCTGTCCCGCTGAGTTACTCCAGCAGTTTGCGTCTACGGTTTAAAGCAGCACCTGCGGTTCCTTCCGACCCGTCCACCGTCGCCATCTCTGCTCGTTGTCAAACTCTGACCCGGGCCATCGCCTCTCCTCAGTGCCCACTGACCGGCTTGGGACTGACAAAAGGCAGGCACGGTGGCACAGCGGTAGAGCTGCTGCCTCACAGCGCCAGAGGCCAGGGTTCGATCCTGACTGCGGATGCTATCTGTGCAGAGTTTGCACGATCTCCCTGTGCGGGGTGGGGGGGGGGGGGGGAGGGGGGTTCCCGTTTCCTTCCACATCCCAAATATGTGCAGATTTGTGGTAAACAGGCCCACCGACCCACCGAATCCGCGCCGACAGACGATCACCCTGCACACTTGGCGCTATCCTACACACCGGGGACAATTAACAGCAGCCAATTAGCCTACATATCTGTACGTCTTTGGCGTGCGGGAGGAAACCGGAGCAACCGGAGAAAATCGAACAGACAGCAGCCACAGTTGGGGTCGAACTCGGGGTCTCTGGCACTGCAGAGGGCCTGTCCCACTTGGGCGTCACGCCGCGCAAAGATTTTGTGAATCCCAACATCCTGCGGCGCCGCACGGGACCGCGCGCGTCACTGCCTACGTCACCACGCACCATGCGCGCTTAATGCACGCCATGCGCGCCATCGCGTGCGTGACACAACGCGCGCGTCGTGTGTCGTGACGCGCAACTGATGTCGCGTAAGTGACGCACAAATGACGCCCACGTGGCAACAGGTCTACGGTCGCGCCACCGTGCCGCCCCAAAAAAAAAAACTAGCGCTGAAATTCAGTGTGTCATGGGAAGGAGATGTGTTCAACAGACTGGATTTCTGCATTCCAAACATGGACATAAAAGACACTTGCCCTCTCCAACCTGACCAACACAATTCTCATTGCTCGCCCACTGACACTCTCCTCCCGTCCCAGAAGCCCCTGGGAAACAAGCAGAAAGGGACATTAAAAAAAAAACCCAGGCTAATTTGTATTTAAAATGAAAAGGTTAATTGTGCCAACTATTACCTTGTGATTTGAAATGCTAATGGAGTTGGATTTTCAGAATCATCTCAGGCATTTATAACGACTTTGGCTATGGTGAAGAGTTAACGGGCAGGCAAGAGACTGTCGTTCACGCTTTATGTACTTAAGTGCTCAAAATTATTAATATCCTGATTGCTTGACATTGAGGAAAAAATCCATTTGTTCTTCAAACGAGATTGCCTTGCAAATGAAAGAAAGTTGAGACTTCTATCTCGACGACAGGAGGATGATTTATTTTTCCATTCATACTATCTCCTTAAATGAGGTTCGTGCAAAAAGGTCTGAAAGGCATTCAGAAGAGGTCTTCACCTGTAATAATTCAGTATCATAAAGCACTCAGATAGTGCTTGAAAAGAGCTGCTGCAGTCACTGGCATTTCCGTTGTTTTGAAACATTTTACATATTTAATAAAACGTAATAAAGTGCAGCTGACGAATAAGGACCTTCCGCCCAGGATGTTGGTTTAGTTTAGTTTAGAGATACTGCGCGGAAACAGGCCGACCGGCCCTCCGGGTCCGCGCCGACCAGCGATCCCCGCACATTAATGGGCCTGTCCCACTGAGGCGAGTCTTTAGGCGACTGCCAGGGACTAGTTTTAATGGAATTCCCCCCTCGACACCTGGCGACACCCAAGGACAGCACCTACGACAACCTGCCACAACTTACGACAACACCCACGTCAACCGACGAAAACCTACAACAACCTACGACAGCAAAAATTGTCGCCACTGTCGCCGAAAAAGTTTCGACATGTTGAAAACTTTGCGGCAGTCGCCTGCAGTCCCCCGAAAAATCGCCTAAGTGGGACAGGCCCATAACACCCTCCTACACCCACTAGGGACAATATTACATTTTGCCAAGCCAATTAACTTACAAACCTGTACGTCTTTGGAGTGTGGGAGGAAACCGAAGATCTCGGGGAAAACCCGCGCAGGTCACGGGGAGAACGTACAAACTCCGTGCAGACAGCGCCCGTAGTCAGGATCGAACCTGGGTCTCCGGCGCTGCATTCGCTGTAAGGCAGCAACTCTACCGCCGCGCCACCGTGACCCCTGTACGTGGTCCATATCTCTCCATTCACTGCATTACTGTGTCCAATATAATATCCTCACAAAATCCACACTCATATCTGCTTCCACCACCGCCTGGCAGCGAGTTCCAGGCATCCACCACTCTCTGTGTTATAAAGAACCTGTCCCACACATCTTTGAAGTTTCCCCTCTCGTCAAATACATTGTCTTTTTCCAAGGGTGGGACAATAAAGGACTCGAGGGGCATAGGTTTAAGGTGAGAGGGGAAAGATTTGATAGAAATCTGGGAGGCCATTTTTTTCACACAAAAGGCAGTGTGTATATGGAACGAGCTGCCAGATGAAGTAGTTGAAGCAGGTCCAATAAGAACATTTAGGCATTTGGACAGGTAAATGGATATGAAAGGTTTAGCGGGATGTGGGCCAAATGTGAGCAAATGGGACTAGATTAGATGTGGGCATCTTGGTCAGCATGGAGGAGTTGGGCCAAAGGCCTTGTTTCCGTGCTGTAATACTCTATGAATCTGCATCTATTCAAAGTTTATTCGTGTTTTTTTCAGGAAAAAGTTGTGTTTATTTTGTAGTTTGTGTTAAAACTGTCACGGCCGTCGCAATTGCGTTGTTCAGGTGCAAGGATGTGCTACTATTTCCAGGTGATTTAGAAGGCCCCGTTAGAGATTGACTCCACGCGACTTACATGGGTGGTGCGACGGGTATGAACTGGCTTAATGCCTCTTCAGTCACATTGACTCAGCATCTTCTCCACATTAGCATCAGTAGTGGAGAAGCTTGTGTGTGTCCTGAGATCCTGAGAGCGATGCCGTCTGGAGCCATGCTCCTGGTGGGGCCACCCATGGCGGTAAGGTCGAGGGGGAGGACCCTGACAAAGAGCAATCCAACCGAGACCTCAACGGTGGACCAGGCGGAGGACGATGGCTGACCTTAGTGGAGCGTCACAACGGCTGGGAAGGCGGATGAAGGCTGCGGCAGAAAAAGGTCCCCGGTCGTCTTGGAGACTCCGTGCCACTGGATCCTGACCCAGATCTGTCAAGGACCATGGGATGGCTGCCTGTGCACCAGTCTCCCCATTGATGAACTGTACACTGCAAGGGCCAGGAAGCGAGTGGGCAAGATCATCTCTGACCCCTCTCACCCTGGCCACAAGCTCTTTGAATCACTTCCCTCTGGAAGGCGGCTCCAGACTGTCAAAGCTGCCACAGCCAGACAGAAAAACAGTTTTTATCCACGAGTAGTTGCTCTACTCGACAGCCGAAAACCTGTAGCCTCCTTTTGATCTGGTATTTTGTTGGTTCACATGCTTGATCAATGGTGTTTTATCATTAATGTTGTATTATTATTAATGTTTAGTGTTTTCTGAGTCATTCGTAACTGTCACTGTATGTCATGTTGTTACTTGTGGGCGGAGCACCAAGGCAAATTCCTTGTATGTGAATACTTGGCCAATAAACTTACTTACTTACTTATCTATCTCTTCCCTCTCAACCCCATTCTCCTGCCTTCTCCCCATAATTCCTGACACCCGTACTAATCAAGGATCTATCTATCTCTGGTTTACCAATATCCAATGACGGTCTCTGCAGCCATCTGTGGCAATGAATTTGTGATCCATGAATTTTCATTTTCCTATCCATTTTCTCCAGAGATGCTACTTGACCCGCTGAGTTACTCCGGCATTTTGTGTCCATCTTCTTTGTTCAGATGAAGCTAGATCACCGTTCTGACTGCGGATTTGTAAAACTACCCTTCTGTTTGTCTCCCTCCAAAGGTACACCGTCGCTCTGCCAGGCACCTGCTGGATCTCTGCCGAGCCAACAGGGGCACCTTCATCAAGGTGGGCCAGCACCTGGGAGGCCTGGACTACCTGTTACCTGAAGAGTACACCAGCACCCTGAAGATTCTGCACAGCCAAGCTCCGCAGAGCAGCCTGCTCGAGGTCCAGCAAGTTATCCGGGAGGATCTTGGCAAAGAGGTAACAAGGGGACCTTTACTTTTAGACTTTAGACTTTAGGGATGCAGAGTGGAAACAGGCCCTTCAGCCCTCCGAGTCCATGCCATCCGGTGATCACCCCGTACGCCTGCACTGTCCTACTCACTAGGTACCAATTTACAATTTAGAGAAGCCAATTAACCTACAAACCTGTTTGTCAATAGACAATAGACAATAGACAATAGGTGCAGGAGGAGGCCATTCGGCCCTTCGAGCCAGCACTACCATTCAATGTGATCATGGCTGATCATCCCCAATCAGTACCCCGTTCCTGCCTTCTCCCCATATTCCCTGACCGCTATTTTTAAGAGCCCTATCTAGCTCTCTCTTGAAAGCATCCAGAGAACCGGCCTCCACCGCCCTCTGTGGCAGAGAATTCCACAGACTGAATGTCGTTGAAGTGTGGGAGGAAACCGGAGCACCCGGAGAAATCCAACGCAGTCACAGGGAGAACGTACAAACTCCGTACAGACAGCATCCGTAGTTGGGATTGAACCGGGTCTCTGGTGCTGTAAGGCAGCAACTCTATTGTCGCACCGCTGTGCTGGGGCATTTGGTTTAATTTAGTTCCGTTTAGTTTATTGCCACGTGTACAGTTCAAAACGTTTTGTTGTGTGCTAACTAACCTGTGTTATGAAGCACTTACGATATTATTTTAATTGAGGAGAATGTGTGTGTTCATAAGTGATAGAAGTATAATTAGGCCATTTGGCCTATCAAGTCCATTTCGCCATTCAATCATGTTTGATCTATCTTTTCCTCTCAACCCTATTCTCCTGCCTTCTCCCTGACAGCCGTACTAATCAGGAATCTATCTGTCTCCGCTTTAAAAATATTCATTGACTTGACCTCCACAGTCTTTCGTGGCAATGAATTCCGCAGATTCACCAGCCGCAGCTCACAGAGTTGCTTTTTGTTGCATGCCATCCAGTCAATGTTATGAGGCACACACAATATTATTGTAATGGAGGAAATGTGTATAGAAACGCACTATAAAAATATATCTGCCCAAGACATCGACAGGATTGTTTATTCACAAATGTAATTCCTGTCTAGAGTCACAGAGCGATACAGTGTGGAAACAGGCCCTTCGGCCCAACTCACCCACACCGGCCAACAATGTCCCAGCTACACTAGTCCCACTTGCCTGCGCTTGGTCCATACCCCTCCAAACCTGTCCTATCCATGTACCTGTCCAACTGTTTCTTGAACAATGGGATAGTCCCAGCCTCAACTACCTCCTCTGGCAGCTTGTTCCATACACTCACAACCCTCTATGTGGAAAAATTAATATAAGAAAAGCATACTTCTACTATTTCCAATAGTTCTACTAATATATATATCTTACTGTTGTTAATCCTTGTGCCTAATTAAAATGGTTTTGATTATTTATTGTAATTAGTTATTAATGTCAGGACTGGTATTGTTCATTCCAGCACATTTAATTCAAACCCTCTGAATATTTATCTTATAATTGTTTTTTAATGTCATGAGTAGGTTAAGTAATGCGACGGTGTTGCAGAAGTGACGGTGAAGCCGCCTCTTGTACATCATGTATTAAATTTGTGGTGACAATTAGCCACGGAGTCACCGCGGACAAGCAGCAGGCAACGAGGACTCAACTTCCTCATCTTCCCAGAGGCAGGGGAGAAAAAGCAGCAGGGTGGGATGGAACTGAGGGACAGATGGAAAATCAAGGGGCAGTGAGAGTGACGTGAAGGGGGGGTGAGGAGAAGGGGATACGAAAAGGAAGTGGGCAGAAAGAATAAACAAAGGTTCAAAGGTTCGTTTATTGTCACACAACATAACATTATAGAGGAACTTAACATAAAACATAAAAACATCCCCCCACAATGGTTCCCACTGTGAGGGAAGGCACAGAGTCCAGTCCCCATCCCCTTGTCCACTCATAGTCGGTCAGAAGAGAGTGGAATTGTCATAAAGATAGACACAAAAAGCTGGAGGAACTCAGCCGGACAGGCAGCATCTCTGGAGGGAAGGAAAGGGTGACGTTTCGGGTCAAGACCCTCACCCCCTTAAGGAACAAGTGCCTCGACCCGAAACATCACCCTTTCCTTCTCTCCAGAGATGCTGCCTGGCCCGCTGAGTTTCTCCAGCTTATTGTGTCTATCTTCGGTTTAAACCAGCACCTGCAGTTCCTTCCTGCAGATTATATAAGATTGTTAAGGGTTTGGACACGCTAAAGGCAGGAAACATGTTCCCGATGTTGGGGGAGTCCAGAACCAGGGGCCACAGTTTAAGAATAAGGAGTGAGCCATTTAGAACGGAGACGAGGAAACACTTTTTCTCACAGAGAGTGGTGAGTCTGTGGAATTCTCTGCCTCAGAGGACGGTGGACGCCGGTTCTCTAGATGCTTTCAAGAGAGAGCTAGATAGGGCTCTTAAAGATAGCGGTGTCGGGGGATGTGGGGAGAAGGCAGGAACGGGGTACTGATTGTGGAATGCAGCCAAGGTTACATTTAATGGCGGTGCTGGCTCGAAGGGCCGAATGGCCTACTCCTGCACCTATTGTCTATTGTCTATTACGAAATTCTAGTAAAGACTGGCAAGGTATGCATTTACACTTGCTCGCATTGTAATGGTGAGTGAGACACACCTGCACACACACACACCCAGAGTCACTCTCTTTTTCCCTGTCTGTCACACACACACACATCTCTCTCTCACACACACACACACAGTCTCTCCCACTCTGTCACAAACACACGCGCAAACATACCGTCTCTCGCTCATGAACACACAGTACCTTGCTTCCCCTCTCTCATAGACAGGCTCTTTTTCTCTCTCTCATGAACACACACAGTCTCTCTCTCTCTCTATCTCTCTCTCTCTCTCCTCTCTTTCTCTCTCTCTCTCTCTCTCTCTCTCTCTCTCTCTCTCCCCCTCTCTTTCTCTCTCTCTCCCTCTTTCTCTCTCCCTCTCTTTCTCTCTCTCTCACTCTCCCCTCTCTCTCTCTCTCTCCTCTCTACCTCTCTTTCTCTCTCTCTCTCTCTCTCTCTCTCTCTCTCTCTCATTCACCCATAACCACGTACACACAATCTCTGTGTTTCACGCACACTCTCTCATAGTCGCGCACACATGGTCTCTCACAATCTCTCATAATCTCTCTCAGACATACACACACACATTGAGCAGAGGGTGAACTACATGCCACTGATGTATTCCACAACTGTTATAAAATGCCTGTCTGTGGGAAAGTCATGTGTGTCGGGCAAGTGAGCGCAGGAAGTGTAGCAGCGATCAGCCTCTGTAATCAGGAGCAGTGTGACCCACAGGCCAGAAGCAATATAGTCTGGGGAATGGGCGGCCCGGTGGCGCAGCGGTGGAGTCGCTGCCTTACAGCGCTTGCAGCGCCAGAGGCCCGGGTTCCATCCCGACTACGGGTGCCGTCTGTACGGAGCTTGCACGTTCTCCCCGTGACCTGCGTGGGTTTTGAATGAAAATGTTATTCCTCAGATCCCGTCAAAATCGATTACCCTGAACATAAACCCATCCCTTGTAGATTTATACAGCTCTGCATTGTGATAAAGTTTCTCTCTGTCTGTGTGTACAATGTATTCACAGCCCTGCTTTTACATTCTATACCTCAGCTAATGTACACAAGTATTCCATATGTCTTCTTCTCCACCTTTATCTGACTTAAGCGATTTTTTAGGCAACAACAGGAGACTAGTTTGTCGCCACATGTTCGCCGGTGGTCGCCGGGAGTAGTCCCCTCAGTCGCGCAAAATGTCATAGCGCCTTTCTGGTTGCCGCCAAATGTTCAACGTGTTTTCAGAATGGAGCAACTCTGGAGTTTAGAAGGATGAGAGGGTATCTTATTGAAACATATAAGATTATTAAGAGTTTGGATACGCTAGAGGCAAGAAACATGTTCCCGATGTTGGGGAGGTCCAGAACCAAGTTAAGTATAAGGGGTAAGCCATTTAGAACAGAGACGAGGAAACACTTTTTCTCACAGAGAGTGGTGAGTCTGTGGAATTCTCTGCCTCAGAGGGCGGTGGAGGCCGGTTCTCTGGATGCTTTCAAGAGAGAGCTAGATAGGGCTCTTAAAGATAGTGGAGTCAGGGGATATGGGGAGAAGGCAGGAACGGGGTACTGATTGGGGATGATCAGCCATGATCACATTGAATGGTGGTGCCGACTCGAAGGGCTGAATGGCCTCCTCCTGCACCTATTGCCTCTTGTGTACTGTTGAACATTTTTCAGCGACAGTGGGTTTGACGCCAACGAGCGTAGCTTGACTTCTCCTGACGTAGGTGCTGTTATAGGTCGTCGCCAAAATGACGTAGGTTGTCAACGGTTTTTCGGCGACCTGCTACGACTACGACAGTCGCCGGTAGTTGCCTAAAAAATCGCCAATTGGGGCAGGCCCTTATCTCCTTCTGTGGGATCCTTGGTCTGGTAGACTGAGGTACTTCTGTTCCTCAATACTCCCCGCGGGCTATACCATTCATTATGTATGTCCTACCCTTATTATATTGGCCCTTCCAAAGCACATCACCTCACACTTATTAACATTAAATTCCATCTGCATTTCTCTGCCCACTTTATCAAGTGATTGATACTAGTTTGTAACCGATTTGTGGAGAATGCACCCATGGTATCTGAGTGTGTGTTTCAACATAAAGGCATTGTATCTATTTCTGAGACCCACTTCATCTTAATATGAGTACGTATATGTGCATTTGACCTGTGCATGGTGCGAGGGGCGGTGTGTGTGTGTGTATGTGTGTGCGCGCTCACGTGCATCTGCGCATAAGTATTTAGTGATCCACTGTACCCGCATGTGTGTGTGTATGTGTGTTTTTGAGCGCGCCACTGCCCTGGCCTATCTGGTGATCCATAGTGGGGCGGCACAGGGGCCTAGCGGCAGGGCTGCTGCCTTACAGCGCCAGAGGCCCAGGTTTCGATCCTGACCTCGGCTGCTGTCCGCACGGAGTCTGCACGTTCTCCCTGTGGGGTTTCCGCGCGTGTTTTCTCCGGGTGCTCCGGTTTCTTCCCACATCCCAAAGATGTTTCTGTGTTTCTATGTTTCTATGTGCTCGTTTGTATATTTCTATGTGCTCGTGTGTGTGCGCGTGCTTGTGTGTGTGAGCAAGGGTGACCATGTGTATGTGTGTGTGTGTGTGTGTACATGTGTGTGTGTGTACGTGTGTGTGCGCGTGCTTGTGTGTGTGAGCAAGGGTGAGCATGTGTATGTGTGCCTGTGTGGGTGAGCGTGCGCGTGTGCGTGTATGCACGTGTGCACTCAGCAGTGCACTGGATCTGTGCCTGCAAAGGCCAGGATTGATGGAGGCTGAAGGGGAATGTTAAAACCTGAATATTATGATTGTACACCGTTTTGATAGATGCTTTTCTGAAATCCAGGGCTTAGGCGAGTAGAAGGTGTTTATTTCTTACACCGGCTTCTCCATCAAATGGTGGAGAATATTTTCAGGCTACAAAGACATTTGGCTGCAGACTGCTGCAGGGAGCTGATCTACCTTCATTTATTTGATGTGCTGGAGTGTTCCGTTCACACTTCACTGACTTCAGCAAAGCAACGATATAATTTCACAGTAAGAGCTCTTGTAGCTGCATCCACTCCCTCTTTAACCCTCCGCCTCCTCCTTGTTCTCAACTCGTGTCACAGGGCGGATGAGCCTGGAAACAGGGTTTGGAACCTGAAGCCGTCACCCCCTCTCTCCCTCCACCCTCCCCCACCCCTTGCTGCCTTTGCCGATCAATTTTGCTTCCCTCCCCACCTTCTTTCCTCCTCCTTGGAGATGCACCTACGCTCCAGGTAGGGGCTGTCGGTGTGTGTGGCACTTAGGGTTTCCAACTGTCCCATATTAGCCGGGACATCCCGTATTTTGGGCTAAGTTGGTTTGTCCCGTACAGGACCGCCCTTGTCCCGTATTTGACTGCTACTACTCGGGTTGAGGGGACTGTCAGGCTTTGTGTGCAGTCAAGAACCCGGGCCAACTCATCATTCACCCAGCCACGGCTGAGTCGGTCAATGAATTGCCGTGGGGAATTTGTCCCTTATTTTGACCTTTTTTGTCTCATATTTGGGAGTGAGGAAGATGGCAACCCTATTGGAGGGTCAGGGCATCAAGCAACACAACGCAGCAGGCCGAGCCTGGTTGCTGTAGCAACAGCCCGAGGTGGCTTCATCCCCTCCAGCCCTCAGCCATGTTGACTATTTCAATCAACATTATAAACAAATGCTTATTAAAGGTTCTACAAGGCGCTGGTCCGGCCGTATTTGGAGTACCGTGAGCATATTTGAGCCCCACATCTGAGGAAGGATGTGCTGGCTCTGGAGAGGGTCCAGAGGAGGTTTACAAGAATGATCCCAGGGATGAGCGGGTTAGCATATGTTAATGGTTAATGTGTGGAACTCACTGACGCAGAGGCCTGTGGAGTCCAAGTCAGTGGATATTTTGAAGGCAGAGATAGACAAGTTCTTGATTAGAACGGGTGTCAAGGGTTATGGGGAGAAGGCTGGAAAATTGTGTTAAGTGGCAGAGATCAGCCGTGATTGAGTGGGTGGAGTAGACTCGATGGGCCGAATGGCTTAAATTCTGCTCCTGTAACTTGTGAGCTTGTGAAATGCAACTCGAATGGCCCTTCCATCTGCAAAGATGAGCAAAAGGTTCAGTAATGCCTGAGTTCATTGACGTCCTGAGAACAGAGAAGATGTACAAGGATGTTGCCAGGACTCGTGGGCCTGAACCACAGGGAAAGTTTTTAAGTTTTAGAAATATAGCATGGAAGCAGGTTTCCATACCTCGACTCCATCCTATCCTTCCTGGGATTTAGACAGGTAAACATTTAGACAGGTACATGGATAGGATGGGAGTAGAGGGGTATGGGCCAAGTGTGGGCAGATGGGACTAGTGTAGATGGGGCATGTTGGTGGGCTTGGGCAAGTTGGGCCGAAGGGACTGCCTCCACACTGTATGACTCCATGAGTCTATTATCTGATTTGATTAGATAGCACGACCAAGGGTTTCATTGTATCCTCGGTACATGTGCCAATGATAAACCTATTCCTAAACCGTAGCTAGACACAAAATGCCGGAGTAACTCAGCGGGACAGGCAGCATCTCTGGAGAGAAGGAAGGGGTGACGTTTCAGGTCGCCATCTTCTTCAGACCGTGCTTTGCTGGGAGAGGTCACACAGTCGGACTCAGGTTAAAATGAAGCGCTGTTTGCATTCCCCCGATGTAGAAGCAGGTGATCTTACTGAATGGACTTGACGAGGACCAGGTTGGAACATAATTGGTGACCGTAATCTTCGTCAGGACTAAAAACAGAAAGTTATCGCTCATTATCACATCGCTGTTTGTGCGATCTGATCATGTGCAAGACTAGACGCCAGGTGCCCTCAGTGACTCAGCGGGTCCGGCAGCATCTCTGGGGAAGGTGGATCGGGGTCAGGACCGCTCTTCAGAATGTTACGCTGGTGTCTGGAATCACTGTGCAAATTGGCCACCACACTAAAATCCTTGATTACTTTTCAACATTGGTACATTGGCCGGCGTTTCGTTTTAGCTCCTGCTTTTAATTTCAAGCGCAAATGCAGTCAAATATCAGGTTCCTCCCTCAACTATGCGAGGGAGGAACCTGAGTGAGACCGACCGACTGACCAAATGGTGCCAGCACCTGGCTCTCAACACCAGCAAAACCAAGGAACTGATTGTGGACTTTGGAAGGGGTAGGATAGGGACCCACAGTCCCGTTTACATCAACGGGACGATGGCGGAAAGGGTCAAGAACTTCAAATTCCTGGGCGTGCTCATTTCCGAAGATCTTTCCTGGTCCCAGCACACCGATGCAATCATAAAGAAAGCACATCAGCGCCTCTACTTCCTGAGAAGATTACGGAGAGTCGGCAGGTCAAAGAGGGGTCCTCGAACCTCTACAGGTGCACAGTAGAGAGCATGCTGACCGGTTGCATCGTGGCTTGGTTCGGCAGCCTGAGGGTCCGGGAGCGGAAAAGGCTGCAGAAAGTTGTAACCGCTGCCCAGTCCATCACCGGCTCTGACCTCCCCACCATCGAGGGGATCTATCGCAGTCGCTGCCTCAAAAAGGCAGCCGACATCATCAAGGACCCACACCATCCTGGCCACGCACTCATCTCTCCGCTACCATCGGGCAGAAGATACAGGAGCCTGAAAACTGCAACATCCAGGTTCAGGAACAGCTCCTTCCCCACAGCCATCAGGCTATTAAACTCTGAACTGCCTATTGCACTTTATCTGCTAATTGATGTGTATATTGAACTGAACTGATCTGTATTTTTGTTTACAATACTCTGTTGTGCTGCAGCAAGCAAGAATTTCATTGTCCTATCTGGGACACATGACAATAAACTTCCTTGACTTGACTTGACTTGACTTGACTCCAAAGAGAGCCAGTGCCCAAGGCCTGCACGTGGCACAGTTGCCAGCAGGGGCCGCTAGGTGGCCATTGGAGGGAGGTATCTGGCTATCTTACCCTCTCCCCGGCAATCACTGAAGAAGCATCCTGACCCAAAACGCCACCTCTCCACATTCTCCAGAGATGCTGCCTGACCTGCTGAGTTACTCCAGCACATTGAGTCTTTCTAGTTGCTGCTGCTCGATCCCCCACTCTTGGAATTTGCGGCTGGACAAGTGCCCAGAATAAAGTCCTGTAGTGACTTGCAGATATAACCATATAACAATTACAGCACGGAAACAGGCCCTCTCGGCCCTTCCAGTCCGTGCCGACCGTTTGTTTTCCCCTAGTCCCATCTACCTGCACTCAGACCATACCCCTCCATTCCCTTCACGTCCATATACCTATCCACTTTACTTTTAAATGTTAAAATCGATCCTGCCTCCACCACTTCTGCTGGAAGCTCATTCCACACAGCCACCACCCTCTGAGTAAAGAAGTTCCCCCTCACGTTACCCCTAAACTTCTGTCCCTTAATTCTCATGTCATGCCCTCTTGTTTGAATCTTCCCTACCCTCAATGGGAAAAGCTTATCCACGTCAACTCTGTCTATCCCTTTCATCATTTTAAAGACCTCAATCAAGTCCCCCCTTAACCTTCTGCGCTCCAAAGAATAAAGACCTAACTTGTTCAACCTTTCTCTGTAACATAGTTGCTGGAACCCAGGCAACATTCTAGTAAATGTCTAGTAAGGTATCTCATACATAGTGAGTGAGTCTAAACTGGCATGTTGCTGCTTGAAATTCCTCTTCCATTTACAAAGTTCTTTGTTAAACTGAATTTTCCAATTGATGCATTTCTCTTCCCATCTTTTTTCACTTGCTCTACTTAGTCATAGAGTCATAGAGTCTTGAAGCATGGAAACATAGAAACATAGAAAATAGGTGCAGGAGTAGGCCATTCGGCCCTTCGAGCCTGCACCACCATTCAATATGATCATGGCTGATCATCCAACTCAGTATCCTATACCTGCCTTCTCTCCATACCCCCTGATCCCTTTAGCCACAAGGGCCACATCTAACTCCCTCTTAAATATAGCCAATGAACTGGCCTCAACTCCTTCTGTGGCAGAGAGTTCCAGAGATTCACCACTCTCTGTGTGCAAAATGTTTTCCTCATCTCGGTCCTAAAAGAATTCCCGGGACATCGGGAACAATCTTCCTGCATCTTGCCTATCCAACCCCTTAAGAATTTTGTAAGTTTCTATAAGATCCCCCCTCAGTCTTCTAAATTTTAGCGAGTACAAGCCAAGTCTATCCAGTCTTTCCTCATATGAAAGTCCTGACATAGCAGGAATCAGTCTGGTGAACATTCTCTGTACTCCTTCTATGTCAAGAATGTATTTTCTCAGATTTGGAGACCAAAACTGTACACAATACTCCAGGTGTGGTCTCACCAAATCCCTGTACAACTGCAGTAGAACCTCCCTGCTCCTATACTCAAATCCTTTCGCTATGAATGCTAACATACCATTTACTTTCTTCACTGCCTGCTGCACCTGCATGCCTACTTTCAATGATTGGTATACCATGACACCCAGGTCTCATTGCATCTCCCCTTTTCCAAATTTGCCACCATTCAGATAATAGTCCACCCTCCTGTTTTAGCTACCAAAGTGAATAACCTCACATTTATCCACATTATACTGCATCTGCCATGCATTTGCCCACTCACCCAGCCTATCCAAGTCACCTTGCAGCCTCCTAGCATCCTCCTCACAGCGAACACTGCCCCCCAGCTTAGTGTCATCCACAAACTTGGAGATGTTGCCATTCAATTCCCTCGTCCAAATCATTAATATATATTGTAAATAGCTGGGGTCCCAGCACTGAGCCTTGCGGTACCCCACTAGTCACTGCCTGCCATTGTGAAAAGGACCCGTTTACTCCTACCCTTTGCTTCCTGTCTGCCAGCCAGTTCTCTATCCACATCAATACTGAACCCCCAATACCGTGTGCTTTAAGTTTGTATACTAATCTCTTATGTGGGACCTTGTCGAAAGCCTTCTGAAAGTCTAGATATAACACATCCACTGGTTCTCCCTTATCCACTCTACTAGTTACATCCTCGAAAAATTCAATAAGATTCGTCAGACATGATTTACCTTTCGTAAATCCATGCTGACTTTGTCCAATGATTTCACCACTTTCCAAATGTGCTGCTATCCCATCTTTAATAACTGACTCTAGCAGTTTCCCCACTACCGATGTTAGACTTAACTGGTCTGTAATTCCCCGTTTTCTCTCTCCCTCCTTTTTTAAAAAGTGGCCCTTTTTAAAAAAGTGGCCCTAAAAACATGCCCTTAGGCCCAACATGCCCACACCGGCCAACATGTCCCATCTGTACTAGTCCCACCTCCCTGCGTTTGGCCCATATCCCTCTAAACCTGTCCTATCCATGTACTTGTCTAAATGTTTCTTAAACATTGCGATAGTACCTGCCTCTACCATCTCCTCCGACAGCTCATTCTATACACCTACCACCCTTTGTGTGAAACAGGTGCCTCTCAGGTTCCTATAGAATCTTTCCCCCCCTTACCTTAAGCCTTTGTCCTCTGGTTCTCGATTCCTCTACTCTGGGCAAGAGACTCTGGGCAAGTGCCTGCCCAATCTATTCCTCTCATGATTTCATACACCTCTATAAGATCACCCTTCATTCTCCTGCGCTCCAAGGAATAGAGTCCTAGCTTTCCCAACCTCTTCCTAGAGCTCAGGCCCTCTAGTCCTCGACAATATCCTCGGAAATCTTTCCAGCTTGACGACGTCTTTCCTGCGACACTTTTGCCTAAAAAAGAACACAGTACTCTAAATGCAGCCTCGCCAACGTCGTTCCAAATGCACCATGACCTCCCAACTTCAATGCTCAATGCTCTGACTCCTGCGCTGGTTATTTTGAGGTCTTGTTGAAGCAGGTGTCTTATATTTTTAGTCAGCGTTTAATCACACGATTCCTGGCTCCCAGACCAGTTGAGGCCTTGAGGGGAAAGAAAAATAATTCGAGAAACATTTGATAAGGAAAGTTAAATGACTTTTATTTGAAAGAAGAATTTATCTGAGAGAGTGTGGAATAAATTCCTTTTATCTCCAGTCCACACAGAATGAACAATCGGTGTTTTACAATGAGAAGGGGAATTTTGACCTACACCAGTCACAGGGATAGAGAGAGAGAGAGAGAGAGAGAGAGAGAGAGAGAGGTATCTTTGTTCCAAGTGTAATACTTTCAGGGGTGTGCATTCACTAACGGCTCCGCTGCTGCAGATTATATTTCCCGCTTGGGCAGCTTACCTTCTTGGTGACCCTCGGACGATCCTTGATCAGACTTTGACTCAGTGGGTGAGGCAGCATCTCTGGAGAGAAGGAATGGGCGACGTTTTGGTCGAGACCCTTCTTCAGACTGATGTCAGTGGAGGGGGGCGGGACAAAGATAGAATGTAGGTGGAGACAGTAAGACTCGTGGGAGAACTGGGAAGGGGGAGGGGATGGAGAGAGAACGCAAGGGCTACCTTATGTTAGTGAAGTCAATGTTCACACCGCTGGGGTGTAAACCACCCTAGCGAAATATGAGGTGCAGTTCCTCCAATTTGCGCTGGGCCTCACTCTGACAATGGAGGAGGCCCCGGACAGACAGGTCAGATTGGGACGGGAGGGGGAGTTAGAAATGCTGGGCCAGCGGGAGATCAGTTAGGTTAAGACGGACTGAGCGGAGGTATTCAGCGAAACGATCACCGAGATTTCTCTCCAGAGATGCTGCCTCACCCTCTGATACTCCAGCTTTTTGTGTCTACCTTCGATTTTACCAGCATCTGCTGTTCCTTCTTACACGCTTGATCGGACTTTGCTGGCTTTACCTTGCACTAATCGTTATTCCCTGATCGTGTAATTTGCAGCTGTCCATGTATCACTGTGAACGGCTCGATTGTAATCGTGTATTGTCTTTCTGCTGACTGGCTAGACGCAACAAACACTTTTCACTGTACTTTGGTGCACGCGACAACAAACTGTACTAAACTAAACTAAACAACCCAGAAGAAAGTCAGTCAGAACCTCTTGCCTAGAGTCGGACAATCGAGAGCCAGAAGACATAGGTTTAAGGTGAAGGGGGAAAGATTTAATAGGAATCTGAGGGGTAACTTTTTCACACAAAGGGTGGTGGGTGTATGGAACAAGCTGCCAGAAGAGGTAGTTGAGGCTGTGACTATTGCAAAGTTTAAGAAACAATTAGACAGGTACATAGATAGGACAGCTTTGGAGGGATATGGGACAAGCGCGGGCAGGTGGGATGAGTAAAGATGGGACATAGAACCATAGAAAATAGGTGCAGGAGGAGGCCGTTCGGCCCTTTGAGCCAGCACCGCCATTCATTGATCATGGCTGATCATCCCCAATCAATAACCCGTGCCTGCCTTCTCCCTGTATCCCTTGATTCCACTAGCCCCTAGAGCTCTATCTAACTCTCTCTTAAATCCATCCAGTGATTTGGCCTCCACTGCCCTCTGTGGCAGGGAATTCCACAAATTCACAACTCTCTGGGTGAAAATGTTTTTTCTCACCTCAGTCCTAAATGGCATCCCCTTTATTCTAGGACTGTGGCCTCTGGTTCTGGACTCGCCCAAGATTGGGAACATTTTTCCTGCATCTAGCTTGTCCAGTCCTTTTATAATTTTATATGTTTCTATAAGAAATCCCACTCATCCTTCTAAACTCCAGTGAATACAAGCCTAGTCTTTTCAATCTTTCCTCATATGACAGTCCCGCCATCCCAGGGATCAATCTCGTGAACCTACGCTGCACTGCCTCAATCACAAGGATGTCCTTCCTCAAATTAAACATGCCATACACCCACCACCCTTTGTGTGAAAAGGTTACCCCTCACTGAGTCCCGTTAAATCGTTTCCCCTTCACCTTAAACCTGTGCCCTCTGCTACTCAGTTCCCCTACTCTGGGCAAGAGACTCCGTGTGTCTACTCGATCTATTCCTCTCGTGATTTTATACACTGCTCCAAATAGTTTGAAAGCGTGTCGTCTTTTTTCCCTCACCTCCCCACTGCCGAGCGGTGGCCAGAGATTGCCAGGAGCGCTCAACCAGGCATTCTGCTCCCAGCTGCAAAGGAAGGCCGTCTAATCAATCTGGTGGGACCTCCAGTCCTCGAGGATTAGCCCAGAGTCTCTGGTAATTGAAGCTTAATCTCTGGAACACTGTCGCGAGCAACTCCAGAGAATAGAAATCCCGGGGGCATTAGTAGCAGAGTTAGCTTGCTTTCATATCCTTTGAGCACTCACATTTATTAATTGAAACGTTCAGTTCAGTTTAGTTTATTGTCACGTGTACTGAGGTACAATGAGAAGGTTTTTTTTAATTGCTTGCTATCCAGTCAGTGGAAAGACTATGCAGCTGCTCCTCGACTTACGATGGGGTTACGTTCTGATAAACCCATCGTAAATAGATAATAGGTGCAGGAGTAGGCCATTCGGCCCTTCGAGCCAGCACCGCCATTCAATGTAATCATGGCTGATCATCCCCAATCAGTACCCCGTCCCTGCCTTCTAATGGGAATGGGCTAGGTATAGGTTGGTAGGTCTAACTCGGTCAGCATGGATGAGTCAGCATGGATGAGTCGGGCCGAAGGGCCGGTTTCCATGCTGTGCAGCTCTATGCTTCCATGTGTAGGAAAGAACTGGTTTAAATCGAAGGTAGACACAAACTGCTGGACTAACTCAGCGGGACAGGCAGCATCTCTGGAGAGAAGGAATGGGCGACGTTTCGGGTCGAGACCCTTCTTCAGACTGATGTCAGGGGAGGTGGCGGGACAAAGATCATCGCTCTTGACCCGAAACGTCGCACATTCCTTCGTTCCAGATATGCTGTGTATGCCTCTATGTTCAGGCAAGCATGAAATATCCCCTTTCTGTAAAGGTCACTGAAGAACCCCGATGGGTTTTTACAGCAACCCATTAGTTTCATGGACATCAATGCTGATGATAGCTTTTCATTCTAGATCTGTATAATTAACCAAGTCTCCAGCTGATCTCCGGATCATTAACAAGGCTTCTTGATTACAAGTCCGTGGATATAAGCCCATGGATGATGTGCTTTCGGTGTGCTCGTTGCTGGATAATTGCTGGCTGGGACACCACTTCTCATTGTTACAATGACTCAGTTTTAAACTCCGCCACTAAACTCCGCCACTACCTGTCCGTGGCTAACAAGGGCAAGATGCAGGATAAATGACTGAAGGTAATAACGAGAATAATAAATCTGAATAAATGCCACAGAAGGCTGTGGAAGCCAAGTCACCGGGGAATTTTTAAGGCAGGGATTGACGGATTCTTGATTAGTATGGGTGTTGGCAGTTATGGGGAGAAGGCAGGAGACTAGGGTTGAGATGGAACGATAGATCAGTCTTGATTGAATGGCGGAGTAGACTCGATGGGCTGAATGGCCTACTTCTGCTCCTATGACTTATTAGTTTGGTTCAGTTTAGCGATACAGCGTGGAAACAGCCTCTTCAGCCCTCCGAGTCCGCGCCGACCAGTGATCCCCGTACACTAGCGCTATCTTAAACAGTGGGGACAATTTACTATTTTTACCAAAGCCCCAAAGCCAATTAAGCCTACAAACCTGTGCGTTTTTGGAATGTGGGAGCTCCCGGAGAAAACCCACGTGGTCACGGGGAAAACGTACAAACTCCGTACAGACAGCACCTGCAGTCAGGATCGAACCCGGATCTCAGGCTCTGTAAGGCAACTGCTCCGCCGCTGCGCCACCACGAAATCTGAAAGTAGTCAAAATGTTGCACGAAGAATAGTAAGATTAAACGCGAACTTACCAGTTTGAAGTTTGATCTTTATTTTATGAGGAGTTACGTTGGTGATTACGTGAAGAACCCCACCAGTTCGCGTGCGCGTCAGTCTTCAAAGCTGCGGTATGAAATCACAGATAACAACAATCAAAGTTAACACAGTAAGATCAGCAACTTGAGAACTACCAGATGACCTTTGTGAGAGAGGGTTGGGCGTGGAGGGCACGTAATCACCAACGTAACTCCTCATAAAATAAAGATCAAACTTCAAACTGGTAAGATCTCGTTTAATCTTACTATTTTACTTCGGAGTCACGTGAGTGATTCCGTGAAGGGTTCAAAGCTCTGTGATTTCATGCCGCAGATTCAAATCCCGGCGTCTCACTGCATCGATTGACTCAGGATGAGTGAATAATCAACAATGCATTAACCATGACATTGATTCAAATGTATTAATGGTTTACGTTAATAAGGAAATCAATAGCAACCCCTCTATCTCAGGGGAGGTTAAAGTGGACGCAAAACAGCGCACAAAAGTGGGCAAATAGCCCGGGTCAGTAACCGGCCTATGGTAAAACATTTTTTTAATTAAATTCAGTGGACCGTCCTGCGGTCACGAGGATATGGTCGATGGGAATGTCCATTGCCCTGGCCGCTGACGTTGATGGAATGAGATGTAAAATTATCAGTGTTAATACCTGCATAAACCAGAACCTGCTGCAGTCACCTTGAAATTGTCTGAACCGACCTTTCCTTGTGTGGTTGTTTGTTGCTTAATAAACAATACTGATTCCACACTTCTTAGGATTTTGGTGGCCTTGATATAATATAGCAAGCCTGCCCTCACACATAGACGGGGTATGCTGAAATATGATCTTAAATCCTGCCATCCCTGGTTTGCTCTGCTTGTGTAGATCAGAAATGTAAAATGTACCTGCAGCCAATTCCATCCTATCTAGCCGCAGCGTTTGCAATGTTTTGCCCTCGTTGTGCTGATACTAGTGTCATGACTAAGGGTGTAGCTGGAACCCCCTGGTGAAGTATTGTTAACATATTTTCAATATCCAAACTGCATATACTTGTAGTGGGAGAACTTGTGTCGAGATCTTTTTTACAACTCGATATCCGGGTTTGAACCTGACAGAGTGGTTCCCATTTGCTGCAGCTGTAGTGGCTCTATAACTGAATTATTGTCAAAGACCATTTAAGAATGAACTGGAAGACGTCACTAATCTGTACCGTATTAAATGTAACAATAACATTCAACAACCGCTTTCGATCCCCTCAATAGGAATGTACTGCTTTTTTGGTGCTATCCCTGTACTCTGCAGTGAGCACATCCATGGATTGATGTGACAATCTGAGCCGTAAGGCAGTCCATTCAGAGTGTGTAAGTCAATAATTATTTTATTATGTTGAGGCTGGTTTCCTGAACCACAGTTTGAACCAGTAAAGTTTTCGTTTTTTAGAATAACCGTATACGGTTGTATTATTATTACTGACGAAAGCAGGCAACATGGCTGCTTAGCCTGTCAGACAGTACAAATACCTAAAGCGTGATCTTGCTGACTTATTTCAAGAGCCGACTAATGAGGCAAAATGGAGGAAGATATAAAAGAAACATTCCTCCGATCTGAACTTGATGATACACCGGTGGCAACGGAGATTAGGTAAATTATTACTGGATACTTTACAGGAAATTGAGCATGTAGAATATGTATATTCGCTCAATAGCCCTTTACCCATGGGGTGCATCTAGTGTATATATTTAGTTGATATCAACAACTGAAGAATTAGCAACTCAAGCAAATCTCCTCCACCTCCAACTAGAGATGAAAATGCAACTTCCCATCTTAGAGCTGTTAACATCAGTTTGTAAATAACTGAAATTCGACTGCCCAAACTATTGGAGCAACACTGAATACTGTTTGTTCATCATTGTGACTTAGGTAGCTTCAGCTGGCAATAGCATAAGTTTGTTAACAATAATCTACATGTCCATTGAGAGGTCGCTACTTTGCACGATGTCAGTTCCTGACTTACACAGCTACCATATTGCCAATTACTATTGATAAATAGAAGTCAGTTTTATAACAGGTTGCTATTAACTCCAATCTCTTGTCACAGGGCGGAGTCATAGGCTAATAAATAGTTAAAGGTAAATCCCAATGACCAACAAATAGTTTATCCCATTTCGCAATGTTTTATTGTTATTAGTACAGTTATCATTGCATTTTGATAACCTCTGTAATGGGAATTGCATAGAATGGATCTTTGAGACCCTTATGCATCGGTTGTTAGTCAGTAAGAAGTTTCCTATTCGGAAAGTTCATATGCGAGTTACCTGACACTCTCCATTTTTCATAATGAACAGGCCACTCCTGCCATCGTCCCATGGGTTGCACGATAACTCTGGACTGATTTCCGAGCCTGTCTTAAAAGACAATCCTTTGTGTGTTGTACAAACAAGTGTAAATATTACAACTTGTGAGTGGTCCACTTACCCATGTTTAAGAAGTACAAGACCCACCTTGTTGAGTAGAGCTGGTAGGGTGCATGGAACGCCTGCCCAGCTGTTATGTTGCCACCAGCTTCAGTGAACTGCTTACTGCCGATGAGCGCCTGGGGTGCGTTCTGAAACGATGAACCTTTGCCCGCCGTTGGCCTTGATTGACCCGTCTGCCAGGTTTTTCCTTGTTGAATAGGCCTTACCTGAATAGAAGATTCGGCGGCTGGCTCTCATATCCCCCTGTTAGCGCTGTTCACTGCCGGCACGCATGTGCTCCAGTATGTTCCATCGACATCTTTAGAGCCTGGAGTCAGTTACATCTTGACCTTTCGCACTCCCCTCCTCAGAGAGGGCGATTCGTAGGCAGCCCTAAACAGGCACTGCCGCAGGCCCCAGGGTACCTGCGCTGATACAGCCCCATTGGGCCTGTACCAGGATGGAACATTCTGTTGGGATGGCAACTTTGTTGTCAGGAAAGGGTACCTCTGACATGTGCCCTTCATCCCTTGCGGTATGCCCCACGGCCATACCCTGAGACTCGGCGTCAGCAAGATACTGACCCGTCATGCTCTCCTCCTCCAAGAAGGAGACATGAAGCAGCCCTTTCCCAGGCACTGCTCGCGCGGCCTGTCCCACAACCGGCGCTGTAACACATAAAGCAGCCCTGTC
This sequence comes from Okamejei kenojei, assembly GCA_035221665.1. Classification (NCBI taxonomy): domain Eukaryota; kingdom Metazoa; phylum Chordata; class Chondrichthyes; order Rajiformes; family Rajidae; genus Okamejei; species Okamejei kenojei. The sequence goes on along the minus strand of CM069139.1, from coordinate 11,555,875 downwards.
AACAGGTGCTGCTGGCACGGCTCTCCCGTAGGCCAGCGCTGTGACAGATTTGGTGTCAGCAGTACACTGACCCGACCTGGTCTCCCCCCCTCCAACAGGGAGACCTTGAGCAACCCTGTCCCAGGCGCTGCTGGCGCGGCCAGTCCCATAGGCCGGCACTTTCACACATGAAACAGCCCTGTCCCAGGCTCTGCTGGCGCAGCCTGTCCCATAGGCCCGCGCTATTACAGTGTAGTCTCACTAATTTAATTTTGTAGTGTGGAGCTTCACCTGTGTAGGGTTAAAAGTACTACAGCATGCATGCAAAAAATACCCGTATTATCAGAGAGGAACCCTTGCAGCCCGCCTCACCCGAGTCCAATAGGGCTGAACGAGTTCTCTCCCCCTCCAATTTCACTCCATGCCTGGGGACCAACGTGTCTGTGAGTCGCTGACCGCACTGTCAGTGACTCTGGCGTTACTCGCTTTGCCACCTCACGGCATCGCAGCAGGCTGGAAGCCACTGACTTCAGCGGTCGGACCGGGGTTTCCCCACAGCCCATAGCCGGCTCTCTCATCGGACTCCACATAAATCTGGCAGGAAACCTCTGTGAAGAGAGGCTCCTGCTCGAACAAGAAACCCTGGTAAGTAAAAGACACTTACCTTCTAGATTTAAACTTACCGTCGGTAGGAGCGATGCCCTGCCAGTCAGGTGCTTGACGCGCACGCGAACTGGCGGGGTTCTTCACGGAATCACTCACGTGACTCCGAAGTAAAATCTCCTCATAAGTGTAGTCTCACCCAAGCAATGATAGACAAAAATGTTGGAGAAACTCAGAGGGTGAGGCAGCATTTATGGAGCAAAGAAAATAGACAACGTTTCAGGTTGAAACCCTTCTTCAGACTGATGTGAGGGTGAGGGGGCGGGAAGAAGAAAGGGAGAGGTGGAGCCAGTGGGCTGAGGGAGAGCTGAGAAGGGGAGGAGAAATTAGGGACCTAATTAGAAATTAGAGGTCAATGTTCTTACCGCTGGGGTGTAAACTACCCAAGCGAAATATGAGGTGCTGCTCCTCCAATTTACGGTGGTCCTCACTCTGGCCACGGTGGAGGCCCAGGACAGAAAGGTCGGATTCGGAATGGGAGGGGGAGTTGAAGTGCTGAGCCAGGTTGATTATTGCAAACCGAGCGGTGGTGCTCGGCGAAACGATCGCCAAGCCTACGCTTGCTCTCACCGATGTAGAGCAGCTGACACCTAGAGCAGCGGATGCAGTAGACGAGGTTGGAGGAGGTGCAGGTGAACCTCTGCCGCAGCTGGGAAGATTGCTTGGGTCCTGGAATGGAGTCGAGGGGGGAGGTAAAGCAGCGGTTGCAAGGGAAAGGCGGTGGGCAATGGTAATGGTAACACAAGTAATGGTATTGTGCTAGGCTGACAATCACGTCATCCCCGTCATCCACTGCACTGCCCCCAGAATCAGTGTGTGTACAAAATGTACCAGAGACTATCTTCAACAGGCTTTGTCCATCTGTTTCCACAATGCACCCAGGCAACTGTCGGCTACGGGGGTGAATGTCTTTTATCAGGGGATTTAATTGGTATTTTCAACATGATGAGATGCTTTGCGAAGATAAGTGAATAATGGAGGACAACTTCCACCACTGACAAAGGGCAAGGATTGACGATTACCTCAGAGCTATGAAAGGCAAAGTTAGCGTTTTTGTAACAGGATTATTATAACACCATTATTAGAATACGGAACACTTTGATCATGAATAGTCATTACAAGAAATGTACCAGATCGTATTTTCCAAGCAGTGGAATGGCATTTGTAAAGGAACACTGAGACTTATGCGGTAACTTTTCAGATCTTCTGGTATTAAAGATACCTCAGCTAATGGGTTCTCTGTGAAAACCACCCTCTCCTACTACTTTCATTGCCTCTGTCTTGTCACACTGCTTGACGTTTTGTGCTGAATATTCATCCAACTGAATGGGTATGTCCAAACCCATTGGCTTCGGTAAGGTCCCGAACTGAAATGTCACCTGTCCATGTTCTCCAGAGATGCTACCTGACCATTTGAGATAGTCCATTTAAGAAAGGTCTTCGGATGATGGAAAAAATGACAAAAATGCAGGAGAAACTCAGCGGGTGAGGCAACATCTATGAAGGGTCTCGACCCGAAACGTCACCTATTCCTTCGCTCCATAGATGCTGCCTCACCCGCTGAGTTTCTCCAGCATTTTTGTTTACCTTTGAGTTACTCCTGTGCTTTATGTCTTTTTTTTTGTAAACCAGCATCTGCAGTTCCTCTGTTGCCTCTATTGTCTTCGTCTCGGTCTTGGCACATTGGATTTTGTTAACACTGCTTCATTTACCGGGGTTGCTGCCTGACCTGCTGAATGTTTCCAGCCGTTTTCTGTTTTTATTTCAGAATTTCAGCATCTGCAGTTGAAAAAGAAAAGTTGTATCTTGCCTTCAGCTCCCTCGCCGTGTCTTCATCCCTCAGCCTTCGCTGCTGAAACACTGATCCAAGCCCTTGCTTGTTCCAGATTCCACCGCTCCCTTGGCTTGCTTCTCTTAACTTGCAGCCTCCATAAACCTTTGCTCAGCAAAGCTCTGCAACCCTTGTCCAATCTTTCCGATCCTTTCACCCACCACTCTGTCCTCTGCTGACCCTCATCAACCCGGAAGCGTTCAGATTTTAATCCGTTATCAAACACCCACGCCTCACCCCACATCTGTAACCTCATCCAGCGCTGCAGCCCTCTAAGATCTTAGTGTTCTTCAACTTTTTTACGGTGATGTTCAAGAAGGAACTGCAGATGCTGGAAAATCAAAGGTAAACAGAAATGCTGGAGAAAGTCAGCGGGTGCGGCAGCATCTATGGAGCGAGGGAAATAGGCAACGTTTCTGAAGAAGGGTTTCGGCCCCAAACGTTGCCTATTTCCTTCACTCCATAGATGCTGCCGCACCCGCTGAGTCTCTCCAGTAATTTTGTCTACCTGTTTTACGAGAATGTTGCCAGGACTAGAGGGTGTGAGCTATAGGGAGAGGTTGAGTAGGCCGGGTCTCTATTCCACGGAGCGCAGGAGGATGAGGGGTGATCTTATAGAGGTGTACAAAATCATGAGAGGAATAGATCAGGTAGATGCACACTGTCTCTTGCCCAGTGTAGGGGAATCGAGGACCAGAGGACATAGGTTCAAGGTGAAGGGGGGAAGATTTAATAGGAATCTGAGGGGTAACTTTGTCACACAGAGGGTGGTGGGTGAATGGAACAAGCTGCCAGAGGAGGTGGTTGAGGCTGGGACTATCCCATTGTTTAAGAAACTGTAAGACAGGTTCATGGATAGGACAGGTTTGGAGGGTTATGGACCAAGCGCAGGCAAGTGGGACTAGGGTAGATGGGACATTATTGGCCAGTGTGGGGTAGTTGGGCCAAAGGGCCTGTATCCACACTGTATTACCCTAAGACTAACTTAGATATGGAAAGTGTCAGTCCTGAGCTACTATGTACCTCATTGCAGATCCTCGGACTATCTTTGATCGGACTTTACTGGACTCTATCTTGTACTCTGGGATGAGCTTCAAGTCATAGGGCCCTTTGGGTATAAGATTAAAGCCCGATTACCGCCATCCGAACCATTCCTCAGCCTGAATATTTATAAATGTTTCCGTATGTAACTCTCCCATTGTTGTAAATGTAGCAATCTCAGACACTGTATTGATTTCCGTGAGGATAAAATAACAAGTATGAATCTGGAAGCGAGAACATACACTGTCAAAGGAGGTAATTTACCCTGGCCCCGGCGATGCAAGGTGCTGCCTCAGCTCTGGCCCAGCTGAGTGCAAGTCGGGAGCTGATGCCGGATGAATTATTCAAGGAGAGAAGACTGACATCGGTTCACTCATCCTCCCAGCGGTCTCGGTGTCTTGTAGCAACAAGAGGCGCGGGCGCCGGTCTACGCAAAAGGGCACAGAGCGCTGGAAATAACCCGGCGGGTCAGGCAGCATCTGTGGAGGACGTTTTTCGGGTCTGAGGAAGGGTCCCGACCCGAAACGTCACGTCACCTGTCCCGCCCTAAGCGATCTCCCCTTCCCATTGCCACACTGACCTTTCTGTCCTGGGCCTTCCCCACTGTCAAAGTGAGGCCCAACGTAAATTGGAGGAACGGCACCTCATATTTCGCTAGGGCGGCTTACAATACCCGGGAGTCCACATCACAGAGAATCTGACATGGACATCACACACTGCCCCACTGGTGAGTAAGGCAAGGCAGCGCCTTTACCACCTCAGGCAGCTGAGGAAATTCAGAGTGTCTCTGAGGATCCTTCAGTGCTTCTACTCAGCGGCTGTGGAAAGCATCTTGTCCGGCAACATCACAATCTGGTTTGGGAACTGCTCAGCCCAGGACAAGAAGGCTCTGCAGAGAGTAGTGCGTTCGGCCGAACGCACCAGGGGAACTACACTCGCCCCCCCTGCAGGAACTGTACATCAGAAGGTGCAGATCCAGAGGCAGCAACATTATGGGGGACCCCTACCACCCCAGCAACGGTCTGTTCCAGCAGCTACGGTCAGGCAAACGCCTCCGCTGTCACGCTGTTCTCTCCTTGAATAATTCATCCGGCATCAGCTCCCGACTTCCGCTCAGCTGGGCCAGAGCTGAGGCAGCACCTTGCATCGCCGGGGCCAGGATAAACAGAGAGGATGAGACAGAGTTTCTTCCCACAGGCCATCAGGACTGTAAACTCTGATCTCACCAGCGACTCATTTACCGTACCAATTTACTGTTGTGTTGTGTCTTTTTAAAATTGCTGGGTTTTTTTCTAATATGTAAATACTGATTCTGCTCTGTTCTGTTCTGTAGTTTTTTGCACAATCCACAGGCATTGCCACTTTCATTTCACTGCACATCGTGTGACAAATAAACTTGACTTGACCTGACTTGAACCCAGCGGTCGAATATTGATTTCTCTTAATTCAAGTAACCATTGCATTCCCTCTCTCTCAGTCCTTAACCCGACCCCTGGTCGTCCGACTAGCTTCACTATTGTCCTGCTTAGCTCCAGTGTTTGTGTGCCTTTGTTATCACCTTTGCCACAGCCAACAATGGACCATTGTGGGCTCCGCCTTCCTTTGATCATCGGTGCTGGGTTTTGATTTGATCTCGTCATACATACTTTTCATTCATGTGATCTTGGCACCTTTCCATACCTCGAGTTTTCCTCTCCCCTGACTCCAAGTCTGCAGAAGGGTCTCGAACCAAAACGCCACCTGCTCCTTTCCTCCAGAGGTGCCGCCTGACCCGCTGAGATACTCCAGCAGACGTCGTGTCCTCCTGACTTAGAGGGCCGTGTGGAAACAATACTAGTGGGATCTCTCCATTTGCAGTGAAGGCTCTGCTGAGAGAATAGCACGACAGTACCATCTATCACTTTGCTTGCTATCACTATCTTCTTCTTATCGAGTCCACACACAAGATCAGAAGGTTGTTCAGCCAGAGCTGAACACACTTCTCGGCGTCTGCACACAATGGTGTGTGTCTTGTCGCTTCTTGTGCGCGGTGGTGGAAAGACTGGTGGAAACAGGGCCCGCGCCGTGAACGCTCTGGCCTTGACCCCGTCACTATGTTAACAAAGCTCGACTGCATTTTTGTCTCTGCTGCCGGAAACTCTCCCATCCCTTTGTCACCTAGGTTTAAGGCGAAGGGGGGAAAGATTTAACAGGAATCTGAGGGGTAACCTTTTCACACAAAGGGTGTTGGGTGTATGGAACAAGCTGCCAGAGGAGGTAGTTGAGGCTGGGACTATCCCAACATTTAAGAAACAGTTTGACAGGTTTGGAGAGATGTGGGCCAAACGCAGGCAGGCGGGACTAGTGTGGATGGGACGTGTTGGCTGTTGTGGGCAAGTTGGGCCGAAGGGTCTGTTTCCACGCTGTATTATTCTGTGACTAGGACTCTACCTCAGGTCTTTGGTTTACTGCAGTACCTGACTGACTTAACCCACTGTAGACTTGAGATCACCCCAGGCATCTGCTGACGACAGCATAACTCAAACCCTTCACTCTTTCCCCCAGAATGCTGCCCGGATTAGAATGTATTAGCCATAAGGAGAGAAGGAAGACACAAACTTCTGGAGTAACTCAGCAGGTCAGGCAGCATCTCTGGAGAGAAGAAATAGGTGACGTTTTGGGTCGCGACCCTTCTTCCACGATTTCTTCCAAGGGAAGAAAGTTTCCTACCAGAAATGTCACCTATTCCTTTTCTCAAGAGATGCTGCCTGACCCGCAGAAACATAGAAACTTAGAAAATAGGCGCAGGAGGAGGCTATCCGGCCCTTCGAGCCAGCACCGCCATTCATTGTGATCATGGCTGATCGTCCCCAATCAATAGCCCGTGCCTGCCTTCTCCCCATATCCCTTGACTCCACCAGCCCCTAGAGCTCTAACTAACGCTTAAATCCATCCAGTGACTTGGCCTCCACTGCCCTCTGTGGCAGGGAATTCCACAAATTCACAACTCTCTGGGTGAAAAACTTTTTTCTCACCTCAGTCTTAAATGACCTCCCCTTTATTCTAAGATCCGTTGTTCCAGAGTTGCTCTGGCATTTTGTGTCAGTCTTCGGTATAAACCAGCATGTGCAGTTCCCTGCTACGCAGCTATAAGGAGAGGTTGGACTTTCTTCGACTGCTTTCTTTGGAACGTCGGAGATTGAGGCGAGAGCGGACAGAAGTGTATAAAATGAAGAGAGACATAGATAGCGTAGACGGCCAGAACCTTTCCCCCAGAGGTGGAAATGTCAAAGACTAGACGGCTTAGCTCTAAGGGACTCGTTGCCCTATCCTGGCTTCCAGTTAAGCAGCGCTGTGAATTTCAAATGATCATTCCTGACTTCAAGTCCCTCTGGGCCCTGCCCTCCCTGTCTTAGTGACCTCCAAGTGGTTCTGTCCCCGCAGAGTTCTGCACAGCTCTATTTCTGGCCTCTCCGCCATGACTTTAATCATCCCACCATCGGTCATGCCTTCAAGCTGCCAGGTTCGCAAGCTCCTGCGCCTGCCTCTCTCCTTCGCTCTCCCCTTTAAAGGTCTCCTTCAGGGCGTCACGGTGGGATGGGGACACGCAGCACATCAGTAAACATTGTGGCCCACTGCAGTACGTCCAAGTTAAATAAGCGCCCATCTATCACATCAGCGCTTTGCCGTCGCCTTCTAACATTGGCCGTTCAAAGATGCACGGTGGCGCAGCGGGTAGAGCTGCTGCCTCACAGCACCAGAGACCCGGGTTCGATCCTGACTACGGGTGCTGTCTGTACGGAGTTTGTACGATCTCCCCGTGACCACGTGGGTTCTCCCCAGGTGCTCCGGTTTCCTCCCACACTCAATAGACAATAGGCGCAGGAGTAGGCCATTTGGCCCTTCGAGCCAGCACCGCCATTCAATGTGATCATGGCTGATCATCCCCAATCAGTACCCCGTTCCTGCCTTCTCCCCATATCCCCTGACTCCGCGATTTTTAAGAGCCCTACCTAGCTCTCTCTCGAAAGCATCCAGAAAACCGGCCTCCACCGCCCTCTGAGGCAGAGAATTCCACAGACTCCAAAGATGTACAGGTTTGGAGGTTAACTGGCTTTAAAAATCATAAGTGTGTGTAGGATAGTGCCAGCGTATCGGGTGATCGCTGGTCTGCACAGGCTCGGTGGGCCGAAGGGCCTGTTTTCATGCTGTGACTAAAACTAAAACTGATCAGGTTTACAGGCCAATTGGCTTGTCTAAAAATTGTAAATTGTCGCTAGTGAGTAGGATAGTGCAAGTGCACATGATGATCGCTGGTCTGCACAGGCTCGGTGGGCCGAAGGGCCTGTTCCCACGTAGTATCTCTGAAGTCTAAAGCCTACTTGTCAATCACAATCACCTTAATAATCTCCTAATGTCAATTTTTTTTTCATAACGTCCCCATGGGCTGCTTTGCCAAGTACACTGTTGTCGTCAGAGTTTAATCTCGTGTGTGACAGCAGAAACCTGCCCCCCTTCTACGCCCATGCCGTGTTTGGGCAGTAATCAGTGACAACCAACCAGCTCAGATAGAGCAGAATGAAATGTGTAGGAAGGAGCCGCAGATGCTGGGTTTATACCGGAGATAGACGCAACAAGCTGGAGTAACTCAGCGGGGCAGGCATCACCTCTGGAGAGGGGGAATGGGTGACGTTTCGGGTCGAGACCCTTCTTCAGACTGAAAGTCACGGGAAAAGGGATAGAGCAGAGACGGGTAGTCATTGCAGCCGGTCACGTCAGCAATGGTGCTGGACTGGTGGCCACTCACAACCTATCAGCTCCGTTCCAAGAGAAGACTGGTAGCGATCGCCATCAATCAATCTTCCAATTTAACACGATGAACGGGTGATGATCGTAGATCATCGTTGGTTTTTGCAAATCTTCCATTCATTTGTTCTATGTTCCTTCTCTGTCTCTCGTTTCCCTCTCCCCTGACTCTCAGTTTGAAGAAGGGTCTCGACCTGAAACGTCACACATTCCTTTTCTCTCCATCCCCTCCCCCTTCCCAGTTCTCTCCACCGTCCACTCCCCTGACATCAGTCAGAAGAAGGGTTTTGACCCAAAACATCACCCATTCCTTCTCTCCAGAGATGTTGCCTGTCCTGCTGAGTTACTCCAGCATTTTGTGTCTATCTCAGGTTTGTAGGTTAATTGGCTTCGATTGAAATTGTAAATTGTCCCTAGTGTGTGTAGGATAGTGCTAGTGTTTGGGGATAGTAGGTCGTTGGGCCGAAGGGCCTGTTTCCACGCTGTATCTCTAAAACGGAAACTAAAAACGAGATGAACAAAAGATGAATTGAAAGCAGTGGCGCAGCGGTAGAGTTGCTGCCTCACAGCGCCAGAGACCTGGATTCGATCCTGACCACGGGAGCTGTCCGTGCGGAGTCTGTACGTTCTCTCTGGTGGGTTTTCTCCGGGTGTTTTACCGGAGACCGGATCAGAACTTGGTCGTCGAGCAGGAGAAGCAGGAATCACAGTTGGGGAGCAGCGAGAGAGGGTCTCACAGAACTTCTGTCAGAGAGAGGAGAACTTGTTCAAAGTAGGCATACCTTGAGGAAGTTTTGCAGTAAAAAAGGAGATACAAGGAACTGGTGGTGCAGGTTTATAAAAAAATACATTACAAGACAATACCATACAATACAATAGTACTTCATTAGCCAAGTATGTTTTGCAACATACGAGGAATTTCATTTGCCAAGTCAGTCATACAAATAAAAAGCAACAGAACACGCAAAATACATTTTAACATAAACATCCACCACAGTGACTCCTCCACATTCCTCACTGTGATGGAAGGCAAAAAGAAAAAGTTCAATCTCTTCCCTTCTTTGTTCTTCCTGCGGTCGGGAGCCTCGAGCCTTCCGTTGACGGGATGATCTTACTCCCGTAGCCGGGGGTCGAGCCCTCCTCGTTGGGGCGATCAAGCTCCTGCATCGGGGGGGGGGAATCTCAGCTCCCCCGCGCCGGCGATCGGACCCCGTGTTGGGGCTGGTCGAAACCTTCTGCGTCCTTGGAGCTCCTGACATCTACGGTCTCTACCCAAGACTGCGAGCTCTCGATGGTGACGTCCGCAAGCCGCGGTTGGAGCGTCGATCCCAGGCAAGGGATCGGCCCCGATGGTAAGTTCACACCCCCGCGGTGGGGCTCAAAGTCAGTCCTGATCGAGGCCTCCGGCTCCACGATGTTAGGCCTGGAAAGTAATTGCATCTCCGGCAAGGTAAGAGATTGAAAAAAAAGTTTCCCCCTCCCCCTCCCCCTCCCACTCCCCCACATTAAACAAACCAGAGAACATTTACACAAACTTCTAAAATACATTAAAAATAACAAGAAAATACAAAGAAACAGACAGACTGTTGGCGAGGCTGCCAATCGTGAGGGGCCCCCTGGTGGTGAAATATGACACCAAGCACTGGAGTAACACGTCGAGTCAGGCAGCGAGTGTGGTGAACATGGAGAGGTGATGTTTTAGTTTAGGAACCTTCATCAGACACAGTCTGATGAAAAGTCTTGACCTGAAACGTCACCTATTTTTCCTCCAGAGATGCTGCCCGACCCGCTGTGACACTCCAATATTTTGTGTCCATCTTCGTTGAAAACCAGCATCTGCAGTTCCATCTTACACCAATCACTTCGGGTGTTAAAAATGAGAAATCAATGCAGAAAATGCTGGAGGCACTCAAGCTGAAAGGTCGCCGACCTGAAACATTAGCCCTTGCCTCCATCTCCACAGATACCGCCTGACCTGCTGAGTATTTTCAGCATTTCCAGTTTTGTTCACAAGCGCCTGATTGTTGCCTTTTGCTGCCTTTCTGAAAGGTAACCAGTCAACCAGCGTGAAGCATTATTTGCTTTTATTTCTTTACAACTCAGTTATGGATTACCCGAGGCAGCACGCTTTTAACTTGGCAGGGGGTGCGTTTGACAATGAAGTGGAAGGATATGCGTCCATTGCAGTACCGGTCAGCACCAGAAGGTGGCCTGAAATGCTTTGGAAAAAAGATTGCTGTTAGAATATAAGGTGAAGTTTCTCACTAACTTGGTGAACCTGACAATAGTAAATAACAGTAAACCAACCAACACAAGAGTCAATTTGTGCAAAGCAAGCTTCCACAGAGAGTGTTAAAATAAAAGACCAGCTCATCTGTGCTTGAGTAACTCAGCGGGTCAGTCAGCATCTCTGGAGAACGTGGACAGGTACAAAGTGCTGGAGTAACTCAGCGGGTCAGTCAGCATCTCTGGAGGACACGGATAGGTGATGCTTCGGGTCGGGACAACTTAATTTACTTGGGCACTTTGTGTTTTTTTTGTAGCCTATCCTTGTACTCCAGAGATGCTGCTTAACCCACTGAGTTACTCCAACACTCTCTCAGTTTTGCACCAATCCGAAGAAGGGTCTCGCCCCGAAACGTCATCCGTCCTTTTTCCCCTGAGATGCTGCCTGAACCGCTGAGTTACTCCAGCATTTTGTGTCTATCTACAGATAATCTCTTCCCCATCTTTCCGGCAAGTTAAAACGGACTTATTTTCCTCTAATTCATATTTCACCTAGAATGTGAAGCAGTAAAACATGGAAACAGGCCGTTTGGCCCACAATGTCTGTGGCGAACATGACCTTATCTGGCTGCTTGTGATCCATATCCTCTCCATTCCCTGCATCAGCAAGTGCCTGTCTAAAAAAACTCTTAAGCGCCCATTCTAGAGATCCTCGGCCTGATACAATAAAGGGCCTGTCCCACTTAGGCGATTTTTTAGGCGACTACAGGCGACTAGGCTGTTGCCACGTGGTCGCCGGGGTGTCGCCTGTATGGTCGTGAGTCGTCTCCTCAGTTGCCCAAAGAGTCGTAGCGTCTTTCTGGTCGCCGCTGGATTTTCAACATGTTGAAGATTTTTGGAGACAGTCGATGACAGTGGGTGTGACGCCAATGAGTGTTAGCTTGACTTCTCCTGCCGTAGGTCCCTTAATCTGAGGAAGGACATTCTTGCTATTGAGGGAGTGCAGCGTAGGTTTACAAGGTTAATTCCCGGGATGGTGGAACTGTCATAAGCTGAGAGAATGGAGCAGCTGGGCTTGTATACTCTGGAGTTTAGAAGGATGAGTGGAGATCTTATTGAAACATATAAAATTATATAGGGTTTGGACACGCTAGAGGCAGGAAACATGTTCCCAATGTTGGGGGAGTCCAGAACCAGGGGCCACAGTTTAAGAATAAGGGGTAAGCCATTTAGAACAGAGATGAGGAAACACTTTTTCACACAGAGAGTTGTGAGTCTGTGGAATTCTCTGCCTCAGAGGCCGGTGGAGGCCGGTTCTCTGGATACTTTCAAGAGAGAGCTAGGTAGGGCTCTTAAAGATAGCGGAGTCAGGGGATTATGGGGAGAAGGCAGGAACAGGGTAGAGAAGGCAGGAACGATTTTGTTGTTGAAAGCATGCCCGGCCCGGAAAGCTGGACTCTGCCCACTCTATGGTTTGAGACTGCGTGTACTTATTTGATGCACTTGACTGGGCGGCGAGCTGAGTTTGGCGATGCACGTCGGTGGGAATCTGTGTCCGCAGCCCTGTTGAGCCGCCGAGCCAGGCAGTGCCAGCACCTCTTATGCTCAAGATGATGTGAATGCCTGGTGGGGCTGTGTGAATGCTGGGACTGTCTCTTCCGCTCACGATACCACAGCATGAGGTGCAGGGCAAACGCTAGCGAGAGAAACCATTCCGAACAGGGCGGGGACTGCGTGCGAGAAGGGAGGGGAGGAGAGGAGCTTGATTGAAACCTGCTGGATATACCGGTCTCTGCAAAGCCTGCATTGGATTCTCGGAGCTTGTGTTTAGGGACTGATTTAGATAAAACTGTCTGCAGTGCAATGCATAGGGCACTGCGCAAACCAGCGTAATCAAGAATGAGTCGCACCCCGGCCACTTCCTCTTCTCCCCTCTCCTGTCAGGCAAGAGGTATAGAAGGCGTATGGTGGCACTGTGGCGCAGCGGTAGAGCTGCTGCCTTACAGCGCCAGAGACCCAGGTTCGATCCTGACTGCCGGTGTGTCTGTACAGAGACTGTGTACGTTCTCCCCGTGACCGTGTGGGTTTTCTCGGCCTGCTCCAGTTTCCTCCCACACTCCAAAGACGTACAGGTTTGTAGGTTAATATGGCTGAGGTAAAATTTGTAAATTGCCCCTGGTGTTTAGGATAATGCTAGCGTACGGGGAATGCTGGTCAGCAGGGAACCTGCGGGCCGAAGGGCCTGTTTCTGCACAGTATCTCTAAACCAAACTAAACTAACCTGAAAGTGTGAAAACGCACACCTCCGGATTCAGTGATGGTTTCTTCCCAGCTGTTATCAGGCAACTGAACCATCCTACCAACAACTAGAGTGCGGTCCTGAGCTAGTCATAATGTCATAAGTGATACGAGTGGAATTAGGCCATTCAGCCCCATTCAATCATGGCTGATCTATCTCTCCCTCCTAACCCCATTCTCCTGCCTTCCCCCCATAACCTCTGACACCCGTACTAATCAAGAATCTATCTTTCTCTGCCTTAAAAACATCCACTGACCTGGCCTCCGCATCCTTCTGTGGCAAAGAATTCCACAGATTCACCACAGTCTGACTGAAGAAATTTCTCCTCATCTCCTTCCTAAAAGAACATCCTTTAATTCTGAGTCCTAGACTCTCCCACTAGTGGAAACATCCTCTCCACATCCACTCTATTTCACCAAGCCTTTCACTATTCTGTATGTTTCAACGAGGTCCCCCCCTCATTCTTCTAAACTCCAGCGAGTACAGGCCCAGGGCCGACAAATGCACATCATAGGTTAACCCACTCATTCCTGGGATCATTCTTGTAAACCTCCTCTGGACCCTCCCCAGAGCCAGCACATCCTTCCTCAGATATGGTGCTCAGAATTGCTCACAATATTCCAGAAACTGCCTTACCAAACGTTGCCTTATGGAGCCTCAGCAAGACATCCCTGTTTTTGTATACAAGCCCTCTTGAAATCAATGCTAGCATTGAGTTTGCTTTTGTTACTACCGATTCGACCTGCAGATTAACTTTTTGGGAATCCTGCACCAGCGCTCCCAATTCCCTTTGCACCTCCGATTTCCGGATTGTCTCCCCATTTAGAAAATGGTCTGCGCCTTTATTCCTACTTCCAAAATGCATGACTGCACACTTTGTGACACTATATTCCATTTGCCACTTCTCTGTCCACTCTCCCAGCCTGTCCAAGTCTTCCTGCGGACTCCCTGCTTTCTCTACACCACCTGCCCTTCCACCTATTTTCGTATCATCCCCAAACTTCGCCACGAGGCCTTCAATCCCCTCGTCCAAATCATTAATATACAAGGTGAAGAGTAGCGGCCCCAACACCGTCCCCTGCGGAACTCTGCTGGTCACTAGTATCTATCTCATTGGAGACTCTCAGACTATATTAATTCTCTGTGGAATTCTCTGCCTCAGAGGGCGGTGGATGCTTTCAAGAGAGAGCTAGAGGGGGCTCTTAAAAATAGCGGAGTCAGGGGATATGGGGAGAAGGCAGGAATGGGGTACTGATTGGGGATGATCAGCCATGATCATATTGAATGGCGGTGCTGGCTCAAAGGGCAGAATGGCCTACTCCTCCACCTATTGTCTATTGTTTATTGTCTATTTTTGATGGGACTTTACTGGACTTTATCTTGCACTAAACATTATTCATGTTATTCCCTTTATCTGTATCCGTACACTGCAAATGGCTCGACTGTAATCACGTATTTGTCTTTGCGCTGACTGGCATGCAACGAAAAGCAACTTTGTGAGCTGAGGCTGGTGAATCTGTGGAATTCTTTGACACAAAAGACTGTGGAGGTCAAGCCCATGAATAATTTTAAGGCAGAGACAGATAGATTCTTGATTAGTGCGGCTGTGAGGGGTTATGGGGAGAAGGCAGGAGAATGGGGTTGAGAGGAAAAGATAGATCAAACACGATTGAATGACGAAATAGACTTGATGGGCCGAATGGCCTAATTCTACTTCTATCACTTATGAACATACACATTCTCCTCAATTAAGATAATATCGTAAGTGCCTCATTACACCAACTAGTTAGCACACAACATAAAGCTTTTGACTGTACCTTGGTACGCGTGACAATAAACTAAACTAAACTAAACGCAGTGAATCTTTTTTAATTTGTTCTGGGCTGCACCTGTCTTTGAGTAAGGGCATGATGAAGGTCCAGGGAGATTTGAACTCTCAAAAACTGCTCTGCCGGGTGGATAAAGCTATTTATTTTTCTAACTTCAGCCATTTCGAACTTCGTGCTGCATTTGCGAGGATTTAATGGGAGAAATATTTGTTGCCGATTGAGTCGTGTAGTTCGGCGCGGACTCGATGGGCTGAAGGGCCTGTTCCCACGCTGTATCTCAAAAACGGAAAAAAAAACTAAAACACTGGTGCAAACGTTGATTATCAACAATGTTAGCTTCCGAGAAGCACGTCTGTGTCTTACAAATCCCCGGCTAATCATGCCAGTTGATAACATTTCCTTGTAATGTGTTCAGGGGAAGGTGACAGATAATAGAAATAGTTATTGGCTCCACGGTGCTCCTGTTATTAAGTGATTTCTGCAGCAGCAGACTCAGATTTAGCAAACAGTTCGTTCCTGTGTGATTCAGAGGGCTCCAGGATCTATTTAAAGAGGCTTTCACCATAAGTGTGTCGCGTGGCACTTAATAGAAGGCCACAAGTTAGGCGATAAATGCGGGGTTACAGAAAAGGGCGCTTCCATCCACGTGCTTGCTAGTGTGCCGCAAGTCGCAGAGTGAAGCCTGCAGCAGTTCCACACGGTGGAGATGGCAAAGGTGACCTCTCTGCTCTGATTGTGATGAACTGTAGCAAAACAACCCCCAACTATCTCACTCCACTGCCTTGAAGTAGGCGTCTCCAACACCGCCTGTCTATAATATTGATTTCTCTAAATTCAAGTAACCCTTGCTTTCCCTCTCTCTCCAGCCCTCGCCCTTCCTGGTTCTCCAACCAGTCTGACTTGCCCCTGATTTAACTTTATCACCGTACGCGTCGTTGCCACCTTGCTTGTTGAGCGTGGGTTTTTCTGTGACCCCGCATTTATCGCCTAACCTGTGGCGTTATGTTAAGTGCCACGCGACACACTTACGGTGGAGGCCTCTTTAAATAGATCCTGGAGCCCTCTGAATCACACAGGAATGAACTGTTTGCTCAATCTGAGTCTGCTGCTGCAGAAATCACTTAATAACAGGAGCACCGTGGTACCAATAACCATTTCTATTATCTGTCACCTTCCCCTGAACACATTACAAGGAAATGTTATCAACTGGCATGATTAGCCGGGGATTTGTATGACACAGATGTGCTTCTCAGAAGCTAACATTGTTGATAATCAACGTTTGTACCAGTGTTTTCATTTTTTTAGTTTTTGGGATACAGCGCGGAAACAGGCCCTTCAGCCCATCGAGTCCGTGCCGACCAGCGATCCCCGCACACTAACATTATCCTACACACATTAGGGATAATTTACAATTTTACCCCAAATCCAATTAACCTATAAACCTGTCCGTCTTTGGAGTGGTGGGAGGAAGCCGGAGCTCCCGGAGAAAATCCACGCAGGTCACGGGGAGAACGTACAAACTCTGTACAGACGGCAGCAGTAGTCAGGATCGAACCCGGGTCTCTGGCGCTGTGAGGCAGCAACTCTACCGCTGGGCCACCGTCACACCCCTTTGAGATGGAGGAAATGCCTGAGGGTGGCGGGAGACAGGTGGAGGGGTAAGCATAAAATATACAATGTGCTGGAGTAACCCAGTGGGTCAGGCAGCATCTCTGGAGAAAACGAATAGGGCATACGAGATGTGTAAGAAGGAACTGCAGATGCTGGTTTATACCGAGGATAGACTGTTCCTTTTCTCCAGAGACGCGGTCTGACTCGCTGAGTTACTACAGCTGTTTGTGTCTATGGATATGTGGCATTTTGGGTCGAGACCGTTCTTCAGACTTTGTTAACCAGCGTCTGCAGTTCTTGGTTTTGACTAAATGCTCAGAGTGAGGATAGAGTGGCCACTGAGGATCGGAATTTGGGAAGCACTTTTAACTAATCCTCGTGCTGCATCGGTGTCATTGGCTCTACCCTTACAAACACAGGCAGATTCAATGGTGTTAGCCTAAGGTGGACCCCATCAAACTGCCTAGGGAGATCTTACAAGCCGAAAGGGCCTGTCCCACTTAGGCAATTTTTTTAGGCGACTAGGCTATCGCCACATGGTCGCCGGGCTGTCGCCTGTATGGTCGCGAGTCGTCTCCTCAGTCGCCCAAAGCAACTTTCTGCTCCCCGCTGGATTTTCAACATGATTTTCAACAATTTCCGGCGACAGTGGGTTGACGCCAATGAGCGTAGCTTAACTTTCCTGACGTAGGTGCTGCCGTAGGTTGTCGCCAGGTGACGTGGGTTGTCGCCGGTGCTGACTTCGGAGAATTCCATTGGCGACTACCTACGTCAGCCGGCGACAGGTACCGGCAACTGAATTGCCTTCAGTTCTCACCGACTGGGTCATAGCTTGTCGTGGGTGGACGTAGGTTGACTTCCGTTGTCGTAGATTGTTGCCTGGGTCGCTGTAAGCTGTCGTAGGTGAGGTCGTAGCTGGACCTCCTAATACTGCCGGTGATCGGTAGCTTGCCGCAGCTTGATGCCGACTAGGTGGTAGGTTGTGGAGGGCATTGTGGTAGTGGGGGGGGGGGGGGAGTCCAGTCGCCGTTTTTTTGGCAACCTGCAACGACTGTGACAGTCGCCTAAAAAATCGCCCAAGTGGGACAGGCCCTTAACTTTGTACATCATGAAAACACCAGAGCCCCAGCTTCATAGAACATGCAACATGTTAGGGTGGCACAGTGGTGTAGCGGTAGTGCTACTGCCTTACAACGCCCGAGACCTGTCTATACGCCGTTTGTACATCCTCCCCGTGACCTGCGTGGGATTTCACCGAGATCTTCGGTTTCCTCCCACACTCCAAAGGCGTACAGGTTTGCAGGCTAATTGGCGTGGTGTAAATGTAAATTGTCCCGAGGGTGTGTAAGATAGTGTAAGTGTGCGGTGATCGCTGGTCGGCGGGGACTCGGTGGGCCAAAGGGCCTCTTTCCATGCTGTATCTCTAAACTAAACTAAAAATCAGGATCCTATAGGACAGTGCTGAGCGGATCCATGATTTGGTCAGGTACATGGATACGAAAGGTTTGGAGGGATTTGGGCCTACTGCGGGCAAATCCCGCCAGCAGGCTTTGGGCCTACTAGCTTAGATGCAGCATCCAGGGGCTGAAACCACTGCATGCATGAAAGGATCTGCACCTGCATTGCTTTTGAGGACATACATTATTATAGTGACATAAAATCCCGGTGTTACTCAGCGGGACAGGCAGCATCTCGGGATAGAAGGAATAGGTGAAGTTTCGGGTTGAGACCCTTCTTCACACTGAAGAAGGTTACTGACAAAGGGTCTCGACTCAAAATGTCACTCACGCAGGGAGTGCAGCATAGATTCACAAGGTTAATTCCCGGGATGGCGGGACTGCCATATGCTGAGAGAATGGAGCGGCTGGGCTTGTACACTCTGGAATTTAGAAGGATGAGAGGGGATCTAATTGAAACATATAAGATTATTAAGGGTTTGGACATGTTAGAGACAGGAAACATGTTCCCGATGTTGGGGGAGTCCAGAACCAGGGGCCACAGTTTAAAATAAGGGGTAAGCCAATTAGAATGGAGATGAGGAAACACTTTTTCACACAGAGAGTTGTGAGTCTGTGGAATTCTCTGCCTTAGTGGAGGCCGGTTCTCTGGATACTTTCAAGAGAGAGCTAGATAGGGCTCTTAAAGATAGCGGAGTCAGGGGTTATGGGGAGAAGGCAGGAACGGGGTACTGATTGGGGATGATCAGCCATGATCACATTGAATGGCAGTGCTGGCTCGAAGGGCCGAATTGCCTAATCCTGCACCTATTGTCTATTATCTATTGTCTATGGTGGAATGGTTTCGCATCGAGACCCTTCCTCTGACTGAAGAAAGGGTCTCGACACGAAACGTCACCCGTTCCTTCTCTCCAGAGACGCTGCCTGTCCCGCTGAGTAACTCCAGCATTTTGTGTCTATCTCCGGTTTAAACCAGCATCTGGAGTTCCTTCCTCCAACATTATTATCGTGGCTCTGTTTCTGCAGGTAGACAGAGTGACTGATGGTGGAGAGATGGAAGCAGGAGCTGGAATGTAGGTTAACGCTGCCCTCAGGGTGTTTTGTTTGAGCACCTCCCTAAGTTGTTGAAGCTGATGGACCGAGGGGCTGTTGGTAGCTGCTGTCGGCAGCCAGGGTTGAGCCTCAGCTAAAGTATCAAACGTTACTCACGTCATTCCCCTTATCAATAGACAATAGGTGCAAGAGTAGGCCATTCGGCCCGTCGAGCCAGCACCGCCATTCAATGTGATCATGGCTGATCATCCCCAATCAGTACCCCGTTCCTGCCTTCTCCCCATATCCCCTGACTCCACTATCTTTAAAAGCCCTATCTAGCTCTCTCTTGAAAGCATCCAGAGAACCGGCCTCCACCGCCCTCTGAGGCAGAGAATTCCACACACGTGCATGTGTGCACTACGGATTGCTCGATTGTCCTGTCGATCGTCATGTATTGCCTGTATTGCCTGTGGTGCCGAGCCGTGGAGTGAGTTCGACCGTCCCGACTGTCGGAGTTTTGATCATCCCGGACGAGAGGGCCTGTACATCGAGCCGTCTGTAGCGGCGACTGCGGAGGGTTACACGGCCCTGACCACGGGAGAACAAAGGAGGAGGACTGACTCAACTTTGTTGCCTTCCACCACAGTGAAGAATGCTGTGGTGGGTGTTTGCGTTAAATCTTATTGTGTATCGTGTGTTCTTTTTAAGTGTGTCGCTGCTGGCAAATTCATTTCACTGCACCTTCGGGTGTATGTGACGAGTAACTTTGACCTTGACCTTGACTTTGACTTTCCGCTGACTGGTTAGAGCGCCACGAAAGCGTACCTCAGTACCCGTGACAATAAACTGAAGTAAGCTCAAAGCAGACCAACCCATAGGGTGGAGCAATGGCGCAGCGGGTAGAGTTGCTGCCTTACAGCACTTGCAGCACCAGAGCCCCGGGTTCGATCCCGATTACGGGTGCTGCCTGTAAGGCGTTTGCACGCTCTCCCCGTCACCCGCGTGGGCTTTCCCCGAGATCTCCGGCTTCCCCCCACACTCCAAAGACGTACAGGCGTGCAGGCTAATTGGCGCGGTGTAAGTGCAAATTGTCCCTAGTGTGTGCAGGATAGTGTTAGTGTGCGGGGATGGCTGGTCGGTGCGGACTCGGTGGGCCGAGGGGCCTCTTTCCGTGCTGTATCTCTAAACTACACTAAACTAAACCGCGAGCGCACTGCGGCAAGCAACGTTTGCTGCCCAGCCCACTCCGAGGGCAGTGGGAGGAGGGGAGGGTGCTGGAGGTTACACCAAGGCAGCAGCTATCACAAGGGGGCACTGCCCCTCTAGAGCTCTGCTGTCTTACTTACTGCAAAAGATGGAAGCGTTTATGCTTTCGCTTTGTCCCAGCTTCCGCCGCATAATTAATTGAAAACCTGCCCGTCAGTAACAACCCTGTATCTGTACACTGTGGACGGCTCGATTGTAATCATGGAATCAGCTGTTTGATGTGCTGGGACACTCCAGCGCTTTGTGTCATCTTTGCAGGCAAATGAGGCCACTTAACTTGGCCAGGTTGGGTAAGGTTGGCGAACCTGAAGGTTCATCCTATATCATCGTTACCTTTTTTGCATATCTTTCATTCATTTGTCCTATTTCTCTCTGTATCACCGTCTATATCCCTCGTTTCCCTTTCCCCTGACTCTCAGTCTGAAGAAGGGTCTCAACCCGAAACGTCACCTATTTTTTTCTCCAGCGCTGCTGCCTGACCCGCTGAGTTAAGGGGCTGTCCCACTTGGGCGACCTAATTGCCGAGTTTAGAAGAGTTTAGGAGAGTTTAAAAAAATGACGTTGAAGACCTCCTCCGACCTCCTTCGACTATGTTGAAGACCAGCTTCGACTAGCTACGACTAACTTCGGGAAAATTGGACACCGAATAGTGGAGAGTGAAGACGACCTTCTTCGATCTCCTTCGGCCTCCCTAAACGACTACGATGACGACTATCTTCGACTTACTTCGACTACCCTCGATTACCTACGACTAACATGCCGACCTACTACGACCTACTACGACTAAACCTATGAGTAAAAAAAGTATCAATTTTTTTCCATGGCGACCTTTTTTTATTCGCGGGCATTTTTCAACATGTTGAAAATTACGCCGCGACCTAGCTGAGGCCTCGAGTACGCGGGGACCACTCTCGAGCATGAGGGAGAGTTACAAAGACCTCCTACGACCTCGTGTCGACCATGCTGCGAGTATGAGTCGAGGGCAAGCTCGCCAGAACTCGCGGATTAGGTCGCCCAAGTGGGACAGCCCCTTGGCTCTCCAGCTCTTTGTGTCTATCTTTCGATAAGGCTGGGCTTGTTTGTGTACTGCATAACTCTCAGACTCGATAGTCCCTCTCCCTGACCCCGTTAAAGTCCAATCAAGGGGCCATTCCCTCTTCTCCCCTCACCCCATCGGGTAAAAGGTATAGAAGTGTGTAAACGCACGCCTCCGGATTGAGGAGTAGTTTCTTCCCAGCTGTAATCAGGCAACTGAACCATCCTACCACAATTGGAGAGCAGTCCTGAACTACTATCTACCTCATTGGAGACCCTCAGACTATCTTTGATCAGACTTTACTGGACTTTACTGGACTAAATGTAATTCACGTTATTTGCTTTATCATGTATCTGCACAATGTGAACGGCTCGATTGTAATCATGTATTGTCTTTCCGCTGACTGGTTAGCACGCAACAAAAGCTTTTCATAGAATCATAGAATCATAGAAAATAGGTGCAGGAGTAGGCCATTCAATATGATCATGGCTGATCATCCAACTCAGTATCCTGTACCTGCCTTCTCTCCATACCCCCTGATCCCTTTAGCCACAAGGGCCACATCTAACTCCCTCTTAAATATAGCCAATGAACTGGCCTCAACTACCTTCTGTGGCAGAGAATTCCAGAGACTCACCACTCTCTGTGTGAAAAATGATCTTCTCATCTCGGTCCTAAAAGACTTCTCCCTTATCCTTAAACTGTGACTCCTTGTTCTGGAGTTCCCCAACATCGGGAACAATCTTCCTGCATCTAGCCTGTCCAACCCCTTAAGAATTTTGTAAGTCTCTATAAGATCCCCCCTCAATCTCCTAAATTCCAGCGAGTATAAGCCGAGTCTATCCAGTCTTTCTTCATATGGAAGTCGTGCCATCCCAGGAATCAGTCTGGTGAACCTTCTCTGTACGGCAAGAATGTCTTTCCTCAGATTAGGAGACCAAAACTGTACGCAATACTCCAGGTGTGGCCTCACCAAGACCCTGTACAACTGCAGTAGAACCTCCCTGCTCTTGTACTCAAATCCTTTTGCTATGAATGCCAACATACCATTCGCTTTCTTCACAGCCTGCTGCACCTGCATGCCTACTTTCAATGACTGGTGTACCATGACACCCAGGTCTCGTTGCATCTCCTGTGCACGTGCACGCATGTACCACAGTGCACGTGACGATAAACAAAACTCAAATCTCGACCTCTCTCCCTCTAAACCTCTCCTATCCATGTATCTATCCGAATGTCTCTAAAGCCGTTTAAATGAACCCACCTCTTCTGCACTTGACAGCACTTTCCATAGACCCACCACTCCCTGTGTGAAAAAACATGCAGCTCAGATCCCCTTTAGACCTTTCCCCTCTCGCCTCAACACTATGCTCTTTAATTTTAGCCTCCCCCACCCTGGTAAAAAGACTGACTATCTTAAAAAGGCACAAAGTGCTTGTGCAACTCCGCAGGTCAGGCAACATCCCTGGGGAAGGTAGACAGAAAATGCTGGAGTAACTCAGCGGGTGAGGCAGCATCTATGGAGAGAAGGAATTGGCGACGTTTCGGGTCGAGACCCATCCTCAGACTCTGGAGAACATGGGTAGGTGACGCTTCACGATGTGGACTGATTGGAGAAGGGGAGAGAAAGCTGGAAGGGAGGTGGGGGGTGGGCCAAAGCCTGGCGAATGATAGGTGGGAAAGGACACAAGGTGCTGGAGTAACTCAGCAGGTCAAATCTCATCTCTGGAGAACATGGACAGGCGACGTTTTGGTCCAAGACACTTTTTCAGACTTTCACTCAAGCGATTGGCAGATGGTTGGACAAAGGCCAGAGATTAAAGACCAAAAGTGTGAGATAAGGTTTCAATTAAGGTGCAGTGAAATTCGAATAAGATAAGGAGTTAAGGATCGAAGAGGCATGACTTGTGAAGCTGGAGGAAGGAAGAGAGGTGGATGGGGATGCAATTGATAGCGGATTCCCTCCCTTCATTCCTCCCTCTCCTCCTTTGAGATGCTTCTTAAAACATGCTGCTTAAAGCACTCCATGAAATTAGGGCAGCATGGTGGCACAGCAGTAGAGTTGCGGCCTTACAGAGCTTGCAGCGCCGGAGACCCGGGTTCGATCTGCAGTCTGTATAGAGTTTGTACGTTCTCCCTGCGACGTGCGTGGGTTTTCTCGGAGATCTTCGGTTTCCTCCCACGCTCCAAAGGCATACAGGCATGCCGGCGAATTGGCTTGGAATAAGTGTAAACTTGTCCCTAGCCAGGTCAAGTCAAGTCAAGTTTATTCGTCACATACGCATACGGGATGTGCAGTGAAATGAAAAGCGGCAATGCTCGCGGATTGTGCGAAAAAACAAACAAACAAACTACAAGTGCGTGTAGGATAGTGTTAGTGTGTGGGGATCGCTGGTCGGTGCGGACTCGATGGGCCGAAGGGCCTGTTTCCATGCAGTATCTCTAAACTAAACTAAACTAAACTAATCACGTGCGTTTCTTTCGCTAAGTTAAAAGTGCTGCGGAAATGTAAGTCATAATTCCTTGTGCCTCCCAGCAAGGACACTGAGTGTAACCTTACCTTTATTCTTGTAGTTCCTGTACTGCACAGCAGAAGCACAACACTGCGTGGGTGTGAAGTCTGGCTGCTGTGGGCTCTCAGTCCGTTCCTGGCCTCTGTGTAATGAGGGATCCGTGTCGTCGGCCCTGACCCGCTTGCAGTCCGTTGGACAGGTCGACGTGTATTTCTTTCCCTTTGAAGGTCGATGCGGCCCAGGGAACAGTGGCTGACAATGCCACCATGTCCTGTGCTCCAACTTGCCTGGTACTGTGTAGGGAGGAGCTGCAGATGCTGGTTCAAACCGAAGATAGACGCAAAAAGCTGGAGTAACTCAGCAGGCCGGGCAGCATCTCTGGAGAGAAGGAATAGGTGATGCTTCGGGTTGAGTCTGAAGAAGGGTCTCCAAAACGACACTTATTCCTTTTCTCCAGGGGTGCTGCCTGACCTGGTTGGTTTAGTTTAGTTTAGAGATACAGCGCGAAAACAGGCCCGTCGACCCACCAAGTCCGCACCGACCAGAGATCCCCGCACGTTAACACTATCCTACTCACACTCGGGCCAATTTACACTGACACCAAGCCAATTTACCTACATACCTGTACGTCTTTGGAGTGTGGGGGGAAACTGAAGATCTCGGAGAAAACCCACGCGGTCACGGGGAGAATGTATAGACTCCGTACAGCAGGACACAAGGTCTGGATCAAACCCAGGCCCCAGGTGCTGCAAGTGCTGTAAGGCAGCAACTCTACAGCTGTGCCTCCGTGCTGCCCCAGTTACTCCAGATTTTTGTGACTACACGCCTGGGGCTGCATTTGATGCAGTAGACTGAGCTACCCGCCATATAGGCAAGGTACCCACCATTTAGACATCACAGAACCATGGAGAGAAACGTTCTCCCTGCATTCCCTCTCTCCCCCCCCCTTCCCCCACCCTAGTCGTCTACTAGTTCCAATGTCCCTGTATACTTTCGTTATCACCATCCCCCCCCCCCCCCCCCCCCACACCCACAGACATCAAACACTCATCCTACATTTATCCCCTTTGTTGATTCTCTACTCATTTCCATCAACTCCCTCCCATATTTGACCACTGCTCTACACACTAAGGACAATTTACAGAGGGCCAGTTACCTGACCAGTTTGTGCGTCTTTCGGACGTGGGAGGAAACTGGAGCATCGGGGCGAAACCCATGGAGTCATGAGGTCATAGGTGATAGGAACAGAATGATCCCATTCGGCCCATCAAGTCTACTCTGCCATTCAATCGAGGCCGACCTATCTCTGCCTCCTAACTCCATTCTCCTGCCTTCTCTCCATAGTCCCAGACACCCATACAAGATCCCACCTACGCCTGCCTTAGAAATATCGGCTGACTTGGCCTCCGCAGCCTTCTGCGGCAAGGAATTCCACAGATTCACCACCATCTGACTGAAGAAATTCTTCTCCCTCTCCTTCCTAAAGGAACATCTTTTATTTCTGAGGCGGTGACCTCTAGTCACAGGGGGAACATTCAAACTCCACACACAGTGAGCCCAACGCCAGGATTGAGCCCAGGTCCCTGGCGCCGTGAGGCAGCAGCTTTATCAGCCGCGTTGCAGTGAGAGTGCGGTTTGGTCTGATACGGGAATTTTCCTCTCTAGTTGATGATAGGATGGTGTAGTTACCTGATAACAGCAAGGAAGAAAAAGTCCTTGAATATTAATGTTGTGCGTTTTCACACTTCTGTACCTCTTGCCTGAGGGGATTAATAGACAATAGACAATAGGTGCAGGAGTAGGCCATTCGGCCCTTCGAGCCAGCACTGCCATTCAATGTGATCATGGCTGATCATCCCCAATCAGTACCCCGTTCCTGCCTTCTCCCCACATCCCCTGACTCCGCTATTTTTAAGAGCCCGATCTAGCTCTCTTTTGCAAGCATCCAGAGAACCGGCCTCCACCGCCCTCTGAGGCAGAGAATTCCACAGACTCATCACTCTCTGTGAGAAAAGGTGTTTCCTGGAGAAGAGGGAGTGAAATTCGTCAGAGGGAGCTGAACTGGCGTGTGATGGGCCATCTTGGTGGGCATGGGCAAGTTGGGCTGAAGGGCCTGTGTTCCATGCTGGACGACAATGACACTATATCTCTATGACTCTATGCGTCTCTGAGGTCCCGACTCACCACATGAGAACGGTGTGAATCTCCAAAGTACTAATTTGCTCTATGTATTGGTTATAAGGTCATGAGGCCATAAGGTATGGAAGTAGAATTAGGCCATTCGGCCCATCAAATCTATTCCGCCTTTCAATCATGGCTGATCTAGCTCTCTCCTAACCCCATTCTCGTGCCTTCTCCCCAGAACCTCTGACACCCATACTAATTAATAATCTATCTATCTCTGCCTTAAAAATATCCATTAAATATCCATTAAAAAAAGCCTTCTGTGGCAAAGAATTCCACAGATTCACCACCCTCCGACTGAAGACATATCTCCTCATCTCCTTCCGAGGTTTTGAGGCCATGACTTGTGGTCCTAGACCCTCCCACCAGTGGAAACATCCTCTCCACGTCCACTCTATCCAAGCCTTTCACTATTCTGTATGTTTCAATGAGGTCGTACCTCACTGGTGTTGGTTTATGATTGTCATATCTAATGAGATGCAGTGAAAATTGTTCTTTTGAGCTATCCGGGTCCATTTTCTGGAACAGAAATATCATATATCATGTGGGATATCCATCCATGAGTGCTTAAAGTAGAACTAAAGAGAAAATATACAAGAGTGCAGAATATAATATCACAGCTACAGAGAAAGTGCAAGTTAAATAAAAGTGCAGGAATTGAAACGGGGTAGATTGGAAGATTGTGAATTCATGTGACTTTAGCTAAATCAGCAAAACAGGTGAAATGTGTACAGAAATAAGTGCTGGTGGCTAATCTGTGGGAAATTACAGATTGAATTTCACAGCAAGTTGTTTCATTTTGTTTTTTCACAAGACAGGCAAGCTGCAAAGAACAATCGCAGCGCTCTTATGCTTGATCATTCCTGCTAACTCCGACATGCTGTGTCTCAGTTCAGTTTAGGGATACAGCGTGGAAACAGGCCCTTCGGCCCGTCGGGTCCGTGCCGACCAGCGATCCCCATGCACTAGCACTATACTACACACTGGGGACAATTTTACAATTTTGACCAAAGCCAATTAACCTACCAACCTGCACGTCCTTGGAAAGTGGGAGGAAGCCGGAGCACCTGAAGAAAACTCACGTGGTCACAGTGAAAACGTACAAACGCCATGCAGACAGCATCCTTAGTCAGGATCGAGCGTGGGTCACTGGCACTGTAAGGCAACAGATCTACCGCTGCGCCCCCGTGCCACACCATGTCTATCTGTCAATGCTAAATGTTTGGGTTTGGTCGTGCAGTGGTTAAATGACTGGGCTGTAATCCAGATGGTCTGATGACTTTGAATCTCGCCACGGCAGCTGGGGAATTGAAATTGTTCATTAAACAAGCTGGAATAAAGCGTATTGGTGACCTTGAAACTACAGGATTATCATTACGAACAGGGATGGGAATACTGTGGCCTTTACCTGGACCTGACTACCTGTGACGGCAAATTCACCGCCCACTGCATGGCCCAGACGCCGCTGATATTTAATTCCTGTGAATTAATAACCATACTTGTTTTGTATTTTTCATCGACAATTGTAAGTATATGTTGGTGGATCATCTTGACCAACATGTCCCATCTACACTAGACCCACCTGCCTGCGTTTGGACCATCTATACTATTACTAAAACTCTCATCTTGACCACTTCCGGTTTGCTTTATTTTAAACTGTGCGCAAAAACGGTACCATATATCGCTAGGATTTTGTCGCCACCTCACTCACCGTTCTCCTCTGCTCCAAGCACACCGAGTTTTGTTCCGATCGGTGGAATATTACAAAAGGTATGAAAGTTTAGAAAATCGTGAGATCCCAAGGATTGGTTTTCTTGCCTGTCAGTCACCATGAAGGCAACGCCCCTTCCGGGCGAGGAGTATAAAACCCCGGAGGCGGGGCTGAGTCCACAAGCCGTGTGGAGTGGGGGGTTGCCGCTGTGTGGATTCGGGCAAACAGATGAGTAGTCGGGCAAGCTGCTGAGTGGAGCCGGGAGGTGCTGTGTGGTGCTGCGGCCAGTGGTCGCTGAGTGGAGTCCCTCCCCCCCACACCCTCCACACCCCCCCTTCCCCCCTCTCCCCCCTTCCCCCCTCTCTCCCTCCCCCCTTCTCCCCCCCCCCCTCCCCTCCACCCCACACACCCCCCCTTCCCTCCACACACCCACACCCCCCCTTTACGCCTCCCCCGTTTCTCCCCCCATCCCCCCACACCACCGCAACCCACCCCACACCCCCCACCCCCTCCCCCACACATTACTCCACACCACCCCCACACCACCCCCCACACCACCCCACCCCACCCACACCAACCCTCACACCACCCCACCCCACCCACCCACACCACCCCCCCACACCCCCCCTCCTCCCACGCCCTCCAGAACCCCCTTCCCCTTTCCCCCTTCCCCCTCCACCCCACACACCCCTCTCCCCCCCACGCACCCACACACCCCCTTTACGCCTGTCCTGTTCCTCCGCCGTTCCCCCCAGCCTCCCCACCCCCGCACCCCACCCCACCCCCCCCACATACAGAATTCCACATGCATGTATACACACAATTTCTGTACAAGTAAACACTGGATATACACACACTGCACTGGATGCTGGGACAGATGCAGTTGCATGCACTCAGAGATGCGTTCACACGCATGCACACTGATGTACATGCGTTCACACGCATGCACACTGATGTACATGCATCCACGCGTGCGAAACGTCTACCTTTATGTGATAAACCGCTTATTTACCCATGCTAATTAAGTGCTCTTATCAAAGTCTTTGAAAATCTAACCATCCATTGGCCCAAAGGTATCTCTCTGCTTCTAAAATAAACTGCAGATTAAGATAGTAAATGCAGACAAATAATCTTTGACGGGGGAGATGATTTGTCGCGAGGATAAAAGTGAAGGGTTTTATTTTCCGATGATCCCGACTGTAATCCAAGCTGAATGTGCAGGCACTGGAAAGGGGATTGTAACCGCCAGCTCGCTGCGTCAGGAACGCGACTTGGCCAGCCCCATAGGAGCAGAGTCAGATGTAACTCACGATCTAGCAGCACGCTGTTGCCGGAAGATTAGCAGATCAGTGCTTAATGAGGCTGACTCATTCATCAACTGAACGCGTGCAGTTGCTCAAATACAGCCTGGGAATTCAGACAAGAGCCACGAGCCACGAGCAACAGCAAGCACGAGAGCAGATCAGATTCCCATCATTCACCCAGACCTTCTGCAGCCAGTCAGTGTAGGGAGACGCCTTTGAAGTTGGATTTTCTGACTAAGCCAGAGAATGGCCTCAGAGCTTTGTTGAGGAGTCGGCCATTGACTCATAAGCAACAGTCATCACCTTCACTGTAGATCACCGTTCACCTCTTCATCTGTGCCGGAAGGAACTGCTGATGCTCGTTTACCCCAACTAAAAGGAATAGGTGACGTTTCAGACTGAAGCGTCACTATTCCTTTTCTCCAGAGATGCTGCCTGACCCGCTGATTTACTCCAGCATTTTGTGTCTATCTTCGGGTTGGTAGGTTAATTGACCAACATGCCCCATCTACACTAGTTCCACCTGCCTGCATGTGGCCCATATCCCGCTAAATCTGTCCTAACCATGTACCTTTGTTAAACATTGCGATAGTACCTGCTTCAACCATCTCCTCCGGCAGCGTGATCCATACACCCAGTAGACAATAGACAATAGGTGCAGGAGGAGGCCATTCGGCCCTTCGAGCCAGCACCGCCAGTCAATATGATCATGGCTGATCATCTCCAATCAGTACCCCGTTCCTGCCTTCTCCCCATATCCCCTGACTCCGCTATCCTTAAGAGCCCTATCTAGCTCTCTCTTGAAAGTATACAGAGAACCGGCCTCCACCGCCCTCTGAGGCAGAGAATTCCACAGACTCACAACTCTCTGTGTGAAAAAGTGTTTCCTCGTCTCCGTTCTAAATGGCTTACCCCTTATTCTTAAACTGCGTGCCCCTGGTTCTGGACTCCCCCAACATCGGGAACATGTTTCCTGCCTCTAGCGTGTACAAACCCTTAGTAATCGTATATGGTTCTATTCCATTCCGAGAGTGAATAAGATTCCCTCTCATCCTTCTAAACTCCAGAGTATACAAGACCCAGCACCCTTTGTGTGAAAAAGTTACCCCTCAGGTTCATATCAAAACTTTCCCCCCCCCCTCACTTTAAACCTATGCCCTCTGGTTCTCGATTCCCCTGGTCTGGGCAAGAGACTCTGTGTGTCTACCCGACCTATTCCTCTCATGATGTTGCGATTGCGTAAATGTGCTGTGTGGAGTGCGTGTGAACGTACTATTTTGGGCACTTGGAAACTGCAGTGATAACGTTGGAAAAACTCTCTGACTCATTGAAGGGACAAGGATGAGTTCAGAGTGGGCGGTTGGACCATGTGTCATCAGCATTGTGTGCCCGCCGTGAAGTGATTTGTGAATTAGATGACTCAATGACCAGAATGATCTGGGGATTTGGATTCTGAAAGGTGTTCACATAAATAGGGGCAGGGTCCCACTGGAAAAGGCACGATTTTGGAGGAAATATGAGGCAAGTGGTAATAATGGGTAAAATGATGAAATAATCTGGAGCCAGATAATCTAGAACAACGTGACTGCAGGGAAGGTCGACACGAAAAATGCTGGAGTAACTCGGCGGGTCAGGCAGCATAGAAACACAGAAACATTCGAGCCTGCACCGCCATTCAATATGATCATGGCTGATCATCCAACTCAGTATCCTGTACCTGCCTTCTCTCAATACCACCTGATCCCTTCAGCCACAAGGGCCACATCTAACTCCCTCTGAAATATAGCCAATGAACTGGTCTCAACTACCTTCTGTGACAGAGAATTCCAGAGACTCACCACTCTCTGTATGAAAAATGTTTTCCTCATCTCGGTCCTAAAGGAATTCCCCCTTATCCTTAGACTGTGACCCCTTGTTCTGGAATTCCCCAACATCGGGAACAATCTTCCTGCATCTAGCCTGTCCAACCCCTTAAGAGTTTTGTACGTTTCTATAAGATCCCTCCTCAATCTTCTAAATTCCAGCGAGTACAAGCCGAGTCTATCCAGTCTTTCCTCATATCAAAGTCCTGACATGCCAGGAATCAGTCTGGTGAACCTTCTCTGTACCCCCTCTATGGCAAGAATGTCTTTCCTCAGATTTGGAGAGCATCTCTGGGGAAAAGGAATAGGTGACGTTTTGGGTCGAGACCCTTCTTCAGACTGGGAGTCAGGGGAGTTGGAAAAGACGAGGTATGAAAAGGTAGCAGGAACAAATGAATGAAAGGAATGATAAGATCAAATCAAACCCAGCACCTATGATCAAAGAAAGGCGGAGCCCACAATGGTCCATTGTTGGCTGTGGAAAAGGTGATAACAAGGGCCCACGAACACCAAAACTAAGCAGGACGGCAGTGAAGCTAGCAGTACGACTATGGGTCGGTGGGGGGGTGGACTGAGAGAGGGGGAATTTAATGTTTATTAGAAATTGTAAGCTGCCCAAGCGAAATATGAGGTGCTATACCTCCAATTGACGTTTGGCCGCACCTTGACAGTGGAGGAGGCCCTGGACAGAAAGGCCAGCGTGGGAATGGGAGTGGGAAGGGGATATCTCTTCGGCCAATGCGGACTGAATGTACTGTAGGTGCAACTTCTGGAGGGAAAAATTCAAAAACTAATCAGTGGAAATATTATTTTGGTCAGCGACTGCATCTATGGAACAGCCTCCCCAGGGAGGCATTGGAAGCAGAGAGTGTTGATTCATTTAAATGCAAATTAGATAGACTTCTTTCAGAGAATAGCACTCGTGATACAGTATGCGAGTAATTTGAGATGTAACATGCGTCGTCTGTGGCGCTCTTGGGAAAGAAAGAAAGACATTTCTGTCATCCTGTTGAGTTTCATTGTCTGTTCAAACTCATTATCACCTCCCCACAGCCAACAATGGACCATTGTGGGCTCCACATTTCCTTGATCGTCGTTGCTTTTTGCATATCTTTCATTCATTTGTCCTATGTAGCGTCATATATATATATATATATATATAAATAACTCTAGTATCCCTTTCCCCCGACTCTCAGTCTGAAGAAGGGTCTCGACCCGAAACGTCACCATTTCCTTTTTTCCAGGGATGCTGCCTGACCTGCTGAGTTACTCCAGCTTTTTGTGCCCAATCTCGCATTTCTATGGCTCTTTTCACATTTCTTTCAGGCAATCTAAGCTAGTAGCTACGGTAGTAATGCAGGAATTGTACAGCAAATCCATCGGGCAGGAGGTATAGATGCCTGAAATCCCACACCATAAGGTTCAGAAACATCTATATGCCCACGATCATCGGGTTCTTGAATCGATCTTAATTCACCAGGTTAATTCCCGGGATGGCGGGATTGTCATATGTTGAAAGAATGGAGCGGTTGGGCTTGTATACTCTGGAATTTAGAAGGATGAGAGGGGATCGTATTGAAACATATAACATTATTAAGGGATTGGACACGCTAGAGGCAGGAAACATGTTCCTGATGTTGGGGGAGTCCTGAACCAGGGGCCACAGTTTAAGAATAAGGGGTAAGCCATTTAGAACAGAGATGAGGAAAAAAAATTTCAGCCAGAGAATTGTGAATCTGTGGAATTCTCTGCCTCAGAAGGCAGTGGAGGCCATTTCTCTGGATGCTTTCAAGAGAGAGTGAGTAAGAAGTCTTGCAGATTGCGGAATCAAAGGGTGTGGGGAGAAGGCAGGAACGGGGTAGTGTTGTGGATGATCAGCCATGATCACAGTGAATGGCGGTGCTGGCTCAAAGGGCCGAATGGCCTACTCCTGCACCTATTGTCTATTGTCTAACCCTAATCCTACCTCAGCAACTGAACACTACATATCACCCCTGATACTGCCATGGGCTTGTTATCTGTGTTTTTGCACTAATCTCATGTTCCTTTTACAGTCTTTTACATTTTGTCGTGTAATTTATGTTTTCATGTGAATCTCTGAGTCTAAGCGCCGGTGATGCTGCTGCAAGCAACATTTTTCATTGTACCTGCATCTCTTTGTAAGGTTTAAAATGATATGGGCCAAACGTGGGCAGATGGGCCTAGTGTTTAGTTTAGAAATACAGCGTGGGAAACAGGCCCTTTGGCCCACCGAGTCTGAACCGACCAGCGGTTCCCGCACATTAACACTACCCTACACACACTACGGCCAATCTTACATGTACACAAAGCCAACTAACCTACAAACCCGTACCGCCTTTGGAGTGTGGGAGGAAACCGAATATCTCGGAGAAAATACCCACGCAGGTCACGGGGAGAACGTATAAACTCTGTACGTACAGCACCCTGTAGTCAGGATCGGACCCGGGTCTCTGGCGCTGTGAGGCAGCAACTCTACCGCTGCGCCACCGTGCCACCCGTATGATGGTGCAAATACTATCAGAGGGTGGTGGGTAGATGGAACGAGCTGCCAGAGGGGTTAGTTGAGGCAGGCACAATAACAACGTTAGTTGGGGCACCTTGGTCGGCATGGGCAAGAAGGGCCGAAGGGCCAGTTTCCCTGCTCCATGACTCTCTGATTCTACTCGTGTAAGCGACCAGAAGCTCGACACATCTGGACAATCCATGCACAGCAAACTCCCACAGCCAGCCGATTTGTTCACCAGATAACTTGTTCCTTTAATGCTGACGGAGGAAGAAATATCAGCAGAGACATTGGAAAGACATCCTCAGCTCTTCATCAAAAACTGTTTCTTGGGATAGTCGACACCACCAACCACCATCATGACTAATTAATGCTGTGTTTTTAAACCAGTTGTAGAGTCGCTGTTGGCCTGGATTGATAAATATCAGAACCATTTTCTCAGCATTCCTTTTTAGTTTTCCATTAACTTAAAAAATATATAGTGTTTGTTCAAGTGCTGACTGGAAGTGGCGAGAAAGACTCTCTGCGCCTGCCACGTGGGGAAAGCTGAATTAATGTCGGCTGCCGGTCATTAATCTTTTTGCTTTTTATTCATTCAGGGCATGGATTTATTGCCCAGCGCTTTGTCCTTGAACTGAGTGGTTTGCTGGACCATTTGCAGAGGCCTCTTAAAGCATCAACAGTTGCTTCAGGGGTCTTGTGTGAGGCCAGCCATCCCTCCCCCCCCCCCCAGAGCCAGTGCCCCTCTCACAGAGAACATAGGATTTACCTGCAAATGCCCCTTCTTCCACACACACTCAGAGGCTCGACTTAATGGAGTGACTCACTTGAAGGCAGGGGTCATAAGTGGTAGGAGCAGAATTGGGCCATTCGGCCCATCAAGTCCACTCCGCCATTCAATCATGGCTGAACCCTCCAAACCCCATTCTCCTGCCTCCTCCCCATAACTCCTGAAACCCGTACTAATCAAGAATCTATCTGAGGCTGCCTTAAAAATATCCACTGACTTGGCCTCCACAGCCTTCTGTGGCAATGAATTCCACAGATTCACCACCCTCTGACTAAATAAATTCCTCCTTGTCGTGCAGGTACAGCAGGCAAAGAAGAAAGCTAATGGAATGTTGGCCTTCATAACAAGAGGATTTCAGTATATGGAGTAAAGAGGTTCTTCTGCAGTTGTATAGGGCCCTGGTGAGACCACATCTGGAGTATTGTGTACAGTTTTGGTCTCCTAATTTGAGGAAGGACACCGTTGTGATTGAGGCAGTGCAGCGTAGGTTCACGAGATTGATCCCTGGGATGACGGGACTGTCATATGAGGAAAGACTAGGCTTGTTGTATTCACTGGAGTTTAGAAGGATGATGGGGGATCTTACGGAAACATATAAAATTATAAAAGGACTGGACAAGCTAGATGCAGGAAAAATGTTCCCAATGTTGGGCAAGTCCAGAACCAGGGGGCCACAGTCTTAGAATAAAGGGGAAGCCTTTTAAGACTGAGGTGAGAAAAAACATTTTCACCCAGAGTTGTGAATTTGTGGAATTCCCTGCCACAGAGGGCAGTGGAGGCCAAGTCACTGGATGGATTTAAGAGAGAGTTAGATAGAGCTCTAGGGGCTAGTGGAGTCAAGGGATATGGGGAGAAGGCAGGCACGGGTTATTGATTGGGGACAATCAGCCATGATCACAATGAATGGCGGTGCTGGCTCGAAGGGCCGAATGACCTCCTCCTGCTATTTTCTAGGGTTCCATGCTTCCTCAACCCTTTCCTAAAGGAACGCTCTTTAATTCTGAGGCTATGACCTCTAGTCCTAGACTCTCCCACCAGTGGAAACTTGCTCTCCAAATCCACTCTATCCAGGCCTTTCATTATTTTGTACGTTTCACTGAGGTCCCGTCCCCCCCCACCCCCCCCCCCCCCCCCCCGCCCTCCCCTCATTCTTCTAAACTCCAGCGACTACAGGCCCAGTGCCGTCAAACGCTCTGTGGGACACGATTGGGAGGTTCTGAGGTTCTATGGTCTGAAGCTTGTGAGTCTAAGGTAGACACACAATGCAGGAGTAACTCAACGGGACAGGCAGCATCTCTGGAGAGAAGGAATGGGCGACGTTTCCGGTTGAGATCCTTCTTCAGTGAGCCTGATGTTACTGAATAGTTGATTACTTGGGCCCTTTGAGTTCTTGCTGACCATTAAGCACTCATTCACACTAAGCCCATTTTAATCTTCCAATGACCTTAACTCCTTGTAGTTTTCACCACTCACCCATGCATTAGGAGTAATTCGTATTAACATACCAGCTGTGGGCAAGTTAGGCTAGGGAGGGCAAAGATAGATATAATATTGTATCGTCTAACCTCGTCTAATGCCTTCTCACTTACATCCGTGAAGCTTTGGCTGCTCTCTGTCCTTTGACAGTCTTCAACTCTCTGGTCCCAACATAAGATGAAAAATGCTGGATAAATTCTGCGGGACAGGCAGCAACTCCGGGGAGAAGGAATGGGTGGCGTTTCGGGTCGAGACCCTTCTCCAGGCTGACTCACATTCAGACTGAGGCCAGACTGAAGAAGGGTCTCGACCCGAAACGTCGCCCAGCCCTTCTCTCCTGAGATGCTGCCTGTCCCGCCGAGTTACTCCGACATTTTGTCCCTTTCTTCGGTAGGAACGAGCATCTGCAGTTCCTTCCTAATCGTGCGATCAAGAAGTTGGGAGTAAAAAAAGGTAATAACAAATTTTGATTCCGAAGAGAACCACATAAAGGTCTTTGAGCCCTTTGCTTGGCAGCCCGAATTATCTACTCTAGACTATAACCTTTCACTTTAATGCC
The DNA here is from genome assembly GCA_035221665.1 of Okamejei kenojei. Classification (NCBI taxonomy): domain Eukaryota; kingdom Metazoa; phylum Chordata; class Chondrichthyes; order Rajiformes; family Rajidae; genus Okamejei; species Okamejei kenojei. Next base: position 11,519,894 of record CM069139.1, on the reverse strand, counting down.
CTCTGATGTACTGCTTCATTTGAAGTATTGTTTATGGTCCCTTCACTAATAGAGAAACTGTATAAATCACTCCCTCGATAACAGGCCTCTCACTTTAATACTCAGATAAATTCTCTGGTGTGGGGCTGAGCTGTAACGGTGTGCAGTGTCATTCACTTATGTATTTCTCCAACATTTCCAGGCTGAACGATCATTACAAGGGACCAGACTCCAGCTCTGAGCATCGCGGCTAGTGGCAACACTTAACTCACCCTTGCATGTCATTTCATGCATCGTACCCTTTCATTTTTTTGTAACAAAAATCAAAAATAAGTGCAATCCACTATTGCAATAATATATACAATACAAAACAGTGCCAAGCTAACCCACCACCATAATACACAATGTACACCAGTTAGGGGAGGACAGGGTGGCGCAACGGCAGAGTTGCTGCTTCACAGCGATTGCAGCGCCGGAGACACGGGTTCGATCCCAACTACCGGGCGCTGCCTGTATGGAGTTTGTACGTTCTCCCCGTGACCTGCGTGGGTTTTCTGCAAAACTGTCACTTTCCTCCCACACTCCAAAGACGTACAGGTTTGTAGGTTAATTGGGCTGGGTAAAATTGTAAATTGCCCCTAGTGTGTGTAGAACAGTGTTAATGTGCGGGGATCGCTGGTCGGCGCGGGCACGATGCGCTGAAGGGCCTGTTTCCGTTCGCGCTGTATCTCTAAACTAAACGGAAAACTGAACTTTGAAGGGATTGGTGAGAAAGTGATAGACGGATCTTACCGGCTTAATCTCATTGCTTGATGTTGCTGCCTCTCTCTGTTGATGTCTTGCACCCTCCTGCTTGATGTCTTACACCGACTTACTTGCAGAAAAAGTAAGGTCCAATTTGGCAAGGTCCGATAGCAATGTTTAAGAAGCGTTTAGACAAACATATGATGATGATCATCATCATCGTTTCAAACATCAACGGCCAGCACAAGCATCGTGGGCTGAAGGGCTGTTTTGGGTTGGAAGGAATTTAGTTTGGTTTAGTTTAGCTTAGAGATACAGCGTGGAAACAAGTTCTTTGGTCCGCCGAGTCTACACTGACCAGCGATCTCCCAGGACACTAACATTATCCTACACACACTAGGGACAATTTATAATTTTACCCAAATCCAATTAAGCTACAAACCTGTATGACTTTGGAGGGTGGGAGGAAACCGGTGCACCAGGAGAAAACCCACACAGGCCACGGGGAGAACGTCCAAACTCCGCGCAGGCAGCACCCGCAGACAGGATGGAACCCGGGTCTCTGGTGCTGTGAGGCGGCAACTCTTCCGCTAATCTTCTGGGTCGGGGTGGCACATAAAAAGCGTCCTGCTCTCGAAAGGCAACCAGCGAACCCTCTCCCTCCTCAACCCTTCTGAAGTGCCCACAATGGCAGGAGGAGGAAAGACTTTGGCCCCGGATATTCCTCTGGAATATCCGAATAATCCTCGCACACGAGGAATGGGCTCGGCTGGAGCCACTTGTGTGAGGAAGTGCCCTGAGCAAGTGGAGAAAATTGGCAAGAAAGAAAGGAAATTGAAGTTAAAACAAAAAAAATCATTTCGCAAATTAGAATGGCAGCATTTCCATTTTTTTTCTTTGTAATGACTTATTTTAGCAGGAGATGCGAGTCAAAATTGGAAAGAGAGCAGCTGCCGCCGGGATATCGTGCATTTGAACACAGTTGGGTTAGCTACAGATAAATTGATTGCATCACTGATTAATTTGCAGAGAAATGCGGGATTGAGGTCGGTTTGCCTGCATAATAGTCACTGTAGATCGCAGTAATTCATTATACACGGAGCACTCTGAGATTCTCTCAGATACACAGTAAGTTACAATATAAATGCAAATCTCCCCCCTTTCTTTTATCTGTTTTGAAGCAGGGATGAAGGTTGCAGGTTTTAGCGCAGATAAGTCAAATGCTTCAGGGAACCCAATGCTTCCCAGTCACTGAGACCAGAAAGAAAATATCGGTGCTCTTCAGTTGTCATCTTCCAGGGTGGAATAGTGGAGATTTCGAGATTAAGAACATCCCATCCCTGAGCCTCTTCTCTGTTTGATCTTTCTCTCTAATTTAGAATTTGTGTTTTATTCAGAGCTTTCCCCGAAGAATAAGGGGTCTGCCATTTAGGACTGAGATGAGGAAAAACCTTTTGACCCAGAGAGTTGTGAATCTGTGGAATTCTCTGCCACAGAAGGCAGCGGAGGCCAATTCACTGGATGTTCTCAAGAGAGAGTTAGATTTAGCTCTTAGGGCTGAGGGAATCAAGGGATGTGGGGAAAAAGCCGGAACGGGGTACTGATTTTGGATGATCAGCCATGATCATATTGAATGGCCTACTGCTGCACCTATTTGCTATGTTTTCTATGAAGATTAAAAGGATAGTCTGGATGGGTTCAATAATCTCATCCCTCTGTGGAAAGCAAATAAAAGTGCAGATGCTGGAAAAAACAGTTGTTGACCTGAAATATAAAACATACAATCAGTGCGGCAGAGGGACAGGCCCTTCTGCCCACAATGTCCGTGCTGGGCATGATGCCAAGCGAACCTAATCTTCTCTGCCCACACGTGATCCATACCCCTCCCATTCACTACTTATCTATCAGTCTAGTTTATTGTCACGTGTCCCCTGGTACAGAGAAAAGCTTTTTGTTACGCGCTAACCAGTCAGCGGAAAGACAATACACGATTACAATCGAGCCATTTACAGTGCGTAGATACATGATAAGGGAATAACGTTTAGTGCAAGGTAAAGCCAGCAAAGTCCGATCAAGGATAGTCCTCTCAACAAAGAGGTAGATGGTAGTTCAGCGCTGCTCCCTGGTTGTGGTAGGATGGTTCAGTTGCCTGATAACGAGCTGGGAAGAAACTGCCCCTGAATCTGGTGGTGTGCGTTTTCACACTTCTGTGCCTTTTGCCTGACGGGAGAGGGGAGAAGAGGGAGCGGCCGGGGTGCGACTCGTCCTTGATGATGCTGCTGGCCTTGCCGAGGCAGCGCGCGGTATAAATGGAATCGATAGAAGGGAGGTTGGTTTGTGTGACGGTCTGGGCTGCGTCCACAATTCGCGGCAATTTCTTGCGGTCCTGAATGAAGCTGTTGCCAAACCAAGCTAAAATGCTTTCCATGGTGCGTTGAATCGATATGGTCTATAGAATCTACATATCTATGTACCCGTCTAAAAGTCTCTTAAATGCCATTATCATATCTGCCTCCAACACCACCCTTGGCAGTGTGATCCAGGCACCCACCACCCTCAGTGCAAAAAAAAAACTTGCCCTGCACATCTTTCAACTGTGTCCGTCTCACCTTAACGCTGTGCCCTCTAACCTGGGACATTTCCACCCTGGGAAACCTGACTGTGTCCTGACTGTCTAACCTTTGCATGTTCCTCATCATCTCACAGTCAGCACCTTTTTCCCTGGATGGGAATGTCAAATACTAGAGGGCAAAGCTTTAAGTTGAGAGGGGGAGGGACGGGTAAAGTTTAAAGGAGGTGTGTGCGGCAGGGTTTTTTACTGAGGGTAGTGGGGGGTCTGGAACAGGCTGCCAGGGATGGTGGTGGAGGCAGATTCGACAGTGGCATTTAAGAGGCTTTTAATTAGGCACATGGATCTGCAGGGAATGAAGGGGTATGGATCATGTGTTCTAGTTTTGTAGACTGGTATTTTATCAGGACTGGTAGCGACTGGTTTCCCTTTCCACTAGTTGAGTTCTGCGACCAGTCTGACTGTCCTCCTGATTAAATTTGACATTGTATGCCTCGTTCTCACTTTCTCCTGGCTAACAATGATCCATTCTACATTTACCTCGGTCGTCATGCCCTTTGATTTCTCGTTTTCGCACCTTCCCTTACCCTTGCTCTACTCAACAGCCAAAAATCTGTAGCCTCCCTTTGATCTGGTATTTTGTTGGTTCACATGCTTGATTGATGGTGTTTTATCATTAGTGTTTTATCATTATTAATGTTTAGTGTTTTCTGAGTCATTCGTGACCGTCACTGTAATGTTGTTACTTGTGGGCGGAGCACCAAGGCAAATTCCTTGTATGTGAATACTTGGCCAATAAACTTACTTTCTTTCTTACTTATATCTCTTCTCTCCCCTTCCCCTGACTCTCAGTCTGAAGAAGGGTCTCGACCCAAAACGTCACCCATTCCTTCCCTCCAAAGATGCTGCCCGTCCCTCTGAGTTACTCCAGGGTTGTGTGTCTATCCATCATTCGCGTGACTTTCCCAACATTTCTGTTTCATTTCTGTACGCATTCTGCCCGAAGCTTGGGGTCTCCGAGCATTAACAGATAATCCCAGGCCATTCCTGCGAGCAATCTGGGAGCAATATCTCATAGTCATCTCCTTCACAGCACCCCGTAAAAACATTCAACACCAGTCTGATGGCGTAAAACAGAAAGTGCCGAAAATCTCTCAGGGAGTTCAGAATGTCTTTTTTTTTAACCTCATTCACCTTTGGTTTCAGTTTCTTTAGACTTTAGACTGCTGTTGGATAGCTTGGAAACAGGCCCTTCGAGCCTACCGAGAACACGCCGACCAGCGCTCACCCCGTACACGAGTGTTATCCTGCACACTAGGGACAAGTTATAATTTTTTTTTGACCGAGGCCAATCCTCGACTTTTTTACCGAGCTGAAACGTCAGCCACTCCTTCTCTCCGTAGATGGTGCCTCGCCCGCTGAGTTTCTCAAGCATTTTGTGTTAACCGACAAACCTGTACGTGTGGGAGGAACCCGGAGCACCCGGAGAAAACCCACACGGTCACTGGGAGAACGTGCAAACTCCACACAGACAGGACCGAACCCGGGCCTCTGATACTGTAAGGCAGCAACCCTGCCGCTGCGCCACCGTGCCGTTTCTCTTTTGGGTTTGATCTTGTTCCCTCATGCTTCCAGCATTTTTCTGTTTTATTTTAGATTTCCAGAATATGAGGTAATTTGCTTTTGGACCACCCTGGTATATTTGGCCCCAGTGATACAGTGGCTTCAGGGATGCAGAGGGCTTTGGGTACCATAACCACCATTACTGATTCATTGGTGTTTTCCAGTGACCATTGACATCACTGGGTGGTTAGAGGCAGGAGGGCCTGTGATAAATATCACATATTGAAATATGCTCTGTCTATATCGGGCAGCACGGTGGCTCTGTGGTGGAGCTGCTGCCTTACATCACCAGAGACCCTGGTTCGATCCTGACTACGGGTGCCGTCTGAACGGAGTTTCTACTTTTTCCCCCGTGACCACGTGGGTTTTCTCCAGGAGCTCCGGTTTCCTCCAACACTCCAAAGACGTACAGGTGTGCAGGTTACTAGGATTGATAAAATTGTAAATTGTCCCTAGTGTGTGTAGGATAGTGTTAAAATGCAGGGATCGCTGGTCGGTGTGGACTCGGTGGGCCGAAGGGCCTCTTTCCGCGCTTTATCTCTAAACAGCTAAACTATAATTGCAATTGACTATCTGTGGAAACTGTTTCCAATTTCCAACCTAAACAAGAGATCAGCAACCCCCTTCTAAATCAAATAGTTAACACAGGACAGCAGTCTTCCTATTGTTGCTGCGGGTGATTTAATGTTAATGGACTTGGTTTGTTTTCTGACACATGAAATATGATTCTCAGTTATTGTGGTGAGGCCCCTATTTTCTTCCGCTTATCTCTTGCATATGCTTTGCCTGTGACAACGAAAGCCCTGTATCCAAGCCGTGCGAGTATGTTCAGCACCCCCAGGGCTTAACAGAACGCATTTACAAGCGCTTCAGAAAACTCATTTTCCCCCCCCCACACAAAAAAAAACCCGATATTCACAATTGAGAAATGACCCACTCCCGCTTGTGAGGGATGAATTTTAAATTCCACATTCATACTCGTGGCTCAACGTTGATAAGATAGTTCAGCCACTGAAGCTGAGGAGCGCGTTATTTTCTGGGAATGAATTGCAGTCCTCATTTCATTTCTTTTATATTGCAATTTCAGGGATATTAATATTTAACCAGAGGTCTTTAACTAGTTTAACAAAATAAAAAATAACAAAATGTATTCATATACGGGCATCTTTTTCTTAATTCGAATCATCTTAATTGGTGTCAAACCACAACAGGCAATTTGAATTCAGTGTTTCCTTCAGCAGAACTCGACAATCCTGTGAACGGGCGTCACGTTGGCGCAGCGGTAGAGTTGCTGCCCTATTGCCGCGGGTTGGATCCCGACTACGGGCGCTGTCTGTACAGGGTTTGTACACATTCTCCCTGTGACCGCGTGGGTTTTCTCCTTGTGCTCCAGTTTCCTCCCACACTCCAAAAACGCACAGGTTTGTAGGCTAATTAGCTTGGGTAACATTTGTAAATTGTCCCTAGTGTGTGTGTGCGTATAGGATAGTGTTAAGTGTACGGGGATCACTGGTCGGCGCGGACCCGGTGGGCCAAAGGGCCTGTTTCCGCTTTCTTTGAACTAAAATTAAATGAGAATTTTGTCTGTCCTCTGTCTGATTCCCCTGTCCGCACAACTTGATCAGTATCTGAGAGACACAAAAAGCTGGAGTAACTCAGCGGGTCAGACAGCATCTCGGGAGAAAATTAGTTACTCCAGCTATTCGGTTTAAACCGGCATTTGCAGTTCCTTCCTACACATTTGATCAGTATCTGGATTGGAATAGGACAGGTGGGATTTCATTCCTATCTCTGGAGCATCATACTCACACATCACCTTCATATCTCACTGTTTCCATCTATTGCTGCATATCTCTGTCATTTCACCTGTGTAACAATAATTTGACACAAGCATGCAGGCCACAGCTGTATCTACAGGGGGGAAATGGAATCCATGTATTTTCCCTTTGCTGTGGGGATGCGGGTAGAACTACTGTGCATTCACCACACCTTCCAACTTGCTCAGACAAGACTGCCTTTCTGATGCCAAATCTCCTTCAACGGTGAAATGGTGGGGATTGCAGGATAGCCACCCAGTGACATGAACGAGCATATTTACCCGGATGTTCAAGAAGGAACTGCAGATGCTGCAAAATCGAAGGTAGACAAAAATGCTGGGGAAACTCAGCGGGTAAGGCAGCATCTATGGAGCGAAGGATATAGGCAACGTTTCGGGCCGAAATCCTTCAGGGTTTAGTTTAGTTTAGTTTAGAGATACAGCACGGAAACAGGCCCTTCGGTCCACCGAGCCCGCGCAAACCAGCGATCCCCAAACATTAGCACGTTCCTACACACTGGGGACAATTTACTATTTTTACCGAAGCAATTTAACCGACAATCCTGTGCGTCTTTGGAGTGTGAAAAGAAACTGGGGGAACCTGAAGAAAACCCACGCAGGTCACGGAGAGAACGCAAACATTCCGTACAGACAGCACCTGTAGTCGGGATCGAACCCGGGTCTCCGGCGCTGTAAATAGGGAATAAATTGGGTGAATGCTCAATTGTGGTCACCATGTAACGGGAAAGATGTTAAACAGGAAAGGGTGCAGTGAAGATTTATGAGGACGTTGCTAGGACTCGAGGGCCTGAGCTATTGGGATAGGTTGAGCAGGCAAGGACTTGGAGCGCAGGATAAGGGGTGATTTTATGGAGGTGTTTAAAAAATGGATGTACACAGAGTGAATGTACAGTCTTTTACCCAGAGTAGGGAAATCAAGAGCCAGAGGACATAGGTTTAGGCTGAGAGGGTAAAGATTTCATAGGAAATTGAGACGCATTTTGTTCACTCAGAAGGCGGTGAGTATATGGAAGGAGTTGGCAGAGGGGCTAGTTCAGACAGGTTAAATAACAGCACTTAAAAGATACTAGGACAAGTACACAGATACAGTTTGAAGGTTTTAGAGGAATATGGTCCAAATGTGGGAAAATTAGTAGCTTCGATGGGGCATCATGGCCGGTATGGTTAAGATGGGCCAAAGGGCCTGCTTTTTGTGTCTGTCTTCCATGCATATCGAGGAGCCTAGCTAAAAGCCTCTTGTGCCATGATCATAACTACCTCTCCCATCAGCTGGGAATGGCACAAAGAAGATTTACGAGGATGTTGCCAGGACTAGAGGGTGTGAGCTATAGCGAGAGGTTGAGTAGACTGGGACTCTATTCCTTGGAGCGCAGGAGGATGAGGGGTGATCTTCTTGAGGTGTATAAAATCACGAGAGGATTAGATTGGGTAGATGCACAGAGACTCTGGCCTAAAGTAGGTGAATCGAGGACCAGAGGACATAGGTTTAAGATGAAAGGGAAAAGATTTAATAGGAATCTGAGGGGTAACATTTTCACACAAAGGGTGGTGGGTGTATGGAACAAACTGCTAGAAGAGGTAGATGAGCATGGACTATCCCAACATTTAAGAAACAATTAGACAGGTACGTGGATAGGACAGGTTTGGAGGGAAATGGACCAAATGCGGGCAGGTGGGACCAGTGTAGCTGGGGCATGTTGGCCAGTGTGGGCAAGTTGGGCCGAAGGACCTGTTTCCACACTGTATCGCTCTATGACTCCATGTCCACCCCTGGCAGTGCATTCCTGGCACCCAACACTCTCCAAGATGTGTTGCCCCGCACATCTCCTTTAAACTTTGCCTCTCTCAGCTTAAAGCTCTAAAAGACGCCAAAGTGTTTCATATCTTGTGATCCATCTGATACTGATCAATGCAGCATTTGAATCTCCCTTCAAACTTATCTCAGTTTTCAAGGCAATAAACCAATTAATATTTCCGTAGCAAATGTTCTAGTCCAAATGGTTCTTGTGCTGTCCGCTGCATCGTGAACTTCCGGCACAAATCTATACCTCTGTGGTCTTTATTTCTACTCCTCCATTTTGTTTTTGGTCAAGTGTCCCCATCATGCCTCGCGGTTAAGTTATGGACCGGTCCCACTTTTTCGGCGACTGCCGGCACCCGTTATAGGTCATAGCAGGCCGCCGTAAAATTTCAACATGTTGAAAATCCAGCGGCGACCAGAACAAGGCACGACTCTTTGGGCGAGTACTCACGATCATACAGGCTTCACTCCATGACATGTCGCCAGGGGGTCGCCTGTATGGTCATGAGTCATCTCCTCAGTCGCCCAAAGAGTGGTAGCGTCTTTATGGTCTCCGCTGGGTTTTCAACATGTTGAACATTTTCGGCGACCCGCGACGACCTGTGACGGGTGCCGGCAGTCGCCGAAAAAGTTGCGTAAGTCGGACAGGCCCATTACAGCTTTTTAATTAGTGCTTGAGTGAACCGTTAAAGCTATGATTGATGCAATTAGTACCACACACTTTCAAAGTATTCTCACCAAGTCGATGTTAACACAAAATTAAGTGGCGGTTGGTGTTTACGGGCTGTTTGTCCTCAAGGCAGGCTCTCCTCCTGTTGCCCATGCAGAATGATATCTGAGCATTACAAACGATACCAGATGTTAACAGTACTCATGTTTATCATGGCGCGCACAGTGGCGGACACAGTGTGTGTTGCGTTTCAGAGATATCTATCAAGTCAGTCGGTCTCTCCTCGAGTTTTGATGTCGCTGCCTGTGACCAGGCAGGTAGCATATTGAGCCATGGAGTCATACAGCAGGGAAACAGGCCCTTTGGCCCAACTTACCCATGCGGACCAACATGTCCCATCCACACTAGTCCCACCTGCCTGCATTTGGCCAGTATCCCTCTCAACCTTTCCCATCTATCTACCTGTCCAAATGTCTTTAAAATGTTGTTCTGGTACCTAGCTCAGCTAACCTCTCTGGCAGCTCGTTCCATCTACCCACCACCCACAGCACCAGAGGCTTGGGTTCGATCCTGACTGTGGGTGCTGTCTGTACGGAGTTTGTACGTTCTCCCTGCGACTGCGTGGGTTTTCTCCGGTGCTAGCCCCGGTTTCCTCCCACATTCAGCTCCCACATTACATGCAGGTTTGTAGTTAATTGGTTTCTGTATGTCCCTGAATTTTCCTAGTGTGTAGGCTCATCTGACTAGTTGTACAGAGTGGAAACAGGCCCCTCGGCCCATCGAGCCTTCCTGCACACTAACACTATCCTACACACAGTGGGGACAATCTATAGTTTCACCAATGCCAAACCTGTTCGTCTTTGGAATGTGGGAGGAAACCGGACCCACCCGGAGAAAACCCGCGCAGGACACGGGGAGAACGTACAAACTCCGTACAGACAGCCCCCGCAGTCAGCATCGAAGTCGGGTCTTTTGCGCTGTTGCACTCTATTGACTTAAATTTTAAAAATAAATAATTGTTAATTACCATGCAGGAAAAATGAAAAATGTTCTCCTCTGGGGGACGTGGTGAGGCAAAAGTATTTGCCTGCCTACCTACAGCAAGGATGGCATTAAGCTGGAAACGGTGATGGAAAAATTCATAAGTATGTTACTGGAGGGCTGGCATTATAAGCAGAGACTGGATAGACTGGGGCTTTATTCCCTGGAGAGTGTGAGGCTGAGGGGTGACCTTTTAGAGGTATATAACATCACGAGGTACGTAGACAAGATGCAGGGTCACAGCCGGCTTTCTCCCCAGGGAAGGGCAGTCTAAAGCTAGAGGGCATAGATTGAAGGTGAGAGGGGAAAGATTTAAAAGGGATCTGAGGGGCACGTTTTTTCACGCAGAGAGTGGTGGGTGTGAGGAGCAAGCTGCAGAGGAGTGTACATTTGCAACATTTAAAAGAGATTTGGACAGGTACATTGGCACTTTGCCCTTCATCAGTCAGAGTGTTGAGTATAGAAGTTGGGAGGTCATGTTATAGTTATATAAGACGTTGGTGAGACTGCATTTAAAATATTGTGTTCAGTTCTTGGCACCATGTTACAGGAAAGATATTGTCAAGCTTGAAAGAGCTCAGAAAAGATTTACGAGGAAGTTGCCAGGACTCGAGGGTGTGAGCTATAGGGAGATGTTGAGTAGGCTGCGTCTCTATATCATGGAGCGCAGGAGGATGAGGGGAGATCTTATAGAGGTGTGCAAAATCAGGAGAGGAATAGTTCGGGTAGATGCACAGTCCCTTGTCAAGAGTAGGGGAATCGAGGACCAGAGGACATAGGTTCAAGGTGAAGGGGAAAAGATTTAATAGGAATCCGAGGGGTAACTTTTTCACACAAAGGATGGTGGGTGTATGGAACAAGGGTGTAAGGACAATTAAGGATGGACAATAAAATCAATTAAATAATACAGCATGGAAATTGGTTCTACGGCCCACCGAGTCCATTCCGACCATTGATCACCCAACCATTATCCCATCGTTCAAGGTAGATGGACCGGACAGTTTTGGAGGGATCTGGACCAAACACAGGCAAGTGGGACTAGTGTAGCTGGGACATTGTTGGCTGGTGCGGGCGAGTTGGGCCAAAGGGCCAGTTTCCACACTGTTATCAGTGTATGACTCCGAGGGATTCAAGGCAACTGCTGCCAAACTGGACTAGCTCCAGTAGGCAACTTGGTTGCAAGGACCGTGTTGGGCCAAAAGGCTTGTTTCCATGTTGCATCACACAAGGGAGAGAAGACAAATATTGAGCCTTGTGCCTTTTGCCAAAACACAGTTGGTCCCATTACGCATTCTTCTTTCTCCCATTGGAGTAACGTGAGAATTAAACCAGCTGCCTGCTTTTTCCTGTTTCCTTATTAATTTTTGTAACTGTTTCACCTAGTTTTTCTTCAGTGAATTTGACCAGGATATTATTAGAGTGATTCTTTTCTTTGGAACGATGTACAGTTTTTGTCCTCTTTCTTCCCAACTTTCATGAAAGTTTAGAACGGAGACGATGAAACAGTTTTTTCTCACAGAGAGTTGTGAGTCTGTGGAATTCGCTGCCTCAGAGGACAGTGGAGGCCGGTTCTCAGGATACTTTCAAGAGAGAGCTAGATAGGGCTCTTAATGATAGCGGAGTCAGGGGATATGGTGAGAAGGCAGGAACGGGGTACTGATCGGGGATGATCACATTGAATGGCGGTGCTGGCTCAAAGGGCCGAATGGCCTACTCCTGCACCTATTGTCTATTGTCTATTGTTTGAAACTCGTGCATTCAACTTTTGAGTGACAATAAAGTCTTTGATTGATTGACTGGCAATGTTCAATGTCCATGACTGTCCGAATGGATTGGACTTTTTAACACAAGGAGTTTTGGATTTGCATCCATTCACATACGGATGGTACAAAGAAGCGGCTAGAGCTGCTGTAGCCACACAGCGCCAGAGACCTGGGTTCAATCCTGACATCAGGTGCTGGTTTACACCGAAGACAGACACAAAGTGCTGGAGTAACTCAGTGGGTCAGGCAGCATCTCTGGAGAGAAGGAATAGGTGATGTTTCGGGTCGGAAACCATCTTCAGACTTCAGACAGGTGTGTGGGTTTATTACTCCTCTGAAAATTACCCCTCCTCGTGTGTGGGAAGTGAATGAGGAGAGTGGGATAACTTAGAATTAGTGTGAATGGGTAATCAATGGTGGGAATGGACTCGGTGGGCCGTAGAACCAATTTCAATGCTGTATTATTTAATTGAATTTATTGTCCATCCTGCAGCATGTGCAATGAACAAAAGGACATAGAAACATAGAAAATAGGTGCAGGAGTAGGCCATTCAGCCCTTCGAGCCTGCACCGCCATTCAATATGATCATGGCTGATCATCCAACTCAGTATCCTGTACCTGCCTTCTCTCCATACCCCCTGATCCCTTCAGCCACAAGGATCACAAGGACAAAGGACATTTATTGTACACACACCAATTGGTGTAGTGAAATTTGAGTTGCCAATAAAATAAACACAACATTAAAGAATTTAACATTAAACTTAAAAACATCCCCCCACAATGTTTCCCACTGTGAGAGAAGGCAGCAAAGTTCAGTCCACTTCCTCCATGTTCACCCAATGTTCGGGGCCTATTGAGGCCTCCGCAGTTGTTTCAGGCCCTCTCGCCGGAATGATGGAACTCCGGCGTCGGAAGAACGCTCTTCAGCGGCTTGGAGTATCCGAAAGGTACTCGTACTTCCCATGGACAGGGAGTTCCAGCGCAGACTCCGGATTGATGCAGTTTTGACCCAAGAAGGCCACTGTTCGCTTTCCATCCACAGATGCAGCTCAACCCACTGAGTCCCTCCAACAGGGTTACACAAAATGCTGGAGAAACTCAGCGGGTGCAGCAGCATCTAAGGAGTCCCTCCAACAGATTGCTTGTTGCTTCATATTCCAGTACCCGCAGCCTCTTGTGCCCCCAGTGTTCATTGCGTGTCATTAGACTGCACTGCAGCATCCTAGAGACCAACGGGGAAGCGAGAGGCTGCAGATACTGGACTGCGGAGAATAAAACAAACTGTTCAGTTGAGTTTATTGTCATGTGCACATGTCATGCCCAGTATGGTCACCTCACTCAGTGACCTTTGATTTCCAGACAACTCGCTTGCACAAGGTCACAGCATTGGGGAAGAACTGCAGAGTCAGACAGTTCAGCTCAGTTGAGTTTATTGTCACATGTACCGGGGTACAGTGAAAAGCTTTTGTTGCGTGCTATCCAGTCAGCGGGAAGACAATACATGATTACACTCGAACCATTTATGGTGTATAGATACATGATAAAGGAATAACGTTTAGTGCAAGGTAAAGCCAGCAAAGTCCGATCAAGGATAGTCCGAGGGTCACCAATGAGGTAGATAGTAGTTCAGCACTGCTCTCTGGTTGCAGTAGGATGGTTCAGTTGCCTGATAACAGCTGGGAGGAAACTGTCCCTGAATCTGGAGGTGCGCGTTTTCACGCTTCTGTACCTTTTGCCCGATGGGAGGGGGGGGGGGGAAGAGGGAGTGGCCGGGGTGCGACTCGCCCTCGATGATGCTGCTGGCCTTGCCGAGGCAGCGTGAGGTGTAGATGGAGTCAATGGAACGGTGGTTGGTTGGTGTGACTGCCAGGGGAACTCAGCGGGTCAGGCAGCAATGGACTGTTGACGTTTCCGCTCGGGGCCCCTCGAAGGGATGGGAACCAACGGATACTGCTTGTGTTTTGGCAGGTCACCCAACTGTTTGCCAGCTTTGATGAAGCCCCACTGGGCACTGCGTCCTGGGCGCAGGTCCATAAGGTAGTACTGCACGATGGAAGGACGGTGGCACTTAAAGTCCAGCACCCCAAAGTGCAGCGCCAGTGTGCCAAGGACATCATTTTGATGGAGGTAAGCAAGACATTGTAGTTTTAGTTTAGTTTGGAGATACAGCGCGGAAACAGGTCCTTCGGCCCACCGAGTCCGCGCCGATGTGTATCCTATATTTCATCCCAACATTGGGTGTTCCTGGCATGTTGCAGTATATTTCAGACAGTGAGCCCTGCGGAATCCCATTGCGTACAACCTCTCGATCACTGAAACTCCTGTTGACCATTAATTATTGTTCTTGGCTTCAGGCCGATTTCACTTCTTCCATGCGGGGCATTGTTACGTGCCTTGCTGAAATCCATGTAGGATAAAGGTGTTATCCTCCACAATCTGGTCCTTGTTATTACCTGAAATGTTTCATTCAATCGAGTCTGACGTGACCTTGCCATTGCAAATCAGTGCCGGCTTGTCCTTGTTCAATCCATGCTTTCTGAACTCTCGATTAACCTTCGTAGTTTAGTTTAGTTGAGAGATGCAGCGTGGAAACAGGCCCTTCGGCCCGCCGGGTCCGTGCCGACCAGCGATGTCTGCCCACACGCCGGGGGTCAATTTACAATTGTGGCAAGCAAATCGACCAACAGAAGTGCGCGTCTTTGGAGTGTGGGAGGAAACCCGAGCCTCTGGAGAAAACCCACGCAGGTCACGGAGAAGGTACAAACTCCGGCAGGGTGGGGCAGCGGTAGAGCTGCTGCCATACAGCGCCAGAGACCCGGGTTCGATGTTGACCACCGGTCGCTGGCGCTGTAAGGCAGCGACTCTGCCTCTGCCCACCCTGCCGCTCTCTTCCTTGGAGGTTTTCCAACACATGCCCTCTGTTGATGTTAGGTTCACCAGCCTGTAATGACTTGATACACTCCTCTCTCTCTCTCTGTGAACAGTACCACATTTGCTGCTTTCTAGTCCTGGGGCGGCAAACCGTAACCCAAAAGGGTCTGGTTTCTGCTCTTTCCTTTAACAGGTTAACCTGTATCTCAACAGGGATTAGCAATTTATCCACTTTAAAATATGCAAAACCCCTTGGATGTTCTCTTGCTTGCTATACATGTCTTTCCTAATATTTCACTTTTCCTCATTAAATACCACCACATTCTCCCTTTTGCAGCTAAGTGTAAAGCACTCATTAAGAAACCATACTCCTGTCTTCTACCTCCACATACAGGTTACATTTTCATTCTGTAACAGCCCCCCGACTCTTTTGTTGTCTCTGGAGATATGTGACCCGTGAGTTTAGTTTAGTTTAGTTTAGAGATACAGGCCCACTGAGTCCGCGCCGACCTGCGATCCCTGCACATTAACACTATTATTATTGTTTGTTTGTTTCTTTATATGTAGTACTAGACTAAGTGGGACCCGTTGGGTCCCAGCTTTACACGGGAGGGCTGGTCCCCCAACGCAATATTCCACCTCCACCAATTCCAATATTGCTGGCCCTGGGGGGGGGGGGGATTTCTGGAGCGCTAGTGTGGGTGTTGTGGGCCGAAGGGACTGGTTTCCAGACCACATAAAACCACAAAAAGCACATAAAGGGCACTCACAGTTCAGTAGACACTCAGTGTTGTGTAGATTCCCAGCTCAGACTGAGAGTCGTGTCCTCTCCCTCGCCATCTTGCAGCGACTGAGCCAGGTTTTATAGTCCCTCCCCCCAGAAGGGGCGTGGCCTTCATCGTGGTGATTGACAGGAGAGCGAATCTCGAGATTTTTTAAACACTAATAACTCTTTTATTTGTCATCGATGGGAAAAATCCTCGGGGCCTGATCATCGGAGGAGGACTGAATAGGATGGCCAAAAAATCACAGCCACATATGGCAGCGTTTCTTCTAAAATCAAACAAAACGCAAACAGGAAGTGGTCAAGATGAAACTTTTAATTATTTAGATGTGTGTCTATATATATATATATATATTTCTATTTATGTATATGTATATATGTGTATAGATACACACACTGAACTTTTCTTCTTGTTTATTATATTGTTTACAGTGTACTATGTTTACATACTCTGTTGTGCTGCTGCAAGTAAGAATTTCATTGTTCGAACTTTGGACATATGACAATAAAACACTCTTGACCATTGACTAAAATTCCTGCAGCATATAGGATGGAGAAATGATAGCAGATATTGCTGGAAATACCCAGCAGGTCAGGCAGCATTGAAGGAGAGAGTGTGTTTCCAATTCACATTGATGGCATTTAGAAACATAGAAAATAGGTGCAGGATTAGGCCATGTTACCCTTCGAGCCATTCAATGTGATCACGGCTGATCATCCACAATCAGTTCCCACGTTCCAGCTTTATCCCCTATCCCTTGATTCCATTAGCCCTAAGAACTAATGGGTCTGTCCCACTTACGCGACTTTTTTCGCCGACTTGCCAGCATCCGTCATAGGTCGTGACAGGCTGTCGAAAATTTTCAACATGTTGAAAATCCAGCGGCGACCAAAACAAGGCACGACTCTTTGGGCGACTACTCACGGCCATACAGGCTTCACAACGCGACATGTCGCCAGGGTGTCGCCTGTATGGTCGTGGGTAGTCTCCTCAGTCGCCCAAAGAAGCGTAGCGTCTTTCTGGTCGCCGCTGAGTTTTCAACATGCTGAAAATTTTTGGCGACCTTCAACGACCTATGACGGGGGCCGGCAGTCGCCTAAATGGTCGCGTAAGTGGGACAGGCCCTTAAATCTAACTCTCTCTTGAAACCCAGTGAATCGGCCTCCGTTGCCTTCTGTGGTAGAGAATTCCACAATGATTCACACAACTCTCTGGGTGAAAAAGTTTTCCCTCATCTCAGTTTCAGTGTAACTGTAAAAAAAAAAAATTGAAAAAAGAAATAATTGAAATTACAGAGAGAGAAAGAGGTTGGCTTTAGATAATCAGTAATTCCAGTGCAGACTCACATTTCAAGATCCTCTATCTTGAAATATGAGACTAAGGAAGTTTTTGCTCGTTTCCCATGACTCTCACCAGTTTTTTACAGATGCAGCCCTTTCTCTATATCTTATCGGATGCAAACCAGCAACCAACCCCCCCCCCCCCCCACCCTCCACCCGCACCCCGCTCCCATTTTACTCCATCGACTCTTCCGCAAAGCAGCCAGCACAATCAAGGACCATTCACACCACAGTCATTCTCCCTTCTCCCCTCTCCCACCCGGCAGAAGGTGCAAAAACATGAAAGTACGTTCAAATTCATACCACCAAATTCTGGAACCTTCTTCCCTCTGCTATCAGACCAATACCAAAACAAATTTCCACCGTCGAGATTATTTTCCCCCTGCTCTTTGACCTTTGGCGATCGAGCAGGGAAACAGGCCCCGCGGCCCACCGAGTCCGCGCCGACCAGCCATGCAGCCATACCGCCGACTACCAGGGACAGTCACGGTGGCGCAGCGGTAGAGTTGCTGCCTTACAAGCGAATGCAGCGGCTGAGACCCGGGTTCGAACCCGACCACGGGTGCGGAGTTTGTACGTACTCCCCGTGATCTGCGTGGGTTTTCTCCGAGCTCTTCGGTTTCCTCCCACATGTATAGCTTTGTAGGTTAATTGGCTTGGTAAATGTAAAAAAAAAAATTGTCCCTAGTGGGTGTAGGATAGTGTTAATGTGCGGGGATCGCTGGTCGGCGCGGACCCGGTGGGCCGAAGGGCCTGTTTCCACACTGTATCTCTAAACTAAATTAAAAATATCCCCACACGCTAACACTATCCTACACACTAGGGACAATTTTTTTAAAAATTGAAGCCAATTAACTCACGACTTTGGAGTGTGAGAGGAAACCGGAGCACCCGGAGAAAACCCACGCGCTCAGATGGAGAACGTACAAACTCCGTACAGACAACCCCCGTGGTCAGGATGGAACCCGGGTCTCTTGCGCTGTAAGGCAGCAACTCTACCGCTGCGCCACCGTGCCGCCCCTCTTCATGAAGGGTATGATTACCTAGTCATTTACCTGGCAGGTTATCAACAAATGGATTTGAACTGTTGATCCAGAGACAAGATTTTGAACCTCACCATGGCAACTAGGAAATTTAAATTCAAGTAGTTAAATAAATCTGTAATGTAAAATAATTTGAGTCTAATTCTGGTAACCATGAAAGCAACCAGGCTGTTTGGTGTGTCGATAACCTCCAGACAATGAAATTAAGTGCTTGATTTATTGCTTGAATACACGGTACAGCATTGAAGCAGGCCCTTTGGCCCAGCGAGGCTATGCTGACCATTGATCACCTGTTCTCTCTAGTTCTATGTTCGCCCACTTTCTCATCCACTCCCGACACACACACTCACGACATTCCTGTTTTTGTTCCAGATTTCCGGCGTCTTCGACTTTTATTTCTTTTCCGCCGGGTGCTGCCTCTGTGGAGTTAGCACGTTCTTCCTGTGTGGGTTTTCTGTGTGGTGCTCCGGTTTCATCCCACATGTCAAAAATATGTGGGATGGTAGGCAAATCGAGCGCTGTACATAAGTCTCTTGTGAGTGGATGCGTGTTAGAATTACGGGGTGGGGGGGGGAATGTTGATGGGAATGTGGGGAGAATAAAACGAGTCGGGTTTGGATTAGTGCGTAAAAAAAAGGGCAGCACGGTGGCGCAGCCATAGAGTTGCTGCCTTACAGCGCTTGCAGCGCCGGAGAGCCGGGTTCAATCCCCATTATGGGCGCTGTCTGTACGGAGTTTGTACGTTCTCCCCGTGGCCTGCTTGGGTTTCCTCCGGGTCCTCCGGTTTCTTCCCACACTCCAAAGACGTACAGGTTCGTCGTTGAATTGGCTTAGCAAAGTTCTAAATTGTCCCTAGTGTGTAGGATAGTGCTAGTGTACGGGCGACCGCTGGTTGGTGGGGAACCAGTGGGCTGAAGCGTCTGTTTCCACTCTAGTTCTAAAACTAAAAACTAAAACTAAAACATGTAAACTCCCGAGGTCCGGATTTGGAGCAGTGAGCACCACCAGCCGCGTCACAGCGCCGCTATTTGTCAGGATTGTCTGCAGTTTAGTTTAGTTTACAGATACAGCGCGGGAAACTGGCCCTTCAACCCACCGAGTCTGCGTCGACCAGCGATCCCCGCACACTCACACTATCCTACACACACTCGGGACAGTTCACAATTATACCGTCGCCTACAAACCAGTACGTCTTTTGAGTGTGGGAGGAATCCGGAGATCCCGGAGCAAACCCACGCAGGTCACGGGGAGAACGCACAAACTCCGCACGGGCAGCGCCCGCAGTCGGAATGAAACCCGGGTCTCTGGCGCTGCAAGCGCTGCGAGGCAGCAACTCCACCACCGTGCCACCGTGCCGCTCTTTTTGTTGAAAACAAATACATTATATTGGACTGGAGCGGCGATTCCTGTACGCTGCTAATTCCTGCAGGTTGCCTGGCTTCCTCCTTGGCTAATAGACTGAGAGCACGGCGTACGACTAGATCATAAAAGCATAACAGGCGGCAATTGGAAGGCCAAATTAAATTCATAGTTATTGAACTGTGTCCTTGAATAGCAACAGCCAAGGTAATTGGGATTTAATACTGGCTATTCTGATTTAATTAATATATTGTTAGTAGCATAATTGCTTACCTTTGATCCCTGTTAAATAAAGAGTTGTATTTTGTTACACAAGTGGTTTGCTTGCTCGCTCATATATATGCAAAGCCTTGTCGGTATGCCAACAATCATCACCGGTCATCAAATTGAACTTCTGTGTTATTTTTCAGGTGTAGAGGTCAGTAAAGGGGTAGCACTGCGTGAAATAGCACCGAGACAACTTCCCTTGTCTATTATATTTCTCTGCTCTGCTGTGGCTTTGTCACTGGGCCAGCAATCCAGGGACTTAGGGGCATTTATCGAGGGTTACGGGGAGAAGGCAGGAGAATTGAGTTAGGAGGGAGAGATAGATCAGCCATGATTGAATGGCGGAGTAGCCTTGATGGGACGAATGGCCTAATTCCGCTCCTATCACTTATGACCTGATGACGAATTATACAGAGGACAGGACTTTGTCAATTTGAATTCCATTTGCAAATTCTGGGAATGAAAATCTATTCTCTCCTCCAGCTTCATGGACTCATAGAGTCATGAAGCGCAGAAACATGTCCTTTTGTCCCAACATACGTTCATAAGTTCTAGAAACAGAATTAGGCCATTCGGCACATCAAGTCCAAAAAGGAAGAAAGATTCTAAGGGGAGTAGGAGGCAACCGTGGCTGACATGAGAAGTTAGGGATAGAATAAAGCTAAAAGAAAAAATGCATAACACAGCAAAGAGTAGCCGGAAGCCAGAGGATTGGGAAACTTTCATAGGACAACAGAAGGAAACAAAACGGGCAATACGGGCTGAAAAGATGAAGTATGAGGGGAAGCTGGCCAGGAATATAAAGAAGGACAGTAAAAGCTTCTTTAGGTATGTTAAGGGAAAAGGACTAGTAGCAAAGTCAAATGTGGGTCCCTTGAAGGGGCAACAAGGAAATGGCAGAAGAGTTGAATAGGTACTTCGGATCTGTCTTCACTAAGGAGGACACAAACAATCTCCCAGATGTACTGGAGGACAGAAGATCTAAGGGGGTAGAGGAACTGAAATAAATTTTCATTAGGCGAGAAATAGTATTGGGTAATCAATCCCCTGGGCCTGATGGTCTGCATCCCAGGGTCCTCAGGGAGGTGGCTCTAGAAATAGTGGATGCATTGGTGATCATTTTCCAATGTTCAATAGATTCAGGATCAGTTCCTGTGGATTGGAGGATAGCTAATGTTATCCCACTTTTCAAGAAAGGAGCAAGAGAGAAAATGGGGAATTACAGACAGTTAGCCTGACTTTGGTGGTGGGAAAGATGCTGGAGTCAATTATTAAAAGGTAATAATGGAGCATTTGGATAGCAGTAATAGGATTAGTCCAAGTCAACATGGATTTATGAAAGGGAAATCATGCTTGACTAATCTTCTGGAATTTTTTGAGGAAGTGACAAGTAAAATGGATGAAGGGGTGCCAGTGGATGTAGTGTATCTAGACTTTCAGAAAGCCTTTGATAAGGTCCCGCACCGGAGACTGGTGACTAAAATTAGAGCACATGGTATTGGGGGTAGGGTGTTGACATGGATAGAAAATTGGTTGGCAGACCGGAAGCAAAGAGTAGGAGTGAACGGGTCCTTTTCAGAATGGCAGGCAGTGGCGAGAGGAGTGCCGCAAGGCTCGGTGTTGGGGCCGCAACTGTTTACCATATATATTAATGATTTGGAAGAGGGAATTAGGAGCAACATGAGCAAGTTTGTGGATGACAAAAAGCTGGGTGGCAGTGTGAACTGTGAAGAGGATGTTAGGAGGTTGCAGGGGGACCTGGACAGGTTGAGTGAGTGGGCAGATGTGTGGCAGATGCAGTATAATATAGATAAATGTGAGGTTATCCACTTTGGCGGCAAAAACAAGGGGGCAGATTATTATCTCAATGGGGTTAGGTTAGGTAAGGGGGAGGTACAGCGAGTCCTGGGTGTCCTTGTACACCAGTCACTGAAAGTTGGCGTGCAGGTACAGCAGGTAGTGAAGAAAGCTACAGGGGGGACTTTGAACTAGAACGGTTGGGGGGAGGGACTCAAATAGAGAAAGCTAGTAGACAGGGTCTGAGGCAGGAGGCGGAGAAGGGAAGCACTCAGACCCAACGTGTAGGGGGGAAAGAAGAAACAAATAATAAACAGAGAATAAGAGGTGGTGGGTTTCCAGGGCAACAATCAAAAGGGGCCACTTGTCAACATAGTTGTATAAGGAGTAGGAGTGTTGTAAAAACAAGCCTGAAGGCTTTGTGTGTCAATGCAAGGAGCATTCGTAATAAGGTGGACGAGTTGAAGGTGCAGATAGCTATTAATGACTATGCTATAGTTGGGATCACGGAGACATGGCTCCAGGGTGACCAAGGCTGGGAGCTGAACATCCAGGGATATTCAATATTCAGGAGGAATAGACAGAAAGGAAAGGGAGGTGGGGTAGCGTTGCTGGTGAGAGAGGAGATTAATGCAATAGAAAGGAAGGACATTAGCTTGGAGGATGTGGAATTGATATGGGTAGAGCTGCGAAAATCTAAGGGGCAGCAAACGCTAGTGGGAGTTGTGTACAGGCCACCTAACAGTAGTAGTGGAGTTAGGGATGGCATCAAACAGGAAATTAGAAATGCGTGCAACAAGGGTAAAACAGTTATAATGGGTGACTTCAATCTACATATAGATTGGGTGAATCAAATGGGCAGGGGTGCTGAGGAAGAGGATTTCTTGGAATGTATGCAAGATAGTTTTCGAAACCAACATGCAGAGGAACCAACGAGAGAGCAGGCTATTCTAGACTGGGTGTTGAGTAATGAGGAAGGGTTAGTTAGCAGTCTTGTTGTGCGTGGCCCGTTGGGCAAGAGTGACCATAATATGGTTGAGTTCTTCATTAGGATGGAGAGTGACATAATTAAGTCAGAAACAAGGGTTCTGAACTTAAACAAAGGTAACATTGAAGGTATGAGACGTGAATTGGCCAAGATAGACTGGCAAGTGATTCTTAAAGGGTTGACAGTGGATGTGCAATGGAAGGTATTTAAAGACTGCATGGATGAACTACAACAATTGTTCATCCCAGTTTGGCAAAAGAATAAATCAGGGAAGGTAGTGCATCCATGGATAACAAGGAAAATCAGGGATAGTATCAAAACAAAAGATGAAGCATATAAATTAGCCAGAAAAAGCAGCCTACCAGGGGACTGGGAGAAATTCAGAGACCAGCAGAGGAGGACAAAGGGCTTAATTAGGAAAGGGAAAATAGATTATGAAAGAAAACTGGCAGGGAACATAAAAACAGCTTGCAAAAGTTTTTATAGATATGTGTAGAGAAAGAGATTAGTTAAAACAATTGTAGATCACTTGCAGTCAGAAACAGGTGAATTGATCATGGCAGACCAATTGAATAACTACTTTGGTTCTGTCTTCACTAAGGAAGACGTAAATAATCTGCCGGAAATAGCAGGGGACCGGGGGTCAAATAAGGTGGCGGAATTGAGTGAAATCCAGGTTAGCCGGGAAGTGATGTTGGGTAAATTGAATGGATTAAAGGCCGATAAATCCCCAGGGCCAGATTACTCAAGGAAGTAACCACATAAATAGTGGATGCATTAGTGATAATTTTTCAAAACTCCTGAGTTTCTGGAGTAGTTCCTGAGGATTGGAGGGTAGCTAATGTAACCCCACTTTTTAAAAAAGGAGGGAGAGAGAAAACGGGAAATTACAGACCAGTTAATCTAACATCGGTAGTGGGGAAACTGCTAGAGTCAGTTATTAAACTTGGGATAGCAGCACATTTGGAAAGTGGTGAAATCATTGGACAAAGTCAGCATGGATTTACGAAAGGTAAATCATGTCTGACGAATCTTATAGAATTTTTTGAGGATGTAACTAGCAGAGTGGATAAGGGAGAACCAGCGGATGTGTTATATCTAGATTTTCAGAAGGCTTTCGACAAGGTCCCACATAAGAGATTAGTATACAAACTTAAAGCACACGGTATTGAGGGTTCAGTATTGATGTGGATAGACAACTGGCTGGCAGACAGGAAGCAAAGGGTAGGAGTAAACGGGTCCTTTTCACAATGGCAGGCAGTGACTAGTGGGGTACCGCGAGGCTCAGTGCTGGGACCCCAGCTATTTACAATATATATTAATGATTTAGACGAGGGAATTGATTGCAACATCTCCAAGTTTGCGGATGATACTAAGCTGGGGGGTAGTGTTGGGTGTGCAGAGATGCCAAGTGTCCCGGATTCGCCGTATTTTGTCCCGGCGAAATAACCTTTTTACGGTGTTCCGGCAGCCAAACATGCTGTTACGGAACACCGCCGCGCCGGTGTTCCTCCCGTGGTGAACGCCGGCGGCATGTGTCCCCGGTTTGCCAGCCCGGCAGCTCGCAGCCACGCCCGGCCCAGAGCCCGGGCGGCGCCGGCCCAGAGCCCGGGCGGCGCCGGCCCGCGCGATCAGCGGCACTTTGCCGGGCCCTAGTGTCCGCGCCTGCGCAGTTGGGGAGGGTTGCCGGGCCCCAGTGGCCGCGCGTGCGCAGTGGGGGAGGGTTGCCGGGCCTGGCGTCATTTCGAGCCACGCCACGCCCGGCCCAGAGCCCGGGCGGCGCCGGCCCGCGCGATCAGCGGCACTTTCTTGCCGCCAGCCGGCCGCTCGCGGCAGCCCCATCACCGGGCCTCCCCCCCACCCCCACCCCCACCCAGTGCGCAGGCGCAGACCCGCCGGCAACCTTGCCAAGTGCGCATGTGCCGCACCCGCCCGCCGGCAGCCCGCTGATCTGCACCAGTGCGCAGGCGCATAGCCGCCGGCAACAACCCCAAGTGAGTATGTTACGGAGAGAAATGCATTTAACCCCATTTGTTACGGACAAATGGGTTGAATGTTACTGTGAACTAAATTTAGGGTTGGCATCTCTGGGTGTGAGGAGGATACTAGGAGGCTGCAAGATGACTTGGATAGTCTGGGTGAGTGGACAAATGCATGGCAGATGCAGTATAATGTGGATAAATGTGAGGTTATCCACTTTGGTGGCAAAAACAGGAGGGCAGACTATTATCTGAATGGTGGCAAATTAGGAAAAGGGGAGATGCAACGAGACCTGGGTGTCATGGTACACCAGTCATTGAAAGTAGGCATGCAGGTGCAGCAAGCAGTGAAGAAAGCAAATGGTATGTTGGCATTCATAGCGAAAAGATTTGAGTATAGGAGCAGGAAGGTTCTACTGCAGTTGTACAGGGTTTTGGTGAGACCTGGAGTATTGCGTACAATTTTGGTCTCCAAATCTGAGGAAAGACATTCTTGCCATAGAGGGAGTACAGAGAATGTTCACCAGACTGATTCCTGGGATGTCAGGACTTTCATATGAGGAAAGACTGGATAGACATGGCTTGTACGCCTAGAATTTAGAAGACTGAGGGGAGATCTTATAGAAACTTACAAAATTCTTAAGGGGTTGGATAGGCTAGATGCAGGAAGATTGTTCCCGATGTTGGGAAGGTCCAGAACAAGGGGTTACAGTCTAAGGACAAGGGGGAATTCCTTTAGGACCGAGATAAGGAAAACATTTTTCACACTGAGCGTGGTGAGTCTCTGGAATTCTCTGCCACAGAAGGTAGTTGAGGCCAGTTCATTGGCTATATTTAAGAGGGATTTAGATGTGGCCCTTGTGGCTAAAGGGATCAGGGGGTATGGAGAGAAGGCAGGTACAGGATACAGAGTTGGATGATCAGCCATGATCATATTGAATGGTGGTGCAGGCTCGAAGGGCCGAATGGCCTGCTCCTGCACCTATGTTCTGTGTTTCTATGTTTCTATGTTTCCACGCTTTAAGACTCTATGACTCTATAACTAAATAGAGCAAGTGAAAAAAGATGGGAAGAGAAATGTATCAATTGGAAAATTCAGTTTAACAAAGAACTTTGTAACGTTTCAAATGGAATGTTGGCCTTCATAACAAGAGGATTTCAGTATAGGAGTAAAGAGGTTCTTCTGCAGTTGTATAGGGCTCTGGTGAGACCACATCTGGAGTATTGTGTACAGTTTTGGTCTCCTAATTTGAGGAAGGACATCCTTGTGATTGAGGCAGTGCAGCGTTGGTTCACGAGATTGATCCCTGGGATGGCGGGACTGTCATATGAGGAAAGATTGAAAAGACTAGGCTTGTATTCACTGGAGTTTAGAAGGATGAGGGGGATCTTATAGAAACATATAAAATTATAAAAGGACTGGACAAGCTAGATGCAGGAAAAATGTTCCCAATCTTGGGTGAGTCCAGAACCAGGGGCCACAGTCTTAGAATAAAGGGGTGGTCATTTAAGACTGAGGTGAGAAAAAACTTTTTTACCCAGAGAGTTGTGAATTTATGGAATTCCCTGCCACAGAGGGCAGTGGAGGCCAAATCACTGGATGGATTTAAGAGAGAGTTAGATAGAGCTCTAGGGGCTAGTGGAGTCAAGGGATATGGGGAGAAGGCAGGCACGGGTTATTGATAGCGGACGATTAGCCATGATCACAATGAATGGCGGTGCTGGCTCGAAGGGCCGAATGGCCTCCTCCTGCACCTAATTTCTATGTTTCTATGTTTGTAAGTCTACTCCGCCATTCAATCATGGCTGATCTATCTCTCCCTCTCAACCCCATTCTCCTGCCTTCTCCCCAAAATCCCTGACACCCTTACTATTCAAGAATCTGTCAATCTCTGCCTTAAACATATCCATTGATGGCCTCCACAGCCGTCGGTGTAATGGATTCTACAGATTCACCACCCTCCGACTAAAGAAATTCCACCTCATCCCCTTTCAAAAGGAATGACCCATCTTAGCTAGTCCCATTTGCCCGCATTGGACCGTATTCCGCCAAACCTCTCCAAGCTATTCCTATCCTTTCCTATCCACGCACCTGTCCAGATGTGAATTGATTGTGTCACATGTAACGTAATCCTAATGGTGCCTTGCGAAATAGAAGGAATCTTAAGTTGTTATGGACACCTTTTATCTATTGAAACCAATAGTGTCGTCTACCTGCTTTGATTAGATCAAACATACCGAGACACTTTTGAAGGTAAAGTACCTGTTTGTTTCGATTGATGGAAAGATAGAACCTGGAAACAGGGCCTTCGGCCCACTGGCCCACACCGACCATTGATCAGCCGGTGACAACAGTTCTATGTTATTTCCACTTTTGCATCCACACCCTACACACCTAGTGGCACGGTGGCACAGCAGTAGAGTTGCTGCCTTACAGCTCCAAAGACCCGGGTTCGATCCTGACCTCGGGTGCTGTCTGTACAGCGTTTGCGGCTTCTCCCGGTGGCCGCGTGGGTTTTCTCCGAGTGCTCTAGTTTCCTCCCACACGCTCCCAGGACGTACAGATTTGCAGGTCAATTTAAGAGTCCTATCTAGCTCTCTCTTGAAAGTATCCAGAGAACCGGCCTCTACCGCCCTCTGAGGCAGAGAATTCCACAAACTCACAACTCTCTGTGTGAAAAAGTGTTTCCTCATCTCCATTCTCCATACTTTCAAGAGAGAGCTAGATCTGACGTGGGTCAGCCAGACTAACAACCCAGGAAAGCCATATGCGGGATAGGACACTTGGTACTCTGTTGAAGCAATGGACCACAGCCAAAAGTAGTTTCAATGAGAGAGAGGAGACTTGATTCAGTCAGCTGAGACCAGAAACAATGGAATAACTGACTAAAATAGGGCTTTCATCTATTACTTTTGTTAGTCTAGGTTCAAGTTGTCATGGTGTAGAACATGAAGCATAGAACATAGAACGGTACAGCACTAGAACAGGCCCTTCAGCCCACACTGTCTGTGCCGAACACGATGCCTAGACCACCTCTTACCTAAGATGGACACAGAGTGCTGGACTAACTCAGCAGGTTAGGCAAATCAGGCCCGGCTATAGATGACCAAGGAAGGGTGGAGCCCACAATGGTCCATTGTTGGCTGGGCAATAGGTGATAACGATGGTGCAGTGGAGCTAGCGTCTGCAGTTCCTTCACAGACTCCATCCCTTATCTGCTGCGTATACTCCACACCCCTCCATTCCATGCACATCCATGTGCCTATCCAAAAGCCTCATAAATATCACTATCATATCTGCCTCAACCTCCAATCCCAGCTGCATGTTCCGGGCACTCACCACCCTCTGTGTAAAAAAACTTGCCCCGCACATCTCCTTTAAACTTGGTCTCTCTCAAAGTTTAAAGGAGAAGTTCGGGGGAGCGTTTTAGGTAGAGTCATAGAGCGGTACATCGTGGAAACAGGCCCTTCATCCCAACTTGCCCACACCAACCAACATGTCCCAGCCACACAAGTTCCACCTGCCTGCGTTTGACCCATATCCTCCCAAACCGGTCCCATCCATAAACGGTGAATTATGGTGAAAGGGAACGGGATGTTACTGAGGGTAACGTGAAGTTCAGGTTACTGTTCGGTCAGTTCTGTTCACTCCTGTTTCTAATCCATGTGAATGAATGAATGAATGAATGAATGAATGAATAAGTTTATTGGCCAAGTATGTACACATACAAGGAATTTGCCTTGGTGCTCCGCCCGCAAGTAGCAACACGACACACAGTAAACCCTTAAAAATAAAACATAAAACATTAAAACATTAAGAATAAAACATTATAGTTTAAACATGTGAATTAAATAAAATACCGGAACAAAAGGAGGGTACAGACTTTTGGTTATTGAGTAGAGCTACTGCTTTTGGAAAAAAGCTGTTTTTATGTCTGGCTGTGGCGGCTTTGACAGTCCGGAGTCAAAGAGTTTGTGGCCAGGGTGAGAGGGGTCAGAGATGATCTTACCCGCTCGCTTCCTGGCCCTTGCAGTGTACAGTTCGTCAATGGGGGGAAGGTTGCAGCCACCAACCTTCTCAACGATTCATACTGACTGAGCTGAAAGCACATTAGGTCACGCACATTCCCTGCAACATAAGACCATCCATCGGAGGAGACGTTTCATCTTGAAACGTACTTTGCAGACCCAGTTAAATGAACTGCCAGGAACCCAAGCAGTAAGACACCCACAATGGGTGGAGAAATGTGAAGCTGGTTCTCAGTTTCAGTTTCAGTTTAGTTTATTGTCACATGTACCAAGGTACACTGGAAAGCTTTTGTTGCGTGCTAACCAGTCAGCGGAAAGACAATACATGATTACAATCGAGCCATTTACAGTGTATAGGTACACGATAAGGGAATAACATTTAGTGCAAGGTAAAGCCAGCAAAGTCCGATCAAGGATAGTCCGAGGGTCACCAATGAGGTAGATAGTAGTTCAGCACTCTGGTTGCGGTAGGATGATTCAGTTGCCTGATAACAGCTGGGAAGAAACTGTCTCTGAATCTGGAGGTGTGCGTTTTCACACCTGTACCCTTTTGCCCGATGGGAGAAGGGAGACGAGGGAGTGGCCGGGGTGAGACTCGTCCTTGATGATGCTGCCGGCCTTGCCGAGGCAGCGCGAGGTGTAGATGGCGTCAATGGAAGGGAGGTTGGTTTGCGTGACGGTCTGGGCTGCGTCCACAATTGGAGCTGTGATGCATCCCGATAAAATGCTTTCTGTGCTGCATCTGTAGAAGTTGGCGAGAGTTGTAAGGGACGTGCTACAACTGGTTCCAATGGTCGGTTCTCACTGTGACAGCACAGCACACGCACACG
The DNA here is from genome assembly GCA_035221665.1 of Okamejei kenojei. NCBI lineage: Eukaryota > Metazoa > Chordata > Chondrichthyes > Rajiformes > Rajidae > Okamejei > Okamejei kenojei. The sequence continues at coordinate 11,490,578 of CM069139.1, read as the reverse complement.
GAGCACACGGTGTTAAAATTAATTAGCTTGTCAAAGACTGGCAGCTGTATGAACAGTAAAATATGTCTCGAAAAATAATTATCCACAGAAGCAAAATGAGAACACGACTATTTATATTTGAGTGCCTGAGCATGGTGAAGGAGAGTGCCTCATTATTGTAATCCCTTTTAGAGAGGGAGAAAGAGAGAGAGAGACAGACAGAGGAAGAGAGTCGGAAAGAGACAGACAGCGACAGAGAGTGGGTCAGTGAGACAGATGGAGACAGAGAGAGAGACGGAGAGAAAGAGACAGAAAGAGTGGGACGGAGAGTGAGAGACGGAGAGAGAGGGAGCGAGGGAGAAAGAGAGATAGAGGCCTAGGAGCAGAATGAGGACACTCGGAACATCAAGTCTACTCCTCCATTCAATCATGGCTGATCTATCTTTCCCTCTCAACCCCATTCTCCTCCCTCTCCCCATAACCCCTGACACCTGCACTGATCAAGGTCAGGAGAATCAAGAGAGAGATTAATCCCTGTGATTGAGGCAGTGCAGCGTTGGTTCACGAGATTGATCCCCGGGATGGCGGGACTGTCATATGAGGAAAGATTAAAAAGACTAGGCATGTATTCACTGGAGTTTAGAAGGTTGAGGGGGGATCTTATAGAAACATATAAAATTATAAAAGGACTGGACAAGCTAGATGCAGGAAAAATGTTCCCAATGTTGGGCGAGTCGAGAACCAGGGGCCACAGTCATATAATAAAGGGGTGGTCATTTAAGACTGAGGTGAGAAAAAACTTTTTCACCCAGAGAGTTGTGAATTTATGAAATTCCCTGCCACAGAGGGCAGTGGAGGCCAAATCACTGGATGGATTTAAGAGAGAGTTAGATAGAGCTCTATGGGGCTAGTGAAGTCAAGGGATATGGGGAGAAGGCAGGCACGGGTTATTGATAGGGGACGATCAGCTATGATCACAGTGAATGGCGGTGCTGGCTCGAAGGGCCGATTGGCCTCCTCCTGCACCTATTTTCTATGTTTCTATGTTTCTAGATGGAATGAGAGAGATAGAGAGAGGGAGAGAGAGATGGAGAGAGAGATAGAGAGACAGAGAGAGAGATGGGGGAGAGCGACTTTTGAATTCTCTTCAAAGAGGGAGTGCTAACTTTGCAGACTATTTTAAACAGAATACTCACTTTAACTATCTGTTAGTATCTATGGCATGTTCTAATCTCCTGTGCCAGCGTGTGGTTGATCCACACAGAGACAGATGGATATTTTACGAGGCTCTGTTGGTGCCCCTGATAACACCACCCAGTGTGTCTCTGAGTGGAAGGTCATGTAAGTCCACTGGCACCAGCAGATAGTAGACCTGGTTCTGAGACCCGGATTCAATCCTGACCTCCTGTGCTGTCAGTGTGGAGTTTGCACGTTCTCCCATTGACTGCATGGGTTTCCTCTTGGAGCTCCGTTTTTTCCCCCCCAAATGCCAAAGTCATTCTGGTTGATGGGGTGTGTCGGAAGGAACTGCAGACGCTGGTTTACACTGAAGAAAGACACTAAATGCTGGAGTAACTCAGAGGATCAGGCATCATCTCTGGAGAAAAAAGATGGGTGACGTTTTAGATCAGAGCCATTTTTCAGCCTGAAAGTGGGTGGGGGAGGCGGGAGTGGAGGTGGGAAAAGGGTAATTGATAGGGTGATTGTTTTGGTTTAGTTCGGAGACACAGCATGGAAACAGGCCCTTCGGCCCACATGCCGACCATCGATCACCCGTTCACACAAGTTCCACGTTATCCCATTTTCTCATCCACTCTCTATACATTAGTGGCCAATTAACCCCCAAAGCCACATGTCTTTGGCATGTGGGAGGAAACCGGAGCACCTGGAGGAAACCCATGTGGTCACGGAGAGAATGTACAAACGTCCCATAGACTCCATGACAACGCAGAGGTCAGGATGAAACCGGGCAGCCGGCATGGGTGTAAATCCAGGGAGGGGGGGCGGGGGGGGGGGGGCGGACGTGTCCCATGTTTTGAGAGGTGGGGGACAATCCCCCCCCATCTTTTCTTGTATGTCGAAACGTAACTAAGGCCTATTCTCCAGCCACCCCCTAAGTGCTCCCACCCTCCGTGGAAGGAAGCTGGCGTTACACTCTTCCCAATTAAGCCAGCGTACATCAGGGGTCTCCAAACTATGGCCCGCGGGCCGCATCCGGCCCACCACGAGATTATATCCGGCCCGCAGGAAGCTCAGCGCAGGACGGAGCATGTGTTAGTTAGGCGTCGAGTCCATTGGAGTCGGGGAGCACGGCAGCCCGGAGCTGCTCTTACTGTTGTTACCGGGTCGGTCCCTCGAAATGTCGGAGCCGAGACATTTGCTGGGCCGCTGTGAAGAAGGGTGCAAGGTTGGGGGGGGGGGGGGGGGCGGGGGGCGGTGTACGGCGGCGGTGGCGGCGGTCAGAATGGGTCCGCGGCACGTTATAACGTGCCATCGTTCCTCTCTGCCCTCTCTCTCTCTCTCTCTCCCCTCTATGCCCTCTCTCTTTGTGTCCCCCCCATGTTTTAAAAGCGATTTCCGCCCATGGCAGACTGGCACTGTCTCTACTGTGCCACTCTTAGGTTAAATGGCCACTGCAAATTGCCTTTAGCGTGTATCTGAGTTGTCGACTCTGGGGGGAGTTGATGGGAGCTTGTGGGGGAATAACCTGGATAAGGATACCATTAGTGTAAATGAATGGTTGATGGTCAGGGCAGTCTTGGTGGGCTGAAGGGCCTGTTTCTGTGCTGTATCCATGACGAACATCGTGCCTGGAGGATTCTCATTGTGGACTTTACAGGGACTGATAGAGTGGGCTGGAGACCAGACTCTTTCGACCAGAGATGATCGTTCTCGCAAACCTCCTCCGGGCCCTCTCCAACTCCGGCGCATCCCAGCTCAGCTATGGGGCCCAGTTGTGGTGCTTTCCTTCTCTTTCTCACTCTCTCTCTTTTATTGAATCATAGAGTCATACGGTGCGGAAATAGGTCCTTCGGCCCAACTTGCCCACCTGCCTGCATTTGGCCCATATGCTTCCAAACCTTTTTTAAACATTGCGATAGTACCTGCCTCAACTACCTCCTCTGGCAGCTCGTTCCATACACCCACCACTCTTTGTGTGAAAATGTTCTCCCTCAGGTTCCTATTAAATCATTTCCCCACCTCACCTTAAACCTATGTCCTCTGGTTCTTGATTCCCCTACTCTGGGCAAGAGACTCAGTGCGTTCACCTCTTCGATTCCTCTCATGATTTTGTACATCAGTATAAGACCACCCCTCATCCTCCTGCGTTCAAATGAATAGAGTCCCAGCCTGCTCATCCATTCTGACTAGCTCAGGCCCTCGAGTCCTGGCAACATCCTATTCTTAAAGCTGGAGTAACTCAGCGGGTCAGGCAGCATCTCTGGAGAAAAGGAATAGGTGACGTTTTGGGTCGAGAACCTTCAAGTTCAAATTCAAGCTCAAGTTTGAGTTCATTGTCACTTAACCAACTAAGGTACAGTGAAATCTGAGTTACCATACAGCCATGCTAAGTGAAAAGAACACAATATGCACATAAAATATATTTAGCATTAACATCCACCACAGTGGAATCCACATTCCTCACTGTGATGAAAGGCAATAAAGTTCAGTCATCTTCCTCTTTGTTCACCCGCGGTCAGGGCCCTTGAACCCTCCGCACTTGCCGTTGCCGACGGTCTGATGTCCGAGCCCTCTCGTCGGGATGGTCGAAACTCCGGCGTCGGGATGGACTGAGTGTCAGGGGAAAGGGAAACGGGAGCTATAGACGGTGACGTGGAGAGATATAGAACAAATAGCAGAGAGTAGTGCGCTCGGCCGAACGCACTGTGGGAACTTCTCTCGCCCCTCTGCAGGAACTATACATCAGGAGGTGCAACTCCAGAGCCAATAAGATCATGGGGGACCCCTTCCACCCCGGCAACGGACTGTTCCAGCTGCTACGGTCAGGCAAACGCCTCCGTTGCCATGCTGTGAGAACGGAGAGGATGAGAAGGAGTTTCTTCCCAGAGGCCATTAGGACTGTAAACACCTATCTCACCAGGGACTAACTTTACTGTAAAATTCTACTGTTTTTTATAATTGCTGTTTTTTTTTCTCCTTTTTCCTTCCTCCCACAGTATGTAATATGTAAAAGAATATGTGATTCTGTTTCATTCTGTTTGTAATTTGTTTGTAATTTGCACAAAGTCCGCGAGCACTGCCACTGTTCATTTCACTGCACACTGTTTATGTGACGAATAAACTTGACTTAAATGAATGAAAGATATGCAAAAAAGTAACGATGATAAAGGAAACGGGTCTTCTCACTTCTTGTGCTGCAACAGTTGAAACTCCCCCAGTGAGACGAGTGGGAAGCTCGTGTTCCTGCTCAGCTCAGCCTTCACGCACCAGGCTGATGCGTGTGGAGAAGGTTGCTGCGGCAACACTGCAAGCTCTCGGCCACAGCGGCACCGTCGCAGAGCGCGCACATTGGCCCCGCGCCCACTGATTGCCAAGCGGGTTCATTCCTGCTCCAGCCACGTCCTTGAAAGGCTACCTTTCCCACTGCGGGCCTGTGCTGGGCGCTGGTGAGGGGGTGCCAGGCAAACCAATGACCGGGGACCCACAGAAGGTAAACACAAGATGCTGGAGTAACTCAGCGGGACAGGCAGCATCTCTGGAGAGAAGGGATGGGTCCGAAGAAGGGTCGCGACCCCGAAACGTCACCCGTTCCTTCTCTCTGTCCCGCTGAGTTACTCCAGCATTTTATGTCTATTCGGTGTAAAGCAGCATCTGCAGTTCCTTCCTACCTACACTGGAACCCACAGTGTTCACTCTCTTTTCCTGACCATCTTCACGAAAGGACAGCATCCTCTCTCAAAAAGGCGGTACGGTGACGCAGCGGTAGAGTTGCTGCCGCACAGCGCTTGCAGCACCGGAGACCCGGGTTCCATCCCGGCGACGGGTGCTGTCTGCGCGGAGTTTGTACGTTCTCCCCGTGACCAGCGTGGGTTTTCTCCCAGATCTTCGGTTTCCTCCCACACTCCGAAGATGTTCAAGTTTGTAGGTAAATTGGCTTGGTCTGCACACTGAACATAGTGTGTGTGGGGCAGTGTTAATGTGCGGGGATCGCTGGTCAGCGCGGACCCGGCGGGCCAAAGGGCCTGTTTCCGCGCTGTATCTCTAAACTAAACTAAACTAAACTAAACTAAACCAGGGTGTCGGGGAGGAGTTGAGTTGAGTTTGATCCACATCCCCCTCATTCCCTGCATATCCACTGACTATATAGAAGCCTCTTCAACACCACTCTCGGTTCAGTCCCCACCACACCCTTTGGTTGGGCAAACCAAGGCTGTGCGTCCACAATAAGGTCCTGAGGAATGTTGTAGAATGTGGGAGAGACCAGGGCTCGCAGGTACGCGCTTAATCTAGTTTACCGAGGTACAGTGAAAAGCTTTCGATGCCTGCTATCCAGTCAGCGGAAAGGCAACACATGATTACAATCGAGCTATCCAGAGATATCCAGAAAGGAATAACGTGAATAACGTTTAACCATATAACAATTAACAATTACAGCACGGAAACAGGCCCTCTCGGCCCTTCCAGTTCGTGCCGACCATTTGTTTTCTCCTAATCCCATCTACCTGCACTCAGACCATACCCCTCCATTCCCTTCCCGTCCATATACCTATCCACTTTACTTTTAAATGTTAAAATCGATCCTGCCTCCACCACTTCTGCTGGAAGCTCATTCCACACAGCCACCACCCTCTGAGTAAAGAAGTTCCCCCTCGCGTTACCCCTAAACTTCCGTTCCTTAATTCGCATGTCATGCCCTCTTGTTTGAATCTTCCCTACCCTTAATGGGAAAAGCTTATCCACGTCAACTCTGTCTATCCCTTTTATCATTTTAAAGACCTCAATCAAGTCCCCCCTTAACCTTCTGCGCTCCAAAGAATAAAGACCTAACTTGTTCAACCTTTCTCTGTAACATAGTTGCTGGAACCCTGGCAACATTCTAGTAAATCTCCTCTGTACTCTCTCTATTTTGTTGACTTCCTTCCTATAATTAGGCGACCAAAATTGTACACCATACTCCAGAATTGGTCTCACCAATGCCTTGTACAATTTTAACATTTAGTTAAATTTGTACAATTTGAATAACGTTTAGTGCAAGGTAAAGTCCAGTAAAGCCCAGTCAAAAGTTTAAAAGTAAAGTGGATGGGTATATGGACGGGAAGGGAATGGAGGGGTATGGTCTGAGTGCAGGTCGATGGGACTAGGGGAAAACAAATGGTCGGCACGGACTGGAAGGGCTGAGAGGGCCTGTTTCCGTGCTGTAATTGTTATATGGTTATATGGTTAAAGATAGTCCGAGGGCCATCAATGAGGTAGATAGTAGTTCAGCACCGCTCTCTAGTTGTTGGTAGGATGGTTCAGCTGCCTGATCGAATAGATCTTCTTATCGAGTCCACCCACAAGATTAGAAGTTGTTCAGCCTGAGCTGAACACGCTTCTCGGCGTCTGCCACACAGTGGTGTCTGTCTTGCGTTTCGTGCGCTTCTTGTGCCTGGCGGTGGAAACAGGGTCCGCGCCGTGAACGCTCTTTCCTTGACTCCAGCCGGGAAGAAACTCTCCATGAATCTGGAGGTGTGCGGCTTCACACCTCTATTCCTTTTGCCCGATGGGAGAAGAGGGAGTGACCAGGGTGCGAATCATCCTTGATGATGCTGCTGGCCTTGCCGAGGTGGCTTGAGGTACCAATGGAGTCAATGGAAGGCAGGTTGGTTTGTGTGCCATCGCTGTGACTTGCTCCTGTCACGGGCTGGAAGTGTGAATGGACATTGAGCGGGACACTGAGTACTCAGTCCCTCTTGTCCGCACCCACGCAGACTCAATGTCTTAAAGTACCTTGCGAGGCACAATTGCCATGTCAGTCGCTGTGGATTGAGTTGGAACGTCACTGACTGAATGTTAATGAACTTTGATGGAGCTCAGATTTTAAAATGGAGCTCAATGTACAAATCATCCACAGTGTAGTTTTCAAATATGTAATCAAGGAAGAATATATTCGCCCCAAAATGGTAGTTCAATTCCCTGAGCCACAGCTGACACTTTAGTTTAAGGGCCTGTCCCACTTAGGCTATTTTTTAGGCGACTACAGGCAAGTGGGCCGTCACCACCATGGTCGCCAGGGTGTCACCTGTACGGTCGTGAGTCGTCTCCTCAGTCGCCCAAAGAGTCGTAGCGGCTTTCTGGTCGCCGCTGGATTTTCAACATGTTCAAAAAATTTGGCGACAGTGGGTTTGACGCCAATGAGCGCAGCTTGACTTCTCCTGACGTAGGTGGTGTCGTAGGTTGTCGCCAGGTGACGTAGGTTGTCGCCGGGTGCTGCCTTTGGTGAATTCCATTGGAGACTACCTACGTCAATCGGCGACTGAATTGTGTTCCGTTGCCTTCAGTTGTCGCCGACGGTCGCTGCTTGTCGTGGCTTGTGGCGAGTGGACGTGGGTTGACTTCGGTTGTCGTTGGTTGTCGGCTGTGTGGCCGTAGGTTGTCGTAGGTGTGACCGTAGGTGGACGTCCTAATGGGTCGCCGGTTGTCGGTAGCTTGCCGTAGCTTGACGTCGACAAGGTGGCAGGTTGTTGTAGCTTGCCGCAGACATTGTCGTAGACATTGCCGTAGGGGGGTCCAGTCGCCGGTTTTTCGGTGACCTCCTACGACTATGACAGTCGCTGGCAGTCGCCTAAAAAAAAATCACCGAAGTGGAACAGGCCCCTTAGTTTAGACATTAGACATTAGAGATACAACGGGGAAACAAGCCCTTCGGACCTCCGAGTCCTTGCCGAATAAATTGGAAAATTGAATTGCAACAATGCAGCACTCCCTCTGTGCTGTGCATTCTAGTCATTAGACTTGAACCCAGGTCCCCTGATTCAGGCAAGTAAGGACAGCACGGCGAACGCAGTGGTAGATCTGCTGCCTTACTGCACCAGATACCCAGGTTCAATCCTGACTACGGGTGCTGTCTGTAAGGAGTTTGCACGTTCTCCCCGTGACCTGCGTGGGTTTTCTCCGGGAACTCCGGTTTGCTCCCACACTCCAAAGACGTACAGGTTTGTAGGTTAATTGACTTTGGTTAAAAATTGTAAATCGCCCCTCGTGTGGGTAGGATAGTGTTAGTGTGCGGGGATCGCAGGGCCTGTTTCCGCGCTGTATCTCTAAACTAAACTAAACTCAGCGTTAGGCACCATTAACCAGCGTGGTCTAATGGCTCTACCTCACGCTGCTTATAATCCAAACCTTTTTATTGTTCAGTAAATATTAAGGATATATTTATTACATGAGAAGTTTTGTGTGTTTTGTTTCTCCACAGCTCTGTTCACTGACAGGTTTTAATTAAATTCTGTTCCATTTATTCGCGCAATAATTTGAATTTGCCCTGTGTGAAAGAGCAATTCATCGTGATAATTTTGTCATCTTTTGCAAATAGGAAGCTTGCTAATTGTCCTGGATCATTTCAGCCGAGAATAGACTGTTGGGCCTGTGCAGTAACTCTAGACAGCAGCTTCTGCACCTTGTAGCTGCACTTGAGTTCAAATTGAAAATGTAATTATATCAAATCAAACCCAATTGCTGGCAGCATAATTGTCTTCCGCCTTGTCTTATTTACTCCTCCTTGCTGTCGTACGAAAGAGCCCAGAGGTGGTTTGTTCAGTCTATTTGTTCGATGCTGGTCTTTGAGCCCTACAGGGGCCATGACCTTAGATCAGGTGTGTCGGAAGCAGCTGCAGACGTATCTGGATACTTTCAAGAGAGAGCTAGATGGGGCTCTTAAAGATAGTGGAGTCAGGGGATATGGGGAGAAGGCAGGAACGGGGGTACTTAGAAAACATGGAAAACATAGTAAATAGGTGCAGCAGGAGGCCATTCAGCCCTTCGAGCTGCTGATTGAGGATGATCAGCCATGATCACATTGAATGGCGGTGCTGGCTCGAAGGGCCGAATGGCCTCCTCCTGCACCAATTGTCTATTGTCTATTGCAGACGCTGGTTTAAACCGAAGATAGACACATAAAGCTGATGTAAATCAGCGGGACAGGCAGCATCTCTGGAGAGAAGGAATGGGCGACCTTTCGGGTCGAGACCCTTTCTTCTAACCCTTAGATCAGGTCATACGGTGCTGAAACAGGCCCTTTGACCCACGCAACCCAAGCTACTTTCAGGTTGGGGGCTTCCCGAGGTGCCATGGCCGGGGTGCACGCCCGGAAGACCCAAACGCTCAACGGACGTGGAACTTGTCTGAAGGCTTGGCGGACCGCGGAACCTGGAGGAAGCCATTGGAGATGTCAGACGCGAGGAGTGGGCCAGAAATACCAAGATGGCCCCCAACCCGGGCGACTATTTGCCTGCTTGCCGCGGAAACATAGAAACATAGAAAATACGTGCAGGAGTAGGCCATTCGGCCCTTCGTGCCAGCACCGCCATTCAATATGATCATGGTTGATCAACCAAAATCAAAACCAAAACCATGTTCCTGCTTTCTCCCCATATCCCTTGATTCCATTAGCCCGAAGAGCCTTATCTAACTCTCTTGAAAATATATGGCCTCCACCGCCTTCTGTGGCAGAAAATTCCACAGATTCACAACTCTTGGGGTGCAAGCAGAGAGAACAGATCAACCAGCGCATATTACAATCGCTCCACACTTTTAATGCCCCTGTCCCACTTAGGAAACCTGAACGGAAACCTCTGGAGACTTTGCGCCCCACCCACGGTTTCCGTGCGGTTCCCGGAGGTTCCTGGAGGTTTTTGTCAGTCTCCCTAATGGTCGAAACTGACAAAAACCTCCGGGAACCTGCGGGAACCGCACGGAAACCTTGGGTCTCCAGAGGTTTCCGTTCAGGTGGGACAGGGGCATTAACGTCTTCCTACGGCAACATTTATTCCCTGAGCATGCGTATGTACAGTAAACGGCTCGATTGTAATCATGTCTAGTCTCCCCGCTGACTGGTTAGCACGCAACAAAAGCTTTTCACTGTACCTCGGTACACGTGACAATAAACTAAACTGAACTGGGTGGGATGGTGAACCGGGGGAAAGCCTCCAGCGCCTTTAAGGTCGAATAAGTATGGGTCAGGACCCTTTTTCAGGCATGCAATCTATTATCAAAATATGGTTCCATGAATTTCCAGACAACAGATGTCACCGGTTGTAAGTTGTGTTTGGAGATATTGTGAAAAGTGCTTTATCAATAATGTGTTTTGATTTGAAGACACGTTCCTCTGCCCCAATTTGCATCTATTCAGTTATGTAGATAAAGAATACAAGTAACACAGTAATTGTCTAAAAGTGCTGGAGTAGCACAGCGGATCAGGCAGCGTCTCTGGCGAAAAAGGATGCGGTGGCGTTTCGGGTCGGGACCGCTCTTCAGACTTCAAGAAGGGTCCGGACCCCGGAACGTCACCCTCCTTTTTCGCCTGAGACGCAGCCTGAACCTGAACCGCTGAGTTACTCCGGCGCTGGGGTGGGAGATTGCAACCTTCACGTGGTCCGCCCTGTTTCGACGAATGCAATCAACTCGACGTGCACAAACGGAAGATCAAATAGAACAAGTTGTCCGACAACTTTAGGCTGCGCACGCCACACGAAAGAAGAACTCCGGCAATTCTTTTGTGTCCATCTCTGGTATAAACCAGCATCTGCAGCTCCTTGTTTCTACTGGTTATAATTGACTGTTCAATTACCTTTTACCACTTCCCGCCCTCTCACCCTCTTTGGCCCAAGAATCACTCTTGCTTCTTTATGACAATCACTTTGTTGATCGTTTAGCACCTTGAGCACATGCACTGTTTCATAAGGAACTGTTGTGATGGAGAATCCTTTTTTTTTTGTGACGCTATGTCATGATTTAAATAGTATTCTCAAACCAGTTGGTTGCAAAAGGAATTTTAAAAAAATGCCTTGGGATGTCAGGAATTTGGATTTTTATTGAAACATATGTTTGAAATGCAACCTTTCTGAAATGGTGTGCAGGAAACAGATAGAAATCAGTGCAGTCTTCAGACAGCCGCTCGGTGAGTTGCTTCTTTGTACTCTGGCAGTTTTACACAGCTTGCATGATTCAAAGACTGGGTCGTGGTGCTTTTTAATTTCTCCCTTGAAGATCGCACTTCTAAAGGAAAATCTCCAAATCCCGTGTGTAATTCACTGAAGCGGAGAGAGGAAAGAACTGGAATTCAACCTGGTAGCACCTCCCTCAGAAGTTAGTAGACAGACACAGCTGGGGTAACTCCTTCATAGGTTATGTGTAAGAAAGAACTGCAGATGCTGGTTTAGACAATAGACAATAGACAATAGGTGCAGGAGGAGGCCATTCAGCCCTTCGTGCCAGCACCGCCATTCAATGTGATCATGGCTAATCATCCACAACCAGTACCCCGTTCCTGCCTTCTTTCCATATCGCTTAACTCCACTGTCCCTAAGAGCTCTATCTAGCTCTCTCTTGAAAGCATCCAGAAAACCAGCCTCCACTGCCCTCTGAGGCAGAGAATTCCACACACTCACAACTCTCTGTGTGAAAAGGTTTTTCCTCATCTCCGTTCTAAATGACTTACCCCTTATTCTTAAACTGTGGCCCCTGGTTCTGGACTCCCCCAACATCGGGAACATGTTTCCTGCCTCTAGTGTGTCCAAACCAATAATAATCTTACGTGGTTCAATAAGATCCCCTCAAGCCCAGCCGCTCCAATCTATCAACATATGACAGTCGCCATATGTTTAAATCGAAGGTAGGCCCAAAATGCTGGAGTAACTCAGCGGGTGAGTCAGCATCTCTGAAGAGAAGGAATGGGCAACGTTTGAAGTCTGAAGAAGGGTCTCGACCCGAAACGTCTCCCATTCCTTCTCTCCAGAGATGCCGCCTCAACCGCTGAGTAACTCCTTCATAAGTTAGTCTACCTCCTTGTCTACCTCCTTCATAAGTTAGTTATTTCGAACAAAAGAAATAGAAGCAGGGATAGACTTTTTGGCCCATTGTCCGTGTTCTGCCATTGAGTAAATTCATGGCTGATATTCTCCTTCAAAGGCATCTTCCTGCACTAACTCCACATCAGTTTCCCTTCATATCCGACATTAAGAAAGTTCCTGGCGTTACCTCGGACTAAACATTGTTCCCAAATCATGTATCTGTACACTGTGAATGGCTGGGTTGTAATCAAGTATTGTCTTTCCTCTGACTGGATAGCAGGCAACAGAAGCTTTTCACCGTGTGTCGGTACACGCGACAATAATTTGGAAGACAGACACAAAGAGCTGGAGCAACTCCTTCATAAGTTAGTTGTTTCGAACAAAAGAAATAGAAGTGAGAGTAGACTATTTGGCCCATTGTCCATGTTCCGCCATTAAGTACAGCAAAGGGAAGAGATCTGAACTTGTTTTCGCCTTCCATCACAGTGAGGAATGTGGAGGAGTCACTGTGGTGGATGTTTATGCTAAAAAGTGTTTTGTGTGTTCCGTTGTTTTTTATTTGTATGACTGACTTGGCAAATGAAATTCCTCGTATGTTGCAAAACATACTTTGGCTAATAAAGTATTATTGTGATTGGGATTGATTCATTGCTGATATTTTCCAACATTAAGAAAGTTACTGGCTTTACCTTGCACTAAACGTTATTCCCTTATCATGTATCTGTACACTGTGAATGGCTCGATTGTAATCATGTATTGTCTTTCCACTGACTGTGGAATTCTCTGCCTCAGAGGGCGGTGGAGGCCGGTTCTCTGAATACTTTCAAGAGAGAGCTAGATAGGGCTCTTAAAAATAATGGAGTCAGGGGATATGGGGAGAAGGCAGGAACGGGGTACTGATTGGGGATGATCAGCCATGATCACATTGAATGGCGGTGTGGCGGTGTGGAACATTGAAGCTGATGCGGACGTCGGTGCGGGCGCTGCGAGACGGCTGCCCTGCCAGCAGCATGTTCGTTATTTCTACCTTTTTTTATTTTTCTTGGTGTGTCTAGTGTTAGTTTGGGTGTCTCTCGATATGTCTTATGTGGGGAGTGGGGGGGGAGGTGTAAGGGGGAAGCCGTCTTACCCCTATACGGCCTATAACATCCTGAAGCCGCGGACTCCGTGGTTATTCCTCGAGAATTGGTGAATTTGGTGCTCGTACCATTGGGTTGCGAGCTACCCAAATGGAATACGAGGTGCAGTTCCTCCAGCTTGTGTCTGGTCTCACTGATAAAGGAGGAAGCCCTGGACGGGATAGAAAGTTTGTTATGGGAAGGGGAGTTAAAATGGTTGGCAACCGGAACATCCAGCAGGCCTTGGCAGCATGAGCGTCAGTGTTCGGCAAAACGATCGGCAAGTCCAAAGCTGGTTTTGCCGATGTAACAGTGGCCACTTCAGAAGCACCAGCAATGTTTAATATCCGAAGGCCCTGTTTCCAGGCTCTATCTTTCCATCAATCGAAACACACTGGTACTTTCCCTGCAAAAGTACCTTGGTATGTTTGATCTAATCAAAGCAGGTAGACAACACTATTGCCTTCAATAGCGTACAGTTTTGGTCTCCTAATCTGAGGAAAGGCATTCTTGCCATAGAGGGAGAACAGAGAAGGTTCACCAGACTGATTCCTGGGATGGCAGGACTTCCATATGAAGAAAGACTGGATAGACTCGGCTTGTACTCGCTGGAATTTAGAAGATTGAGGGGGGATCTTATAGAGATTTACAAAATTCTTAAGGGGTTGGACGGGCTAGATGCAGGAAGGTTGTTCCCGATGTTGGGGAACTCCAGAACAAGGGGTCACAGTTTAAAGATAAGGGGGAAGTCTTTTAGGACCGAGATGAGAAAATCATTTTTCACACAGAGAGTGGTGAATCTCTGAAATTCTCTGCCACAGAAGGTAGTTGAAGCCAGTTCATTGGCTATATTTAAGAGGGAGTTAGATGTGGCCCTTGTGGCTAAAGGGATCAGGGGGTATGGAGAGAAGGCAGGTACAGGATACTGAATTGGATGATCAGCCATGATCATATTGAATGACGGTATAGGCTCGAAGGGCTGAATGGCCTACTCCTGTACCTATTTTCTATGTTTCTATGTAATAGATAAAAGGTGTCCACAACAAAATTCCTTCTACCTTGCAAGGCACCATTAGGACTACGTTACATGTGACACAATCAATTCACATCTGGACAGGTGCATGGATAGGAAAGGATTGGAATAGGTTGGAGGGGTTTGGAGGAATATGGACCAACGCAGGCAAATGGGACTAGTTTAGATGGGCCAGCATGGGACGTACCTTTAGAAAGGAGATGAGGTGGAATTTCTTTAGTCGGAGGGTGGTGAATCTGTAGAATGCATTACACCGACGGCTGTGGAGGCTGTCAGTGGCTATTTTTAAGGCAGAGATTGACAGATTCTTGAGTAGTAAGGGTAATGGTAAGGGTCAAGGGTGATGGGGAGAAGGCAGGAGAATGGGGTTGAGAGGGAAGGATAGATCTGTCTACCGCTACGCCAGCGTGCCGCCCGCCCGTGCCACCTTGTTGGCCAGAGTCAAGTCGTTGCCGGGCAACTCTTTGCTCCACATTGGAATGCCTTCGCTAGGTCATGTGTGGAGTAGTTGACAATTACACGCTACAATAAAATGGATTGTGAATCTTGGCCGTCTTGGATTTCCGAATAGCCAGGAATGATTGATGAAGCCCTGACCTTTAAGAGGAAAAGATATTGCCCCAAATCAATGCGCTGGCAGAGCCTTCCATAATCTCTATGGCAACAATTTATCACTGTGATCTTAACAGCAATACTTATTTGTGTAGAGTAACGCACTGCGCAGTTAGTGATCAAAATGAAATAAATATGAATCATATGAGTTGACGTCGAAGGGCGGCAATTAAATAACGATTGCCTTCTAATCAAACCTGTGACATTATCATTTCTCTCATCTGCCTTGAAAAGGTGCCAAGGTGTTGTTAAAAGAACTGGTCTCTTCATTACAACCAATGATAAATAATTACACTATTGAGCCTGTCCCACTTACGCGACTTTTTCGGCGACTGCCGGCTCCCGTCATAGGTCGTTGTAGGTCGTCGAAAATGTTCAACGTGTTAAAAATCCAGCGGCGACCAGAAAGACGCTACGACTCTTTGGCCGACTGAGGAGACGACTCACGACCATACAGGCGATACCCTGGCGACATGTCGCGGGGTGAAGCCTGTTTGGTCGTGAGTCGTCACCCAAAGAGTCGCACCTTGTTCTGGTCGCCGCTGGAGTTTCAACATGTTGAAGATTTTCGGCGACCTGCAACGACCTATGACGGGTGCCGGCAGTCGCCGAAAAAAGTCGTGTAAGTGGGACAGGCCCATAAGCCTCCAGTAGAAGTTTGTTGGAGTTACTTGCAAATTTGATTGCTCCCAATTCTGATCTTTGATACCACATTTAGTTAAGCTTCATCTGCCTTCGGTTATTCAACAGTGATCACGTCACGGATAAGATCCATAGCCAGAGATTTGTGCAATAAAGGATCACCTTTGGGAGGTATGACAAGTATTGATGAATGCAAGATGGTGGATGTTGAGGTTTAGTTTGAGATTAGTTTATTGTCACGTGTACTGAGGTGCAGTGAAGAGCTTGTGTTGCGTGCGCACCAGTCAGCGGAAAGACAATAACATGGTTACAATCGAGCCGGCCACAGTGCACAGATGTAGGATATAAAGGGAATAACGTGGCTAGCATTTAGTGCAAGGTAAAGCCAGTAAATTCCGATCATAGATAGTGCCGGGGTCCCCAATGAGGTACACGAGAAAGGGAATAATGTGAATCTGTCGGAGTGGAGATTGGAGCGATTGTAATGCGCGATTGCTGATCCTCTTCTGTGACCAGCCTGTGATCACAAAGAGTGGCCTGGGGTGGGCGCCATCTTGTCTGCATGAACTTTAATAATTTAATATTCATTTCATTGTTAATATTTGACGAGGTCGGCGGAACCAGAAGATTAGCGCACACGCGTTACATCTCCTTCCTAAAGGAACGTTCTTTTATTCTTAAGGGCCTGTCCCACTTGGCGATTTTTTTCGGCGACTGCTGGCATCATTGACTGATCGAGTGGTCACTTTATTTCCCTCAATATTACAGATCTGTTACTCACCACATACGTAACCAAAATATTCGCGGCGTGAATCTCCATCCTGTGGTTTTGAGTTATTTCAGCGCGGCGGCATCTATTGATATGACCTACAATGGGAAAATGCGCATCCTCCAGTAACCAAGCATTTCTTGTTGTTTTATGTTTTTAAATACTTTTTTGCAATGGATCTCTATTTTAAATAATTTTAAAAAAGGAAGCAGCTCGGGTGACTGACATTGAGCGGCCGCCGGGACCCGACAGCAGACACACACACACACACACACACACACACACACACACACACACACACACACACACACACACACACACACACACACACACACACACACACACACACACACAGAGATACACACAGACAGCAGGACTGGCCGCCACTTCAGAAGAAGGAAGCAGCTCGGGTGACTTTGAGCGGCCGCCGGGACCCGACAGCAGACACACACACAGATACAAACAGATAGACAGAGAGGGAGAGAGAGAGACACACACACACACATACACACACACATACACACACACACACATAGAGAGAGAGATACACACAGACAGCAGCTGGCCACCACTTCAGAGGAAGGAAGCAGCTCGGGTGACTTTGAGCGGCCGCCGGGACCCGACAGCAGACACACACACAGATAGACAGAGAGGGAGAGAGAGACACACACACACACACACACACACACACACACACACACACACACACACACACACACACACACACACACACACACACACACACAGATACACACAGACAGCAGGACTGGCCACCACTTCAGAGGAAGGAAGCAGCTCGGGTGACTTTGAGCGGCCGCCGGGACCCGACAGCAGACACACACACAGATACACACAGATAGACAGAGAGGGAGAGAGAGAGAGACACACACACACACACACACACACACACACACACACACACACAGATACACACAGACAGACAGAGACACACACACACACACACACAGAGATACACACAGACAGCAGGACTGGCCGCCACTTCAGAGGAAGGAAGCAGCTCGGGTGACTTTGAGCGGCCGCCGGGACCCGACAGCAGACACACACACAGATACACACAGATAGACAAAGAGGGAGAGAGAGAGACACACACACACACACACACACACACACACACACACACACACACACACACAGATACACACAGACAGACAGACACACACACACACACACACACACACACACACACACAGATACACACAGACAGCAGGACTGGCCGCCACTTCAGAGGAAGGAAGCAGCTCGGGTGACTTTGAGCGGCCGCCGGGACACGACAGCAGACACACACACAGATACACACAGATACACACACACACACACACACACAGATACACACAGATACACACACACAAACACACACACACACACAGACACACACACAAACACACAGACACACACACAGACACACACACAGACACACACACAGCCACACACACAGCCACACACACACACACACACACACATATGTGGCGTTTCTGCTCGAGACCCTTCTTCAGACAATCCAATGTCCCATAATATATTCTTTAAATATTAAGTTTTCTGTTGAAAGTGTGGTGCCGTGGTTACGGGTTGTCGGAAGGAAGATGATGAGGTCTGGTACAAGTTTGCTTTGTTTTCAGTAATCAGGCCTCCGTGTTGGCCGATGCCTGGTTGATCGAGCGTTCATACAGTTGCGAGCGAGCGAGGTCCATATATAGGAGCAAGGAACGCGAAGCCTCTGAGGGTTCATTGTTCCCCTGGTTTGGATTGCTCCCAGGAGAGCGGGCACAAAGAAAAATTTAGGCATTTTTCTGTGGAAGGGGGAGAGCAGTATAAAATCGAAAGCATTGTACAGCAGCACTCTCCCCCAACACGAAACACAGCGCAGCGTAAACAATTAAACAGCTTCACTTTTAAAAGCAAAGACACACGTTAAATTACACGGCCCCAAGAAATCGCCTCTCAATTGCTTCGGGGTTGGAATTGAAATATATATAATATATATAATATGTATATACATATTATACTACTTTGGTTCAGTCCCTTTCAGATTATAAAAAAGTTCCCACGATAGACTCACGAGACACTATGGTAAACGCACGGGCCATTACGTTACTGCAACGAGTTTAAATGTTTCCATTTTTAACTTGAACAGTTAATTTGACTCGTGGAAAAAATCAAACATGTTTGATTTTTTTCACGAGTTAACAAGTTTCCCGAGTACCTGCCGTTAGCGCCACGAGTGGACAAGTTGAACGCGCGAGTTCCGACGTTCCCGCTACGTGATCACCACGAGTGAAAACTCGGGGTCACTCGTGGGCCAACTCGCACAGTGAGACAGGGGTTTGAGGCTATGGCCTCTGATCCTAGGTGAAACTAGGCTCTCCCACTAGTGAAAACATCACATCCACTCTATCCAGGCCTTTTGCTCTTAAGGAGAGTAGGCGAACTGGAACTTGTTGAGTCCATTGTTGAGTCTGGAAGGCTGGAATATGCCAAGTCAGATGGCGTTTGGCTGTTTGTCAAATGTACATTAAGCTTCAATGGAATAACGAATGTGGTGAGTAACAGATCCGTAATATTGAGGGAAATAAAGTGACCACTGGATCTGTGTGTTTGGAAATCAGTCTCATATTACCTTGCGCACCATTGCAACGTATTCCTATTGTGTCTGGAATTCACTCTCTGCTCCGCATCTTGTCAGCATATCATGTAAATCAATAAATACGTCTGAAAATGCAATTTAAGCAACAGCAAAAATAAATGCAGCCTGCTAAACGTTGTTAAACATTATTCCTCAGAGGTTTCCTGCTGCTGCATTCACTGATGTTCATGTTCTTTACCAAATTATTCTGTGGATAGATGCATTGTGAAAGGGTGCTCCAAGGCCCTTTCTTCTTGTTGGACTCATCACTGAAATGAAGATTATTTGCAGCAGTGAAGTTCAGAATGGCAGCGTGGGTTGTAGACTGAATGGTGTTAAAAAAGGAGAAGGGACTAATGGGCCATACTCTCTGTATTCAAAGGAAAGAGAAGGTGACTCAGTCAAAGGGTGATGCAGCACGGAGACAGGCCCGTCAGTCCAACTTGTCCATGCCGACCAAGGTGGCCCATCTTCGCTAGTCCCATTTGCCCGCATTTGGCCCATATCCCTCAAAGGTTCAAAGGTTAAAGGAGCACGTTTAGGCCATTCGGCCCATCAAGTCTACTCCACCATTCAATTATGGTGATCTATGTTTCCCTCTCAACTAGGGTTGCCAACTTTCTCACTCCCAAATAAGGGTCAAAAGGTCAAAATAAGGGACAAATTTCCGACGGCAATTCGTTGACCGACTCGGCCGTGGCTGGGTGAATGATGAGTTGGGCCCGGGTGCTGGACTGCACACAAAGCCCAGCCAGCGGGCCAGCTGAGGAATTTTGGCCCAGGCGACATTGTGCGCAAAGTCCGGCACCCCAACCAACTCACGAACCGATGATCGGCCATGAGAAGGAGGGGGGTTGATGGTGTCGGCGGTAAGCGAATGTCCGAAGGTCGGACAGCTGGCCGGGCTGCCGACCGAAGGGGCGATGGGCGAGGCGCTGCTGCTGCTGCTGCTGCTGCACTCCATGGGCTGCACTACGTCGGGACGGGTGAGGCGGGGCCGGACGCGGCGCTCCGACCCGACAGTCCCCTCGACCCGAGTAGTAGCAGTTAAATACGGGACAAGGGCGGTCCTGTACGGGACAAACCAATTTAGCCTAATATACGGGATGTCCCGGCTAATACGGGACAGTTGCCACCCTACTCTCAACCCTATTCTCCTGCGTTCTCCCTATTACCGCTGACACGCGTACTAATCAAGAATTTGTCGATCTCCGCCGTACAAATATCCATTGACCTGGCTTCCACAGCCTTCTGTGGCAGTGAATTCCACATATTTCATGATAAATGGTAGGGAATTGAGGAATGCTGTGGAACAGAGGGATCTAGGAATAACTGTGCATAGTTCCCTGAAGGTGGAATCGCATGTAGATAGGGTGGTAAAGAAAGCCTTTGGTGTGCTGGCCTTTATAAATCAGAGCATTGAATATAGGAGTAGGGAAGTAATGTTAAAATTGTACAAGGCATTGGTAAGACCAATTGTGGAGTATGGTGTACAATTTTGGTCGCCTAATTATAGGGAGGATGTCAACAAAATAGAGAGAGTACAGAGGAGATTTACCAGAATGTTGCCAGGGTTCCAGCAACTATGTTACAGAGAAAGGTTGAACAAGTTAGGTCTTTATTCTTTGGAGTGCAGAAGGTTAAGGGGGGACTTGATTGAGGTCTTTAAAATGATGAAAGGGCTAGACAGAGTTGACGTGGATACGTTTTTCCCATTGAGGGTAGGGAAGATTCAAACAAGAGGGCATGACATGAGAATTAAGGGACAGAGGTTTAGGGGTAACGTGAGGGGGAACTTCTTTACTCAGAGGGTGGTGGCTGTGTGGAATGAGCTTCCGGCAGAAGTGGTGGAGGCAGGATCGATTTTAACATTTAAAAGTAAAGTGGATAGGACGTGAATGTAATATGGACGTGAAGGGAATGGAGGGACATGGTCTGAGTGCAGGTAGATGGGACTAGGGGAAAACAAATGGTCGGCACGGACTGGAAGGGCCGAGAGGGCCTGTTTCCGTGCTGTAATTGTTATATGGTTATATGGTTATATTTACCACCCTCTGACTAAACAAATTCCTCCTCAACTTTATAAAGGTACGTCCTTTAATTCTGAGGCTATGGCCTCTGGTCCTAGACTCTCCCATTAGTGGAAACATCCTCTCCACATCCACTCTATACAGGCCTTTCACTATTCAGTATGCTTCAATTGAGGTCCCGCCTCATCCTTTGAGAAACGTTGTCAAATTTGTGCAGGAGTCGGCCCTTCGAGCCAGCACTGCCATCCAATACGATCATTGCTGATCATCCAAAATCATTACCCTGTTCCTGCTTTTCCCCCCATATCCCTGGATTCCGTTAGCCCAAAGAGCTACATCTGACCCTCTCTTGACAACATCCAGTGAATTGGCCTCCACTGCCTTCTGTGGCAGAGAATTCCACTCTAAACTCCAACGTGTGCAGGTCAAATCCTCATCGTATGTTAACCCAATCATTCCTGGGATCAAGCTCGTCTAATTCGAAACTTCCTTGAAGAAATGAATAAATGTGCCATATGGGTGGGGTAAAGGGGAATGGTGTCATCAGGGGTGCCGGATAGACTGCAGGGGGAGTAGAGGTTTGCCATGAGGCCCCACGTTGCTATGGAGAGGCCAGACCTGACTCTGCCTGTAATGCCGCCTGTTTGTTCACAGGCTCTGGTCCACAGTGTGTCCTGGCTGTTCCCTGACTTCAGCTTTGCCTGGCTGGTTGATGAAACCAAGAAGAACGTCCCACTAGAGCTGGACTTCCTGAAAGAAGGACACAACACGGAGGTGGTGGCTGAGATGTTCAAACACTTCCACTTTCTTAAGGTACAATTTTAAGATTTTTAGCATCATAGAATCCTACAGCGCGGAATCGAGCCCTTTGGCCCAACCTGTCCAGGCCGACCAAGATGCCACGCCTCAGTTGTTCCCATTTCATAAGTTCTCAGAGCAGAATTAGGCCATTCGGCCCGTCAAGTCGACTCCGCCATTCAATCATGGCTGATCTATCATTCCTTCTCAAACTCATTCTGACACCCGTACTAATCAAGAATCTGTCAACATTGA
The DNA here is from genome assembly GCA_035221665.1 of Okamejei kenojei. Taxonomy (NCBI): domain Eukaryota; kingdom Metazoa; phylum Chordata; class Chondrichthyes; order Rajiformes; family Rajidae; genus Okamejei; species Okamejei kenojei. Next base: position 11,468,693 of record CM069139.1, on the reverse strand, counting down.
TGCATCAACGCCTTAAAAATATCCACTGACGGCCTCCACAGCTGTCTGTGACAATGAATTCCACTGATTCACCACCCTCTGACTAAAGAAATTCCTCCTCATCTCCTTTCTAAAAGCACGTCCTTTTATTCTGAGGCTGTGACCTCTAGTCCTAGACTCTCCAACTAGTCCTAGGCTCTCCACGTTCACTCTATCCAGGGCTTTCACAGTTCAGTAAGTTTCAATGAGATTCCCCCCCCCCCCCCCCCCATCCTTCTAAAGACCAGCGAGTTCTGGTCCAGTGCCTTCAAATGCTCCTCATAATTTAACCCAGTCATTCCTGGGATAGTTTATTTGTTTATAGTCAGAGAGTCATAGAGTGATACAGCGTAGAAACAGGCCCTTCGGCCCAATTCGCCCACACCGGCCAACAATGTCCCAGCTACCCTGGTCCCACTTGCCTGCGCTTGGTTCCTATCCCTCCAAACCTGTCCTATCCATGTACCTGTCCAACTGTTTCTTAAACGATGGGATAGTCCCAGCCTCAACCTCTGGCAGCTTGTTCCATATACCCACCACCTTTTGGGTGAAAAAGTTACCCCTCGGATTCCTACTAAATCTATCCCCTTCACCTTGAACCAATGTCCTCTGGTCCTCGATTCCCATACTCTGGTTAAAAGACTCTATTGTGTATCTATTCCTCTCATGATTTTGTATACCTCTATAAGATCCCCCTTCATCCTCCTGCGCTCCATGGAATAGAGTCCCAGCCTACTCAACCTCTCATTATAGCCCACACCCTCTAGTCCTGGCAACATCCTCGTAAATCTTTTCTGAACCCTTTCCAGTTTGAAAATATCTTTCCTATAACATGGTGCCCAGAACGGAACATACTACTCTAAATGCGGTCTCACCAACGTCTTATACAATTGCAACATGACCTCCCAACTCCTATACTCAAGTTTGAAGCTACTTGTTTCCTTATCACGGTTTGCATGACCAGGTCAGATCCCTCAGACTATCCCACTGCATAGGACACGAAACCGTACAGCACAGGAACAGGCCATTCAGTCCACAAGGTCTGTGCTGAACATGATCCCAAGTTTAACTAATCTCCTCTACCTGTATGTGACCCATATCCCTCCATAGTCCTTGTATCTACCTAAAAACCTCTAAATCCCACTATCCTATTTGACCTGCACCGCCACCTCCAGCAGTGCCTTGCAGGCACCCACCACTCTCTGTGCAAAAATACTTGCTCTGCACATCTGCTTTAAACTTTCCTCTGCTCACCTTAAAAGCTGTGCCCTCTGGCTTTAAAACTGCAGCTTTAAGCGCCTGTCCCACTTAGGCTATTTCTAGGCGACCGCCGGCGACTTGCATACTTAGCAGCTCGCTGAAAAACTGCCGACTGGACCCCCCCCCCCTTCGTCAGAAAATTTGAAAGAGAATCATTACTTTAACAACAACAAAAAAGCGAAATCAGCACCGGCGACAACCTACGTTATCCCGGCGACAACTACGACAGCACCTACGTCAGGAGAAGTCAAGCTGCGCTCATTGGCGTCAAACCCACAGTGTCGCCGACTGTCTCCGAAAATGTGTCAACATGTTGAAAATCCAGCGGCGACCAGAAAGACGCTGAGGTTCTTTGAGCGACTGAGGAGACTACTCACGATCATACAGGCGACACCCCGGCGACCACGTGGCGACAGCCTAGTCGCCTGTAGTCGCCTAAAAAATGGCGTAAGTGGGACAGGCCCTTTAGGCTCTATACCATTAGGACCTTACTATAGGACTATACCACTTCTGTCGGACATGTCTACCATCCATCTGCACTTAACTGTCATGGTGCAGGAGAGATATATTCATATGATCAGCTCCAGCCAGTTTAGCTTAGTGATACAGCATGGAAACAGGCCCTTCGGCCCACTGAGTCCGTGCCGGCCAGCAATACGCCAGTTCTATCATACTTTAGGGACAATTTACAGAAGCCAACTAGCCTGCAAACCTGCATGTGGAGGAAACCAGAGCACCCGGAGAAACGCACATGGTCACAGAGAGAACGTGCAGACTGTGTACAGACAGCACCCGTAGTCAGGATCAAACCCGGATCTCTGGCGCCCTGTCACTGTGCCACCCTTAACCGGGATGTAATTCAGGGTAAGGGCTTGTGTGAGACTAAGATTATTAGCGTTGGATGCGCTTATTTCAGTAGCACCGGTGACAATGGGCTCTTGTGTGTCTTGTGTTTTCACCCCGTAGGTGCCTAAAATTCACTGGGAGCTGTCAACCAGCCGAGTCCTGGCCATGGAGTTTATGGACGGAGGCCAAGTAAATGACAGGGAATACATGAGGCAAAATGGCATCGATGTGAATGAGGTGAGGATTGCTTGGCTCATGCCATTGAGGAAGGAGGGTGGGGGCTCAATCAGATGGGATTGTTGCCTAATAAGAACTGCAGACATGTAAGAAGGAACTGCAGATGCTGGTTTAAACTGGCTTTAGACAGGGTCGATCATGTGAAACCCATCTGGTGGGACTCATCGATGATCTAGCCAGGTCACTCGATAACAAGGGTCAGACTGACCTGACTTCAGTAAGGCTTTTGATAAGGTTCCCCATAAGCGGCTCCTGTACAAGCTCAACCATGTAGGAATAGACGGCAACCTCTTAAAATGAATTGAGATCTTTTTGATAAGTAGACACCAGCGAGTTCGCTTGGAGGGAGAGACGCCTATTGAAACTTCTGTGACATCAGGTGTACCACAGGCGACTGTCTTAGGTCCATTGCTCTTCCTACTGTATATCAATGACATTCCAAATGCAGTTTTGTCCAGAGTTCGACTCTCCGCAGATGATGCCATAATTTATCGAGAGATTAAAGCACCAGAAGATAGCTTGTCCTTACAGAAGGATCTGGGTGCTCTCTGTGAGTGGGGAAAAACCTGGCAGATGCCATTCAATACAACCAAATGTTATATACCATGCATGTCTCACACAAGATTTTACTTCGGAGTCACGTGAGTGATTCCGTGAAGAAGACCCGCCAGGCCGCATGCGCACCATTACGTCAGCCGCATTGGCGCAAGCACCAGTCTGGCAGGACAGAGCTCCTGCCGGCGGTCAGTTAAACTTAAAAGGTAAGTTTAGTTTATTACTTACCAGGGGTTTTCAGGCAGGAGCCTCTTTTTACAGAGGTTTTTCCTGCCAGTCACTTAGCCCGACAAGTTGCCGGTTATGGACTGTGGGGAAACTCCATTACGACCGCAAATGCGTATAACGGGCAAAATTGATCGGGTTGCGAGATAAGAGCCGCTAACAGTGCAGTTAGCGACTCCCAGCCTGCAGGAATGCCGTAAAAAACAGCAAGAAATTTAAGCAGAGTCGCTGACAGTGGGGTCAGAGGCTCCCAGCCTGTGGGATGCCGTTGGAACGGCAAGGAAGCAACGCTGGAGTCACTGACAGTGGGGTCAGGTAAGAAATTACTGGGACTCATTCAGCCCTATTTGGACTCGGGTGAGTCGGGCTATAAGGGTTTCCCCATATAATAAAAAGTATGTATTTTATAGTGTTTTTTATTAAAGTTAAAAACTAAAGGCAAAAAGTTAAATCATAAAAAGTTAATTGTTTAAGCACATGTTGCTATGAATTATTTTACCCTTCACAGGTAAAGCTATACACTAAAAATGTTGATTTAGTGAGCTTACATTGTAATAGCACAGGCCTATGGGACAGGCCGCGCCAGCAGTGCCTGACAGGGCTGCTTCATGTGGAAAATGTGCGGGCCTATGGGACAGGCTGCGCCAGCAGCGCCTGACAAGGCTGCTTCATGTCTCTAAGTACCGGCCTACGGGAGAGCCGTGCCAGCAGCACCTGATACAGGGCTGTTTCATTTGTAACGTTACCGGCCTATGGGAGAGCCGTGTCAGCAGCACCTGACAGGGCTGTTTCATGTGTGAAGTGCCGGCCTACGGGAGAGCCGTGCCAGCAGCGCCTGATGCAGGGCTGTTTCATGTCAAAAAACGCTGGCCTTTACGAAAGGCGGCGCCAGCAATGCCTGGGACAGGGTTGCTCAAGTTCACACATATCTGCTCGCCCACGGAGTCGGGAGATGATTCTCCACCGGGGCTGGAGAGCAAGGCCCACGGAGTCGGGGGATGAATTCCTCACCGGGGCTGGATAGTGCGTTGAAACGACTATCCCAAATACAGCAACTGTTGCATACAGTGCTACAGAGGTCTCCCTCTCAGAGGCAGAGACCAAGATGGGTCAGTATCCTGCTGACACTGAGTCTCAGGGTATGGCCGTGGGGCATACCCGAAGGGATGAAGGGCACGTGTCAGAGGTACCTTTTCCTGACAACAAAGTTGCCATCCCAGTAGAATATTCTATTGGGTTAAGGCCAATGGGTTCGTATCAGTATTTGTATCCTGCGGCCTGCGGCAACGCCTGTTAGGGTTGCCTACGAATCACCCTCTGTGAGGAGGGAAGAGCAAAAGGTCAAGATGACTCCGGGCTCTAAAGATGTCAATAGAACAGACTCAAGCACATATGTGCCGGCAGTGAACAACGCCAACAGGGGGATGTGAGAGCCAGCCGCTGAATCGGTTATTCAGGTAGGTCTATTCTACAGGGGAAGAAGTCAGACGTAGGCCAATGACGGGCAAAAGCCATCGTTCAGAACGCACCCCAGGCGCTCATCGGCAGTACAGCTGGGGGCAGCATGATAGCTCAGAATGGGTCTAGCACTTCCAAAATTTGGGTCGTGCACCGTGTGTACAACACACAAAGGGTAAAAATATTTGGTTGAGGCACAGCCGGAGCATTGTAAATTTGGATCATGGCCAGGGTTGGAAATTGGGCAAAAGTTCTCATTCAAACCACCCGCACAATTTTACCAGCTCATTCTGAAGCTACTTCAGCACAAAAGTCATCTGAAAGTTCAGATCGCTGCTTTTCAGATTGTGTCAACAGTGCGGAGAAATACATTCTCGTTCAATATGGTCTTTATGTTGCCTCATTATAAAACAGTCAGCAAGCCCTCGCTTGGGTTCGTACTGTCGGACTGGCCAAGTGTTCATGTTGCCTGCTTCATCAGGCATTACGGCACAACGGTATACGGTTGAGCCAAAAAACAAGAACTTGCTGTTTCAAACTGGTGGTTCAGGAGACCGGCCTTTGCACAGTAAAACAATTATTGAGTTACACATTTTTGAATGGATTGACGTATGCCTCAGGTTGCCACATCAAGCCATGAGGGTGCTCACTGCAGTGTGCAGGGATAGCACCCAAAAAAGCAGTACATGTCTATTGAGGGGATCAGAAGTGTTTTGTTAAATGTTAATGTTACATTTAATACGGTACAGATTACTGACATTTCCAGTTCATTTTAAATGGTATTGACAATAATTCAGTTATAGGGACACTACAGCTGCAATATAAGGGGACTACGTTGTCGGGCCCAACCCAAATATCGAGTTGTTAAAAGATCTTGACACAAGTTCTCCCACTACAAGATTATGCAGTTGGTTATTGAAAATGTGTGAACATTACTTCGCCAAGGGGTTCCAGCTACATCCTTAGTTATGACACTAATATCAGCACCACGACGTCAAACATTGCAAACACTGTGGCTTAATAGGATGGAATTGGCTGCAGGTGCCATTACATTTTACATTCTGGTCTACACAAGCAGAGTAGACTAGGGTAGCATGATTTAAGATCATTCGAATACCCCACGGTCTCACGTTTATGTTATCAAGGCCACCAGAATCCTAAGAAGTATGGAATCAGCACGGTTTATTAGTTAACAAACAACTACACAAAAGAAGGTCAGTTCAGACTATTTCAAGGTGGCTGCAACAGGTATTAACACTGACGATTGTATGTCTCATTCCGCCAGGCCAGTATCAAAGTCAGCGTATCATTTAGATAGTGTGTTTACATTTAAGGGGTACTGTCGTTTGTTTACATTGCTACATAAACCCTATTTCTACATTGAATGCAATGTTACTCCTAATGCATTTATTTTCTCTTTCGAGTCAATCAATGCAGTGGGATGCCAAGATTTGTAATCTGCGGCATGAAATCACAAAGCTTTGAACTCTTCACGGAATCACTCACGTGACTCCGAAGTTAAATAGTAAGATTAAACGAGAACTTACCAGTTTGAAGTTTGATCTTGATTTTATGAGGAGTTACGTTGGTGATTACGTGCCCCCCACGCCCAACCCTCTCTCATAAAGGATCATATGATAGTTCTCGAGTCACTGATCTTACTATGTACTTTGGTGTTGTTTATTTGTGATTTCATACCGCTGCTTTGATGTTTGGTGCGCATGCGGCCTGGCGGGCCTTCTTCACGTAATCACCAATGTAACTCCTCATAAAATCAAGATCAAACTTCAAACTGGTAAGTTCTCATTTAATCTTACTATTAAACCACTTTTATCGGAATACAACATGGGTAGCCGTGTACGACATTGCTTGCTGTCGACCATCACCCATATCTAGGAGTCGAATTAAGCAACGATTTAAGTTGGGCGACGCATATTAGTCAAGTGTCCAACAAGGCAAATATAACTCTTGGCCTACTCAAAAGAAATGTTCACGCATGTAGTACATCCGTCAAAGAGAATGCCTACAAGTCCTTGGTCAGGCCCAAATTGGAGTATTGTGGAGCCGTATGGGATCCTTTCAACAACAACAAGATCACCTTAGAGAAAGTTCAACGGCGAGCAGCCCGCTTTGTATGTGATGACTGCAAGCGCAAATCAAGCGTGAATAATATGCTGACTTCTCTCGGATGGGATACTCTAGAACTCCGCAGAATCAGGCTAAGACTTATTGCAATTTACAAGGCGATTCACTAAATCACGCCATCAAATCTCCCGCCATCCCACAGCACTAACAAGACAAAATACCAGTCCCTACGTCATCAACTCGCTAAATTTCAATAAACCTTGCTACCAATATTCCCCTTACCCAAGGACAATAAGGTAATGGAATATGTTACCACCCAACACACGCGCTGCTCCCGAGGTTAAGTAATTTGAAAAGGGGATTGAGCAAATACATCTCCTCAACTTGGTCAAAAAGGCCCACTTCAAATTGTAATCCCTACTCTACCCACTCCAACCTGCGAGAGATAACCAATGATGAGGTGTTTGCGCAGTAATCAACCAGAACCAGAACCAGAAGATAGACACAAAAAGCTGGAAGTAACTCAGCGGGAGAAGGAATAGGTGACGTTTTGGGTCGGAACCCTTCTTCAGACACAGTTCTAGAGTCTGAAGAAGGGTTCTGACCTGAAACGTCACCTATTCCTTCTCTCCAGAGATGCTGCCTGACCCGCTGAGTTACTCCAGCATTTTATGTGTATCTTTGGGATTATTGACTAATCTTTTTTTAAATGTAGGTAATGAGGCATTGCTGACATGGCCAGCATTTTATTGCCCAACACAAACTGCCTTTAAACTGAATAGCTTTCATAGTTGAATAGCTACACAAAACTTTCAAAGTTCCAAGTTTACTTAATTGTTTAGTTTAGCTTAGTGGCGAGATACAACGCGGAAACAAGCCCTTCGGCCCTACCGAGCCTGCACCGACCAGCGATTCCCGCACACTAGCACTATCCTACACACACGAAGCGCAATTTTTACCAAGCCAATTAACCTACAAACCTGAATGTCTTTGGAGTGTGGGAGGAAACCAAAGTTCTCGGAGAAAATCCATGCAGGTGACGGGGAGAATGAACGTGCAAACTCCGTACAGACAGCACCCGTCGTCGGGATCGAACCCAGGTAAGGCCGCAACTCTAGCGCTGCACCACCGTATCTCCTTTTAACTGAATATAAATTCCCCAGCTGCCCTCATATCTCCGGATCAGTCCAGGCCTTTTGGTTACTGGTTCATCAATGCAACCAATAACCAAATGGTTGTGATGTGCAGCGTACATTCAATAGGGTACATTCTGTAGTTGTCCCATGATGTCCCTTCTCACCACACAGGATCTTTAATATGATTTTTACTGGATTTTATCTTGCACGAAACATCGTACCGCTTATGTATCATCTTATTTCATCGAGGAGGTTCTACTGCAGTTGTACAGGGTTTTGGTGAGACCACACCTGGAGTATTGCGTACCGTTTTGGTCTCCAAATCTGAGGAAAGACATTCTTGCCATAGAGGGGGTACAGAGAAGGTTCACCAGACTGATTCCTGGGATGTCAGGACTTTCATATGAGGAAAGACTGGATAGACTCGGCTTGTACTCGCTAGAATTTAGAAGATTGAGGGGGGATCTTATAGAAACTTACAAATTTCTTAAGGGGTTGGACTGGCTAGATGCAAGAAGATTGTTCCCGATGTTGGGGAGGTCTAGAACAAGGGGTCACAGTTTAAGGATGAGAGGGAATTCCTTTAGGACTGAGATGAGGAAAACATTTTTCACACAGAGAGTGGTGAGTCTCTGGAATTCTCTGCCACAGAAGGTAGTTGAGGCCAGTTCATTGGCTATATTTAAGAGGGAGTTAGATGTGGCCCTTGTGGCTAAAGGGATCAGGGGGTATGGAGAGAAGGCAGGTACAGGATACTGAGTTGGATGATCAGCCATGATCATATTGAGTGGCGGTGCAGGCTCGAAGGGCTGAATGGCCTACTCCTGCACCTATTTTCTATGTTTCTATGTCTATGTTTCTATCATGGTGGAGCTGCGGTAGAATTGCTGCCTTACAGCGCCAGAGACCCGGGTTCGTTCCTGACTACAGGCGCTGTCTCCACGGAATTTGTACGTTCTCCCTGTGGCCACGTGGGTTTCCTCCAGCAGCTCTGGTTTCCTCCCACATTCCAAAGACCTACAGGGTTTGAAGGCTAATTGGCTTGGTAAAATTGTAAATTGTCCCTAGTTTGTGTGGGATAGTGTTAATGCACGGGGAACGCTGGTTGGCGTGGAATCGTTGGGCCGTATCTTCTGTTTCCACGCTGTATCCCTTATAAAAAATGAAGAATGCAGAATGCAGAATGAATCAATTTATTCATCTTCCAAGCGGCTAATGAGGGAGATTTAGAGATTCAGTGAGTGGGAGGTTTGTGGCTTGGAGGTATTGGGAGGCGTTTATGGGCAGCAGGGTGGCGCAGCGGTAGAGTTGCTGCCTCACAGCGCCAGTGACCCGTATCCGATCCTGACTGCGGGTACTGTATGTACGGAGTTTGTACATTCTCCCCATGACCTGCGTGGGTTTTCTCCGAAATCTCCGGTTCCCTCCCACACTCCAAAGACGTACAGGTTTAATTGGATTGGAATAAATTTATAAATGAAAAATTGTCATCAGTTTTATGTTGGATAATTAGCGGGGATGGCTGGCTGGTGCAGACTCGTTGGGCTGAAGGACCTGTTTCCGCGCTGTATCTCTGAACCAAACTAAACTAAACTAAACCATACATTCAAACATTGGAGCTGATGCATGAGGGGTTGAGATCCCCACCAGTTGCCTGGTCCAAGATGTTGTTCACTGACAATTGTTCCTGGAGTCTAGAGGCAATAGCCTTAAAATAAGAGGGGCAAAGTTTAAAGAGCTTGAGCTACAGGGAGAGGTTGAGTACGCTGGGTCTCTATTCCATGGAGCACAGGAGAATGAGGGGTGATCTTATAGAGGTGTACAAAATCATGACAGGAATAAGTCGTGTAGACACACAGTCTCTTGCCCAGAGTAGGGGAATCGAGAACCAGAGGACATGGGTTTAAGATGAGGGTGTGAAGATTTAATAGGAATCCGAGGGATAACTTTTTCACACAGAGGGTGGTTGGTGTATGGAACGAGCCGTCATAGCTGAGGCAGGTAGTTTAAGAATAAGGGGTAAGCCATTTAGAATGCAGACGAGGAAACACTTTTTCTCGCAGAGAGTTGTGAGTCTGTGGAATTCTCTGCCTCAGAGGTCGGCGGAGGCCTGTTTTCTGGATACTTTCAAGAGAGAGCTAGATAGGGCTCTTCAAGACTGCGGAGTCAGGGGATGTGGGGAGAAGGCAGGAACGGGGTACTGATCAGCCATGATCACATTGAATGGCGGTGCTCGTTCGAAGGGCTGAATGGCCTACTCCTGCACTATTGTCTATTGTCTATTCTCTATTGCAGCGTTTCAGAAACATTTGGACAGGTACATGGATAGGACAAGTTTAGAGGGAAATGAGCAAAACACAGGCAGGTGGGGCTAGTGTAGATGGGATATGTTGGCCGGTTATGGGCAAGTTGGGCCAGAAGGGCCTTTTTCTACAGACTCTACAACTATGAAATGTGGGGGCCAAGTTTGTTGAACAGAGGGCGGTGGGTGCCTGGAACACAATGCCAGGAGGTAGTGCCATTTAAGAGGCTTTTAGATCGGAACATGAGTATGCAGGGAATGGAAAGCTATGGATAATTTACAAGCAGAGATTAGTATAACTTGGCATCATGTTCGGCACAGATCGTCAAATTGATGTTTGAAAACACACACAACAGATTCAGGAACTGTTTCTTCCCAGCTGTTATCAGGCAAGTGAACCATCCACAGTGTACAGATCGAGGATTACAATCACAATCACATTAATACTTTATAAGCCAAGTATGTTTTGCAACATACGAGGAATTTCATTTGCCAAGTCAGTCATATAATAAAAAGCAACGGAACACACAAAACACATTTTAACATAATCCTCCACACTCCTCACTGTGATGGAAGGCGTAAAAAAGTTCAAATCTCTGCCCTTCTTTGTTCTCCCGCAGTCGGGGGCCTCGAGCCCTCCGTTGACGGGACAATCTTGACTCCCGTAGCCGGCGGCATTTGGGCCTTCCGCATCGGGGCGATCAGCTCCTGCATCGGGGGGGATGTCAGCTCCCCCGCGCCGGCGATCGAACCTCGAATCGGGGCTGGTCGAGCCTCTGCCTCGGTGGAGCTTCCCGACTCGGCCTCTCCCGAGACTGCGAGCTCTTAATGGTAAGTCCGCAGGCGTGGGAGCGATCTCAGGCAAGGGATCAACTCCGATGTTAAGTCTACGCCCCAAGGTGGGGTTCAAGGAGGCCTCCAACTCCAGCGATGGTAGGCCGCAGAGCTACCGGAGATGCAACCCGTAAAAAAATCACCGAAACGGTTTCATGTTTAATGGAACGTAAAGTCCAGTAAAGTCCGATTAAAGATAGTTTGGAGGTCTCCAATCAGATAGATCAGGACTGCTCTCTAGTTGGTGAGAGGGTGGTTCAGTTGCTTGATTACAGCTGGGAAGAAACTGCCGCTGTGACAATAGTAAACCTAAACTAAATCTAACTCCCCTCCAGTGTGGAAGGCCTGCAGCACTATTCAGGCCCCTTTTAAGACCCCCCTGAGTCTGGCACTGTAACACAAACAGTGTTATACTTGTGGGGAGGGCCCAGCAGGTCGAGCGGTATCCATGAGGAGAGACACCTGAGCCAAGGAATCTTCATCCGATCTGGAGAAATGAGAAAATAAATGAATGGTTTAAAGAAAAGTGGGTGGCACGGTGGCGCAGCGGTAGAGTTCCTGCCTCACAGCGCCAGTGACCCGGGTTCGATCCTGACTACGGGTGCTGACTGTACGGAGTTTGCACGTTTGCCCCGTGACACATGTGGGTTTACTCCGGGATCTCCGGTTTCCTCCCCACACTCCAAGGACGCACAGGGTTTGTAGCCTAATTGGGTTGGTACATTTGTAAATTGTCCCTGGTGTGTAGGACAATGTTAGTGTGCGGGGATCGCAGAGTTGCTGCCTTACCTAGCTCGAGAGACCTGGGTTCGATCCTGACGATGGGTGCTGCCTGTATGGAGTTTGCATGTTCTCCCCGTGACCTGCGGGGATTTTCTCCGAGAACTTTGGTTTCCTCCCACACTCCAAAGACGTTCAGGTTTGTAGGTTAATTGGCTTGGTAAAAATTGTGCTTCGTGTGTGTAGGACAGTGTTTGTGCGCGGGGATCGCAGGTCGGCGCGGACTCGGTGGGCCGAAGGGCCTGTTTCCGCGCCGTATCTCTAAACTAAACTAAACTAAACGATCAAAGTGGATTTCCTTTGAAAGGCCCGCTTGCTCCACTGGGTGGATGTTAAGGACAAGGAGAAAGAACAAGCGCGTGCGCTGAGCAGTATTTATTGCTTGGCCAACGATACACGTGTTTTATCGCAAGAACTATCTGCACGAGCAGTGGAATTGGGCGGAGGTCAAGCCTGTTCCACCTTTCATCTTGACTCTGCCTGATCCTCTGTCTCCGCATCCCTTTATTCCCTTAATCTCCAGAAATCCATCACTCTCTGCATGGAGCGGCTCGAGCTTCTGAAGCTCGTCCGTGTACAGCATCACAAAGGTGAAGACGTTTCTCCTTCATCTCATCCCCTCAGCAGCCCACACCACCCCCCACCCCCTCTCCCCCCCCCCCCTCCCCCTCCGCCAAGTGGGGACACTGTATTTGCAAAATGGCAAATGAGGGCAGCACTCGGGCAGTATCCATGGGCAGAGCGATCGTAGCCAAGGGCACTTCAACAGAACTGGAGAAATTAGAAAAGGAATGTGTCAACGTTAACGAGAGTTGGCGGGGTGAGGAGAACAGAGGGAGCGTCTGATAACGTGCACGTTTTCCATGTTGCTATGTTTCCAAGTTATCGTGGCAGCAATTATCTTTAAAAAAAATGAGGCAGACAAGAAAATGGGATTGAAACAGAAAGCCCATATCCATGGAGAGAGAACCATCGAAGTGGTGATTATGTGAAAGATGGACACAAAGGTCTACAGTGTACAGATACGGGATAAGGGTATGATAATAGACAATAGACAAAAGGTGCAGGAGTAGGCCATTCGGCCCTTTGAGCCAGCACCGCCATTCAATGTGTTCATGGCTGATCATCCCCAATCAGTACCCCGTTCCTGCCTTCTCCCCATATCCCCTGACTCTGCTATGTTTAAGAGCATTATCTAGCCTGTAAAGCTAGAAATTAGGTGCAGGAGTAGGCCATTCAGCCTTCGAGCCTGCACCGCCATTCAATATGATCATGCTGATCATCCAACTCAGTATACCTCCATAATGCCACATCCAACACACTCTTAAATATAGCCAATGAATGTCCAGAGACTACTCTCTGTGTGAAGAAAGTCTTTCTCATCTCGGTCTTAAAGGTCCCACCCCTTGTCCTGGTATCTTCCTGCATCTAGCCTGTCCAACCCCTTTGATCCTGACCACGGGTGCTGCATTTACGGAGTTTGCACGTTCTTCCTGGTTTTACCGTAACAAGAAGCAGGGGAACCCCCGCATTGATGTCGGCAACATTCCCCGTCCAGACCTCGTGCAACAGTTTGCAGAGGCCTTTGAGAGAGGACTTGGCCCCTCGTGTCCTGGAGACTCTGCAACACAGAAGTGGGAAATTCTGCGGGACAGCCTTGGCTAGCTGTGGGAAGAAGGCCTCGAAGACGCACGACTGATTTGAGGACAAGTCGGCCGAGATGACTCCCGTCATCGGAGCCGAACGCGCCGCCCTAGCCGCGTACAAGCGGTCAGCTAGCGAGAAGACCTGCAGATCCTCAGGGCTGCCAGGAGCAAGGTTCAGCAGACTGCCAGGCGTTGCGCCAATGACCACTGGACACTGCTTAGTGATGGCCGCCATAACAGGGAACATCAGGGGAATCTACGATGACATTGAGAAGGCATTAGGACCAGTCCAGAGCAAGACAGCCCCCCTCAAATCCTCCACTGGGGAAGTAATCACAGACGAATGGCAGCAGATGGAGAGACCTTTGTATGAAGTCCTCTGCCAGTGCTGGCAAGAAGGAGCTGAGCCACGGGCCATGAGGGATGCCACCATCATTACCCTCCACAAGAACAAGGGCGAGAGAAGCGACTGCAACAACTACAGAGGCATCTCCCCCCTCAACATCGTCGGCAAGGTCTTTGCTCGGGTCACCTTGATCCGCCTGCAGAAGCTGGCAGAACGTGTCTACCCAGAGTCGCAGTGCGGTTTCTGAGCTGGGAGGTCAACAGTAGACATGGCCTTCTCCCTTCGCTAGCTCCAGGAGAAGTGCAGTGAACAGCGGATGCCCCTGTACGTTGCTTTAATGGACCTCACCAAGGCGTTCGACCTCGTCAGCAGAGATGGCCTATTGAAGGCTCTGCCAAAGATCGGCAGCCCACCGAACCTGCAGAGCATGATAGACTCCTTCCACATCAACACGAAGGGGACAGTGCAGTTCAATGCCAGCTTCTCTGTGCCCTTCGACATCCGCAGCCGTGTCAAACAAGGCTGCGTCCTCATCCCACACGCTTTAGGATTTTCTTCGCTCTGCTCCTGAAACATGCCTTCAGCACAGCAACAGAGGGGATCTACCTGCGTACTAGGTCAGATGGCAGGCTCTTCAACCTCACCTGCATCCGAGCAAAGACAAAAGTACGTGAAGGTCTCATCAGACACATGTTGCTTGCCGATGAGGCACCAGTTGTGTCCCACACCCAGCAGGAACTACAGTCACTGAGGGACCGCTTCTATCGGGCATGCAAGGACTTTGGGCTGACCATCTGCCTGAAGAAGACAAACCTCGTGGGGCAGGATACGGAGGCGCCGCCTGTCATCACCATCGACGACTACGTACTTGATGCCGTCCATCAGTTCATGTAACTGGGCTCCACCATCACCGACAACCTCTCCTTGGACACAGAGCTTGATAAGAGGATCGGGAAGGCAGCTACAACTCTCGCTCGCCTCACAGCCCGAGTGTGGACCGACCCAAAGCTGACAGTGAAGACAAAGATAGCAGTCTACAACGCCTGTGTCAACAGCACGCTGTTGTATGGCAGTGAGACACGGACTACATATGCCAGGCAGGAGAGAAGACTCAACACCTTCCACCTGAGAAGCATCCGCCGTATCCTGGGCATATCCTGGCAAGACAGAGTGTCCAAAGCTGAGGTTCAACCTTTCTCTGTAACAGAGTTGCTGGCTGGCAACATTCTAGCTGTACTCTCTCATTTTGTTGCTAGCGCAGCTGTGGTGGCTGGGCAACTCCACCGATTGTACATGACAAACAACATGAGGATGGTATTAAAAAGCCACTGTTGAATCCATCTTGCTACTCCGCTATGGGAGCTGACATCCGGGAGGAGAATGACATCGGCCTCCCCCAGCTGCATTACAAGGATGTCTGCAAGAGAGATATGAAGGCAAGCGCACAACATCGATGTGGGGTCCTGGGAGAGCCGTGCAGCTGACCGCACGAGGTGGAGAGGTACCCTGAACCAACATCTCAAAACGGGGGAAGAGAAACTGTTGAACGCAGCGGCAGACAAGCGGGCGCGCAGAAAGGAGCGCAGCGACTTCAACAGACCAGAGACCACACACACACTAATGTGACCTTTGCCACAGAGACTGTCGCTCCCGCATTGGTCTCTTCAGCCACAAGCCACGCTGCTCCAGCCGAGGTTTGGAGCAAGCGGCCAACAACCAGGATGCATCGCCCATGGTCAGTCACGACCGAGAGGGGGCTGACGACACCTTCTCCCTGTGACCCCATGAGTTTTCTCCGGGTGCTCATGTTTCCAAAGACGTACAGGTTGCAGGTTAATAGGCTTTGGTAAGTTGTATAATTGTCCCCAGTGTGCGCAGGTCAATGTACGGGACGATCGCTGGTCGGCGAGGACTCGGTGGGACGAAGGGTCCGTTTCCGCGCTGCATCTCTAAAGTCTAACGTCACTTTGAGACACTTTTTAAAAGTTTATTGAAATGAACTGACATGACTGACAATGAAAATAGTACAAATAATATAAGATTTTACTTGAGGCTACAGAAGTCTTCTATGATATAAAACGTACATTGTGAACATACTGTTCTTTCTGTGTGGACATGCTGTGAACTCACATTGGGAGCATCATTTGGTTTGTTTGCTTCTATCAGTGACATCCATTGTGTGGCAGTAGCTTGAGCACTCAGTGCTTATCTGTTCCGTGCGGACCTGCTCGGAACTCGAGAGCCGCAGGTACAACGGGTGGCCAACAAGGCTTTTGGCACATTGGCCTTCATCAGCCAGAGTATTGAGTCAGAATACTTTGTCTCGACCCGAAACGTCGCCTATCTCCTTCGCTCCTTAGATGCTGCTGCACCCGCTGAGTTTCTCCAGCTTTTTGTGTAACCCCCTATTGAGTACAGAAGTTAGGAGGTCATGTTGCAGTTGTATAAGACGTTGGAGTATAATACACATTTGGAGTATTGTGTTCAGTTCAGGGCACCGTGTTCTGGGAAAGATGTTGTCAAGCTGGAAAGGGTACAGAGAAGATTTACGAGGATGTTGCCAGGGCTAGAGGGTCTGAGGTATAGGCAGAGGTTGAGTCGCCTGGGTCTCTATTCCTCGGAGGATGAGGGGTGATCTTATAGAAGTGTGCAAAATCATTAGAGAAATAGATCGGGTAGATGCACAGATTAGGGGAATCAAGGACCAGAGGTCATAGATTTGAGGTGAAGGGGAAAAGATTTAATAGGAATCTGAGGGGTAACCTTTTCACACAAAGGGTGGTGGGTGTATGGGACAAGCTGCCAGAGGAGGCAGTTGAGGCTGGGACTATGCCAACATTTAAGAAGCAGTTAGATGGGTACATGGATAGGACAGGTTTGGAGGGATATGGGCCAAATGCAGGCAGCTGGGACAAGTGTAACTGGGACATGTTGGCCGGTGTGGGCAAGTTGGGCCGAAAGGTCTGTTTCCACACTGTGTGACTGTATGACTCTATCACATTGATGTACAGAGAGATCTTGGGGTACAAGTCCGTTTGTTTTGGTTCACCGTGTTACAGGAAGGATGTGGAGGCTTTGGAAAGGGTGCAGAAGCACGGCGGTAGAGTTGCTGCCTTACAGCACTTGGAGAGCCAGAGACCCGGGTTCGATCCCGACTACGGGTGCCGTCTGTACGGAGTTTGCACGTTCTCCCCGTGACCTGCGTGGGTTTTCTCCGAGATCTTCGGTCTCCCCCCCACTCTCCAAAGACGTTCAGGTTTGTAGGTTAATTGGCTCGGGTTTGTCTACTTGGTATTAGTGTAAATTGTCCCCAGAGTGTGTAGGGTAGTGTTAATGGGTGGGGATCGCTGGTCGGTGCAGACCTGCTGCCGCGCTGTATCTCTAAACTGAACTGAACTAAACTGCATGTCACCAGGATTGTAGCCTGGATTACAGAGTATTACCTCTGAGGAGAGGGGGTTCAAATGGAGAGGCCCCTCAGAGGCCGATGGGAGACCTGATAGAGGTTTATAAAACGATGAGGGGCGTGGGTCAGGCTACACAGTCAGAATCTTTGTCTCAGGATGTAAATGTTAAATATTAGAGGATGTAGATTGAAGGGGTGGAGGAGAAAGTTTTATGGAGATTCACTTTGAAAGATGTTTATGGTGGGTGCTGGGAACGCGTTGCCAGGGAAAGTGGTGGGGGTCGATGAAATGGTGGCATTTAGTTGAAGAGGCATTTAGTTAGACACATGACCAAACTGGAAATGGGGGGAATATATATATATATATATATATATATATATATATATATATATAGACCTTGTGATGGTAGGTGTGCAATTTAAATTGGAAATATAACCAGCACAGACATGGTGGGCCGAGTGGCCTGTTCCTGTGCTCGACTTTCGACAAGAGATACTGTGTGGAAAACAGGCCATTTGGCCCACCGAGATCGCGCCGACACTAGCACCAGGGACAGTTTACAATTTAACTGAAGCCAATTAACTTGCAAACCTGTACGTCGTTGGAGTGCGGGAGGAAACACGTGGGGAAAATCACACGCGGTCACAGGGAGAACGTACAAACTCCATACAGACAGCACCCATAGTCAGGAATGAACCCGGGCCTCTGGCGCGATCATGCAGCAACTCTACCACTTCACCACCGTTGCAAAATCAGTTGTACTGTTCTAAATGTTATATACGTTAAGTGTTTATACATAAATGATTTATTCTGTGTGTAAATCACAAAGACATTATAAATGTTTAAGAATGAAATGCAGATGCTGGAAAATCGAAGGTGGACAAAAATGCTGGAGGATCTCAGCGGGTGAGGCAGCATCTATGGAGCGAAGGAAATAGGCGACGTTTCGGGTCGAGACCCTTCTTCAGACTGATGTGGGGGTGGTGGGGGGGGGGGGGCAGGAAGAAACATAGAAACATAGAAGAACACAAGAAGAAAGGAAGAGGCGGAGACAGTGGGCTGTGGGAGAGCTGGGAAGGGGAGGGGAAAGAAGGAGAAAGCTAGGACTACCTAAAATTGGAGGTCAATGTTCACACCGCTGGGGTGTAAACTACCCAAGCGAAATATGAGGTGCTGCTCCTCCAGTTTACGGTGGGCCTCAAGCCATTATAAATAGGTTGCAACACTATACCTAGAACTAATATTTTATTCCAGATTTAATAATGACTTGAATCTAAATTCCTCTGTTGCCATGGCAGGATTCGAACTCATTAGTTGCAATGAAAAGTCCAAGCCTTTGGATAATGGACCACTCACTGGCTTATCCACTGTACCATTTCAAGGCAGCACTGTGGCACACAGCGCCAGAAACCTGAGTTGGACCCTGTCAATACGGAGTTTGTTTTGTTCTCCCCGTGACCGCGTGGGTTTCCTCCGGGTGCTCCGGTTTCCACCCACACTCCCAAGATGCACAGCGTTGTAGGTTAATTACACTGTGGAATTCTCTGCCACAGAAGGCAGTGGAGGCCAGTTCACTGGATGTTCTCAAGAGAGAGTTAGATAGAGCTCTTATGGCCAACGGAATCAAGGGGTATGGGGAGAAAGCAGGAACGGGGGCACTGATTTAAGATGATTAGCCGTGAACGTGTTGAATGGCGGTGCTGGCTCGAAGGGCCGAATGGCCTACTCCTGCTATTTTCTATGTTTCTATGTTTGTATTGTATAGGACAATGCTAGTGTACAGGCTGATCACTAGTCAGCATGGACTTGGTGGGGCGAAGGACCTGTTTGAGCGCTGTATCTCTAAAGTATAAAGTCTAATTCTGATTAATAGTCTAGTGACACGAGCTCCATGATGAGAAACAAGAGGCAGTGGCAAGCATGTGGGTTTGGAAACTCTCCTTGCTCAAGATCCACACCACTTTCCTCCGGCTCCGGGGCCAGTGTAGCAACAGTTAACAGAAAGATTGGAGTTGTAAGGTAGAGTTACGGATGCCAAGAGAGAGACAGACAAGTGAATGTTTCGGGTGGGTGCCCATGGCCACAGCTCTGCTCTGCATTGCGCGGATTGCTTTCTGTTTCACACGCCTGAATTTTTCATTTTGTCTCAACTCGAATATTGAATCAGGTTTCGCTTTATGGAGTGGATGCTTTCGCAAGTTGTCATTCAATGGCACTTTCATCATGTGGAATTGAATCAAATTGAATACGTTATTGTCACAAGTGACAAGTCACAGCAGAATTCTTTGGTATGCAAATAGTGGCCACGTGAAGGGCGTTGACAAAAGTTCAAAAGTATCCCGCGCCTGGTCCTCCTTTCTTCCCGGGGGGCACAACCTCTGGCTCTGTTTGACGCGGGCCCCTGCAGTGGGGCCCCGCTGCCTCCCGTGCTCGTTCGGCCACCTCCGTCGCCGTCCGGTCACCTCCGTCGCCGTCCGGTCTCTTCCGTACCCGTCCTGCCTTCCGACGGAGCCGAGCGAGTTCCGTGCGGGCTTGGCCGTCTGCCAAGACTTCGGGGCCGGTTTGGGTGGCATTGAGTCCGTGACGCCTGGATAAAGGCCTCTGGCCGGGTTCCTGGTCTGCAGTCGCAGCTGGGCGGTGCAGAGAGGATTTACCCGGGCTCGAGGGCCTGAGCTATAGGGAGAGGTCGGGCAGGCTATGCCTCTACTCCTTGAAGCACAGGAGGATGAGCGATGATCTCATAGAGGTGTACAAAATCACAAGAGGAATAGATTGGGTCTCTTGCCCAGAGTAGGGAAATCGAGAACAAGAGGACATAGGTTTAATGGAAAGATTTAATAATAACTAGAGGGGTAACTATTTTACAGAGGGTGGTGTGTGTATAGAACAAACTGGCGGAGGAGGTAGTTGAGGCAGGCACTATTGCAATGTTTAAGAAAGATTTAAGACAGGTACATAGATAAGACAGGTTTGGTGGCAAATGGACCCAGCACAAGCAAGTGGGACTGGTGTAGCTGGGATATTGTTGGCCGGTGGGGGCAAGTTGGACCGAAGGGCCTGTTTCCACACTGGATGACCATCCTGGAGAAACCCAACGTGGTCACGGGTAGAGTGTGCAAACTCCGTACAGACAGCACCCGTAGTCAGGATTGAACCCGGGTCTCTGACGCTGATAGCACTGTAAGCGTAGCTACTTGACTGCTGCCACCGTGCCGCCCTTATGAAAGGCTGTTCCATCATGGTTTATGCAGCATGATAAAGGTCTAGTCTTCATTTAATTCTGCAATGAAGTGCCTTGTTTCGTTGCTGTGATTTCATATCTCATTCAAAGCAGGGTCTTGTTAGTTTTAACCATTTAGGAGCATCACAATGTCCAAAGGCCCTCCCAATCTATTCCACTGGATCAAATGGGCAGTACCTGCCACAACTTGTCTCAAAGTGCAGCGGGTCAGGCAGCATCTCTGGAGAACAAGGGTAGGTTACATTTCCGATCGGGACCCCTCTTCAGACTGAAAGTAGCGGGTGGATGGTGGGGGGGGGTGAAGACCCGCAGGCGAGAAAAGACCAGGACTAATCAGGGCCAGTCACAATTGAGGGAAATGCCTTTGTGGGGCCATTGTTGGTGAAGGAAGGTGTGACAGCAAGAGAAACAATGTGGAGCACTGTGGAACTGGTAAAACCACCAGGGTAGAGGAAGAGGGGTTTCGGCCCGAAACGTCGCCTATTTCCTTCGCTCCATAGATGCTGCCTCACTTGCTGAGTTTCTCCAGCACTTTTGTCAACATTCCATTTTCCAGCATCTGCAGTTCCTTCTCAAACAGGGTAGAGGAAGTGCTGGAGTAACTCAGCGGGTCACGCAACATCTCTGGAGGACATGGATGGGTGACGTTTCGGGTCAAGACCCTTCTTCAGCCTAATTGTCGGAGGGAGGGGGGAGGGGGGAGGGAGGGGAGGGAGGGGAGGGGGAGGGAGGGGGAGGGGTGGAAAGCTGAAATAGAGTTGGGGGGGAGGGTGGGGGACATGAAGCGAAAAATTCTGGCAAGTGATAGTTGGATACAGGTGAGTGGAGGTGTTAATGGTAGATGGGTTGACAAAGGCTAGAGATGAAAAGATAAAAAGAGATAAGAAGATCGGGACAGAGGAGGCACAAAGTGTGAAGATCGGGGCAGAGGGGGAGGGGAAAGGGAGAAATGGAGACGCATCCAGGTGGGGCACAGGGAAGATAGGGGAACGAAAGGGGCCCAGCATCTGCAGTTTCTTGTGTCTACATGGTCTGGAAGTCTCTGAGCCAGGAGGCCAGCTTCAACCAATTCCACCCCAACGCTGATTAATTGTTTTTTGGTACCTTGACCTTCATCAGTCTGACGATTAAGTATAGAGATTGGAAGGTCATGTTGCAGTTGTGTAAGACGTTGGTGAGGCCGCATTTAACTAATTGTGGTCAGTTGTGGGCACCATGTTATGGGAAGGATGTTCTCAAGCTGGAAAGGGTACAGAGAAGATTTACGAGGAGGTTGCCAGGACCCGAGGGTCTGAGCTGCCGGGAGAGGTTGCGCAGGCTGGGACTCTATTCCTTGGAGCGCAGGAGGATGAGGGTTGATCTTTTAGAGGTGTACAAAATCATGAGAGGAATAGATCGGGTAGAGGACTAATTTAAGATGGAAGGGGGGGGGGGGAGGGGGAGAGATTAAACAGGAATGTGAGGAGTCATTTTTTCACACAAAGAGTGGTGGGTGTATGGAACAAGCTGCCGGAGGATGTAGTTGAGGCTGATCACATTGTTTAAGAAACATTTGGACAGGTACATGGATAGGACAGGTTTAGAGAGATAAGGGACAAACGCAGGCAGGTGGGGCTAGTGTAGATGGGACATGTTGGTCGGTGCGGGCAAGTTGGGCTGACAGACCTGTTTCCTATATCACTATGGCTCCATGACTCTAAAAGGCCCTTCACCTCGAAGATGTACATGGGATCATGTATGGGATCGGGCTGTTGTCCTTCACGCCACCCTGACACTGGATTTCAAGGTAAAGGGCCTGTCCCACTAGACGAGGTAAATCAAGAGTTCTCCCGAGTTTTCCCCTGATTCCAACTCGGAGAATGTCCGTAGCGGGTCCGTAGGAGTTCGTGAATGTCCAGTAGCGGCTCGTACGAGTAACGGTAGGTACTCGGGAAATCCGGTAAACTCGTGACGTTTTTTCAACACCGTGAAAAATGTCCACGAGTAAAAAAATAATGGTGATGAAAAAAATGGTTACTTTTTACTCGTACGTGCCGCTACGAGACATCCACGAACTCCTACAGACATTCTCCGAGTTCGAATCAGGGGAAAACTCGGGAGAACTCTTGAATTACCTCGTACAGTGGGACAGGCCCTTAAGTACGCAGACGGACGAGATAAGATCAGTAGACCAATCAGTCTTTCCTTTTGACCCTGCCAGGTGATTGAAGTTCCTGTCCCAGAAACCCTTCAGCCATTTTTGTTGTCTTTAGTCTTTCGAACACGCTCGGTGAATTATATATTCTGTACTCTCTGTCTTACTTGGTATTGGCCTGGAGTATTGGCTGCCCTCAATGCTAAATCCCTGCCTTCAGTGATTTATGAGTTCCATTTAGTGGGAATCTCCATCCCATCTTTCTTTCCTGCCCCTTATGAATAAGAAATGGAACACAGATTGTACTTTGCTGAAGTACTTAGTCCTTCGAGCTCCTGTGGGATAGAACATAGTGTGCTTGAATGCCTATCCTTCCCCACCCACTGTCTCCCTAACATCAGAGCCATAAGATTAGATTAACCTTCGACGAAAATGAAGATTGTTTTTTGTCGCGGATTCAATGCTGAAACGCTGATCTTCTACAAGTTTAAAGGCCGTTCAGTAATTACAGACTCTGCCAGGGCAGGTTTAAGCCGCTGCCTAAAAGGTCTGTCCCACTTTCATTACCTGATTCACGACCTCTGCCCTTGACTCATACTCGCAGCACGGTCGTCACGAGTTCGTAGGTAGGACGTAGGTAGGTCGTGATGCTAGTCGTAGGTACTCGTGGCATCAAGTAGGTCGGGGCGTTTTTCTAGCCTGATGAAAACTGTCCGCGCGTAAAAAAGGTCGTGAATTAGGTCGTGAAAGTGGGACAGGTCCTTTAATAAGTTAAACGTAAAGAATAACTTGCAGACAACACAAATCAGTGATCTATTGACATCTGCTGCCAGCAAACGGGGACGCTAGACGCAGCAAGATTCTATACTCGGCGATGTCCTTCACTCGAAGTATTGCTTTGGAAAGGGTGATTCTGCAGTCTGGAGACCCTGGCTGAATGAAAGGTGCTGAATATTTACCGATACTTCTGGGATTCTGTCAATTGACCCGCAGTGTTTCCTGCAATATTCACCGTTCTCTCGGCAAAGTGGAAAGTCCGTGAAGCCCTGCGGTCTGGAAAAGGGATCATAGTAATACTGGGTAGACAAAAGTGCTGGAGAAACTCAGCGGGTGAGGCAGCATCGATGGAGCGAAGGAAATAGGCAACGTTTCGGGTCGAGACCCTTCGATGCTGCCTCAACGCCTGAGTTGTGGCAGAGAGTTCCAGCACTCTCTGTGTGAAAAAAGTCTTTCTCATTGTCGACCTTATCCTTAAGCGATTTCCCCAACATCGGGAACAATCTTCCTGCATCTAGCCTGTCCAACCCCTTAAGAATTTTGTAAGTTTCTTAAGCAAAGTATGGCTGGGCCATTCCTTTTGATTTTAGTTTTAGTTGTGGTTTTTAGAGAAACAGTGTGGAAACAGGCCCTTCGGCCCACTGAGTCCATGCCGAACATCGATCGCTTGTACACCAGATCTATCACTGTCGCATCCTACGCTCTGGGGACAGTTGACAGATGCCAATTAACCTACACGTCCATGGGGCGTGCGAGGAAACCAGAGCGCCCGGAGCAAACCCACCTGGTCACAAGGAGGATGCTTGAGTTTTGAGTTTAGTTTATTGTCACGTGTACCGAGGTACAGTGAAAATCTTTTTGCTGCGTGCTAAAGGGCCAGTCCCACTTTCACGACTTAATTCAAAACCTCTGCCGAGTTTAAAGGACCTAAAAAAAAAGTCAAGATCGTGGTAATCTACGAACTCCTACGACCTTCCACAATTATGTTCACGAACTCCTATGTCTACGAATTCCCACGACTATTTCGATGCCCTCCTTTACAAGTAAAAAGTTGCAATTTCTTTCATCCCGACCATTTTTTTACTCGTGGACATTTTTTATCGGGCTGGAAAAAACGTCCCTGCTTACCTGATGCCCCGAGTACCCACGGCTGGCATAACGAGCCGCTACGATATACCTAGGGACTCCTACGACCTCCTACGGACTCGTTACGAACATTCTGCGAGTTTGAATCAAGGGGGAAACTCGGGAGAATTTGTGAATTACCTCGTGAAAGTGGGACAGGCCCTTAACCAGTCAACGGAAATACGAGACATGATTACAATGGATCTCCCAGAGTGTACAGATACACAATAAAGGGAATAATGTAAACTAATAGAGTGGAGCGATTGCAAAGCGTGATTGCAGATTCACTTCTGCGACGAGCGCACAAAGAGTCGCCTGGGTTTGGGCGCCATCTTGGTCCACACCGACAGCACTCGCGGTCAGGATGGAACCCGGGTCGTTGGCGCTGTGAGGCAGCAGCTCGATTGTTTTTATTGTCCATTCACTTGCACAACTTGGAGTGGTCGCCATTGTTGCTGGGGCTTCCTGTTGTTGAACTGAATGGGATAGGTCAGGTGAAAGGTCAATGGTCATAGAGTCATGCGGCATGGAAATGGGCCCTTCAGCCCATCTCGCCCATGCCGACCAAGGTACCCCATCTAAGTCAGTTCTATTTGCCTGCATTTTTTTAAACCATATCTCTCTAAACCTTTCCTATCGGAAGTGTAAAGGGTCTTGGAAGTGCAGGTGCAGAATTCCAAAAAGGTGCATTTGCAGGTTGAGTCGGCGGTAAGGAAAGCAAATGCAATGAATAAATGAATGACTGAATAATTGAATACGTTTATTGACCAAGTATGTGCACATACAAGGAATTTGCCTTGGTGCTCCGCCCGCAAGTAACAACACGACATACAGTGAACAATTAAAAATGACACATAAAACATTAAACATTAATGTTGGCATTCATTTCAGGAGGACTAGAATACAAAAGCAAGGATGTAATGCTGAGACTTTATAAGGTGCTGGTCAGACTGCTTTGCAATATTGTAGGTAGATTTGGGCCCCGTATCTGATGGTGTTGGAGAGGGGTTCAGAGGAGGTTTGTGAGAATTATCCCAGAGGTGATTGGGTTAAGATGGGTTTGAAGGTCTGGGCCTGTACTCACTGGAGTTTCGAAGGTTGAGGGGAGTGTACAGTGGCTTGCAAAAGTTTTCATACCCCTTGAACTTTTCCACATTTTGTCACGTTACAACCACAAATGTAAATGTATTTTATTGGGATTTTATGTGATAGACCAACACAAAGTGGCGCATAATTGTGAAGTGGAAGGAAAATGATACATGGTTTTCAAATTTTTTTACAAATAAAAAACTGAAAAGTGTGGCGTGCAAAAGTATTCAGCCCCCTTTACTCTGATACCCCTAAATAAAATCCAGTGCAATCAATTGCCTTCAGAAGTCACCTAATTAGTAAATAGAGTCCACTTGTGTGTAATCTAATCTCAGTATAAATACAGCTGTTCTGTGAAGGCCTCAGAGGTTTGTTAGAGAACATTCAGTGAACAAACAATGTTCCATGGGCATCATGAAGCCCAAGGAACACACCAGACAGGTCAGGGATAAAGTTGTGGAGAAGTTTAAAGCAGGGTTAGGTTATAAAAAAATATTCCAAGCTTTGAACATCTCACGGAGCACTGTTCAATCCATCATCCGAAAATGGAAAGAGTATGGCACAACTGCAAACCTACCAAGACATGGCCGTCCACCTAAACTGACAGGCCGGGCAAGGAGAGCATTGATCAGAGAAGCAGCCAAGAGGCCCATGGTAACTCTGGAGGAGCTGCAGAGATCCACAGCTCAGGTGGGAGAATCTGTCCACAGGACAACTATTAGTCGTGCACTCCACAAATCGGGCCTTTATGGAAGAGTGGCAAGAAGAAAGCCATTGTTGAAACAAAGACATAAGAAGTCCCGTTTGCAGTTTGCCACAAGCCATGTGGGGGACACAGCAAACATGTGGAGGAAGGTGCTCTGGTCTGATGAGACCACATTTGAAGTTTTTGGCCTAAATGCAAAACGCTATGTGTGGTGGAAAACTAACACTGCACATCACCCTGAACACACCATCCCCACTGTGAAACATGGTGGTGGCAGCATCATGCTGTAGGGATGCTTTTCTTCAGCAGGGACAGGGAAGCTGGTCAGAGTTCATGGGAAGATGGATGGAGCCAAATACAGGGCAATCTTGGAAGAAAACCTGTTAGAGTCTGCAAAAGACTTGAGACTGGGGCGGAGGTTCACCTTCCAGCAGGACAACAACCCTAAACATACAGCCAGAGCTACAATGGAATGGTTTAGATCAAAGCATATTCATGTGTTAGAATGGCCCAGTCAAAGTCCAGACCTAAATCCAATTGAGAATCTCTGGCAAGACTTGAAAATTGCTGTTCACAGACGCTCTCCATCCAATCTGACTGAACTTGAGCTATTTTGCAAAGAATGGGCAAAAATTTCAGTCTCTAGATGTGCAAAGCTGGTAGAGACATACCCCAAAAGGCTTGCAGCTGTAATTGCAAGGTGATTCTGAAAGGTGGTTCTACAATGTATTGACTCAGGGGGCTGAATAGTTTTGCACGCCACACTTTTCAGTTTTTTATTTGTAATACAATTTGGAAACTATGTATCATTTTCCTTCTACTTCACAATTATGCACCACTTTGTGTTGGTCTATCACATAAAATCCCAATAAAATACGTTTACATTTGTGGTTGTAACGTGACAAAATGTGTAAAAGTTCAAGGGGTATAAAAACTTTTGCAAGCCACTGTATATGTTCTTCCTGAGACCGCGTGGAATTCCTCCAATGCTCAGGTTTCCTCCCACATCCAAAATGTGGTGCAGGTTTGTAAGTTAATTGGCTTCTGTAAATTGTCCATAGAGTATGGGATAACATAGAACTGGCGTACGGGTGATCACTGGTCGGCGTGGACTCGGTAGGCCGAGGAGCCTGTTTCCACACTGGATCTCTAAACTCTTAAACGTCCCCCATCTTCAGCGGCAGGGCAGCACGGCGGCACAGCGGTAGAGTTGCTGCCTTGCAGCGCCAGAGACCCGGGTTCAATCCTGACCACGGGCGCTGCCTGTACGGTGTTCGTACGTTCTCCCCATGGCCTGTGTCGCTTCTCTCAGGGTGCTCGGGTTTCCTCCCACGCTCCAAGGACGTACAGGTTTGTAAGCTATTTGGCTTGGTATAATTGTAAATTGTCTCCAGCGTGTGTAGGCTTGTGTTAATGTGCGGGTCGGCATGGACTCGGTGGGCCGAAGGGCCTGTTTCCGTGCTGTATCTCGAAACTAAACTTCAGCAGCTGCGCGGGTCCACAAATGGGTGCTGAATACAAGCTTGAGGCATTAGTGGCCTTGTTCATTCAGAGGTTCTGAGTGCATAATCCACTGTGGCTTTGGCTATCATGGCCAATTTGATTCATTACATGTGACATCGAGAGCACCGGGAATGCAATGGGATCAGACAGCCTCCCAGCTGTAGTACTGAAGAGCAGCACTCTAGAACGGGCTGTACCTCCAGCCAAGCTGGGCAGCACAGCAACACTTTGCTAACTCTTGTATTACTTTGCTAACTCCTGCCTCTGAAGGTCGTGGCTCACCTCTTCCTCCCAAGACTTGGATGCAATAATAAATAGAGAGGATGGGCGGCGCGGTGGCGCAGCGGTAGAGTTGCTGCCTCACATCGCCAGAGACCCGGGTTCGATCCAGACTACGGGCTCTGTCTGTACGGTGTTCGCACGTTCTCCCCGTGACCAGCGTGGGTTTTCTCCGGGCGCTCCGGTTTCCACCGACACTCCAAAGATTGTACAGGTTTGTAGATGAATTAACTTTGGTAAAATTGTCCCTAGTGTGTAGGATGGTGTTAGTGTGCGGGGATCACTGGTTGGCACGGTCTGGGTGGGCCGAAGGGCCTGTTTCTGCGCTGTATCTCTAAACTAAACAACACAATTAATAAATGCATTTAATTTGTGGTCAGCACCATCGCAATTTCAAAACTGTCATTTTTCTTCCAGAACCTTCTGTGGGGCTCCTTATCCTGTCCTTCGCTCTCCAAATCTCTCCACTTGCCTAGATGTGTTCAGCCCCAATAACACTTACCAAATGTAATGCTGTCCAGAATACAGCAGTTTACTGGATTGAAATGCAATCCAGTATTCTCCAAACCTGCAAATCTCCAAAGATATTGGGCGGCACAGTGGCACAGCGGTAGAGTTGCTTCCCTTCAGCGCCAGAGACCCGGGTTCGATCCTGACCACAGGCGCTGTCTGTGTATGGAGTTTGTACGTTCTCCCCGTGACCTGCGTGCGATTCCGGTTTCCTCCCACACTCCAAAGGCGTACAGGTTTGTAAATCAAATTGACTTTGGTAAAAAATTGTTAATTGTCCCTAGTTTGTGTAGGATAGTGTTAAGGGCCTGTCCCACTGTACGAGGTAATTCAAGAGTTCTCCCGCGTTTTCCCCTGATTCGAACTCGGAGAATGCCCGTAGCGGGAACGTAGGAGTTCATGGATGTCTCGTAGCGGCTCGTCCGAGTAATGGTAGGTACTCGGGAAATCCGGTAAACACGTGACGGTTTTTCAACACTGTGAAAAATGTCCACAAGTAAAAAAATACTCGTGATGAAAAAAAATAGTTACCTTTTACTCGTATGAACCGCTACGAGACATCCACAAACTCCTACGGACCCGCTATGGACATTCTCTGAGTTCGAATCAGGGGAAAACGCGGGAGAACTCTTGAATTACCTCGTACAGTGGGACAGGGGCTTAAGTGTGCGAGGTGATCGCTGGTCGGCGCGGACATGGTGGGCTGAAGGGCCTGCTTCCGCGCTGTATCTCTAAACTTAACTAAAAATTAGTGCTCACCCTCTGTGTGTAAATGATTTCACACAGGTTATTATTAAATCTTTCCCCCCTCACCTAAACCTTTGCCCTCCGGTTTCGCCACATGTTCGCTGGTGGTCTCTTTTGAGTCTCCTTCATGGTCATGAGGTGTTCCCGCATTCTGGGAACCAGTCGCGGCCTCAGTATGTTGAAAAACATGTTGAAAAGTTTTCTGCGCCCAAGAATTGCTCGCCATGGAGATAATCGATAATCCTGTAGGCATAGGTGCAATTGTAGTGGGGTCGCCATGTAGTTATGGGTAGTCGAGGTAGTCGGAGGTAGTTTTAGTTCATCGCCTTTGCTGACCGGTCATTTTCATTGGCTCATTGGGGAAAAAAAACATAAGCAGGAGATTTCAGAACCAAGGATAACCGACCGGTAATGTTAAATGTCCGCCGAACCTCACAGCTGTGTATCTTTGGCTCATTAAAAGTTGTCTGGCTTCTTAAAAGTTGTCTCCAGTCCTTCTCCCTCCTTCTCCCCCCTCTCCACCCCTCTCCCTCCCCACTCCCGCTCTCTCCCCCCCCCTCTCTCGCCCCCCCTTCCCCCCTTTTTTAAAGAACTTACCGTCCACCATGCTAGTCGTCTTAATTACAGCGCCAACCTTCCTGTTCATCGCGGTGTGTATCTGCATCACCTTGGCTTTGCACCGTGTGAATTTCAGACAGCGCTCCCCCCGCTTGCCCTGGCCCCCCGCCTTTGCGATGCGTTTGTGTGTGCGCGCGTGTGTGTGTGTTCCACTCTGACATTCGCCACTCCAGTTCCCGGTTTTTCAACTTGACGCTCGTCGGTAGCCTGCTGAAAAATCGCCAAAGTGGGACAGGCCCAAAAGCCTCTTGCTGCTCTCCAAAGGAATAACGGCAAAAATATCATGATGCGGTGCCTCTCAGGTTCAACACCGTTGTCATGTTTCATGGAGTGAAACTTGCTCTGCACAGGTTCCTCACACGAAGCTGCCCTGCCCCTCTCCCGACATTTATTCTCCTCGACAGCTTGAAGCTTTTCACGGACCAGTGGCCGCGAGCAGCAGCCTTTTTGCAGCCGCTGGAAAGACTTTGATAGCCCACGCTAGGATTAGACAGCGAGCTGACACTGACTGGCCTGGGAGCAGGTGATTACGCAAACAGGTTTGACCACGTCAAATCACTCCCGAAGGACCACTCCGCAGACAGGTCAGAAACACCCCCCTTCTGTCGTGGGGTAGACTGACTCCCCTCCTCCCCCCCCCCCCCACACACAATCTTTGCACATCCCCAATCCTGGACTTTCCACTCGTCACTTTAATTTCACGCATCTTGTTGTGTTTTGCGACTGTTGGCAAGACAAATTTCCGTCCTCGGATTCTGTAAATGGAGTCAATGGATGGGATCGACACAATATGCTGGAGGAACTCAGTGGATCAGGCAGGAATGGATGACGTTTCGGGTCGAGACCCTTCATCAGACCAAAGAAGATAGGGTCTGAAGAAAGGTCTCGGCCCGAAACGTCACCTATTCCTTTTCCCCGGAGAAGCTGCCTGACCCGCTGAGTTATTCCAGGATTTTGTTCTTCCACGAATGGTTCATTTGTCCATGATGCCTTCTTATAGAATATATTTGTTAAAAAGACACAAAGTGCTGGAGTGACTCAGCTGGTCAGGCAGCATCTCTGGAGAACATGGATAGGTTATATTTTGGCTTGTTACCTGAAGACGAAAGGTCGTGACCCGAAGCATCACCTATACATGTTCTCCAGGGATCGAGTCAAGTCAAGTCAGGTTTTATTCGTCACGTGCACCTAAAGTGCAAGTGAAATGAATTTGCCAGCAGCGGTACATTAAAAAAAGAACACACAATACACAATAAAGATTTACACAAACATCCACCACAGCATTCATCACTGTGGTGGAAGGCAACAAAGTTCAGTCAGTCCTCCTCCATTTTCCCCCGTAGTCGGGATCTCAACCCTCCGCAGCCGTTGCTGCGGGCGTCCAGATGTGCAGACAAGGTAAGTCCAGATAAGTCCTGAATCGGTGCCTCCCCACCGGAGGCCGCGGCTTCAAGATGGTGTAGGCCGCGGGCTGACGGTCGGAGATTTAAAGTCCCCGCCGCGCCGTAGCCAGAAGCACCGCAGACCGCAGGGCTGGCGGTCGGAGCTCGTCTCCAGGGGTCCCCGGCGAGAGACCGCGCTCTGGATGGTAAGTCCCCGCCACGCCTGCGGTAGAAGTAGGCCGCGGACCGGCGGTCGGAGCTCTTCTCCTCCCGGGTCCCCAACGAGGGACCCCAGGCCCAGGACGCCGCCAACTGGAGCTCTGCAGACCGCGGCTTCAGACTGCCGCGGGCCAGCGAACGGAGCGCACCCCTCCGGCGACCCCCGGTGAGGGCTCGCCCGCTCCGTGACGACAGCGTCCTCGCTGCGCCCGCTGCTGAAGCAGAAGCCCAGGGCGCGTCTCCGGGAAAGGCCGCACTGATCCTTGCTGTTAGTCCACGGGGGAGGCGACATGGAAAAAGTCGCCTCTCTCCGTGCAGGAGGCGCCCGAAGCGGTTTCCCCCTTATCCCCCCCCACCACCCCCCACAAAAGACACAGAGAGAGACATTAAAAACACACATTAAGACACACTAAAAAAACAAAAAAGGTAGAAAAAACCCGTCGAGTTACTCCAGCACTTGGTGTCCTTTTTGTGTGTCTTTCACCAGAATCTACAGTATAAAAGTGTCTACAACTGCCAGAAAAGCATGAGACAAAGGGCATTACTTGTTCGTCTGTGAACATTGCACACTTTTTCTTTTGAATTGATATTCGGAAGGATGTGTTCTTTTCAAACTGTTGGGGAGATGGGGATGATGATCCGCGCCCATCAATATTCACAAAAACTTCACTCCAACTGCACGCTCATCACATGTCAACTTATTGAAGGGGAACGGTCTAGTGAAGGGAGTCAGATATTAGCTGCAGCGAGAGGTTAGGCAGACGTGGAATGTTTTCTCTGGAGCTTCGGATGGAATTATCATGAGAGGCAGCGAGAGGGTGGACAGAATCTTTTTTTTTGGAAAAGTCAAAGTCAAAGTTTACAGAAAGGTCAAAGATTAAAAGAAAAGTTGCTGCCTTACAGCGCCAGAGACCCGGGCTCGATCCGGACTACGGGCGCTGTTTGTACGGAGTTTTGTACGTTCTCCCCGTGACCTGCGTGGGTTGTCTCCGAGATCTTTGGTTTCTTCCCACACTCCAAAGACGTACAGGTTTGTAGGTTAATTGGCCTGGCAAATGTTAAACATTGTCCCTAGTGTAGGATGGTGTTAACGTGCGGGGATCGCTGTTCGGCACGGACCAGGTGGGCGAAGGGCCTGTTTCCGCGCTGTATCTCTCTAAACTCTCTAAACTCCTAAGACGTGCCGGTATGTAAATTAATTGGCTTGGTATATGTAAATTGTCCCTAGTGTGTAGACACAAAATGCTGGAGCGACTCAGCGGGTGAGGCAGCATCTCTGGAGAGAAGGAATGGGCGACGTTTCGGGTCGAGACCCTTCTTCAGACTGATGTCAGGGGAGTGGGCTGGACAAAGATAGTAAGTAGGCAGAGACAGTAAGGCTAGTGGGAGAACTGGGAAGGGGAAGGAGAGAGAAAGCAAGGGCCATCTGAAGTTAGCCTAGTGTGTCCTTAGTGCGTGTAGGATAGTGTTAATGTGCGGGGATCGCTGGTTGGCGCGGACTCGGTGGGCCAAAGGGCCTGTTTCCGTGCTGTATCTCGAAACTAAAATTAGAGGGCATAGCTATAGTTGGGAAAAAGTTAAATGAAGATGTGTGAAGCACGTTGTTTTCACAGAGCGTGGTGGGCGGCTGGAATGCGCCGCCCGGATGGTGGTCGAGGCAGATATGAACACGGAGTTTAGGAGGCTTTTAGATAGGCGCCATGGATGGGCCTAGATCATGTGCAGGCCAGAGGAGAGTAGTGCAACTCAACATCCCGCTCACCACAGACGTTGCAGGCCGGTTCCTACGCTGTGCTGTTCCATATTCTAGTAAACAGCTAAAATTATTTCAATATATACGGTATATATAAAAAAAAAACAATATCGTACAAAGACAAAGAAAGCCCCAGGTCCTGAGAGCAATCAAGGCAGCTTGTAATTCAGGGCTTAGTTGGGGGTTGCAGTGTTCAACAGGTTTTTTTTTAATCAAAAAATGTATTCAATTATTAATAATAATATTTACAGCACAATAAAACAAACCAGAACCCACCACCATAATACAATACAAACAAATACCCTAAATAAACAACTATACACTATGTTCCAATCCTTATCGAGGATGCATTCAGCCCCCTGCGGTGCCCAGCGGTCCCGGATACCCCCCAGGGTGCCCGTGAACAGGGCGTAGTCCCTTTCTAACCACACCCGGGCGCGGATTCAAACGCGGGAAAGGGGCAGGCAGCCGGCACGGTCAGAGTCCTCTTGCGCCTGGCGCCGTGACTCGCGGATGGCCAGCTTGGCCAGGCCCAGGAGCAGCCCGACCAGGACATCTTCGGCCCTTGGTGGCTGTTGGGAAGAAGCTGCTCCTGAACCCGGGCAATACAGTTTTCAGGCTCCGATACCTTCTGCTACGTCGGAAGGAGCTGCAGCTGCCGGTTTAAACCGGAGATAGACACAAAGAGCTGGAGTAGCTCAGCCGGAGAGAAGGAATGGGTGACGTTTCGGGTCGAGACCCTTCTTCACACTATACCTTCTTCCCGATGACAGTGGTGAAATGAGAGCGTGGTCAGGGCGGTGAGGGTCTCTGATGATGCTGGCTGCCATTTGGAGGCAGCGACTCCTGTAGGTCGCTGCGATGCATTCGGCAGTCCGTGCAATTCCAAGCATTTGCATTGCATTTGGGTTAATTGCCAAGAGAGTTTAATTGTCTGTATAGTGTATATACCGGCAACTGACCAAAGAAATTCTTACTTGCTCTCAGCTTGACAAGCCCATTAATGCACAGAATAATCGATAATAGGATAAATTATCAATCAGTAATACTAGGTACACAGACTATAATAGATCAAAAGACTGAAGTCAGTAGGCTGACTAAAACAAAGTCCATAGTACAAATTGGAGGAACAGCACCTCATATTTTGCTTGGGCACCTTACAAGCCAGTGGTATGAACGTTGATTTCTCTCATTTCAAGTCACTCCCGAATTCCCTCCGCCCCACCCTCTCTCCGCACCTTTCCCCCCTTAATTGTCCTACCAGTTCCACAGTTCACATCATGGTGGTTCAATGGCCAACCATGGGCCATTATTGTCTCCACCCTTACTGAGGTCATCTGTTGCTGGCCCTGATCTGGCCTGGCCTGGCCTGGCCTGGCCTGGCCTTGTCTTGCCTCCAGTTTCCACCCCCGCCCCCCCCCCCCCAACTTGCCCACACCGACAAACATGCCCCATCTATACTATCCCCAATTGCCCGCGTTTGCCCCTTATCCCTCTAAATCTATCTTACCCGTGTACCTGCCTGAGTGTTTCTGAAACATTGTTGAAGACCTTATCGTATTACCAGAAGGATCGTTAGGACAATATCACAGTCACCATTCCTGCGACCGGTCTCCTACTTAGAACATAGAACAGCACAGCACAGTAACAGGCCTTTCTGCCCACTATGCCGAACATGATGCCAAGACCATCTCTTATCTGCCTGCACGCTTTCCATATCCCTTCATACCCTGCATATCCATACGCCACGGCAAAAGGCTCTTACTGTAAACGCCACTGTTGTATCTGTCTCCACCACCACCCCTGGCAGCGCGTTCGCTCCAGGCACTTACCACCCACAGAAGTGCAAAAAAAAACTTTTTTTTAAATCCGGACATATCCTTTAAACTTTGCCCCTCTCACCTTAAAGCTATGCAGACTAGTATTTTGATTTTTCTATCTTGGGAAAAGGATTTTG
Organism: Okamejei kenojei; assembly: GCA_035221665.1. Classification (NCBI taxonomy): domain Eukaryota; kingdom Metazoa; phylum Chordata; class Chondrichthyes; order Rajiformes; family Rajidae; genus Okamejei; species Okamejei kenojei. The sequence continues at coordinate 11,433,518 of CM069139.1, read as the reverse complement.
ACCGTGTACCTTTATTTCACATTCACAATCACAATGATTAGCCAAGTACGTTTTGCAACATACGAGAAATTGACTTTCTAATATCAGGATTCATTCCAGACTGAGAACACAGAATGTGCAACAGTACAGCATAGGTGTTAAAAATGGCAGCAGCCCCTGCAGTCCGTCTGTCCTTTTTTAAAATTTTTGTCCCATTCAATGTGTAGTTTGCCGTGGTTTTTTAGATTGTTTTTAACTGTGTATATGTGGGGGGGCGGGGGTGGGGGAAACGTTTAAATCTCTTCCCTGCACGGGGGACCCGACCTTTTCCCTGCACGGGTCTCCGTTGTTGTTGGGGCCTAGCACCGTGGAGCGGCCTCCAGCCGGAACAAGCTGCGGGCTCCAGCCGCGGAGCCTGCGGACTCACCATCGTGGGGCTGGTCGGCTTCGGAGCGAGGGGAGCTGTGGTGGCGCGCGGCTGCGACCGGGCTTCGGGGCTTCGGGGGCTCCAGCTGCAGGCCTGTGGACGGTGACATCGGGAGCTCGCGGGTCCCTGGTGGGAGACCGCTTTTCGGAGATCCCGCTGCGGCAGCTTCTCCCGTCCGAGTTGCGGGGTTGAAAATGATCTGGAGCGGAGCCTGACATCGCTGGCGCCGGTTTAATGGCCGCGGGACTTGCCATCGCCCACCGGGGGCTTTGACATTGGGAGAGGATGCCAAGCAGGGGAGAGACAAGACTTTGCCTTCTACCACAGTGAGGAGGAGATTCACTGTGATGGATGTTTGTGTGAATTGAGTTGGTTGTGTGTCTTGTAAAATGGTTTATTTTTGTTGTATGGCTGCGGAAACCAAAGTTGCTAACGGAAAAATAAAGTTACTTGAATTGAATTGAATAGGAACAGGCCCTTCGGCCCACAACGTCTGTGTCGAACGCGATGCCGAGACTAACTCTTATCTGCCTGCACGCGATCCACATCCTCCTGTTCCCTGCGTATCCAAAAGCCTATCTAAAAGTCTCTTAAATGCCGCTCTCACACCTGCCTCCATCACCACACACCCGGCAACACCTTCCAGACACAACCATAAGATTGATTTCATTAAACTGGATTTAAATCCCCCACCTAACACCTCCCCATTAGTCCATGATTCTCAAACCAAGATGGCAATCGAAGCCCACAGACTCACCACCCTCTGGCTAAAGAGATCCCTCCTCATCTCCGTTCTAAAGCTACGCCCTGTTTATTCTAAGGCCGTGCCCTCTGGTCCTGGACTTTGTCACCACTGGAAACGCCGCTGAGAATTCTCTTGCGCTCCATGTTAAAAAATAGGTTGTGACGCTTTGAAGACAATTATCGCATTAGAAAAGCATGCGGCAGTGAGTCGGCAGAAGTGTGTTTTGCCGTGCGTACAGGGAGCCTGTAGATACAGTCTATCTGCGCAGAGATGGGATACAAGCTAGTGTCATTCCTCTGGTGCTAAGAAGCTCCCTGCTCCAGTAATTGAATGTCATGCCCTTGAAATGATTTCTCTTTTTATTTGCATGTGGCATTATAGTCTGTAAAAATCTAATTAGGTTATAACTACCAAAGCATCATTAAACCTGAAGCAGTGTCCCGATAGCAGACTGCCTCCTCCCTCCCCAATATTAATACTGTGGAAATATTGCACCGATTTCTACTTTCCCGCACGCAAAAACAGGCCTGTCATGAAGTGACTACCTCATTAACTGAGGTGCTTTGGGGATAGCAGCAAAATATTTTCTTCAAATTGGGCTATCAACCATCTGATCATTCTGAAACAGAATTGAACCCATTCTTTGCAACTGTTTCCAGATCCAAATATTTGCCTTGCGTCCAGCCCTGTGAATGGCAACAGTAAAGGGCCTGTCCCAGCCGCATGCAACTCCATGCGATGAGCGCGACCTAACGTGGTCGCTTGAGATGTCCGGCGTCGCGGGGCCGGTCCCACTTCGATCGCCGGAGCCGTGCGGAATTGTGCGGAGTTCGTCCCGACATCGCGCGGGGCTCCGAAAAACTGACCATGTTCAAAAATTCCGCGCGGCAACGGCTTGTCGGCTCGCAGTCGCCTCGACACATAACACACCGCCTCGACGTCGTGCCTCCGTGACCCTCTCTGTGTGTGCCTCTGTGCCCCTCTCTGTGTGTCCCTCTCTGTCCTGGCGAACTTACCTTTTAGACTTCGCTCCAAGTTCGCCTCACTTTGCGCCGCGTTGCGCCACTCACCCCGCCTCCGCGCGGCCCCCGCTGCCGGTTTGGTTGCGCTCTTCGCATGCAGGCGCATACTGTTGGGACCGGCCCTGTACAGGGATTTTTTGGTCGCTCTTCGCATGCAGGCGCATGCTGGTAGGACAGGCCCTTAACTGCAATTTATACGTCACCAACTAAATTGCAAGACATTCCAGCCTTCAGGGGTAAATTATAAAAGACGAAAAATCATTGCTGAGCAGAAAGAGCGTATTCGGGGCAGGTGGAAAATGAGATCAAAACTGGAATTTAGTTTAGTTTAGAGATACAGCGCGAAAACAGGCCCTTCGGCCCGCCGGGTCCGTGCCGACCAGCGACCCCTGCACGCTAACACTGCCCTACACACACTAGGGTAGTTCTACCACTGTGCCACCCTGCCGCCCTGTGGTTAATAGAGGTTTTAAGAAGACTTTTAAGAAGGTGAAAGAGAACCAAAGGCCCCACAGGTGGTGCATGAGGCAGCACAGTGGCGCCAGAGACCCGGGTTGGATCCTGACTACGGGTGCTGTCTGTATGGAGTTTGTAGGTTCTCCCCGTGACCTTGCGGGTTTTCTCTGGTCGCTCCAATTTTAGTTTAGTTTAGAGGTACCAGGCCCCTCGGCCCACCGGGTCGGCGCCGACCAGCGATCTCCGCACATTAGCACTACCCTACACGCACTGGGGACAATGTTTACATTGACCAAGCCAATTAACCGACAAACATGCATGTCTTTGTGGGAGGAAATGTGCGAGGAAACCGAAGATCTGGGAGAAAACCCACGCAGGTCACGGGGGGAGAATGTACAAACTCCGTACAGACGGTGCTCGTACTCGGGGTCGAACCCGGGTCTCCGGCGCTGCATTCGCTGTAAGGCGGCAACACTTCCGCAGCGCCACCGTGCTGCCCTTAATGGCTTCCCACAACCCAAAGATGTGCAGGTTCTGCAATTTGTAAATTGTCCCTGGGACAAGTGTACGGGGTGATTGCCGGTCGGTGGGCCGAACGGCCTGTTTCCACGCCTTATCTCGAAAGTCTAAAGTAAAGTAAAAAGTAAAGCTCCAGCAAGGTGAGTTTGATCCTGACTTCCAGTGCTGCCTTTGTGGAGTTTCCCTGTAGCATGACTCTTATAAAATCTGGGGGCGTTGAGGGTATTTTGGGGTGAAGAAAATACGATTGGTGTAGTTTAGTTTAGACATACAGCGTGGAAAAAGGCCCTTCGGGCCCACCAAGTCTGCAATGACCAGCGATCCCCGTACACTAACATATCCGACACACATAAGGGGCTTTTTTTTAAAAACAATTACACCCAGTCAATTAACCTACAAACCTGCACGTCTTTGGAGTGTGGGAGGAAACCGGAGATCCCGGAGAAAACCCACGCTGCCTATCCCGCTGAGATGCTGCCTGTCCCAAAATACTCCAGCATTTTGTGTCGATCGTCGGTGTAAACCAGCATCTGCAGTTCCTTCCTACGTATAACCATATAACCATATAACCATATAACAATTACAGCACAGAAACAGGCCCTCTCGGCCCTTCCAGTCCGTGCCGACCATTTGTTTTCCCCTAGTCCCATCTACCTGCACTCAGACCATACCCCTCCATTCCCTTCACGTCCATATACCTATCCACTTTACTTTTAAATGTTAAAATCGATCCTGCCTCCACCACTTCTGCTGGAAGCTGATTCCACACAGCCACCACCCTCTGAGTAAAGAAGTTCCCCCTCACGTTACCCCTAAACTTCTGTCCCTTAATTCTCATGTCATGCCCTCTTGTTTGAATCTTCCCTACCCTCAATGGGAAAAAACGTATCCACGTCAACTCTGTCTATCCCTTTCATCATTTTAAAAGACCTCAATCAAGTCCCCCCTTAACCTTCTGCGCTCCAAAGAATAAAGACCTAACTTGTTCAACCTTTCTCTGTAACATAGTTGCTGGAACCCTGGCAACATTCTAGTAAATCTCCTCTGTACTCTCTCTATTTTGTTGACATCCTTCCTATAACTAGGCGACCAAAATTGTACACCATACTCCAGAATTGGTCTTACCAATGCCTTGTACAATTTTAACATTACTTCCCTACTCCTATATTCAATGCTCTGATTTATAAAGGCCAGCACACCAAAGGCTTTCTTTACCACCCTATCTACATGCGATTCCACCTTCAGGGAACTATGCACAGTTATTCCTAGATCCCTCTGTTCCACAGCATTCCTCAATTCCCTACCATTTACCATGTACGTCCTATTTTGATTTGTCCTGCCAAGATGTAGCACTTCACACTTATCAGCATTACGTACTTGTTGTGTAAGATCTGTGAAGGTGGTAGTTTGGAAGAGACCCATGATTTGAAATTAGTGCCGCTTAACAGAGCAATACAAACCATTATCAGAATAAAGTGGTGAAGATAGACACAGAAAGCTGGAGTAACTCAGCGGGACAGGTGGCATCTCTGGAGAGAAGGAATGGGCGACGTTTCGGATCGAGACCCTTCTTCAGACTAGTTAGGGATAAGGGAAAGAAGAGATGCAGTATAGACGATGATGTTAGAGAGATATAGAACAATGAATGAAAAATATGCAAAAAAGTAACGATGATTAAAAAGGAAACAGGATATTGTTAGCTGCGAAGGGGTGACGACATTGCTCCACGGATACACTGTGACATCAGGGGATTATATTCCGGGGCTTGGCTTTAGTCAAGAAATGTAAGTAAGCATGCAGGTACAGCAGGCAGTGAAGAAAGCTAATGGCATGTTGGCCTTCATTGCGAGAGGATTTGAGTTTAGGAGCAAGGAGGTCCTACTGTACAGGGCCCTGGTGAGGCCGCACCTGGAGTATTGCGTGCAGTTTTGGTCTCCTAACTTGAGGAAGGACATTATTGCTATTGACGGAGTGCAGCGTAGGTTCACCAGGTTAATTTCCGGAATGGCGCGACTGACATATGATGATAGAATGGGTCGACTGGGCGTGTATTCATGGAATTTAGAAGGATGAGAGGCTATCTTATAGAAACATATGAAATTCTTAAAGGATTGGCCAGGCTAGATGCAGGAAAAATGTTCCCGATGTTGGGGGAGTCCAGAACCAGGGGACACACTTTAAGAATAAGGGGTCGGCCACTTAGGACTGAGATGAGGAAAAACTTTTTCACCCAGAGTGTTGTGAATCTGTGGAATTCTCGGCCACAGAAAGCAGTGGATGCCAATTCACTTGATATTTTCAAGAGAGAGTTAGATTTAGCTGTTAGGGCTAACGGAATCAAGGGATTATGGGGGGAAAAAGCAGGAACGGGTCGCTGATTTTAAATGATCAGCCATGACCATATTGAATGTGCTGACCCGACGGGCCGAAAGGCCTACTCCTGCACCTATTTTCTTTTTTTCTAATTAATCATTGAGACTGCGGACACAAAGCCTTGTAAATCTCCCGGAGATAATCTCCTGCCTTCTGCCTGCTGACATCTTCTGCCAGACAGTGTGGGTAATTGCAAGCTTCATTAATGCTGCATAAACAGGACTTCTTATCTGGAATCACAGAATCTCAGAACAGTCACACAATCACACGGCAAGGCCATTAGTCCTTCCAAATCTATACTAGCCCCCTTCATTTATTTGCTTTTCCTGCTGCTGTGTCTGTTTGTTGTCATTCGCTTGACTGAGGACAGCGGCCTGCGTGTGTGGAGCAGACCAGCAAACAGCGCAGCACCTCATTTTCCGACTTCAGGCGCTGTCCTCCACCCCCCCTCCCCGGTGGAGGGTTAGACCTCACGGCCCTCGACAACAGCACATTGAACTGGCTACAGCGCCTGGAGGGCGTTACATAACCTCTGCTGCCTCAAACGCAAGAAGAAGAAGAAATCTATTTGCAATCCTGACAATCTCTTCCTTTCAGCTACAGCTGCGTAACATCGCGAGGGGTGCAGATAAGGTGCAGAATGGTCCATCCTTTTTCCCAGGGTAGGGAAGTCTAAACTGAGGGGAGTGATACATGGAAACGTGGTAGCCCAACACGCCCACAGCCATCATGTCCCAGCTTGATAATAAAGTAAGCATAGAACGGTACGAGGTCACCATCAGAGGGCGGTCTTTTTCCTAGATAGGGGCTCTTATAGATAGCGGAGTCAGGGTAGGGGAATACTCAGCCTCACATTGAATGTCGGTGCGCTCAAAGGGCCGAATGCCTACTCCTGGAGTCATAGAGCGTTTGGCCCTACCCTCCAACCTGTCATTTCCATGTACCTGTCCAACTGTTTCTAAACGTTGGGAAACGGATTCCTATTGAATCTCACGTTGCTCAGGTTAGATTTCATCTGCTCCCCTCCACCAGCCCATCATCTTCCTCATGCCTCTATGTTTCGTATCGCCATCATGTCCGGAAAGCAGCACAAATTCTCTCCATCTGCTGTTGCTTCGCCATATTTCTATCCATGCTCCTCTAACCTCTTTCATTCCACGGATCGGAACGGAAACATCTCCACCTTCATGGGCCTGCCCCACTTGCCGATTTTTAAGGCAACTGCCGGTCACTGTCATAGTCGTAGCACTTCGCCGAAAAATCGGCGACAACCTACGGCCCCCGGGGCCGAATGTGGCCCGTAACCCGAAATCATCCGGTCTGCTGGCGGATTTTTTTTCCATTAATCATCCGGCCCGCCGAGCGCTGAGCTCTGGCTGCACCGCATCTTGCGCAAAGCCGCCGGCACGACCGCGCACCTTCTGCGAACACGTTTAAGAAAGAACTGCAGATGCTGGAAAAATCGACGGTAGGCAAAAAATGCTGGAGAAACTCAGCGGGTGAGACATGCAAGGGTTGCATGAGGCTGCCTCACCCGCTGAGTTTCTCCAGCATTTTTGTCTACCTTCTGTGAGCACGTGATTTTGATGCCTGCCATCCGGGGCGGGATGGGGGCGGGATCCACGTGCACACGTGATGGATGTGGCCCGCCATCCGCTCGCAGACATGCGTCCCGGACCCTAGGAAGACGCTACGATGTTTTGCGTGACTGAGGATACCACTCCCGGCGACCACCGGCGAACATGTAGCAACAAGCTAGTAGCCTGTATTTGCCTAAAAAATCGCCTAAGTGGGACAGGCCCATGAAGCTCCCTCCTTGCACAATCGAAGTTGCAGAGTTTAGTTTAGTTTAGTTTGGAGGTACAGCGCGGAAACAGGCCCTTCGGCCCACCGAGTCCCCGCCGACCAGCGATCCCCGCGAATTAACACTATCCTACACACATTAGCGACAAATTATAATTTTAACAAATCCAATTAATCTACAAACCCATACATCTTTTGGAGTGTGGGAGGAAATCGGAGCTCCCGGAGAAATCCCTCGAGGAAGAACGCACGAACTCCGTGCTGACAGCGTCACAGTCAGGTTCGAACCCGGGTCTCTGGCGCTGTAAGACAGCAACTTTACTGCCGTTTTGAATGGTCAATGCTAAGGGCCTGTCCCGTCAGCATGCGACTCCATGCGGTGAGCGCGATCTAACATGGTGGCTTGAGTCGTCCGGCCTCGCGGGGCCGGTCCCACTTCGATCGCCGGAGACGTATGGAGTTGTGCACAGCTGGTCCCGACATCGCGCGGGGCTCCGAAAAACTGACCGTTCAAAAATTCCGCGCGGCAACGGCCTGTCGGCCCGCAGCCGCCTCGACGCATTACGCACCGCCTCACGTTGTGCCTCCGTGTCCCTCACTATATATGTGCCTCCATGACCCTCTCTGTGTGTGCCTCCATGACCCTCTCTGTGTGCCTCCGTGTCCCTCTATATGTGCCTCCGTGACCCTCTATGTGTGCCTCCGTGTCCCTCTCTATATGTGCCTCCGTGACCCTCTGTGTGTGTGCCTCCGTGACCCTCTATATGTACCTCCGTGACCCTCTCTGTGTGTGCCTCCGTGACCCTCTACCCCTCTGTGTGTGCCTCCGTGACCCTCTATATGTGACCTCCTATATGTGTGGCCCCCTCTCTGTGTGTCCGCTCTCTGTCCTTGCGAACTTACCGCGGACTTCGCTCCAACTTCGCTCCAACTTCGCGCCATGTCGCGCCACTCACCCGACCTCCGCGCGGCCCCCGCTGCCGGTTTGGTCGCGCTCACTGCATGGAGGCGCATGCTGGTGGGACAGGCCCTTTAGGAGCCTACGGCAAATTGCTGATGTGATAGATGGGCATTTATCCAACATAGACATTAACTAACAAATGCCTATTGATGCACTGCATGTCCCCATAACTTCTTCAGGCTGTGCCTCCAACCCTTTGGTGGTAGGGAAGTTCATACCTGTGATGGACCAATTCCAGGCCCGAGTCGCACTAGCATTGATTCCTTGGGAATACCACCCCTCATATTCTTCCACGGGTGGCACGGTGGCACAGCAGTAGAGTCGCTGCCTTACAACGCTTGCAGCGCCCGTTACCCGGGTTCGATCCCCACTACGGGTGCTGTCTGTGCGGAGTTTGTACGTTCTCCCCGTGACCTGCGTGGGTTTTCTCCGAGATCTTCGGTTTCCTCCCGCACTCCAAAGACGTACAGGTTTGCAGGTTAATTGGCTTGGGGTATGTGTAAATTGTCCCCAGTGTGTGTAGGGTAGCATTAATGCACGGGCATCGTTGGTCGGTGTGGAACTCGGTGGGCGGAAGGGCCTGTTTCCGCGCTGTCTCTAAACTAAACAATAGCCCCCCTTTATCCAACTCTCTGCTCTGCCTTGAAGCAGATTAGAAATCCAATCTCTTCTCTGACTGCTTTTCCCGACATTAATCATTTGTCTGAAGAAGGGTCTTGACACGAAACGTCACCCATTCCTTCTCTCCAGAGATGCTGCCTGTCCCGCAGAGTTACTCCAGCTTTTTGTGTCCATCTCAATCATTTGTCTCTTCTGTGGTACCTTAACAAAGGCTTTTTGAAACTCTAGATACATTTTGTCTCCTGCATTACCACTGCCTACTCTTTCAGTTGTACCGTCAAAACATTCAATAGGGTTGGTTGAGCAAGATCTCTTTTGATAATCACACTGATTATTCCTTATTATACTTCTCATTTCTTGACGTTCTGTTCTTTCCTCTCCGAAGGACTCTACTGCGTTTCCCATCTCCTATGTTAAATTGATCAACCTCTAATTCCCGGGGTGCCCACATCTTTTCTATAAAAGTACAACAGATACCACGTTGGCGCAGCGGTAGAGTCGCTGCCTTACAGCGAATGCGGCGCCGGAGACCCGGGTTCGATCCCGACTACGGGTGCTGTCTGTACGGAGTTTGCACGTTCTCCCCCTGACCTGCGTGGGTCTTCTCCGAGATCTTCGGTTTCCTCCCACACTCCAAAGACGTGCAGGTTTGTAGGTTAATTGGCTTGGTAAATGAAAAAAATTGTCCGTAGTGTGTGTAGGATAGTGTTAGTGTGCGGGGATCGCTGGTCGGCGCGGACCTGATGGGCCGAAGGGCCTGTTTCCATGCTGGATCTCTAAACTAAGCTAAACTAAAAAAATCTACTAATTTTCTGCCTTCTTGCTATCCAACCAAACTTTATGAAAGTGTGATCTTTGTAAAAGATGCAATCTCATTTTAAAGATTATGTCTTAAAGTGCAACGAAGAGGATGTTGCCAGGACTAGAGGGTGTGAGCTATAGGGAGACGTTGAGTAGGCTGGGTCTCTATTCCATGTAGCGCAGGAGGATGAGAGGAGATCTTAAAGAGGTGTACAAAATCATGACATGAATAGATCGGGTGGATGCACAGAGTCTCTTGCCCAGAGTAGGGGAATCGAGGACCAGAGGACATAGGTTCAAGGTGAAGGGGAAAAGATTTAATAGGAATCCGAGGGGTAACTTTTTCACACAAATGGTGGTGGGTGTATGGAGCAAGCTGCCAGAGGAGGTAGATGAGACTGGGACTATCCTATCGTTTAAAAAAGTTAGACAGGTACATGGATAGGACAGGTTTGGAGGGATATGGACCAAGCACAGGCAAGTAGCGACCAGGGTGGCTGCGACATTGTTGGCGGGGTGGGGGAGTAGGGCCGAAGGGCCTGTTTCCACACTTTATCACTCTATGACGCTATGACCCATACATATCGTGGACTTTTATCTTCTTTGTGTTTCATTGGACTTTTTAATATATTTTTCTTTGCTATTTAAAATGTACTTTTCCGATCACTCATCGTTCATTGTTATGTCCATCTGATCTCGCTCGCAACAGTGTTTTAATATTGCTGCACCCTGGGGCGGCACAGCGGCGCAGGGGTAGGGTTGCTGTCTTACAGCGCCAGAGACCCGGGTTCGATCCTGACCACGGGTGCTGTCTGCACCGAGTTTGTGCGTTCTCCCCGTGACCTGCGTGGGTTTTCCCCCGGGTGCTCCAAAGACGTGCAGGTTTGTTGGCTAATTGGCTCCGATAAAGTCGGAAATCGTCCCTAGTGTGTGTAGGATCGTGCTAGTGATCGCTGGTTGGCGTGCACTCGGTGGGCCAAAGAGCCTGTTTCCGCGCTGTATCTCTAACAACTTTTTAACAAATTATCCATCAAGCATCCCTTTTCCCATCACAACCTTCCCTGCTCACTCTGAGTGTCCGTAAAACATTTTACTATTTTCCTTTGTGCCTCTTGATAACCTAACTTCTTCATTCTTTTTGGCATCCGAAATTGTTTTTTTTTTGACGGCTCTCCTAATTCCTCTATATTTGTTCTTGTCTGTAATATGTGCCCCTGTACCCAACGCTCAGTTGCCTTTCTTTGCGTTCGTGGAATCTCATGAGAATTATCTTGTCCGTTCCCTTCAGTGGAGTATCTCTTCCCTGTGCTCAGTGGAACTTCTTTTTAGGTATTTCTCATTATTGTCTACGCCTGCCAATTTAGGCTTCCCACAATCTGCTCTGGGCTCACTCAGAAGTACACCCTGTGTCCTTCGTCTTTCATTTCTTCTTCCAAGTGCTGTTCGAGATAGAGGGGGCACCAATTCATCAGATGAGGGAGGATGGCAGATGATTAGCAAGAGGGTTCGGTGCCCCTAGTAGTCAATGGTGAAGGCTCGCTGCACCCCCCCCCCGCAGTGCCTGCAGACCTCTGTGCAAACCCCCCCCCCCCACGCCCTTTTGTATGTTCATAACTTCATGGGCCATTCAATCAGGGCTTACCCAGGGACCTGTTGGAGGCATTGGGGACATCGCAAGATACCATTCTGAGTGCGCAGCGGTAGAGTTGCTGCCTCACAGCGGCAGTAACTCGGGTTCGATCCCGACTAACGGAGTGTGTACGTTCTCCCCATGGCCACGTGGGTTTTCCCCGGGAGCTCCAGTTTTCTCCCATTCTCCAAAAGACGTACAGGTTTCTAGGTTCATTGGCGTTGGTAAAAAAAATGTAAACTGTCCCTGGTGTGTGTAGGATAGTGCTAGTGTACGGGGATCGCTGGTCGGCGCGGATGCGGAAGGACCTGTTGCTATTCTGTATCTCTACCGTCTAAAGTTAGGTTGTCGCTTGATTAATCTATAGTATAGCCTCCTAGTTTAGATACAAGTCCCACGATGTTGGTGAGAAGGGCTTTGCAAGGTCAACTGGGCTGGAAGCAGCTTTACCACATGCGAATATCAGGTGGTCTATCTCATTTTATCTTTGATTAAGGTTTACATATTGCCCGGGGCACTGGGCAGACCTTCTGTGATAGCTGTTCTTTGAAAAAAGTGCTGCTGGGTAGAACAGATCAGGAATTGGCCTACCATCTATATCCATCAGATATTCCTGCACTGAAGTGCAAGCCTAGATCTTTGTGGAGAGGATGTTTCCACTAGTGGGAGAGTCTAGGAACAGAGCTCATGGCCTCTGAATTAAAGGGCGTTCCTTTAATAAGGAGATGAGGAGAAATTTCTCTAGTCAGAGGTTGGTGAATCTGTGGAACTCATTGCCACAGAAGGCTGTGGAGGCCAAGTCAGTGGATATTTTTAAGGCAGAGATAGATAGATTCTTGATTAGTGCTGATGTCAGGAGTTATGGGGAGAATGCAGGTGAATGGGGTTAGGAGGGAGAGATAGATCAGCCATGGTGGAGTAGACTTGATGGGCCGAATGGCCTAATTCTACTTCTATCACGTATGAATTTATGAACATGAGATAGGAACGAAAGGTTAAGCACCATCTGAGCAAAGAGAAAGAGTTAACATTTCTGATCAAAGAGCCTCTGTGGCGTAGCTGGTAGAGTCGCTGCCTTACAGCGCCAGTAGTGAACCGCGTTTGATCCTAACCTCAGCTGCTGTCTGTGTGGAGTTTGCATGTTCTCCCTGTGACTGTGGGGGTTTCCTCTGGGCGCTCGGGTTTCCTCCCACATCCCAAAGACAGTGCGGGTCTGTGCATTAATTTCCTTTGACCTTCAATTTTCCCCTGACTCTCCTGAGTTTTCCCACGGTGAATATTTCTCCCAAAAAAATGGTCTGTTCATTATCCCACTTTGAGAACGGCAGACCTTGCTGTGCATAATTTGGCCGGCTGTGCTTCCGGCATTAAAGCGGTGACCACTCCTCAGGAGACGCTTTATTGGCACCAACGCACATTGGGATACCCTAAGACCATGAAAGGCTTGGCAAAAACCCAGCTTCCTCCTTTACACTCACCCACAGGTATAGTTTTTGATATACAGCATGGAAACAACCCCTTGACCCGCCGATCACCCCTTAGTTAAGCCCCTGTCCCACATTCACGACCGAATTGGCGACGTCTGCCGAGTTTTCCTCATTGACTCATATGCGCAGCATGGTCGCCACGAGGTCGTAGGAGGTCTTCGTAACTCTTCCTCATGCTCGTGAGTGGTCTCCGCGTACTCGTGGCCTCAAGTAGGTCGCAGCGTTTTTTCCAGCCTGATAAAAAATGTCCATGGGTAAAAAAAAAGGTTGGCATGGAAAAAAATTAATACTTTTTACTCGTAGGTAGGTCGTAGGTAGGTTGTAGTGAGTCGTAGATAGTCGTAGGTCAGTAACTGGCCTGAGAAAAAAATGCAAACATGACATCATTTTATCATGCGATCATTTTCCACTCGTAGCTAGTCGTAGTTGCTTAGGTGTGGAAGACTGAGGTCGAGGGGGGGTCGTAGGAGGTCGTAGACATAGTCGTAGGGGGTCCTAGAAGGTCTTTTACTTCGGCGAGTCAACACGACCTTGACATTTTTTTCAACTCGTCTAGGGTCTTCTAAACTCGTGGATTAGGTCGTCCAAGTGGGACAGGCCCTTTAATTAGTATAACAACCTGCAATAACTCAGGATCCCTACATAAGTATAAGTTGTTTATTATAGTTTACACACAGAGCTCAAATACATAGGTGTTGTACGCTCAAGCTCAGCAACGAATCTAACTATAGGCTGGACTAACAGACTAGATAATATGAGACACTCAACCAGGTGGGGACTGTTTGAGTACACAGCGGTATGCAGTAAAACATGACATGGATCAGGTCAACTAATACCGACTCATTTTTTAAAGATACAGCGCGGAAACAGACCCTTCGGCCCACCGGGTCCGCACCGACCAGCGATCCACGTACATTAACACTATCCTCCACACACACTAGGGACAATTTTCACATTTACCAAGCCAATTAACCTACAAACCTGTACGTCTTTGGAGTGTGGGAGAAAACCGAAGATCTCGGAGAAAACCCACGCAGGTCACGGGGAGGCGTACAAACTCCGTACAGACAGCACCCGTAGTCAGGATCGAACCCGCGTCTCCTTGCACTGCATTCACTGTTTAGCCCCTGTCCCACTTAGGAGACCTAAACAGCAACCTCTGGTGAACTTGCCCGCGCCCCAAAAAAAATCAACGTCGTGGTGACCTACCACCTCCCACGCGCATGTTGAAAACCTTCCTCGACTATGAAGGAAACCGGCTTCGACTAGACCTGCGACTAAAAAATGATCGATTTTTTAAAAACGGCAACCGATTTTTAGTCGAGGCTGGTTTTAATCACGATGAAAAAATAGCAGCAACCTAGATGAAGCCTCGACCACGTGGAAACCACTTTCGACCATTAGGGAGAGTGACCAAAACCTCCGGTGATCTCATCGAAACCTTGGGTGGTTCTATGCTGGACCACTTTCGCACCCCTCTCCCGACACGCCAGGGCCAATTTACAAAGGGCTAGTTAATGCACACACCCGCACGTCTTTGGGATGCGGGAGAAAACCCGAGCACCCGGAGGAAACCCACGCGGTCACAGGGAGAAGGCGCGAACTCCACACGGACAGCAGCTGAGGTTGGGATCGATCCCGGGTCTCCGGTGCTGCGATGAGGCAGCAGCTCTCTAAGTAAGTAAGTAAGTAAGTTTATTGGCCAAGTATTCACATACAAGGAATTTGCCTTGGTGCTCTGCCCACAAGTAACAACATGACATACATTGATATGTTACGAATGACTCAGAAAACACTAAACATTAATAATAATAAAACATTAATGATAAAACACCATTGATCAAGTATGTGAACCAACAAAATACCAGATCAAAGGGAAGGCTACAAATTTTTGGCTGTTGAGTAGAGCAATTACTCGTGGGTAAAAACTGTTTTTATGTCTGGCTGTGGCAGCTTTGACGGTCCGGAGTCGCCTTCCAGAGGGAGGTGATTCAAAGAGTTTGTGGCCAGGGTGAGAGGGGTCAGAGATGATCTTGCCCGCTCGCTTCCTGGCCCTTGCAGTGTACAGTTCATCAATGGGGGGGAAGGTTGCAGCCAATAATCTTCTCTGCTGATCGGACGATTCGCTGCAGCCTCCGGGTGTCGTGCTTGGTGGCTGAGCCAAACCAGACCATGATGGAGAAGGTGAGGACAGACTCTGCGATGGCCGTGTAGAATTGGACCATCATTGCCTGTGGCAGATTGTGCTTCCTCAGCTGCCGTAGGAAGTACATCCTCTGTTGTGCCTTTTTGACTGTGGAGTCGATGGTGGCCCCCCACTTAAGGTCCTTGGAGATGATGGTTCCCAGGAACTTAAAAGACTCCACAGATGTGAGTGTGGTGTTGTTGATGGTGAGTGGGGTGAGGGGAGGGGGAGCTCTCCTAAAGTCTACAATCAATTCCACTGTCTTACGAGCATTGAGACTACCACCCTGAGGCCAGGTTTCCGCCGATAATCTCCTGCGGGCAGCGTTCTCCACAGACCTGACAGCGATCAACCGAACCATCGAGGCAGACAGCGGCCACTGGCTGCAGTATTCCCACTGACATTCCGCACACATATTTGGACTGCGGGAACAATTGTACAATCTGTTCTGGCAGCTCGAGATGCCCTTGGTCGTCTTTTTGTATTCCACAGGCACGAACTTGTCACCGTCTTGGCACTTCATCGTCTTTCACTCTAACCAGCGCTTACAGTGAGCAGCCCATCATAATGGTGAAATGAAAGAGGGCTAGACGGGATTTATTAGCACGCCTCAAAACTCGCCCACTGACCTCCGTCAAGAGCAGGGAGTGATCAACAGTAAAGGAGGAGGTGGATGTCACAATTCATCTCGGGGTCAATCATTCTACACTCATCCAGTATCATTTCAATATTTATCCTTTCATTTTTTTCTCATAAATCGTCTTGACACAAAACGGTATGAGTGTGAAATTACTCCATTTTAGTTTTATAATGATGGGGGGGGGGGGGGGGGATCGAGAACCAGAGGATATAGGTTTAAGGTGAGAGGGGGGGGAGAAAGATTAAACAGGAACCCGAGGGATAACTTTTTCACACAAAGCCGCTCCTTGATAACCAAGCATTTGCTTCTTCATTGGATCCTATCAGAGCCTGTGTGGAGGATTCTTTGGACTTTAGAGGTACAGCACGGAATATGTACAGGTTTGTAGGTTAATGGACTTTGGTAAAAAAAAATGTGAATCGCTGGTCGGCACAGGCTTGGTGGGCTGAAGGGCTTATTTCCGTGTTGTATCTCTAAAGGGCCTGTCCCACTGACATGCTTTTTCCCGGCGACTTGCCGGCACCCGTCGTAGTCGCAGCAGGTCGCCGAAAACTTACAAAAATGTTGAAAATCCAGCAGAAACGGGCCCGTCGGCCCACCGAGCCCGCGCCGACCAGCTATCGCCCCACACGCGGTCACTATCTTACACACACCGGGGACAATTTTACCGAAGCCAATTAACCTACAAACCCGCACGCCTTTTGGAGCGTGGGAGGAAACCGGAGCGCCCGGAGAAAACCCACCAGGGTCACAGGGAGAACGTACAAACTCTGTACAGACAGCACCCGTGGTCAGGATCGAACCCGGGTCTCTGGCGCTGTGAGGCAGCAACTTACCGCTGCGCCACCGTGCCGCTCAAAGATCACCTCAGCAATAATGGAATAAATATGTATCAGCAAGTAAGCGGACATCGTGACCTTGTGATAATTGTTTTTTTCCATGGCAGCCTTGGTCTGTCACTGTTCTCTGCAGGTATTGATTAAATGCATGTGAGTTCGGTACAGTAAAACTCCGATAAGCCAGTATCCAAATCTTCTCAAAACTTCTTGCTAGCAATACGATGTCTAAGAGGGGCACGGTGGCGCAGCGGTATAGTTGCTGCCTCACAGTGCCAGAAGCCTGGGGCCTATCCTGGCCTCGGGTACTGTCTGTACGGGGTTTGTGCGTTTTCCCCGTGACCGCATGGGTTTTTCTTCCGGTGCTCCGGTTTCCTCCCGCACGACAAAGATGTACAGGTTAGTAGGTTAATTGACTTTGGTAAAAAAAATGTGAATCGCTGGTCGTCACGGACTTGGTGGGCTGAAGGGCTTATTTCCGTGTTGCCGGCACCCGGCAAGTCGCCAAAAAAAATCACGTACAGAAATTGTACAGGGATTTGGTGAGACCACACCTGGAGTATTGCGTACAGTTTTGGTCTCCTAATCTGAGGAAAGACATTCTTGCCATAGAGGGAGTACAGGGAAGGTTCACCAGACTGATTCCTGGGATGGCATGACTTCCATATAACCATATAACCATATAACAATTACAGCACGGAAACAGGCCCTCTCGGCCCTTCCAGTCCGTGCCGACCATTTGTTTTCCCCTATATATGAAGAAAGACTGGATAGACTCGGCTTGTACTCGCTGGAATTTAGAAGATTGAGGGGGGATCTCATAGAGACTTACAAAATTCTTAAGGGGTTGGACAGGCTAGATGCAGGAAGATTGTTCCCAATGTTGGGGAAGTCCAGGACAAGGGGTCACAGTTTAAGGATAAGGGGGAAGTCTTTTAGGACCGAAATGAGAAAATCGTTTTTCACACAGAGAGTGGTGAATCTGTGGAATTCTCTGCCACAGAAGGTAGTTAAGGCCAGTTTGTTGGCCATATTTAAGAGGGAGTTGGATGTGGCCCTTGTGGCTGAAGGGATCAGGGGGTATGGAGAGAAGGCAGGTACAGGATACTGAGTTGGATGATCAGCCATGATCATATTGAATGGCGGTGCAGGCTCGAAGGGCCGAATGGCCTGCTCCTGCACCTAATTTCTATGTTTCTATGTTTCTACCCGTCGTAGTCGCAGCAGGTCGCCGAAAATTTACAAAAATGTTGAAAATCCAGCGGTGACCAGAAAAAGGTACGACTCTTTAGGTGACCACTCGCGACCACACAGGAGTCACCCCGCGACATGTCGCCTGTATGGCTGTGAGTAGTCGCCGAAAGAGGGACAGGCCCTTAAATTGTAAAGTGTAAAATAGATAATTGCGTCTTGAGATACAATAACTTGACTGGTTGTTCTCTTCAATACAAGTTGACCAGCCCGACCCAGAATGGAGATTGTGTCAAACTGGTCTCAAGCTGCAGGACTGCAAACTGTTGCCACAGCTGTCACCCTGTGGTCACACTGTAATATAATCTACAGTTTCTTCAGTTGTAATGATGGCGATTGGTTGCCTTGACTGTAACAATGCCAGCTGTTGCCTTGACTGTAACAATGCCAGATATTGCCTTGACTGTGATATAATTAACTGCTGATAGCTGTAATAATGTCAACTTTTGCCTCGATTGTAACAATGCCAGCTGTTGTCACAGCTGTAATGGAATCAACAAAGGCTTTAGCTGCAATTGCATCAATTGTTGCCTTAACTGTAATAATGTCTTGGTTGGAAAATTGGTTGTTATATTTCATAGCATGTGAAGCATTTAAATTAGATATATATCTGGGAATGTAAGCATGGGTTATCAGTAATGATGGTCATGAGACAATACCAAGGTTAATTGTCTTGTTATAAATGCAAATTGGCACTAGTGTGTGCGGAATAATGTTGGTGTGCGGGGATTGATGGTCTGTGATGGGCCGAAGGGCCTGTATCCGCGCTGTATCTCCAAACTAAATTAAAAGGATTCCGACCCGAAATATCACCGATTCTTTTTCTCCAGAGATGCTGCCAGACCCCCCCCCTGAGTTACTCCAGCAATTTTATGTAGAGAATCGCTACAAACCAGCGTCTGCAGTTCCTTCCATCATGTATGTTTGCCGTCGACACTGAGGCTCGTTGCGTGGCGAGTTGGGCTGCCGCCATCTGTTTGTTGTTCCTTTGACATCTCAGGTTGTTTATTGCGGTCTGGACATTACACACGCACACAGGTACTCATTAGCTGTGGGTACTATTTGTGTCTGACCTTGTCATTGCAACTACAGCAGAATCAATCTTTAGTATGTGGACATTTATTTTGTATTAAAAGCTTACCAAGGCTATTTAACCTGGTACATTCGTAGAGGCGACTGCTTCAGGTTCCTGAGCGCGCATATCTCTGAAGAACTGTCCTGTTGCGCCAGTGAGAACTTAATTGTTTCTCTTGACACGAGCTCACAGGTTTTCGGAGTGGAATTAGGCCGGTCGGCCCATCGAGCCCACTCCGCCATTCAATCATGGCGAGACACAAAACGCTGGAGTAACTTAGCGGGACAGGCAGCATCTCTGGAGGGAAGGAGTGGGTGACGTTCTGGGATGAGAACCTTCCTCACACTGACGGAGGCCCTGCAGCAGCCTGGGGCTCGCGTCGATCGGGTGCCGCTCCAGAACACCGAGTTCACCGGACTGGACTCGACTCTTTGAAAATAGCGCCCAAAATTTTGCAAGCAGTCTCGGTCGACTATTTCCATGCAATTTATATTCACCGGGAATTGTGCTCATTGTGGCAATACTTCACTGAACGGTAGTTTAGTTTAGAGATACAGCGCGGAAGCAGGCCCTTCGGCCCACGGAGTCCGCACCCACCAGCGATCCCCGCACATCAACATGACCCTACCCACACACACACACACACACACACACTAGGGACACTTTACATTTACACCAAGCCAATTTTTACAAAACTGTACCTCTTTGGAGTGTGGGAGGAAACCGGAGCACCCGGAGAAAACCCACGCAGTACAAACTCCGTACAGACAAGCACCCGTTGTCAGGGTTGACGGGATAACAAGCACCATGAGAATTAAGGGACAGAGGTTTAGGGGTAACGTGAGGGGGAACCTCTTTACTCAGAGGGTGGTGGCTGGTGGAATTCCGGCTGCGTGAAGGGAATGGAGGGGTATGGTCTGAGTGCAAGGGGCAAATGGTAGACTTCTACTGCTGCCGCCCATACAAAAATTAATAATTTCACTGTACGTATGTACATGTGCTAATGAAGAGGCATTGACCATTGAGAATTAGCAGGAGGGCCTTCATTTGGTGGGACGCTGGGGTTGTGTGATACTGTGGTGCAGTGGTCAAATTAATGCGTAGTTAATTTATAATTGTTATTGTCACGTGGACTGAGCTAGAGTGAAAGGCCTTTGTTTGCCATGCTCTCCAATGAAATCCGATCACACTATACATGAATGCAACCAGGCCGTACACGAGTACAACAGGTAGAGCAGAGAGAAAAATGTAGAGAATACAGCGTTTGCCATTATAGTGTTGCTTTTCCTGAGAAGAAGTCCAATGTCCGCAGACAGGTAGGTCGGAAGATCGGTAATACTCCCTAGCCTATGTGAGGACTGTTCACTTCTGAATACAGAGAGGAAGAAGATCATCCTGAGTTCATAAGGTCATCAGTGATAGGAGCAGTATAAGGCCATTCGGCCCGTCAAGCCTACGACACCATTCAATCATGGCTGATCAATCTTTCCAACTCAACCCCATTCTCCTGCCTTATATCCCCATAACCCCTGATACCCGCACTAATCAAGAATCTATCTATCTCTGCCTTTAAAATATCCATTGACGGCTTCCTCAGCCTTCGGTGGCGATTAATTGCGCAGATTCACGACCCTCGTATTAAGGAAATTCCACCTCATCTTCTTGTTAAAGGAACGTCCTTTAATTCTGAGGTCACGACCTCTGGCCCTAGACTCTCCCCCTAGTGCAAACATCCTGTCCACACCCAGCGGCACGGTGGCGCAGCGGGAGGGTTGCTGCCTTACAACGCTTGCAGCTCCGGGGACACGGGTTCGATCCCAACCACGGGTGCTGTCTGCACGGAGCCTGTACGTTTTCCCCGTGACCGCGTGCAGGTTTTCTCCGAGATCTCCGGTTTCTAAGGCGTACAGGTTTGTTTGCTTGGTGTTAAATGTAAAGTGTCCCTGGTGTGTGCGCGTAGGATAGTGTTAGCGTGCGGGAATGGCTGGTCGGCGCGGACTCGGTGGGCCGAAGGGCCTGTTTCGGCACTGTATCTAAACACTAAACATCCACTTGGTGATACGTGGTTTCAAACCGTCGTTTCTTCTGCTTGATGGAAGCAGGGAGAAGCGGAAAAACGGGGATGAAAAATAATCCTTGATTATGTTGGCTGCTTCATGTAGAGCACAAAATTTCAATTATGAGTTCATATCTCACCCTTGAAACCATGGATCTTAATTTCACTATGAAAAGGTCATTCATGGTGCCCATGGAAACGATGTGATTGGTATTTAAAAACTCACCTGATTCCCAATTATGCACAGAAGGAAATTGGGCACAGTTGCCGGAGTGGGCTCCAGATCTACAGCAATGGGTTTAACTCTTAAGCTGCCTCTCAGCTAGAAGGTGCTCCAGGGGGCCTGCTCAATCTCGCCTCCTCCTGGAGAGGGTTGAAGACAGTTCATAAAATCACCAGACGAATAGGTCGGATAGAGTTGGCACAGAGTCTCTTGCCCAGAGTAGGGGAGCCGAGCACCAGAGGACATGGGTTCAAGGTGAGGGTGGGAAAGATTTACCAGGAACCTTTTGTATCGCAAAGGGTGGTGGTGGTGTGGAAGAAACTGCCGGAGGAGGCAGGGACTACCACAACATGTGTACAAGATGTGTGCATTAATTGGACAGATTTAGAGGGGCATAGGCAATAGACAATAGACAATAGGTGCAGGAGTAGGCCATTCGGCCCTTCGAGCCAGCGCCGCCATTCAATGTGATCATGGCTGATCATCCCCAATCAGTACCCCGTTCCTGCCTTCTCCCCATATCCCCTGACTCCGCTATTTATAAGAGCCCTATCTAGCTCTCTCTTGAAAGCATCCACACAACCTGCATCAACCGCCCTCTGAGGCAGAGAATTCCACACTCACAACTCACTGTGTGTGTGTGCGAATGTGTTTCCTCGTCTCCGTTCACAATGGCTTACTCCTTATTCTTAAACTGTGGCCCCTGGTTCTGGACTCCCCCAACATCGGGAACATGCTTCCTGCCTCTAGCGTGTCCAAACCCTTAACAATCTTATATGTTTCAATGAGATCCCCTCTCATCCTTCTAAACTCCAGAGTGTACAAGCCCAGCTGCTCCATTCTCTCAGCATATGACAGTTCCGCCATCCCGGGAATTAACCTTGTAAACCTACGCTGCACTCCCTCAATAGCAAGAATGTCCTTCCTCAAATTAGGGGCCAAAACTGCACACAATACTCCAGATGCTAGAGGCAGGAAACATGTTCCCGATGTTGGGGGAGTCCATAAACAGGGGCCACAGTTTAAGAATAAGGAGTAAGCCATTTAGAACGGAGACGAGGAAACACTTTTTCTCACAGAGAGTTGTGAGTCTGTGGAATTCTCTGCCTCAGAGGGCAGTTGATGCAGGTTCTGTGGATGCTTTCAAGAGAGAGCTAGATAGGGCTCTTATAAATAGCGGAGTCAGGGGATATGGGGAGAAGGCAGGAACGGGGTACTGATTGGGGATGATCAGCCATGATCACATTGAATGGCGGCGCTGGCTCGAAGGGCCGAATGGCCTACTCCTGCACCTATTGTCTATGCCCCTCTAAATCTGTCCAATCAATTTAGAAAGATGAGAGGGAATCTCATTGAAACATATATGTTTATTAAGGGTTTGGCCACGCTAGAGGCAGGAAACATGTTTCCGATGTTGGGCGAGTCCAGAACCAGGGGCCACTGTTTCAGAATAAGGGGTAAGCCATTTAGAACAGAGATGAGGAAACACTTTTTCTCACAGAGAGTGGTGAGTCTGTGGCATTCTCTGCCTCAGAGGGCGGTGGAGGGTGGTTCTATGGATGCTTTCAAGAGAGAACTAGACAGAGCTCTTAAAGATAGCGGAGTCAGGAGATATGGGGAGAAGACAGGAACGGGGTACTGATTGTGGTTGATCAGCCGTGATCACATTGAATGGTGGCGCTGGCTCGAGGGGCCGAATGGCCTACTCCTGCACTTATTGTCTATTGTCTATTGTCCACGAAGCTCACAGGCACACGCCAAAGGTCACCGAGGTGGCGGGAGGGAGGGAGGGAGGGAGGGAGGGGGAGGGCTGAGCGGAGAGTGCTGATCGTGAACACAGAGGGGTGGTGAGCCTCTGCTGTGACATTGCCTGGGGTGACGGGGTTGGAGTGCTGCCTTTTAATTATTGTTTCCGCTGACGCGGAGCTTTGTGATGGCTGCAGCGATAACGGCAAAGTCGGCAGAATGTTCCAACGAGGCCCGCTCTGGCAAAATTGTTATTATTACTTTCAAATCCCTGCGGAATTGCCCTGGAGACTTCGGGAATCATAGGCATGATTCCCGGAAGAAAAATCACTTGAGTTATTAAAAAAAAAAAAAATTGACTGAATTAAAAAAAAAAAAAAAACCCCACGTACATTAATTGTTTCAGTTATGATAAAAATTAGTGATGGAGAGAAAGGGACGTTTGATTGACAAAAGGGTTTGCAAGCGAGGGTCTGAAGAAGGGTCTCGACCCGAATCGTCACCCATTCCTTCTCTCCAGAGATGCTGCCTGTCCCGCTGAGTTACTCCAGCATTCTGTGTCTATCTTTAGCGCTCAAGGGAACGGTGCTGCCTTATTGAGGCAGAGATTAATTAAAGATGGTCAGCACGATGATGCGGTGGAGATTGTGTCCGATTGATTGGATTGAGTTTTTCAAAGTGACAGAGAAAGGATTATCGGCCTCTGTCTGGGTTATGAGGATATTAGCTAGGGCGGTGGAGGCAGGTTCTCTGGATGCTTTCAAGAGAGAGCTAAATAGCGGAGTCCGGGGATCTGGGGAGGAGGCAGGAACGGGGGTACTGGTCGGGGATGATCAGCCGTGATCACATTGAATGGCAGTGCTGGCTCGAAGGGCCAAATGGCCTACTCCTGTACCTATTGTCTATTGTCTATTGTCTATTGTCTATAGCTCTGAAGAGGGGTTGGACAAACACGGGGCGTGGGAAGGAATTGCGGATGCTGGTTTACATCAAAGGTAGACACAAAGTGCTGGAGTATCTCAGCGGGACGGGCAGCATCTATGGAGAGAAGGGGTGGGTGGCGTTTCGGGTCGAGACCCCTCTTCAGACTGAGAGTCAGGGGAGCGGGAAAAGATCCAAAGAATTCCTACACATTTTGGATGTAAAAGGGATCTTGACCCAAAATGTTGCTTGTGTGGCAAGGAAGTGCAAATGCTGGTTTACAAAATGTGTCGGGATTCTTTGTGCCTTTTCATCACCTCTGGTTTCCCACGCCCCTGACTCAGTCTGAAGAAGGGTCTTCACCCGAAACACCACCCATTCCTTCCCTTCAGAATGGCAGGCGGTAGTGACTCATGGAGTTCCGCAAGGCTCAGTGCAGGGACTGCAATTACTGTATTTACAATATACATTCATGATTCAGATGAAGGAATTAAAAGTAGCATTAGCAAATTTGCAGATGACACAAAGCTGGGTGGCAGTGTGAACTGCGAAGAGGATGCTATGAGGATGCAGGGTGACTTTGGACAGGTTGGGTGAGTGGACTGATGCAGTATAATGTGGTAAATGTGAGGTGATCCACTTTGGTGGCAAGAAACAGGAAGGCATAATATTATCTGAATGGGGTGTCAGGTTTGGAAAAGGGGAGGTACAGCGATACCTGGGTGTCCTTGTACATCAGTCACTGAAAGTAAGCATGCAGGTACAGCAGGCAGTGAAGAAAGCCAATGGCATGTTGACCTTCATAATGAGAGGAATTGGGTAAAGGACCAAAGAGGTCCTTCTGCAGTTGTACAGGGCCCTGGTGAGACCGCACCTGGAGTATTGTGTGCAGTTTTGATCTCTTAATTTGAGGAAGGGCATTCTTACTATTGCGGGAGTGCAGCATAGGTTCACAAGGTTAATTCCCGGGATGGCGGGACTGTCATATGCTGAGAGAATGGAGCGGCTGGGCTTGTATTCATTAGAATTTAGAAGGATGAGAGGGAATCTTATAGAAACATAAAAAATTATTAAGGGATTGGATGTGCTAGATGCAGGAAACATGTTTCTGATGTTGGGGGAGTCCAGAACCAGGGGCCACAGTTTAAGAATAAGGGGTAGGCCATTTAGAACTGAGGTGAGGTAAAACATTTTCACACAGAGAGGTGTGAGTCTGTGGAATTCTCTGGCTCAGAAGGCAGTGGAGGCTGATTCTCTGGATACTTTAAAGAGAGAGTTAGTTAGAGCTCTTAAAGATAGCGGAGTCAAGGAATTTGGGGAGAAGGCAGGAACGGGGTACTGAATGTGGATGATCAGTCATGATCATATTGAATGATGGTGCTGGCTCGGAGGGCCAAATGGCCAACTCCTGCACCTATTGTCCGTGTATCTATGATTCCAGAGATGCTACCTGACCTGCGGAGTTACTCCAGCATTTTGTGTCTATCTTTGGGACTAACTTGGATTGTTTTCTCTGGAGAGTCGGAGGTTGAAGGGAGTCCTGATAGACGTAAGCACCCACCCCTAGGGTTGCAACTGTCCCGTATTAGCCGTGACATCCCGTATATGGGGCTAAATTGGTTTGTCCCATACGGGACTGCCCTTGTCGGGTCGAGGGGACTGTCGGGTCGGTGCGATGCGTCCGGCCCCGCCTCACCCGTCCCGACGTAGTGCAGCCCGTGGAGTGCAGCAGCAGCAGCAGCAGCGCCTCGCCCGTGGCCCCGTCGGTCGGCAAGCCCGGCCAGCTGTCCGACCTCGGACCTTCGCTTACCGCCGGCACCACCACCCCCCCTCCTTCTCATGGCCGATCATCGGTTCGTGAGTTGGACGGGGCGCCGGACTTTTAGCCCGGGCCAAAACCCCTCAGCTGGCCCGCCGGCCGGGCTTGGTGTGCAGTCCAGCACCCGGGCCCAACTCATCATTCACCCAGCCACGGCCAAGTTGGTCAACGAATTGCTGTCGAGACTTTGTCCCTTGTATCCCTTATTTGGGAGTGAGAAAGTTGGCAACCCTAGCCACCACCCTCTAAAAACAATAGCCCCAGACTTCTTTAAACTGTGTGCCAGGGCTAGTGGTGGGGACGGATATAAGAGCAGTGTTTAAGAGACTTTTAGAAGCATTTTCCCAGCGTAGAAATGTCAAAGTCTGGAGAGCATACAGCAGCTTTAAGCGGAGAGAGACAAAGCTTAAAGGAGGTGTGCAGGGCAAGGTTTTTTAACGTTGAGATTGGTGGGTGTCTGGAACTTGCTGCCAGGTGTGGTGGTGGTTGAGGCCGATACGATAGTGGTGTTTAAGAGACTTTTAGATGGATGCGGAGAGAATGGAGGGATATGGATCACGGGCAGGCAAAGAAGATGATTTAACATTGACGGCTGTCCCGTATTATCTGGGACATCCTGTATATTGGGCCAAATTGAAGATGTGTCCCGACCCGAAACGTCGCCTATTCCTTCGCTCCATAGGTGCTGCCTCACCTGCTGAGTTTCAAAAAAAAGCATTTTTTGTCTACCTTCGATTTTTCCAGCTTCTGCAGTTCTTTCTTCAACATTTTAACTTGGCTGTTCAGCACAGGCTTTGTGGGCCGAAGGGCCTGTTCCTGTGCTGTCCTGTTCTTGGTTCTGTGTGCTAAACCTGAACTCTCTTTCTCTGCCCACGGCGACTGCCTGACCTGCTGAGTATTCCCAGCAGTTCCAGTTTTTTTTTGGGTACCATTTCACTCATTGAAACGTTGATCAACTCAGGTGCAGGTCGGGCTGTGGCAAAATATGTTGTCACGTTGGAAAGGTTGGAAAGAGAAGATTTATGAGAATCCTGCCGGGATTCTTGGGTCCGAGCTACAGGGAGAGGTTGAGCAGGCTGGGACTCTATTCCCAGGTTTGTAAAATCATAGATCGGGTAGATGCACAGAGTCTCTTGCCCAGAGTAGAGGGGAATCGAGAACCAGGGGACATAGGTTTAAGATGAAAGGTGAAAGATTTAATAGGAATCGTTGAGGGGTACCTTTTTCACACAAAGGGTGGTAGGGGTATGGAACGAGCTGCCAGAGGTGGTAGTTGAGGCAGGGACTATCGCAGTGTTTCAGAAACAATTAGGCAGGTACATGGAGAGGACAGGTTGAGAGGTATATGGGCCAAAAGCAGACAGCTGGGACAATGTCGCTGGGACATGTTGGCCGGTGTGAGCAAGTTGGGCCGAAGGGCCTGTTTCCACACTGTGTCACTCGGTGTCAATAAAAATATAAGGAATGGATGCTATTTCACTCTTCATTCCTTGTTTTGCAGATCTCCCAAAATCTGGGCAAGCTGTACAGCGAGATGATCTTTGTAAAGGGATTTGTGCACTGCGACCCACACCCAGGCAATGTGTTGGTGAGGAAGGCCCCTCGAACGAATAAGGTCGAAATTGTGTTGCTGGACCATGGACTGTATCAGGTGGGTCCTCAAATTGGGCGGCACGGTGGCGTAGCGGTAGAGTTGCTGTCTTACAGCGCTTGCAGCGCCATTATATCCTGGTTCGATCCCGACCTCGGGTGCTGTCTTTACGGAGTTTGCTGGTTCTCCCCGTGACCCCGTGGGTTTGCTCCGAGATGTTCGGTTTCCTCCCGCACTCCAAAGACGCTCAGCCTCGTAGGTAAATTGGCTTAGTGTAGGTGTAAATTGTCCCTCGTGTGTTAATGTGCGGGGTTTGCTGGTCGCCGCGGACTTGGTGGGCCAAAAGGCCTGGTTCCGCGCTGTATCTCTAAAACTCATTTGTTTCTAAGCCCTGCCGCCATGTTGGACGGGTCTGCATCAGAGGCCCAGGGTTTCAGGTCCTGCAAGCTATTTGCGTGTGAAAGCATGTCTCTCACTCATCAGCAGATGGATATTTGTAAGGCAGAGATAAATAAATTATTGATTAGTACAGGTGTCAGAGGTTGTGGGGAGAAGGCAGGAGAATGGGCTTGAGAGGGAAAGATAGATCAGGCAACATTGAATGGCGGTGTGGACCTGATGGACAAAATGGCCTAATTCTACTCCTGTCACTTTTGAACTGACGGCTCGGTCAACAGAGTCCTGATCACCAGTGAAAGCTTACAGAGTCAAACAGCAGAGGTAACCATATAACCAT
This sequence comes from Okamejei kenojei, assembly GCA_035221665.1. Classification (NCBI taxonomy): domain Eukaryota; kingdom Metazoa; phylum Chordata; class Chondrichthyes; order Rajiformes; family Rajidae; genus Okamejei; species Okamejei kenojei. The sequence goes on along the minus strand of CM069139.1, from coordinate 11,405,615 downwards.
ATAACAATTACAGCACGGAAACAGGCCCTCTCGGCCCTTCCAGTCCGTGCCGACCATTTGTTTTCCCCATAGCTTCACCCAACCCGACATCTCCAGAGAGCGAGGAGAGACAAGTCGAGAAGGTAAGGAAATGGGATAACCTCAAGAGCATCGAAACATAGAATAGTACAGCACAGGAACAGGCCCTCCAGCCCACAATGTCTCTGCTGAACATGATGCCGCATAATTATTTCTTATCTGCCTGCATATAATCCATATCCCTCCGTTCCCTGCATATCCACGTGCCTATCCAAAAGTACCCTAAATGCCGCTATCTCCACAGGCATGCCTTGCAGAAATACAGTCAGGTCCAACTCAAATACAATAGGTAGAGCAAAGGGGATAATACAAAGTGCAAAATGTATAGTTCTCAGCAATGTAGCCTGTCAGTTGCATAGACAATGTCCAATTGCCACATAGGGGTGGAAGTGAATCGGACTGGACCAACCCCAGCTGATGGAAGGCCAGGTCAGAAGCCTGGCGACGGAAAGGAAGAGGATGTCCCTGATAACACAAAATGCTGGAGTAACTCAGCGGGTGAGGCAGCATCTATGGCGAGAAGGAACGGGCGATGTTTTGGGTCGAGACCCTTGATATAATGCTTTTATAATGCTGATGCTGTTTAAATGTAGGGTACTCCTTGGTGGGATGCTTGGAGACAGGGAGGTGCGTGCCCGGAGCTAAGGAGATGAGAGAAGTGCTCATGGCATCAAGATTCATCAGTTCATAAATGATTGCAGCAGAATTAGGCCATTCGGCCCCCATTGTCTACTCTGCCATTCAATCATGGCTGATCTAGCTTTCTCTCTGAACCCCATTCTCCTGCCTTCTCCCCATAACCCCTGCCACCTGTACTAATAAAGAATCTGTCAATTTCCGCCCTAAAAAATATCCATTGACTTGGCCTCCACAGCCCTCTGTGACAATGCATTCCGCAGATTCACAACCCATCTGACTAAAGGGATTCCTCCTAATTTCCTTTCGAAAGGGATATAATTTTGTTCTGAGGCAATGGCCCCTGGCCCTGGACGTCCCCACTAGTGGAAACATCCTCTCCACATTCACTCTATCCAGGCCCTTCACTTTTCGATAAGTTTCAACGAGGTCCCCCCTCATTTATAGAGTAATAGAAACATAGAAACATAGAAAATAGGTGCAGGAGTAGGCCATTCGGCCCTTCGAGCCAGCACCGCCATTCAATATGATCATGGCTGATCATCCAACTCAGTATCCTGTACCTGCCTTCTCTCCATACCCCCTGATCCCTTTAGCCACAAGGGCCACATCTAACTCCATCTTAAATATAGCCAACGAACTGGCCTCAACTACCTTCTGTGCCAGATAATTCCACAGATTCACCACTCTCTGTGTGAAAAACGATTTTCTCATCTCGGTCCTAAAAGGCTTCCCCCTTATCCTTAAACTGTGACCCCTTGTCCTGGACTTCCCCAACATCGGGAACAATCGGCAACTCTACCGCTGCGCCAGCAATAGAGTGATACAGTGGGGAAACGGGCCCTTCGGCCCACACCGGCCAACATGTCCCAGCTACACCAGTCCCACCTGCCCGCGTTTGCTCCATATCCCCCCAAACCTGGCCTATCCATGTAGACACAAAAAGCTGAAGTAACTCAGCGGGACAGGCAGCATCCCTGGAGGGAAAGAACGGGTGATGTTTCGGATCGAGGTCCCTCGTCATCCATGTACCTGTCTAACTGTTTCTTGAATGTTGGGATAATCCCAAGCCTCAACTATCTCCTCTGGCAGCTTGTTCCGCTCACCCACCACCCATTGTGTGAAAAAGTTACCCCTCAGATTCCTATTAAAATTTGCTGACTATGTGATCCTAAGACAACCAATTTTCACAGTCTGCCACCGATTCCCTTCCACATGCTTTGTGATGAAGAAGCTGCAAGGTGTGCATACAAGAGGAGTTGAGTACCGGAGCAAAGAGGTCCTTCTACAGTTGTGGTGAGACCACACCTGGAGTATTGTGTGCAGCTTTGGTCTCCAAATTTGAGGAAGGACATTCTTGCTATTGAGGGAGTGCAGCGTAGGTTCACCAAGTTAATTCCCGGGATGGCGGGACTGTCATATGCTGAGAGAATGGAGTGGCTCGGCTTGGATACTCTGGAGTTTAGAAGGATGAGAGGGGAACTTATTGAAACATATAAGATTATTAAGGGTTTGGACACGCTAGAGGCAGGAAACATGTTCCCGATGTTGGGGGAGTCCAGAACCAGGGGCCACAGTTTAAGAATAAGGGGTAAGCCATTTAGAACGGAGACGAGGAAACACTTTTTCACACAGAGAGTGGTGAGTCTGTGGAATTCTCTGCGTCAGAGGGCGGTGGAGGCCAGTTCTCTGGATACTTTCAAGAGAGAGCTAGATAGGGCTCTTAAAGATAGCGGAGTCAGGGGATATGGGGGGGAAGGCAGGAACAGGGTACTGACTGGGGATGATCAGCCATGATGACATTGAATGGCGGTGCTGGCTCGACGGGTCGAATGGCCTCCTCCTGCACCTGTTGCCTATTGCCTTTAATGGCCAGGACGTTGGGTATAAGAGTCAGGATGTTATGTTGCATCATTATAGAACCTTTAGACCTTTATAGATCTTTTAGGGCAGCCCTCACGGTGGCGCAGCGGTAGAGTTGCCGCCTTACAGCGCATGCAGCGCCGGAGACCCGGGTTCGATCCCGACTACGGGTGCTTGTCCGTGCGGAGTTTGTACCTTCTCCCCGTGACCTGCGCGGGATTTCTCCGAGATCTTCGGTTTCCTCCCACAAGACATACAGGTTTGCAGGTTAATTTGCTTGGTAAATGTAAACATTGTCCCAAGTGGGTGTGGGATAGTGTTAGTGTGCGGGGATCGCTGGTCGGCGCGGGCCCGGTGGGCCGATGGGCCTGTTTCCGTGCCGTGTCTCTAAACTAAACTAAACTTGGGCAGGCCGCATTCGGAGTATTGCGTGCAGTTCTGGTCGCCCCTTTACAGGGAGGAAACGGAGGCGTTGGAGAGGGTGCAGACTCACCAGGATATTACGTGCGCTAGAGGGTGTTAGCTACAAACATGTACAGTTTTCTCTGGAGTGTCCGAGGCTAAAGGAGAGGTAATATATTTATATAATTATGAGAGGCATTGATGATGGAGACAGTCAAAACCCTTTTTTCCCAGGGTGGAAACGTCTAATACTAGGAGGCAGAGTGATAAGGTGAGAGGGAGAAAGTTTGAAGGAGGTGTGTGAGGCAAGTTTAGTTTAGTTTAGAGACACAGCGCGGAAACAGGTCCTTCAGCACACCGCTGTTTGCACCAACCAGCGATCCCCGCACATTGACGCTATCCTACACACACTGGGGACATTTTACATCTATACCAAGTCAATTAGCCCACAGACCTGTACGTCTTTGGGGTGTGGGAAGCAAAGCGAGGGTCTCAGAAAAAAAAACCACGCAGGTCACACGGAGAACGTACAAACTCTGTACAGACAGCACCCGTAGTCAGGATCGAACCCGGGTCTCTGGTGCCTCTGCGCCACCGTGCCTCCAACCATGCAAGGTGGCGGTGCCTGGAACGTGCTGCCAGGGGTGGTGGGGGAAGTAAGTGCGGTCGTGGCATTTAAGAGGCTCTTTGATGGACACACGGTCTTTGATAGACACACAGTCCCGCCATCCATTCCTGGGATATGTTGATAGAACGGAGCGGCTGGGCTTGTACACTCTGGAATTTAGAAGGATGAGAGGGGATCTTATTGAAACATGTAAGATTATTAAGGGTTTGGACACGCTAGAGGCAGGAAACAGGTTCCCGATGTTGGGCAGGTGCCAGAACCAGGGGCCACAGTTTAAGAATAAGGGGTAAGCTATTTAGAACGGAGAAACGCTTTCACCCAGAGAGTTGTGAGTCTGTGGAATTCTCTGCCTCAGGGGGCAGTGGAGGCCTTTTCTCTGGATGCTTTCAAGAGAGAGTTAGATAGGGCTCTTAAAGTTAACAGAGTCAGGGGATATGGGGAGAAGGCAGGAACGGGGTTATGATTGGGGATGATCAGCCATGATGACATTGAATGGCGGTGCTGGCTCGAGGGGCCGAATGGCCTACTCCTGCACCCTGCTATTGTCTATTGTTATTCAGGGTTTGGAGGGGTATGGATCACGTGCAGGCAGATGGGATGAGTTGAAGGGGGCTTCAAGCTCAGCACAGACCCCCTGGCTCAGAGGGCCTGTTCCTGTGCTGGACTGTTATTAACTCTGTGCGGGGGCTGGAGGTGCTGGAGTGGCCAAGCATTTCAAAATGAAAGCAGACATGCGCACGTCTCATCGATTCAGGAGCGCTGACGATCTGGACTGGCTGGTTTCATTCTTTTAAAAGGTCACATAGTGAGCAGGAGATCATTGAGAACTGTGCTTGCTCCTGTGTTGAAGCAATCATGGTGTTTGATGTTTTGGTATTAAAGGTGTCTTGTAGGGAGACTGCACAGATCCAGCGCAGTGCCGCAGCTGGTCGAGCTGCTGATTCACAGCTGCCATGAACACGGTTCGATCCTGACCTCTGGCGCCCCCTCTCACTGCACGGATTTCTCTCGGTGCCCCCGGTTTCCTCCCACACTCTCAGGACGCGTGGGCCTGCAGGCTAATCGCTCACGATAAATTGCTGACCGCGCCACCTCGGAGGTGGCCCTTGGACCATCCTTGATCGGACTTTGCTGGCTTCACCCAGCACTAAATTCCCACTTATCATGTGGCAATGCCCTAGCAAATGACTCGATTGTGATCATGTGTTGTCTTTCCGCTGACAGGATAACACTGAACCTCGGTACAAGTGACAAGAAACGAAACTGCCAGTGAGTGGTATAATTTGGGGGGGAAGCTGATGGAAATGTGAGGAGAATTAAAATGGAATTAGTATTGGGTTAATCGGTCACGACACATTGCTACAGATGCTGCCTGAGTCTCTGCGTTCCTCCAGTGCTTTGTATGTTGCTTGGGATTTCAGCATCTGTAGTCTCTTGTGGCAATGATTCCCCCAGCCTGTCGAATACCCTCAGAGAATTCACAGCAAATCAAAGCTGTGGGCAGGTGTCAGGGTCTACTCAGCAAACCGACCTCCCTTCCATTGAGTGTAAGAAAGAACCGCAGATGCTGGTTAAAATCAAAGGTCGACGCGCGTAATGCTGGAGCAACTCAGCGGGTGGGGCAGCATCTCCGGAGGGAAGGAATGGGTCGAGTTTGAAGATGGGTCTCGACCCGAAACGTCGAGATGCTGCCCCACCCGATGACTTACTCCAGCATTTTGTGTCAACCTCCCTCCCGATGGCTCCCTCTACACCTCGCGCTGCCTCGGCAAGTCCAGCAGCATCATCAAGGACGGGTCGCACCCCGGCCACTCCCTCTTCTCCCCTCTCCGATCAGGCAAAAGGTACAGGTGTGTGAAAACGCACACCTCCAGATTCAGGGGCAGTTTCTTCCCAGCTGTTACCAGGCAACTGAATCATCCTACCACAACCAGCAGAACTACTGTCGGAAGAAGGGTCTCGACCCGAAACGTCGCCTATCTCCTTCGCTCCTTAGATGCTGCTGCACCCGCTGAGTTTCTCCAGCCTTTTGTGTACCCCAGCTGAACTACTATCTATCTCTTACGTGACCCTCGGACTACCTTTGATGGGACTTTGCTGGCTTTACCGTGCACTAAATGCTATTCCCTTATCATGTGTCTACACACTGTAAATTGTTCGCTTGTAATCATGTATTGTCTTTCTGCTGACTGCTAAAGCATGCAACAAAAGCTTTTCACTGCACCTCGGTACAGGTGACAATTAACCAAACTGAATTCCCGAAGCTGGGAAGACAGTAGGTATTTGCCGTGGAATTCCCGCAGGCCGAAAGGTTATTGCATCTCTCCGCGGAGAACTGCAGACGATCCCTTTTCACAGGACGGATAACACGCCGCCTTAGAGCTAATCCTTGCATGTCCTCAGGAAAGCCAGACGGGCCAAGAGCGACTGAAGCAAGAGCTGGGGGTTATGTTCACCAGCAGGGATGTCGGTGTAACACACGGTGTCAGGCGCCAGTCAACGCCACTGTATCGCAGCGGCTGAGTCGCTGACTGCAGCGTGCGGGGACAGCTGAGTGGCAAACTATTCAATCGGACAGGAGAGACGAGCTGAACTGTTGGAGAACCGCTGAGAGACACACTTCAGAATCGCACTCCCACTCGAGACAAGCAGACCGCTCACGATATCTGGAGCGGCTGAGAAACCTTTTCGGCTGAAATGAAAGCTGTCCTGAGGTCATTGGCTTTTTGCCGGAGAAGTTAGTCTCCTTCAGGGCAGCGGTTCTCAGCTCCGATATTGAGAGTCATTCATTTCTCCCCCCCCCCCCCTATTTACTGCCTTTGAGTGTGCCCTTCCTACTTCATAGAAACATAGAAACATAGAAATTAGGTGCAGGAGCAGGCCATTCGGCCCTTCGAGCCTGCACCGCCATTCAATACGATCATGGCTGATCATCCAACTCAGTATCCTGTACCTGCCTTCTCTCCATACCCCCTGATCCCTTCAGCCACAAGGGCCACATCCAACTCCCTCTTAAATATGGCCAACGAACTGGCCTCAACTACCTTCTGTGGCAGAGAATTCCACAGATTCACCACTCTCTGTGTGAAAAACGATTTTCTCATCTCGGTCCTAAAAGACTTCCCCCCTTATCCTTAAACTGTGACCCCTTGTCCTGGACTTCCCCAACATCGGGAACAATCTCCTGCATCTAGCCTGTCCAACCCCCTTAAGAAATCTTCTAAATTCCAGCGAGTGTATCCAGTCTCTCATAAAGCTGTCTCGCAGTGCCAGAGACTGGGGTTCATAGATTATATGGATGATGTGGATTATGTCGAGAGTTGGTCTTGGCATCGTCTTCACGGACATTATGGGCTGAAGAAAATAGGTCAGATCTTCCATCAGTACCCAGTTCCCGCTTTCTCCCCATATCCCTTGATTCTGGTAGCTGTAAGAGCCTCTAACTCTCTCTGGCCCCCACTGCAGAGGTCTATGTTTCTATGTTAGTACAGCATAGTACTCCAGCGGTTATCCCATTTCTTTACCCTCTAGACATGTCTCTCCCTTCTTCCTGAGCGAGCCATTAGTTCATAAGTGACAACATCAGGTCTACTCATTCAATTGGCTGATCTACTCTCCCTCCGAACCCCATCCTCCTGCTTTCTCCCTATGACCCCTGACACCTGTGCTAATCAAGAATTTATCTCCGCATGAAAAATATCCACTGACTAGGCCGTCTGAGTCCGGTGTCCTTGCCGAATTGCCAGCTGCCCTCCATTTTTCTATGCAGCGCTGTGCAGATGTTCCTCTCGTTCCTTGCATGCTGTTGGGGTGATCACTCGACCGTGAGCAGTGAGCATGGGGATTTGCACGCGCGCGCTGATCCGCGGTTTGTCTTCGGGAGGTGTTCCTGGCTGCCGCGGGCCTGGTGAGGCCCAGGAGCGTGCTTCTCCCCGGTGCCAGAGTACTGGTCATGTTCAGCGTGGACCTCACAGCTGAGGCAAGGTTCGCCCAGCTGAGGATACCGATCTCGTCCACAGGGGAGGCACGTTAGCTCATTCAGCTTCCCAGGCACCTGGTGACGTGAGCTTGCTCCATGAAGCCTCCTGTCAAGCATTCCCAAAAATCTACCTCCTTGCCCAAACTCTTTTGTTTTCAGTCGCAAAATGCTGGAGTAACTCAGCATCTCTGGAGAGTAGGAATGTATGTCGTTTCGGGGTCGAGACCTTCAGAAGAAAGGTCATGCATTCCTTCTCTCCAGAAATACTGCCTGTTCCACTGAGTTACTCCAGCATTTTGTGTCTATCTTTGGTTTAAACCAGCATCTGCAGTTCCTTCCTATGCTCTTTTATTTTCAGTTCAGTTTAGTTTATTGTCGCGTATACCGAGGTACAGTGAAAAGCTTTTGTTGCGTGCTAACCAGCCAGCAGCAGAAGGACAAAACATGATTACAATCGAGCTGTTCGCAGTGTACAATGCTAACATGATTATCTGCCGTGATTGGAACGAAACTGTGATTACAATCTAGCTGTTTTCGCACTTCTGTACCTTTTGTCTGATGGGAGAGGGGCGAGGAGGAAGTGGCCGGGGTGCGACTCGTCCTTGATTCAGCGTAATGTATAAATGGAATAAATGGATTGAATGAATGAATGACTGAATGTTTTATTGGCCAAGTATTCACATACAAGGAATTTGCCTTGGTGCTCCGCTCGCAAGTGAGAACATGACATACAGTGACATTTACAAATGGCACATAAAACACATTAATAATAAGACATTATTGATTAAACATGTGAATTAAATAAAATACCAGAGCAAAAGGAGACTACAGATTTTTGGTTATGGAGTAGAGCTACTGCTCGTGGAATAAAGCTGTTTTGATGTCTGGCTGTGGCAGCTTTGACAAGGGAGGTTGGTTTGTGTGACGGTCTGGGCTGCGTCCACAATTTGCTGCAATTTCTTGTGGCCATCGGCCGTTGTGGTGCTGTGTCCGCCTTTGTTCGGCTGCACTCCGATGAAGTGCATTGCGATTTTTTTTTTTTTAACAGGTCTTCTGATGTTGACAGCTGACCGGTAAGTAATCATCTCTTAACCAGTATCATTACAACTAGAGAGCAGTCCTGAGCTACTACCTACCCCATTGAAGACCCTTGGACTATCTTTGATCGGACTTTACTAGACTGCATCTCGCACTAAACATTATTCACGTTATCCCCGTATCATGTATCTGTACACTATTGACAGCTCGATTGTAACCATGTGTTGCCTTTCTGCTGGCTGGTTAGCACGCAACAAAAGCTTTTCACTGTACCTCGGTACACGTGGCAATAAACTAAAGTAAAATTACTAATGTACAGAGCCAAATCCAATAAATGTTGACCTTGCCAGTGACACCCCCCCCCCCCCCCCCCCCTCCTGCGAACAGTAAGTAAGTCGAGTTCCCGTTAAGTGTGCCCGTTGCATTTGGAAGTGACCATCTGTAGACTTTGGCCTTCAGAGATACAGCGCTGAAACAGGCCTTTCAGCCCACCGAACCTGTGCTGACCAGCGATCACCCGCACGCTAGCATTATCCTGCACTTGACCATATTACCAAAGCCAATTAACCTACAAACCTGCATGCCTTTGCAGTGTGGGAGGAAACTTGAGCACCCGGAAAAAACCCACGCGGTCACAGGGAGAACGTACAAACTCCGTACAGACAAGCACCGTAGTCAATAGACAATAGATGCAGGAGTAGGCCATTTGGCCCTTCGAGCCAGCACCGCCATTCAATGTGATCATGGCTGATCATCCCCAATCAGTACCCCGTTCCTGCCTTCTCCCCATATCCCCTGACTCCGCTATCTTTAAGAGCCCTATCTAGCTCTCTCTTGAAAGCATCCACAGAACCTGCCTCCACCGCCCTCTGAGGCAGAGAATTCCACAGGCTCACCACTCTCTGTGAGAAAAAGTGTTTCCTCGTCTCCGTTCTAAATGGCTTACCCCTTATTAACCATATAACAATTACAGCACGGAAACAGGCCGTCTCGGCCCTTCCAGTCCGTGCCGACCATTTGTTTTCCCCTAGTCCCATTCTTAAACTGTGGCCCCTGGTTCTGGACTCCCCCCAACATCAGGAATATGTTTCCTGCCTCTAGCGTGTCCAAGCCCTTAACAATCTTATACGTTTCCAATAAGATCCCCTCTCATCCTTCTAAACTGCAGAGTGTACAAACCCAGCCGCTCCATTCTCTCAGCATATGACAGTCCCGCCATCCCGGGAATTAACCTTGTGAACCTACGCTGCAGTCCCTCAATAGCAAGAATGTCCTTCCTCAAATTGGGGGACCGGGTCAGATCGGGTCTCCGCTGCTTCACTGTGCCGACTATCCCTATCCTACCACAGCTAGAGAGCAGTCCTGAGCTACCATCTTCGTCATTGGAGACCTTCGGACTATCTTTGATCAGACTTGACTGGATTTATCTTGCACTAAAACGTTATTCCCTCTATCGTGTGCCTGCACACTGTGGCCAGCTCGATTGGAATCGTGTATAATCTTTCCGCTGACTGGTTAGCACGCAACAGAAGCTTGTCACTGTACCTCGGGACACGTGACAATTAAGTAAAGTCAAACTCAGGCACTAATTTCTGGACGTGAGCTTTGTTGAACAACTCAGTGGATGACGTTACCAGGAATGAACTCACTAAAGACTAGATCAGAATATTCCCAGCAGATGGGAGGCAGTTCATGTTCAGTGGCATCACTCTGTATGTTGTCCATAAGGTTTGAGGTGACTATTTGCTAATGTGGTCTCACATATATTAATGTTATTAGTTGATGAATGAATCTTGGCCAATGTCCAGGTTTTCCAAATGATGCTGTAAGGCCTGTGGAGCCCGGGAGAACGGGCTGTTGGTTTAACATCTCTTTCGAACGACTTGAGGTGTCAGGAGACATCATGTCTGGAGTGGGACTTGAACCCACGACCTTGTGATCCAGCCGCCCGCGAGACAAGGTTGACATCAAGTGGCAAGGAGCTAGTCGTTCACTGGCGCTGTTTCAGGAGAGGCTAAAAGGCAGCCATTGTAGAGAGATTTATCTTCAGGGGGAAACAAGATTGTTACGAAGCAGTCCCCGGATTTGTGCTGTCGTAGAAGATGCAGTTTGATTAGCATCATTGCCCAGGTTGGCTTCTGCTGTGACAGTTATGGGACGAGATAGCTCCAGAAGTAATGTCCGGCTGGTATTTGCCATCAGGCAGAGTGCTTGCACGTATGTTAGTATCCTTGCAAATGTCAGAGGAGCTCGCCATTGAGACATATATATTGCAGGCCATCCGTGTGAAAGGTTCCACGTCTGTCACAGCGTGTCCACCAGGCAATCAGTGGTTGGATATTGATACCGGATTTAAAGTGGCAGCAATTTCATCAGCCGTATTCTGAATCCGAGCCGGGAGCTCCCAACACTTTGTAACCCGCTCATCCTTTCGCCATATCAATCACGAGGAAAGGGCGACTTGGAAAGCTGATCCTTCCAATAAAGGGGTGAGTCCTTCACTCCTGCCCTGGCCTGGCAGCCGAGATGCTTTGTGGGAACTATGGATATTTTAAAAAAAAAACCCAAATTGGAGGAAGAATGTAATCACCTGAAAGTAATGACAAGTAATGACACATCAGTCTGAAGAAGGGTCTCGACCCGAAACGTCACCTATTCCTTCGCTCCATCGATGCTGCCTCACCCGCTGAGTTTCTCCAGCATTTTTGACTACCTTTGAGAGTAATGACATCTAATTTATGGGGGGGGGGGGGGAAATAATGACTCCGAATGTCTACTTTTTCAATGTGGTTCCCCGCACATCCCAAAGACGTGTGGGATTTCTGGTTAATTGGCCGCTGTAATGCTAATTCACGCTAGGTAGGCAAAAGTGCTGGAGAAACTCAGCGGGTGCAGCGGCATCTATGGAGCGAAGGAAATAGGCAACGTTTCGGGCCAAAAAGTTGCCTATTTCCTTCGCTCCATAGATGCCGCTGCACCCGCTGAGTTTCTCCAGCACTTTTGTCTACCTTCGATTTTCCGGCATCTGCAGTTCCTTCTTAAACGCGAGTCCACACTAGTTCCGTGTTATCCCACTTTTCAACCCACTCCATAGACAGCAGGCCCATTTTATAGAAGCCAATGAACTGATTGACCCGCATGCCATTGGGATGCGGGTGGAAACCGGAGCACCCGCAGGAAACCCACTGGACCACAGGGAGAAGGTGCAAACTCCGCACAGACAGCGCCCGAGGTCAGGATTCAAACCCGGTCTCTGATGCTGTGAGATATTAGAATTAAAACTCAAAGCCCCGGCTCGGATTCTGAAGTTAGATATTAATTGCCAAACTCCTAGACAATTTTGTACATGGACTGATGTTGTAATTGTTTCATGGGCTTTCTTGATTAGTGCGGGTGTCAAGGGTTATGGGGGGGGCGGCAGGAGAATGGGGTTGCGAGGGAGAGATAGATCAGCCATGATTGAATGGTGGCGAAGACTTGATGGGCCGAATGGCCTAATTCCGCTGTTATCACTTATGACCTTGTGACCTATGACCCATGACCAGGCAGCATCTCTGCAGGAGATGTGTAAAAATGAACTGCAGGGAAATTGCAGGTTTACGAGAATGATCCCAAGATCGATTGGGTTAACATATGATGAGCGTTTGACGGCACTAGGCCTGTACTCGCTGGAGTTTAGAAGCATAATTCACGTCAGAGGCAGGAAACATGTTCCCGATGTTGGGGGAGTCCAGAACCAGGGGCCACAGTTTAAGAATAAGGAGTAAGCCATTTAGAACGGTGACGAGGAAACACTTTTTCTCTCAGAGAGTGGTGAGTCTGTGGAATTCTCTGCCTCAGAGGGCGGTGGAGGCAGGTTCTCTGGATGATTTAAAGAGAGAGCTAGATAAGGGTCTTAAAAATAGCGGAGTCAGGGGATATGGGGAGAAGGCAGGAACGGGGTACTGATTGGGGATGATCAGCCATGATAACATTGAATAGCGGTGCTGACTCGAAGGGCCAAATGGCCTACTCCTGCACCTATTGTCTATTGTCTATTGTCTATGAGGGCGGACCTCATTGAAACTTACCGAATAGTGAACGGCCCGGATAGAGTGGATGTGGAGAGGATATTTCCACTAGCAGGAGAGTCGAGGACCAGAGGCCACAGCCTCAGAATATAAGGACGTGCCTTCAGAAAGGAGATGAGGAGGAATTTCTTGAGTGGTTAATCTGTGGAATTCATTGCCACAGACGGCTGTAGAGGCCAAGTCGATGGATATTGTTAAGGCAGAGATTGGCAGATTGGGGTTGAGAGGGAAAGACGATTGAATGGGGATGTGGACCTTGATGGGGCCAAATGGCCTAATTCCGCTCCTAGAACTTGTCAAATTAGCTTTCTTTCTATTCTCGGTTCCACACAGACCCTGACAGAGGAGTTCCGCCTTGACTATTGCCGCTTGTGGTACGCCCTGATTAAGACCGACAGGAAGGCCATCGAGACGTACAGCCGGCGACTGGGAGCGGCCGAGCTGTATCCACTCTTCGCCTGCATGGTCACTGGCAGATCCTGGGCCTCCATCACCAAAGGAATTGACCAAATACCAGTCAGCAAAACTGAGGTGAGCGAGCCGTCAAATGTTTATGATCGGGATTCGAACGCGTTGTGGGAAAGACGCTGACTGCGCAGATTTGAAGTAAAACCTTTGCAGGATTCATGTGTCGTAAAGCCCCTGTCCCACTTGCGTATCCTTGGCACGCCAATTACTCGACCTCGTTGTCGCGTTGAGGCGCGACGGTCCCACGAGAGTCGCGCGCGTCATCATGCGCCCGCGCAGCCGTCGTGACGTCATTTGAAGATGGACACAAAATGCAGGAGTAACTCAGCGGGATAGGCAGCATCTCTGGAGAGACCCTTCTTCAGTCTGAAAGTCCATTCCTTCTCTCCAGAGATGCTGCTGGTCCCGCTGAGTTACTTGCGTGCCAAGGACACGTAAGTGGGACAGGGCCTTAAGGAACTGCAGATGCTCGTTTCCACCAAAAATAGTCACAAAACCCAGCGGATCAGGCAGCATCTCTGGAGAGAAGGGTAGATAGGGCTCTTAAAGATAGCCGAGTCAGGGGATTATATGGAGAAGGCAGGAACGGGAGACTGATTGGGGAAGATCAGCCATGATCACATTGAATGGCGATGCTGGCTCGAAGGGCCGAATGGCCTACTCCTGCACCTATTGTCTATTGTCCATTGTTGACAGTGTACTATGTTTACATATTCTGTTGTGTTGCTGCAAGTAAGAATTTCTATTAAATGGGTGACGTTTCGGGTCGAGACCCTTCTTCAGACATAGAGGCAGGGGAAAGGGAACTCTTGTCATATCCCTTTTCTTTTCCCCTGACTCCAGTCTGAAGAAGGTTCCCACCCGAAACGTCACCCGTTCCTTCTCTCCGGAGATGCTGCCTATCCCGCTGAGTTACTCCGACATTTTGTGTCTATCTTTGCAGTATTAACACTGAAATACTGAATTGTTGCCATAGGAGCCATTTATGTTTAGGCTGGCTACTGTTGGCATATTGTATTATTTTGTCCAGATATATCTTGCAGTATTAATTTGGACACTTGAGGGTGATCATTACAGGCACAGGGTGGTGTGTATATAGATGGGCATAGGGGGCAGGAAGTAAGTAAGCAAGTTTATTGGCCAAGTATTCACATACAAGGAATTTGCCTTGGTGCTCCGCCCACAAGTAACAACATGACATACAGCGACAGTTACAACTGACAGAAAACACTAAGCATTAATAACAATAAAACATTAATGATAAAACACCATTGATCAAGCATGTGAACCAACAAAATACCAGGTCAAAGGGAGGCTACAGATTTTCGGCTGTTGAGTAGAACAACTACTCGTGGATAAAAACTGTTTTTATGTCTGGCTGTGGCAGCTTTGACGGTCCGGAGTCACCTTCCAGAGGGAAGTGATTCAAAGAGTTTGTGGCCAGGGTGAGAAGGGGTCGGAGATGATCTTGCCCGCTCGCTTCCTGGCCCTTGCAAGCAACAGACACAGGGGAGGGAGAGCATACAGTTTTCACTAGACCTGGGACGGAACAGCCAGGTACAACCTGCGTGCAGAGTAAGGAAAGCCTGGTACGTTCATCTCTTTGTTTGTACAACTACTTCAATAGACAACTGGATATATCGACAGGAAGATCTGTTCTATTAGGTCTGCGTAGGATCACTCCTACTTTACCTGTGTAGTGATGGCAACAGAAAAGAGGACACTGGAAAAGTCGGAAATTTGCCATGACAGTTGCTATGTGTTCACAGTCAACCGGTAAGAAAGTTACAGGTTAAGTCCAATTCAGAAATTGCAGCACAACTCTCTGAGCTGATGCCCCATTGCAGCACAGAGGTCAGTTGCTGCATTGGCATTGGGGCGACCTATTAGTTTATGTATTACACTGCGCCTGTCAAAGTATCTCATTGAAACTCTTTCGAAAGTGTAGCGCAAGCATTATTTCTGGTCTGCTGGCAGCTTTTCTCCCTCAGCTATTGTCTCTATAATGGATTATCTGTCTTTATGAAATTGCATTGTTTTAAAATCTTCTGTTAGGATTGTGGGTGAGCTAGGCCGGCATTTATTGGCCAGCCCTAACAGCTCCAGAAAAGATCGAGGGCTCGACTGATATTGGTGCCCCTTGCCATGCACAGCCTGGCTGTCATATTTTCCAGACTTCCAAAGGATTTTTTGGACTTTACTTCAGAGATACAGCGCGGAAACCGACTCTCCGGCCCACCGGGTGGGCGCCGACCAGCCACATACACGAGCACTACCCTACACACAAAGACACAAGAGTAACTTAGTCCCCGGTGAGATCAGAGTTCACAGTCCTGATGGCCTGTGGGAAGAAACTCCGTCTCATCCTCTCTGTTTTTGCCCCGTGACAGCGGAGGCGCTTGCCTGACCGTAGCAGCTGGAACCGTCCGTTGCTGGGGTGGTCGGGGTCCTTCATGATGTTGCTGGCTCTGGATCTGCACCCCTGGTGTATAGGTCCTGCAGGGGGGGGGTGAGTGTAGTTCCCATGGTGCGTTCTGCCGAACACACTACTCTCTGCAGAGCCTTCCTGTCCTGGGCTGAGCTGTTGCCAAACCAGATCGAGATGTTGCCGGACAAGATGCTTTCTACAGCCCCAGAGTAGAAGGATTGAAGGATCCTCAGAGAGACTGAATTTCCTCAGCTGCCTGAGGTGGTAAAGGCGCTGCCTTGCCTTTCTCACCAGTGCGGCAGTGTGTGTTGTCCATGTCAGATCCTCTGTGATGTGGACTCCCAGGTATTTAAAGCTTCTCACCCTATCCACAGTAATCCCATTTGTCTCCAGTGGCGTGTACGTCCTCGGTCGTTGTGCCCTCCTAAAGTCCACAATCAGCTCCTTAGTTTTAGTGACATTCAAGAGGAGGCTGTTGTCCTGACACCAGAGTGCCAGGTCAGCCCCCTGCTCCCGGTAGGCCTTCTCATCGTTATCGGAGATCAGGCCCACCACCACAGTGTCATCAGCAAACCTGATGATGGAGTTGGAGCTGAACCTGGCCACACAGTCATGTGTGTACAGGGAGTACAGTCGGGGGCTGAGGACGCAACCCTGGGGGGATCCTGTGTTCAGGGTGAGGGGGTTGGATGTATGTCTCCCCATCTTGACCACCTGGGGCCTGGCGGTGAGAAAGTCCAGGACCCAGGCACACGGGGGAGAGTTCAGCCCCAGTTCCAGCAGCTTCTCAGCAAGAGGACTATGGTGTTGAAAGCTGAACTGAAGTAAATGAACAGCATCCTCACATAGCCCCTCCCCCCCCCCCCCCCCCCCCTTCTGGCTGTCAAGGTGAGAGGGAGCGGTGTGTAAAACCTGGGAGACCGCATCATCCATGGATCTGTTTGGACGGTATGCGAACTGCAGTGGGTCCATGGTGCGAGGGACCCCTGCGCCACCATCTCGTCCCGTAACATCGTCCGTGGCAGCGTCACCTTGAGTGATCTAAGGATCACAAAGGGCATGGTAGAAAAGCAAGTCTTTCTTTTAATCCAGTTGGAATTATAATTGAGTTAGCTAGTTAGTCATTAGTTTATTGTCACGTGCCTCGAGGTACAGTGAAAAGCTTTTTGTTGCGTGCTAACCATTCAGCGGAAAGACAATACTTGATTACAATCGAGCCACCCCACAGTGTACAGATGCACGATAAAGGGAATGACGTGGACAACACTTAGATAAGACCAGTACAGTCCGATCAAAGATAGCCCGAGGGTCGCCAATGTGTAGATAGTAGCTCGGGACTGCTCTCTAGTTGTTGGTTGGATGGTTCATTGCATGAGGAAGGGCAAGTCAGTGGATATTTTTAAGGCAGAGATAGATAGATTCTTGATCAGTACGGGGGTCAGAGGTTGTGGGGAGAAGGCAGGAGAATGGGGTGAGGAGGGAGAGATAGATCCGCCATGATAGAATGGCGGAGCGGATTGAATGGCTTAATTCTACTCCTATCACTTACGGCCTGATGACCTTATAACCCGCGAATATTTGGGAGAAAGCACTTTTCCATTGGAGGCTCCAGTGGTGACTGTGAACTGTGCACACTCTTCCAAACTTGGAAGCCTTGCCAAGTAGCAATTAGGCTTCCACTCAGAGCTCACTGTTATCGTGCAATGCTATGGAGACATCCGCCCGTATTTACTGCCGTTGCCACGGAGATGCCATTGGTGCTGCGAATGCTTATTATCCTTCCGTCTCTGCCTCTTGGATGGCTGACACCCGACTGTAGGGTTGTGGGTATGGAGCTGGTTACCGCTGGGGAGCAACATTTGACCAGTGCGAGCGGCTTGGCAAGTGGATCTCAGCTTTATTCTGGGTGGGATTCTTATTCCAAAGCATCCCGAACAAGCTCCTTCTGCTTCTCTTCTCCAAAGCTAATCCAAAGGACCACAAGAACCTCTTACAGGCTAATGAAGGAACCTATTAAGGGGGTAACAGGAATCTGAGGGGTGACTTTTTCACACAAAGGGTGGTGGTGTATGGATCAATGAGGTATGCCGGATGAGGTAGTTGAAGCTGGGACTACCCCAACCTTTTAAGAAACAGTTAGACAGGTACATGGATAGGACAGGTTTGGAGGGATATCGACCAAGTGCAGGCAGGTGGGACTGGTGTGGCTGGTAGACAAAAATGCTGGAGAAACTCAGCGGGTGAGGCAGCATCTATGGAGCGAAGGAAATAGGCAACGTTTCGGGCCGAAATAGGCTAAAGAAAACTAGAATAACAATAAAAATTCTTGAGAACTTTAACACTCCTAAAAATGCAATGCACACAGATAATACACAATAATCAAAAATTCAGTAACCTAATAGCCACAATACTGGTACAAAAGATAAAGAAGTCCTTAATGCAACCGAAGAACCTTTCAGCCCATTATCCTGGTGCTGGTTCTTTGAAAGACCATTGTTTCCTTGAGAATCCTACAATGTCCCCTCTTCAAGTATATGGTTCAATGGTTTATTTATTATCACGTGTACCCAGTGAACCGTGAAATACATTTTCTAGATACAGCTCAGCAAGACTAGCCCCATCCATGAGCACAATCCATGTTAGTACAGAATGTGCAGAGCAGCCCACTGAGCCCAACTGCATGAGGCACCATTTTCCTTTAGCTTAGTTTACAGATACAGCGCGGAAACAGGCCCTTCAGCCCACCATGTCCGCACCGACCAGCGATCCCCACACATCAACACTTCCCTAAACACACTAGGGATATTTTTTACATTTATCCCAAGCCAATTAACTTACAAACCCGTACGTCTTTGGAGTGTGGGAGGAAACCGGAGTACCCGGAGAAAACCCACGCAGGTCACGGGGAGAACGTACAAACTCCGTACAGACAGCTCTAGGTAAATGCGGGTGCTTGTCTGTACGGAGTTTGCACGTTCTCCCCATGACCTGCGTGGGTTTTCTCCGAGATCTTCGGTTTCCTCCCACTCTCCGAGGCCGTACAGTTTTTTGAGGTTAATTGGCTTGGTATAAAATGCAAAATTGTGCCCAGTGTGTGTGTGGGGTAGTGGTAGTGTGCGGGGATCACAGGTCGGCGCGGATCCGGTGAGCCAAAGGGCCTGTTTCCGTGCTGTATCTCTAGAACTAAAACCAAAACGAAAAAATATACCACAACTTCAAAGGCAGACACAAAATTGCTGGAGTGACTCAGCGGGACAGGCAGCATCTGTGGAGGATATCGTCCAGAGATGCTGCCTGTCCCGCTGAGTTACTCCAGCATTTTGTGTCTATCCTCGATCGAAACCAGCATCTGCACTTCCTTCCTTTCACAGGTTCAATACGGGTCTGTCCCTTTAAAGCCAACAGGTGCAGCATGAACTGAGCCTGCGGTCAAACAGATTTTAATTGCAACTGGTGAGCGACGTTTCCCTTGGCTGCAGGGCTGCAGCTCAGAATGCGACAGCAGCATGCAATGGCTGGGTTGGTTTTGTCCATTTTAGATTGAGAAGACTCGAGGCATTTTTCAAGTGCAGAGGACACGACTGGGACTTTGACTGCTGGCCGAGGCTGCTCCAGCTGGTGCAAGGCAGCATTTGCAATAATATTTAAATTTATTTTAACCAACCAAATACAAGTAAAACAAATATAAATTATTCAATTATTTGCTTTTCACTGACCACCACATTCAACCACAAACCACCACCATCCAAGAGCCAGGCCCCACCGCCGCCGCCGCCAGAACGCCAACAGTAGCCAAGATAAACGGGACAAACGCTGAAGCCGGGCCGCACGCTGGAGCACCAGCTGCCGCCGCCGGACAAACCCGCTGGAGAGCCGCCGGAGAGCCGCCGAGCGCCGAAGCGGGCACGCCGCCAGGGACACCCGCTAAAAACTGGAGACCCCTGGAGAGCCGCCGGAGCGCCAATGGCGAGCCGCCGGAGCCCGCCGGAGGCGCCGTCCCCCTACTAGCACCCGCTGGAGAGCCGCCGGAGCGCAACCTGGAAGGATGCCGCCGGAGCGCCAAGCCGGTGCCGCTGCGGTGGAACACCGCCGGAGCCCAGCGCATTCCGTATGCCGGGCCGCTGCTGGAACACCCGAAGCCGCCGGAGCGCCAAGGGCGCGAACGTGGAGAGTGTCCTCCCACCCCCCCCCCCCAGCACAAACACAGCCTAATCAAAAAGTACCACCCGGGCGCGGGCGTAACCCCGGAAAAGGGGCCGGCAGCCGCCTCGGGCAGAGCCCTCTTCCGTCTGGCACCGTGACTCGCGCCAGGCCTACGAGCAAACCCATTCAGGACATCCTTTTAAAAAAAAAATAGGTGCAGGAGGAGGCCCTTCGGCCCTTCGAGCCAGCACCGCCATTCATTGTGATCATGGCTGATCGTCCCCAATCAATAACCCGTGCCTGCCTTCTCCCCATATCCCTTGATTCCACCAGCCCCATGAGCTCTATCCAACTCTCTCTTAAATCCATCCAGTGACTTGGCCTCCACTACCCTCTGTGGCAGGGAATTCCATAAATTCACAACCCTCTGGGTGAAAAAGTTTTTTCTCAGCTCAGTCTTAAATGACCTCCCCTTTATTCTAAGACTGTGGCCCCTGGTTCTGGACTCGCCCAACGTTTTGTTATATGGTTATATTGGTCTGAGTGCAGGTAGAAGGGACTAGGGGAAAACAAATGGTCGGCACGGACTGGAAGGGCCGAGAGGGCCTGTTTCCGTGCTGTAATTGTTATATGGTTATATGGGAACATTTTTCCTGCATCTAGCTTGTCCAGTCCTTTTATCATTGTATATGTTTCTATAAGATCCCCCCTCATCCTTCTAAACTCCAGTGAATACAAGCCTAGTCTTTTCAATCTTTCCTCATATGACAGCCCCGCCATCCCGGGGATCAATCTCGTGAGCCCCACAGCCCCACCCTCTCCCCTACGGACGGGGTGTCCAAGGATGAGGGTGGTGGGTGTGAAGTGCAGCCGGCAGGAAAGGAGCAGCCCCTCTGGGTATTGGGACAGGAGCTGCAACCTCACACACTCCATGCGCATGTGGAACACAGACTCTTCCATCCCGCAAGAGGTTCATGGAGTGCACCTCCTCGCCAGTGTCACAGAACATGTTCATGACAGACTGCACACACCGACAAGGACACAGGGCCGACACACTTAAGCAACATCTTTTACAAGATCACAGATGCCTTTCACTTATCGGACACGTTCGTGAAATGGTAATCAAATAGCTCTTCAAAAAGAAAAGAAGTACAAGGACTCGGTGAAAAAGTAAGGAGTGATTTCAAAGTAGAAAATGCATCAGGGATTTCTTTTGTCTTCCCTATATCCCTGTGGAGGAGCCGGCTCTATTATGTGCCGTGCAATGCTCCATTCACAAGACTGCAAATGACAGCTTTTATGAGGCAATCTTTCTATTGGTTTCATTATCTTCAACATACTATAGGGTAAGTGCCGAGATACTGACAGCATAGACTTATGAACAATAGGTAGTTGGGGCACTTAGATATTTAAGAAGGTGCAATCTGTTGTTAGCTTGTATTCTCATCATGTCCAGCATGCATTTTCCATCACCCTCTCTCCCCCCCTCCTCCCCTCCCCCCACCCTTCCCCCATTTCCCCCCCCACTCCCTCCCCCTCACTCCCCCTCCCCTCCCCCATTTCCCCCTCCCCCACTCCCCCTCCCCCCCCACTTCCCCCTCCCCCTTCCCCCCCTCCCCCTCCCCCTCCCCCCCCCCCTCCACCCCCCACTCCCCCTCCCCCTTCCAGCCTCCCCCCCATTCCCCCTCCCCCCACTCCCCCCTCCCACCTCCCCCCTCCCCTCCCCCTCCCCCCACCCCCCCCCTCCCCCCCCCCTCCTGTTCTGTTCTCATAAGGATCTCCCCCTGGTGAAATTATCCCTTCCCATGTCCCCCTCCACCACTCCCGCCCTTTGGGTGAAACGGCCCCATTGAAGCCTTATTAGCCCAGCCCCCTTCCTTATCCCATCACTCCAGCCCTCCTTCCATACCCTCTTCCGATCCTGTTTCTGGATGCAGGCCCCCCTCCCCTCCTATTCCCTCCCCCCCCTCCCCCTAGGTGGAAATGAGGCCCTAAATGGATAAGGTCTGAGAGAAAAGTTTCCAGAAACCTCCCCCCCACTCTGGATGATTCCTAAACCCCCCACTTCGAGTTGCCCACGAGTGAACCCCCACTCGTGGGTGATCCACGGGAGTCTCGCCCCCACTCTCCCGCCTCGGGAAACACCGTGAAAAATCCATGTTGATTTTATTTTCCACTCAAATTAATGTTACCCCGTTATAAATGGAAACATTTAAACTCGTTGTAATATCGTAGTGGCCCCGTGCATCTTAGTTGCTACCGTGAGTCCCCAATGGAAACCACTCCCCCCCCAGCCCAGAACCTCCGTCATTTGAATTTCTGTTTAATTTGTTCCATGGAAGTGGGACTGTCTCCTAAGGAGTCATGGAAGGGGGGGGTGGGGGGACTATTACTCCAGCATTTACGAAGATTGTGTAATATTTTGTGTCCATCTTCCTTGGGCTTTGTGAACACCCTTATGGTTCCGTATTCTTGCCCTGTCATTGGAAAAGGAACTGCAGATGATACAAACAACTGGATTTAAACTTTAGAAGTTATGTTTAGACACAATCAAATGCTGGAGTAACTCAGATCGGGACAGGCAAAATGCAGATCTTGTCGTTTTGTTCTTTAGCGCTGAATTCAGAGACAAAGGATGAGGTGGCGTTTCGGGTCTTATGGAGACCCTTCTTCAGGCTGATAACGGCATTTAGATGGCTCCACTTGTGTTTCTTCTTTGATGCAGCGAAGGAGCCGCAGGTGGAGGTCTTTACTTAAACGCAAAATGGACTCGTTGAGGTGAATGGCCTGCATTTTTTGGATTGCTGATTGTGGGTTACATCTTAAAGCAGAGAGAGATGTGTAGAAACCTGCTTATTAGCGTTATAGGCGAAGGAGGGAGAGAAGTTTTGTGAGGAAATTTGGGAGGATGGCGAGTAATGGAAGAGCTTAATCGACAGTGGAATTTGATGAGGGAATATAGCATGGATTTAGACCATTCAAGAATTCTTCTGCTTCTTATCGAGTCAACATCACAAGAGTAGAAATTCTTCAGCCAGGGCTGAGCACACTTCTCGGCGTCTGCACACAATGATCAATCTCTATAGCACTTCTTGCATGTTTTTTATAAGCTTCCTGTGAGACTGGTGGTGGAATTCAGGCCGCGACCTTTCTTGGTGGAAAGGGTCCCAGGAAACGCCCACGACGTGAACGCTCTTTCCCTGACCCCATTAAAGAATGTAAAGGCAAGAGGAAGCAAATTTTGATTTGAAGGAAACATTCCCCATGCTGGTGGAAATGGAGCTGCTGTCTGTGTGTATTCTCTCTATGTGTGTGTGTGTTATGGGTGTGTGGTGGATAATGGTCTGAAGAGAAAAGTTGGTCCGGAGAAAACACAGCAGGCCGGGTCCCGGCGGCCGCTCGTCAACACTGAGACCACCACAAGGGTGAAGAATATCCAAAGGGCACTACCCACAATCATGCTGCCTGGATTTGGATGTCTTAGCTACAGGGGGAGGTTGGACAGACTTAGCTTGTTTTCTCTGGAGCGCATGATATTGAGGGGAGAGCTGGTAGAGGTATCTAAAGTTATGAGAGGCGGCAGACAGTCAAAACCTTTTTTCCCTCGTGGAAATGTCAAGGGCTGGAAGGTAAAGCTTTAAGGCAAAGTTTAAAGGAAATGTGTGGGGTAAGTATTTTACACTGAGGGTGATGGGTGCGTAGAACACACTGCCAGGGATGGTGGAAGCAGATACAAGAGTGGTGTTTAAGAGGCTTTTTGATAAGCACATTTTTAAATGGCAGCTAAAAATGTATCTTTTTAATCAAGCTTTTAACTGAGTGTATTTGGCATCCGTGTTTTATTGTTTCTTGTCCTTTTACATTCTCAATTTTATATTTTTAAATGTTAAAATTAAAGTTATTATTAAGGTAAATAGAGGGACATGGACACAGAGGGTGGTGGGTGCCTGGAAGGCGCTGCCAGGAGTGGTGGTAGAGGCAGTAACGATAGTGGCATTAGAAAGGCTTTTGGACATGCAGGGATTGGATGGAGAAGGATCACATGTGAGCAGATGAGATTGGTTTGGCTTGGCCTCACGTTTGACACAGGCACTGTGGGGCCACGAGGACAGTTTGTGTGCAGTGCTGTGCGGTTCCATGTTCCTTGACCCCATTAAAGAATTTAAAAAGGCAAGGATGCGAATTTTGAGTTGGAGACATTAGCGGAAATGGAGCGAAGGGGTAATGGTCTGAAGAGCAAAGTCGGTCCGGTTTCATTTTAAGGCTGCTCTCTGCTGCCCTGCAAATCTGGATTAGTCATTCAAATCCAAAAGTATACTCCAACCGGTACTTTTTTTTAATGATGGTACGTGCTGGAAGAATGTTGTTTTGCTTTCCGGCCCAAGTGATATGTTTGTTTATTGTTCTTGCGTATTAGCACCTATTTGTGCACATAAACAGCACTGCCTTCGAGCTGTAAGCTCCTGCCTCAGAGATTGTAGTGCTTGCTGCCTGTGGGCTGCTGGCAGAGGTCAGAGGCTAGCAACCAGGCAGTAGTCAGACAATTATAAAATTAGGACGAGAAGTGACAGAACTATCATTGATCACATAGATTTCAATTTTGGGCAGCACAGTAGAGCATTGATAGAGTAGCGCCAGAGACCCAAGTTCGATCCTGACCTCGGGTGCTGTCTGTGTGGAGTTAGCACGCTCACCCCGTGACCGCATGGGTTTTCTCCAGGTGCCCCGTTTTCCTCCCACATTCCAAAGGCGTGCGGGGTTGAAGGTTAATTGACTTCTGTAATTTGTTCCTCGTATGGAGGATGGAACTCACGTACGGGGTGATCGCGGGTCGGCGCGGACGCGGTGGGCCAAAGGGCCTGTTTTCACTCCGTGTAAGAAGGAACTACAGATGCTCGTTTCTGTAGGGTAAAATACGTACCCTACCGGAGACTCTCAGTCTGAAGAAGGATCTCGACCTGAAACGTCACCTATTCCACGTCTCCAGAGATGCTGCCTGACCCGCTGAGTTGCTCCGGCATTTTGTGTCTATCTTCTGCTTCCACTCTGTATCTCCAAACTAAAAACTAAACTAAAATAGTGACTGAGTTATATCAAAAAGCAGAGAGAACCAGGATGCAACGGGTGAAATGTTTAAGAAGGAACTGCAGATGCTGGAAAAATCGAAGGTAGACAAAAATGCTGGAGAAACTCAGCGGGTGAGGCAGCATCTATGGAGCGAAGGAATAGGTCTCGACCCGAAACGCCACCTATTCCTTCACTCCATAGATGCTGCCTGAGTTTCTCCAGCATTTTGTCTACCTTCAAGGGTGAAATGATGGCTTGGTTTGTGTCTCCACAAATGCTGCCTAACCTGCTCTGTACTGCCAGCAGTTTCTGCTTTTGTGTCAAATAACTGATATTATCAGGCGTTTGCAGTGTCCTGGCGATGGCCAACATCACCGGCTTGTTAATGAAGCCTTAATATGATGAGAAAAAATACTCCTTATTTTCAGCTTCAAAACCAGTCAAGCATTGAACTTAAACCACAAAGCATAAGCCCTGGGGCTGAGTTAAATAGTTCAATCCTGGTTCCCGAGGGGTTTTGACAGTAATGTATTTAAATGTTCGCCTTGCTGGCTGATCAAAGGTGTTCTGCAAAATGGTTACTGGTTTGCCTTTGGACAACATTGTGAGCGCTGAATGGCGTTCACTAAGTTAGAAGAAATATATGCTATTTGAGAACAGTTGAAATAAAACTGAAGTCAAACAATAAACTGAACTAATTACAAGAAGATTAATTTTAATAATTAAATAGGCGGCACGGTGGCGCAGGGGTAGAGTTGCTGCCTTACAGCACCTGAGACCCGGATTTGATCCTGACTATAGGTGCTGTCTGTACGGAGTTTGTATCTGCGTGGGTTTACTCCGGGTGCTCCGGTTTCCTCCCCCACTCCAAAGACGTACTGGCTTCTAGGCTAAATGGGTTGGTAAAATTGTAAATTGTCCCAAGTGTGTGTAGGATAGTGTTAGCGTGCGGGGATCGCTAGTCGGCGCGGACTCTGTGGACCAAGGGGCCTATTTCTGCTCAGTATCTCTAAAGAGATAACCCTGTTTGTGCGATTCAACTGAGATCAGAATCAGAATCAGAATCAGGTTTTATTCGGCAAGTATGTTTTGCAACATGCGAGGAATTTCACTGGCCAGGTCAGTCATACAATTCAAAGCAACAGACTCAGAAACACATTTTAACATGAACATCCACCACAGTGACTCCTACACGTTCCTCACTGTGATGGAAGGCGAAATAAAGTTATTTTGTTCTTCCTCGGTCGGGGGCCTCGAGCCCTCTGTTGACGGGACGGTCTTGACTCCCGTAGTTGGCGGCATTTGGGCCCTCCGCGTCAAGGCGTGCAGCTCCCGCATCGGGGGAATGTCAGCTCCCTCGCGCTGGACGATCGGACCTCGTGTCAGGGCTGGACGAACCTTCTGCGGCGTTGGAGACCTCTACTTGCCTCTCCCGAGACTGCGAGCCCTTGATGGTAAGTCCGCAGGCCGCGGTGGGAGCGATCCCAGGCAAGGGATCCACTCCAATGTTGAGTTCCCGCCCCGCGGTGGGACTCACGACAGTCCGAAGCGGCTCCCGGCTCCAGCGATGGTAGGCCGCAGAGCCCGGAGAATGTGATCTGAAAATCAATCACATCTCCGGGAAGGTAAGAACTTGAAAAAAAGTTTCCCCCGATCCTCTCCCCCCCCCTCCCCTCACATAAAACAAGCTAAAGTACATTAAAACAAACGACGCAAGATGCCAAATCTATTGCAAAGTTTGGCTAGGAGATACATCTTGCATTTATTTCTCTGTGCTTAAACTAAAGCACTATTTTTTAAACTTCAAAACATCCCAAAATGTGGTAAACCAATTGAGTAATTTGTAAGCAAAGTCACAATTTCAATGTAGAAAGGAGACACAAGGAGCAGCAGATGCTGTTTTATAAAAAAATACAAAGCGCTGGAGTAACTTAGCGAGTCAGGCAGCATCTGTGTAGAACATGGATAGGTGGCATTTCGGGTCATGACCCTTCTTCTAACCACACTCAGTCCGAAGAAGGGTCCTGACCCAAAACATCACCTATTCATGCTCTCCAGAGATGCTGCCTGACCCGCTGAGTTACTCCACTGCTTTGTGTCTGTCTCTGCAGTATAGGGACGGACCCTGGCAGGTGATGTGCGGTTTTCAAGAGAGAGTTAGATTTAGCTCTTGGAGCTGAGGGAATCAAGGGATATGAGGAAAAAGCTGGAATGGTGCTACTGATTTTGGATGATCAGCCGTGATCATATTGAATGGTGGTGCTGGCTCGAGGGACCGAATGGCCTCCTCCTGCACCTATTTTCTATGTTTGTACACAGCAATGTCCCAGGTCAGAAGGTCGTAAGTGATAGGAGCAGAATTAGGCCATTCGGCCCATCAGGATTACTCCTCCATTCAGTCATGGCTGATCTATCTCTCCCTCCCAACCCCATTCTCCTGCCTTCCCCCCATAACCCCTGACACCCGTATTAACCAAGAATGTATGAATGAATGAATGAATGAATGAATGAATACGTTGAATGGCCAATATTCACATACAAGGAATTTGCCTTGGTGCTCCACCTGCAAGTGACAACATGACATACAGTGACAGTTAGGAATGACACAAAAAACATTAAACATTATCGATTAAAGATATAAATTAAATAAACTATCTCTGCCTTAAAAAATATCCATTGATATGGGTCCGCAGTGTAATATGTCATTCTAACCTCTGACTGTTGATTCGGGATCTAATACTTTCTCCCTAGTCGGGTTCAGTAAACCACTGAGTCGAACACTGGAGTCCAAACCCTTTTTTATTTGTATACAACACCACGGAGCCGGCCTCGGATCCCCTCACTCGATCACCCTTATATACCCCAATAAAGTGGCAGGATAACTAACGGCGCGAAAGTACAGGCGGGGGGGGGGGGGGGGGGGGGCAACCCCTACAAACCAATCAATACACAGAAACAAAGAGGAAACATAACACTCCCCTAACCAATCTCAGACACGGAACAAGCGTCAGTGTATTGAAACATAACAAAAAACCTCTCTAGGAGCCCAGACTTGGTGGTGACAGGTGGGTCGCATGGGCAGAAGCTTCCTGCAGCTTCTTCAGAGGTCCAGACTTACTGGCGACAGCTAGGTCACATGGGTCTGCAGCACCTTGCGATGTATTGTCACCATCAGTGCAGCCCAGTCTTTCACGGACACCCTGCCATTTCCCAAAGTACCCCAATCCCTGCATATGCACAGTTCATTCCTGGTACCACAGAAATCACTAGATTCAGAGCACCAGGGTGGTGAGTGCCTGGACTGCACCGCCAGGTTATGGAGTCTTAGATTCGTACCACATGGAAACTGACCCTTCGGCCCAACTTGCCCACGCCAAGCAACGTTGTAGAGAGAGAGAGGGACGTTTGTAGGAACAAACATATGTTCATACGTTGGACCTTTGAATGTAATAATATGATGGGAACGTGTTCCGCATCTATAAATTGGGCATTCAGAATCCAGGGACAACTTGTCACTCTCGATGGCGGGGAACATTGTTCATTGAACCTGTCTATGAAGGAACTGCACATGCTGGTCTAAACCGAAGATAAACACAAGATGCTGGTGTAACTCAGCGGGACGGGCAGCATCGCTGGAGAGATGGAACAGGCAACGTTTCGGGTCGAGACCCTTCTTCAGACAGCTTGTTCGATCACTGGAGTTTCCTCAAAGCGATGCTTTTTTTTGCAGAAGTACGACCATTTTTTACACGGAAACTGGCAACATGTGATAGATCATTATCACATGCGACACGTCACAGTGAAATTCTTTGTTTGGCAGACCATACAAAGTATGCAAAGAGTCGCCACGGACAGGGCGTCTACTGGTACATCTAGATAACAAGGAGGCCTACGTTGGACTCCTATCAATCGAGTTTAGCACCATTGTCAACACCGTAATCACACCCTCATGGGCCTGTCCCATTTAGGCGATATTTTAGGCGACTACAGGTGACTAGGCTGTCGCCACGTGGTCGCTGGGCTGTCGCCTGTATGGTCGTGAGTCGTCTCCTCAGTCGCCCAAAGAGTCGTAGCGTCTTTCTGGTCGCCGCTGAATTTTCAACATGTTGAAAATTTTTCGGAGACAGTCGGCAACAGTGGGTTTGACGCCAATGAGCGTAGCTTGACTTCTCCTGACATAGGTGCTGTCGTAGTTGTCACCAGGTTACCGTAGGTTGTCGCCAAGTTAACGTAGGTTGACGCCGGTGCTGACTTTGTTTTTTGTTGTTGTTAAACTAATGATTCTATTTCAAATTTTATGCCGAAGGGGGGGGGGGGTCCAGTCGCCGGTTTTTCAGCGACCTGCTATGACTATGACAGTCGCCTAAAAATAGCCTGAGTGGGACAGGCCCATCACCCATCTAGACCTTGATATCATTTGATTTCCAAGAGGCTCAAGATGAATCCACCTCATTGAAGATAATTGAAAAGTTCAATGTACGTGGAGCCTCGGTTGTCCCAATCAGAGAACAGTGCACAGTCGGGTCCTCCAGATTCCCCACATGTGCAAAAAGTGAAGCAAGCACGATCATAGACAATAGACAATAGACAATAGGTGCAGGAATAGACCATTCGGCCGTTCGAGCCAGCATCACCATTTAATGTGATCATGGCTGATCATCCCCAATCAGTACCCCATTCCTGCCTTCTTCCCATATCCCCTGACTCCGCTATCTTTAAGAGCCCTATCTAGCTCTCTCTCGAAAGCATCCAGAGAACCGGCCTCTACCGCCCTCTGAGGCAGAGAATTCCACAGACACGCAACTCTCTGTGAGAAAATGTTTTTCCTCATCTCCGTTCTAAATGGCTTACCCCTTATTCTTAAACTGTGGCCCCTGGTTCTGGACTAACCCAACATAGGGAACATGTTTCCTGCCTCTAGCGTGTCCAAACCTGAATAATCTTACGTTTTTCAAAAGATCCCCTCTCATCCTTCTAAATTCCAGATTATACAAGCCCAGCTGCTCCATTCTATCAACATATGACAGTCCCGCCATCCCGGGAATTAACTTGGTGAACCTACGCTGCATTCCCTCAGTAGCAAGAATGTCCTTCCTCAAATTTGAAGACTCAAATGTGTGCGGAGGAGGTCGTTGAGGAAGGTACTATAGCAATGACCAAGAAACATTTGGACAAGTACATGGACTGAATAGGTTTAGAGGGATATGGACCAACATCAGGCAGGTGGGACTAGTGGTGATGGGGCATGTTGGTCAGCATAGGCAAGTTGGGCCCTAGGGCCTGTTTCCACGCTGTGAGATTCTACGACTTGTTAAGGTGATTGGAAAGACAATCTCCATTTAGTTCAAAACTAGGGTTTCTAATGTAAGATAAACTTTAGGAACACTAATTTTGATTTCTTAATTCAAAAGAAAGTTGTAGGTGGTCAAGCCTAGTATATCACACAAACCAGCCTGCACATCATCCATACTTCACACTACCTTGGGAAAGCAACCAATATGATCAAGGATCACAAACCCCAGTCATTCCCTCTTCTCCCCTCTCCCGTCAGGCAAAAGATACAAAAACTAGAAAGCATTTACCACCAGTTTCAAGGACAGCTTCTTCTCCACTGTGTCAGATTATTACACGGACCTCTTATAAGCAGAGGACGTATTCCCGATCCTCCAATCTACCTTTTTTGAGCTTGTGCACTTTTTTTTGACCCACACTTTCTCAGTAGCTGTAACACTCTAATAAAATGTGTAGGAAGGAACTGCAGATGCTGGTTTAAACCGAAGGTGGACACAGAAAAGAAGATATTTCTTCTACCTTCTTCTACCCAGCTTCATTTTGCCCTGACAACAAATGGTAGCGTTGCAGTTGAGTTACTCGACTATTCGATTTTTTTTTTTTTGAACTCAACATTTATTGACTTAACAAAATACACATACAGACAAAACAAAGATACACACAAAAGACAATCGCAAAATGACAAAATACAAATCACCTAACCTCTATTTGCTTCACATCAGCTCCTCTTAACATTCTATCATAGAAGCATCTTATGCACAGGCACCATAGCAGGCTCACCCATTCCTATCCTTAATCAATCTTGGCATTTGTAATAGTACCGGTTTCCATATAATATTAAAGGCATCGGTCCTCAACTGGAGTTTAGCGGTTATGCTTTCCATCAAGTATGCATTCTTCAATCTTTCCCTCCACTGTTGAACATTTGGTGGCATTTCCTTTCTCCATAGCACTGTTATCATCTTTTCAGTTACTCGACCATTCGATTAAGGTGAGAAGGAAAAGTTTTATTAAGGTGTCGACACAAATGCTGGAGGAACTCAGCGGGACATTCATTCCTTCTATCCAGAGGTGCTGCCTGCCCCGCTGAGTTCCTCCAGCATTTGTGTCAACACACTCTAATAAAGCTTTTCCTTCTCACCTTAATCGAATAGTCAAGTAACTCAACTGCAACGGTACCATTTGTTGTCATGGGAAAATGAAGCTGGGTAGAAGAAGGGTAGAATGGAAGCCAATGACCCAAATAAGAACATAAGAAATGGAAGAAAGAGAAGCCTCTTTTACCTTGTCTTTTACCCAGAATAGAGGAATCAACAACCAGAGGACATGGGTTTAAGGTGAGGGGAGAAACATTTTATAGGAATCTGAGGGTCAACATTTACACACAGAGGGTGGTGGGTGTATGAAAACAAGCTGCCAGAGGTGGTAGTTGAGGCAGGTATTGTGAGACAGGTACTGTAAGAACATTTAAAAGGAATCTGGACAGGTAGATGAATAATAAAGGTTGAGAGGGATATGGGCCAAATGCAGGCCGGTGGGACCAGAGTAGATGGGGCACGTTGGTCGGCGTGAGCAAGTTTGGGCAGAGTGCATGCTCCCGCGCTGTATGACTCTTATCGACCAAAACTGAATAAGACATTGATCGGACCGGCCCGCAGTGGGTGCCGGAGGACCCGCCGCCGAGGGGCCCAACCTGTCGGGGGGGGGGAGGGCGCCGAGAACGGAGAGGGACCATTGGAACTGCATTGAACACTTTGGTCTCGACCCAAGGCGTCAGTCCGAAGAAGGTACCTGACCCGAAACGTCACCTATTCCTTTGCTCCTGAGATGCTGCCTGACCCGCTGAGTTACTCCAGCATTTTGTGTCTACCTTCGCTGTTCCTTCTTACATTTTGTGGCTTTGTTAGCACCCTGTGTTCAGCGGTTCTTTCCATACTTTGTGAATGATACGCAAAACAAAGGATTTCACTGTGACAATGATAAAGTATCATTCATTCATTCATTGATGATTTTGATACATTAATGATTTAGATGAAGGGATTGAAAATAACATTAGCAAATTTGCATATGACACAAAGCTGGCTGGCAGTGTGAACTGTGAGGAGGATGCTATGAGAATGCAGGGTGACGGACAGGTTGGGTGAGTGGGCGGATGCATGGCAGTTGCAGTTTAATGTGGATAAATGTGAGGTTTACCCACTTTGATGGCAAAAACAGGAAGGCAGATTATTATTTAAATTGAGTCAAGTTGGGAAAAGGGGAAGTACAAACGGGATCTGGGGGTCCTTGTTCATCAATCAATGAAAGTAAGCATGCAGGTACAGCAGGCAGTGAAGAAAGCGAATGGCATGTTGGCCTTCATAACAAGAGTAGTTGAGTATAGGAGCAAAGAGATCCTTCTGCAGTTGTACAGGGCCCTAATGAGACCACACCTGGAATATTGTGTGCAGTTTTGGTCTCCAAATTTGAGGAAGGACATTCTTGCTATTGAGGGAGTGCAGCGTAGGTTCACAAGGTTAATTCCCGTGATGGCGGGACTGTCAGATGTTGATAGAATGGAGCGGCTGGGGTTGTATACACTGGAATTTAGGATGAGAGGGAATCTTATTGAAACATAACAGATTATTGAGGGTTTGGACACATGTTTAGAGGCAGGAAACATGTTCCCGATGTTGGGGGAGTCCAGAACCAGGGGCCACAGTTTAAGAATAAGGGGTAAGCCATTTAGAACGGAGATGAGGAAAAACTTTTTCACACAGAGAGTTGTGAGTGTGTGGAATTCTCTGCCTCAGAGGGCGGTGGAGGCCGGTTCTCTGGATACTTTCAAGAGAGAACTAAACAGAGCTCTTAAAGATAGCGGAGCCAAGGGATATGGGGAGAAGGCAGGAACGGGGTACTGATTGTGGATGATCAGCCATGATCACATTGAATGGCGATGCTGGCTCGAGGGGCCAAATGGCCTACTCCTGCACCTATTGTCTTTCACTATTCATTCATTCATTCATTCAGCCTCATCAGCACTTTCCTTCTCTAACCCCCTTAGCTCCTGATTCCTTTAAAATCTAATCTCTGTTTTGAGCATCTCTGAGCTCTGAGCTCCGCAGGCCGCTTGGGCCGAGAATGCCAAAGATTCTCCATCTGACGAAATATCTTCTTTTCTTTGTCCTGAATGACTGACTCCTACTTTGAGACTGTGATTTCTGTTTTTTTTGACATCCAAGCTAGGAGAGGAGCATCATCACAGCGTCTGCCCCGTCCAGCCCTGCTCGTTCTGTATATTTTATCGATCTTCGTCCCTGACATAAAAGCAATCATTCTGTGCTGTAATGACATTATTTGCATTAGCTAATGCAACCCTATCAAGGGTCAGATGCCACTGCCCTTATTTGATAGCATTATCTAAAGGTAATTGATACATGCTCAAGCTGAGCATCATTGATTACGACTTTTCACATAACGTGTGAAATAGAGGGACTTTGTGTTTCACATCACCTCTTCTCAAGATCGACACAAAATGCTGGAGCGACTCAGCGGGACAGGCAGCATCTCTGGAGAGAAGGAATGGGTGACGTTTCAGGTCGGGTCGGGTCGGGTCAGGACTGAAGAAGGGTCTCGACCCGTAACGTCACCCATTCCTTCCCTCCAGAGATGCTGCCTGTCCCCCCTGAGTCGCTCCAGCATTTTGTGTCCGTCTTCAGGTTTAAACCAGCACCTGCAGTTCCTTCCTACACATCCCTTCTCAAGATTTAACTGCGTCTACCTCTGGGGAGAGCGCGGGAGCGCGCGTCAAAATGGTCAGTCGCATTGCCACAACACTGGCTTACATCCTCTTCTTCTTGCGTATGGCGTGCACGGCCTGAAGTTGTAGGACAACTCGTTCCATTTGATCTTATTTGATTGTGCAAGCCGGGTTGATTGCATTCGTCGAAACAGGGCGGATCCACGTGAAGGTTGCAATCTCCCACCCCGCTGGCTTACATTATGTGCCAGTATGATGGGTGGCCAAGGCCCTCACGGATGTGGTTGGGCTGATGGCCAGTTTCTGTCGCTGTAAGACCCCACGGCATTGGGTAGGCCACGTGGGATAATGCTCTGAGAGAAAGCATAGACGCTCAAATCCTTTTCCCCAGGATGGAAACATCAAATACTGAAGGGCAGAGCTTGAGGGGGGGCAAAGTATAAGGGAGAGGTGCAGGTCAGGTTCTATATATAGAGAATGGTGAGTGCCTGCCAGGGTTGGTGGTTGATGCAGGTACGATAGTGGCGTTTTGGATAGCCATATGAATATGCAGGGAATAGAGGGATATGGAATATGTGCAGGCAGATAAGCGATGTCCTTGGCATTAGGTCTGCACAGTCATTATGGGCCAAAGGGCCTGTTCTTGCGCTGTACTGTCTGCGTTCCATGCCCTGAAGCTCATAACACTGATCGTGAAGATCAGTACATTTGTAAGAGTTCCTAGATTGGTGTTGATATCGATTATATTATCATGTTCATAAGATCTAGCAGCAGGATTAGGCCATTCGGCCCATCAAGTCTACTCCGCCATTCAATCGCGGCTGATCTATCTCAACCCCATTCTCCTGCCTATCGCCCCATAACCCCTGACACCCGTACTAATCAAGAATCTATCTATCTCCGCCCAAAAAAAATATCCATTGACTTGGCCTCCGCAGCCGTCTCTGGCAATGAATTCCACAGATTCACCACCCTCTGACTAAAAGGCGGTGTTCGCTACTGTAGCAGAGGATGTAGGTACTGAAATGAAACAGGTTACAAAACACCACTTTATTAAAAAAAAACAGGCAGATTTAATTCCACTGCATTATTCTGCATTTCTGTCTGGAAGGATGAAGATCCTTGGACGCCTGAATCTGGTAGACAAGGGCCTTGTCTACATCAAAGGCAATAAAGTTAGTCTGAAGCTGGCCATGGCACTCGTTTTGATTGCTTTGGGGACCTTCAGAGTAATGTGGAAGAAACGATTGGATTCTGTACGTGTAACGAGTGCAACTTCACACATAACGGAGGCACATGAAGCTGGAGGGAAATCCGCTTACATCTGCTGTCATTGATTTCTGTACGCCCGTTCAACCATTTGTCTCATGCTGCTCCCCAGTCGGCCAGGTCTTGGATTTTGTCCAGCCTGCGATGTTTCTCGGTTAAACCCTGATACTGTCTATGTGCGACCGACCACAGTTTTGACAATCCACCCCCGAGACTATGAGCAGCGCAGCGGCGCAGCCTCAGAACGCCAGACATCCGGGGTTCGATCCTGATGTCGGTTGCTGCCCGCATGGAGTTTGCACGTTCTCCCGTTTCCTCCGGTCGCTCCGGTTTCCTCCCACATCTCAAAGACCTGTGGGTTTTTTGCCGTCATCATCCCCATTTGGGGCGGCAGAGTCACTGCCTTACGGCGCCAGAGACCCAGGTTCGATCCTGACTACGGGCGCTGTCTGTACGGAGTTTGCACGTTCTCCCCGTGACCACGTGAGTTTTCCCCGGGTGCTCCGGTTTCCTCCCACACTCCAAAGACGTGCATGTTTGTAGGTTAACTTGCTTTGGTAAAAATTGTAAATTGCCCCTAGTGTGTGTAGCATAGTGGTAGTGTGTGGGGATCGCTGGTGGACTCGATGGGCCGAAGGGCCTGTTTCCATGCTGTATCTAAACTAAACTAAACTAAGCCATCAGGGATGTGAAACATTCATTCTCAAAATTAATTGGCCTCTGTAAATTGTCCCTGATGTATAGGGAATGGATGAGATGGTGGGATAACGTGGCACTAGTGTGAATTGTGGTCGATGGCCTCTGTGGTGTCAGTGGGCTGAAGGGCCTGTTTCCATGCTGTATAGACACAAGATGCTGGAGTAACTCAGCGGGACAGGCCGCATCTCTGGAGGGAAGGAATGGGTGACGTATCGGGTCGAGACCCTTCTTCAAACTGATTGATCAATCAGACTGATTCAGACATCAGACTGAAGAAGGGCCTCGATCCGAAATGCCACCCATTCCTTCTCTCCAGTGATGCTGCCTGTCCCGCTGAATTACTCCAACATTTTGTGTCTATCTTCGATTTCATCCAGCATCTGCTGTTCCTTCCTACACTGTTTCCATGCTGTATCTTTAAACAAAGACTGACCTAAACTGACCCCAGACCCACCCGAGTGCTGCTGCCACCCACACAGAAGGGGTGCCGGTGAGATGGCAGCCCTGCCGGCAGTCTGTTCATCTTTTTGTTATTTTTAGCGTTTGTTAAAAGTTTGTTTTAATGTACTTGGGTTTATGAGTGGGGAGGGGATCGGGGTAACATCTTTTTTCAATTCCTACCTTCCCGGAGATGTGATCAATTTTCGGATCACATTCTCCGGGCTCTGCGGCCTACCATCGCTGGAGCTGGAGGCCTCCTCGGACTGTCTTGTGCCCCACCGCGGGGCGCAGACTTAACGTCGCAGCCGATCCCTTGCCTGGGATCGCTCCCACCGCGCGCGGCCTGCGGACTTACCATCAAGGGCTCGCAGTCTCGGGAGATGCTAGTCGGGTGCTCCAACGCCGCAGAAGGTTCGACCAGCCCCGACGCGAGGTTCGATCGCCCGGTGCGGGGTAGCTGACATCCCCCCGATGCGGGAGCTGAACACCTCAACGCAGAGGGCCCGAACGCCGCCGGCTATGGGAATCAAGACCGTCCCGTCAACGGAGGGCTCGAGGCCCCCGAACAAGGAAGAACAAAAGGAAGGACTTGAACTTTATTTCGCCTTCCATCACAGTGAGGAATGTGTAGGAGTCACTGTGGTGGATGTTCATGTTAAAATGTGTTTTTGAGTGATCTGTTGCTTTTAATTGTGTGACTGACCTGGCCAGTGAAATACCTCGTGTGTTGCAAAACATACTTGGTGAATAAAATCCGATTCTGGTTCTGATTCTGAATTAACAACTGCCAACTCACCCACTGACCCACATGTGTGTGGGATGTGGAAGGAAAATCTGCTGGCGTGTGGGTCAGAGTGCTCTGGAAGGCTTGCAATAGGTCTGAGAAGTGAAATTCTGCCGTTCGGTATTTCAACTGCGCATGCCCAGGTCATAGGTCACTGGAGATAAACATTCGTGTGTGCAGACCTGCACATTCGTGTGTGCAGACCTGCGTTTCATCCGTAGTCAGGATCAAACCCGGGTCTCCGGCGCCGCAAGTTAGATAATGTGGAGCAAGTGCGAACGGGTGGACATAGTGGGCCGAAGGGCCTGTTTCCGTGCTGTGTCCCTGAACCAAATTAATGTACAGAATTCTATATTAATTCACTGGTAGAATACTTGACAATTCATACACAGTTTATGGAGCCAGCACTTTGTTTGCCTTTTCTTTACCAACAATGACCTTTGACAAATCCCATGATTACTTGCGTTTTTCGGAATACCGAACTCGCTTATTCCTGTGGTGTTTAGCCCCGCTCGGCCGGCCACAACCGGCAACACTTGCTTGTTTTTCTCGCGGAAAACTGTCCGCGATGAGCACCTTGCGAATAATTAGTGACTGCTGATCAACATGTCAAGCACTTGGGAACTTGAACGATCTCGACACTTGGGAACCTCAGGTATTTAAACATATCAGCGTTGGTGCAGAGCACCCGGGGGAAACCTGCGGGGTGGTGGGGAGAAGGTGAGTCCCTCACAGGACAGAGCCCGAGGCCAGGATTAAAGCTGCGCTGGTGGAGCTGTGAAAGAGCAGCACTAACCACTCATCCACCGTGCATCGCACCCCTCAGTTCCTTCAACAGTGCTGCTCTCCCGCAGAGGGTCAGAGGCTGGTGAATCTGTGGGATTCATTGCCGCAGACGGCTGTGGAGGCCAAGTCAAAGGATATTTTGACGGCGGAGATGGGCATACTCTTGATTTGTACGGGTGTCAGGGGTTATGGGGAGAAGGCAGGAGAATGGTTGTTGAGAGATAGATCAGCCATGATTGAATGGCGGAGTAGACTTGATGGGCTGAATGGTCTAATTCTGCTCCTATCACTTATGAACATGCCCTCAATAATGCGTCACTCCCTCAATACCATCAATAGTGAACCACTCCCTCAATGCCATCAATAATGCATCTCGCAGTAACATCAATAAGAATAGAAACATAGAAACATATAAATTAGGTGCAGGAGCAGGCCATTCGGCCCTTCGAGCCTGCACCGCCATTCAATATGATCATGGCTGATCATCCAACTCAGTATCCTGTACCTGCCTTCTCTCCATACCCCCTGATCCCTTCAGCCACAAGGGCCACATCCAACTCCTTCTTAAATATGGCCAACAAACTGGCCTCAACTACCTTCTGTGGCAGAGAGGGGTAAGGGGTAAGGGGTAAGCCATTTAGAATGGAGACGAGGAAACACAGAGAGTTGCGAGTCTGTGGAATTCTCTGTCACAGAGGGCGGTGGAGGCCGGTTCTCTGGATATTTTCAAGAGAGAGCTAGATAGGGCTCTTAAAAATAGGGGAGTCAGGGGATATGGGGAGAAGGCAGGAACGGGGGTACTGATTGTGGATGATCAGCCAAGATCACATTGAATGGCGGTGCTGGCTCGAAGGGCCGAACGGCCTCCTCCCGCACCTATTGTCTATTGTCTATCAATTGTAGCATCACTCCTGGAATACTACCAATAGTGCATCCCTCCCTCAGTACCCTCGTTAGTACTTTGCTCCCTCAGTACCATCAATAGTGCATCGCTCGCAGAGAGCATCACAGCAAAATGTCTGTGGAAATATCAGAGGCGGGAAAGTTTAAAGGAGATGTGTGGGGAATGTCATTGTTCACATAATGTGGAACGTGCCACCAGGGCCGTTGGAAGCAGATACGGCCGTGAGGTTTAAGAGGATTTTAAATAGTCACATGGACACGCGAGGAGGGGAAGGGTACGGATCACGTGCAGGGAGACAGGGTTAGTTTGCAGAAGGCGCTGAACCGTATTGAACTGTTTCTGTGCAATACTGTTCTAAGTTCTATGTTTAATTGCAGCAAAGATCTCAGGGGATACAAAGTGTTTAAGAAAGAACTGCAGATGGTGGAAAAATCGAAGGTAGGCAAAAGTGCTGGAGAAACTCAGCGGGTGAGGCAGCATCTATGGAGCGAAGGAATAGGTGACGTTTTGGGTCGAGACTCTTCGTCAGACTGATGTGGGGGTGGGGCGGGGGGGGCGGGAAGAAGAAAGGAAGAGGTGGAGACAGTGGGCTGTGGGAGAGCTGGGAAGCGGAGGGGGAAGGAGGGTGAAAGCAAGGACTGCCTGACACGGGGGAGGGAGGGGCATGAGAGAGGAGGTTGTTAAACTATCTTTGGAGAGAGGATGAGAATTTCTCCAAAGTAGGCATACCTTGAGGAGATTTCGCAGTGGAGTAGAAAGGACTGCAGATGCTGGAAAAATCGGGATACAAAGCTTAGTTTAGGTTTAGCTGTGCTCCAAGGGCAATTTGCAGAGGGGCATTCTGTCTACAACCTTGTAACTCTTTGGGATGTGGGAGGAGACCGGAGCACCCGGAGGAAACCCACACGGTCACAGGAAGAACGTCCAAACTCCACATTGCCAAGCACCTGAGACCGACGAGACAGCAGTTCTACCAGCTGCGCCACTGTGCCGCCCGATAACAGGGGCGTGAGAGGAAAGATGGAATTAGTACAGAGGGGCGCCTGATGGCCAGTATGGACAGGGTGGGCTGAAGGGCCTGTTCTGAGATGTACGAGTCCCTCCGGTACTGTCCACCAGATGAAACACTACACTATCTGCTTTCTCGAACGTGCATCCGGCGATGGATGGACTACAGATAGACCCACATGGATCTATTCTGGGAAGTTATCCCTTGGGTTCTGACCGATATTTATCTTCAGCCAATATCAGTTAAAGAACTGTCATTGTCGAGTATCTGTTCAGGGGAGTGGAGTGTGCATTGTAAACACTGCACCGCTCCCATTTTCCACTTTAACTACTTTTTTGTGTATGTATGTGTGTGATATGTAATGTATGCATGCACGCACGCATACACATTCGCGCATACACACACACACACACACACACACACACACACACACACACACACACACACACACACACACACACACACACACACACATCTGAATGGATGAATGAATGAATAAGTTCATTGGCCAAGTATAGTCACATACAAGGAATTTGCCTTGGTGCTCCACCTGCAAGTGACAACATGACATACATGTTAGGAATTACATGTGAAACATTAAACATTCATGATAAAACATAATCGATGAAACGTGAATTAAAAAAAAAGAGCAAAAGGAGGCTACAGATGTTTGGTTATTGAGTAGAGCAACTACTCGTGGAAAAAAAGCTGTTTTTATGTCTGGCTGTGGCGGCTTTGACATTCCGGAGTCACCTTCCAGAGGGAAGTGATTCAAAGAGTTTGTGGCCAGGGTGAGAGGGGTCAGAGATGATCTTGCCCGCTCGCTTCCTGGCCCTTGCAGTGTACAGTTCATCAATGGAGAGAAGGTTGCAGCCAATAACCTTCTCTGCTGATCGGACGATTCGCTGCAGCCTCCAGGTGTCGTGCATGGTGGCTGAGCCAAACCAGACCACGATGGAGAATATATATTTACATATACATATAAAATATATATATATATTTTTAAACCAATATGTAGAAGAACTGACTAGAGGGCAGGCCATTCTAGACTGGGTATAGTGTAATGAGGAAGGATTAGTTAGAGATCTTTTTGTGCGAAGCTCCTTGGGCAACAGTGACCATAATATGGTGGAATTCATAGAAACATAGAAATTAAGTGCAGGAGCAGGCCATTCTGCCCTTCGAGCCTGCACCGCCATTCAATATGATCATGGCTGATCATCCAACTCAGTATCCTGTACCTGCCTTCTCTCCATACCCCCTGATCCCTTCAGCCACAAGGGCCACATCCAACTCCCTCTTAAATATGGCCAACGAACTGGCCTCAACTACCTTCTGTGGCAAAGAATTTCACAGATTCACCACTCTCTGTGTGAAAAACGATTTTCTCATCTCGGTCCTAAAAGACTTCCCCCTTATCCTCTGCATTCTGCATTAGGATGGAGAGTGACACGGTTAATTCAGAGACCAGAGTCCTGAACTTAAAGAAAGGAGACTGAAGGTGTGAGAAGGGAATTGGCTAGGATAGATGGGCAAATTATACTTAAAGGGTTGACGGTGGAGATGCAATGGCAAAGATTTAAAGACCACATGGATGAACTCCAGAAATTGTTCATCCCTGTCAGGTGAAAAAATAAAACGGGGAAGGCGGCTCAACCGTGGCCAATGAGGGAAATCAAGGATAGTGTTAAATCCAAGGAAGAGGCACATAAATTGGCTAGAGGAAGCAGCAAACCGGAGGACTGGGAGAAATTTAGAATTCAACTGAGGAGGACAAATTAAGAGGGGGAAAAACGAGCTTCATGAAAGAAAGCTTTCGGGGAATGTAAAAACTAACTCTAAAAGCTTCTTCAGATATAGTATGTAAAAAAGGAAAAGATTAGTGAGGACAAATGTAGGTCCCTTACAATCAGAGACAGGTGAATTTATAATGGGAAACAGAAATGGCAGAACAGTTAAACAAGTATTTTGGTTCTGTCTTGGAAGTAACAAACAATCTCACTGAAATACAAGGTGACCGAGGATCTAGTGGGAGGGAGGAACTGAAGGGAATCCACATTAGTCAGGAAATGGTGTTAGGTAAACTGTTGAGACTGAAGGCAGATAAATCCCCAGGGCCTGATGGTCTGCATCCCAGAGTACTCAAGGAGGTGGCCCCAGAAATCGTGGATGCACTGGTGATTATTTTCCAATGTTCTCTCGACTGGATCAGTTCCTGTGGATTGGAGGGTAGCCAATGTAACCCCACTGTTTAAGAAAGGAGGGAGAGAGAAAACGGGGAATTATAGACCAGTTAACCTCATATCGGTAGTGGGGAAGATGCTTGAGTCGATTGTTAAAGATGTTGTAGCAGCGCATTTGAAAAGCAGTGACAGGATCGGTCAAGGTCAGCATGGATTTATGAAGGGGAAATCATGCTTGACTACTTTTCTGGAGTTTTTTGAAGATGTAACAAGTAGAATGGATAAGGGAGAGCCAGTGGTTATGGTGTATCTAGACTTTCAAAAAGCCTTTGGCAAGGTCCCACACACGAGATTAATGTACAAAACTATATAGCACATGTTATTGGGGGTAGGGTACTGACATGGATAGAGAACTGGTTGGCAGACAGGAAACAAAGAGTAGGGTCATATTCAGAATGGCAGACTGACTAGTGAGGAGCTGCAAGGCTCGGTGCTGGGACCACAGTTGTTTACAATATATATTAATGATTTAGACGAGGGAATTAAATGTAACATCTCCAATTTTGCGGATGACACAAAGCTGGGTGGCAGAGTGAGCTGCGATAAGGCTGCAGGGTGACTTGGATAGGTTGGGTGAGTGGGCAGATGCATGGCAGATGCAGTATAATGTGGATAAATGTGAGGTGATCCACATTGGTGGCAAGAACTGGAAGGCAGATTATTATCTGAATGGTGTCAAATTAGGAAAAGGGTAGGTGCAACGAGACCTGGGTGTGCTTGTACATCAGTCACTGAAAGTAAGCATCAGGTACAGCAGGCAGTGAATAAAGCTAATGGCATGTTGGCCTTCATTGCAAGAGGATTGGAGTTTAGGAGCAAGGAGGTCCTACTGCAGTTGCACAGGGCCCTGGTAAGACCACACCTGGAGTATTGTAAGCAATTTTGGTCTTCAAATTTGAGGAAGGACATTCTTGCTATTGAGGGAGTGCAGCGTGGGTTCACCAGGTTAATTCCCGTGATGACGGGACCGACATATGATGAAAGAATGGATCGACTGGGCTTGTAAGC
Organism: Okamejei kenojei; assembly: GCA_035221665.1. NCBI lineage: Eukaryota > Metazoa > Chordata > Chondrichthyes > Rajiformes > Rajidae > Okamejei > Okamejei kenojei. Next base: position 11,362,641 of record CM069139.1, on the reverse strand, counting down.
ACTGAAAATTAGAAGGATGAGAATGGATCTTATAGAAACATATAAAATTCTTAAATAATTGGGCAGGCTAGATGCAGGAAAAATGTTCCTGATGTTGGGAGAGTCCAGAAGCAGGGGGTCACAGTTTAAGAATAAGGGGTAGGCCATTTAGGACTCAGATGAGGAAAAACTTCTTTACCCAGAGAGTTGTGAATCTGCCTCAGAGACAATGGAGGCCAATTAACTGGAGTTAGATTTAGCTCTTGGTGCTAAAGGAATTAAGGGATGTGGGGAAAAAGCAGGAACGGGTACAGATTTTAGTTGATCAGCTATTGAATGGGGGTGCTGGCTCGAAGGACCGAAGGGCAAAATGGCCTATTCCTGCACCTATTTTTCTATGTTTTTGTTCCTTCTCTTCTCTCCAGCTCCATGCTGTCTGACCCACTGAGTTACTCCAGCATTTTGTGTCTATATTCTTTTCCTATCTCTCTCTCTCTCTCTCTCTCTCTCTCCTTTATATAATCTTGTTTACAGTATACTATGTTTACATATTCATTTGTGTTGTTGCAAGTAAGAATTTCTCTGCTCTGTCAGGGACATTTGTCAATAAAACACTTGACTCTCGACTCTCGTTGTTGTAAAGTGCTTTGGGAACATTACAAGATGTAATGCAGAAGCTGCAGAAATCTCTTTGGAGCCCACAGATGTAATCTGTGTGATGGAACTTCAGGCAATATCGGAGGGAATTTCTGAGGAAATGTGACGGGCTGCAGGCACAGAATGACTCATGTCTGGGAGCATCGTGTACCGTGTCGCACTCCTAGGAACCTGTCATGACAGCCTGTCCGGGGGTTTGCATTTCCTGCGTCGACCTCTAGCTTGTCGTCAAGGTCAAGGTCAACGGTGCAAGCAATCTGCGTGGAGAAGGAACTGCAGATGCCGGTTTAAACCGAAAGATAAGCACAAAAAGCCGGAGTAACACTGCGGGTCAGCCAGCATCTCCGGAGAAAAGGAATCCGCGACATTCCGGTACGGGTGACGAAGGGTCTCGACCCCGAAACGCCACCTAATTCCTTTTCTCCAGAGACGCTGTCTGACCCGCTGAGTTACTGCAGCTTTTTGTGTCTTCAGTGCAAGCATTCTGTTGGGTCCCGCCATCAAATGCAAAAAATGGTGCCCAAAACGTAGGGGATCTTCACTGGGACGTATGCCTCCGAAGGATGAGGCTCGTTACTCCATAGAAGAGGAACCCGCCCCTCGGCCCATTGTATCCGTGAAGCCAAGCCAAGCCAATCTCCGTATCCCTCCACTCCCCTGCATATCCATGTGCCCATAGAAAATTGGTGCAGGAGGAGGCCATTCGGCCCTTCGAGCCAGCACCGCCATTCATTGTGATCATGGCTGATCGTCCGCAATCAATAACCCGTGCCTGCCTTCTCCCCATATAGCCCAGATTCTGTGCATCCAACTAAATTGTGTCCCGCACCTGCAGTTTCTTGTGTCTCCCTCACCTAAATCCACCTATCACTTCTGACGAAGGGTCTCAACCTGAAACATCACCCATTCCTTCTCTCTGGAGATGCCACCTGTCCCGCTGAGTTACTCCAGCATTTTGTGTCCACCTATCACTTGCCAGGCTTTGCCCAGCCCCCATCTCTCTTTTCCAGCTTTCTCCCCCCCCCCCACCCTATCCACTCATTCTGAAGAAGGGTCCTGACTCAAAACGTCGTCTCTCCATTCCCTCTAAAGCGGTGGAGGGACTCAGTGGGTCAGGCCGCATCTGTAGAGGGAACGGAATACCTTTCCAACTATCTCCACCCCCCACACCAAGCAGTCTGAAGAAGGGTCCTGACCTAGAATGTTGCCTGTCCATGCTCTCCAGACGTGCAAGTTACTCCAGGAGATTGTGTCTCTCTTTGGAAACCGGCATCTGCTGTTCCTTCTTTACGTATGTGAAGAGGAAAAAAATAGACCAAAGGTGGCCCCTTGAAGACTGAAAAGGTGAATTTATTATGGGGAACAAGGAAATGCCAGATGAGTTGAACAGGTACTTTGGATCCGTCTTCACTAAGGAGGCCACAAACAATCTTCCAGATGTACTAGCGGCCAGAAAATGTATTGTGACGGAGAAACTGAAGGAAATCCACATTAGGCAGAAAATGGTGTTGGGTAGACTGATGGGACTGAAGGCTGATAAATCCCCAGGGCCTGATGGTCTGCATCCCAGGGCACTTAAGGAAGTGACTCTCGAAATCTTGGACGCATTGGTGATCATTTTCAAATGTTCTATAGATTCAGGGTCAGTTCCTGTGGATTGGAGGGTAGGTAATGTTATCCCACTTTTTAAGAAAGGCGGGAGAGAAAAAAAAGGGAATTATAGACGTTAGCCCAGGGGTGGGGAACCTTTTCATGTTGGAATGCCACATTAAGTTAGCTGTAATCTAAATCCATGAAACTTCAATTAGATATAGTTCAAAATGTACTTTATTTTGTAAAAATCTAACTACTATGTACTTCAAGAAAATGAAAAAAAATGTTAATTCTAAAGTTAAATAACCTTTCAATGACTTTGTTGTGACTGCTTTTTGTGGGAACGCATTTGAATATTGGGTTGCAACATGGAGGTACGCAGGTTCAGCTGATCTTCTAGATGGGTATCCGTCATTTGTGACATTAAGGCCGTCTTGATTTGGGTTAGATAGAAGAATGTAGATGCGCAGCTATCAGTGGTTGAAAAGCAAGAAAGCATTTCTCGAGCATGTTGCCGAAGACGTGGGCATTCTATTTGCATTTTTCCATATTTCAATCGGATCTTTCAGCGTCAGATAAGGACTTTAAAATGTCATCTTCTGAGAGCTCAATCCATTCCATCTGTAGTTCTATAGCAGCCTTGGAGCCAACAACTAGGTGAGATTGAAATGCTAATTTGAATGCTAAATAATGCTAATTTTGTTGAATCTTCTTTTACTCTTTGGTATATTAAATACGTTCATTTAAATAAAAATAATAAAAGACGAACAAAAACATATTAATAAAAATAAAAGGATTTGTTCTACAAAATTTGGATTCATTCAAAAGGCCGCACTTAATGGCCTAGAAGGCCACATGTTGCCTTAAGGCCGCAGGTTCCCCACCCCTGCGTTAGCCTGACATCGGTGGTGGGGAAGATGCTGGAGTCAATTATTTACAAAGGGGAAATCATGCTTGACTAATCTTCTGGAATGTTTTGAGGATGTAACTAGGAAAATGGACAAGGGAGAGCCAGTGGATGTAGTGAACTTGGACTTTCAGAAAGCATTTGATAAGGTCCCACATAGGAGATTAGTGGGCAAATTTAGGGCACAAGCTATTGGGGTAGAGTGCTGACATGGATAGAAAACTGGTTGGCAGACAGGAAACAAAGAGTAGGGATTAACGGGTCCCTTTCAGAATGGCAGGCAGTGACTAATGGGGTACCGCAAGGCTCGGTGCTGGGACCACAGCTAATTACAATATACACCAATTATTTAGATGAAGGGATTCAAAGTAACATTAGTAAATTTGCAGATGACATAAAGCTGGGTGTCAGTGTGAACTGTGAGGAGGATGCTATGAGGATGCAGGGTGACTTGGACAGGTTGGGTGAGTGGGCAGATGCATGGCAGATGCCGTTTAATGTGGATAAATGTGAAGTTATCCACTTTGGTAGCAGAAACAGGAAGGCAGATTATTATCTAAAGGGTGTCAAGTTGCGAAAAGGGGAAGTACAACGGGATCTGGGGGTCCTTGTTCATCAGTCAATTAAAGTAAGCATGTAGGTACAGCAGGGAGTGAAGAAAGCAAATGGCGAATGGCCTTCATAACAAGAGCAGTTGAGTATTAGAGCAAAGAGGTCCTTCTGCAGTTGTACAGGGCCCTGGTGAGACCACACCTGGAGTATTGTGTGCAGTTTTGGCATGTTGGCCTTCATAACAAGAGGAGTTGGGTATTGGAGCAAAGAGGTCCTTCTGTAGTTGATAGGGCTTACTCCTCTGGAGTTTAGAAGGATGAGAGGGGATCTTATTAAACATATAAGATTATTAAGGGTTTGGACATGCTAGAGGCAGGAAACATGTTCCTAATGTTGGGGGGTCCAGAAACGGGCCACAGTTTAAGAATAAGGGGTAAGCCATTTGAACGCAGATGAAAAAAAAAAATTTTCACTTGGAAAGTTGTGAGTCTGTGGAATTTTCAGCCTGGAGGCCGGTTCTCTGGATACTTTCAAGAGAGAGCTATATAGGACTCTTAAAGATACCGGAGTCTGGGGATATGGGGAGAAGGCAGGAACGGGGTACTGATTGGGGATGATCAGCCATGGTCACATTGAATGTCGGTGCTGGCTCGAAGGGCTGAATGGCCTAATCCTGCACCTATTGTGTCTTGTCTAATGTCTAATGTCTCTGGACTAGGCCATCTAAAAGCCCCTTCGACATCACTCTCATATCAAAGTTGTGACCACAGCTCAGTCCATCATCGGCTCTGACCTCCCTACCATCGAGGGGATCTATCGCAGTCGCTGCCTCAAAAAGGCTGCAGCATCATCAAGGACCCACACCATCCTGGCCACACACTCATCTCGCCGCTGCCTTCAGGTAGAAGGTACAGGAGCCTGAAGACTGCAACATCCAGGTTCAGGAACAGCTCCTTCCCCACAGCCATCAGACTATTAAACACAACTTCAAACAAACTCTGAACTATAACAGCCTATTGCACTTTCTCTGTTTATTTACGTGTGTATATATATATATTCAATGGTGTATGGACACACTGATCTGTTCTGTATTTATGCCAACAATATTCTGTTGTGCTGCAGCAAGCAAGAATTTCATTGTCCTATCTGGGACACATGACAATAACCTCTCTTGACTCTTGACTCGACCCTTGGCCTCCACCACCACCCCTGGCAGAACATTCCAGACACCCACCAAAATCTTTTTCTTTAAACCTGCGCCGCGCTTCACTTTTAAACTTTGCTGCCCTTATCTTCAAACTATGCCCTCTATTCTTTTTGACATTTTCATCCTAGGGAAAAAAGATTCTGACTATCTTTCGTATCCGTGTCTCTCCTAATTGTAAATACTTGAACTGTCTTGAAGCGGGCGTTATCTTGCACATAGAGTTGTGGCCAATTATCCTGTATATGTAGCCTGTGGAAGGCTTGGTTGTAATCACGTGTAGTCCTTCTGCTGACTGGGTGGCAGGCAACAAAAAAGCTTTTCACTCTACCTCAACACACATGACCAAAAAATAAACTAAACTCCTAATCCTGTGTGTGTGTCGGATGCTGCCAGTGTACTGGGTGATCGCTAGTTGGTGCGGACTCGGTGGGCAGTAGGGCCTGTTTCTGCGCTGTGTCGCTAAAGTCTAAATTTGCCATGATTTGTCACCATTCTTTCTTGATCATAAGTGATAGGAGCAGAATTGGGCCATTTGGCCCATCAAGTCTACTCTGCCATTCAATCATGGCTGATCTATCTCTCCCTCCTAACCTCATTCTCCTGCCTTCTCCCCATGACCCCTTACACCTGGACTAAGAAGAATCTATCTATCTCTGCTTTAAAAGCATCCATTGACTTGGCCTCCACAGCCTTCTGTGGCAAAGAATTCACCACAGATGCACCACCCTCAGATTAAACGTCCTTTAATTCTGAGGCTATGACTAGTCCTAGACTCTCCCATTTGTGGAAACATCCTCTCCACATCCGCTCTATCCAAGCCTTTCACTCTTCTGTACATTTCAATGAGGTCCCCCCCTCATTCCTCTAAACTCCAGCGAGTACGGGCTCAGTCATAAAAGCCCTGTCCCACGGTACGAGTTCATTCCAAGAGCTCTCCCGAGTTTGCCCTGATCCGAACTGAGAGATTTACGGTAATGGCCACTCGTCGGTACTCGGGGCTCTCGTGGACATTTTCCATCACGTTGAAAAATCTTTGCGAGTCTTCCCGTGCTTACCTGCCGTTAGCGAGTCTTCCCGAGTACCTGCCGACAGCGCTAAGAGACGTCCCTGAGCTCCGTAACGGGTACTCAGAGACGTCCCTGAGTACCCACTACGTTCATTCTCCGTGCTTAGCACGAGTTTTGATTTTTGTTTTAACTCGGGAGAGCGCTTGGAATGAACTCGTACCGTGGGACAGGGCTTTTAGTTAACTCATGTGTTAAAGGTAGGCAGAACACCTTGGAATGTATTCAAGGTGCCATACAAATGTCTTCAGCTCACCCCGGTGTCGGGGCATATGAATGGAAACCCAATATGCAGAGCAGCGCAGCACCATTTTAAATGCCAAGCGATTTGTTTCACTGGACTGATTATGTAAATATATATCCTTCATGCAATTTGATGTTTGCGAAGCTGGGTAAATATTGACACTGCTGTCAGGTTGCACAAACCAGGAGGAAGAGCAACGTGGTTGAAATCAAGAGTCAAGAGTGAAGAGACAAGAGTGCTTTTATTATCACGTGTTCCACACAGGACAATTAAATTCTTAAGCTCCTGTCCCCACTGTACGAGGTAATTCAAGAGTTCTCCCGAGTTTTCCCCTGATTCGAACTCGGTGAATGTCCGTAGCGGGTCCGTAGGAGTTCGTGGACGTCCCGCAGCGGCTCGTACGAGTAAAAAGTAACCTTTTTTTTTTCAGCACGAGTATTTTTTTACGCGTAGACATTTTGTAGTGTTAAAAAAACGTCACGAGTTTACGGGATTTCCCGAGTACTTACCGTTACTCGTGCGAGCCGCTACGAGACATCCACAAACTCCTACGGACCCGCTACAGACATTCTCCGAGTTCGAATCAGGGGAAAACTCGGGAGAACTCTTGAATTAGCTCATACAGTGGGACAGGCCCTTTACTTGCTGCAGCCCAACAGAATAAGTAAACATAGTACATAAACGAGAGGAAAAAAAAGTTCAATGTGTGTATATATACATGCACATACTCAAAAAACATACAGTATTGTGCAATAATAATTATAGTTTGTTGTAGTTCAGAGCTTATTTGTTGTTGTGTTTAATAGCCTGATGGCTGTAGGGAAGAAGCTGTTCCTGAACCTGGACGTTACAGTTTTCAGGCACCTGTACCTTCTTTCCGATGGCAGTGGTGAGATGAGTGTGGCCAGGATGGTGTGGGTCTCTGGTGATGCTGGCTGCCCTTTTGAGGCAGCGAGTCCGACAAATCCCTTCGATGGTGGGGAGGACAGAGCCGGTGATGGACTGGGCAGTGGTCACAACATTTTGCAGTCTTTTCCGCTCCTGGACGTTCAAGTTGCGATGGAACCGGGCCACGATGGAACCAGTCAGTATGCTCTCTACTGTGCACCTGTAGAAGTTCAGGAGAATCCTCTTTGACATATCGAATGTCTGTAATCTTCTCAGGAAGATTATATAATTAACCTATGTTTAAGAAAGAATTGCAGATGCTGGAAAAATCGAAGGTAGACAAAAATGCTGGAGAAACTCAGTAGGTGAGGCAGCATCTACTGAGCGAAGGAATAGGTGTCACTAGGCCAAGTGCAGACCCGTTGGGTCTGGTCCCCGAACGTGCTTCAGTACCCGGGGGGAGGGGTGAGGGGGAGGGGAGGGGGGCAGGGGGAGGAGGTGGGAGGGGAAGGGGGAGGGGAGGGAAAGGCGGAGGGGGGGGGGGGGGGGGGGGGGGGGGAGGGGGGGGGGGGGGGGGGGAGGGAAGGGTTGTTAGCGAACTGAACTCACTGTGGAATGAATCCATTAACGGAGCCACTCTCCTGGTGGATTGGAAGTTGTCCCTGCCTTCCCTCTGGCTGAAGGCAAAAATCGACTGTTCCCCTGCTGTATTTCGGAGCACGGCGAAAAGCAGCGGTGGAAGAGGCGATCTTTGTCTTGAGCAAGTGTGATAGAGCCGGGGGGAGGGGGGGTGTGGAGGAAGTGAAATGGGGAGCCGAATCGGCAGGAAAAATCGGCCGCGGGGAAAAAAAATGGCGGCGTTTTTGGAGGACAGCGGGCTGCAGCAGCTGCCGTTACGGTGTCTGGCCAGCAGGAGGCCACAAAATGAGTGAGTGTGTGTGTGGGGGGGAGGGGGTGGGGGGTGTGGTGAAGGATTTTATTTTAAAAAGTGTACATAAAAATGTCTAAATGTAATGAGGAGTGAATCCGTGAATGTAAAAGTGTAATGTGTAGCAAAATGGAAAATTTCTCGGGGTTTGAAAGTGTGGTTTTGGCGAACCATGAAATCAAAGGGAAAATCTGACATACACCCACAAGACACACGCCCGGTCGGCAGACACACACACACAGAGTTTTAATAGTATATAGATTTCGGGTCGAGACCCTTCTTCAGACTGATGTGGGGTTGGGGGGGGGGGGGGGGGAGAAGAAAGGAAGAGGCGGAGGCAGTGGGCTGTGGGAGAGCTGGGAAGGGGAGGGGAAGGAGGGAGAAAGCAAGGACTACCTGAAATTGGAGAAGTCAATGTTCATACCGCTGGGGGGTAAACTACCCCAAGCGAAATATGTGGTGCTGCTCCTCCACTGATCTCACTGATGTAGAGCAGTTGACACCTAGAGCAGCGGATGCAATAGATGAGGTTAGAGGAGGTGCAGGTGAACCTCTGCCTCACCTGGAAAGACTGCTCGGGTCCTTGGATGGAGTCGAGGGGGGAGGTAAAGCGACAAGTGTAGCATTTCCTGCGGTTGCAAGGGAGAGTTCCAGGGGAGGGGGTGGTTTGGGTGGGAAGGGACGGATTCCAATGGATCATTTAAGATCTGAGAGAACAGATGAGGTTCTCAATTAAACCTTACATTTGACCAGATCCCTTCACCGTCAGCCCATCCCGGAGGTTAAGCAACGCCGGCGGAGATGATTTAAAATGACCTTGGTGACAGGAGGCAGAGGGAGTGGAGTCCTTCTGCAGTTGTGCAGGGCCCTAGCGAGACCACACCTGGAGTATTGTGTGCAGTTTTGGTCTCCAAATTTGAGGAAGGAAATTCTTGCTATTGAGGGAGTGCAGCGTAGGTTCACAAGGTTAATTCCCAGGATGGCGGGACTGTCATATGTTGATACCATGGAGTGGCTGGGCTTGTACACTCTGGAATTTAGAAGGATGAGTGGGGATCTTATTGAAACATATAAGATTATTAAGGGTTTGGACACACTAGAGGCAGGAAACATGTTCCCGATGTTGGGGGAGTCCAGAACCAGGGGCCACAGTGTAAGAATAAGGGGTAAACCATTTAGAACGGAGACGAGGAAACACTTTTTCACACAGAGAGTTGTGAGTCTGTGGAATTCTCTGCCTCGGAGGGCGGTGGAAAAGACTGCAAAAGTATCTTGGATACTTTCAAGAGAGAGCTAGATAGGGCTCTTAAAGATAGCGGAATCAGGGAGATATGGGGAGAAGGCAGGAACGGGGTACTGATTGTGGATGATCAGCCATGATCACATTGAATGGCGGTGCTGGCTCGAAGGGCCGAATGGCCTACTCCTGCACCTATTGTCTATTGTCTATAGACTTGATGGGCCAAATGGCTGAATTCTGCTCCTATCGCTTATGATTATTCTTCCTCCTAGTTTGTGCAGTTTAGGCTAGATTGCAACCTGACAGCTGAGCCAATATAAGACCCAGCTCGGTAAACATCAAATTGCATTCTAATTGGGAGTCTGTGACCAGCAGTGTATTGAAGGGATCAGTTCTAGGACCTTTGCTGTTTGCGATATCAGTTGAGTTTAGTTAATTGTCATGTTTTACCAAGGTACAGTGTAACGCTTTTGATGCGCGCTAACCAGTCAGCGCAAAGAGAAAAGATCGGTCTGAAGAAGGGTCTTCGCCCCGGAAATCGTCACCCCATTCCTTCTCTCCAGGGATGCTGTCTGTCCCGCTGAGTTACTCCAGCATTTTGTGTCTGTCAGCGAAAAGACTACAATCGAGCCATTCATAGAAACATAGAAACATAGAAATTAGGTGCAGGAGTAGGCCATTCAGCCCTTCGAGCCTGCACCGCCATTCAATATGATCATGGCTGATCATCCAACTCAGTATCCCGTACCTGCCTTCTCTCCATACCCTCTGATCCCCTTAGCCACAAGGGCCACATCCAACTCACTCTTAAATATAGCCAATGAACTGGCCTCAACTACCCTCTGTGGCAGAGAGTTCCAGAGACTCACCACTCTCTGTGTGAAGAAAGTCTTTCTCATCTCGGTCTTAAAGGATTTCCCCCTTATCCTTAAGCTGTGACCCCTTGTCCCTGGACTTCCCCAACATCGGGAACAATCTTCCTGCATCTAGCCTGTCCAACCCCTTAAGAATTTTGTAAGTTTCTATAAGATCCCCTCTTAATCTCCTAAATTCCAGAGAGTATAAACCAAGTCTATCCAGTCTTTCTTCATAAGACAGTCCTGACATCCCAGGAATCAGTCTGGTGAACCTTCTCTGCACTCCCTCTATGGCAATAATGTCCTTCCTCAGATTTGGAGACCAAAACTGCACGCAATACTCCAGGTGTGGTCTCACCAAGACCCTGTACAACTGAAGTAGAACCTCCCTGCTCCTGTACTCAAATCCTTTTGCTATGAAAGCTAACATACCATTCGCTTTTTTCACTGCCTGCTGCACCTGCATGCCTACTTTCAATGACTGGTGTACCATGACACCCAGGTCTCGCTGCATCTCCCCTTTTCCTAATCGGCCACCATTTAAATAATTATTCTGCTTTCCTGTTTTTGCCACCAAAGTGGATAACCTCACATTTATCCACATTATACTGCATCTGCCAAACATTTGCCCACTCACCCAGCCTATCCAAGTCACCTTGCAGTCTCCTAGCATCCTCCTCACAGCGAACACTGCCCCCCAGCTTAGTGTCATCCGCAAACTTGGAGATATTGCCTTCAATTCCCTCATCCAGATCATTAATATATATTGTAAATAGCTGGGGTCCCAGCACTGAGCCCTGCGGTACCCCCACTAGTTACTGCCTGCCATTGTGAAAAGGACCCGTTTACTCCTACTCTTTGCTTCCTGTTTGCCAGCCAGTTCTCTATCCACATCAATACTGAACCCCTAATACCGTATACTTAAGTTTGTATACATTCACAGTGTACAGATACAGGATAAACACCACTGAGGAGATACAACAGAAGGTGTGCAATGATTCAAGCCCATGACCTACTGTCACCTTGTCAAGGGCAATTAAAATTGGGAAGTAACTGCTGGCCTTGCCAACAATGTGCACATCTAAAACCATTTAAACAAAAGCTTCCTAAATAACCTCCAGGTCTAGAGGAAGTGGTGGAGGCAGGTACAATAATAACTTTAGAAAGATATTTGGACAGAGAGGAAAGATTGAGAGGGATAGGTTCAGAAGTGCTGAAGTGATAGGAGCAGAATTAGGCCATTCGGCCCATCAAGTCTACTCCGCCATTCAATCACGGCTGATCTATCTTTCCACCAATGATCTATCTGTGGGGTCAAAAGCGGGCAAAATGGGGCAGTCCAGAACCAGGGGCCACGGTTTAAGAATAATGGAAGCCATTTAGAATGGAGATAAGGAAAAACTTTTTCACACAGAGTTGTGAGTGTGTGGAATTCTCTGCCTCGGAAGGTGGTGGAGGCCGGTTCTCTAAATGCTTTCAAGAGAGAGTTAGATCGAGCTCTTAGGGATAGCGGAGTTAAGGGATATGGGGAGAAGGCAGGAACGGGGTACTGATTGGGGATGATCAGCCATGATCACATTGAATGGCGGTGCTGTGAGTCTGTGGAATTCTCTGCCTCGGAGGGCGGTGGAAAAGACTGCAAAAGTATCTTGGATACTTTCAAGAGAGAGCTAGATAGGCTCTTAAAAGATAGCGGAGTTAAGGGATATGGGGAGAAGGCAGGAACGGGGCACTGATTGGGGATGATCAGCCATGATCACATTGAATGGCGGGGCTGGCTCGAAGGGCCGAATGGCCTACTCCCGCACCTATTTTCTCTGTTTCCTGTACTGTGAGAGAGCGGCTCTACCTGCTAGGCCACCGTGCCCCCCTTTCACTGTCATGTGGAAGTAACATTCGTAGTTCCACCTGTGTGCGTGGCAGACCGTACTTATCTCAGGTATACCGAAGCCTCCTCAGTACATTTCCAACAGTAATTTAATCAATGCTCATGTTTGGGGACTGCTGCATTCAAAGCGCAGCAGGCATTCCCGATCCTGGCTCCGGTGCGATGAGTACAACAAAGCTGACGTAATGCAGATGATGCAAAGTGAATGGAGATGTCTGCACCGGGGAGGAGCTGAGCTAAAAATCCCAGCCGATTTTTATTCCAGGCAGACAATGCGAACAAAACAGATGAGATAATGTGCTGCGCTGATGAATGCGGCCTCTTCCACTTCGTCACCAGGATGAGTTTAAGAGGGCACTTTGCAAATTAGGGGCATATGTTAATTAGGGATCTGTAGTCAGTGAGATATGTTCATAAGTTATAGCTGCCCATGGTTGGGTGAATTGGGAACCAGGTTTAAGGTGAAGGGGAAAAGATTTCATAGGAACCCGAGGGGTCACTTTTTCACCCAAAGGGTGGTGGGTGTATGGAACGGGCTGCTGGAGGAGGTAGTTGAGGCTGGGATTATTCCACCTTTTAAGAAGTAGTTGGACAGGTACATGGATAGGACAGGGTTGGAGGGGTAGGGACCAACTGCAGGCAGGTGGGACTAGTGTAGCTGGGACATGTTGGCCGGTGTGGGCAAGTTGGGCCATAGGGCCTGTTTCCACAACGTATCATTCGATGACTCTATGAGCAGAATTAGGCCATTCGGCCCATCAAGTCTACTCCGCCATTCAATCATGGCTGATCTACCTCTCTCAAGCCCATTCTCCTGCCTTCTCCCCATAACCCCTGAGACTTGTACTAATCATGAATCTATCTATGGAGCGGGAATTATAGACCAGTTAGCCTGACATTGGTGGTGGGGAAGATGCTGGAGTCAATTATAAAAGAAGTAATAACGATGCATTTGGAGAGCAGTAAAAGGATTGGTCCAGGTCAGTATGGATTTATGAAGGGGAAATCTTGCTTGACTCATTTTTTGGAGTTCTTTGAGGATGTGACAAGTAAAATGGATGAAGGAGAGCAAGTGGATGTTGTGTATCTGAGACTTTCAGAAAGCCTTTGATAAGGTCCCGCACAGGAGATTAGTGGGCAAAGTTAGAGCACATGGTATTGGAGGTAGGTATTGACATGGATAGACAATTGGTTGGCAGACAGGAAACAAAGAGTAGGAATAAACGGGTCTCTGTCAGAATGGCAGGCAGTGGCGAGTGGAGTACCGCAAGGCTTGGTGCTGGGACCGCAGCTATTTACAATATATATCAGTGATTTAGATGATGAGATTAAAAGTAACACTCGCAAATTTGCAGATGACACAAGCTGGGTGGCAGTGTGAACTGCGAAGAGGATGCTAGGAGGTTACAGGGTGACTCGGACAGGTTGTGTGAGTGGACAGATGCATGGCAGATGCAGAATAATGTAGATAAATGTGAGGTTATCCACTTTGGCAGCAAGAACAAAGAGGCAGATTATTATCTCAATGGTGTCAGATTAGGAAAAAGGGAAGTGCAGCGAGACCTGGCTGTCCTTGTACACCAGTCACTGAAAGTAAACATGCAGGTACAGCAGGCAGTGAAGAAAGCTAATGGCATGTTGGCCTTCATAACGAGAGGATTTGAGTAGTGAGGTCCTTCTGCAGTTGTACAGGGCCCTGGTGAGACCACATCTGGAGTATTGTGTGCAGTTTTGGTCTCCTAATTTGCGGAAGGACATCCTTGCTATTGAGGGAGTGCAGCGTAGGTTCACGGGGTTAATCCGCGGGATGGCGGGACTGTCATATGAGGAAAGATGGGAAAGACTGGGCTTGTATTCACTGGAAGTTAGAAGGCTGAGAGGGGATCTTAGAGAAACATATAGAATTATAAAAGGACTGAACAACCTAGATGCAGGAAAACTGTTCTCAATGTTGGGGGAGTCCAGAACCAGGGGCCACAGTCTAAGAATAAAGGGGAAGCCATTTAAAACTGAGAAGAGAAAACACTTTTTCACGCAGAGAGTTGTAAATTTGTGGAATTCTCTGCCACAGAAGACAATAGAGGCCAATTCATTGGATGAATTTAAGAGAGAGTTAGATAGAGCTCTAGGGGCTAGCGGAATCAAGGAATATGGGGAGAAGGCAGGCACGGGTTATTGATGATGGGTGATCAGCCGTGATCACAATGTTTCTATGGCTGCCTTGAAAACATCCATTGACTCGGCCTCCACAGTCTTCTGTGGCAATGAATTCCTCAGATTCACCACCCTCTGATTAAAGAAATTCCCTCCTAATCTCCTTCCTAAAGGAACGTCTTTTAATTCCGAGGCTGTGACCTCTGGTCCTAGACTCTCCCACTAGTGAAGACCTGCTCCCCACATCCACTCCATCCAAGTCTATCTGAGAGTCTGAAGAAGGGTCTCACCCGAAACGTCACCTATGCCTTTTGTCAGGAGATGCTGCCTGTCCCGCTGAGTTACTCCAGCATTTTGTGTGTATCTTCGGTTTAAACCGGCATCTGTAGTCCCATCCTACACGATCTGTAGTCAGTTGTTGGGTTAATAAAAACACATTGTGTAGCATTAACTAAACGAGTCAGGCAGCATCCCTGTAGAGCATGATTAGGTGACGTTTTGGGTTGGGACCTTTCTTCCGACTGATTGCCGGGGTTTCGAGGGCAAGAAAGCTCGAAGGGGGCAAAGAGCCTGCCTCACTTGCGAGGTTCCGCTTAGTTCATTGTCACATGTAGCAAGGTACAGTGAAAAGCTTTAGTTGTGTGTTATCCAGTCAGTGATAAGACAATAGATGATTACAATCGAGCCATTTACAGTGTACAGATACTGCACCTGACAAGGGAATAACGTTTAGTGCAAGGTAAAGCCAGCAAAGTCCGATCAAGGACAGTCCTAGGGTCTTCACAGAGCTAGATAGTAGTTCAGCGCTGCTCTCTAGTTGTCTGGTAGGATGATTCAGTTGCCTGATAACAGCTGGGAAGAAACTGTCCCTGAATCTGGAGGAGTGCGTTTTCACACTTTTATACCTTTTGCCTGATGGGAGAGGGGAGCAGAGGGGGTGGCCAGGGTGCGACTGGTCCTTGATGGTGCTGCTGGCCTTGCCGAGGCAGCGCGAGGCATAAATTGGGAGGTTGGTTTGTGTGTGATGGTCTGGGCTGCGTCCACCATTCACTGCAATTTTTTTGCATTTTTGGATGGAGCTGTTCCCAAACCAAGCCGTGATGCATCCCGATAAAATGCCTTCCATGGTGCATCTGTAGAAGTTGGCGAGAGTTGTAGGGGACGTGCCGAACTTCCTAAGCCTTCTAAGGGAGTAGAGGCGTCGGTGCGCTTTCTTGGTAGTTGCTTCAAGATGGGCGGTCCAGGAGAGGTTGTTGGTGATATTGACTCCCAGGAATTTGGGAAGTTTTCAACCATCTCTACTTCAGCGCCCGTTATTCCAAACTGGGGCATGTGGGCCGCTTAGCTTCCTGCAGTCGATCACTATCTCCTTAGTCTTGCTGACCTTGAGAGAAAGGTTGCTGTTTCGAGGGTTACATGGGAGTGTTTCACTGCGACGATAGTAGAGGCAGAAATCCTCATCGTATTTGTGGGATCTCGGGATGAGCACCGGAGGAGATCTGAATTTGGATCGAGATCTCGAGAAGTGCAATCGGGTCTATTTTTGGCCAGAACAGACTCAAGGGGCCACATGGTTCCCAGACCTTTCTTTTCTCTGATTTCAATGTTCCTCAGAAGAGCTCCACTTGAGCTGGAGACTCTTCTCTCCGGCTGCATGTTTAATTAAGAGACAGCTTTGTGCAGGCAGGCAGGCAGGAACTGAAGCCAGTGTCACCCAAACTTGCATTAGATTCTTACAGCCAGCAGACACTATTACTGACACTATTTGGGAACCATGGCAGCTCGAGTGGTTGAATTTGCTTTTTAAAATAAAGACTTTAAACTTTAGTAATACAGCGAGGAAACAGGCCTTCTGGCCCACCGAGTCCGCGCTGACGAGTACACCAGCAATATCCCACACACTAGGTACAATTTACTATGTACAGAAGCCAATTAACCTACAAACCTGCACATCACTGGAGTATGGATGGCAACTGGTTCCTATTACATGTTTCCATTCTCACCGTAAAACTACGCCCTCTGGTTCTTAATACCCCGACTTTGGGCAACAGATTCTGTGCTTTTTTACCCCATCTACTCCCCTCATGGTCTCCTGCACCTGCATAAGATCACCCCTCATCTTCCTGTGCTCCGAGGAATAAAGTCATAGCCTGCCCAAGGTTTGGAAGGGTATGGGCCAGAATTGGGCAAGTAGGACCGGCTTAGAATGGGGCAGCTTGGTCGATATGGACAGGTTGGGCTGAAGGGCCTGTGTCCGTGCAGTACGACTCCATGTTACCCCTGCTGGTGACGGGCCTACCCTAAATTTGAGGGCGGCACGGCGGTAGAGCTGCTGCCTCACAGCGCCTGAGACCCAGGTTCGATCCTGACTACGGGTGCTGGCCTGTACGGAATTTGCACTTTTTCCGGTTTCCTCCCACTCTCCAAAGATGTACAGATTTGTAGGTCAGTTGGCTTGGTAAAATTGTAAATTGTCCCTAATGTGTGTGGGACAGTGTTAGCGTGCGGTGTGATCGCTGGTGGGGACGGACTCGGTGGGCCGAAGGGGCTGTTTCCGTTCTGTATCTCTAAACTAAAACTAAACTAAACTAAAGTAAATTAATTTAGCTGGGAAGAGCCTGATCCGCCTGAGTGCCAATTCTGGAGGGGAAGGGTCTTCGATGAACTTGGAGACCCCACTCCTCAACCCCTACTGGAAGGGTTAACCTGTTTTATTTTAACAAACTGGATCATCGTCACCCCCCATCAATCTGCTGCGGAGGTGCATTGAAAGAATTTAAATTACATTATCCTTTTGTGTGATTGCTCCTCCATTTTAATATTAATTCAAATTCAATAATTTATGCGCCGGCGGCACTGCTAAAATATCCCTTTTCACAAAGATTGATGTTTCAATTTTGCGACGTCTGGCACTGGTTTAACAGCGACAAGTCGGACCGTCCATGGGTCGAGCATGTTGCATCGTAGGGCACAGTCCTCGCAGCGCGATACAGCGTGGAAACAGACCCTTCGGCCCTACTTGCCGCCACCGCCCCACATGTCCCATTAGTCCCACCTGCCCACGTTTGGCCCATATCCCTCCAAGCCCGTCCTATCCATGTACCAGTCTAACTTTTCCTTAAATGTTGGGACAGTCCCAGCCTCCAACTACCTCCTCCGGCAGCTCGTTCCATACACCCACCGCCCTTTGTGTGTAAAGGTTACCCCTCAGATTCCTATTATATCTTTTCCCCTTCACCTTAAACCTATGTCCTCTGGTCCTCGATTCCCCAACTCTGGGCGAGAGATTCTGTGCGTCTACCCGACCTATTCATCTCTTTATTTTGTGCACCTCTGTAAGATCACCTGTCATCCACCTGCGCTCCAGGTTATAGAGACGCAGCCTAGGCAACCTCTCCCTATAGCTCATCGGGCGGCATGGTTGAGCAACGGTAGACTTGCTGCCCTACAGCGAACGCAGCGCCAGAGACCCGGGTTCGTTCCTGACCACGGGCGCTGTCTGTACTGAGTTTGCACGTTCTCCCCGTGACCTGCGCGGGCTTTCTCCGAGATCTTCGGTTTCCTCCCGCACTCCAAAGGCGGTCAGGTTTGTAAGTTAATTGGCTCGGTAAATGTAAAAACTGTCCCTAGTGGGTGTAGGATAGTGTTAGTGTGCGGGGATCGCTGGTCGGCGCGGATCCGGTGGGCCAAAAGGGCCTGTTTCCGCTCTGTATCTCTAAACTAAACTGAACTGAAGCCCTCGAATCCTGGCCTTGAATCCGGGCAAAACCTTGTACGTCTTCTCTGCATCCTTTCCAGCTTGCCTTCTTTCCTATAAGGATTCAAGGAATTTGGGGTAAAAGCAGGAACGGGACACTGATTTTGGATGATCAGCCATGATCATGTTAACTGGCGGTGCTGTCTCGAAGGGCCGAATGACCTCCTCCTGCACCTATTGTCTATGTTTCCATAACGGAATTAAACACAATACTCTAAACGCTGCTGCACCAACAGCTTTTACAACTGCAACACGACCTGCTAATTTCTAATCTCAGATAGAGCAGAGAATTTTGGGGTCTCGTAGACACTTAACTCAGAGCATAAAATATCCCTGCAACCCTGGGGCTTTGCGGCCTGCGTGGTTTGTGTAGCGGAGGCTTGTTAAGAGGCCGCTGTTGCACACCAGGTTCACAAACCTAATTACAAACCTTTGGAATGTGGGAGGAAACCAGAGCACCCGGAGAAAACCCACGCGGGTCACGGGGAGAACGTACTAAACTCCGTACAGACAAGCACCCGTGGCCAGGATCAAACCCGGGCCTCCGGCGCTGTGAGGCAGCAACTCTACCGCTGCGCCACCGTCACACCACGTGAGGGTTTGCAGCATTTACTGGTTTAGTTTCGGCTCTCAAGCAGCTGAAGATTTTCTTTTTGAAAAGTTTCACTTGCCAGGAACACGTGGGCCAGTGCCCGCGGTTCCAAATCGCTCGACGGTTAACAGCTCCATCAGGGCGAAGAATTATTATTATTTTTTTGGCGTGGAGCTCAAAATTAGCAAAAGGGCTTCATCGCGGGAGGGATGGCAGCAACCCGTCAGATAAACAGGCTGTCACTTGCTCTGATGGATCAGTGCTTTCAGCAGTCCAAAACTCCCTGCTCCTGATGAATGCAGATAGGAGAGGCTGACAGCTTTAATTACAGCCTTCCCCTTCTGCCTGATCCCTCAGCCTGCCTGCTGTGTGCTCAGCCAGCAGCTGCACTCGTGAGCCAACCTTCCCCGGTGAGTGTGTGGTTGCCGGAGCTCGGGCCCCAGAGCCCAAGAGTCACGGAGCAGTACCTGGTGCGGCCTGGTCCAGTTCAGTTTAGTTCAGAGATACAGCGTGGAAACAAGTCCTACGGCCCACCCAGCCCGCGCTGACCAGCAATCCCCCCCCCCCCCATACACTAGTTCTACCTGAAGAAGGTTCTCGACCCGCAACGTCACCCATTCCTTCTCTCCAGAGATGCTGCCTGTCCTGCCGAGTTACTCCAGCACTTTGTGTCTATCTTCAGTTTTAAAGGGCCTGTCCCACTGTGTGAGGTAATTCAAGAGTTCTCCCGAGTTTCCCCTGATTCGAACTTGGAGAATTACATTAGATAGATAGATAGATAGATAGATAGATAGATAGATAGATAGATAGATAGATAGATAGATAGATAGATAGATAGATAGATAGATAGATAGATAGATAGATAGATAGATAGATAGATAGATAGATACTTTATTAATCCCCTTTTCAGGGGAAATTCAGATGTCCTTGCAGAACACTAATAAAGATACAACATGGCATTAAAGAAGTTTAACATAAAAAAACATCCCCCCACAATGGTTCCACTGTGGGGGAAGGCACAAAGTCCAGTCCCCATCCCAATGTCCACCCATAGTCGGGCCTAATGAGGCCTCCGCCATCGCCTTCATGGAGGCCCAATGTTTCAGGCCCTCTCGCCGGGTGATGGTGCTCCGGCGTCTGTAGACCCTCTCAGCGGCTTGGGATGCCTGGAACAGCCGCTTCCTTACCGGAGACCGCGGCTTCCCAAGCCAACAAGGCCGCGCTGGACGGAGCTCCACCACTGGCGATCCCTGCGAGAAATCCCAGGCTCCTGATGTAAAAGTTCAGCGCCGCCGCCCGCAGCCGGCCGCTCCACAGTCCCGCAGCTCCGCGATGTTCAATCGGCGGACTCAGCATTCCGGAGCTCCAGCGCGGTGACCCAGGCAAGGCAGCGCCCGCTCGGCTCCGCGATAGCGCTCCAGCGCTGTGCTGCCGCCGAAGCCGAGGTTCTGGCCAGGTCCCCTCTGGAAACGCCGCTCCAGACCCCGCTAGTAGGCCGCGAGGACGGGTCGAAGTTGCTGCTCGGAGGAAGGCAGCCTCTCCAACCAGGTAGGGACTTGAAAAAGCGGTTTCCCCCCCCCCCCCCCCCCCCCCCACACATAAGAAGATTAGACCCCCAACTCCACACTTTTAACTTACTAAAAATAATAAAAAAGAAGTGAAAAAAACGGACAGGTGCAGGACTGGCAGCCGTACAGGACAGCGCCCCCTCTCTCTTAATAGCCGCTCGTAGGTACTCGGGGCTCTCGTGGACGTATTTCAACATGGTGAAAAAACTTCACGAGCTTACCGCGTTCCCCGAGTACCTGCCGTTAGCGTTACGAGCCGCTAAGAGACGTCCCGCGCTCCGACGTACCCGCTACGTACATTCTACGTACTTACCACGTAGTTTGATTTTTATTAAACTCGGGAGAGCTCTTGAATTACCTCGTACAGTGGGACAGGGCCTTGATCTCCACGCTTTACAATTGACAGTTTTAATCCCAATCACAATAATACTTTATTAGCCAAGTATGTTTTGCAACATACGAGGAATTTCATTTGCCACACAGTCATACTAATAAAAAGCAACAGAACTCACAAAATACATTTTAACATAAACATCCACCACAGTGACTCCTCCACATTCCTCACTGTGATGGAAGGCGAAAAAAAGTTCAGATCTCTTCCCTTCTATGCTCTTCCGCGGCCAATTAACCTACAATCCTGGAGTGAGGAAGGAGCACCCGGAGAAAACCCATGCAGGTCATGGGGAGAACGTGCAAACTCTGTGCAGACAGTACCCGTAGTCAGGATCGGACCCGGATCTACTTTAGTTTAGTTTAGAGATACAGCGGGGAAGCAGGCCCTTTGGCCCACCGACCGCGCCGACTCGCGATCTCCACACACTAACACGATCCTACACACTCTGGGAGCACTTTACAATTTTACCAAAGCCAATTAATCTACAAACCTGTAAGTCTTTGGAGTGTGGGAGGAAACCGGAGCACCCGGAGAAAACCCACGCAGTCACAGGGAGAACGTGCAAACTCCACACAGACAGCACCCGTAGGCAGGATCGAACCCTGGTCTCCGACGCTGTAAGGCAGCAGCTCTACCCGCTGCGCCACCCGTGCCCATAGTTCTGCCGCTCATTGGTTCGTCCCTGGATTGGATTGAATGAAAAACAGCAGGCCCTTCAGCCCACCGATTCCACGGCAACCAATGGTCACCTTGGTTCTATGTTACCCACACTTT